>CAJQZP010001331.1:5160000-6447500 GCA_907164705.1 Parnassius apollo
CCGAATCCTGAATCGCCTACCGTCTTTTTTGTGATATCCGGGCTTTGGGGAGTCGGTGATGCAGTTTGGCAGACGCAGGTTAATGGTGAGTTGTTAGAATTTCATATCCGTTTATTTTGTTATGTTATTATGTTTTATGCCATTTTTTTTCGTGTAATAATTATTCTTACGGTATCATCACCCGTTACTTATGGGGAAGACTGGAGAAGACCCAGAATTAATATTTTTATAGGCAACCAGCATCTTCATAAAGGCCTTTTACTTTTTATAGAACTAGACATGCCGCAAATATAGTTCATGGTCTACGCGTATCGTATGGAACAAATATCAAAATGTAGGCAACAAACATAAACGATAAATAAACAAGTTAAACTAACTTTAAGGTGATTATGAAATTGTACAGGCATGTCCTCACCTCTTTATCAATGACAACCACAGTAAAATTTAAAATATAATCTTAGGGTTGCCTGGAAGAAATCGCTTTTAATGATAAGACCGCCTTATTGTACCTACCTCTTAATCATAACTTTCTTTAATCTGTTTACTTTTTATAGTTTTCTGATTTACAAAAAAGTATATATAATATTATAATAATATTCAATAATGAAGCATTAGTATATTATAAAAATACTGATATAATGTATTCTTAAATGTCCATAATACGAGAGTATGTGATTTCAGTCACCAAATAAGAAATAAGGCTTTAGGTTCATATTTTCATACTTTGGCCATCGTTTCTTTTACAGGCTATATAGGTTCGTAGAGTGTTTCAAAGAATTTTTAATAGTAGTCTGTCAGACGGTTATAGCTCTGCAAGTTATTGGGAGTGTTGTTCTTCCGATAAACTGAATGTTGGTTCGTATCGTATCGATTTTTAAACTGTATCTATATATATCGCGTGATAAATATCGATATATCGTCACTTTTTGCATGATGTAGTAGCATAAGGCCTAAAATAGTATCACTTAACGGTCGAACGACGAAAAATAACAACGACAACGGCACATTAATACTTTTGTAGCTACTTATGTTGCTTAACGTTTTGTCGATTAATACAACATTTTAAAAATATATTGAAATTGATACGAATTCGATGCTTCAAAATAAATATCGAATATTAATATATCGCGATTAAAAGATATCGAAGAATATATAATTCGATATTTTTTACCCAAAGCTATGGGCGAGTGTCAAATTTTTAACTCTTTGACGTTGAGCCATTAGGGCAATGACGCAAACATTATGCGTTATTTCAATGAGCTCCGTATTTACCCATCTCCATGTTCTTTAGTACTTAGTCAACACACACTACCGGGCAAACGAATTTATTTAATCAGGTGCGATGAGTAAAGTTATCGAATCTAACAATGCAATTATTCTTCGTAATGACTGACGGAGACCATATTGTACATTGGAATAATAATATTAACATACAAAAGGGTTTTATATTTTAAATTTGGATTGTAAATAAACAGAAGCCAACCTCATGTGGATCCGATGGTAAATTGTTTGAGTTATTATCATGAGATAAACATTGTTAACAGCCAGTAGGTCATTATTATCCCACATGAATACAACGAAAATTGTTTGTAAAATTAAATTTTACCTGTGATCGCATATGAATAATCGGATAACTAAAGAAATCTTTTTTTATTCAATGATTAAAAAAAAACTCGCAAGGCTATTTTCAATTCAATATTCAATAATTAGATTATTACTATATTATACATATAACTTATATACCCGAGAGTTACAGCGCATCCAAGTGCATGCGGTAAGACGCCGTCACAAACATTATGGGTGTGTGTCCTCGGGCACGCCTTATTGCTACAATAAACCCGCTTACCACCGGCACTAAGATGATATGTCTAGTACACATCGGTTAGTGAGTCCAAATTGACCTCGGTCTCGGATGCTGTGATGCAGTCTACATCCCAATATAATAATCCTTTTAAAGTCCCATTTCTATTAACATAACGCTTTTACATATTTGAGACATTGCACATATTTGCTTTATTTCATTGACCTTACTATCAGATGTGTTATATATATTATTAGACTTCAGTCCAAAACTCTACTATTGTAATGCTTATGCGTCGTACATATCATCAATAAGAATGAGACCTTATTATTATTAAATTATGTCTTCAATGTGTCTGTGCACTCCAACTTTAATTATTTGTATAGATGCCATTTACAGTTTGATTTGTGATAAAAATATGTATTTATTTACAAAAGTAATAGCAGAATCAAATTCCAAAGAGCACGTTTATCGTCATTATTATTAATAATATATTATTAATTATTATTATCATTTTTTATTTCAATTTTAAATAAAACTAACAAAAACATCCGAAACGACATAGTAGCTTCAAATGATTTTCTATTCAGCAAACTGAAGTCCAAAAAAAATTGATTAAGTTATTGTTACCTTTACAATTCGTAGTAGTTTCATATAAATTTCAAACAACACCGAATTTAATTGAAATAGACTTTTATTATTATATAAAATATCAAATTATGATTTTAAGCAGATACGCCAACAAGTAATAATATATAATTACACCTAATATACCTACCTTTATTTAAAAATATTTAGTAATTTCCTTAAATTAATGTCGTTTACCTTATTAGATTAGACATTTCAGAATTTCAAAACTACGCTTATTTAGACTTATAAAACGATCAAATTATATGTAATCAACAGCGTATCAGGAAAACGAATTGCACAGGTGATGAAAAACTGCGCGTAATTACGTTGGTAATTTCGTGGGTAACGTTAACGTGGGAATGGGTGATTGTTCGTCACGGTAGGGTTAACACTGATAAACACGGACGAAAAGCCTCAGCATAGATTGTGGATTCAGTAAATATTAGTACAAACTAGATGTTCCCCGTGACTCACGTGGAATTTATTACGGTTGGATTTTATGGGTTTAGATTCTTTTGCGCGTAACCCTAATTACTTTTCTAAAATAAAACTAGCCTGAGATATTCATTGTAATATCAGATATTTTCCAGTGTAAAGTCCCGTCAAAATCAGTCCCACCATTTCGGAGATTAGCCGGAACAGGCAAACAGATTTTTTTAAAGTCTTTTTTTGTTATAAGTACCATATATACATACCTTCATATACATTTAGTAAAAAGATGTTATTTTGGCATGTTACAAACACACTTCGACTTTATTTATTTGTATAGATAAAAGTCTGGTGTGCGTGTGTGCGTAATACTACTCCTCCAAAAAGCCGTGACCGATTTTGATGAAATTTTTGTTATATAAGTTGTCACGTAGATGCTTCTTAGCTATAGATGAAACCTGATCCGCTGTTATCGACATCCAGAAATCACCCGTGCTAAGCAGCATTCCGAAATTGCACTCTTGCTCTTTTTAGCATTCCTTTGTTCAACCATTTATTCTATCAGTATGTTCTAATGTGTTGCAAGCAATATAAATTCAATTTTAGGTTATTTTAACTAAAATAAATGTTTTATGTGTACCACTTTTAAACAGGGCCTGCAAAATATATTTTTCATTGTTACATGTAGAGAAAGTCATCATAACATATAAAATTAGTTTTAAAATGTATATGATCTTATAGCAACCTTTTTAACCGAGTTCAAAAAAGGAGGAGGTTCTACATTCCACGCGTAGTAACTTTTGTATGGATTTTTAATAAGGCTGAAGATTAAGCGCACAGTCCACCTGGTAAGTAGATGTTGTGGCCCATAGATATCTACATCTATTCTCGATTAAAAATAAAAATGCAGATATGCTTTGTCACTCTTGATGTATAAAATGGAATGTCTCGTATCTAATTAAAAGGGTGCCCCGTTCTATACATTTGCCATACGAACCACAGTAGCATTAAGCTAATTTTGCGCTGGTACTCTATGAGAGCATGTTCCTTCTTTGTTTGAAACTACCTATTCGTGCTACAATCACAAAATAATAACAGCGTGGTTCGATTACATAGAAATGTTTATTTACCGTGTTCGTGGAAACGGCTAAATTAATAGGTTGTACTTCATCGGCCCAATATAAGTTTGAAGCAAAAACTCATGTACGAAAATAGGGGATACGTTTTCGATGTAATCGTTTATACGTCATTCTAGTTTTGAATTCCAAAGTGTTTGTTTCTAGAGCATCCATATACATGGTATACCATATGTAACCTAGACGAGCGGCTGCCGTTTTGCCTCCACTTCTAGAACCAGTTACTACTGAACACCTCATACTTAGAGTTACAACGATGACCATACAAACCGAAGCTCACTCGCATTATTAATACTGAGTATGTAAGAAAATAATCAAATCACTCTCATCTTAATCAAAGTAAAAATAAGAAAATCTAATTATACTATGCGGTGTTCAACGATGGTTAGTCGTTAATTTTATTCAGCGAACATTATTTACAATAAATATGTTTTGAATACATCTTGATGATAAATGAACAGCGACAGGAGCATTATTAACACCGTTAACTTTTATTTATAACTGTGTACTGTTAACGTTGATTTATGTTAAATTCGTTTGTGTGGAATTTATCTCCATAAATATTGTATATAGAGAAAGTTATTTTTTATCATACAATTTGCATGGTTCTGTGTATAATAATTGTTTTGGTTGTCATCCTTATGTTCTATTAAGTACTTACTATATTTTTATTTACATAACGATAATTAGATAGTAAATTATTTATAAAATAATATCATATGAATTACTATTATATACCAAATACATTATAATACAGAATACCTGAGTGAAATATCAGCTTTATGCTGCTGTGTTTATGATGAGTATAAGATTGTAGAGAACCGGGTGAACTTCTCACTGGAAACGAGGTATTCTATCTTAGTCCTATAGGGTGATAACGCATTGAATTTTGATTCTTGAAGTTGATTTCTGTGGGCCACAGCCTTATTAACCTTATCAACTTTATTTTATAATAAAAAATATAATATTATAATAAGCTTTATTTTATAATAAATATAACACAACAGAATCTCTAAAATATTGTTTAGTAATAAAACGTGTATGCAACCTTATTCTTAGCCTACGGGTAATCTCATTGAAGTTCGTGAACGGCAAATACACGCTTTTTTATTGCATTGTGCTAAGCGGCAGCAAGTGGGGACAGCTTGCATCTGTTTTTCATAAACGCCGAACACTGACCCTGCCAAAGGCTCTTAACCTAAACTTTGTCTAGTAGACATTCTAAATAGCTGCCACTTAATAATGTCAGCTAGATAACTCACCCATATTCTGACAAATTTCGGTCATATATTAAGGATCATCATAAATCATCGTTGCTAATCATCGTCGTCATGAACAAGCCTTTTGTGTAACTCGTGGCATTCCGGCTGCGTTCGATGAATAGAATATAATAATTTTTATTTATAGGTTACAAAAATAGTTATTGGAATTCATTTTTGCTTTTACCATTGATTCGAAAAAGCCTTCTGACCTGGGAAGAACCAGCAAGAAACCCAGCGGGACTTTTTTAAACATAAATTTACAACAGGTGTAATAATATGTTATATATTTAAATATCAAATCAGAAACGGCGTGGTAGATATTACTTAATTGTCAGGAATTATTATGAATCAGATGAGTCCTAACAAAAGCTTCTTATGTAACAATACAAACATCACAGTCAAACGTCGTCTATAATACAAGAGCGTAGGTTTACCGTAAAAGCTGAATATGAATACTCTACCCCAGGTTAGTATCGAATTGAATTGAATTGAATTATTTTTATTTGATATACATTACAAGTGATTCTTATTGAAAGTCATTTTTACTGTTACCACTGGTTCAGAAAAAAACCTCTGTCCTGGTAAAAGCAGCAAGAAACCTAGCGGGACGTTTTTTTTTTTATAAAGTTAACTTACAATATATTACTTTATACAATTATTATGAAAACATTCAGATCATTAGCATCATTCTCGGGGTATTATTAATCATGCACTCTTTAGTAGTGTAATAACCCCAATTAAACATTTTTGCTTAATAAATCTATTAGCTGATAGGTGGAAGTCTAACTCATTTACAGTGTATAAGCAGTTAAGACCATTATAGCTTAAATTATTCTATGTTTTCAAAAGCGACTCGACCCTCGGCGGTGAAAAGCTACAGTATACAATTAAGTTACAGTATAAAATTAATATCACGATCGGCCAGTCACTGGGATATAAACCTTCTACCTAAAAATAGAAACCAATAAAAGTACCTAACCGTATGGTAGTTTACAGTCCGCTATTATTAGCAACGCTGAGCTTTGTGTGTAATTTTCAAATAAACCGCAATATGCTTAATTTACCTTCCTTAATAAAGTAAATATTTTCTAGAACTTCAGTAAATTTGCTTGCCTCTACCGACTTTAGAGTCCAAAGATTTAAAAAAAGCAGAACAACAAAGACAAATAATGAGGTAAGGAAAAACTTTAACAGTGTTTAAGTTTTTTAGGCGTAAGGGTTAGTACACTTAGCATTTTATTATTTTATCAAATTTAAATAAAAAGTCCTTACATATGAAATTGGCGTTTTGTACGGGTGGAATATAAAGTCAATTTTTTTTTTGTAAAATATATTTAATCAATCAAAGTATGCACCGTTGTTATCTATGCACTTTTGTATTATCTCATAGGTAGTTCATTGATCCCTTTACTATAAAAAACCATGGGGACGAGAATCAATAAACTCTTTGAAGGCGGTTTGGACTGCCGCATCGGAGTAGAATTTTTTTCCGTGTAAGAAGCTGTCCAAATTCCGGAAAAAATGTTAATCTGTTGGAGCAAGGTCCGGGGAGTACGGTGGATGTCGCAGACATTCCAATTGTAGCTTATCTAACTTAGTGGTTGTTTGTTGTGCAGTGTGTGGTCTTGCATTGTCGTGAAGCAGCAGTGGCCTAGAGCGATTGACCAATCTCAGTTGTTTAGCAGATAGTTCTTCCTTCATGGTTTGCAGTTGCTGACAATAGATATCTGCCCTAATCGTTTGGCTAGATTTTAGAAAGCTGTAGTGAACGACACCGGCGCTAGTCCATCAAACACTAACAAGTAAATTTTTCTGAGTCAATTTTACTTTAGGGCAGGAGTTGGCCGGGTCTCCAGGATTCAGTCTTTGCGACGAGCGCTTCCGATTATCGTACAGTATCCACTTTTCATCACAAGTAATGATTCGATTTAAAATCCCTTCATTTGTGTGTCGGTTGAGCAAAGTAACACAGCAGTCGACGCGTGTTTGCAAGTTACTCAATTCATGAGGTACCCATCGTTCAAGTTTCTTTACTTACCTGATTCGCTTCAAGTGAATTAATACTTCTTCATTTTCCACTTTGGTCTCCGGCCATCCATGGGGTTGGTTCTGAAGGTCAAAATTACGAACGAAAACGTTCAAACCAAAAACTTACCGTGCTTTCTTTTGCGACACCAGCACCGTACACATCATTAATCCATCGAGCTGTTTCTGCAGCACTGGTACCACGGTATAAGTCGTACTCGTAAATATACCGATTTTTCATGTTTTCCATTGTGTGGTAATAAGCGACTCCAAAGAAAAAAAATAATGAGGAAAAAACAAATGAATGACTGTTTTTAAAACTCAAATGTACCAGCTAAATGAATTTATAAATTTGAATTTGGAATTCTGAACCAAAGAGGAGATTACGACAAAACGCTAATTTCACGTCAGGACCCAATATAAAAGCAACAGCAAAACTGAATTGTTTCGTCTGTTTTTTACCATTCTTGTTCAAGGAGCCTCTTACAATATTTACGGTATAAGTTAAAACTGAAGGACGTCTCATTTAAAATCATAGCGATTACATGTTATAACACGTTTTCTGTTACACTTTTACAAATTCACAAATGCTGATTCATATTTGAACTTTATTTAGCGTCCTTTAATAATTCTTTAGCAAAATTATTTCTTCTACGGAATATATAAACTTACCTAAGTTTCATAAGATATCTTTTATAGATCATGTGTGTGATTTAGTATTTAAGCACAATATTTACAATAAAATAAATTCACATATATAATTAATTTGTTTTTAGTTCAATTGACCTTAATCTACTTGTAGAAAAATTTGAAACCAGTTTAGGCCTGTGTTCCTTTATGTTAACCCTTGACAGTATAACAACAGTTGTCTTTATCAGGATAAATATTATATATATATATATGTATTTATGTTGATATTATGCTACAAACAACGTTCTCTGAGTGCAGAGAGGGAGGCAAGTAACGGGGATCTCACATGAATAAACACGTGCTTAGCAGTTTGCGGTGATTGTGCGACGATTTCTCACGCTTTCAATACCTTCAGCCTCTCGACAACGCCAATTGCGGCATTTAACCTCCTCCTTGATCTGCAACCACGTACGCGACTGTATTTTACAAGCTTGTTAAATTCGCTCCACCGCTAATGTGCGAAGAATAAAAACGAAATTCTTGTTTAAAAGTAGTTCGTATGATGCGTGGAAAACGCCTTAATAAATCTTATAGGATTAAAAAAGTAGCAGATTTCTTTTAGATTACTGGAAATGAAATATCGGAATCATAGAGAATATCAGCAAGCATCCACCCAATTAGCCCTACAAATAAAAATTGTAAAATCATCTCAAACTCCGGGAGGTCAAGTTCTTAAAACAGAGAGAATAAAATTGATGGAATTATCGCACTTTGAACTTTGCTAAGCCATTGAATGAATTTATATTTTAATTTTATTTTTGCATTAATTAAAGCAAAAAAACATATATTACTGAGATGTCATAAGTCGTATAAATATATGCAAAATAATATGTACTTGCATAAGTTAAAGGTAGAAAATAATATAGTTCTTCAACTTTTGTTTATTACATTTAATATGACAATTATATATTTTTACTGTAACCAGAATAAATTTCATTTCGCAAGTATTGTAAAATTGGAAGATAATCAAGGCTAGAACCAACTTGTAATTGACCGGTTTTGAATTAAAGCGAGCTCTTGAACTAGTTACGATCGTATCTGTCTGTGTAAATGTAATAAATTTGTAATATGTAGTTCCAATGTTTCCGGCATCAAGTCTTTGGCAAGTCACTTGAAAAGTAACATACTTTTTTTATAAACCCTTACTATTCATGAATTCTTCCAAAATATATCTCCAATTTTGTGCATACTTGTGAATTCTATACAAAAAATTAAAACTGACGTGTCTTTTTGTAATGTCAAAATTGCTTTGTAAAACTGCTTTGTACGAAATCCATATGAAAGTATGTACGGTACCCAATCCAAAAAGAACAATTATTTAAACTTTTGTCTGCTACAGCTGGCTGGCAACTTTGACGAGATTTTCACTGGCAGATATTTAATTCTATGAGGAGTAACTTAGGCTTACTTTTATTTTAAAACAATAATTGAGGTTCCGCGCAAAAAAATTTTAAATCCATGAAATCTGCTGGTTTTTAAATTAAAATTTGAGTTTATTTTTTTTAACTTTTTAGTTGGTTCTTATCTATTTCTATCGCTGTGAAAAATGGCTTGCTATAAAGAGAAAGAGAGTCAATATTATTTCAGGCTGAGTTTTGCATAAAATATTCATACACTTCGTCTACCGATAGAAGGCTGCCCCACGAAAACCTTTCATCCCCATCGGTTGTCGGTTCTTCATACTATATGGCCAGCCCATTCTCACTTCAGCTTACAAATCCGTTGGGGTATGTCAGTTTCTCTGGTTCTACTGCGGATATCCTCATTTTTAAGTCTATCACGCAGTGAGAGTCTATATCATAATTTATGAGCATGAGCATAGCCCTCCCTATAGCTCATTGAGCGACCTTGAGCTTCCTCATACAGCCAGCAGTGAAAGCCCACGTCTCATATCCGTAGGTCATCACTGGCAACACGCACCGGTAGTGCAATCTTGTTTTTATGTTTTGAGGTATGCCTGACGAGAAGATGTGGCATGTATCGTATCGAATCCGTCATGAACTGACTTACTATGCTCATATTATCAAGAAGGCCACTTCGAAATTCACGTATTGTGACGAGCAATCTCTACATTTTGCGTGGCTCGACACGCAATTGACCAGTTATTTTTTAAAGTAACGCACAAAAAGTACTGAGGCAATGAAACTTCGTTTAAAATGAATGATACGACAATTTTTGTGTCATCAATAAAAAGCAACGCTTCGCAAAAGGCAGGCACGCATTCTTAACAAAAACGCGTTTGTATTAAGTGCTAAGTTATTGACTCTTCCACACAATACTTGATACAATTATACCCTATTGTTCGACAAAATCACTTGAGAACGATAGGCTTAGGGTTTTGACCCCAAGCGACAGAGTATTAAACAATTTAACCTTTACATATCCAAAAATGTTAACTAGTACGATTTTTATAAAATCATCTTTGTAATGCCATTACAGTGATAAAGAAAATATGCAAAAATGATTACAATTGTTGCAAAAGTGAAGAAATCATTTTTTACAAACCTTTAATAATCAATGTGAAACAAATTATCATGTATAAATTAAGCCTACACCTAGCACCTAAATAAAAACTGAGAAAACACGACGATCCTATTACATTTTATAGCATTTAAAATACAGGTTGAGTCATGACTTAAATTTTTCTCTGTAAATATAAAATAGCCGTTTAAAAGAAAATAACAAAATGACTACCACGTGTCTTGTTGGTCAACTGCCTACTTATAGTCTCGCGAGTCTTCAGCCTTGATATTTAATATTCCAGTGGATACCAATATGATTTATATAAAAATTATTATTTCTAGTCTACTACTAGTCTACTTGTACCGGGACTGTATGTAACCTACCTCCGATCATATTCTTGAGACCTACATTAGAGACTGGTATGTCATTTGGTAAAGTGTGAGCTCCTATATCTGCGTGTGTATCATCACAATGTATTACGTACAACTTTTTATTTCTTATAAATTTTTCGATCAAAGATTAAATATGACTTTTTAAAAATAGTTAAATCATGGTGTTTCCCGTATATATAAGAAACTTAACTCATTATTATAACCTTTTATATTAATCTTTTTTAATCTGTAGCTTATAGGTTTTATTTATAGAAGTAAAAGTAAAAATAGTAGAACACCCATCTCTTCACCCATATCATCATATATCCTAGATTAAGAATCAGAATGCAAATACTATGTCACTCCAATGAATGAAATGAATATGGACTGATGAAAAGCCTCGTTACTGTAAAATGTCTCCGGTTATAGTAGTTCACCTTCACCACGCTGATATTTTATGTGAGTGTAGTCTTTCCCCTATCGGATCGAAAGATTCGTGCTACAAAGCCTAGAATAAGTGTAACAAACGGGCATGCAGTCCACCTGATGGTAAGTGGATGCTGTGGCCCATAGAAATCTACATCTATACTCTATAAAAAATCAAAATGCAGAGGCGTTGATAACCCTGAGTACAAAAATTAAACACCACGTTTCCAGTAAAAGGGTCTCAGGTTCTCTACATGCATCCAAAACACAGCAGCATTGAGTTATTTTCTGCTGGTATTTTGTGAGAGCGTGATCCTTCCCCGGTCGAACCGACCCATTCGTCTTACAACTATAATATACCTGAAGCGCAGTTGTACCATTTATAAAGGCTGTATGAAATATGAAAAATGCGTTTCAAATCAGCGCCAACACGCTTGGATTATAAAATTTTCTGTGAAACTGAAACATTCTATCATAGTCCTCAGAAGTGACAACGCATCTAAAGACATCATTTTTAAGTTGGCTGCCGTAGCTACTTACCGTCAGGTGAACTTTATTATTGAATGAAATTTATTTTATTAATAAAATGCAATTTTTGTATAATAAGTTTTTCGCGATACGAGTACATACTATATACGAGTACATAACATACCACGCTGGGGCAGCTTGGTGAACAAGGAGCTTACTGTGTGAGCAAAGGCAACTCTGTTGGACTTAGGTTTAGTATATTCAAATATACTCGTATACCCCACCAATTCCGTCAATTGCAATTATGCAGACGGCTCGATAGCGCAATAGCTAAATGTTTGGCTACGGCGCCACAAGCCTTTGATTTAAATCCCGCATTGAGCAAATGTTTGTTTGGCCTACTTACATATAATTAGAACTTCTATGTTCAATTTATGTTTTAATTTATCTTGAAAAGTGCCACCACCATATTACACCATATTTGGGGGTACGTTTTATTAAACAAAACCTGAAAAAAGTGTTCGCTAGAGCAGCATACGTAAGTTATCAAGATGCTCCGTGTTCAGGTGTAGTTGATATTTGGAGCACAAATTCAACAACTCGCACTCTGAGGATTAGGATGCTGATCCGATTACGGCTCTGATGGGTTAATTGAATATGAAACCATCAGAGCCGTAATCGGATCAGCATCCTAATTAATGCAACTTTGACAAGGCCTATAATATTTTATTCTCTTTATATGACTATTTAGGCAACACATTTACCAATACAATTATAGCTTATACACTATTACATATTAACAGCAGCAGTGGATAATTAAAGTAGATGATAACGCAATCATTAAAAAATCACAAATATGCTTGTCGGCTAGAAAACAAACAACTAAATTTTTTTTCTTTTAATTGTCTCTTTTCCACAGGATTGTACGGAGTATTGTTCAGACGCAACAAAGAAGCAGCTTTCTCTAACTACAGGCTATGGGAGAGTGCCGGCTTCGTGGTCGCTTACGCCTACTCCACCCACTTGTGTGCCAGGATGAAGCTATACGTAATGATGGTCGTATTGCTGATAGGATTTTTGGGATACACTATCGTGGAGATTCTTCATAAAAGAAAGGTGAATTTAGTTTTATATTAAAAAATAAGTTTTATCCACAATTATAAGAAATTATTTTCAAATGTACAAACAGTTCAAGTAAAGAGCTTAATTCAATCAATATGCTTTTTTCAGAATTCAATAAGTTTCTGCACATAGTTGCTTTATTGCATGAATTAATATCCATAGATCTTTCATAATGGAGGCCTTATTACTCCCTTAATATATATAATGTAAATTACTATAATGCAATGTAGAGTACACTGCCTTATTCCACCATTACTTTAAGTAATGAAAGGGTGAACCTTCCCAAAACCGACCAGTCCTTAAATCTCCAAACCGGCGACTGGAAATTGCCATCAATCTAAATGCCAGTTCCAGTTCTAATGCGCTTGTCAAAGTGCAGATCACGCTTGCACATAAAGCATTATTTGTAAAGATATGCCGTAATGTTCACTTTAGTAAGCCGTAGAAAAGCCAGATTAAGAGTAGGTCGGTTCTGGAAACCCGTTAAGGTGATACGACATAGTTGAAAACTTAATAAATTTATGCATTTTTGCTTTTCTCCCGCTTTAGGCTCGTCGTATGAAGGCTATTGCCGAAAACCCAGTAGCAGCAGCTGAGGCAGCAAAACAACCCCCAGAAGAAGACGACGAAAAAGATGAAATCGACGATGAAATCATAATCACACACCTGTAAACGTACATACAGGACACATTCGAGTGATCTCCGTCAATGATCTAACAAAGCGCAAGAGAGCGCAATATACAAATTTGCCATACATCCACTTCGTTATGTGTACAAATGAACAGAAAGATGAATTGTAATCGCGATATTAATAGGATCTATTTATGTAACCAATAGTTAAGTGTTTAAGAGATGGCTACCGAATTAAGTAAGTTTAATTGAAGACTTTACAAGTACAAACGTTCTCAAGGACTGTTATATACACGACCCCATTACAATTGTTTCGGAAATCTACGTTTCATTATAAGTCACGCTATAAAAGCTCATATAAATTATAGAGCCATTTTGTTTGCACTATTGAAACAGACACAGGATTTTATTAGTATCTAAGTATTTGTTCGTAATTTAAAATATTATTGGATTTTATCGAGCAGAGAAACAAAATCAGATTTGTAAGGTATTTTAAATACGAACAATGTTTTCATGGGGCAAGTGATTGTACCCATCATATTTTCATTTCTAAACTCATGCATGATTTTAAACTAATCAATATTGGGGAATCGACGGTATAGGCAGTTGGTTGGTTGGTTGCGCGCATACGCATCAATGTAATTACAGAACATCTGTATTTATTATTTCTTCAATCGTAATTACTCGCTATGTCTTATATTTGTGTTTATGGCGTATTTAATTAATTCATTTTATAGTTTTGCATGTTTTACTCTGATGAAATTAAAAAAATTCTCTTCTGCCATACTTTCTATTTTACACTAGGGTATGAATAAAACATATATCGCTAAACATTTAAATAAGAAGTGTCACAAATGTAAAAAGGAGTAGTATCGATATATTTTGTCACCTCAGGATGTAGAATACAATATTTCATTATCTTATTCATCATCAATTATTTTATTCATGAAATGAAATTTTTATTTGGCAATTTAATTATTAAAACATAGTTTTGAATGCTTCATTATGTAATTTAAAAACGTATATATATAGATATATATATATATATATATATATATATATATATATATATATATATATATATATATTACATTATAAACATTTAGCAGCTATGTTTTCTATAATGTTATGTTTTGTGACGGCTACTCATTTTTATCAAAATAAGTTTTGTGTTCTTAATTATACATCATTGTCATCGTAATAAATAAGAATATAATACATACACAAATATTTGCTTCTTAGTAAAATAGAAATCCAAATAAAAAATATTATTCTGCACTGTGTATAAGACAAAACGTGTTTTACAAAATTTAAACAGTTTTGTCTATATTTCGTGTGCTTGTTTTGAACACGACGTCTTTAATATAAGCATACAAATGCAGACAAGGCAGCGTGTTGTCGTGTATAGACAATTTAAATTAGTAGAGGTCGCATGTAAAATTATTTGAATTTGTTATTATTATTTATTAGTAAAAATTTGAAATGATAGCAAATTCATTCCTATTTTAAGGCTCTTAGATCAAATAAATTAAAATCATAAAGTTAAAGTTATAAATATATTTTAGAATATTTTTATTTAGTATTTTGATGGATATAGTGATTGTTTTATAGGAATATAATGATAAGCCAAGCACTGCACTTAACTTGATTTGGGGAAATTCTCATAACAATTTAAATGGGTTCTTGTATAGGTACATGATATCAACTTGTGTTTTAAGTAATTCGTTGGATATGCCTTGAATTCTTAAAAAAAAACAACAAAATATTAGACATGGCTTATCTATATATTTTATGTAATATGTAAACAAGGATATTTGTAGATTTTTCTACATGTAATCTTTTTCATAAAATAAATTAAAATTACCGCCATAAAATAAAATTAAACTTTATTAAATAAAGAAACTACATGGCTATACTTGCGATGCGGGTGGCTGTCGGGTAAGGTATCTGCCACACGTTCAAAGACACTGCATATTTAAAATATAAGCAAATTGTACTAAATAACATATTTTTAATTACAACAACAAATTTATTCGCGTATAACATTACTCATAAAACGACGTCAAGAAATGCTTAAAGTTCTCTGTCTTTCTCCATCTCTCTCTCTCTCTCTCTCTCTCTCTCTCTCCCACTCTCTCGTCACTATGAAAATAGAGATAGCTAGTAGAATAGGTAGAGATAATTAAACTTAATTTATGTAAACGATTGTAATTTAAGGCCGATGATGTTTTTTTTTTGGGTAATGTCATAACCGTACCTATGTGTGTCTTTCGGATCGGACGGCATTTTCTTCAGGGTTTTTTCATTAATTGTCTGTCTGTTTTAGCGGAAAATGATAAAGGCCTAAATACCGGCAAATACTGATGAGGGCATCAATTAAAGCACACATTTATCATAATTTTTATATAGTCCTTAAAACGTGCTGTAAACTGTCCTTTTTTTAATCATTTGGCTTTAATATTTTAAAAAAAGTAGGCGGTACGACGATACTTGAATATTAAATAAAATATTGAAATAAGAATGAAACATAATCCGTAACTTTCTTCTCCTTTTTGTCTACTGTTGTTAAGAGAAGACGTGCCTATGGATTTGCAGGGTTGCCCGTGCTACCCCTGGGTACACGCAACACGTACCAACATAGGGTAACATAACCACGTGATAATTAACATTTAAAATGTATAAATTAAGGCAATTATTATATTCTTAATGTAAATTAAATTTGAATTAGTGATAGTTCTCTAAGGCTATTATATAAATAAATCTATTATATTTTTGAGATAACCCTCATTTTGTTTAGTACTATAAAACAATGTTATTGTATTAATTATATGAATTTGTGATGAAAATAAACATAAAAATCGTTCGGTCTATATTTTATGTATAACTGATGTATGGTCATTTTTCCAAAACTTAAGAAACCCAAAAATTAAGTAAAGGTCAAAAAGTTAAGTTACATTTTTTTTATAGAAGAGGGGGCAAACGAGCATGCGGCTCACCTGATGTTAAGTGACTACCGCCGCCCATGATCAACCGCAACACCAGGGGAATTGCAGGTGCGTTGCCGGCCCTTTCGAAAGGAGTACGCTCTTTTCTTGAAGGTCCCCAGGTCGTATCGGTCCGGAAAAATCGCTGGTGGTAAACTATTCCACAGAGAGGTTATACGCGGAAGAAAACTCCTCTTGAAACGTACAGTGGTGGACCGCCAAGCATCCAGATGATGTGGATGGTATCGCGACGTTTGCCTCGTAGTGCGTTCACGAAATTTGGCGGCTGGGATTAATCCGAACAATTCCTCAGAGCACTCTTCATGGTATATGCGAAAGAAAATGCAAAGAGTGCAGTGCCAGTGAATCGAGCCGATCGGAAAACACTCGGTCGTCGACGATTCGAGCCGCTCTGCGCTTCATGCGGTCGAGTGGAAGGAGCTGGTACTGGGGAGCCCCAGCTCAGAGATGGGAACAGTATTCCATGTGCGGCCGAACCTGCGCCTTGTAAAGTTGCAGGCGGTGTGCCGGCATGAAATACTGTCCCGCTCTGTTGAGCACGCCAAGCTTTTTAGAGGCCAATTTGGCCTTCTCTTCCAAGTGACCGCGAAACTGCACGTCACTCGATATGTCGACGCCGAGGATTCCGATACTGGCTTAGGCAACAAGGGGAGTGCCTTGAAACTGAGGAGATACGACAAGGGGTTCATTTTAGCGGTTAACGCGCAAACTTGTGTCTTCTGGGGATTAAACTGGACTAGATTTAGTCGCCCCCAATCCGAGACTCTGTTCAGCAAAGACTCGACTTCAGACACAAGTTTGTCCAGTGGAAATTAAATTAAAAATAAAAACACAATTGGAACAGTGTATATGGTAGTAGCTCAAAAATTGAGAAATGATTCTTTAAAAATGGTGACTTCCTTCTGTTATCTTGTTATTCTTCATAAGGTCTACCTGTTTGACCTGCTGTGTATGTGGCGAGGATTCCTTCCAAATTTATTGCATCTTTGACGCTGTTCCTCATCGTTCCTCCAATCAGAGAAGTATAAAGAGGCCATAAGTTCTTTTCGACGTCTCATAGCCTCTTACGACACAGTAAAATTTTATAAAATTTTAGTAACATTCCATACCCTTTTGGGTCCATTTATAAATTACGTCATACAAATTTTATAATTTTTTAACCCCACCCCCGTCAATGTCACTGGTGGTCACAATTGTGAAAACCCTCTCCCTCCCTCTCCTCTCTGGTGTGACGTCATATATTTTTCAATTTTATATTTTAAAAATAATTAAATTTAAAAAGTAGATTTTCCAAAATTTTTTATTTACTTATATTAAAAATAATCTTTAATAAAATCAAAATAAACATTTAAATTTTACATAATGGACAATAAAAAAGACCAATTAAAGGACTATAAACGATTAATAATGTTAATAAAAGCTATAACATGTGACGTCACATGGATTTTAACGCCTCTGTCCCTTATCACACAATGTAACGTTATGTTGACCCCTTCTCCTCCCCCCTTAAAGAGTAATGTAATACATGGAGGGACCATATGCTAACTACCGGGGCACGTTTTTTATTGAATATGATGACAAACGGGTACACAGTCCACCTGATGGAAAGTGGTTACTGTGGCGATAGATATCTACATCTTTCCTCGGTTAAAAATCAAAATACAGAAGCGTTGTCGCCTTTTAGGACTAAGATGGAATGCCTCGTTAGCAGTAAACAAATCTCCAGTTCTCTGCGCTCACCTTACGAAACAGCAGAATTAATCTGCTATTTTAGGCTAGTATTCTTGTGAGAGCGTGATACTTATATAACTTATATAGCTACAGCGTGGCTCTACTACGTTAAAAACATACACTGATAATAAACAACAACACAAATCCGTCAAACCTTTCAGAAATAAGAGGAGCCAGCGGTTGCATTATGACCTTTGTACAGTGGTTACTTATGGTATAATACTTAATAAGTTATTTTTATGATTATTATAGCTTCATTATTTCCACAATATTGTCAACAGCTTACTTTATTAATTAAAACGGTGCAAGAGTATGCGCTACACCATATCGTCCCGTAGTTTTCGTAATAGGTGACAGAGGAAACAAACTTGGAGATTGGCATCAGCATCTTCCTAATAACGACGCGTATTCGATAGTTTGTTATAATGTCGAATAAATCAATATATATATATATATATATATATATATATATATATATATATATATTATATTTTTATTTATCCCTACCTTAGCAAGTAAACACATCAACAGAGTTTAGGGATATTTTATATTTCAACAAATATCTAAAAATCTATGAAGAATTTTCTGGAAGAATACGTCAAGTTCTTTAATAGAAAATAAAAAACATTTCGTAATTTTTTTTGTTTCAAATAAAAATGTTATTTTTTAATCGCCATAGAAAATTAGTGTAATAAAAATCTTCATTTCTTCTTATAGAACTATAAATTTTAAATAAAATTGAAATAATCTTATGAAATTTAATTGTTAATAGTCAGTATTGCTTCCTCTTACAAATATACGAGTACATCGACATCGATTGTTCATACTTAAAATTAAATTGTCAATGCCTTGCTGCGCTATGAGGTCCCATGTTCTTTGCAAGTGTTCATAAAGTTGTTGTACTGTCGTCAAATTTGGCGGAAAATCTCTCAAAGATTTTCGTTGTAACATGTCCTAGGCATGGTCGGTAGAATTTAAGTCGGGCGACTGTGCAGGACAATCCAAAACTTTAATATCGTGGCATCGGAGAGGGCCCGACACCAGCCGTGTCGTATGAGAAGGAGCATTATTGTGCATGCGCAGAAATTCCTGGCCTATTTGGATTCTGTGTGGGACAGTAATAGGCTCTACTACCTCTTCCTTGTATTTCTGTGTAGTCATGCTGCCTTGAGCTGGGTTCATCCGTCAAGTCGAATTCCTGCCCGTACCATGATTGTGTTTTCATACACCTATAAAAAACTGATTGAATTGAACTGAACTCCTGTTTCGAATGATACTTTTAAATTTCATATGCATAAATTATTTTCTATAAGAAATTTCTGTCTTAGATTATACTAGCTTTTTACCCGCGGCTATAATTTAGCAACATTAATAAATATTAATCCGTTCTAAATTTATCAAAATTCGATTACTATTATTACTATTGAACGTAGATGATTGATATTTGGCATAGATATATATAATATGTTATAGGAAGAAACATGTGAATAAATAAGTTTTTCGTATTACATTAATATCTTATGCCTATTTTTATATCAGGCGTGTCTTCCGATATAGGAATCCATAAGCAAAGTAATTATCATTGGCCAAATTGTCTTGGAATCAACTTTTTATTTAAATTTGGAAATAATTGCGTTATTTACATTTTACACTTTACATTCTTTCATCATTATAGTTAGTTTAGTTATACAAAACTATGATAAATTTCATTGTCATCTATTAATTTACGATATGAAGTTTATTTGCGATACTTGGTTTATATTATTGGTTCCATTTAATATTGATTGGCACCATAAAATAAATGATGATATTATTTTTACGTTCGAGTGCAAAATTTCATAAATGAAATTCTATAACGATTTCTTATATTTACGCGAATATTGCATATGAAATAAATTTAAATTTACACATTTTATTCCATTTAATTTAAACTTTTTTATGTGGGTTTTTATACGCATCTTTGGATGAAAAATCCATAACAACCCGCGTAAAAGAACATATCTCTGATGTAAAACACTCCAGGAAGTCTGAAGTATTTTAACTTGTTCAGTATCATCCCAACCACTATATCAGATCTGATAGACCATTATTCTTTCCAAAAGAACCGCGGTTCCTACCAAGGATGATTTTTGATGCTATTAAAATTAAAAAAATATATCCTAATTTCAATTGAGAACATGTCTGGGTGCTACCATCTGCTTCGGATCCCATAATTACTAAAATTAAATTTAAACCCAGTCATACTACTGCAAAACTTATAGCCCTCGTTAACTATACCATCAGGACGTCAAACACCCCAGTCCCCCGTGACCATGGATACTATAAAGTATTAAAGTTACAGCCTATATACGTCCCACTGCTGGGCACAGGGCTCCCCTCATTTCTGAGAGGGTTTTAGGGCAAGGACGTGTCCGCCACGCTGCCCCAATGCGTGTTGGCAAACTTCACATGTCTGCGAAATATTTTATTCCTTATTCCTCAGACATGCAGGTTTCCTCATGATGTTTTCCTTCACCGCCGAGCACGTGGTAAATCAGCACTTAAAATTGCAATTAACAATTTCATTGGTGCCGGCGGGGATCGAACCCGGGTTACTTGCGTTCTGTTATATTTATAGCGAGTGGTTAACCATCTGAGCTACCACGGCTTTTGTAAAGTATTAAAAAAGTTAAAATTAAAAATTAAAATTCTTAAAATTAGGTTCATTCCTAATGAACAGCCTTACTTTCTTTTATATATAATAAGGATAACAAACAAGTACACAATCCACCAGGTGGTAAGTGGGTGGTGCAGCCCATGTACATCTACATTTATCCACGATTAAGAAACAACAGGCTGGATGAGGACCTGAGGACTAAAATGGAATGCCTCGTTTCCAGTAAAAACAGTCTCCAGTTACCATATGAAACATATAGGTATTGAGCTACTATTGTGCTTCCCCAGTCGAGCTGACCCATTTGTGCTACAACCATTATACAGCTGCAGCATGGCTGTAGTAAACATATAATTGCTAATTATCACTTATTTACATTAATCCTTAATAAACTCTGTACTTGTCTCTTTCTATTCCCATTAAGTGAAAAGAGATAGAGCAACCTTAAAAATTTCTTAAATTTAGTTGATTTTTATAAGTGAGACAAAATTTTTACTGTGCATTTTTTAATATTCTACTTGAATAAATCTGATTTGCATGTGATGATGTACTCAATACTCAGTTTAATTATGTTGTTATGTTACTAAATTAATTCGTGCAACTGCTTATTAACTAATTAAAAATATTAACAAATATAGACTCTTGTTCAGCAACACTTTTGATATAGCCTATGAAACTCCTTCAATATCTCAATGCACAATGAAAGTGGAAAGAACACTCATGAACGGAAGTAGAAAAATATTCACCTTGTTGTGGTGGCGAAATAGAATCCGCCACCTCATATCGTGGTAAATATCCAACAGCCTATTTGACAATTTATGGGGGAGGTCTATGTGGACTTTTGATAGGCTGTAATGATGACAATGATGAGTTTTACGCATTATTGCCCCATTAAAAGTAAAAAAGTAGCAGCCTACATCACGTCATCGTCGTTACTGAGCATAGGTCGTAAACAATTTTTGGTCAAAAAAAGTTTTCGCTGCGCACGGATTAACATCAACTGCGGAACCAGATATGCAGGTTCCTCGCGATGTTTTCCTAGCCTTCGAGAGCGTAGAAAATTAACACTTCGATTTTAATTAAAATACCTTTTAACTTCTCAAGCATCTAGGTTTTCCCAGGAAGTTATTGTTCACCACTTCACCGGACATGTAATAAGTCACCACGTAAAATTTCCTAACAGATTCATTTGCCCTCGAGTGAGTCGTACACGTTTTGCTCCCATGCCATGATGAAATCTCACGGAATGCTACACGTCTTTCGTATATGTTTATATAAAATTCATGAAAACTGACAAAAAATTGCATGATTGGTGACCACATCTACCCAATAATAATGTATATGTAAACTGATTTAAACTGGTCTGCCTGCAATTATTGCGAAATTCTCACTATCCTTATAGTTTAATCAAAAAGATTTTCATATATATGTCGTGGCCAGTTCCTAGACTGATCATATCTTAAGGTAGTCTGTCATTTTTTGAAATAGTAGTAGTAATTCAATACTATTTTTTGACAATGATTTCATAATATAGCTGGTACGAATCAAGGAATAGAGATCGTTTGATGAACTGAAATGAACAACTTTGCTATTTCATGATATTATCGTCAATTAGTTTTTTTGTAGTAGTAATAATTTGAAACACTCTCATTACGACATCAGCATCCTAAGTTCGTTGCTAATTAGAAAACCTAACATAAAACCAGTATCTGAATTACAAAGATCAGCTCCTCAAGACGTTGTACTTGTGATAGTGTCCTGTGACTTGAGGGCTTTATCTCGTGAACTTTTCACGGTATAACGTTGTTTTCTACATAAGAAAGCCTTAAATTTTTAAAACTGTTGTGTTTATATTTTAAATACGAATGTTTACTACTCAAGTCAATATGTACAAATAATAAATGTATATGTAATTACTCTGAAAACTAACTTAAAATTAGCATTCAAGCGATGGCGTCAGTGTCACAAAAGGGACGACACCAAACAACATCTGCTTGTTTTTTTTGTGCCCGGGCTAAAGTTTAAGTATATGTCAGAGAGGACATTTGTTTTCCATTCCACAGCAGCCTTAAAGGTACGGACCTGTGCATACTATGCCTGTGCATATACAGCGACGTCTACGGGTGCCTTTATAGGTCCCATAGCGGTAATGCCGAAACAGACCGATTCATCGACCACGTCCAAATGGCTAAGGATTACGTGCTACAGTAGATGCCCTCCACAGAGATCATGATCCTTGGCGATTTTAACGCCCACCACGCCGAATCGCTTGGTTCACATTTAAGCGATCATGCGGGGAGATCTTTTTATGACTTTGCTTTGGCATATGGTCCGACACAACTAGTTACCTTCCCTGTTGGACCTTCTGCTGACCTCTCGTCCGGACGGATATCAGTTTTCCGTCGACGCTCCTTTAGGTTCGTCGGACCATCGTCCTGTCCGGAGTGTGGTGAAAGTCACATTCACGTCGCAGTTGCATTCTGCAGGCTGCTGCCGTGTTTGGCACTATAACTATATGACTCTTGCGGTGGACCAACTATTCTAAAAGATAGCAGACCTTCGTATTGACACAATAGGTTATGCTGATGACCTTGTAATCACTGCGAGGGGCTTTTGCCAAAGTACTTTATCATGAATCATATAAAGAGCCCTAAATACCATAAATAACTGGTGTAGGGATAACAGTTTATCAGTTGCTGCTGATATAACTGTTATGATACCCTTTATTGTCGTGAGCGTTTACAGACCCCATGTTCTTTATATGATACTTTTGAAAAAATTATGGAGGAAGTTTTCGCTAAGCTTAATAAACAGAATAAATCTGTTGTAATATGTGGAGACTTTAATATCAATCTCCTAGAAGCTTCCTCGACTAATATTAAGTTTAGATCATTGTTTAAATTTTATGGTCTTTTTAATTTATTTTTGGAGCCAACACGTATTGCTGAATCTAGTGCAACATGTATAGATAACATTTTTACAAATGTTAAGCCGTTCAATAAATGTATAATTCAAAAATTGAGCTCTGATCACTGTGGACAATTTGTTTCATTACCTTATGTTCACAAAAAGCAAGTAGATAAAAAAAGTAGTGTTTGTTCCAGTAAATACACATCGCTTGGAGAAGTTTAGAAGTAACATAGTAAAAATACTTCCATTACTTTCATACCAAAATAATCCAAATTTTTTGTATGCAACATTATTTAAGCTCATTTGCAATGAATTTAATAATACTTTTACTTCTAAAACATTCTCCTTGAATAATCGTAAAGCTTTTAATGAATGGGCGACGGTAGGAGTCCAGAAGAGTAGACAAAGGTTATATGAACTTTACAATGAAAGGTCATATAATCCTAGCGTCGAATTTAGGGAATATGTAAAAAAAATATTCCAAAATATTTAAAAGAGTGTGCTCCTTAGCCAAATCATTGTATTTAAGCAACAAAATAAAGACTGCTTCTAATAAAATTAAAATGACATGGAGTATAATTAATGGTGAAACTGGTAAGGTCAACTCTCGCAATTCAAACTACCAGTTAAGTTTTAACAATAAATTAACTAAATCAGATCAGGACGTTGCAATAGTTTTTGAGAAATATTTTACTGATATTCCTAACTTAACCACTAAGTCACTGAATTCTTCTCCTACCGTCGCCGAATCATTACTTAAACAAAATGTAAATGTGTGTACAAAGAATTTTACATTTCATAAAGTTTCATCAAAAGATATTGTAAAATATTTTAAGACTATTGATATTAAGAGAACCGCCGATCTGTGGGGGATTTCTGTTAAAGTTATTGCGTCTATAACAGATACAATTGCACCTCAACTATCTATTATTTTTAATAGTAGTATCAAATCTGGTGTGTTTCCTGATTTAATGAAGCATAGTAAAGTAATACCTTTATTTAAATCTGGTAGTACATTGGACCCCGCTAATTTTAGACCTATTTCTGTACTGCCAACACTTAGTAAAATTTTTGAAAAAATTATTCTTGATCAATTGTTAATTTTTTTTTTGATATAAATAAATTACTTCATAAAAATCAATTTGGTTTCACAAGGGGTCGCTCGACAACTGATGCTGGTGTTGAGCTGATTAAATATATATTTAATGCATGGGAGAATTCACAGGATGCTTTGGGTGTGTTCTGTGACCTATCCAAAGCCTTTGATTGTGTTCACCATGAAACATTAATCAGGAAACTTCAACACTACGGTGTAAGAAATGATACTCTTAAATTAATTATTTCTTATTTAAGTGACAGAACACAAAAAGTTGTTATTAATAGTATGAGTTCTTCCGGGTCGATTGTACAAATGGGCGTGCCTCAGGGCTCAATTCTCGGCCCCTTTCTGTTTCTTGTATATATCAATGACTTACCTTACATAGTAGGGGATAACCATGATATAGTATTATTTGCTGATGATACTTCATTAATTTTCAAATTAAAACGACAGTTATTAAATTACGACGAAGTAAATAATGCTATAGCTAAGTTAGTTAATTGGTTTAATGTTAATAATTTGCATTTGAATGGAACTAAAACTAAATGTATGAAATTCGTAACTCCTAATGTTAAACATGTCAATACTAATGTAATTTTAAATGGGGAGGAACTGAGTCTTGTTGATACCACCATTTTTCTTGGAATCACACTGGACGCAAAGCTTCAATGGCTCCCCCATATATCAAAACTAGCTAGCAGACTTAGTTCTGCAGCATATGCTGTAAAAAAAGATTAGAACTCTTACCAGTGTTGAAACAGCTAGAATAGTTTACTTCAGTTATTTCCATAGCATTATGTCGTATGGTATTTTGCTATGGGGACACGCGACTGACACTGAAATTATATTTATTTTACAGAAGAGGGCCATTAGAGCAATATATAATTTAAAACCAAAAGAGTCACTGAGACAAAAATTTAAGGAAATTAATATATTAACTATGGCCTCTCAATACATTTATGAAAATGTAATGTACGTACACAAAAATAAAAGTAGTTTTGCGAAAATAAGTGATATTCATTCTGTAAATACTAGGAGCAGACACAAGCCGGTAGTACCAGTTACTCGACTCCACCGAGTCAGTAATTCATTTTTGGGGCGATGTATACGCTTTTACAACAAAATCCCAGAAAATATACAAAATTTGTCATACACAAAGTTCAAAAATGTTATTAAACTAAGTTTGTATAAAAAGGGTTATTATAATATTAAGGAATTTATAGATGATAATAACCCCTGGGAAGGGTGATCGCTACCAAGCTATTTCTAATTTGTCTTGTGTTGTTGATTGTAAACATGATTGTAAGCTATTATTAAAAAAAATAGTCCCGCTGGGTTTCTTGCTGGTTCTTCCCAGGACAGAGGTTTTTTTTGCGAACCAGTGGTAAATTAAAAAAGTGACTTTCAATAAGTATTTTTATAATCTACATTGAATAAAAAAGTTTCTATTTCTATTTCTATTTACTAAAAAGAGACGGTTGGACAAATAAGTCACACCAAAACTCAATGGTAAAGTATTACCATGATCCACTGAAGTTAAATACTTGAACGTAACAATCGACCAAAAACTAACGAGGAACTTTTAACTTAGCAACGTATGCCATATGGCAAAAATTACTTTAGGTACGTGCAGTTGTTTTTTCGGGAACAACTGGGGTTGCATCCCAATATGTACACAATTTGGACCGGAGCCCTTTTGTGGAATCTCAAAAAGCCTATCCCGATTGACCCTTGAAATTTTTTATCACAATAAATCACTTAAGTTCTGGTCTGACATACCACGCTGAAAACATTCTAAAACCTTAATCCGAGCTTTTGATCGTAAATTAGAAAAAAAATACGTGTGGCACTCGGTGACTGCCGCGGTAAAGCTATTGCATGGCATTTTTTATCAACTTATGCAATTATAATTATTTATTTATTTTATTTATGCAGTTAAGATATTAAATCAAGTTACTCTTTTTGAGCGTGGTGACCGATAAGAAAACAATTTTTTTTCTCTTATTGAATAAATGAGAAGTTAATATTGCTTAAAATATTTTTAATATCTTACAATACATGTAGGTTATTCAGGAATTTTTATCATTGAGTTAGCAGCTAGTGTACACGCATACGTCTAGTCGCACGCACACAAACACCGTGCCGAAGTCTGCCGAGTGCCGAAGTCTGCCGAACTGAAACGACGTTAGACGATGCACGACTTTCAACGCCACACCTCCGTGCCCGTCGGAGTGGGGAGCGTGAGGTTTTTTTTCGTTACGGAATTTCTGGATTCGGTCCCCGCGCTCAAGGCCCGCGATAGAAGCTATGCAATAGCTTAATAAAAATAAATTGCGCATTCTGACAAGAGCCTTAACTGGACACTGTTATCTTAAAAAGCATATTTCCATCCCGGAACTAAGCAACTCAAGGATGTGCCGGTTCTGTTCCCTAATGGAAGAAACGTCTCTGCACATACTAACTGATTGCGGACCCTTAATGCGCAAACGTAACACTCATCTGGGAAAATATGTACTCCGCCCAGAAGAAGTGAATAATTGCTAAACAAATCTTTCTAATCATTGAAGACATAGGGCTTAGCAGTGAACTATAGCTATAACAGCGATTACAATAGGTCTTTTACGTCGCAGTGATACTGGTATCTTTCCCTAGACCTGCATGGCTGCTCGCACATAATAAAAAATACTATACGGCAAATTAATTGTAGTTCCCTCGTTGTGTTTTCATAAATTTTTAAAATTAAAATTCTGTAATTTGTAAAACATAGCCCTATGTTTTACAAATTACAGTGACTGTTAATCTCGTCTTTAGTTTCTTTTTTTTTATTATTTTGTACACATCTACATGACTTAGTTTTATTTAAATGTAATATTGAACGAATACAACACCCTCGGGTTAGTAATCACCCATCCACTTGAACGATCTCTAAAATATGTACACTTTCGGTTTATGTTATAACAGTAGTGTAATTCATACAATATAATTAATAGTCTCAAGAAATAAAACTTCAAAATAAATAAGTTAATCATTACAAAGCCGCGGTTCGTTAATTCATTTATTGAATTAAAGTATGAGTATGATTACATACTATAGAACTGCCAATGCAAAATTGATTTCGACTTATTATGTGCGAAACAGATAAGTGTAAAAGAGATACACAATATGAATTCCTGTCGGCATTGTTATCTCTATGCACACGTAGGAAGACGCTACACTGTGTGACTCAAAGGTTTAAGTTTATCATTATACATATTGCGACGGCGAACAAAGTTAGTCGCGTATAAAGGCAACAAAGGAATACGTCATAAAATCATATTTATTTTGTAAATCAAAACCTCTAAACGTTTGAGTGACTTTTAGTGGCAGTGATGTGGATTTCTAGAGATGATTATAACCATGATCAACCCGGTACGCCGCAGGCCCGCGTGAGCACCATTTCGGAGGTTGTGCCCATGGATGGAACCACTCTGACTACCTCTATAGCTACGCCCAATGTTGGTAACCTTAGTGTTAACAAGTCTTCCCGCGTTCACATTGGTCCGAAGTTTGTTTCTGTAACGCAAAATCTACAAAACACCGAGGTGGTTAAAGGTGAGACTCCGTGTTTACTATAAATCTACGAATTTTCCTGTTACTGCGCGATTCATAGAAACAATAAAATATATCCTTAATAATTCTAAAATCTCTTGATGCAATTAAGTTTATAATTTATTTTAAGTACATAAACTGATACGGTATAAAACACATCTCTTTTGTTCATATTGGTGAATAATTAGAACTCTTTAGTTAATTAATTCGTTAGCATGCGCAAAATACGGCATACTGCTAGCGAACTGTCTGTGATTATTATGTTAGTCATTTTGTTTGTTTGATAACGGAAACAAGCATATGTAAAAAGAGGATCTTACTAAGAAATAAGTAATAAACATATTTGCAAACTTGTCATTGTTTTCTCTTCTGTACATACCTAATTCAGGTTGTTAAAATATACTTATACCTAACAATTATTTTACCTGAAATGCAAAACATCGTCGATTTGTGGCTGTGACAGTCATAAGATGCCAACGTATTAAAAGTCATTATCCTTAATCACTTGCAAGCTGTATGTAACACAATAATGAAAATGCTGTGCGCGAACTACATGCGAAATTTATGACATCATTCAATTTAGAAACGATTTATAATACATGTTATATGTATTGTTATTGTTTATATATAACGGTATAAGCTCTTGTTAGAAATACTGGCGAATTTCCTATAGAAGCAATGAGAGAAAATAATGGAGTGAGTTTACTAAAGACTCTATGCTTTCACGCAGCATGCGCAGAACTCTCTTGCAGATCCACTCTTGTGACTCACAGTCGGATTCACAGAGTAGCCATAGCCACAGAGTGGATCTGTACCAGTTGCCATGAATCATACATATCTATATTCCTAATTTCCGTGCCTACAACTCTCAAGAAAATTATGAAGTCTATTATAAGTCAATGCACTTTACTATTTTCGGCTACTTAACCACTTACCGTCGGATGTGATATTAATCAAGCACTGGCTTTCAATAGATGAAAAATGGAACTGCAAGTTGGAAACATTCTTTTTCTTGATATCATACTCGTAATGTAAAACTTAAACCTTTGTCTTTATCTTTATTCAATATATTTGTCGTAAGTGTATACGTAAACAATTATTTCATACTATTATTTTATAAAATTACCAGGACCTTGCACCCAATTCCTTTGTGCACACTGCATAACATCCGTTATCGGTGATTTTGAAATTCTTTTATACCCTGGTGTCTGATAAACTTGATAACAAAAAATAAATTAGCAATTTATATATGTAGAAAAGCTACACATAGTTTTCTCTTATCACCATAATAAAAGGAGCAATGTTATTTGTTTCATGCACTTATATTTATGGCATCTATATTACTAATCTGATAAAACATGTTATACTTACCAAACGAATATTTATTCTTTTTATAATTTCAACTTTTGAAATATTAATAATAGAAAGTTTGAAGGTGTTCTGTGGTGATGGCGCGCTTTGATTGATTTGTAAATTTCCTGTTTATCGCTTTCGGCTTTTCCTAGAACTATCTTTCTATTTGAAGTCAATATCTACGTCTATGTCTCGAAATATTAACAAAAACTGCGGTGCTCACCCGCCTGCCAAGCATGGCATCTATGACAACATCGTCCTATTGGCAAGTATTCAGCAGATTACAGCCTGTAATAGGGCTGCAATAAATGAATGAATGGATGCAAGTGGCTCAAGACCTTACCATGCTTTGTAGAAATCTATGGGGAAGCCTATGTTCAGCATTGGACTTGTGATGGCCTGTCATAAAAATAATAACGTCCTCCAGACCGAATTTGGATCACGGCGGCCTATTATATATACACTTGCATTAAAAAATATTACTTATTTAAAGTCGCTACTTTTGCCACTGGTTCGAAAAAAGTACCAAGGAGAATCAGCAAGCTACCCAGAGGGATTTTCTCTGCAAGTTGATATATATATATATATATATATATATATATGAGATTGAAGTGACAAAAGAACTTACAGTCCATCTGATAGTAGGTTCTGTACCCCATGAGCACCTGCAACTTCGATGAATAAGGTTAGAGATGCGTTGTCACCTCTGACGACTAACAATATTTTAGCAGTTTTTAAACTGTGAGTTTAAAAGCAGTCTCAACATAGACTAGGGATTATATTGTCCAAGTGTATGCGCAAGCGCAAGTGTACTCACTTTTCCCTCACTCTCATAGTTCAATGGACAATTTTTTGGACCGACCTGGGATTTGAATCCGGGACCTCACACGTTGTTGGTTGGTAGTGAAAATTTGGGTCAAAAGGTTCGCCTTAAAGTTTTTAAGTATTATAATCTTATGTTCATGAACTTTTAAGGGCCTCTAGACTGTAAGGTGTCTCTACTTTTACAATCTTCTATCACAATTATTACAGTTCACTGCCTCGTTGGTCTAGTAGTTGTAAACACGATGGCTGTCGCGTTTACTACTACTTGACTCGAGTATGAGTTGAATACTTTTTGCATAACTATTTTTTTTTCCGAAAAGTCATAATTTATTTTCTGGATAACCTTAATCTTAAAAAAAACTTATATAATAATTTAATAGAAATATTTAGGTACTATTACATCTTATTCGAAGTTTTCTCATAACATTGTAATCAAAACGAGCCCACATATTTCATGAGCATCTTCAACCAATTTTTAGATAAAATTAACAGCGCATACGCTTAAAATTATATTAACTATATTTCAAACTTTAAACTTTACTTAATATAACAGCCTATCATAGTTCACTGCAAAACATTGGACTGCCCACACATTACCTAATAAGAACGATATTGGTTATAATTGCTACGTCCAGTCCAATACAATTACGAAGACGCTGCTGCCCATCTCCTGGTTTGTTATGTTTTGATCTGTAGCGACTAGACCCTACTAATCGTTTAGTAAATATAGTAAAGTAAAGTAAAGTACAGTAAAGTTACAGCCTATATAAGTCACACTACTGGGCACAGGCCTCCCCTCATTTTTTTTTCTATTTATTGTGACACAAACAGTCATTAAAAAGAAAGTACAATATTATAACATTACATAATTAATAGACAACGAGTGCCGAAGAAATACATTAGAATAACATTTCAGTTTAGCTTGTTGAAAGATTTACCCATGTTAGTTGAAGCTGAGTAGTAAATTTATCTTTATGTAACAACAGTACAGTAAAGCTTAAAATAGGTAACTTAATTAAAGTTGAAAAACATACATTTTTAAGGGACAATAATTAATACATCGTAGAGATTACCGAATGTTACGCTGTCAAGTATTCATCTGAATAACTCTTAAAGATACTTCGTTTAAGACTTTTTTAAGGAGCAACTAAAGAGATCGAGATTTACAAATTCTTTATTGTATAATTTTAACGAACGGGAGATAAAGCAGTTTTGTGTATATTTTTTTCGAAGTGTAGGTGGTACGAATGTTTGAAATACACGTTGAGGGCGAGCGGGCAGACGAAAATTACTTTTAATGTTTATTTTGGCTAATAAAGGAGAGCAGTCAATTTTATTATTTAGAATTTTATACAAGAAAATGATATCGAAATATTTACGGCGATCACTGAGACTCAACATTTTATGTTTATGAAGGGAGTTAATATACGGTTCGCCATAAAGGTCACAGCGGTAATTTAAAATCTTAATAAATGTTTTTTGGACCTTTTCAATTCTATCAATATGGTTTTTATAAAATGGACACCACACTATACAGCCGAAGTCAAGAATGGATCTTACAAATGAGAAATAAAGGATTTTAAGAGTGATAGTCTTATTGAATGGTTTAGTTATTCTATTAATGAAACCGAGGCTTCTAAAAGCTCTTTTTATAGCTAAATCTATGTGGTCATTGTAGGAAAGCTGATCGTCCATGTTGATGCCCAAGTCACGAATGTTTCTAACACGACTAAGAGCCTTCCCAAAAAGAGTATAATTATAAGTTAAGAGGTTTGATTTTCTTGAGTAATTTATTATAAAACATTTATCTGCATTGAGGTACAAGTGATTACTTTCACAATAATTACATAAGCTCTCAATATCCGATTGTAGTTTGTGGCAATCTTCAATAGAATTTATTGTCCTGAAAAGTTTGGTGTCATCTGCATACAATAAATGATGGCTGTTATGTAAGACATCACCTATGTCATTGATGTACAAGGAAAAAAGCACAGGGCCCAGATGAGAGCCTTGTGGGACCCCAGAAGGGGCCACAAGAAAAGACGAGCAGTAACCATTCAAACAGACTGCCTGACTGCGATTTCGTATATATGATTCGATCCATCTAAGCAGACTTCCATGCACTCCTAATCTCCAAAGCTTTTTTAGAAGTATGTCATGGTTAATTTTGTCAAAAGCTTTGGAGAAGTCGGTGTACACGACATCAACCTGGGTGTTATTATCCATTGCATTAAGAAGGAAGTCTGTAAACATGACCATATTGGTGTCCACACTGCGCGATTTCATAAAGCCATGTTGATTTTCATCGATATGATTACGCACAACATATGACAATTGATTAGTTACAATCTTCTCAAAAATTTTACTAAGGACACATAACTTACAACATATTAACATTTCTGAGAGGGTTTTTAGTAAATATAAAAGAAATTATTTAATTGATCTTTTTTCAAATGAAGGGGTAAACGAGCATGCGGCTCACTTTATGGTGAATGACTACCGCCGCCCATGAACAACTGCAACACCAAGGGAATTGCAGATACGCAGCCGGCCTTTTAAAAAAGAGTAAGCTCTTTTTTCGAAGGTCCCTAAGCTATTGTTATATAAATATCAAATATCTGATTGTATGTTATATATACTATAAACGCGTCGATTTTTATCAGAACACTATGTCTAAAACTTCATTAATGCTGGAAAAGTCATGGTCTACATCGATGACGTGTTAATAATGACAGACGCTATTGACGAACACCTCGCTTTAGTAGATTCGGTTATGAAAACGCTAACTGAAACAGGTTTTCAATTAAAAGTAAAGTTACAGCCTATATACGTCCCACTTCTGGGCACAGGCCTCCGCTCATTTCTGAGAGGGTTTTAGGGCAAGGAATTGTCCACCGCGCTGCCCCAATGCGTGTTGGCGAACTTCACATGTCTTCGAAATATATTTTTTTGTTATTTCTCTGACATGCAGGTTTCCTCATGATGTATCCCTTCACCGCCGAGCACGTGGTTTTTCAATTAATTCAAAGAAATGTACTTTTCTAACCAACGAAACAGAATACCTAGGTAGGATTATAAGAGATGGTCAGGTTAGACCGAGCAATTATAAAATTGATGCAATTCCCGAGAATAGACGGCACGTGCAGAAGGACTTACCTACTTGCGAAAACAAAGAGAAACAAGACTCTTACGTTACTAAAAACAGGAAACCGCCTAAAAACTTTCAAGTTAATGATTTTGTCTAGATTTGATTAAGAGCTCTCAAAGTACCGGAAAGCTCGATAGCGGTATGAGAGGCCCTTATGAAATTGTTATTATTATTATCTGATTGTATTTTATTAATATGCAAATCAAATAATTTTAATCATTTGCAGTTTGTAACAAACTCAAATCTGTAGTGCTCGTTTGTTTATATAGTTTTCACAAAGGCTACTTTTCCGCCGAATAGTCCGTCTGAGTGGCTCTATAGCACCCCGATAGCTATTCCTGCCGCCAAATAGCATAACGTCACAGAATAAATAGCAGTACGTGCACTGCTACGTTTGCCCTAACTAATAATAATAATTTAAGACAAAAGTCTATCTCTGTAGTGCTCGTTTATATAGTTTTCATAAGGGCTCCTTTTCCACCGAGTAGTCCGTCTGGGTAGCTCTCTAGCACCCTGATAGATATTCCTGCTGCCAAATAGCATAACGTCACAGAATAAATAACAGTACGTGCACTGCTACGTTTGCCATAACTAATAATAATAATTTAAGGCAAAAGTCTATATCTGTAGTGCTCATTTATATAGTTTTCACAAGGGCTCCTTTTCCGCCGAGTAGTCCGTCTGGGTAGCTCTATAGCACCCCGATAGCTATCCCTGCCGCCAAATGACATAGCGTCACATAATAAATAATAGTACGTGCGCTGCTGCGTTCGTTCTAAAAGGTATTAGGCGCCAGAACAACTACAGACTGTGAGGCATCCCGTTCCAGTCCTCACAAGTGACGGCACATCTGTAAGACTTACTCTTTGAAGTTGGTTGAAGGTTTCCGTGGGCCACAGAAGCCACTTACTAGCAAGTGCACTGTAAGTTTGTTTGTCACATCACTTTTACTTAAGAAATGTAATACATTATTAAAATAATAAAAAAGAAGAAGAAATGATGAACGGGGACTTGCCGTTTTTAAGGCGCTGGATAGCCATTCTAATCACGCTCAGACTGACGCCCGGGATATCATCGGAATAGTGTCGGATAAGGCTTGCTCTTGGATTGCTACTCACACTCGCGTGTGGCTCCAACGATTCTCGGTGTCCCGGAAACGATGCTGCCACACTCGGTCTTTGACAGTGGCCCTTTCTGACTGACAGATCCCTGGCAAAGACTTTGGCTGGCTCGTATTGAAGAAGCGATCGAGCGGAACCATCCTTGGTTCCACGCGCGCCAATCGACCAGGCGCCGAAAGTTCGAGTGTAGGGCTTCTAGAAAGCTTAGTTCTTCAATTCGATACTAGATAGCGCTCTCGGTTGAAAGATTAGTCATGTCATTTTCTGGAAAGCTGATAATCGCAAGTCATTTGCATAATCGGTTATACTGCGAGGGGCATCAGGTGGTATCCCGGTGATCAGGTCTGCGGGCAGCCGTAATTCTCTTCCAAAGTTTGCGAAAGCTGGTGTCACTGATGTACTTTCGTGAACAGCGCTTCGATATGACAACAAAAACGGTTGTATGTGCTTGTCCCAATCTCGTTGCCGATTGTCTACAACTTTTGCTAGGTACCTCTCCAATGTCTGATTAAATCGTTCTACCATTTCATCAGATTGCGGGTGATAAGAAGTCGTTCTTGTTTTATGAGTACCTATAACTCGGCAAGTTTCCTGGAATATTTGAGACTCAAAATTCCTTCCTTGATCGCTGTGAATCTCTAAAGGTACTCCAAAACGACAGAAGACTTCATGAACTAGTTTATCTGCAACTGTTGAAGCTTCTTGATTTGGAATGGCGAAGACTTCTGGCCACTTAGTGAAGTAATCCATCACAACCATGAAATACTTGTTACCACTTTCAATCTCCGGAAACGGCCCCGCCACGTCAATGGCTATTTTCTACCATGATGCACCAACATTGTACAACTTCAATGCACCTCTACTACAAGTCTGAGGTCCCTTTACAGCCGCAAAACTTGTACATTTGCGACACCAGTCCTCGACATCCTTTCAACAGTGGACCCAGTAAAACCGTTCTCGGATCTTCAGTAGAATTCGTTTAACTCCCGGATGGCCTCCTGAACAATCATTATGGTACAGCTGTAGAACATCCGGTACTTTAGCTTTAGGGACAACCGTTTGCAAATGACAGCTGTCTCCCCGAACATTTTCCCATTTACGGCACAGAACTCCATCCTGAAGCAGCAATCTGTCCCACTGGGCCCAATAGCTTTTAGTGGTCGAACTCATCGCTGAGACGTAGTTCCACTTGGGCTTGGGAGCACTGGCCTTCATCCATTGCAGAATCGGCTTGATGTCCGGATCTTCCTGCTGTGCACGTTGTAAGCTATCCTTCCGCTCGTTGCTTAGGTGGTCTGTCCTGAGCATCCTCACGGATACCACTTCCTTACTCTCTTGCCTAGTACAATGTTTGCAATCTTCACTTTTTTTTTTAAGATTAAGGTTCTTCTTGACAATGTATCTGCGGTGCCATGAGATTTCCCGCTGCGATGTTCGATCTCAAAGTCGTATTCCTGCAGTAGTTCAATCCACCTCGCAACTTGTCCTTCTGGATTTTTAAATTGCAATAGCCATTTTAGTGCAGCATGGTCAGTTCGTAAGTAAAATTTTCGCCCCAGAAGATATTTGCTAAAATGCTGCAACGACTTTACCACAGCTAGCAATTCACGTCTTGTGACAAATAGTTCCTTTACAGTTTTGACAACGACTTGCTGAAGTACGCTATCACGACCTCTTGGTCACCATTTCGTTGAGACAACACACCGCCAAGTCCTATATCACTTGCGTCTGTGTCAACTATAAATTCTTTGCTTGCATCAGGGTATCCCAAAATAGGTGTTTTGCACAGACGGTCCTTGAGCTCCTGAAATGCGATATTGCAACTTTCATTCCAGCAGAAATGTTGCTTCTCCTCGGTTGGCTTATGCACAGGTTTGGCTACATCTGCAAAGTTCTTAACAAATCGCCGGTAATAGGAGCACAAACCCAAAAATGCTCTAACCTGCGTCTTGTCCTTTGGAACCGGCCAATCCTTGACAGCTGCGATTTTCTCCGGATCTGTGCGGATACCTTCTTCCAACTCTACATACCCCAAAAAGTTGACTTGCCGTTTGGATAGTGAACATTTCTTCGGACTCAACTTGAAGTTGGCACTTTGAATCTTCATGAGCACGCGTTCCAGGTTTTGAAGGCGCTCCTCAAACGTACGGCCCACGATGATGATGTCATCCAATTAGACCAGACAGGCATCGCCAATTAGCCCGGTAAGTACAAGCTCCATCAGTCTTTCAAACGTTGCTGGAGCATTGCACAATCCAAACGGCATTACTTTAAATTGCCACAGACCCTTTCCCGTCGAGAACGCAGTTTTCTCCTTGTCCTTAAGTTCAAATTGCCAGTAGTCACTTTTTAGATCCAAAGTGCTAAACCAATTTACTCCTGTAAGAATGTCCAGCGTGTCATCAATTCTTGGCAAGCGATAGCTGTCCTTCTTTGTAACGTCGTTCAGACGGCGGTAGTCAACACAGAATCGCATGCTGCCGTCCTTCTTCTTTACCAGCACCACGGGTGAACACCATGGACTAGATGAAGTTTCAATAACATCATCCAGCGCCTTTAAATACACCTTTTCACTGAAACATCCAGAATATTCAAGTAAATACGCGCGCCAACCGACCAGGCGCCGAAAGTTCGAGTGTAGGGTTTCTAGAAAGCTTATAGTCTGCGCGGAAGTGCTAGTCATCGCCTTAGGTATGTGAGCGGCAGGACGGGGGAGGTAGATAAACATCAAGCTGACGCAGTCTGCCGTCAACCGCCGCGATGGTTACACGATTCAGTTGTACGCGACAGTTTTCTCCAAAAATACACGAGATAAATATTCTAAGATGGGTCCGCCAATACCACGACAAGTGAAAAATATTATTTATAATGTACATAGTTTTTTTTTAAGACGAAAGGGCGACAAGGAAAGTATGGAACACAAATATGATATGAACATTAATAAATTAGTAGCAGAGGCTACAGGAGTGTCTGCCCGCACCGTAATGCGAATTGTAGCTGAAGGAAATTCGAGTCTACAAACATCGGAAATTGCAAAATTTTCATCTCCGCGGAAACCTAAGGAAATAAAAAAAGAGAATCCAGATTGATGATTTTGACATGGGAGTTATACGAAGAAAAATTCATCAATTTTATACTAGTGATAAGAAAATCCCAAGTATTCGTAAGCTGCTTGCAGTTTTAAAAGAAGATGGCATTGTGAACTGCGGTTGTACCTATTTACGACAGCTTTTACATAAGATGGGATATTTATTTAAAAAATGTAAATCTAAGAGACACATTTTAATTGAGAGGCCCAGTATTGCTGAATGGAGAGTAAGGTATTTAAGAGCTATACGGAAACATAGAAATGAAAACCGAAACATATATTATCTGGACGAAACCTACGTTAATAGTAGCCACACCTCCAATATGTGTTGGCAATCCGAATCTGAGCCTGGAATTTATGCTGATATTGGCAAAGGGCGTCGTTTGGTGATTGTTCATGGTGGTAGCCGAGACGGATTAGTTAACGGTGCCTTAACAATTTTCAAATCAGATTCGAAATGTGGGAATTACCATGGCGATATGAATGCCACAAATTTTCATAACTGGGTTAGTCACAAATTGAAAAATAAACTAGCTCCTAATTCAGTGGTCGTAATGGACAATGCCTCCTACCATTGTGTACAGGTAAAGAAAAAACCTACTATGTCAAGTTTAAAAAGGGACATGCAAGATTGGTTACGCGAACGTAATGTTGAATTTATACCAGATAATACAAAAGCCGAACTCTTTCATTTGATAAATAGAACTCAGTCCGAAAAAATTTACGTCATTGACGAAATATTAAAGGCTTCAGGTCATATCGTTCTTCGCCTTCCGCCATATCATCCTGATCTCAACCCCATTGAGCTTGTGTGGGCCGATATAAAGAACAATTTAGCTACAAATTATATAAATACTTCATTGGACGACAAAATTCCAATCATCACAAAATTGTTTTCTGAATTCACTCCGGGAAGATGGCAAAAGTGTGACGACCACGTACAGAAAATCGAGAACCAATATTGGGACCACGATATGAGGTTTGACAATGTAATAGACGAGTTGATCATAAACCTGGGAAACGATTCAGATTCTGAGGAGGATATGGAAATTGAAGACATGTATAGTAATGAAGAAGAAGAAGATATGGATTAATTTTGTGCTATAATGGATTTCGCTATAGAACTATAGCTGGTATACCAACTGGTCCACTAGCTTTATTCATGTCTAGACACCGCAAGGTTTTAATAACCTCCTTATTTGTGATACGAACCCACAGGTCGAACATAGAATTCTCGCAGTAAGGTAATTTAGGTTTAATTTGGGTGGTGAGTTTAGAAAACTGTTTTGTATTATAAATAATAAAATCTAATTAACGCTTTTAAATACGTGTTAATTTTTGTTTAGCCCGGAAAATATAAATAATTTACCCATTATGTTAATTAAGACAGTTTCTAACATGGTTATCCGGAGATTTATCTGTCCTTAAATATCTCGTGTGCGTCTTGTCAATCGCGTCCTCCCCCGTCTCGCCGCTTGCATACCTAAGGCGATGACTAGCACTTCCGCGCAGACTATAGTTTTTCGATTCGATACTAGATGGCGCTGTCGGTTGAAAGATTAGTCATGTCATTTTCCAGAAAGCTCTCCTCGCTCTGTTACCCGACACTAGATGGCGCTAGTGCCAGACGTCAACTTAGGCGCGCAACAATATTAAGAGTGTGACCGGAGACTTTTTGTGTTCTTCTGAGGCGAGTTTTGCAGAACTTAACTCCGACCACATGGACAGTTTCCAAGAGCTTGTCACTCTCAATAGCCATAGCTACAGAGTGGATCTGTACCAGTTGCCATGAATCATACATATCTATATTCCTAATTTCCGTGCCTACAACTCTCAAGAAAATTATGAAGTCTATTATAAGTCAATGCGCTTTACTATTTTCGGCTGCTTAACCACTTACCGTCGGATGTGATATTAATTAAGCACTGGCTTTGAACAGCTTAAAAATGGAACTGCAAGTTGGAAACATTCTTTTTCTTGATATCATACTCGTAATGTAAAACTTAAACCTTTGTCTTTATCTTTATTCAATATATTTGTCGTAAGTGTATACGTAAACAATTATTTCATACTATTATTTTATAAAATTACCAGGACCTTGCACCCAATTCCTTTGTGCACACTGCATAACATCCGTTATCGGTGATTTGGAAACTCTGAATACCCTGGTGTCTGCTGGACCCTTGGGTTCCGTTGCCCTATTCCAAATTGCCCTAACTTCAGCTCACCGCTTTCTCTTGTGCCTAGTTTTGCGTTGAAGCCCATCAACACCGTATAGTGAGTTTTGGAGGAATGTATGGCTCTAAAGATATCCTCATACATTTCCTCCACCTACTTATCTGGATGTGCCAAGGTTGATGCGTAAACCTGTATGACCTTCAGCGAATACCGTTCGGTGATTCAAGTATCAGGTACGCGACCCTCGTCGACACACTCTCAATCTTTACAACGTTGTTGAGATGAGAATTGTAAACGATAAATCCCATACCTCCTTGGGACAGATGGTCGCCCTCCCGGTGATAGAACAAGTTGTCGGATTCGAGGTTTACAGTGTCCTCCCCCTCTCTTCGGACCTCGGAAAATCCTATTATATGCTAGTGCACTTATCTACCTCTTCTTTCAGTTCCAGTAGCTTCTCGTCAGTCCCCAGGGTGCGTGCGTTATATGTTGCCAGGTCGAGTCAACGTAGGTGGTAACCGAACCTTCACCGAAGATTCTTAGCACCCCCTGCCCCGCCGTTATCATGGTTACCACCGTAGCCAGAAATAGCGGGGCTGCCGGGGACTGGGGGCCATTGATTTGTGTCGTTCCTCACGGGGGCATGTTTGCTATAATTGCCACGCTTGGCGAGTGGGTTGGTAGCCGCAGTTTTTTTATTGTATAATTGTTGTTATCAGGAAGATGCTGCTGCCCATCTCCTGCCTGCCTCCCTCTGTCACTTCTTACGACACCCACGGGAATATATAGGGTAGTGATATTCTCAGCCGCCACTACACGGAAACTATAAGATGGTTTATATTATTAATTATAATTTATAATTCATGGCCGCTAAGGGGATAGCTCAAGACTGCCTCCTGTGAAATTTTATTCCGCCTCTGATCTAGACTCACTTATCTCGTATTTAAGTAAGCGATGTAGATAACTCGGCAGCTTTTATTTTCTCACGGATGTGCCGGCTCAAACTGGGGTCGTACCACGACCTCACAGAATACCAGCTTGAAGTAGAAGTTAACTTCTGTGTTTCGCCTCGTGAGTGCAGGCGAGACTCAATCCCCCCTCTCCCTTAACATGACAGCGGAGTTAAATAAAACACTACCCCAGGACCAGTACTCCTGGTGACGGAGAATCCCTCACTGAGTGTCTCTGAGCACCAAGGCTGCCCCGCGTATACTGGGGGGGGGGGGGGGGGCAAAATTAGCTCAAGACTGAAACTGCTCGGGACAATCGGAGCAAAAAGACAAAGACAAAACACGCTGTCAATTTCTGAACATTAGGGGACTACATTCAAACCTTAACGCCGTCCACTACCACCTGTAGACGTCCTTTACCATCCTATGTCTGCACGTAGACAGCGACGACCATCCCCGCGTCTACGGGTGCCTCTGTAGGTCTCATAGTGGTAATGCAGACATAAATCGATTCATTGACCACGTACAAACGACTGCAGACTCCGTGCTACAACAGGTCTCATCCGCAGAGATCGTGATACTTGGTGATTTTGACGACCACCATAATCATGCGGGTAGATCTGTTTATGACTTTGCCTTGGCATATGGTTGACACAACTGGTTACGACGCCTAAGCAGGCTCCAGATGTAGGGGATCGTGCACCTTTCCTGTTAGACCTCCTGCCGACCTCTTATCCGGACGGATATCAGGTCTACGTCAATGTCCCTCTTGGCTCTTCGAACCAGTGTCTAATCCGGAGTACGGTGCCACTCACGCTCCCATCGCGGTTATGTAGGTTGCCTGTAGGTTGCCGCCGTATTTAGCACTAGAGGGCGGCCGGTATTGGGACAGGATACGGTCTTTTTTGCAAACTCTTGAGGGTAGGTTTGCTTCTCTCTGGATAATCCCAACGTTGTTGCTGATTCAGTCGCTGATGTGGTACTTCAGGAAATGGAATTATTTATTTCATTATCTGTGGTGCCTATCGGAGACAGAACGTAGCAAAGAATTGGTCACTCCTTTAAAATTGCATCACGCCATAAGCAGGGCAATATTGCACTATCGTGCTTGGTCTGACGCATCAACGTCTCGGGATGCAAGCACCAGCGCTCTTAAAAATGAGTATAATTCCGCCCCTAGGTTCTTCAAAAGTATCATTGTCAAGGCAAAGTTAGAGCACATCGGCAAAATTGTCGAGAAACTAGTTCGACTTCCTTCGGGAATACGTGCATTCTAGTCTCACGCCAAGGCTGTCCAAGGGAACTTCTATCATCGATCTTAGCCATCTCTACACAGGGAGGACCACTCACTGACTTATACCGCAACGGAAAATGCCGATCTGCTAAGCTCTCTCTTTGCATCCAACTTGACTCTCGATGACGGGGGCAACACACCGTCAATCATCCTGCGGTGTGAGTGCTCCATGCAGGACGTGCTGTTTACACAACGCTCGGTGCGCAAAACACTCCCTTCCCTGAACGTCAACAAGTAAAGTGGGCCTGATCTGATCCCACCTATTGTCCAGAAGACGTGTGCTCGGGAATTGGCACTGGTTTTAATGCGTCTTTGACGGTACTCCTACACGCTAGGCGTAGGCCCGAAGTCATGGAAGACAGTTTTGGTGCACCCGATTCCTAAAAGAGGCGACCGCTCAGGCCCGCTACTCCAACTACAGGCCTATCGCTATCACCTCCTTGTTCTCCAAAATAATGGAAACATTTATTTACTGTTAGCTCACGAGATACCTTGAAGATCACCAGTTGATTAGTGACCGTCAGGACGGTTTCCATCGGAGTCTCTCAGCTGGTGATCTTCTGGGATACCTAACTCATAGATGGACTTAGGCGGTAGAGTTCTTCGAACGGCTATTCTGATTTGGATGCTATCCCACCAACGCTGTTTCTTCTGAATATCAATGATATGTTACAAACCAGTAACATTCGCCGTTATTCGAACGATAGCACTGGTGATGCTTCAGACACCAGCCGTGCCACCATTTCTCGGGAAAACATCGCTGAGTAGCGTAACAAACTAGCGTTGTTAAACAAAGTCTCGGATTCAGGGCGACATTTATTACGTGTTTATCGCTAAACAAACCCCTTTGGCTTTGTCTCTCCTATTTAAAAAACTCACTTTCTATACATCTATATATACCTGCTCATACATGCTCGTCGATTAAGGGTACTTTTATTTCAGCTCATTTTCAATATAATGCTAATTTGGTCGATAAACTTCCGTCTAAGGTGTCGCTTGCTGACTCTGCCATTCACTACCACAACAGAAGTTTGCTTTCTTTTTTCACTTCACTAGTTTTTTGTGCGTTCTGTTTACATGACGAACCCACCGAAGCATGATTTTCCAAATCCTGGTTAGCGCTAACGCAGAATAACCGCATTTCAATAGCTTTTTTTTCACTCTCATTCTTCTTCTGCAACTCGCAAATTTTACTACCATACATTGAGCTATACAATAAACATAACATCTTCAAAAATTTTGACCTATCTTCAAGTAATGTTAAGTTTTTAAAAATAAGTATTCCAATATACGAAGCATTAAAGTGATAAAATTTACATCCCAGCACTATAAAAATTCTTATTTTCTTTATTGAAAGAAAATTTTCCCTATATGAGCGCAGATACTTAAATGTTTCAGGCCGTTTCCTGGGCCTAGAATTGGTGTCGTCAAAGCGTGCTAGAAGGCTGCGTTGTAGCGTGGCTGTCTTCGTGTGTTGGGCCTTCCTAGTAGCCTGTGGGCTCGCCATATACCTCATTTGCGTCGCCTTGCCAAGGCAGCAGACTCGTCTAAACATAGGTAAACCGTTTACTTAACACTTAGCTCCGTAATTGGCTTCTAGATCATACTAACAATTAATTTTCCCTTCCTAACAAAGCTAGTCAAACGTGACAAGTCTTTACCTTTCTTATCTTTACGTATTTATTCGACATTTATATTTTTATCGATTTCTAAGTTCTTTAATGTAATCTCTATAACAATGTCCTGCTATTTTTAAACATTTGCTGGAGAGTTTTTTTTTGTTCTTCACCTTTACACATTCAATCTAATTTTCTTATATCACCTACCTTTATCTAAAAGTTATAATTTCTTTTGGTTAGGTTTAAAGGAGACGTGGTACCTGCGCCGGGGTGACTGGCAGGCGATGCCTCCATATGAAATAAATTTTCTAAAGCTACCGCTGTCTTATGTCATCATCGGCCACGCTGCATCCAATTACTGCAATCAACTGTACTCTTGCATAGAGCAAATGCTTGTTATACAACAAGCATATTTGCGAAGAGGAATGGCCGACATCGGTCCTAATTTCCTAGTAGGCGGAAATGGATACGTTTTTGAGGGTAGAGGTGCAAATGTCATTGGTGCTATGGTGACTTCTTGGAACGTCAAGAGCATCACAATAATGTTTATGGGAAATTATGTTTTAGATATGCCGGATCAGGCACAGTTTGATCATATAAACATCCTCTTAGATGTCTTAGTAAAAGAACAAGTGCTGCGATCAGACTACACTGTGTATGGCCAGTGTCAAGTACGACCGGACACATATGCCCCCGGTCGACATATAACGGAGAGAATGAAATACTTTCTCCATTGGAACCCTCATAACATAAGTGGATGCTTAAGTTGACATAAATAATAATGATTCTACAATTGATTGTGTACTAGACAGTGCTGATTTTTTCATTATTTTACTTGAATATTTAGGTGAGTTGAAACGAAGGCGATTGAGCGAGCGATTTGATATATTATAAGGTCTGTGAAAATGTACGAATAATGGAAAACATGGTGGCTTTGAACTAGCTTTATAGCCCTTGGATTAGTCTGATAAGATGTCGCACTAAAATGAAAAGTCTGTTTTCCCCTTCGTACGTTCGCATGTCATTTCATAAGATTTACTCATACGATACCAGATGTTAAATGGAAAATGTAGACAAATTTTATAAATGGTTTTTTAAATTTTAAATACGAAAAATAAAACAAATGAAAACATAAAAATAAAAAATAAAATGCATTTATTTGCTGTTTTATTTCATTATCTATATGTGTATATTGTTCAATCTCTTAGAAATTAATCAAGATGACTAAACATTTTAATTCACGTAAAAAATACGGTTTTAAGTCATGTTAAAATTTATGGATTTAATACATAGAAAAAATAAATCCATTACATACTGGCTGCAATTTTTTAATATAATTATCGAACTATCTGTTAGAAAGAAGTGTCAGAAATTCAAATAAGTAAAAAATGTAAAATAGCAAGTAAATGTTCACTTTATTATAAAAAAGCTGCTTAGTATAATAATAATGTGTATGGTGAATGTCTAAAGGTTTTCTTTACTTATTACCTACCATCTATAGCTGTATATGTAAAATAAAGTACTAGAGCTCAAACAAATTTAATTTAATAACAGGGAACAAGAGTAACTGTCTACAAAAATGAATATTAAAACTTTCTAACGTCAGTTAATACTAAATCTATGTTAATACTAAAAACTCTGTGTGTTTTTTAATTTAAATTTAAACGAGTTTTAATCAGGCGTTACTTTCCAGAAATCCACTATATTAGAGATATTAAAAATAAATTTTCTCAGACTCGCGTAATAAGATAAAGCGATGTGTCTTACCTAGTTTGAAGACTACTACTCGCCCTACTTCAATTGCGTGCACTATCTCTTCAAACTAGATAGGTACGACACATCATTTTAGTTTACTACGCGGATCTGAGAAAAATAATATTTAATACCTTTAATTCTTAAATTAATGATAACGGTAAGCAGAAGTGGCAATGGACCAGTCATATTGCTCGAAAAACAGACCAGCGATGTGGATAAAAATTTCTCGAGAGGCAGCAACGTACTTTATAAAAGACTTTTGTCACATACGGTAGTATATCGGGCTCTCCCCCAAACCCTCCCACACAAAAAGACATGCAAACTCGGCACACAGAATGTAAAGTAAATTAAAGTGTTAATTTAGGTAATTTTATCGGCAATTTTTATTGTCACGAACCTCAAGCTCGTAACAATACGTTTGCCTGTGGCCGGACCACTCGGACACTGTGACGTAGGCGCGGACCCAGAGCTTGTTGTTTTGCAATACTTCCTTGACATGCTGAAGCTCAGAGGCCAGACGGTTTCTGTCACAGATCCCTTGTGCTCTCTGAAACAAAGATCTACCCACGGTAGCTAACTGTGAATGGTGTGATGGTTAGATTTACCTCGGTTTGTCTTGGTTGATATGGGCCTTTTTTCTACACACAGTGCGACCAATAGTTTGATCAGGATTTCGGATGAGTAAAACATCTAGGAAAGCTAGAATTATTTGCCTCTACCTAACTCCATTGTGATTTGTATTTTAGAGTTTATGGAGTTAAAGTGATCTAAAAATGCAGTTACTTTGTCAGATAGTAAAATTATGAAGGTGTCGTCTGTCGTTCTAGCTTCCTAGTTATAATTGAGTTGCAGTCTTTAATAGGTAGGCACGTGAATAGTGATTAGTGACTGAACAACAGAACTTATCATAGTTTCATTGTCAGCGAGATGTACGTTTATCTCACTTTTTACACTTATTTCTCTTTTATCCCACTGCAAGACTTTAAAATACAGTAAGCTCGTTCTGCCTAGATCGGACCAAAAATTAAAATTCAAAAACTGAAGGTAGCCGGGCTAACCATGACATTGGGACGTCAAATCACATCTCACCCTACCCTACCCCGTGACCATGGGTGCTGTAAAGCACTCGAAACGTCGGGAATTAAAATAATTTAAAAATAAGTTAATTAAACGAAATAAAATCCGTATTTACTGTCATGTTTTACTTATCATTAGTTATCGTTACTTACTTCATATTATTATTTACTGAGTAGATGGAACCCTCAGTGCGATTGTGTAATTCTGATGGTAATCGTTTTTCGTTGGTCGGTGGTAATCACTTAGCAACTTGCGTTATATTTTATACTAAGTCTCTTGAACTTAAAATAAAATATTATTGTTAAAAGATAGTCGCTTCTATTTGATTCTATTTACACAATGAAACAAAACCAAACTTCAGACGTCAAAAGGAAGCTAACCAAGATAGCCACCAGCTACACAATCGCTCTGCCGATTTAGGTACAATAACCCATGCATCTATTAAATGGTATGATTTACAGATATGCGCTTTCCTGTGTACGTATGGTATATTATGAGGAACAGCTCCCGAGCCGAGCAACTCTCCTGCCTTGTTGCTCTCCTGGTACTGATCACATGTGTCACACTGATTGTTTACTTTGCGGTGAATGCCTCAAATAACCCGGAGGACTATATAGACGTAGGTAAGATTTTAAATTACTGGTTGTTGCTGGTAGCAAGCTCTCAAAGAGTTCTGTTGTGTTTTTTAGTAATTTTACTTCGGTATCGTTATAACTAGTGTTTCGTGGTTATTTTTGTTAGTTACAACCTTTTTTATTGAATGAGAGTGACAAACGAGCACATAGACCAACTGAAGGAAAGTGGTTGTGTGGCCCATAAACATCTACATCTTCAACTACGAATCAAAACGCAGATGCATTGTCACCCTAAGACAACAAGAAGAGGAGAAGAGAAGAGGACTAAGATGGAATGCCTCGTTTTCACTAAAAAGAGTCTCCGGTTCTCTACACTCACCATACGAAACACAGGATCGTTAAGCTGCTATTTTACGCTAGTATAATTTATTATAATATATATATTCTGCGAGAGCGTTGTCCATGTCCGGTCATGCCGACCCATTCGTGCTACAACTATAATATGGCTGCAGCGTGGTTCTAACAAATAATAAAAACGTTTGGATTGCCACCTCAAATCTAATGTTGACAGCGCAACAACACTATTAACTATTTACAGCGTTTATCTAAAATATTTAGAAAAAGCGTCAATGTAACTATGTTTATTACCTTCTTGACATTGCACGAGCACATGAGGCTAAAATTACACGGAAGTTTAGAATTTAACTAAGAATATTACCATACCTCCTTGTTCACTGAATCTCGCATTCACAGATTTCCTATTTTCTGGTCGAAACTATTGTTTTAAGTAAACTTCAATTGCACTGTCTATGATAAATAATTATTTTGATGAGTAGAGTTCCATAAAATAAGAGGGTTTTCGTGAGTGTCCCAACACCTTAAAAGTTGGTGAGCCCCTGGTACAGATCATTTATTGTGCGTCATTAGTCATAGTAGCATGTTGCTATAAATAAAATTATTATTGCCGAAAATCACTAAATATAGCATTAACTTGCCTAACCGCAAAAATATATTTTTTATCTGTTATTATTATTAAAGATAAATGTAATCAAATTAATGCATTAGTGATAAAAAGAGATAAGAATATTATTGCAGACTAAACGATTTATTGTTTTGTGAGTTTTGCTTCCAACTTTTTCAATCAAAAGATATATTTTCTTATGGTAGAATTTCTGTAAATACTGCAGGTAATATAAATACTAGCAACTTGCCTTAGCTACGCTTGCACGTGGTGTTAACTTTTCACGAATAAAATATACACCTAAATATAGTTAACTATGATATATACGACAAACATCGTTGAAAAATTCTTTAAATCGTGATTTTGGCTTCGCAAACTCGCAAACACAAACACACAAACGCGAATACTCAAATTCTAACACTCCTTAGGTTCTAATTCAACAATTAAAGCAGTGTTTATAATGTTTTTATATAAAATATAAAATACCAAAAAATATAGCAAAATATGTAATAAACAAAGACGCTAAATCGTTTATTATACAATTTTTCCGTATTATAAGTATTTTCGCAATTGTAAATATTATAATAATTGAGACGTTTTATCTGAAGTTTTTGACCCAATTACATTATAGAGAAATAATAACAAAAATATTTTTTTAAGTGTCTATTGTGTTAAAATATTTTATTCAAAGTATGTGATAAAATAATCGAATGCTACTTGTATAGTCATTTGTTGTATTCTATTATTTATACTTAAAGCTTGTGAACAAATGCACCTAAATACTATTATATTAATGATTTCTTATATTTACGCGAACACTACACATTGAAATAATACTAGTTTTTACGGAATTTATCGCGTATATTTAACTTTTTAAATACCCGACGTTTCGAACGCTTTACAGCACTCATGGTCACGGGCGGGACTGAGATGTTCAACGTCCATATGTCATAGTTAACCGCGATTACCATAGATTAAAATTTAACTTTTGTTCCGATCTATACAGTATGAACTTATGGTATCTTGAAGTCTTGCAGTTGTATGCTTGGGTTGGGATTTAATTTTATTTATTATCGGATCCCAAGCAGATGGTAGCACCCAGCCATCTTCTCTATTGAAATTAGGATGTTTTTTGATTTCAATAGCCTCGCGAATCAGCCTTGGAAGGAATCGGTGTTCTTTAGCGAGGATTTGCGGTCTATCAAATCTGATGTAGTGACGGGGACGATCCTGTAAGTGTTCACAGACTGCAGACTTCCCGGAGCGTCGATTCTTCACATCAGCTATATGTTCTTTAACGCGGGTTTTTATTGATCTTTTAGTTTGTCCTATGTAGGAGAGACCACATTCACAATCAAGATTGTACACTCCTGCATCTTGCAGAGGGACATTACACTTGACTGATGGTAAAAACTGACCAATCTTCTTCAGCGGCTTGAAGTATGTTTTGATGGAAGCACGCTTCAAGATGTAGCCAATCTTGTCAGTGACTCCTGTGTGTGTACACGCACACGCGTGTACAGTGGTACACGCTCGACTGCGGCCGGCTTCACTCGTTCACTGTGACGTAGGCGCGGAACTCGAAGCTTGTTGTCATGCAAAACTTGCTTGACATGGTGGAGCTCGGCAGCCAGTTGTTTACTGTCACAGATCCCTCGTGCTCTCTGAAACAAAGATTTACACAGTTTTTTCACAGTTAGCTACCGTGGGTAAATCTTTGTTTCAGAGAGCACGAGGGATCTGTGACAGTAAACACCTGGCTGCCGAGCTCCACCATGTCAAGCAAGTTTTGCATGACAACAAGCTTCGAGTTCCACGCCTACGTCACAGTGAACGAGTGAAGCCGGCCACAGTCGCGGCTACGCACACCGTGTACAGTGTACCACTGTACACGCGTGTGCGTGTACACACACAGGAGTCACTGACAAGATTGGCTACATCTTTAAGCGTGCTTCCATCAAAACATACTTCAAGCCGCTGAAAAAGATCGGTCAGTTTTTATCATCAGTCAAGTGTAATGTCCCTCTGCAAGATGCAGGAGTGTACAAGCTTGATTGTGAATGTGGTCTCTCCTACATAGGACAAACTAAAAGATCAATAAAAACCCGCGTTAAAGAACATATAGCTGATGTGAAGAATCGACGCTCCGGGAAGTCTGCAGTCTGTGAACACGTACAGGATCGCCCGCGTCACTACATCAGATTTGATAGACCGCAAATCCTCGCTAAAGAACACCGATTCCTTCCAAGGCTGATTCGTGAGGCTATTGAAATCAAAAAACATCCTAATTTCAATAGAGAAGATGGCTGCGTGCTACCATCTGCTTGGGATCCAATAATAAATAAAATTAAATCCCAACCCAAGCATACAACTGCAAGACTTCAAGATACCATAAGTTCATACTGTATAGATCGGAACAAAAGTTAAATTTTAATCTACGGTAACCGCGGTTAACTATGACATATGGACGTTGAACATCTCAGTCCCGCCCGTGACCATGAGTGCTGTAAAGCGTTCGAAACGTCGGGTATTTAAAAAGTTAAATATACGCGATAAATTCCGTAAAAACTAGTATTATTTCAATACTATTATATTGTTACATAATTTGGTTAATTATAAGCTGAAAGTCTTGAGTTCAAAATGAGAGTACGCACATATTTGTCACGAAAGAAATCCCTAAGCCGCGACGACAGTCTTCGCCAAATTGACATTTTTTTTGTTAAATTCCATACTTTACATTTTCAGTAAAAACATTTTCACTGGCCTTCTTTATTGTGACTGATATTTGTCTAATACTAATAAAATTATATACTACGTAATTTTTGTAACAAGATAGATAGATTTTATACGGTATAGGTATAAAAATGCTTGATATCATTACAGCCCAACACAAGTTCTCTGCTAAAATTCGTAACATACTCGTAATATAAAGGCCACCTCATATAGTTATCAAAGATCCTAATTTCTTATAAAAGATCCGAACTTTAGCGGACACCACGGCATTAAAAAAAGCAACGAGCAAGCCTCTCTCATAATTCTCAAAAGACGTATGCATCATCGAAGCGTCAAGTCATCTAGTGTTATTTTTCTCGTAATAAGTTCGTTTCAATCGAAATTTAAAACTAACTTTTTACATAATCAATTCATGTTTTTTCTATTTCTATTTCCACCAAGCTCCACACGAATGGAACATATCACGTGAGATGTGGTTGGCGCAAAATTTTACTAGCAGCTCCACAACCGAGCGCTTTGATCCTGTGAGACTAGTCATAATCCAGCACACCGTCAGTCCTGAATGCTCGCGGTTCGTTCTTTGTGCGGCAGAATTACGCAATATGCAGTCTTGGTTTATAAAATACTACAACTATGACATTCCGTAAGTACTTCTGAGTCCATTTCATTTAAGAATGGGTATTTCAATTTCATAGATAGGTATTATTATCTCAATGAAAATTTATGTCTGTGAGATAATAATACCACAGATTCACAGATAGGTATTACTATTCTTTCACAGATTTACAACAGATTACAATTTAACGGATTGGTATTATTATCTCAATGAAAATGTATGTTTGGTGAGATAATAATACCACAGATTCACAGATAGGTATTACTATTCTTTCACAGATTTACAACAGATTACAATTTCACGGATTGGTATTATTATCTCAATGAAAATGTATGTTTGGTGAGATAATAATACCACAGATTCACAAATAGGTATTACTATTCTTTCACAGATTTACAACAGATTACAATTTCACGGATTGGTATTATTATCTCAATGAAAATGCATGTTTGGTGAGATAATAATACCACAGATTCGCAGATAGGTATTACTATTCTTTCACAGATTTACAACAGATTACAATTTCACGGATTGGTATTATTATCTCAATGAAAATTTATGTTTGGTGAGATAATAATACCACAGATTCACAGATAGGTATTACTATTCTTTCACAGATTTACAACAGATTACAATTTCACGGATTGGTATTATTATCTCAATGAAAACTTATGTTTGGTGAGATAATAATACCACAGATTCACAGATAGGTATTACTATTCTTTCACAGATTTACAACAGATTACAATTTCACGGATTGGTATTATTATCTCAATGAAAATTTATGTTTGGTGAGACAATAATACCACAGATTCACAGATAGGTATTACTATTCTTTCACAGATTTACAACAGATTACAATTTCACGGATTGGTATTATTATCTCAATGAAAATTTATGTTTGGTGAGATAATAATACCACAGATTCACAGATAGGTATTACTATTCTTTCACAGATTTACAACAGATTACAATTTCACGGATTGGTATTATTATCTCAATGAAAATGTATGTTTGGTGAGATAATAATACCACAGATTCACGGATAGGTATTACTATTCTTTCACAGATTTACAACAGATTACAATTTCACGGATTGGTATTATTATCTCAATGAAAATGTATGTTTGGTGAGACGATAATACCACAGATTCACAGATAGGTATTACTATTCTTTCACAGATTTACAACAGATTGCAATTTCACGGATTGGTATTATTATCTCAATGAAAATGTATGTTTGGTGAGATAATAATACCACAGATTCACAGATAGGTATTACTATTCTTTCACAGATTTACAACAGATTACAATTTCACGGATTGGTATTATTATCTCAATGAAAATTTATGTTTGGTGAGATAATAATACCACAGATTCACAGATAGGTATTACTATTCTTTCACAGATTTACAACAGATTACAATTTCACGGATTGGTATTATTATCTCAATGAAAATTTATGTTTGGTGAGATAATAATACCACAGATTCACAGATAGGTATTACTATTCTTTCACAGATTTACAACAGATTACAATTTCACGGATTGGTATTATTATCTCAATGAAAATGTATGTTTGGTGAGATAATAATACCACAGATTCACAGATAGGTATTACTATTCTTTCACAGATTTACAACAGATTGCAATTTCACGGATTGGTATTATTATCTCAATAAAAATTTATGTTTGGTGAGATAATAATACCACAGATTCACAGATAGGTATTACTATTCTTTCACAGATTTACAACAGATTACAATTTCACGGATTGGTATTATTATCTCAATGAAAATTTATGTTTGGTGAGATAATAATACCACAGATTCACAGATAGGTATTACTATTCTTTCACAGATTTACAACAGATTACAATTTCACGGATTGGTATTATTATCTCAATGAAAATTTATGTTTGGTAAGATAATAATTCCACAGATTCACAGATAGGTATTACTATTCTTTCACAGATTTACAAGAGATTACAATTTCACGGATTGGTATTATTATCTCAATGAAAATGTATGTTTGGTGAGACAATAATACCACAGATTCACAGATAGGTATTACTATTCTTTCACAGATTTACAACAGATTACAATTTCACGGATTGGTATTATTATCTCAATGAAAATTTATGTTTGGTGAGATAATAATACCACAGATTCACAGATAGGTATTACTATTCTTTCACAGATTTACAACAGATTACAATTTCACGGATTGGTATTATTATCTCAATGAAAATGTATGTTTGGTGAGACAATAATACCACAGATTCACAGATAGGTATTACTATTCTTTCACAGATTTACAACAGATTACAATTTCACGGATTGGTATTATTATCACAATGAAAATGTATGTTTGGTGAGATAATAATACTACAGATTCACAGATAGGTATTAATATTCTTTCATATTCATTGTGATAATAAATAATACACATACTTCACGCCTCTTGTGCGCACTGTCTTTGCTAGGAGACAGTACCCACGCCAGTCTGCTTTTATATACAAAAATTAAATAAAATATATCTACAATATATTGTACAGTTACTTATGACGAGGTTAAAAATCATTTACAGGCAACAGTATGATGTCTTTCATATTTTATCACAAATTTTTATTGAGCAAGGCAACTAGTCTTTTTACTTAACAACAAATCTTTTTTTATATAAAATTACATGTGACTCACCTGTGATGGTAAGTGACTACCGCCGCCCGGGAACAACCAAAACATCAGGGAAATTGCAGGTGTGTTGCCAGCCATTTAGTAAGTAGCAAGTTCTTTTCTTGAAGAGATCGTATCGATCCTAAAAAATCGAAGGTGGTAAATGATTCCATTGAGTGGTCGTACGAGGGACAAAACTCTTAGTAAAACGTATGGTAATAGACCGCAAAGCATTAAGATGGTGTGGATAGAATCATGAGTTTTGTCGAGATATGTTGGCGGCTGGAATTAAACCGACCAATTCCTCAGAGCACTCTACGTGGTAGATGCGATAGAAAATGCAAAGAGATGCAACATCTCCTCGCAATACCCGCGATTCGATTCGAGAAAGAACTTTGTCGTCGACGATTCCAGTCGCTCTGCTCTGGATGCGGTCAAGTGGAAGGAGGTTCTTTTTAGCGTAAACGCGTACAGGGCGACTTCTGGGTATTATACTAGGCTAGATTTAGTCGCCCCTAGTCCCAGACTTTGTTTAGCAAAGATTCTCATACAGACACAAATTTGTTCCGGTACTCGGTGACGTTTTACCGAGAAATATTGGCACGGCCGGTGTATAGAGCATCACCAGTGCTGTCCTTGCCATCAGTGTTTGCAACATATCATTGATATGCAGAAGAAACAGCGTTGGTTGGACAGCACGCAATCTTGTGGAACACCAGCATAAACGGGCTTGTAATCAGCGTATGCACCGTCTACTATGACCTTGATGTTCTGGTCTGCAAGAAATTTGGTGATCGAATTGCACAATTTCTCGGGAAGCCCATAGTTAGGGAGTTTGTGCTTTGCAGTGCAGGCGAACTAGTTTCTCGCCAATTCTGGAGAAGTGCTCTTTGACTTTGCTTGGCAATGCCTCTTTTGAAGAACATGGAAGCGGAATTATGCTTCTTTTTAAGGACGCTGGTATATACTTGTCGGAACGTTGATGCGTCAGCTCAGCCCCGGTAGCACTCATGCTTTTAGCGTGATGCTATTTTACATAAGCGACCAAACCATGGCTGGGATCTGCTTCCGATGAGCACCACAGAAGAAGCAATAAAAAGTTCCACTCTGAAGTACCATATCAGTGACAGAATTGGCAAACAACGTTGGGATCGTCCGGCGAGAAGCAAACACGCCCAGGGTAAGATGCAAAAAAAATGACAACAAAACACGGCTAAAGCCTGCAGACTACAATTACGATGTTAGTATACTACCTCGGTTTTGCGCAGGCCCATACGTGCAATAGCAAAAGCGTGACTCTACCACTGTTAAAACTTGTAATAGTCCTAGTCATGATATACTAGTTCTGGCATTAATATAGTAGTACCCGGATGACCGAGCTTTGCTCGGTTTTTTTTTAATTACATTTAGATACAAATTACATGAATAATATTGTTTGATCTTATTGACATAATAGAAAAAACTGAACTGGTTATATGAATAAAAAAGCATGAGTTTCTAACTAGTTTAATTAAATTTTTCGTATTTCTAAAAAATACTAAAAAAGGGGTTCGAAATAATAGATTTTCTCACAAAAGAAGGGCATTTTTAGAGGCCAATTTGGCCTTCCCTTCCAAATGACTACGAAACTGCACGTCACTCGATATGTCGACGCCGAGGATTCCGATACTGGCTGAGGCAACAAGGGGAGTGCCTTGAAACTGAGGGGATACGACAAAGGGGTTCTTTTTAGCGGTTAACGCGCAAACTTGTGTCTTCTGGGGGTTAAACTGGACTAGATTTAGTCGCCCCCAATCCGAGACTCTGTCCAGCAGAGACTCGACTTCAGACACAAGTTTGTCCCGGCACTCAGAGACGTTTTCCCGAGAAATATTGGCTCGGCCGGTGTAAAGAGCATCACCAGTGCTGTCATCTGCATAGCAATGAATGCTACGGGTTTGCAACATATCATTGATATTGATAGCACGCAGCCCTGTGGAACACCAGCATTAATAAGCTTGCAATCGGAGCTTGCACCGTCTACAACGACCTTGATGCTCCGAAAAACTGTTGATCCAATCGCACAATTTCTCGGGAAGCCCATAGGAAGGGAGCTTCGAAAGAAGCGCTTTGTGCCAAACCCGATCGAAGGCCTTCGCAATGTCCAAACTAACGGCCAATGCCTCCCCCTTGGACTCTACTGCCTCCGCCCATCTGTGAGTTAGGTAGACCAGAAGATCACCAGCTGACCTACCACGGCGAAAACCGTATTGGCTGTCACTAATCAGCTGGTGATCCTCAAGGTACATCATGAGCTGGCAGTTTACAATGGACTCCATTGTTTTGGAGAACAAGGAGGTGATGGCGATAGGCCAGTAGTTGGACGGGTCTGAGCGGTCGCCTTTTTTAGGGATCGGGTGGACGAAAGCCGTCTTCCATGATTTTGGGACTACGCCTAGGGAGTAGGAGTACCGGAAAAGACGCGTTAAAACCGGTGCCAACTCTGGAGCACATGTCACACGTCCTCAGCACAATTGGGGGGATTCCATCAGGCCCACTCGACTTATGGATGCCCAGGGAGAGGAGTGCTTTGCGAACCGAGCGCTGAGTGAACTGCACTTCCGGCATGGAGCACTCACACCGCGGGATGGTCGGCGGCGTACTCCCCCCGTCATCGAGAGTCGAGTTAGACGCAAAGAAAGAGCCTAGAAGATCGGCTTTCTCCTTTGCGGTGTGGGCCAGTGAGTCGTCCTGCCTGTGCAGAGATGGAAGAGATGGCTGACAGAAATTCCCCTGGACAGCCTTGGCGAGAGACCAGAATGCACGGGTTCCAGAAGGAAGACGAACTAGTCTCTCGCCAATTCTGCCTATGTGCTCTGACTTTGCCTTGGCAATGACTCTTTTGAAGGACCTAGAGGCGGAATTATACTTCTTTTTTAGAGCGCTGGTGTTTACATCCCTGGACGCTGATGCGTCAGCCCAGGCTCAGTAGCACTCCTGCTTATAGCATGATGCTATTTTACAGGAGCGACCAAACCATGGCTGAGATTTGCCTCCAATGGGCACCACAGAGGAAGGAATAAAAAGTTCCATACCCTGAAGTACCACATCAGCGACAGAATCCGCAACAACGTTGGGATCGTCCGGTGAGAAGCAAACCCGCCCCCAAGGGTAGGATGCAAAGAAAGAGCGCATCCTATCCCAATCGGCTGACCTATAGTGCCAAACACGGCGGCAGCCTGCATAATGCAACCGCGATTTCAGCGTGAGTGGCACCACACTCCGGACAAGACAATGGTCCGAGGAGCCTAAAGGGGCGTCGACGGAGATCTGATATCCGTCCGGGTGAGAGGTCAGCAGAAGGTCCAACAGGGAAGGTGCATGATCCTCCACATATGGAATCCGCGTTGGCGAAGTAACCAGTTGTGTCAGACCATATGCCAAGGCAAAATCATGAACAGATCCCTCGCATGATCGGTTAAACGTGAACCAAGCCATTCGGCGTGACGGGCGTTAAAGTCGCCGAGGATCACGATCTCTGCGGAGGGGATCTGCTGTAGCAACGAATCTGCAGCCATTTGGACGTGGTCGAAGAGTCGGTCTGTTTCGGCATTACCGCTATGGGACCTATAGAGGCACCCGTAGACGCGCGGATGGTCGTCGCTGTCTACGCGTAGCCAAAGGATGGACAGGTCCGAACCTTCAAGTCTGCCGAGGCGTCGAGAACAGATGTCCTCTCTGACGTAAACGCAAACTCCAGCCCGAGGCACAAAGGAGTGTTCCAGTTTGTACCCCGGGCAGGAGAGATACGAGACATCACCCGGAGAGGACACCTGCGTCTCGGTCAGAAAGATCAGAGCCGGCCTCGCCGTCTCGAGATGGTAGTGGACGTTTAGGTTAGAGTGAAGTCCCCTGATATTGCAGAAATTCACGGACAGCGTGGCAGGGGTCGCCTTGGTCTTGTTGCTCCGTTTGCCCCGAGCAGTTTTAGTCTTAAGCGGAATATTGCCCCCCCCCCCGAAACCAGAACTTTAATTTTTAAGAATTAATTTAACTACGGCTCAACTTCGGAAAAATGTTATCTCTAAAAATTGCACTAGGTCCTGCAATAGGTTGTATGATTTAAGCAATGATCTAACCATAGAAAAAATTTCAAGGAGATCGATATTAACGTCCCTATATATGACAACAGATTTATTCTGTTTATCAAGCTTAAGTTAAGCACCTCCTTATTTTTTTTTTTCAAAATAATCATACACAAAATGTGAGGGTCTAGATTAAAATGAGATTGAATAAATGCTTTTTTTATTAAATAAGATTACTGCATAATACTTATTGAAAGTCATTTTTAATTTACTTAATTTACTGGTCCGTAAAATACCTCTGACATAAGAAGAACCAGCAAGAAACCTAGCGAGGCTTTTTTTAAACATATTTCACTTTACAATAATTTTGTCCCTACCATTTTTAAATGAACTTTTATAGAACTAGCATGGTAGCAATCACCTCATTCCCAGGGGTTATTTTCATTTATGTATTATTTGATATTATGTTAACCCTTTTTGTACAATTTTTCTTTAATAAAGCATTTAAATATGTTTAATGACCAATTTTGTACATTTTCTGGGATTTTGTTGAGCGTACACATTGCCCCATTAATGAATCACTAATTCTGTGGAGTTTAGTAACTTGTATTACAAGCTTATGTTTGTTCCTAGAGTTTAAAGGATGAACATCTTTATTCTTATGAAAGCTATTTATGTTTTTATGTACATACATTACATTTTCATTAATATATTGCGATTTCAAAGTTAATATGTTTATTTCTTTAAATTTTTCTCTAAGGCACTCTTTACAATTTAATTCCTAAATTAAATAAGCAAATAAAATATACAAAATAAATGACAAAATTTAAATATTGTTCTCGATATAATTTACCTATTTAACAATACAATCTACTATTACCTACGGGTCATTCTACCTGTGTTTATTCTATGATAAAAAAACCAACCGCTCGAACACAGAGTAGCGCACATTTTTTGTTTGAGATAGCTGTTCTAGTACGTAAGTACATATTACTTCAATGTTATTACAATAATTTTTCTTTCTTCTCGAACAATCTACTAGAAATAATACAATTTAAAGATTATTTGGTAAATACACATTATTCTTACGATAATACACCGAAATCACGTTCATTTTTTGCTCCATATCATGATTTACAATACTTTAATGTACAACCAGGCATATTTTCTTTAAAAATATTTTTAAATTTATAAAATGAAGACGTCTTGACCTTTTGACGATGTCACTTAGACTAAATGACAAAAATCGGAGATATATCCTATAGGACAAAAGTTAGAGACGACAATTTTGTTACTGATGTCCGGTCTATGACTACTACCTATTTAAATGTCTTTGACATAAACACAAGATGACTCAAGTACGAAACGTCAATGTGACGATTTTGACTGTTCTAAAATATTGGCATATTACTCAGAACAATAACTCAAGTAGTTATTGTTCCGCTCCCAAGGATAGGATGCATAGAAAGACCGTATCCTATCCCCCCACTATATGTTTAGATGATAACATCGAAAGCTGCTGCTAATTCAGCCGTGGATTGAGTATCATCACCTTCCACAATTGCCTTTAATTCGTCATTGTCATCTAACGTTTTCGTAGGGCCCCGGGGTTCATTTTTCAGGTTCCGAAAAGGAAGCGGGCAAACCAATTACAGGTGTTGCGTTCGTTTCTAGTTTTCGCTACGAAAACGTAGTAGCACAATTACGAGCGCACTCCACGTTGCTGCTACGATGGTACTCATCTATAATATAAAAATGAATCGCAAAATGTGTTGGTAAGCGCATAAATCAACAACTCCTGGACCAATTTGGCCAATTTAAAAAAAAATGTTCGTTGGAGTTCAAGGATGGTTTTTACGGCGAGAAAAATTAGAATAATTGCCGGAAAAACCCTTAAAACAACCCTTTTCTTTTTCTCATACAAACGTTTTCTAACTAAAACGTAGTTAATTTGAGCTTTATTGCTATTGTATAAAGTTCATAACGATATCCAAGGATATTAATATCGGAAACAATTACTGGTAATGACGGTTATCCATTGTATCGTCGCCGATCGACAGCAAATAATGGAAAATCAACAATTGTCAAATTAAATCAACAAGATATTGAAATAGATAATCGTTGGATTGTTCCATATTCACCCACTTTATCAAAGACATTCAAAGCACACATCAACGTTGAATCTTGCCATTCAGTGAAATCTATTAAATTAATTTGCAAATATGTAACCAAAGGGAGTGATATGGCTGTGATTGAAATTGGGGCAGAGAATTCCAATGATGAAGTTACCCAATACCAAATGGGCCGCTATGTTAGTAGTAATGAAGCAGTTTGGCGAATATTTTCTTTTCCTATTCATGAGAGATACCCTGTTGTTTTTCACTTAGCTGTGCATTTATAAAATGGACAAAGAGTGTATTTTACAGCACAGAATGCAGTACAAAGAGCTGCTCAGCCACCATCTACGACATTAACCAGTTTTTTTTGAGACATGCCAAAACGATGATTTTGCACAAACATTGTTATATTCTGAAATGCCAAAATATTATACCTGGAGATTTATACGACTGAAACAAGGAAAACCAGTTGCAGGATACCCAGATGTATATTCTACCGATGCGATTTCGAATTTATTCAGTACATCCAAGCAATGATGAATGTTTTTATTTACGGCTGCTATTATTCAATCTACGTGGCCCAACATCATTCCAACATTTACGAACTGTTGATGGTGAATTGTGTGGATCCTACAGAGAAGCCTGTCAACGTTTGCAATTGCTAGAAAATGACGCTCATTGGGATCAAACTCTCAATGAGGCTGTAATATCATCACACGCTCATCAAATACGAACATTGTTTTCAATAATCATATCTACATGCGTCCCATCAAACCAAATTTATTTGTGGATCAAGTACAAGGATTATATGGTTTGTGATGATATTTTATATCAAATACGGAATAGAATGGGGAATCCAAATATACAAATCTGTGTAGAAATTTACAATGAAGCATTGATTTCAATTGAGGACATGTGCTTGATGATATCAAACAAACTATTAATTCAATTAGTAATTAGTCCAATGCATGATGCTTTTAACCAAGAGTTGTATCGAGAAAAACTGTATGATCTCAACACTTTGAAAGAATTAATTCAAACAAATCTTCCACTGTTGAATGAACAACAGAAGTATGTATTTGATACTTTTATGAAAGTAACAAATGATGAAACTGGCGGGATTTACTTCTTAGATGCACCTGGTGGTACAGGAAAAACTTTTTTGATTTCTATAATATTAGCAACAATTCGCTCACAAAATAAAATTGCACTTGCACTCGCTTCATCGGGAAATGCAGCAACTTTGCTTGAAGGTGGTCGAACAGCCCATTCAGCACTAAAATTGCCATTAAATATGCAAAGCAATGAAACTCCAACCTGCAACATTTCGAAGAACTCTGCAATGGCAAAGGTTTTGCAGCAATGTAAAATTATTGTTTGGGATGAATGCACGATGGCACATAAAAAAATCTTTGGAGGCTTTAGACAGAACCTTAAAAGATCTACGGAGCAATTATAACCGATTTGGTGGTGCATTGATTTTATTAGCAGGAGATTTTCGTCAAACAATGCCAGTGATTCCACGATCAACGCCAGCAGATGAACTTAATGCATGTCTAAAATCCTCCAATTTGTGGAAACATGTCAAAGTACTTCATTTAGAAGCAAGAATATGCGTGTGGACTTGCAAAATGACCAATCTGGAAACATATTCTCTAAACAACTCATTGACATTGTTAATGGCAAATTCCCTATAGACACATTGACTGGCTGCATTAACTTTCCTCAAAGTTTTTGTCAGTTAACACGATCAAAAGATGAACTCATTCAGAAGGTGTTTCCAAATGTTTCTCAAAATTACAGAAACCATGATTGGTTGAGGGAACGAGCTATATTGGCTGCAAAAACATTGATGTAAATGAATTAAATTTCAAAATTCAAGAACAAATTACAGGCGAATCGAGGATATATAAATCAGTTGATTCGGCTAATAACCAAGATGATGTAGTCAACTATCCACCGGAATTTTTAAACTCGTTGGACTTGCCAGGATTGCCACAATCTTTAATTAAAGGTTGGATCGGTTGTTATAATGTTGCGAAATATCAACCAACCGCGTCTTTGCAACGAATCACGGTTAGCGATAAAATAATTACTAAACAACTTGATAGAAGCAACTACACTCAAAGGAAAGTATAAAGGAGAAGATGTTTTCATATCGCGCATCCCAATGATTCCGACTGATGTGCCATTTCAGTTTAAACGACTACAGTTTCCAGTGCGGCTTGCTTTTGCTATGACCATAAACAAGTCCCAGGGGAAATCATTAAGTGTTTGTGGTATTAATCTGGAAAACCCATGTTTCTCACATGGTCAATTGTATGTTGCCGGTTACCGTGTTGGAAAACCATCAGATTTGTTTGTCTATGCGCCAGGTAATCAAACAAAAAACATCGTATATCATAAAGCACTACAATGATAATAAAACTATTTTTTGTTAATAATTATGATTCACATGATTAACAATAAAGCGATTACTTTTAAATCGTTATTATGTTTTATTTAATTATTTTTTATTCACAACGCCCATCACCAGGGTGACGGTTCTGTTGAGGAGAATTTTTTTCCCCAACTATAAAATACGTAGGAACAAAAAACTGCCACATTACAAATCTTTTTGACAGGACGAAGTCTGTCGGATCCGCTAGTATTCCATAAAATTTGAATTTTTTACGTATCCATGATGACGAAAATTCAAAACATAACGCTTATCAATAAACAAATGACTAATTTTGCAAAAAGAGTTCCATGTTTTATAAAATAAAATTAATTTAATATTAGAATTCTGAGCCAAACAAAAATTATTTTGATTTTAAATGGCGAGTACTTCATAACGGCAAATTCATATGTAAAGTGTTAATTAAGTTATATAGTATCATGACACCATACCACATGCTCCATATAACGAACTCCACAAAGTTCTTAACCTAAAGCCAGTATTAAGAGACAGTTTCAAGTTTTAACTTAAACTCCACGTTTAATTATACTGGAAAGGAGGCATTCTATTTTAGTCCTCGCGGGTGACAAGGCATCTGTATTTTGATTCGTAATCGAGCATAGCTGTAGATGTCTATGGGTAACAGCAACTACTTAATATCAAGTGGACTGTGTGCTCGTTTGTCCCATTTCTCCTATAAAAAAAAAACAATTACGCAACTTGTGTATGGTCTAGACTTAAATATTGACATTGTGGAGTATGAATTTTATTGATTCATTATAAACAAAGTTTTACAAAAGCTAAAGTCTATTTCAAAGAACCAAAAATATACTCATCGAAATCGTAAAGAATTACCCGAACTTGTGCCAATTGGCTTTGCAAATTTAAAAAAAGTTTGATTTTCTAATTATCAGATTTTGACCAGATCACCCCTGAGATAAAAGGAAAATAGTTATATATAATTACTGAAATCAACAACGTGGTTAAAAATAATACTAAACTAAAATAATAATTAATAATGAATATATTTCTGACATACAATAGTTCTTGATAATTACAAGAAAAGAATGGGCAATCTGCCTTTTGATGGGCAAACTAGTTAACCCAGTTTTGAAAGATTATGACAGGAAATTCTAATACCTGGGTAATTTGTTAAAAAAGCTTATTCCTATTCGTATTACTAAAATTAACCCTTACTATAATTCAAATATAATTTGAAGGACAAACCTCTAAACAACCACATATATGTATTTATTCTATGTAAAAAAACTGAGCCATAACCGCTAATAAACTTTTAAGTTATATTTATAATCTGCACGTACTATTTTTTAAATATCTATATCAAGTGGAATACCGTAAAAGTAAAATTTTATAATTTATTTCAGCTACAACTTCATAATTGGTAACGATGGACGAGTGTACGAGGGACGAGGATGGGGAATAGAAGGAGCGCATACCTTTACTTACAATCGTTGCTCTTTGGGCATTGGTTTTATTGGTAAAATTATACACTGTTTTAAATTTGAATATTCTGCTCGAAAACTAATTAATAAGAAAGAAACAGATTAAAAGCTATTAAATCATGATGATTTTGGCCTTAAAGGAGACAACACAGTAACTGAGACATACTTACAAATGTCCAACAACTTTGTTAATTATTTTGCTAATATCCCTTTTGCAATACGCGAGACCTGCAATCTTCTTTTGTCGCAGAATCTTTTACATACATAAACACTCACGCCTGTCACGGGTGCAGGACTACACCTTCACACACTCCTCCATCCACACCTACATTCCAAAATCTCCCTCATTCACTCTGCAACATAAATTTTCTTTTCACTCTTTCCTCTTCATTCTTTCCCATACCAAACCACAAATTCCTTTCTTAATCCTGTCACAACTCACTTCAAACCACACTCTTCTTTTATTACACAATTTCTTACCCTGTCGTTCAGATTCAGCCCTAACATACTCCTTATCGACCGCATTTCTACTGCGTTTATTCTACTCTCGTGCTTCTTCTGCCACACCCAACTTTCACTACCATACGTTAATCTTTTCTTAGACAATATATCAACAACCTTACCGTATTGTGGTGGCATAAGATATTATCCACTAGCCGCATAGTTCCCATGAGTGTCGTAAGATGCGAGAGAGTGACGGAGATGTGAGTGAAAATAGCCTAGTCGAGGTTAATTGACTTCATCATGATTCACAAAGTTACAACTTTTTAGTGATGGCTCAGTGATCGCAAAGGTTTATATTACCCGTTTAATAAATTTGCGATCACGGAATTGAGAGAGGCACATTGAGGAAAAACATTTAGTTGGATTAGTTACGTCTATTGAAGTCGTCGCTCCGTCCCCGTCATTTTCTAATCCAAATCTCATTTTCAGCTCGAGTTTTAAAATCTTTTTCTGTACCCCTAGAAGATTGCTCTAAAGATACAAAAAATTAACATTAATAAAACAAAAAAAATAAAAAAGAGTTACTTACTTCCTCATTTAAATAATTTCTGGATCTTTGAATTTGGCTAGAGCTATAACATGTAACATGTATGTCTATTGACCCACCGCATTTCCTTTTATACAAAAAGTTTTAAAAAAAACTACGTAGTGCCTACAGGCCATGCTTTAAGGCAATCTATAAACAAAGCAAGTAGCAGAAAGCAGACATGTTGCATATGAAATTATAATCTAATTTTTTTTCTTATCAACAGGGGACTACCGTGAAGAACTGACAAAGCATTCTCGCGTAACGGAACTACAAATCAAGAGAGCTAAAATGCTCCTTGAAGAAGGTGTTAAACGTGGTTTCCTGGACAAGGACTATTCGGTACTTGGCGCCAAAGATTTAAATTCATCGGCTAGTCCTGGATCAAACCTATACAATGCCATCCGTGAATGGGAACATTACGACCACATTAATAAATGGCGAAATATAACCTGTGAAAAAATGTACGGATTTCAACCAATTTCTTAATAAGCCATTTTAATTTGCTGAAATCTAATAAGATATTCTCAATTTTTTTGAAAAAGATTATGTTTAAGATAATAATACTGTATTTAATTGTAATTAATTTTCATATTTTACATAGGAGACAGTATTCGCTTAGATCAGAACGATACGGATGCCCCGATTACAATCCCCACCCCTAGTGCCAGCCTTTTTGTCTCTTAGTTCGGAAAGTAGCTGTGCTTGCAACGTAAAAAAATTATCTTCGATTGATTTACAGCTGAGTTATTTAATAATTTACATTAAGGGGAAATATAACCTCAAATGGCTTAGCAAGATCCTCCGTTATGCCGAAAGTATTGCAGCATTAATTTTGAAATAAATATATGGTAAAGTTGAGGATTAATGTTAAGGACTACGTTAGACGAAAACACGATTCCGTAAAATTTTCTCGATAGAAAAAAATCCAAAGTTACCCCCAAACTGAACAATAAACTGTTGTTATTCATAAAATACTATAAATAAGATCATGAAACTTTGCATACTAACTGAACTAACTATAAAGCAGTGCTTATGTTATTTACCTTTTTTTTTAAATACCATTATTTTCACTGTAAAAAGAAATTACCTAAACTATCGGCGCGTAAGCTTGATTCCTGTCGCTCCGTTAGTATCGCTCCGGATTTTGAAAGGAGAAGTTGTGCCGCTTACGATCAGAATACACATTACGCAACAGGACGACGTAAAAGTAAAATGACAAATAGCCGTTATAAAAATAAGAAGAGACTGGGTTGGCGTTAATAAACAGGCATAAATATTGTGGCCGTGGAAGGAAAAGGGGAGATCTCCCGCCGGGCAAGGTGTTCTGCCCGGGGAGCGGCTCACACTCCCTGTGATAGTTCGAAGATATTCTATATATACTGTTTATGATTCGGAATGTTGATAGCGTGATTTAGACTTAGGTGTATTTCGATAGTGGCGCGACGACAGCACCGCTACATCACCCCCCTGCTCAGACCGGAGATCGATAATGCAGCCTTGTTGCCGACGAATGTGCAAGTGCCAGGAGATTGCTTTGTAGTCTGCGGTGAGTCGAGAAGAAGGCAAGTAAATCTGCGAGAGTGCCGTGAAGCAGAGGCGAGCAGTAAGGGTCAGAGCCGTGCTGAACACTGTATGGCGCAGAGAGTAGCTTGAAGGAACAGGAAGCATTATTATTCCAGTGCTGCGATGAACCTTGTGAAGCTAGATGGCTTGCAGGATATGAAGACCGCAGACGATATCTGCTCGGTAGCGAATGGGTGGGGGATATTCTATGACGATGATGAAGCTTGAAGTTTCCGAAGGTTGTTAGTTGCGTGTTCAGATCACGTCGGTTAGTCACCACTGTGGCCGATGAAGGAAAAGGGGAGATCTCCCGCCGGGCAAGGTGTTCTGCCCGGGGAGCGGCCGACACTCCCTGTGATAGTTGGGAGATGTTCTATATATACTGTTTATGATTCGGAATTTTGATAGCGTGATTTAGACTTAGGTGTATTTCGATTGTGGCGCGACGACAGCGCCGCTACAATATGATAAACCTAATGAAATAAGTATCTAACGACCTATCTACTTACAGTATAAGTGATTACAAACATGTCGGTACATAGCACACGACGCGCGGGGAAGTGGGGGCGAAATTAGAATTTGAGCTGACTAATTATATCCCCTTAATTGCCTAATTTTATTTTATAAACTACACCACATTTCTATCTCAAAAAGTAATATAATATTATGTTGTTTTTCCTTTATCCTTATAAGGAGTATAGCGTGTATGACTCCAATTTAGAACCTAACGTAGTAGATTATGCACTAATAAAACATTAAAAATTATTTTTTAAACATTTTAAATAATATCAACTCATATTATTAAGAAAACACGTTCTTTTACTACAAAATACTCAAGTAACGGCAAATAAATTTTACTATTTCAAATGTAACTTATCACAATAAACACCTATATACAATAGTCACTTATCACGAAGGAAATACGAGTAGCCATTACACAATATGTTGATATACAGACAGACAAACTCCTTAAAAAGACCCTTCTTAGACTTTTTAATGTAAGGAAGTCTAAAATATACATACATGAACACTCTCGCCTGTCACCCAGAGGGGTAGGCAGAGACTACAGACTTCCATTTAGCACGATCCTGACATAACTCTCTCGCCTCTTCCACATCCATATACCTACGCATACATTTGGCCCATTTTTAATATATCGCCAATTTGTTCGACAAACTTTAGCCTAAGACGTCCCTTTCCGACTCTTCCGTTTACTTCTGCAACATATATTTGCTTTGTCAGTCTTCCCTCATTCATTCTTTCTACATGACCAAACCACCGAAGCATTCCTTTCTTAATCCTGGTAACTCATACTCATCATATTGCAAACCACACTTCTTTTATCACACCGTTTCTCACCCTGTCACTCGTATTCAGCCGAAACGTGCTTCTTAACGACCGCACTTCTACTGCATTTATTCTACTCTTGTACTTCTTCTGCCACACCCAACTTTCACTACCATACATTAAACTAGGGACCAATACAGCATTGTGAATAGCCATACGTGCCTTTTTTGATACATTGTGACTTTTCACAATAGAGTGTAGAGCCCCATTTACTTTAATTCCTGCATTCCATCGTCGTTCTATATCATATTTCCCATCCCTGCTTAATATACTTTCTCGAGCATTTTCCCTTATATTCTTATTTCATATATCGTTTTGCTATCTTCTCTTTCAAAAACCCTAACTGTCGTCTTCACATTCATTCCCCTTTCTTTTAATGACCTGTTCATTAATGTAACCATCATTTGCAACTCGGCCGCCGACGACGCAAGTATGACTTGATGATCGGCGTACATTACATCGATACCGGCATTCTACGGTTAACTCAACCATTCTTAACCCGCAATCTTCAACTTTCAAATTTTTCAAACAACTGTCCATAAATAGGTTGAACATCCACGGGGAACGCTTAAAAAAAATATACCTTCCATCTCTTTAGACTCAACACTTTATCATTCAGAATACAGCTATTCTCGTCTCGTATCGCATTCAATCTAGGCTGTTTTGAATGTCCCCTGGAGTTTTAACGAGTTTCCAGAACATTTTAATATTTGCCTGGAAGTTATCTGATACGGATAACGGATAAAAATGACAGATTTTTCTGTCATTTTTATCCGTTCTTTCTTGCTTTTTCCTTTCAACTAATTCTTTTACTCTCTTATTTACGTCGACATTTAAACTCTGCCTTTTTATTTAAATCTTATCATTCATACCGCCAGAATCACCAGCTTTGGTTGCTAGTAAATCTAGCCATGCTCTCTTCTTTGCTTCAACTTCCATATGTACATCATCATCTCACCGTAACGCAAGTGGGAGAGGGGGATGTTCAACTTGCTCTCTTGCCGAGCAACGAGGCGAGAAAGTTGATAGAACCATGAATTGTTTAAGACTGCCATCGCTCCCCACTCGTTCTCCCGTATTGTGCGCATTTTGTACTTAAGGGCCTATACTACCTCAGCTCAAATTCTAATTTCGCCCCTAATTCCCTGCGCGTGATCAGAATATACCAAAGTAGTGAGGGAGTCAGGGTACATGATCTATTCTGTGAGAGGAAGTGCGCGACTGATGAAACTGAAATAGTTACACAATACATACGATTCCAAACCTTAACGCTACAATTATACAAATTCTGTTTGAAGGTTTCTCATAGTATTTTGACGTGATTGTTTTAAAAACATTCTCAAGTATTTAACGTGACTAAAATTTCAACTTTTGACCCTATTCTAAGGGTAGTAATGATCTTCTTGGTCTTGAACTAAAGAGCAAAGAAATTAGGAACGAATATTTAAGTATTTTAGAAGAATATTTTTAGTTTCACGTAGGCAAAACAATCGAGTGACCATATTATTTGTGACTCACATTTCTATAAACAAAAAAGGTGTAGAAAAAATGACATTTATAAATCTGTAATGTAAATTTGAGTTTAGTTACTGTAAGCGTATTAATTATCAGATAGCGATACTCAATAAACTGTACGACGTAGTCGTGTATCGAGTCAGTGTTCACTTGGTCAAAAATCGTCGCGAAACCGGTATCGAAATAACTGCATATACGGCATAATATCGTCAACATATAATTTCTGAAAATATAGTCTTTCGAAATCCCATATCAAATATCAGTATATAGTTTCGATATTATATTCTGAAATTACGATAATTACCCACTCCACACGCCTACCGCTCAGTGAGCGCGAGCGGGAGTATTGGGCGGCAGGGAACAAGCTTCAGGACGCCGATAGCTTAGGTAATTTCTTTTTACAGTGAAAATAATGGTAACTAAAAAAAATAAAGAACATAAGTCCTGTTTAATAGTTAGTTCAGTAAGTACGCAAAGTTTCATGATCTAATTTAAAGTATTTTGTGAAAACCAGCGGTTTATTGTTCGGTTTGTAGGTAACTTTGGGTTTTTTTTCTATCGAGAAAATTTTGCGGAATCGTGTTTTTGTCTAACACAGTACTTAATTCTACTCTTGTACTTTCAACTTTACCATATATTTATTTCAAAATTAATGCTGCAATATTTTCTTTTAATACTTAATTATTTTCATTTGTATATGCCTTAAATTTTATGTTAATTGTGCTTAAAAGTTATTTTTACTTTTGAAAATGCCTAAAAACAAGTGGAATGAAATTCAATCAGTGCTACACACTACACGAATGGTCATGGAATTTTTCATTTTTCGATTACAAAAACTAGCAAAAGCGTGATGCAGCATATATACCTGTAGTTAATTAAATGAACATTAACAACTTTGGTGTTCAAGTGGCAAAAAAAACAAAATAAAAAACCTGAGATCAATATATAATCAAGAGTTAAAAAAAATTGAGGGCTTAAAAATCGGGAGCTGGACTGGACCATGTGTATATTAAAATTATAGTACATATAGTGTATATTTTATTTCGTTACATACCGTGACGGCCCGTTATAAATATAAATAATTAATAATTAATTTCTATATAAAACCGTCAAAATATTCTTAGAAAGAATATACAATAAAACAATGAAAATGCATATATAAGCATAAAGTTAAAATAAATACATTCCAGGCATTAAGTATTATAGTAAATTAAAGAATAATTTAATAAAAATTAAATTAAAATTAACCACATTATTAAGTAAATTATTGTCGTTTAAAATTAATAAATTCATTAAAAACTTTGTTAAAATATTGAAAATGTGATAAATAATAGCAATACAAGTCGAAAATATTATAAAAATAAGGGTAAATAACACTTATAAAATATTTGTAAAATTGGTTAAAAATTGTCAAAGTCATGGAGCGTGTTCTCGTATAAGAAAATTATTAAGTTATGAAGGGTGTTCGTGTATAGATGGCTTATATGGGGGAGTTGACGGAGACACATACTCAAGGTCGTTAAATACTTATAATAGTAAGGTCTATGATACAAAAGCACTATAGAAGGTCTCTATGAAGTATAAGCAAATTCCACCCAGAAGAAGTGAAATTACTCAAGACTAAGCAACTCCCATTCCTTGAAGACATAGGGCTTGGCAGTGAACTATAAGCCATAGCACCATCTATGTGTGATAAATATCTACAAAGATGACAAATTTTGGATTAGCTGTGAAATTTTTGACTCGAAATAAGCTGTTAATACCGTTGTAGAAAATATTTTTATAATAAAAATATGGTAATTGACTGTAATTAAATAAAAAATATTAGTTATAGTTGGGTATTTTATTTATTAAAACAGGTTGCAACCATACTATTTATTTATACCACTATGCTATTGTTACTAGATATAATCGATTATTAACCAAAATCGGTTAACAATCGATTACTGTGAAAAAAATTAGAATATTAATGTGTACTTATTTCAACACTGAAATTCATAAATAACGAAAAATATATCAAATAGATTATAATAAATTAATTAGATAACATAAAAATTGCATACCAAAAATTTGCCATCCACTGAACTCTATCCTAAGAAAACTTGTATAATGGAAGCCCAAGATCGTTTAGTTGCTATACTCACAGTACTATAGTGTCACAATGCGAGCGAGTGAATAGAGATAGGAAATAATTTATCGCTCGCATAGGTCATTGCCCGCTTGGAGCGTAAAATACCTAAATTTGCGTAACGCCGAAATGTAAGAAGGTTCTTAAAACATAAATCTGTAGCATAGCTGATAAAGAACCACTAATACAATTGCTCATGGGATCCTTGTCCTTACAGAAATGGTTAACGCTGTCAGCTCATTGAATTGACAGGTAAATACATAATAATTTTAATAAGGGTGATTACATTAAAGTGTAAAGTATATTATAAAGGTCCGCGTAATGATTTATCATCTATGAAATTCGAACCAAATATAGCCTTAACTGGAGCTTTCTCGGACATTGCTGCAAAGTTGCTAGACGTTCAATGGACAGTCTATTCGATATTTAAATTGTCACTTAAACATGCAATAAAATCAAGCAAAAAAAATCAGCAGGACTAGCGACCTGGGCACTCTCTGTGCAAGCTGATCGTACAGAATGTCGCACAAACGTACGGTAGATGCTTTGAACCGCAGCCTGCAGAATACCCGTGTCAACCATAATCTGATTTGATGAGCGGGGTTGTCGTTTTACTCGCAGTCGTCTTCGTATAGTGTTGACTAGATATACACTTCGAGAGAGACATGTCATTAGTTGAAAGTACTGCATATCTCAAGGCGTCAACACTTACTTTCAACATGCGTGTGCACTTTTATAATGACCACGAATAAGAAGACTATTCAAGTTAACTGCTACAAATCGGAAATAATTGGCTGGAAATGGACGCAAATATTTTGCTATTTTGTTAATTATGCATATTTATTGCATAGTATATGTATTTTTGGATTTAGGGACTCAGACCACCTAAACCTAGGCGCACCATACACGTGTCCACTAGCTGGTACTAAGCTAGCGAAAAAGCCGAGAGAATAGACTTGGCTCGTCGCCGTAAGAAAGCTGTGTAAAATCTACCACCCACTTTAATGGGGCAGGTGGGGGAAGAATCTTCGGGAGGAAAACCGGCGACGAAGTTCGCCACCCGTCACGTTCTGTCTCCTGGAGGGGTTAAAAGTTAACTGTTGAAGCCCATCTGGCTACGCTGAATGTATGTAGAGCAATGAATTATAAGATGGATCAGGTATTCGAAATGATGTACGATAAAGGAATAGATGTGTTACGTGTAAAATTTACACGTAACACATTTTACACTGTAAAAGAGACGAAAAGAAAAGGATACTACTACACATGACATGTATACTACTTACTGGTTGGTGTAGACGAAACCGAGTAGGCATGCCAGGGAGTGGATATCATCCTTTCGGAAAGAATGGGTCAATGTGTGAATGAGTATGAATGTGTAAGCCCACGCCTGCTTTGCATACGAATGAAAGTGGCCCCAACGTCCGAGACATCTAAGCTCACTTATAACTGAGAGCAGTTTTGGGACATGCTAAGGATAGTGTTCATGAAATGTAAAGGAAATGAATATTTAATTAAGTATTACCTATGTTAGGAAATTTTAATGAAAGTGTTGGGGTGAAGATGTCTGGTTATGAAAGGATATTGGGAACGTTTGGTGATCAAAGTATAAATGAGAATGGTGAAGGCCTCCTCACCGTATTTTTTATTAGGTGCGAGCAGCCATGCAGGTATAGGAAAGGAGACCAGTATCACTGCGACCTAAAAGCTATCTATTGTGATGTTAAATACTAAGAATAAAGAATATTTAAAGCGAACTATAATTCAAAATTTCAATTTTATTAGTTCCTTGATTTTCGAAAATTCCTTTGAAATCTCTAAGATTACCTACTTAGAGAATGTTTGCAATTGCTCGATAATTTGTTTGGAAATTAATTTTCACTATTTCTTTAGAATATTTTGAGTTTAGTTAATTTAATTTTGTTTTTCGTTTGTTGTTATAGTAATTAAATAAGCTTTTTTGCATTTTATTTGTTAGTTAACAATATTGGTTTTTAGTTTTTATTGTAAAAATATCTATGTTTGATTCGTTGTGTATAAATATAGTTTTCTTTTTGTTTTAATATAGATATTTAAGTAAGTTGTAGTTTGTCTTAGAAGTTTAATTTGGTGTGTATTATTTTTCGCAATTTTCTTGTATTTATAAAATTGTATGTGTCTATTTTTAAAAAAAAAGGAGCAGAGTTGATCAACATCAATGGGAAATTAATACCTTACGATTGCACCAATTGTGGGGGATGGCGCATGACTTTTCCGTACGTTTTCTTATTTGTTGTATGGCACACAAGAAAGCTAAACGGATATTAGTAAATAAATTGTGCGTCATGTGATGAACAATTGATATTGATATTAATCAAATGCTGTTATGATCCATGACTGTCATGGCAACAATCATGGGACAAAAGAAGATATGTTACTACTATGTTACCACACTCTACAGGTAATTGGATATGTTACTACATTCTACATATGGCAGTTTCTGCGAGTTATATGCAGCCGGTCAAATATACCTATTTGTACTCGTATTTGAAGTGTATCTAAATAGCAACTTGTATGCCAATTTTGGTACAGAAGATCAACCCTTCGTAAGATTACGTTTCTCCCAAGGTCTTTCTTATAGTGTCACTTTGAGGCCCATACTGGTGCCGATGGTGATAATAACATTGATGAGCGTCCGATAGCCAAAAACGACGCATTGTAATGGCTGTATCTCCAACGTTTACTTAACCTTCAGAATTTCTAATGTTCTTTTGCCTACTTATACAATTATTGAATCTGAATGTGAGTCACATTTGATTTCTTCTTTTTGCACGAATAATAAAATAGAATCTCCAACATTCTTTACTCAAGAGTTACCCCAAAATGAAATTAGTTTGACAAAATAAGTTACAAAAAAATTAGGCGAGGAAACACAGGGCTAGGGTTTCCAATGTGGTCAGAAAATCGCAACCTAAGAAAACAGGACAAAATATAATCAAAATGAATCATTTAAACATCTTAAACATGCAGCTTTTTATAATAAACAACACTCTAAAGTAAAACCCTCCGGGCAGGCTGTCGTTGATTATCAGTGGGGTTACCCTGAAGTACATAAGCATGCTGCAAATCTATATCGGCGCAAACACCGTGAAGTGTACAGAGTATCACAGTTACGATATGAACGAAATCTTGAAGGACAACGAGTTGAAGGACGTCTACAACCCGGGAATTCTAAAGCCTTTTCTAGACTAAAAATATATATATATATATATATATATATATATATATATATATATATATATATATATATATATATATATATATTAACATTATCGTAGGATAGTGATAATACTGTTGTTTTAGGACCGAGGAACATCGAATTTAAGTGGTGTTATTCTCAAGTACAAGGATGAATCTGTGGAAATTTGTTGCGATTAAGGAAAGGTCCTACTCGAAACTTTGCTTGTAAATTCCATCGATTACACGATGCACTACAGTACCCACTTTTGTTCTGCTAATTTCTATACCACAGTACGATCATAAGACCAAACAACCGCTTACAAAAATGATATCTGCGCAAGTTTTTATTCTTACCATATAACGATTAGGAATGGAAAAGAAAATTATCTGCTATATTTTCGTTCGCTATATTTTTTAAATTTGATTGTCCTTTTTAAAATGCAGTCAAGTGACTCAAGCGATGATGAAAATATTAGAATAATGGAACCAGAAACATATAGAACAAGAATTGACTACGTTCATCTGGAGACGATCTATGAATTTAATGAAAGGTTTCGACTTGAAGCTGAAAAATTCGAACAAATTACAAATAGCTCTACATTGTTTGGGAACCGGAGCGCAATACCACGCTGTTTCTGACATGCACGGTGTAACAAAAGGCAGTGTATGCAATGCAGTCCACAGTGTTGTAACAACCATCAATACTGTAATGTTTGAAAACTACGTTAAATAGCAGAATAATATGCAGGAGGTACTACAGAAGTTTCATATATTGAAAAGAATGCTATTAATTTGTGGTTGTCTAGATGGTACCTTGATAAATTGATGCCCACATCAACATGAAGAAGTATTTGTAGATCGACAAGGAAATCATTCTATTAACTGTTTGGTTTTGTGCGGTCCTGACAAAAAGTTTTAATATTCATATGCTAATTGGCCTGGAAGCACCCATGATAGTAGAGTTTTAAGAAACAGTCAGTTATATGAGCAATTTGAAAATGGCTGGAGACCTCTATTGCATAAGGGGTTCTCCTTGACGACTCTGCGTACCCTCTGAAGTAATGGCAAATTACTTCTATAGTAATAGATGGCAACGATGAAGCAAATATCAGATTTCTTAATGCTCATAAATCGACTTGGCGTGTTATCGAAAATGCTATTGGAATTCTGAAAGAAAAGTTTCCTTGCTTAAATTATTTAAGAGCTCAACCCAGAATTGCTTGCTATATTTTAATTGCGTCGTGTCCTTGTGTAACTTTATTAGGGAAACCGAAAACGAGGACGAATAGGTCTCGAACAACGAAAACTACTGAAAAACAAACCGTAAAATACTGAAAAATGAACGTCCAAGATAATAGCGAACGGAGGAGTCTCGAAAGAATAATCAGTTATTTTAGAAATTGGCAAAATTGGATATATATTAAATTAAATGTAAAAGTAAGCTATATTAACAAAAAGTCATGACTAAATTATATTACGTAGTGAAAATATTACACTATGTCACCACCGTTTGAGTACCATCTTCATTTGAAATTATATTGTCGTTCGTAGTAAATAAAATTTGATTTGAGTTCCTCAATATACCCGCGTTTAATTGTAATTCCCTGAGACACAGGTTTTATTCTTTTCGTCAGTTCTGAAGGCTCGACATCTAATTTTCGTTCCATTTCTAATATTTCTGGTTTTAATTTGTAATTATGCAATTCGAGGAACTTCAATTGTAAATCAAGTTTTCTTTTCTTTTTTAATTCTAGTTCTAGTACATCGGTGTGTTGTTTCGATACATTTTGGACAATTTAAACATTATTTTTTCTGTAAACAAAAACGCACATGTGAAAATTTTCGCCAGTGGATAAACAATAATAAATAAAAAAGAACTTGTTTCATTTTAGCGTTAGTGCGATTTTTGTATTGCAGAAAATTAATTAATTTCTGTTCTGTTATAGCTGATTGACACGTATCAAGTTTTTTTAAGTAACTCTTATGCTAAATTCATTGTTTACATGCATTAAGTCACTTAAAATTTAGTTTAACTTTAGTTAATTACATTAAACTCAGCCATTAGTTAAAAAGAATTGAGATAACCACAGACGAAACCGCTAGCAAACCTTGCTTTACCTGCAAAACTTACCGTTTACATTAATTAAATTACTGGAGCAATTTTGACTTGTTGTTGGTTTTAGAGACAAGTCAGGATCATCATTTTGGTCAATGTCACTATAATTGTCTACTACTGAAGCTGAAGTCGTCGGTTCTACAACTGTTCCATCAGTCATAGGTGAATCTTTGACCGGTTCTACATCTATTCCATCAGATGTAGGCGAATCTTTGCCTATGATCTCCAATATAAGGTCACCTATTGGATTCAAAATGTTTTCTTTCCCGCCGCCAGTTCCAGTTGTTTTTGCATTATCTCTTTTACTCTGAAAGTAAACAAACCAAAAAAGCACTTTTTAAAAATATTCTAAAAGTACATAAACTGCATTAAAAAGATGTTTCAAAACAAGGACAAAAACAACAGAATTTCATATTATGACTTCACTATGGCTATGATATTTACCTACGACATTATTAGGTATTCTTCAACTAGCTAGAGTCTAATCATCTACTACAGTCCTCTTCCCCTCGGACATCCGAGAAGTGCAAACGTGTTCAAGAAATTATGTGTTAATTTTATTCAATTAAGGAAAGTTAAAAATCTACTTCCAATAATAGGAGTGCATAACTGAGATGACAACGCTTGTGTGTTGGATAAAATGTACGAGTATGAACTTTAAGAACACATCACGCCTGTATCTATGTGAGTAACCCTGTATTTATATCAAAATAAAGGACAGAAAATTGTTTACTTACACTAATAACCCGAGTCAAAAATAATAAACAATATTATTATAGCGTGGATCAAAATAAACCAGACGGAAAGAATATTTGTATGAATTCGTCGATTGCGGCCATTTATTTCAGACCTCTCTGGTAACACATTGTTTACCAGCCACCGTGTATAGTACGGCGTATTCGGTTATAATTAAACGCTAATAGTGGTCATATTCCTCAAACAGAGCTACCATATAGACTTCACTAAGCATTTCTTTCCTCCTGCGACCCTGGTACTATAACACAATGCCTGTCAATCGTACGCCGCCTAAGACGCATGTGCACTCGGATCACTCTGCGTCTAACCCAAATATCTGCACAAAGCTTGATGAGCCAGAATCTTGTACAATTACCAGCCGACCTAAAAGGAAAAGGAAAGAAAGTATAAAACAATCAGAATTTATTGAATTTAAAAAGGGATTCATAAAAATGTTAACTGAATTTAAAGAAGAACAAAGGTTATACTTTGCATCTATTAGTTCTAACGTCGACGAAATCAATTCGCAAAACAACAAATTACAGGAGTCCGTGGAATTCATGTCTAAAAAATACGATGAGGTAATACAAAAAATTTGCCATCTTGAGGAGGAGAGAAAAGAAGATCGGAAGTATATATAAATTCTAGAAGAAAAGGTTGAACACTTGGAAAGCCAGTCCCGATCAACCAATTTAGAAATAAGAAATATACCAAAACAGGCATCCGAAAATGAGCAAGATTTGACTGGTATTATTATTAACTTAGGTAAACCCATTAACGTCCAGTTCCAGCCATCAGAAATCAAGGATGTGTTTCGAGTCAATTCCAAGACAACCAATAAACCAATAATTGCAGAGTTCTCAAATGCCTTAATAAAAGATAAATTTCAAAAATCAATAAAAACTTTTAATAAGATTAAAAAGGATGATAAGCTTAATACCCGTCATTTAAATCTAAACGGTCCAAAAACTCCTGTCGTCTTTATATATCGGAAAGTCTCACATCCAAGAGTAAGCGTTTATTCTTCCTGGTAAGAGAATTTGCGTCGACATACGGTTATAAATACTGTTGGACTTCATACGGCAAAATATTGTTGCGTAAAGAAGATGGATCCGCACTAATAAGAATTAATAGTGAAAGTGATATAAACAAACTAAAAAGTAAAAAACTACTATATATTTGTTCAAAAATTATTAATTTTTTAGTATTTTTCTTTAACCATATATTTTTTTAAATGTCTTTTCTTTGTAATTTTTATCTTTTATTTTATATAATTTTAATCAAAATACAGAAAAATATGCATGTAACACACTACACACAAACACAATCAGTACAAGCATACTATTTACAACTAGTTTTTTTATTATTAATTTTACGCAATTTAAAAAATTTATTTACATTCAACTACTACACACTACTAAAATCAGTATAATTATTCGGTTTCAAAATACTTTCCCTCATAATTTATTATTTAACTATACGAAGTCTATACAAACAAATATCCTCATAAAATATTTCCTTCATAATTACATGTTATGTCCATCTACTTTGAAAAATATTGTACATAATAATACAGCCCTTGCATATAAAAAATCTTTCGGTCTATCTTACATGGGCATATGCTCTATATATCTCACACTTAAATGGATAATATTTATATTATTTTTTTGGATCAAAGACATTTATTCTCATAATAATTTACAAAAATTTACTTAATGAGAAATACATTAAAAACAAAATACATAATTAGTGTTAGGTAGTAAGTGGTCACCGATTAGATAAACTCTCCGTCTCTAAATCCATGGTTTGTGATGTTGATGACTGCCATAAATTTATTACACACCCAGCAACAAGCCTCACTGTTATTACACAAAATATACGTAGTCTCTCCGCTAATTTTGATATTCTACTCACCATGTTCAATAGGCTTAAGATCGAGTGTGACATTGTTGTCTTGACGGAATGCTGGTTATCTTGCTGTCCTTTTGTTCCAAACCTAGACGGTTACAGATCATATTCAACTAAGAGGTTATTTACCCAAAACGATGGTGTAACCGCCTACATTAAAGCTAATCTCAATGTTACTGTAGAGTAACCCGGTTGTCAGGACTCAAATTGCTTAATTATAAAGGTCGGTAAACAAACAGATTCTATTCTTTCCATTTATAGATCCCCTTCATACAAAAATATTGATAACTTTTTGCAATCTCTCAACAATATTTTAAAAGAATTATCTCTTTTTAAAAATATTGTTATATTAAATATTGTTGATATTAACATTGATATCTGCCCTGATAAAATCTCTGTGGCAAAATTCGAGTACTTAAATCTCTGTTCCTTTCACGGTCTTCTACCAGCACATACATTCCCTACGAGACATGGCAGGGCATGCCTTGATCATGTGATGTTAAAAACTAAAAACCCAGCTGTAACCTTTGTATTACAAACTACTGTCATGGATCACCAAGCAGTCCTGCTCTGTCTTAAATATAAACAAATCCGTAATTTCGCCCACAGTACGTTTAATAAAGTCGATAAAGAAAATTTATCCGCAGAAATAGCTAATATTAACTGGGACCCAATCTATAGTACAAACTCCGCCAATATTTCAATGGAATACTTTGTCACATCTATTCAACATGCCATAACTATTAACTCTGTCTCTTTAAAACTATCTAGGAGAAACAGAATTATTAAGCCGTGGATAACTCCTGGCTTATTGCGCTGTATGAAACACCGGGATAATCTCTTATTGTAATAAGATAATTAAAAAACTTAAAACAGCATACGAAACTAACCTTATAAGGGCAGCAGGCAACGACAATAAAAAACTTTGGGACGCAATAAAAACATCACTAACACATCCAAAATAAAAAATACGCTTGTCCAAAAAATTGTGTGGAAAACTTTAATGAGTTCTTCGTGTCGGTTGGCAAGACTTTGGCTGAGAAGATGATAGTTTGTAAGAATCCATCACATATTAACGTATTCTCAATGCAGTCTCATAGGTCTTTAAAGTCGTTTGTTTTGCTGGACACTGATGAAGCTGAAGTGGATCTCTTAATTTTGGACCTTAAAAGTGTCTGTTCAGTATATTGGGATATATCCCTAACTACCTCTTAAAAGAGAACAGGCACGTCTTAGTTCCAGTGCTAACTTACATTTTTAACCTTTGTTTGCATGAAGTCACTTTTCCTACGGTCTTAAAGAAATCAGTGATTCTACCTATCCATAAATCTGGAGAGAAAAATCAGGTAAAAAACTAAAGGCTGATTTCTATCCTACCTTCTGTCTCCAAGTTCCTGGAACGCATCATCAATAACAGAATTATAAAATACTTAGAAGCAAATAACTTACTTTCAAATAATCAATTTGGTTATTACTGGCAAATCAACTTGTGATTCGGTCCATGAACTTGTGGATTATGTGGTAAAGAACATTGACGCTGGCAAAAAACAACAGGCATATTTGTTGACCTAGCAAAGACTTGACACAGTTTCAGTGCCAATGCTACCTAATAAATTAGACAGGATGGAATTTCGAGGTAATCAGTTAAAACTAATTGAAGATTACCTTTCAAATCGCTGTCAATGAACCAAGATTGATGACTTTATTAGTGATGACCTACCTATTACTTATGGTTTGCCGCAAGGCAGTATATTAGGGCCAACTCTCTTTCTAGCCTATTTAAACGACCTTTGTGATCTTCCTCCAGAGGGTGGTAAGGTTATCTCTTATGCAGATGACACTGCGCTCTTGTTCTCAGCCGACAAGTGGGAGGATGTTTATAGACTGGCGCAGGAGAGCTTTAACACTGTGTGTCACTGGTTAAAGTTCAATGTCCTGACCCTAAGCGCAGAAAAAACTGTATACATACCTTTCTCCATGCGAAACACCACCTCAACAACTCCTTCGCATTCTCTGATTGCGCATGATTGCTGCAATATTGACGTATGCCATTGCCCTTCACAGATTACTACCAATATGGTTGAATATCTTGGTTGGTTTATAGATAACAATCTTTCATTCCAATCTCATGTTAATTTAATTACTACAAGGTTGAGAAATCTGGTATACGTATTTAAAAATATAAGGAATGTGGCAGATCCTAAACTGGTTAAACAGATCTACCTGGCTCTTGTACAATCTATAGTTTGTTATGGCCTTACTGTATGGGGAGGTGCACCAAAACCACTATTAAACCACATGAAATAGCTCAAACAGCTATTCTTAAAGTAAGCACTATTCGCACCTATTTGTTTCCTACCTAGCTCCTGTATCAATCTTGTAAAGTCCTCTCAATTCGCCAACTGTTCACCCTGCTCACTATTATAAAACAACATTCAAGCTCTGATACATTCACCATTTCCAAGCGCCGCAGAGATGTAACTTTCACCAATAGACCAACATTTAAACACCAATTCACACACAAATATTTTCCCTTTTTTGGGTCCATATCTATATTCTAAAGTCAGCAAAGTTACGGACATACGAAGCTTAAATATTAGAGACTGTAAAACGAAATTATTCGAATATATTCATAAATTAAACTATAACGAAACCGAACAATTACTTAATGTACCTAGATGAATATTATACTCAACCTCCTACACACATACACACACTATCACTCTCACACAAGGAGGCTCACCTACACTCCACAACTGTAAGTTAATGAAGTTTTTATATACAGTGAAATGTAAATCTTAAAGGGAAGAGCGCTGCTGTCTGAAACACAGATACTCGTATTAAGTTATCTAGTTCAGACACACAAGTTCACTGAATTGTATTTATTGTCAAGCTGTATCTTAAAGTGTTTGTATCCTAGAAATTAAGATATTCTTTGTTTGTTTGAATAAATAAATAAATAAATACTACAGTGTATATTCCGTGCCATATTAAGGGCTTAAAATATGACTAGTATTTTTTTACTGTAGTAGACAAGTACATAAGTAAATAACCAAATGTATGCAATATACAGGAAAAATTATTTTCAATAATTACAATAAGAACTTTTTAAAGTTAACGAATGTTTAAAACATACTTACCAAAGTAGACCTTTTTAAATTTGAGTAAAATGTATCTCGAAGATAGGTGTAATCTTTTCCTGCAGGTACAAGACCAAGCGACTGACATGTAATTAAAATATTCTTCCACTCTTCTATTTTTTTGTTTGTACATCCTATCGCTAAATGCACCAAATAAAATGTCTTTTTTATCAGGAATCAGTTGTAAAACCGTTATTTTATTATCATTTCTAGTAATTTTTCTAGTAATCGCAAAATCTCGCCGCGAATACACTTCAAATTATAAATAAAAGGCGGGAATACTTCAACGCTACCACTTTTTTGAATGCCCCATCAAAGTTAGGCACAGACAATATATCATACAGCCTTGCGTTTAAATAGGTATATTTAATAAAAAGCCAAAAAAAATGGCGGGTAAAGAATGCGGCACACATTTTTGATTTTAGAACTTACAAGTAGAACCTACAAGTGTTAAATTTTACAAGTCCTGTAGATTTTTTTTATTAACGTAATTTACATAAACTTGTTAAAACTTTCTTGTAAAGTGTAACTTGTGAACAAGTAGACTTGTGAATTTTGATAAGCAGGGCACTGATGTTAAGTGATTTATTGTGATAAAGAATTTCAAAGGTCAATCGGGCTAGATTTCTTGAGATTCCACAAAATAGGTCAGGTCCAAATTGTTGTACTCTTTGAGCTCTTCCGTGCAAGTTTGTTGGCGAATTCGTTTCCTACAATACCCGCGTGACCCGGGACCCATCTTAAGACGACTCTGTTGTTACGTCCCAGGGCGTTTAAACGGTTCACGTAGTCTCCAACTAGCTTCAATTTCACTAAGTTTGACTTCAGCAGCAGTGCTGCTTGATTACTGAGGGTAGTTCCACTATATACTTTTTATAAAAAGTGTATAGTTGACGCATGCACGCGAGATCATGCATAAGACCGGTGTTTCCTCAATTAATTGAGGCGAGCGTGGATCTCAATCTGTAGGAGAGCAAGCTCAGACCGCCCTGGGCGTTAATCCTACTTAAACTAGCCTTCGCCTTTTTGTCTAGATAAAGATCAAGGGGAGTTAGGATAGAAATGCATTAAGAGCCGCTCCAGGCGATGATCGCATAGCTCTACTTGCCATTAAGCAGAGAGTCCTTTATAGACTATTTAGTCTGTCTGCAGTCATTTTTTGGTTGGCATTGTTGTACCAGTCAATGGAGACGTAGGTAGTATTGGCCTCACTATGTTGTTGTACAGCCATCAATCGTGCAGTCGTTTGGTTCCGAGTTTTGAGTCCCAGTTATTTCCGACCAAATGACTGCACGTAACAAAAACAATTTTTGCCTTATTACATACTATGCCAAGGTGACAGTTTCACGTTAGTTTTTGGTCAATTGTTACGCGTAAGTACTTAACTTCAGTAGGAAGATAGTACTTCTTTACATTTTTGTACGAGTTTTGGTGTGACTAATTTGTCCAACCGTCTCTTTTTCGTATTATACTCCTATGTATGAAGAAGAATATTTTTGTAACTAACACTTTCTTTCTTCACAAGAAGATTCCCATGATGGGAAAGTGGTGATGATAGAAGAATGATAGATTTTATAATTGTGGATTAAAGAGTGAGGAGCACAGTGGTAGATACAAGAGTTCACCGGGAGTATAACGTAGGGACGGATCATTAACTGGTCTTGATTTCTGGTCTTGCTGTTAGTATTGCGTATAGTAAGTATATTTTATTTCTGTTGAGTGTTTAAGTGCTGAAGAGATTATTTTGTGACAGAGTTGAGATTTTCTTTGAAGATGGCTTCTTGCTTTGTTGTTCGATGTTGATGGTTTTACTTTAAAGGGCCTCCTTAACATTAAAGTAGATAATGTGGTCAGATATGCTCTAAGAATTCTATGGTTACTATTGAAATTGGTGCCACTGTTGTCAAATGATTTGGGCCTGTTTGTTAGAATGTAGTCTATTTCGTTTCTGTAGCGTCCGTATGGCGATGCCCATGTCCACCGTCTAGAAGCCTTTTTTCGAATTGACTGTTTTATTGTTGTTAGTACTCGTATATTCATATTATTTTCAAAAGTCATTTCCATTAGTTTTTGTCCATTTCTTGTTCTTTATTCAATGCTGTAATTGCCCAGTACGATATCTTCTCCGTTCCTTGGTGCCTCAACTTGTACATTAAAAACGCTCATTACAATGCAGGTTTTATGTGCGTGTTCTTTAAGGTTTTTTTAGTAGGATAGGGTGACAAACGAGCACACAGTTCACCTGATGGTAAGTGATTACTGTAGCCCATAGACATCTATATCTATCCTCGATTACGAATCAAAATGCAGATGTGTTGTCACCCGTGAGGGCTTAAGTGGAATGCCTCGTTTCCAGTAAAAAGGGTCTCCGGTTCTCTACACTCACCATACGAAACACAGCAACATTTAGCTACTATTTGACGCTGGTATTCTGTGAGAGCGTGGTCCCTCCCCGGTTGAGCCGACCCATTCTTGCTACAACTATACTACTAATATAATTGCAGCATAGCTCTATCACGTAAAATATTATTACGGTACGGTATTAAGAAACGAGTAAAATGACTCAATTTCTAAAATGGTAGATTGCTCGGTTGGTGAACAATTTTGTATAATAGATCATATTTCTTTATCTGAAAGGAAAGATCCCTTCAGATAAGATGTATGGTCCTCCTTAAACTCAAACTCAAAGAGTTAAATTTAAATCGTACCATACTTTTTTTTCTTTCTTCTTTTTTATTATCTAGCAATCATTTGTATGCAGTATAAAATGATTTTTAACCTGTAAAGTGGAACAAGCTACACATGTGTATCAGACATAGACATCTTGATAATTGATAGAATCAGGCGTTACTTTGCGGAAACATTAATTAATATCTTTATTAAAATAATTTGCAAATTAATTAATATCTTTATTAAAATAATTTTTAATCATCTTTAAACAGTTTACAAATTAAAAGCAGTTTCTTTAATTATTCTGAGAATTAAATCCACAAATTTTAACATGACTTAAAACTATATGTTTTTAGTGACTTAAAACGTTAAACGAAAAATATACTCACACATGGATAGTAAAATAAAAAACAGAAAATTTATTTTTCATTTTTATGTCTTCTATAGTTTTATTTTTCGTATTTCAGTATTTGAAAACCATTTATAAAATTTGTGTATATTTTCCATATACATAACATCTGTGCCCTGTGTATCAAAACTTACAAGCCTTGTATTACAAGCAATTTTCCTGTAAAAAAATTAAATATTACAAATATGTGTTTATCAAAACTACACGTGTAAATTACAAGTTACAAGGGTCATTATTTATTTCATAAGTATATTTTTACACTTGTATTCGTGATTTTGTTCATCAAAAATCCCTTGTAAGTTACAATTTGTAGAAAATCATAGCAAATCCAAAGAGTGTCCGGCGACTCTCCATTCCGTCTTACGAGTGTCACAAGTAGTATTGTAATATTTTTTCAATTTGATTATCCATTTTAAAATGTGGTCAAGTGACTCAAGCGATGATGAAAATATTGGAATAATGGAACCAAGAACAACACAACAACAAGATTTGACTACGGTTTTTTTTTTTTATTAGAAGAGGGGGCAAACGAGCATGCGGCTCACCTGATGTTAAGTGACTACCGCCGCCCATGATCAACCGCAACACCAGGGGAATTGCAGGTGCGTTGCCGGCCCTTTAAAAAGGATTAAGCTCTTTTCTTGAAGGTCCCCAGGTAGTACAGAGAGGTTGTACGCGGAAGAAAACTCCTTTTGAAACGTACAGTGGTGGACCGCCAAGCATCCAGATGGTGTGGATAGTATCGGGACGTTTGCCGCGTAGTGCGTTCACGAAATTTGGCGGCTAGGATTAATCCGAACAATTCCTCAGAGCACTCCCCATGGTATATGCGAAAGAAAATGCAAAGAGATGCAACACCTCTTCGCAGCGCCAGTGAATCGAGCCGATCGGAAAGCACTCGGTCGTCGACGATTCGAGCCGCTCTGCGCTGGATGCGGTCAAGTGGAAGGAGCTGGTACTGGGGAGCCCCAGCACAGAGATGGGAACAGTATTCCATGTGCGGCCGAACCTGCGCCTTGTAAAGTTGCAGGCGGTGTGCCGGCATGAAATACAGTCCCGCTCTGCTGAGCACGCCAAGCTTTTTTAGAGGCCAATTTGGCCTTCTCTTCCAAGTGACCACGAAACTGCACGTCACTCGATATGTCGACGCCGAGGATTCCGATACTGGCTAAGACAACAAGGGGAGTGCCTTGACACTGAGGAGATACGATAAAGCGGTTACTTTTAGCGGTTCACGCGCGAACTTGTGTCTTCTGGGGGTTAAACTGGACTAAATTTAGTCGCCCCCAATCCGAGACTCTGTTCAACAAAGTTTCGACTTCAGACACAAGTTTGTACCGGTACTCGGAGACGTTTTCCCGAGAAATATTGGCACGGCCGGTGTACAGAGCATCACCTGTGCTATCATCTGCATAGCAATGAATGTTACGAGTTTGCAACATATCATTAAGAAGAAACAGCGTTGGCGATAGCACGCATCCTTGTGCAACACCAGCATTAATAGGCTTGTAATCGGAGCTTGCACCGTCAACAACGACCTTGATGCTCCGATCTGCAAGAAAGCTGGTGATCCAATTGCACAATTCTCGGGAAACCCATAAGAAGGGAGCTTCGAAAGAAGCGCTTTGTGCCAAACCCGATCGGATGCCTATGTTCAGCAGTGGACTTGTGAAGGGCTGTAATGATGATGATGATGACGATCGGAGGCCTTCGCAATGTCCAAACTAACGGCCAATGCCTCCCCCTTCGACTCTACTGCCTCCGCCCATCTGTGAGTTAGGTAGACTAGAAGATCACCAGCTGACCGACTACGGCGAAAACCGTATTGGCGATCACTAATCAGCTGGTGAACCTCAAGGTACCTCATGAGCTGGCAGTTAACAATAGACTCCATTGTTTTGGAGAACAAGGAGTTGATGGCGATAGGTCGGTAGTTGGACGGGTCTGAGCGGTCGCCTTTTTTAGGGATCGGGTGGACGAAAGCCACCTTCCATGATTTCGGGACTACGCCTAGGGAGTAGGAGTACCGGAAAAGACGCGTTGAAACCGGTACCAACTCTGGAGCACACGTCCTCAGCACAATTAGGGGGATTCCGTCAGGCCCACTCGACTTGTGGATGTCCAGGGAGAGGAGTGCTTTGCGAACCGAGCGCTGTGTGAACTGCACTTCCGGCATGGAGCACTCACACCGCGGGATGGTTGGCGGCGTACTCCCCCTGCCATTGAGAGTCGAGTTGGACTCAAAGAAAGAGCCCAGTAGATCGGCTTTCTCCTTTGCGGTATAGGCCAGTGAGTCGTCCTCCCTGTGCAGAGATGGAAGAGATGGCGGAGAGAAATTCCCCTGGACAGCCTTGGCGGGAGACCAGAATGCACGGGTTCCAGAAGAAAGGTGAACTAGTTTCTCGCCAATTCTGCCTATGTGCTCTGACTTTGCCTGCTGACTCTTTTGAAGGACCTGTAGGCGCAATTATACTTCTTTTTTAGAGCGCTGGTGTTTACATCCCGATACGGTCATATGGAGACGACCTATGAATTTAATGAAAGGTTTCGACTTAAAGCTGAAAAATTGGAACAATTAATTAACATTTTGGGTAGCCGTTTAGAAAGAAATACAAACAGAAACTACGCTCTGTCAACTAAATTAATATTACAAATAGCTCTACATTGGTTGGAAACCTCAATACCATGCTATTTCTGACATGCACGGTGTAACAAAAGGCAGTGTTTGCAATACAGTCCACAGTGTTGTAACAACCATCAATACCGTAATGTTTGAAAACTACGTTAAATGGCCGAATAATATGCAGGAGGTAGTTCAGAAGTTTCACATATTGAAAGGAATGCCATTAATTTGTGGCTGTCTAGATGGTACCTTGATAAAAAATGATTCCCCACATCAACATGAAGAAGTATTCGTACTAATTTCTTATAATGATTTCTTATATTTACGCGATCACTATACATGATTAAAACTACTTTTACGAAACGTCGGGAATTAAAAATAAAAGTAAATAAAAAGTAAAAATAAACGCGATAAAATCCGTAAAAGTAGTTTTAATCAAGTATTCTTACATCAACACGGAAATCATTCCATTAACTGTTTGTTTATATGCGGTCCTGACAAAACAGTTTTACTATTACTATGCTAATTGGCCCGAAAGCACCAATGACAGTAGAGTTTTATCAAACAGTCAGTTATATGAGCAATTTGAAAATGGCTGGAGACCTACTTTATTACCTATTTATGACCTATTGCACAAGGGGTTCTCCTTGGTAACTTTGCGTACTATCTGAAGGAATGGCTAATTACTCCTATACCTATAGTAATAGATGGCAACGATGAAGCAAATATCAGATTTCTTAATGCTCATAAATCGACTCGGCCTGTTATTGAAAATGCTATTGGAATTCTGAAAGAAAAGTTTCCTTGCTTAAATTATTTAAGAGTTCAATACAGAATAGCTTGCAATATTTTTAATTGCTGCGTGACCTTGTGTAACTTTATTAGGGAAACCGAAAACGAAGACGAAGAGGTCTCGAATAACGAAAACTACTCTGATTCTGATAATGTATTTCAATGAGTCCAAGATAATAGCGACCGGAGCAGTCTCGAAAGAATAATCAGTTATTTAGAAATTAGAAAAATTTAATATATGTTAAATTAAATGTAAAAGTAAGCTATATTAACAAAAAGTCATGATAACAATTAATGACTTAATTGTATTACGTAGGGAATCGTAAAAATATTACACTATATCACCACCGTTTGAGTACCATCTTCATTTAAAATTATATTGTCGTTCGTAATTAATAAAATTTGATTTCAGTTATCCTGAATATAGTTTACTAGTATTTCACTTGTGCCTTTTATTGTTTTGGTCAGTTCATCAACAACCTTCTAATATTTCTAGTGTTAATTTGTAATTTTGCAATTCGAGGAACTCCAATTGTAGATCAAGTTTTCTTTTCTTTTTTAATGCTTGTTCTAGTACGTCGGTGTGTTGTTTCGATCCTTTTCGGACAATTTCAACATTACTTTTTTCCGTAAACAAAAACGCACATTTGAAAATTTTCTCCAGCCGACAAATAATAATAAATAAAAAAAAACTTGTTTTAATTACTAGGTCGTTGTTTCATTTTAGCATTAGTGCGATTTTTTATTGCAGATAATTAGTTAAATTCAGTTTTTTTATGGCTGATTTACACGTATTAAGTCTTTTTAAGTGACTTTTATGCTAAATTCATTGTCTGCATGCATTAAGTCACTTAAAATTTAGTTAAAATTAAGTTAATTACTTAATATGTGTAAATCAGCCATTAGTTACAAAGAATTGAGATCACCGCAGACGAAACCGCGAGCAAACCTTGCTTTACCTGCAAAACACCCTTTACATTTAAATTATTAGAGCAGTTTTGACTTGTTGGTTTCAGAGACAAGTCAGGAACATCATTTTGTCTAGTACTGAAGCTGAAGTCGTCGGTTTTACAACTGTTCCATCAGTCATAGGCGAATCTTTGCCCGGTTCTACATCTATTTCATCAGTTATAGGCGAATCTTTGCCTATGATCTCCAATATAAGGTCATCTATTGCAGTCAAAATGCTTTTTTCCCGCCGCCAGTTCCAGTTATTCTTGCAGTATCTCTTTTACTCTGAAAGTAAACAAACCTAAAAAGCACCTTTTAAAAATATTCTAAGTCACTAATATTAAACAATGCATAAATAATAAAAAGATGTTTCAAAACCAGGAAAAAAACAACAGAATTTCATATAACTTCACTATGGCTATGATGTTTACCTACGACATTATTAGGTATTCATCTATTAGAAAGAGTGTAATCATCTACTAGAGTGTGTATTCTGTGCCATATTATTATATCTATCCCCATTTCATTGAAATGTGGCTTAAAATATGATTAGTAAATTTTTTTCAGTACTGTAGTAGAAAGGTACATAAGTAAATAACAAAATGTATATAATTTACAGGAAAAATTATTTTCAATTAGAACTTTTTAAAGTTAAAAGTAGCCCGTTTTGAATTTGAGTAAAATGTATCTCGAACATATGTGTAATCTTTTCCTGCAGTTACAAAACCAAGCGACTGACATGTAATTAAAATATTCTTCCACTCTTCAAATTTTTTTTTGTTTGGACATCCTATCGCTAAATGCACCAAATAAAATGTCTTTTTTGTCACGAATCAGTTGTAAAACCGTTTCTTTATTATCATTTCTAGACATTTTTCAAGAAATAGCCCAATCTCGCCGCGAATACACTTCAAATTAAAAGGCGGAAATACTTTGTCACTACTACTTTTTGAATGTCCCATCAATGTTAGGCAGACAATATACCATTCAGCCATGCGTTTAAATAGGGATATTCAATAAAAAGCCAAAAAAATAGCGGGAAAAGAATGCGGCACACATTTTTGATTTTAGAACTTACAAGTAGAACCTACAAGTGTTAAATTTTACAAGCCCTGTAGATTTTTCTGATAAACGTAATTTACACAAACTTGTAAAAACTTTCTTGTAAAGTGTAACTTGTGAACGAGTAGACTTGTGAATTTTGATAAGCAGGGCACTGGTATCATATGAGTATCTTATGAATAGGCTTTTACTAACACACGATGGAGAAAACAGACTTTCCTCCCTTTCTTCTTCCTTCCTTTCTTTTTTCTTCTTTCGAAGCTCCCTTCCTATGGGCTTCCCGAGAAATTGTGCGATTGGATCACCAGCTTTCTTGCAGGTTGGAGCATCAAGGTCATTGTAGACGGTGCAAGCTCCGATTGCAAGCCTATTAATGCGGGTAAATTAAGGCTGCGTGCTATCGCCAACGCTGTTTCTTCTGCATATCAATGATACGTTGCAAACCCGTAACATTCATTGCTATGCAGATGACAGCACTGGTGATTCTCTTTACACCGGCCGAGCCAATATTTCTCGGGAAAACGTCTCCGAGTGCCGGGACAAACTTTTGTCTGAAGTAGAGTCCTTGCTGAACAGAGTCTCGGATTGGGGACGACTAAATCTAGTCCAATTTAACCCCCAGAAGACACAAGTTTGCGCGTTAACAGCTAAAAAGAACCCCTTTGTCGTATCTCCTCAGTTTCAAGGCACTCCCCTTGTTGTCTCAGCCAGTATCGGAATCCTCGGCGTTTATCATGACGTGCAGTTTCGTGGTCACTTGGAAGAGAAGGCCAAATTGGCCTCTAAAAAGCTTGGCGTGCTCAGCAGAGCGGGACTGTATTTCATGCCGGCACACCGCCTGCAACTTTACAAGGCGCAGGTTCGGCCGCACATGGAATACTGTTCCCATCTCTGGGCTGGGGCTCCCCAGTACCAGCTCCTTCCACTTGACCGCATCCAGCGCAGAGCGGCTCGAATCGTCGACGACCGAGTGCTTTCCGATCGGCTCGATTCACTGGCACTGCGAAGAGATGTTGCATCTCTTTGCATTTTATTTTGCATATACCATGGAGAGTGCTCTGAGGAATTGTTCGGATTAATCCCAGCCGCCAAATTTCGTGAACGCACTACGCGGCACGGCGTCCCGATACCATTCACACCATCTGGATGCTTGGCGGTCCACCACAGTACGTTTCAAAGGAGTTTTCTTCCGCGTACAACCTCTCTGTGGAATAGTTTACCACTGGCGATTTTTCCGGATCGATACGACCTGGGGACCTTCAAGAAAAGTGCTTACTCCTTTCTAAAGGGCCGGCAACGTACCTGCAATTACCCTGGTGTTGCGGTTGACATGGGCGGCGGTAGTCACTTAACATCAGGTGAGCCGCATGCTCGTTTGCCCCCTCTTCTATAAAAAAAACTTTCCACATTTAGTGCGATCTTATCAGACAATTCCAAGGGATATAAAGCTAATTAAAAGCCACCATGTTTTCCATTATTCGAGTGACTTTCACCTAACTTATAATATATCAAATCGCCTTCGTTTCGATTCGCCTAAATATTCAAGTAAAATAATGGAAAAATCAGTACTGTCTTGTAGATAATCAATTATAAGAGATTATTATTAACGTCAACTTAAGTATCCACTTATGTTGTGAGGGTTCCTCTGTTATACGTCCACCGGGGGCTTATGTGTCCGGTCGTACTTGACACTGGCCATACCGTAGTCTGATCGCAGCACTTGTTCTTTTACTAAGACCTCTAAGAGGATGTTTATATGATCAAAGTGTGCCTAATTGTATCCTACCTAATAGTATCTAAAATATAATTTTCCATAAACATTATTGTGATTAGCAGTGAACTTGTGATGGGCTCCAATGATAATGATATTAAAGCATTTTTATACTTATACCGTCGTGTTACTAAAATTACATAGTATGTATATAATTTTATAAGCATTAAGCCTATACTAGAATCGGTTTGAATAAAGAAGTCCTGTGAAATTTTTTTAACCAAAAATTAAGTATGTAATTTAACTACAAAATGTCAATTTGGTGAAGACTGACGTCGCGTCTAATGATTTCTTTCGTGAAAAATATACTCTTCCTTTAAACCCAAGACTTTCAGCGTATTATTAACCACATTTTGTAACAATACTGTACTTAGGTAAATTTTTTTAAAAGCTTTAGGTATAAAAACTAAAAGTACAGCAAATTTGTATAAAAGCAGCCGATAACTTTATCACATAGGTACTTAGTTTGAATAAAATATCATAATAATTGAACACAATAGACACTTAATAAAATACTATTTCTGATAGTATTACTGTTTTATCTAATTGGGTTGACAACTTCAGATAAAATGTCTCAATTATTATAATATTTACAGTTGTGAAAATACTTTTAATATGAAAAAATTGTGTAAAGAATTTTGCGTCTTTGTTTGTTATTTTTTGGTATTACATATTATATATAAAAACATTACAAACACTGCTTGACTTAGTACATAAAGAGTATTAGAAATTGCGTATTCGCGTTTGTGTGTGTTATAAGTTTGCGATGCGAAAAACACTACATTTGTTGTCGTATATATTATAGTTAACTATATCTAGCTGTATATTTTATTCGTGGAAAGTTAACACCACGGTAGCCCTCTGTCACTCTTGCTATCTGCGTGAAATAATTACCTACATTCGCGAAGCATACACAGTCGGGATTGATCAAATAGGTAATATACAACGCGCTAGGCGTTGTATATTACCTATTTGATCAATTGTGCAAAATGGCAAAGAATCCTTCCTACTATAACTGTTACATGGATAGATGTTAAATGATCAACAAAAGGTTTCAGATATATCACTTTTTAAGTAACCGAAAGATTTTAGTAGGATGCAAGGTGAATTTATTTCATTTTTAGGTAGGTACTTATAGCAAAAAAATAATTAAGTTAATTTATCTACGGAAGTAATAACTACGTACTATATTGCAAAACTTAATTTAAATTTACTTCACTATCCAAGCATCTACTTACATACATATACTTGTCTTTTGTTTATTCTGTGACTACGTGTAGGCGTAGTTAAGGCAAGTTGCTAGTATTTATATTACCTGCAGTATGTACAAAAATTCGACCATAAGAAAAGATATCTTTTATTTAAAAAAATTGAAAGGAAAACTCATAAAATATGTTTCGTCCACAATAATACTGTTACGCGCCTAAGTCGACGTCATGTACCCGGCACTAGCGCCATCTAGAGTCAGGGACGAGAGCGAGGGGAGCTTTCCAGAAAATGACATCACTAATCTTTCAACCGACAGCGCCATCTAGTATCGAAACGAAGAACTAAGCTTATAGAAGCCCGACACTCGAACTTTCGATGCTTAGTCGATTGGCGCGCGTACTTACTTGAATGTTCTGGATGTTTCTGTGCTAATGTGTATTTATAGGCGCTGCAAGGTGCGATCGGGGAATTTGGAGCGAAATAAAGTGAATTAGTGTGCTTATTAAGTTTTAATTTGTGTAAAGAAAATTAAAGTGTTAATTTAGGTAATTCTATCGGCAATTTTTATTATCACGAACCTCAAGCTCGTAACAATACTATCTTATCTACTCCTATCACTAATAAATTAATTTGATTACATTTATTTTTAATAATATAAAAATATTCTAGAGGTTAGGCATGTTAATGCTGTATTTAGTTATTTTCGGCAATAATAATTTTATTTATCGCAACATGCTACTATGGCTAATGACACATTAAATGATCTATACCAGGAGCTCATAAACCTTAATACGGCGGTTACACGTTTAGTATTTCATCATTTCAGTCCGTCAGTCTGGTCAGAATGACCGCACAATTATCGTCTAAACCACGGATTGACGGACTGATGGTCAGGACTGATAAAAATTAAATATTTTAGATAATTTTCGTCAGTCTATTGTGAATGATGAAATACTGTTGCGAGACTGATCGTGTTACCGGCGACTATCATTCTGGCGTCAGTCAAAGTTGGATCAGACTGAAGGACTGAACTGATGAAATACGTGTAACCTCCGTATTAAGAGCCCTCTTATACGGAGTTTATACGTTCGGTATTAAGAGCAGTATATTTTTGGGATATAACGTCACCCTGCCTTACACCTTTCTGCAGTTGGATAGGTATATCATACTTTGGTTTTGTACTCGAATTGTAAGGATTTAGCACCTCCTAAATTTCGACGGAATCAAAGGCTTTCTCATAGTCCACATACGCTAGGTAAAATGGCAGATTGTACTCTTCAGTCTTCTGTACAATTTGCCGAAGGGTATGTATGTGGTTTAAGGCCTTTTCGGAAACTGGCTTGCTCGGGAGGCTGGAAGTCATCGAGTCTGCGTGCGAGATGATTCATAATGACTCTCGAAAACACCACGTAGATGTGGCTCAGAAGAGATACCGGTCTGTAGTTCTTCATGAGAGCGTTGTCATCTTTCTTGAAGAACAACACAACCTCACCTCTGCTCCGCGCCTCGAGAGTAGTGCTACCATGGAAAACGGAATTAAATAGCTTCTGAAGAAGTTCAAGTACCATTTTTCCACCCGCTTTTAGAAGCTCCGCTGTAATTCCATCTTAGCCTGGGGTTTTGTCATTTTTAAGGTGCTGGAGAGCCATTCTAATCTCGTTCAGAATGACGTCCGGGATATCATCGGGATAGTGCCTTATTGGGCACTATTCCGACTTGCTCTTGGATCGTTACTCACACTTGCATGTGGCTCCAACGATGACGTGTACAGCTGCCCATAGAACCTCTCAATCTCACTCAAAATCTCTGGTCTCCCGGAAACAATGCTGCTACACTCAGTCTTCAGATTCAACAGTTGGCTCTTTCTGGCAGACAGATCTCTGGCAAAGACTTTGGGTCCTGGTTCCACTCAATCGCTTCTTCAATACGAGCTGTATTGATGGTGCGTAAGTGCTGTCGCATGTATTTGCAGATCTTTCTGTTCAGTTGCCTGTGTGCTGTCAAATCTGCTAAAGACTGCAGTTTCATTTCCCATCTAATAGCCATGAGATTAAAAGTGTGATCGTAGAGTTTTTGTGTTCTTCTGTGGGTCTTGCAGAACTTTGCTCCGACCGCATGGACAGTTTTCACGAGCTTGTCATTCATATCGTTCACTGTAGTACAGTCTTCTAGGCACTGAAACGGTTTTGTAATTCGAGCTGAAAGTTTTCGGGACCCTGGATCAGTGAACGAATTATCGCATACATATTTATATAATTTTAATTATCTATTCTTCTTCACCAGCCCGTAAAATGCTACTGCAGGGCGTGGACCTAGGAGTGGTTTGCTATTTGTCACGGTTAGCAGACTGATAATTCAATACAATACATATCTCACCTTGGACGTAGCTGTCTATAGTCAGACTCGATATTTTATGTCTGGCTCTGATGTAACAGATTTGGTTATGGTGCCATATATCAAAAGTCATTAGAATTTTATGGTACTTCTCATAGTCGCCTACATCCATGGAATGTAGAGAAGTGATGGAATAATTTACGCCGCTACTAAATGTCAAACGAATTGGCGTTACCTCCTTATGTTTTCATAAATTAACTCTATTTTTTTACAAATTAGAATAATTTTAAATATCTCGTTTAGTTTCTTTTTTATATCATAGGTGTGCATATCTACGTTACTTAAATCTGTTTAAATATAATCAACGTCGTTGGTTTTAAAAATCATACAGGCACTTGATCGGTTTCATGACAGAAATAATAAGTATTATAAAAAGCAAAATTAAAAATTACGAAATAAATAAAATCTTTGAAAAACCCCCGACTTAAAAGAAGTAAGTCACGAAAAATGAAAATAAAAAATTGTTTTAAAAAGGGTCGAGGTCTGTCATAATAAACAACTAATTATGACTTCCTACCTTTCATATACACAGCTATAATATCAAATACAGGTACTAAACATATTCACCTACCTATTAGGCAATATAATTACAAACCCAAGAAAATACGTCGGGCCTATCATTGCATTCTTGCAAATTCAATATAGAAAATCTAAGAGATGCAGAAATTATATCAGTTAATGATTACATTTATTAAAGTCTCATTTCAATTAGTCGCAAACTCATAAAAAACCGTGTCGGGCCACGCTCAGTGTAGGGTTCCGTAGTTTCCCGTCCGTCACAATAAGTGTTCCCACTTATGAGTTTAAAGGTGGGTATCCATTATGTTCGCGCTCCAGCAGCGCTCCGCACTCCTGCAACTGCTCCCGGTAGTGGGTACTGTTGTTTCCATCCAAGTTCAAGATGATTTTCCTAGAAAGTCCTTATAAAGTTCTACTTTTCAGATTTTTTCCATATTTCTAAACTTATGGTTCAAAAGTTAGAGGGGGGGGGGGACACATTGTTTTTTACTTTCGGAGCGATTATTTCCGAAATTATTGACATCATCAAAAAACGATTTTAGTAAACTCCTATTCATTTTTAAATACATACCTTTCCAACAATATATCACACGTTAGGTTGAAATTAAAAAAAAAATCACTTCCCACTTTAGATATGGGGGGGCTACCCTAATAAAACATTTTATTCCAATTTTTATTTTACCACTTTGTCGGCGTGATTGATACACATATTGGTACCAAATTTCAGCTTTCTAGTTCTAACGGTCACAGAGATTTAGCGAGGACGGACAGACGGACAGACAGACATGGCGAAACTATAAGGGTTCCTAGTTGACTACGGAACCCTAAAAATGCTAAATTTAGGTTCATTTCAGGACAGGGAAAAGCTCTTTAAAATTAATATGGTGATCATCTTGTTTTTCGCCATTTTGAATGTTTTCACCACTATTAGAATTTTCAAGCTGTAGGTTGATATTAGTTAAGACAGGACCCCGCTAGGTCTTACCGTTTAGCCGCAGTGTTGCCGTTTTAGTGACTTTCTCGCTAGATCTAGCGGATTTTAACAATGTTTAGCGGATAAAAAAGTCGTTTTAGCGAGAAATAATTATTTAGCGACTTCTAGCGACGTTTGGACCTTTGAGATGGCGACTTTTTTATAAAGTAATTCATTTCAAATAAGTCGTTTATCATATGTCCAATTTTGTAATCTACCGTTGGTAACACTGTATATATATAATATAGTTTTACGGGAATTCCCGAACATAAACTAACAATTCAATGTCGTTCATTCACTTTCATCTGTTTCGACCTTAGACCATGGTCTTAGGTTTCGACATACAAAAATGCAGTAGGAGTAAACATATTTGAAGATTTATGTAATTTTGCAATAGTAATATTATCACTACCGCACTCAAATGCAGAATTTCAGCGCGTATTTGGTGCTATAAACGTAGTTAAAAGCAAACTGCGAAACAAGCTGTAAGAAAAAATTTAAATTCCATTATTCTGATTAGAAATCAGGTAAGGATTAAAAAAAGAATTGCGCAATGTTATTCCTGAAGATTTTGTCAACCAAGTCGGTAAAAGCAAGCCAAAAATGGGAACTAGAGACATTGTCGAAGCTTCAACTTCCGCTGAAGTTCTTTTTGAGGATCTGGATCCATACTTTGCTATTAATTTTGAAATTTAGGTAAAAGAACATACTGAGCTAATTGATTTATTTTTAATAAGATGACTAATGTTTAAACGTGGTTTACAGATTAAAGATTTATTTTTTTACAATATTTTTTATTTTGTACATGAATAATTTTGGTTGTCATGTCATTAACCTACACTATAAATAACTGATTTTTATGAAATAGAATCCGCCTTTTTAAGATTTTTCTGAATTTACAGATTTAGATTTTCGGTATATATTGTATAACATTTGGCAAGATTTTTCAGTTAGCACAATGGTACCCCGAAAATGTACCTAGGGACATCTAGCGGATTTTAAGAAAAAGAAAAATCCTGTTTCTGACGGATTTTTTCTGTTAGTCTAAGGACTTTAAAATTTGTAGAACGGCAACCCTGTTTAGCCGGGCAGTAGTAACACCATCTCCTCGAAGAGCTAAACACGAATGTCATTTTATTCGTATTCTGCTAAGCGACCTCTTGCATTCTATAACCATATCATGGGAGTGCATAAAAATAACTAGTCCGCCATCTTGAATTTAGAGTAACATTATTTTATTTTTCGTATTTTTCTCAGCAAACCCTTTCATTTAATACATATTATTGGAGTGTATAAAAATAACTAGTCCGCCATATTGGATTTAAAAGAAGTACAGAAAATCGCATTTATATCGTTTGAACCGCTTCGGGGATACTGTAAACATTCGCTTGCACTAAAAATGTTAATTTCAGCGCCCCCTGTTGAAATAACACCATAACACCTATTTAAGAACTATCACCAATTAGTCACATATTCTTTATAGAATAACTAATGCAAATCAGTTCACCTGTTTCGGAACAGCCGGTTACACAAAAATATTAAATATTCTATGCGAACGAAGTCACGGGCACAGCTAGTTTATTAACTGTGGCGTAGTTATCTAGGGGCTAGGTGGGGCAGTGCCCCGGGGCCCTCAAGCTCAGGGGGCCCTCGAATCCTTACCAGAAAATCTCGATCAAACTGAACTTATGAAAATTTCTCCCATTTCCAAAATAAATATGACAGGTTGCAACCCAACTTTGATCATGGCAATTCAGTTGAGATAAATTCGAAAGTTATATATATATATATATATATATATATATATATATATATATATATATATATATATATATATATACCTAGGGAATTCCCCTAATTTTTTTTTGTGGGTTGGCAATATTGTCAATTTGACGGATAGCGATATGTACGTTTTTTTATTCATCGATGTGCGTTTTATTGTGAATTCAGGTGTGAGTGAGTCAGTCAAATATTCGATTTTCTATTCTTTATTACAAAAGTGTGACGAATTCCAAAGAAAATATTCAGATATAATAGGTCCTAGCTTTTCACTTCAATTTATTAATATTTACCACCTAGTTTTACCTCAATTAACCCAAGCATGGACTGTTCATCAATTATGTAAGGAAATAATGAGTAAATATGGAGTGCTAGAATACGACCTAGAGAAAGTATTTACAGCAGTGTTATTATCCTTTACAATTCCTGTCACTTCTGCAGCAGCTGAATGGTCATTTAGCAAATTAAAAATAATAAAAAATTATTTAAAAAGTAGTATGGGCCAAACTAGACTACAACATTTATCGATAATAGCAATTGAAAACAAAACCGCATGTCAAGACCGGATTTAACCGAAGTCATTGATAATTTTGCGAAAACTAAAGCCAGGAAAAGATTGTTGATATAATTGTTATTTACATAGCTAGTTGGTAGTAAAGTAAAAGTAAAGTTACAGCCTATATACGTCCCACTGCTGGGCTCAGGCCTCCCCTCATTTCTGAGAGGGTTTAGGGCAATGAAGTGTCCGCCGCGCTGCCCAAATGCGTGTTGACGAACTTCACATGTCTTCGAAATATTTTTTTTCTTATTCCTCAGACATGCAGGTTTCCTCACGATGTTTTCCTTCACCGCCAAGCACGTGGTAAATCAGCACTTAAAATTGCAATTAACAATTTCATTGGTGCCGGCGGGGATCGAACCCGGGTTACTCGCGTTCTGTTATATTTACAGCGAGCGTTAACCACTGAGCTATCACGGCTCTTAGCCTGGCCACGGCTAGTTGGTAGGTCCGACCTTTATATAATAAACCCCTGAATCTTTTCTATTTCGATTTATTTGCCAAGATGTATTAATTGTAATTTATGTTGTTACTGTTTAATATTTTTATTACCTGCACTGCAGTGCACAAAAAGAGCTGATGATAAAGTACCTTAGCATTTTTAAAGTATTTGTATATTTAATATTTTTACTTAATAAAACCTTACCAGTTTAAATAGAGGTAGGGCCCCATTTTTTGATTTGCCCCGGAGCCCTTGGTTACCTAGCTACGCCACTGTTTGTTCATATATTTAATTAAAGTATCAGCAAAACCCTATGGACCTATGTTCAGCAGTGGATTATAGCCTATAATGAAGACGTCGACGGACTGTGGAACCGCCTTTTGCTAATGCAAAATTAATAATTGATATCGACTTATTATATGCGAAACAGATAAGTGCAAAAGAGATACACAATATGAATTCCTGCTCGCATTGTTATCTCTATGCACACGTAGGAAGACGCTACACTGTGGCACTCAAATGTTTACGTTTATCACTACACATATTGCGACAGGGAACGAAGCCAGTCACGTTAAAGACACCAAAGGAAAACGTCATAAATAATTTGAAAATTAATTTTGCAAACCAAAACCTCTTAACTTTTGAGTGACTGTAAGTGGCAGTGATGTGGATTTCTGGAGATGATCATAGCCATGATCAACCCGGAGCGCCGCTGGTCCGCTGGAGTAGAAATTCAGAGGTAGTGCCCATAGATGGAGCCTTTCCAACTACCTCTACAGCTACACCTAATGTTGGTAACCTCAGTGTTACCAAGTCCTCCCGCGTTCACATTGGACCAAAGTTTGTTTCTGTAACGCAAAATCTACAAAACACCGAGGTGGTTAAAGGTGAGTTCACTTTTACAATGAGCTTCAGTTAAGAATAAGACTGACCTGGCATCATTTTGTGATGTCATAGCTGTCAACTCAAACCAGTTAGGTAGGGTAAGCAAAACAAGTATTTTTGTAATTATAATTATTTACAAAAGAACGTAGAACTGCGAGTAATAATCTGAAACTAACATTTTAATTTCGCTCATCTCGGCATCACTTATTCTGAGTAGTCATCATTATCATCACTGCTGCTTTTCCTTATAAAACTAGAACATGGATTAATGTATGTAATTTTTTTTAAATTTACATGTCTCAATAGTACAATAGTTTAAATTAATTTATAAAAATAATTATGAGCTCTGTAGATTTGGTAACAATACGACTCAGTTAAATAAAGTGAAAAAAAAAAACGTTATTAATACGATTATAAATTTTCATTGCAAGCCATACTTTCAAGAGACAGTTGACAGATCGCAGTATTCGAGGTCATTGACGTTCCTATTCTTATTTGAATCGCATCAATAGATAGCCGAAATTTTTGTTACTGTGCGTTTCTTAAAAACGATACTTAAATCATATCTCAATTAATCCCAAGATCTCTTGAAGCAATAATGGTTATTATGATAAAACACATCTCTTTTGTTCCTATTATTGGTTAACAGTTAGTCTTTAACAAATAATTATTTTGTTTGCATGCGTAAAACCTTCTGAATACCGCCGGCGAACTGTATGTGATTATTGTTTGTCAACTTGTTTTTGATGAGTTTCATAGCGTTTATCAATATTGTATGTCTAAAAAGAGGATGTTACTAAAACAAGTACGAAAAAGACATATCTGCAAATTTGTCATTGTTTTCTTTTATATACAATAATTCCGGTTTTAAAAAAATATTAAATTAACATGCAAGGATAATAACTTTTTACACCAACGTAAAAAATTAATATCCTTGGTCACTTGTTTGTAATATAATAATGGAAATGCTGTGCGCAAACTACATGCGAAATTTATGACATTATTCAATTTGAAAACAATGTATGAGATTATATTTATATATAACTGTACAGATTTTTGTGACAAATATTGGCGAAATTTGCTGCATTTGATTTATGACTTTCTTATAAATTATGAATATAATAATATTATGACTAATTTATGAAGTGAGTTAACCAGCAGGGTGGGCTTTCTGCATTCATGCCACATGGGCAGAACTCTCTTGCAGATCCACTCTGTGACTCACAGTCAGATTCACAGAGTAGCCATAGCCACAGAGTGGATCTGTACCAATTGACATGAATCATACATATCTATATTCCTAATTTCCGTGCCTACAACTCTCAAGAAAATTATGAAATATATTATATAATAATAATAATAATAAATTTATTCAAAACCATATTGACACTACAAAGTTGAAGCCCTGACTCCCGAACTAGCAATAGCTGTGTGTCGGGAATCAGTTCCTATTATAAGTCAATGCGCTTTACTATCTTCGGCTGCATCATCACTTACCATAAGTTGTGATATTATCAAGCACTGGCTTAGAATAGTTAAAAAAATTAAATAGCAAGTTGAAATTTTTTTTGCAATCATACTCGTACTGCAAAACTTAACTGATTTTCTTTATCTTTATTCAATAAATTTATCGCAATAAGTACGTAGGTAAACAAATATTTCATACTAATAATATTTTATAATATTCCTCGAAACTTTAGCGCCTTATCCTTTTGTGTACACTGCATTACATCCGTTATCGATGATTTTGAAACTCTTTAATACCCTGGTGTCTGATAAAATTGATAACAAAAATACCTAGAAAAGCTACCTTATCACCATAACAAAAGAAGTAATCTTATTTGTTTCATGCACTTATATTTTTAGCATCTGTGTTGCTAATCTGATAAAACATGTTATACGTGCGAAACAAATATTTTTTATGATAGTTTAGTATTCGCTTAGAAAATCAAGCTTAATACCTTGAAAATTGAAACTAAAACAATTTAAGTTTTTGTTCAATGAGCTGATAAAATGTGAATCTTCTAAAACATTGCAACCCTCCAAAACAATGAATTTGACTGGTGGTGACTTTGTCATATCGAGAAAAATTAGTTGCAGTAGAAGATAATTAAAAAAATACATAAAAAATCTATACATATAATAAATATGTAAATTGCGGATGCCTGTATAGTTTATATTTTTGTAACAAAATTGATTGAGAGGGACTAGAAATAAGTAATTGAATACTTTTCTATTATTTTTAGAATTGTCTGTCTGTCTGTTTGTTTATTAACGTATCATGTATAAAGTACTGATTTATATCAAAATAATCGTTAGGAAAATTGTGAAGCGTATCTTCGTTTTAAATTTAGTCTTAGTTTTATTAAAAATTGGTTCATCCTATCAAAAGTTATAATTAATATTCTGAATTATGGGTACGATTAAACCTAAGTATAGGTACGAATTTATTAAAAGGTGGCGTTGAGTGATCAAGGACACTAATGCAATTAAATAATGTAAAATAGTATTCTATAATATAATTGTATCTAAACGCAATAAATAAAAATAATAAAGAATAACGTAATAAATATTTATAAAAAATAATCAAATCCTAATATCTTAGTTAACCAATGTCATCGATAGATGGTGTTGTGCAGATTATTCATTCAGTGATATCATATTTGTATAGGGAAAAATTATTAAATGATTTTTGTAACTTTAAAATGAATACGAATACTTTAAGTTTAAAATAATGCAATTGGTTTTATTTAATTTTCCTAATGTCTCACCTTAAAATGTTAAAACCACATGAATTGCACGGAAAAATGGTTTTTAATTATATAGTGGTGGGGAAATCCATAAAACGAAATTATGAATAATACCTACTACAGAACTTAACAAAAATCGGCCCTTGTTGGTCATTATATGCGGAATATAAAAAATTCTCTATTTATGATTGTATCCGTGTTAGTAATCAGACAAAAATATATTGAGATCAGATACACATAAAACGGCTTTTCATATTATAGGATACAGATTAAACGTGCTTTCTGATGCATAGGGACGAAAAACTGCTAAACTCTTGACTCCGGGTTGCTACTGAGAATTTCTTTATAGAAAACCCAACTGCTTTGGTTTCAAGGTTCGAGGATCATTGAGTTATACAACACTATGCTTTGAAACTAATAACAATTTTAAATTAACATATATCTATCTCACTTACACATATTGCGAAAACAATATCGTCGCTAAGATTAGATAAAGATAGACACACAAACATGCAATGGCGGGTTGGTGTGGCTTACTATATGAAATTTTACCTAAAATAAGCAATAAAAATCAGTTTTTTTAAGCAGCAGTTAATTTTTTTTATATTAAAAAAGTACATTTTATTTTAAAATCTTCATTGCGCCCCTTAGAAAAAAATGATACAAAGCTTATCAGATGAATAGAAGTAAACATAGTGATGAAATAAAACATATTTTTATAAGTATTTTTATTGTACTAATAAATAAAACAATATAAAATAGGTAATAAAATATATTTAATAGATAATTCGTGAATAAACTAAATAATAATTAATTAATTTGTATGAAAGTTAAAACGTAGTTTTTATTATATTTTCCAAAATATTTAAAATCAGAGGTAACAAATTAACACTTACTCCATTAATTATATAGTCTCCCATTAATGTAGGATAATCGCAAATGCGGAAAAGTGGCAATAAAATAATAATAATTACCTACATGGCAATATTCAATAATTTTATTTAATTATTTGAGGTTTTTTTACGTTTATATGAAAACAAAAATTAAAAATTATGCGTTGAAAGTGATTCCGTTTGATTCATTACGTTTTTGTGACCTTGAATAGCATTACGCATTTACCCATTTTTTGTCGCGGCTCAACTCTGTCGGCGTCACATTGAACACTGAACTAACGTCAGCTAGGCATATGGTTGTGGCCATATGTGTAGTGGCAACGCTTTGGCGTGGTTATTACTGATCTAGTGTAATATATAAATCAATGCCAAGGATCATCTTTAATAGGCGTGATCAAAGCACCCGAAGGTCGGGAATTAAAAATAAAAATAATTGAAATTAAACGCGATAAAATCCGTAAAAATAGTTTTAATCAAGGTGTGATCAAGTTTTAAAGGTCAAAAAAGTTTTTTATTTAATACAGATTACATTTAATTCTTATTGAAAGTCGTTGTTTACTTTACCACTGGTTCGAAAAAAAAAACCTTCTCCAGGGAAGAACCAGCAAGAAACCCAGAGGGACTTTTTTAAATAAATTTCACAATGTTAATGTTACAAAATATTTACAAAATTTATTTTAGAAACAGCTTGGTAGCGACCACCTCATTCCCAGGGGTTATTATCAACCAGGTATTCATTTATATTATAATAACCCTTTTTATAGACTTTTTGTTTAATTAAATATTTAAAATTCTTAAAAGAGAAACCTTGTATATATTCTTTTCATTTTATTGATATTTTCTTTGACGACTTTGTTGTATAGCGTATACATTGCCCCAAGAGTGAATTACTGATTCTGTGGAGTCGAGAAACTGGTATCACCAGCTTGTGTTTGTTCCTAGTGTTTACAGAGTGTATATCACTTTTTACCAAAACTACCTTTGTTTTTCTGAACATATATTAAATTTTCGTGGATATACTGAGAGGCCAAAGTTAATATATTTATTTCTTTAAAATTTTCTGTAAGAGACACTCTCGGTTTAAGATTGTAAATAGCTCTTATGGCCCTCTTCTGTAAAATAAAAATAGTTTCTAAATCTTTTCAAACTTAAATAAATAAATTGTAAAAAAAATTAAATTCTAATCATTCCCCCATAGCAAAATCCCATATGACATTATGCTATGGAAATAACTAAAATAAACTAATCTAGCTGTCTTGATACTAGTGAGTGCTCTAATCTTTTTTACAGCATAAGCTGCAGAGCTTAGTCTGCTTGCTAATTTAGATATATGGGTGTCGCACTGATGCTTAGCGTCGAGAGTGATGCCAAGAAAAACAGAGGATTCAGCAGGACTCAGTTCTTCCCTAATTGAAAACACATTGGTATTCAGATTTTTAACATTTGTTGTTGTAAATTTAATAAACTTAGTTTTATTGCCGTTTAAATGTAGAATATTAACGTTAATCGAATGCACTACTTTTGACATAGCATTATTTACTTCGTCACATTTAAAGTGTCATCAGTAAATACTACTATATCATGATTATTACACAAAATATACACAAAGCATCCTCTGAATTCTCCCATGCACAAAAAATATGTTTTATAAGCTCAACTCCGGCATCGGTTGTCGAGCAACCTCTTGTAAAACCAAATTGACTTATATGGAGCAATTTATTTTTATTAAAAAAACGTGTTTTGTAGTATTATTGTTTATATGTAGTTTTGTATTGCGTAGCGTAATTTATGTTTGCTGATTTGTTAAACTTTTGCCGCTACGTATGCTCGTGAACTTCAACGCTTGCATTTTGCCGATGAAACTGCTAGGATGCGATTAGGCAAGGTTTGTAGTCGCACTTTTCAATGCCTAAACCATTTTTACAGAATGGGACTATTAGAGTGGGTGCGCGCTTATCTAACTCACATTTAAGTTTCAATCAACGACACCCTATAGTTTTACCGCGTAACGATCATATTTTGAATTTTTTTTTTATAGAATAGGGTGACAAACGAGCACACAGTCCACCTGATGCTAAGTGGTTGCTGCGGCCCATAGACATCTACATCTATCCTCCATTAAAAATCAAAATGCAGATGCGTTGTCACCCGTGAGGACTGAGATGGAATGCCTCGTTTCCAGTAAAAAAGGGTCTCCGGTTCTCTACACTCACCATACGAAATACAGCAGCATTAAGCTACTATTTCACGCTGGTATTCTGTGAGAGCGTGGTCCTTCCCCGGTCGAGCCGACCCATTCGTGCTACAACTATACTACTAATATAACTGCAGCATGGCTCTACCACGTATAAAATGAATTTATTGATTATTGCCATAAAATGAATTGTCACGCTAGCCCTGAATTGTTGATGTCTATTTTGCGTCTGAATTACTGGATTCTTTCTTCTCACAACTTAATTCGCAATCGGAGACACAGATGTATCGCTTGTTTTTGAGTTCATCCTAGGCCGTCATTCCCGAAAATGGCGGACCTTATGTCTTGTCGTGTAACAAAGTCCGTAAAAAGTAGAGCGTACCCAGATAACAGTACAAACTATGTAGAAACAAAACGTATTTTATCACAGTTACACGAGTTCTTAACCTCTAAATATTATAGTTCTGAGTTTGCTCACATCTTAGCTGAGAACCGAATCGAGTGGTCGCTAAATATCCCTGCCGCGAGTTATTTTGGGGGTAATTGGGAGACTAATATTAAAAGTCTAAAGACAAATCTATATCGCGTGACCGGAGATCAAGTTTTATCTTTTGAAGAATTAAGCACAGTACACGCACAAATCGCGTGCGTTATTAACAGCCTTTCTCTTTGCCGTATGCTGTCCATTGACCCCTCGGAGCCACTAGCTATAACTAGAATTATTTACCCTTTGAAGTATTTACTCGCTATAGATATGGACGATGATAGAGTTCATGTTCTTTCACGTCATAATTTATTAGACAGGCTTGTGCAGTTATTTTGGAATCGTTGTAGAATGGAATATACGGCATACGTTGTAGTCGCGGCATAAATGGTACACAGCAGCTAACCCATAAACAGTCGGAACTCTAGTTATTCTCACTAAAGAGAACGTGCCGCTTCTTCATTGGCCATTAGGGATGGTTGAAGAGGTATTTTATGGATCCGATGGAGTAACGAGGATAGCTCGGGTTAAGACCGCGACCAGGTCATATATGCGTCTTGTTGTACGTCTCTGTCCTTTGCCTAATCAATAGTTTTTGTACTAAATAACTAAAAATAGTTTTTGTACTAAACTATCTTTCTAGGTTAGGTTAGTAATTCAAATTAGGTCTTAGTAGTAGTTTTATTTAGTTTGAGGGAGAACTCTTCAAGCCGGGGCGAATGGTTGCACGGAAAACGAATACCCTCGCATTTTTTTTCAGTTAGTTAAAAATTTGCCGGTACAGTCTCCCATCACATCCGCTTCCTTTCCGCATGGGCCTGAAATGGGGGTTACGTGGCGTCATTTGTTGGTCCACTGAGACCCGCGAAATAGCTCCTTATTTTCATCTAAACTCTATGACAGTGTCATGACAAAAATATAAATTTAATAAGTAATTAAAATATAAAAAACAAAATTATTTAGTATTGTGATGACATTGGCCAAAATGTGGGCATGATCATGATGTTAAATATACATTTAAAAGGACAACTGGTAAGTAATTATTGTATGACTAGAGCTAGAACATTCTTTCGTCATGTAATGTATAAAGTTTTAGCTAGTAACTTTTGTCCTCATAGCACATTAATAATGCTTGTTGGGAGAAGAGGCAAGATAAACAAAAATCAAATATTAAAGTATATTGATTACCTAATTACTTTAAATGCACATAAAATTATGTTGTTTATATTGCCTTACATACATGGTTGGCCACACGAAAATAAAATAAGATAGGATTTAAATTTGACATTAATTTTAACAATTATAATAATAGAATTAATTTAATAGACATCAAATAATTTAATTAAGAAATTTTGAACCAGAGATAGGTATTACAAATTATATATAAAATATTCTTTATATAATAACTCAGCCTAGGTTTTGGCTACCAAGATATTTTTAGAACATTATTTTAGAACAATCTCAAAGCATTCAATAAATAAGCGACAGTAGGAAGTTCATAAGAGTAGACAAAGGTTATATGGACTTTACAATGAAAGGTCATAAAATCCTAGCGTCGAATTTAGAAAATATGAAAAAAAAGTATTGAAAATTATTTAAAAATTGTGTGCTCCATAGAAAAGTCTTTGAATTTGAGCAACAAAATAAAGGCGGCTTCTAATAAAATTAAAATGATATGAAGCAAAATTAATAGTGAAACTGGTAAAGTCAACTCTCGCGATTCCAACTACCAGTTAAGTTTTAACAACAAAGGGCATTGCCCATTTTCGGCCATGGAACGCCCAACAATGTGCATTTGTTAAAAAAATATATCTTTATTTATGGTTATTAATCGCGGTATTCATTTATCCTAAAAAGATGGGAATATTTTTGCACAAATTAAAAGTACCGAAAAGACAAGAACAAAAATTAGGTAAATCATTAATTCATTAGTTTGTGAATAAAATAAAAAGTGTTGCCAATCACAAATCTCATTAAAAATCGATTCACCTTTTTGATCGATTACTTATGGTGTCATTATTACGATATATATTTAAAAGGACCGTTGACAATGGATATGTATCCAAAGCAGCCGATACGCAACCCTTATCAACCAGTTCTTTATCCGACTACAGACGAAAAAGGATGGTTATGTTTTTACTGTGTTAAAAACGTAGGATGCATTTTATTATAGAGGGCGCTACTATCAAAGTAAAATATTTGACTAACTTTGAGAATTCTTTCACCACTAGATTGTTATGTATAATTTTAGATATCTAATATATGATGAATTTTATTATAGAGGGTGCTACTTTCAATGAATACGTTTTTTGGCTAATCTCAAAAATTACTAGACCGATTTTGAAAATTCTTTCACCATTACATTGCTAATGAGGGCATTAGTTGTGTGATAAAATTATATTATTACAATAATTAATTGTGAGATTAATATTTTCTAAATAAATAAAATTAAATACCTACCTAAGATGTTCAAATCCATTTATTATTTTTACAATTTAATAATCGTATTTGCACACTTTACTTACTCAGATTGATTATTATATTGAAAAACTAGTTATTGACGAAAAAACTATTTATTAAAATAAAACTAAAAGTTGAAAAAAACTGGTTCAGTGCGAGTCGGACTCGCAGATCCATGAAGAGTTCTGTAGTAACAAGCATATATTTTAAATCGAGTCAAAAATACCACTATCATTCTCGCCAGCAACAAATTATTTTGTTTCTCATAGTGTTTGTGTTAATAACAAAGTTGTTTTGCGGTTCTTTAAAATGTGCTACTTGTATCTAAAAAAAAGGACTATTAAATTATACAGGTTTCCGTGCTTTATTTATTACCAAGGAGAAAAAACTTATTGCACAAAATGGGTTTTTATCCATTTCAAGTCATCAAACGCGGTAGTCAACCGTTAAAAACAAAAACAACCGTTGTTATAGGCTCGGTTGAAATCGATGACAACCTTCACATTTATAGTTATGATCTGCATTTTGATTTGTAATGGAAGATAGATGTAGATGTCTATGGGCCGCAGCAACCACTTACCATGAGGTGGACTGTGTGCTCGTTTGTCAGCCTATTCTATAAAAAAAATTATGTTGTGATAATTCAAGAAGTTAATTTCTAGCTGAATTATCATGAATTTTCTAAAGCATAACAAAACAATACAGCACAAGTTAACTGTTCTTAAAAATACGTTTGAAATGGAATTTCAATAATTAAAGGAAATTATATTTTAAAAAGCGTGCAGAACTTAAAACGCGTCAAAGATTATTTTTTTATGATATTATTAATCGAATAAAAATCGATATCGTTTCATAGATTTTATGACAGTTAAGTGGCAACATCGAATCTGACAGGTAGGCCCGCTCCCGTCACTGTTATGTCACAAGAATTCAATTGCGTGTTATCGTGTTATTTTGTTTTGTTGGAAAATGCAATTTTTAATTGGATATAATTTTGGAGGTAAGTGTTTAACATTTTTCAATTTATTAAGATTGGTTTATTAAGTGTGATGCTCATATCTGATATCTGATACATGTTTTTACGCTGATTGTATATCAACTCAAGAACTTGTTTTATTTTTTCACATCTGCACAAGCTATATCTGACAAACATACTAGCTTATTTATGAGATTGACCATTTTTATCAACTACCAAGAAAGGAGACCGTTGATTTTTTGGACTGCTGGTAGTCTGTCAGGTCTTAATTATTAAATAATATAGGGCATTAAGTCCATCCTTGTGCAGTAACATTTAACTTGATAAATATTTTATTTATATTTGAGTTTAAAATAAACAAATCTAATATTTTTTTCACTTTGACTTAATTTTTTGTATTTTACATTATTTCAGTTGCCGTTGTCATGCCGTGTGTATCATAATTGCTGGCAATGAACTGATAGAACAGCATCACATTTAACTGCAGAACGGGAACCATCTGAATCATCTAGTCCATCCTCTTTGCAATCTGAAGTGAGTAAGGTATTGCACCCAGAACAACAAAGCTTAGATCATACATTAAACAGTGTACTGCTAACTAATTATTTAAAAGCGCCACTAACACCAAATCAATGTTTTTTACCTGGTTGTAACAATTCCAATGGAATCAATGTTCCACCAGCATTGCGAGTATGTCTCTTTTGTGATTATAATTACTATGTACGTGTGTTATACGTGGTAGAGAAATGCTGCAGTTATATTAGAAGTATAGTTGTAGCATGAATGGGTCGGTTCGACCGGGGAAGGACCACGCTCTCACAGAATACCAGCGTAAAATAGTAGCTTAATGCTGCTGTGTTTTGTATGGTAGGTGTAGAGAACCGGAGACCCTTTTTACTGGAAACGAGAAAATGATCATAGTCCTCACGCGTGACAACGCATCTGCATTTTGATTTGTAATAGAGGATAGATGTGGATGTCTAAGGGCCGCATCAATGTCTCCAGCAGATGGTGAATCTCAGTTAATGACAAGATATGCTAATAAATCCAGAGCAGTGACTATGTGTCGATATGAGTAGCAGAGGTGGTGAATGGCATTTTTAAAACTGAATTTAAAATATTTCATCAAAATTACTATAACAGGGCTTCTACACATTTGATGATAGACTGCTGTGGCTGCTGCTATAATTAATAAATTCCACACAAAAATAAGGGACAGGGATGATGCAGCTCAAATACTTGAAATAGTTCACCAAAATATGGAGACAAATAATAATATGCTAGGGAAAGCATCTAAATAGAGCTAGGGCAGGCAGAATTTAGAAATATAAATGTAGACTTTAAAATGTTAGGGAATTTCCTGTTTTAACTTACAGCGACTTAATATTAATTGCTTGTGTCACATACCAATTAAAGCAAGCTCGCTACTATTATGGTGAGCATATAAGATTTAATGGTTGCTACCGGTTAGAACTCCGTGATAACCAGAGGAGCAGCATTATGGAAGGAATAAACTTAAGCCCTAGCTGATCTTTACTTAGGGCTAGAATTGCAAGTCATCACCATTAGTCGTAAAGTGTATTTTATATATATATTTTAATTAGTGGCAATGGTTCTGGTAGAAGTGCAATTAAAAAGTACTGTCGGCCGTCGAACTGTTGGATGCTGTGCCCATGTTATGACAGTAATATGGTATTTGGGTTGGGCACGGCATCAGACTAATATTTTGCTTCCTGCTCAGTTCCTGAATGATGTATTGATGTGTAAATTAGATGCAAATAATTCCTTAGCTTTCCTAGATGCGTTAGTCATCCAAAATTCTAACAACGCCATAGGTCTACATTATGTATAGAAAACAATGAATTTCGCCATTATCCTTCACAGTTAGTTACCGTGAACAAATCTTTGTTACAGAGAGCACAAGGGATCTGTGGCAGCAAACATCGAGCCGTCGAGCTTCAGCACGTCAAGCAGGTTCTGCACGTCAACAAGCTTCAGGCCCGCGCTTACGTCACAGTGACCGAGTGAAGCCGGCCACAGTCAAGCATGTGCAGTACTAGCATTTGTCAGGGGTGTCACAGACAAGATTGGCTACATCTTGAAGCGAGCTGACATGAAGCATCAAGGTTCAGGGAAGTTTGCAGTTTGTGATCATATCCTGGACGGCCCCAACCAGATAGACGTATAAAAAAGATTTGATAGACCACAAATCCTCTAAAAGGTACATCAATTCCTATCAAGGACCGATACCTGAGACTATTGAAATAAAAAAAAATTCAATAGAGAAGGAGGCTTGGTACTACCACCTGCTTAAGACCCTGTAATTAATGAAATTAAAATTAAACCCAAGCATACCATTGCAAGACTTCAAGACACAATAAGTTCATTCTGTAGATCGGACCATAAATAAAAATTAAAAATCTGAAGGTACTCCGGGTTAACACTGACATTGGGACGTCAGTCACCTCAGTCCGCCGTAAGCATGGGTGTTGGAAAGCACCCGAAACGTCTGGAATTAAAAATCAAAGAAATAAAACGCGATAAAATCGATAAAAATAGTTGTTAAAAAAACTGCATTTGTGAAAATAAAAACTTATATATCTTCAAAACCCCGATTTTTTTTAAAGCAATTCCTTAACCATTTCATTGTTTTAATTGCATATTATCATATCTATATGCTTTTATACTTAATATATATATGCACCCCTGGCCGAAGTGTCTATGAAGAGTGGGCAATTCCCTTTACAAAACACTGTAAGTTGCTATTTTTTACTTCTAACGAGATTTATAAAGCCGTCTGTCATTTATTAAGATACGTGTAGTTTTCAAAAAATGTCGATTCATACGACTATCTAACCATTTTTTTTTTCTTAAAAATTAATCGTTATTTATTTTATTCGTGCGATATATTTTCAAAATTTGTAATTTGAAAAACAAACGTGAAAAATATCAGTAAATATCTATTTTATGAAGCCTATCAACTTTCAATGGGGCGAAGGATATGCATCGAATATCACCAATAAACATTATGCCGTAAGTTAAAATATGACCATGAAATTGAACAAAAAAATTAAAGTTTCATTAACAGAATAATGTAATGAATTCAATTCATTAAATAAATGTGTTGTAATAGATGATGCCAATTTTAAATCATCTACGTCAAATTGTCTCGGTGAAAATTCCTATGAGAGACAGACCTAGAGACACTGACACCGAGGTGACTCAACAACAACAAGTGATCAAATTTGTTAATTTCGGCACGAAGCTGTGATGATATTTCTAAATTGAAAACCAAGCGAGCGAAGCCGCGGGTAAAAAGCTAGTTGTAAATAAAACATGATTTAATTGAATTTTACGCAAATCTTACCTTAAAAAGTTCAACCAGTCAAATTCTAAATAATAATAATAATTTAAGGCAAAAGTCTGTAGTGTTCGTTTATATAGTTTTCACAAGGGCTCCTTTTCCGCCGAGTAGTCCGTCTGGGTAGCTCTATACGAGGGCGGCACTGAAAGTTTCGGGAATCAAGGAAGTGACACAACATTACTACATATTTAAAAATGTATTTATTGCTTTTCGAAGTATTTTCCGCGAAATTTGACACATTTTTCCATACGATGGAACCAATCATTGAAGCAACCATTCCATTCGGAAATTGGGGTCTCCAAAATGGCCGTTTTGTAGGCGTCCACAGCTTCTTCAGGTGATGAAAATCTCTGTCCACGCAATTTATTCTTTATTTTAGGGAAAGTATAGAAATCATTAGGGCTTAGGTCGGGGCTGTATGGCGGATGGTCTAATAATTCCATGTTTTCTTGCTCTAAAAACTCTTTTTGTTCCGTGTGCGGTGTGAGAACTCGCATTGTCGTGATGGAGAATGATGCGGCAGTTGCAGTTCTCTTTACGGAGTTAAGAAACGACCTATGGCAAACAAATGCTAGCATACCATTCTGCATTAACCGTTATTTGTCTCTAAAGAGGAATAGTCGTAACATGGCCGGTTTTGGAGACAAACGTGGCCACCATTTTTTTTTTTGCAACACTCCGTGAACGAACAATTTTTGTTGACTTTAACTCATTTTCGAACACCCAAACTCGTGACTGGTTTTTTGTTTCGGATTCGTACGCGTATATCCAGGATTCGTCACCTGATACGACGTTGTATACAGCATTTGAGGATCCTGCGTGGAATCTTTCGAGAGTTCTGACGCACCAAGTAACGCGAGCCGCTTTTTGCTCTTCACAGAGCGAATGCGGTATCCATCGGGAAAACAACTTTTTTACACGTAATTGTTCATGCAAGATTATTTGTATTTGACTCATGCCAATATCTACAGTTGCTTGAATTTCGCGGTATATCACATGTCGATCGTCCTCAATCAGCTTACGCACAGCTTCAACGTTTTCTTGGGTGACTGCAGTTTTTGGACGACCTTGATGGGGATCATCGCTGAGCTAGACACGCCCACATTGAAATTCAGCAAATCAGCGATAAATTGTGGTTTTGAATGGCGCTACATCACCAAATGCGGAAATCATCCGGTCAACACACTGTTTTTGTGCTAAACCACTTCGAAATTCATAATAAATCATCTCTCTTGAAATTTCTCGAGTCAATTCCATTTTCTCAACTACTAAACAAGTTTGACAAAACCTTGTGTCAAGACCGAGAATCTTTTTTTTAAATAAATAAATGGTATTCGATTTTTTAAAACCAAGGAGTTTTCAATTAAAAAGATTTTAATATGACAGGAACAGCGGAAATATTCCATTCCCAATACTTTTAGTGCAGCCTAGTACCACCCCGTTAGCTATTCCTGCCGCCAAATGGCATAGCATCACAGAATAAATAATAGTACGTGTACTGCTGCGTTCTCTCTAAATAATAATAATATTTTAAGACAAAAGTCTACTCCGTCATAATGTAGTGATTATATTCTACTAACTGATACTTGCTCGCTTCTCTGAGTGCACGATAATATTTCGAGAATTTTTAATAGGACTATGGTAAAATCTGATCTTAGTGAGCGTCTATGTTTTGAAATGAGTAACTTAATAAATTATATATATATCGGAATATTTATTAATATTGTGCACAAATTTATCCACCTTAGCAACCTGTGTAATGTTTTTTTATCTATGTATTTATAAACATTTTTATACTATGTTGTGTTACACATCTGTATTGGATAACACAACTTGGGGAAGATACTGGATTAAAGATCTCCTGAACAATAAGTACGAAAGTGGTATACCAAATATAGTGAAAACAATTTGGATATCTTCAATTGCTTTCGAGCGATAAAAATTTACTGACGTATAAACGTTAACAAATACACACATGCATCGTTTAAAAAAGAAAAATCTAAATGTTAATATAACATAACATAACTTAAACACTCACGCCGGCACTCAAAGGGGTAAACAGAGACTCCAGGCCATTTGGCTCTATCCTAACTCGCCTATCTCGCCTCCTTTACATCTATATATGCCTACGCATACATGCTCGGCGGTTAAGGGTACCTACTCTTAATTTTAGCCCATATTCAATATACCACCCACTTGGTCAATAATCCTGCGTCTGTTTCACTTTACGTAGAACGGTAGAGTTGACATCCCTTGCCAACTCTACCATTCTACGTAACTACTGCAACATAAAGGAGATGTATGTAATTGGGTGCTTGATATCGTTCGTAACAGTTATACAAAAATATGTAGATAATATAACGATAAATAATAAGCATAAATAAATGGTTTTGTTTCTGTAATACATGGAACAATCATAAAAACAGTATTTTAAACGAAATACGAAAGCTAATGCTTTTGCTACAGCTAAAATATAAATGTTTTTTTTTTAATATTTTTCTGTATTTTGTCAATGGCAATAGATAATGAAGGCTATTTTTACAACAAAATAGCCTTCATTATCAAAAAATCAGAATATCGAAACATAGAGACGAATCTCTATAGGTTAATATACAATATGTAACGTAATTAACACACACCCTCAGACACCCCAATTAGTATATTATGTTATAATCATAATATATACACTGAATTTTTAATTAAACATTTTTATGCATTGATTATTTATTAATTTTCGGAAGAATGTTGTGGTCACAGTATAAATCCACGAACGCAAAGACTTTAACGTGCTTGAAATAAAGTTAATTTTTATTTATTTTTATTGTAAGACAGAATTAGTAATAATACAAATAAAACTGCACTCTTAAAAGTCTTATTGCTTTAAGTTACGGTCCATTTCAGTTTGTTTTGACTGTACAGATTTAGTGTGACTGTAATTTATATAGTTTTAATTATTTTTGGGATAAAAAATTACCTATATTAAAAATGACAGGAATCGATTCAGTAAACGATTCTGAACAAACTACTTTCTCAAAGTGCGTTAATTATGTTGCATGTTGTATATTAAAAGATATATACATAGAAAAACGATTTATAGGCTATGTTACTAAACTGAAAAAAAAACATGTGAATATTATCGAATAGCCTATTCTGAAGGAGATTTAACTTGGTAACTGCGAGAAAATACTGTAGTTTCAACTTGCCATGCGCATTTAGCATTGTAGATGTTTGAGTTTTTGCTTTCGTGGATTTATTTAACTTGATCATTGGCTTTACTCTCGAATTACAGTTACGACAGTACGTTGTTGCGCCCACATAATGATAATAATGTATTATTTGGGTAACCAGAGAAATAAAACAGACAATGTACAGCCTGCGTCTGCTTTTCTAGATGACATTTTATAATTAATTACGGAAAATAATGAAACAAAATAGGTTGAGTTTAGTTTTAGTTTATTTAATAATAAAAACAAAACTGCATTATTTTAAGCCCTTTTCTGTTTATTCAAACCAAGAACGAGTGATTTTACTACATAACCTACAAATCATAACATATGAAATAAAAACAAAACCCCAGGTCTTGCAAAAATATAATTTTTTGACATAAGTTGCAAATGTTTAAATCTTCAAAATAAGACATATTTGAACTTTTCCCACGCAGGGTCAAACTTGTAAGGAATCAAGTTCATCTCTTTTGGGTTTTCCCTCTTTCTTCTTTCATTCCTTTTACATGACCAACCACCGAATCATGCTTTCGCAAAAACATCACGCATCTTCTCACTCAGATGTAGCCCTAATGTAGATACCTTTACTGACTGCATTTCCACAGCATTTATTCTACTCTCGTGCTTCTTTGGCCGCTCCCAACATTCACTACCTTGGTAAAGCTGAGTCGTTAATTATAAATGTTCCAATATATAAAGCATTAAAGTCATAAAAGTTACATCCCAGAGCTATAAAAATTATTACTGTCTTCATAAAAAGAAAATTTTCACTATATGACCGCAGATACTTATATGAAAAACATCCTCCAGGTCGGTTCCTGGGCCTAGAATTGGTGTCGTCAAAACGTGCTAAAAGGCTGCGTTGTAGCGTGGCTGTCTTCGTGTGTTGGGCCTTCCTAGTAGCCTGTGGGCTCGCCATATACCTCATTTGCGTCGCCTTGCCAAGGCAGCAGACTCGTCTAAATATAGGTAAATCGTTTACTTAACACTTAACTCCGTACTTGGCTTTCAGATCATACTAACAATTCATTTTTCCTTCCTAACAAAGCTAGTCAAACGTGAAAAGTTTACGACGCCATTTTTAAACATTTGCTGGAAAGTAGAATGTTTTGCAAATTTAGCTTTTATTCAATTAAAATTATTTTTATTCTCTTCACCTATACACATTCAATCTAATTTTCTTATATGACCTACCTTTATCTAAAGGTTATAATTTCTTTTGGTTAGGTCTAAAGGAGTCGTGGTACCTGCGGCGCGGCGACTGGCAGGCGATGCCTCCATACGAAATAAAATTTCTAAAGCTGCCGCTGTCTTACGTTATCATCGGCCACGCTGCATCCAATTACTGCAATCAACTGTATTCTTGCGTAGAGCAAATGCTTGTTATACAGGAAGCATTTTTGCGAAGAGGAATGGGCGACATCGGTCCTAATTTTCTAGTAGGCGGAAATGGATACGTTTTTGAGGGTAGAGGTGCAAATGTCATTGGTGCTATGGTGACTTCTTGGAACGCCAAGAGCATCACAATAATGTTTATGGGAAATTATGTTTTAGATATGCCGGATCAGGCACAGTTCGATCATATAAACATCCTCTTAGATGTCTTAGTAAAAAATCAAGTACTGCGTTCAGACTACACTGTGTATGGCCAGTGTCAAATACAGCCGGGCACATGTGCCCCCTGTCGACATATAATGGAGAGGATGAAATACTTTTCTCATTGGAATCCTCAAAACATAAGTGGATGCTTAAGTTGACGTAAATAATAATGAGTCTAAAATTGATTATGTATGAATACAAAATAGTGCAGAATTTTCCATTATTTTGATTGAACATTTAGGCGAGTTGCAACGAAGGTGATTGCACGATTTTATTTTTATTAAAGTTAGGTGAAAATAGCACGAATAACGCAAAACATGGTGGCTTTGAACTAACTTTATATCCCTTGGATTAGACTGATAAGATGTCGCATTAAATGTGGAAGGTCTGTTTTTCCCATCGTGCGTTAGTGAACGCAATTTCATACGAATTACTCATACGATACCAGAATTTATATGTAAAATGTAGACAAATTTTGTAAATAGTTTTGAAATACTGAATACGAAAAATTAAACTATATTAAAAATAAAAGAAAGAATTAAAGTTTTTATTGTTTTTGTTTCTCTATCCATATTTGTATTGTGTTCGAACTCTTAGCAGTTAATAAAGATGACTCCTGAACGTTTTAAGTCCTGTAAAAAATTACGTTTAATGTCGTGTTAAAATTTGTAGATTTAATACATAGAAAAACTTTAAAAAACTGCTTTTAATTTTTAAATTGTTCTAACAACATTAAAAATTATTTTATACTGCATACGAATGATTCCTAGATAATAAACAAGAGGAAAGAAAAACAAAAGTTTGAGTTTGACCGTTACTACGCTATAAAACACCAATAATATTGTGTCACTTAAAAAAATAGACTAAAGTATTACCAGTTGTGAAATTCGATGCGTATGTAGGTGTGACATCGTTTAATGTCGGCTTCCTGTGTAACTATATGTAGAAATAAAAAATCCATTAACGACCGCATGTTTTAATATAATTAAATTATCTATGAGAAAAGAGCCGTATGAAACGCAACTAAATAAAAAATTTTAAAATAGCAAGTTTATCTTGAAGCTGCTTAGTACGACAATATGCTTTATGGTGAATTTCTAAACGTTTCTTTTACTTAATGTACCCACCACCTATAGCTGTATATATAGAATAAAGACCTAGAGCTTAATCGAATTTGATTTATCAACAGGGAACAAGAGCAACTTTCAACAAAAATCAGGCGTTACTTTCCGGAAATCCATAAATTAAAGAGGTTAGAAATTTATCTGCTCAAATCCACGTAATAAAATAAATGATATGTCTTACCTAGTTTGAAGACCACCTCCCACCCTCCCTCAATTGCGTACACTATCTCTCCAAACCAACTACGCGGATCTGAGCAAATTAATTTCTAACACCTTTAATTCTTAAATTGATGATAACGGTAAGAATAAGTGGCAATTAACTAGCCATATTGCTCGTAAAACCGACAACCGATGTGGAAGAAAGGTTCTCGAAAGGTAGCATCATACTGAAAAGTGCAGTAGTGGGCAGTCCTTCACTAGATTGAGTGAGAAGACCTGAAGAAACACACAAGTACTAGGTAGCCAATGGATAGAGGTGATTCAGGGCACCAATGTTTAGCAGTGGACTGTGATGGTTTATTGGGATATTGATATACTCATACAACTTTATTTATTTTGTCCTTTCCAAGATTTTCTCTTTGTTTGCTTCGTAAACTACTGTAAACTCAATTCTCTCATCTGTTTTACTTTCTTTCATAATCTATGTTCCAAAAAAGAAAAATTAAGCGCAATGTGAAAAGCTAACTTTTGCTATTACTCTAATGATTCTCCTAATAGTTATCGTTACTTACTGCATATTATTATATATTGAATAAATACAGCTTATGGGATTGTGTAATTCTGATAGTAATCGTTTCTCGGTAACTGGTGGTAATCACATACCAATTTGCGTTGTTTTATAATATGACATTGCTTTGAACCTAAAATAAAATATTATTATATAAAGACATCCGCTTCAATGCGATTCTGATATGTATACACAATAAAACATCTCTGATATATTCTATTATATTATCTAGTATTAGTTATATATATATATATATATATATATATATATCATATGTAACTATCACATTATTTTTATGTATTGATTTATTTTATATAATTTACGTAACATTTTGTATATTATTTATTCATTAGTAGTAGTAATGTATGCACGAAGTTTGCCATTTCAATATAATTTCTTTTATGTGTCTACTTAAAGATATTTCAGCAAATTATGGAATAAGTAGAACCTTTGTACGAACTTACTATAAGACTGCTTCTGTATCTTGATGTGTGTACAGAAATAAATAAAAATAAAACTTCAGATGCCAAAAGGAAGCTAACCAAAATGCCTACAAGCTACACAATCGCTCAGCCAATTTAGTTACTATAAGCATCTATTAAATGGTATGATTTACAGATATGCCCTTTCCTGTGTACGTGTGGTATATTGTGAGGAACAGCTCCCGAGCCGAGAAACTCTCCTGCCTTGTTGCTCTCCTGGTACTGATCACATGTGTCACACTGATTGTTTACTTTGCGGTGAATGCCTCAAATAACCCGGAGGACTATATAGACGTCGGTAAGATTTTAAATTACTGGTTGTTGCTGGTAGCAAGCTCTCAAAGAGTTCTGTTGTGTTTGGTTAGTTGTTTTAATTCGTTACCATTATTGCTAGTGTTTTGTTGCTGTTTTGCTACTTTTAAAAGAAATACCTATATTAAAAAATTTGGTTGATGCATACCTAAGTATAATAACGGTTCGTTCCGTAAAACTTATATGTTCGTAAATAAAGATGGCTTTAGTTGTGATGGCAGGTAAGCTTCTTATTGGAATCGGGGTGCTGTACTGTGTTTGCTATACTTATTAATTTAATATTGGGTAAGTACGCTTTAAAATTTTTTGTATAATTTAATATTTCCGTCCTGGCCATAAAAGTTATGTGCATCTTAAGTGTTTGGTGACCAATGGATAGAGTACATTTGATAAATTGAATCAGGGGATTACAGACACGAAGACGTAGTTCGATCTCGTCTTTACTCTGTATGTAATTGACGGAATGGCATATATATCAATTGCCGTCTTGTTTCGAAACATAAAGCTGGTAGGACCATCTAGTTACGAAAGAAGTTTTTGAAAGCATTTCGTACCGCTTCGTGAGAACATTTTTTTTCCTTTTGAGAAAATTCTCCAAGTTACGGATAAAATGGTAATCGGTTCGATTTGTCGAGTACGTATACATACGTATACATAGTTACAAACTGCACTTTATACGTTATAACGTTATGATTTTAAAATATTCTTATTGTAATATATTATTACTTATTTTTAATATATTAACGATTACTATGTATTAACGATATATAAGTGCCATGGTACCTAGCTCAAATGGTTAGCGCTCGTTGTTAATTTCACAGTACGCTAGCAACCCGGGTCCTCATGAAATTGTTAATTGAAATTTAAGTGCTGATTTACCACGTACGTACGTAGCAAAACATTGTGAGGAAACCTGCATGTCTGATTCGGTTTCCACCTAAGACGTCTCGACCTTCCGACTTACACACGCATCCTGAGAACTGGCGAGAAGGTCTTGGAGCTGAAAGAAGTGATAAAAGTTGCTTTGAAAAAAAAAAGCTTGAGAAAAGTTGTGCTGGGATATTACAGGATTATCTGAGTTCTGAAAAAAGGGAGAGGTTACGGTAATCTTCGAATCCGGCTACTTGTTCTATCACCGGGAGGGCGACCATCAGTCCCAAGGAGGTGTCGGATTTATTGTCCACAAGCCTCTCGTTAACAACGTTGTTTTTTGATTGGGAGTATGTCAACGAGGATTGCGTACCTTATACTCAGAATCACCAAACGGTATTCACTGAAGATCATACAGGTTTACGCACTAACCTCGGTACATCTCCATGTGGAGGTGGAGTAAATATATGAGAATATCTATAGAGCCTTGTATTCCTCCAAAACCTTGTGGAAACTGTCCATGCGGTCGGAGCAAAGTTTTGTAAGACCCTTCGCAGAAAACAACCTACTTCAATCACACTCTTGATCTCATGACTGATAGACGGGAGACTGAACATACAAATCTCCAAATGCATACGGCGGGACTTACGCAACTTTAATACAGCTCGTATTGAAGAAGCGATCGAGCGGAACCAAGGCTCCAAAGTCTTTGCCAGAGATCTGTCTGCCAGAAAGAGCCAACTGTCGAAGCTGAAGACCGCATGTTGCAGCGTCGTTCCCGAAATATCTGACATTTTGTGTGAGATTGAGAAGTTCTATGCGCAGATGTACACGTCATCGTTGGAGCCAAACACAAGTGTAAGTAACGATCAAGAGTAAGTCTAATCCAACACTATTCCGATAACATCCCGGATGTCAGTCTGAGCGAGATTAGGATGACTCTCCAGCACCTTAAAAACGGCAAGTTCCCAACGGGCGAGGATGGAATTTTTTTATAGGTAATGGGGCAAACGAGCACACGGTTCACCTGATGTTAAGTGACTACCGCCGCCCATGAACAACTGCAACACCAGGGGAATTGCAGGTACGTTGCTGGCCTTTTACAAAGGAACTCTTTTCTTGAAAGTCCCTGAGTGGTATCGGTCTGCAAAATCGCCAGCGGTAAACAATTCCACAGAGAAGTTGTACGAGAAAGAAAACTCCTAGTGCAACGTACAGTGGTGGACCACCAAGCATCATGGTGTGGATGGTATCGGGAGGTTTGCCGCGTAGTGCGTTCATGAACTTTGGTGGCTGGGATTAATAATATACTGCGCAGCCTTTGAAAGCGGGGGCAAAACCGGTACTTGAAGTCCTACAGAAACTCTTTAATTCCCTCCTACACTAGGTACTACTCCGGAGGCGTGGATCAGAAGTGCGGTGGTCTTATTCTTCAATAAAAGTCGAAAATACTCTCTTGAAGAACTACAGACTGATTACCCTTGTCATCCGCGTCTATGTGCTGTTTTCGAGAGTCATAACGAATCGTCTCGCACGCAGACTTGCGGACTTCCAGTCTCCGAGTACAGAACCAGAGTACGAAACATATCCGATTGCAGATAGGTGTAAGACATGGAGAAGTAATATCTCCGAAACTCGTCACCGCTCCATTGGAAGATGTTTTGAATCTTCTGAACTGGAAAGGAATACCGTATGTATTAACATCAATGGCGACTACCTCACACACCTTCGATTTGCTGACGATATACGAGTAGTACTTATTGCAGAATCACTGGAGGACCTAAGCACTATGCTTAATGACCTCAATAGTGTCTTCCAACGGGTAGGTCTTAAGATGAACATGGACAAAACAAATGTCATGTGTAATGTCCATGTCAAAACTATGCCGGTAGTTGTTGGGAGCACTAAGCTCGAAGTTGTTGACGAGTGTGTTAACCTGGGGTAAATAGTCCGACTAGATAAGTCCAACGTCGACTGAGAATTCAATTGACGGATTCCACTTGGCTGGGCAACGTTCGGGAGATTACGACACATCTCCTCAGGCATACCTCAAAATCTCGAAACAAGATCCTACAACTAGTGCATGTTGCCATTGATGACCTATGCTTCACTGCTGGCCATATGAGGAAGCTCAAGGTCAGTTAGATATCTATGGAGAGTGTTATGCTCGGGGTTTCTCTGCATGATAGAATTAAAAACGATGATATCCGCAGTAGGACCAGAGTTATCGACATAGCCCAACGTATTAGTAAGCTGAAGTGGCAATAGGCCGGTCATGCAGCCCGCAGAACTGACAACCGCGGTAGAAGTGAAACCTTCAGAAATGGAATATCGAGAGATTGAGAATGGATAGTATCAGGAGTACGAGTAGTACAATTGTAGTATGTTTTTACTATATTTTCATTTTATATTGTATAGCATCCAAGTTTTCAATTTTAGCAAATGTAATTAGGAAACACTTTATTCTGTATGTTATAGCATTATATCGCAGGCTAAACCTGTATATAGATGTATATGTTTGTCTTTCTCTTAGTGTCGCTTTTTCATTTCGAAATAATTCGTTTACGAAATAGCATCCAATAATTGTATCATACAGTTTGAATAAAATACCAAAAGACTTTAGTATAATAGACACGTATTAAATACTATCTTTTTTATCTAAATAGGCTAACAAGTTATGATAAAATTTTTAATTATTATAATATTTGTAGTTGCGATAGTAGTCATAAACCGAACAATTTTTAATAAAGAAAATTGCGTCTATTTCTTTCATTTTGCTAAGTATATTTTTTGGAATGTTATATTTTTATACGAAAACATTTAAAGCACTGCTTTAATTGTTGACTTAGTACCTAAGTAATATTAAAAATAACAAAAAATTAATGATAGAAAAATATTTTCATATGGTCGTCTCAGTAAATATTGCAGGTTGTATAAATAAACTAGCAATTCAATTTAGCTCATAACCTCAAGAAATTCACAAAATTATGATAGGCGTTTCTAAATCCATGGCATCGGAATTACATATTCAATTTTTAAAACTACTTAGGTATTAAGTCAACAATTAAAGCAGCGTTTGAAATGTTTTTACGTAAAAATATAATATACCAAAAAATATGCTTAGAAAAATAAAAGATGTAGATGCAATTTTCTTTATTAAATTTTTTTGCCTTGTAACTATTTTCGCAACTATAAATATTAATTTAAACATTTTATCATAAGTTGTTAACCCAGTTAGGTAAAAAAGAGGTAGTATTTTAATAAGTGTCTATTGTAGTAAAGTCTTTTAGTTATTTTATTCAAACTGTATGATACAATTATTGGATGCTATGTCTGTATTCAGTTTATTTTTTAAGTACTTAAAGCTTGTTACAAATGTAAATAGGTACGGTTTTGTTACAAAACGTGGTTAATTTTATATAAGGTACGTGAGGGTAATATGCTCACCTTAGGCTTTGCCGCCCAAGACAACCAAAACTAGGAGGAAATGACAAAAACACAAAGTCGTATACCATAACTAATATATTAAGAAAAAAGAGCAACCAACCTTTGGCAATAATTAGGAACACTTCGAAACTACACAATACTAAAATCCACTAAAATATTTACTATTTTAACCATCAAAATGGCGTCGGTGAAGCGGCGCCCTTTGACCCTTGTATATTTGGTTGACTGATGAAGAGCTATCATATCATAGAGCCGTCTATGCAAACAAGGCTGTAGTTTTTTTAGTTATAAGAATTTGACCATACAAACTGGATGACCATATTATCCTTACGTACTATGCTGCAAGTCTCAGGTTTAAAAGAGTAAAGTCCGTCCGATTAGCAGCACTGTGATTTACAGTGTTACATGTTTCAATACAAAAAGCGTTTCCAAAATGTAGGGATAGTATTTATGGAACGGAAAAAGCGTGTATGTAAACATACATCTCACTCTACATCTAAGCACGGATCCTCGGATACAAACTCACCATGCACAGTTGAACGCACTTAGCGCTAACATTTAAAGCTTGAAAACGTTTTTATTTCGTAAGAGCAATGGCATTAATTTTGCAATTCAACTGTTACTACTGACGTGCTGATAACTATATTTATGTAAATTTTTCAAGTGTCATACATAGTGTACTTTCTCTGAAATTATTCGTCTGTCATTAAGAACATTCAAGATAAATTAATTAAATCAGGGTAAAAATAATCACTTTATATAATTATGATCAATTAGGTGTAAAGGAATCATATCTTTCTCAATGTTACTTGAATGCTCACTATCACTATCATTATCGTCACTGTGATGACCAAACCACAATAAAACGTGATCAGTTCCTTTACCCATTATTTTATCTTTAACTATTTATGTACTTATCTTCATTTTTTATAACTTGTGAGCACTATTTTTTCTAAAGCTCATTGCTTATAGAGTCAAGCGCTTCTTTTATAACTGATTCTACTTCATGATCCCACACTTTACGCTGTGAACCATCTCTTCATTACACTCCATATTAACTCAATTAGATTTAAATCCGCATTATGTAAAACATTATAACCATGTGATTTAATTAATTCGTCAGCTTTATATATGGTCTCTGGTAATTTTTTTATTACTTCATATAAAACATTTTTGTCAAAATTGGTGAAAACAACATACCCATGTTTTGAGCCACTTTACCGAATCTGCTTTGAGGCTCGCCATATTAGGGTTTTATTAATTTGTAAAGTATATGGTATGGTCCATCACAATCACACAATTTGGTTGCAGGTTTGGTAAAACTGCTTTTCCAGGCATTTAATAAAGTTATCGCTATTCATGGTTATTCTTTTACAAATATATATGTTAGTGTAAATCTTTGTAACTGGTCACCCTATAAACATACCGGTCAATGCGGCCACTCGGGCACGAACTTGTTGCAACAGAACAATCGGCTTGTTTTCAACCTTTTCTTTTTCACTAAATGCGTAACTTGGAGAATAATTTGTCTTTTAGAACTTTTACCACTAACCTAATCAAATCTAGCAACCGATTAATCTAAAAGAAAGATGGCGACTGAGAAAACTGTGGTAATCATCACTCACGCGTCAAATTAAGATGAACGGACTATACTCTATTTTTCACGAAAGAAATCACTATGCCGCGACACAAGTCTTCGCTAAATTGAAATTTTGAATTGAATTTTCGATTCGAAAATTATTCAAGGTATTTCTTTCAAACCGACCCTAGTTTAGGCCTGATACTAATTATAAACTAGTTAATAAATTTAATTCGATCGATTCAACATTTTACTCAAAGCTCACATTTAAGGCATATCTGTTCTATTTCTATTTCCACAAAGATCCACACGAATGGAACATAACACGACAGATGTGGTTGGCGCAAAATTTTACTGGGCAGGCCACAACAGAGCGCTACGATCCCTTGAGACTGGTTATAATCCAGCACACCGTCAGTCCTGAATGCTCGCGGTTCGTTCTTTGTGCGGCAGAATTACGCACCATGCAGTCTTGGTATATAAAGTACTACAACTATGACATTCCGTAAGTACTTCTGAGTTCATTTCATTTAAGAATAGGTATTTCAATTTCACAGACAGGTATTATTACCTCACTAAACATAAATGTGAAAAGGAACAAAGTTTGGCACGACTTCTGTGGTGTCGGGTTTGGTGATAAAAGAGTTGAGATTTCAACGGGCGCCAAGCTGCATAGCATTTGAGTAATATGCTCTATCGTCATCATCATTTTCTACGAAAGTTCAACGTTTTTTGAACTACTTTTTCACATTTATGTTCATTCTCATCATTTTTTTATCCCTTAATTGGCTAATTTAAACAAATACATGATTTTTAATCTAAATTATAAATATTCATTGTCGAAAAAGTTCTTGTTGCGGTTAGTTTTAAGTACCTACCTACTTACTGTACTAAAAATTATCTACTTTTATCTAACCGCATCAGTAACTGTAAATTCCTGTCGATCGAACCAAATATGCATTTTTCACTTTTTTTTCTTCTCTTATATAGGTACTTTGATGAACTGATGCCAAATTTCAGAAGTGGCCTAGGTTTTTGATAAATGAGTCGAGATTCAGTCAGTTAGTGATAATAATGCTACTTTTTAGACCTTAATAACTCAAAAGCTGTAATGGTCCTATTCATGGTATTCCGGTTCTTGGTATTCGGTGTGGGACGCCCCCTAGCTAAATGGAGAGATCTGCACAAGGCGGCTGACAGCAACTGGATGTGTTTTGCCGAAGATCAGGCTCAGTGGCGCGCCTTGGGAGAGTCTATGTCTATGAATGGACTGTCGCAGATCAGTCATGATGATATGTTTAGTAGTTTTTTGTCGCATCTACCACGGCGAGTGCTCTAAGGAATTGTCCGGATTAATTCCAGGTGCCAAATTCCACGAACGCGTCAAAACTCACGATACCAACCACACCATCACTTACTTAAGTGAGCCGCATGCTAGTTTGCCCACTCTTCTATAAAAAAAGCAAAGCCTATTCTTATTTATGTTACCAATAATATTTAACAAATTAACACTTAATATAATTTAAATTAAAGCTGATGGACAAAACTCTAAGCAACCAAATTTGAGTGTATTTATTCTATATAAAAAAGCGAACCATAACCATAACTAATAAACTTTTAAGTTATTTATATAATCTGAGCGTACCATTTTCATTTTCAAATATCTTTATTAAGTGGAATATTTAAAAAAAAATATTTTTATAATTTATTTCAGCTACAACTTCATAATTGGTAACGATGGACGAGTGTACGAGGGACGAGGATGGGGAAAACCAGGAGCTCATGCCCTAACTTACAATGGTTGCTCTTTGGGCATCGCTTTCATTGGTAAAATTATACACTGTTTTCAATTTTAATATTCCACTTGGAAGTTAATTAATTAAGAAACAGATCAAAAGCTATTAAAGCACAATGATTTTGGTAGATTTGGTTTGGTTTGTATGGTATGCAATAAAGAATATTAAATAAATATATTGTTGAGACGGTTTCTTCCAAAAATAGCCTTACAGATGGTGTGCCTGGTCAAGGCTAAGATTGTTTTTAATATGAAGACAAAATGACAAATTTTTAATGTCTCAGTGATAGCAAAGGTGAAAACAGGTAGTCACTAGATCACTGAATGGTGGGAAGCACATTGAATCACAACGTTTAGTTGAAGTAATCACGTATAATGAAGTCATCACTCCGCCTCCCCCCCCCCATTTCTCTAATCCAAACCTCATGTTCAGCTCGAGTTTCATTTTTCAGTTGCGCGTGGGCGCTTGCTGTAGCTAGACGTGTTGATCAACAGTTCGATAACGTAATGTACCTAGCTCTAGCAACGCGCTTCGCACGTCAGTGCGTATTTCTAGACCATGTTAACAGAGAAGTCATTTAACTATGAATAGTAACAATATGTTGAATTATGTGCAAAGTTAGATTGATGTGGAAAATAATGTATTTAACGAGAGCAAAGAAAAGGTGATTACAGTGATTATGGAGGATATTTCACAGATGTGTAGTACGGAAGATAGGAATGACATATTCTTAGAGAGACCCTCAAAAAAGCGAAAGGCAAATAGACATTATGGATGTACAGATGATAATGTATTTACGAGAATTCCGTAGGATAAAATTGAAGTGTGTTTGACGTGTACAGATGAACTACCGAAACAATTTGGATTGAAAAAAATGTTAAAAGCAGAAATTAAAAACGTCACGAAAATTAAGTACATAAGTAAATTTAAGGTATTGATTCATTTTAATAGCGAAGAAAGTGCTGAATCTTTTATACAGTGCAAGAGATTTAACGACAATGGTTTTAAATGCCAAAAAACTTTAGAGATTAGTCAATAATATGAGATCATAAAAGATATTGATCTATAATCGAGCGAAAAAGAGATATTACTAGGAGTTAAAAGTGAAACTTTAATTTTAGCAGTAAAAAGACTGAATCGAAAGAACCCTTATGACGGTCTATGACACTAGGGTAAAAGTGAGTCCTTACATCTACCCAGTCACGCAATGCTCCCGTTGGCGATTTGGTACCCGATTAGAATGTGCCCTTCTCTAAAAGTAATTTGTCCTAAATATATAAAAAACTCGTACTAACTGTGAAACGACAACTTTCAAATGTAATAACTGTATGGGAAAACACAAGGTAATGGCTTTAATTTGCCCTGTTTTCTTGTTAGACCTGGGTAGTCACTTTCACATTAGCCACTATAACGTCTTTAGAAGGGATCGTGCTGACGGATTTGGAGGCGTAGCTATCTTGACTCACAGGTCAATTAAGGCACAAAAACATAATGTTGAACTGCTAAATTCACTGATTGAGATCCTTCATATTAGAATTTTAAATTGCAAACATATAGAAAATGTAAACTCCTTATACTGCCCACCATCCACTCGTACCACTTTGAGAGACTGGGATCAAATCTTCAATCTTGCCAGACGAAGGACAATGATTTCAGGAGATCTTAATGGCCACCACATCAACTGGTCAACTAGAACGGACTCACGAGGTGATAAAATTTTGGATTCAATTTTAGACAACAATTTGGTTTCACTGAATGACGACACATACTAGAATTAAACTGATTAACGGCATAGTACAAAAATCTGCTCCTAACCTATCTCAAGCTTCTCTGGATATAGCTTTGAAGTTCGATAGGATAGTACTAAATGAAAATTTGGGAGGTGACCATTTAATGATTAAGATTAAAACTAATTTGGTACATCCAATATCTATAAAAGAAAACGCAAATTTAAAAAGGATGACTGGTTGCAGTATAAGACATGTATAGACAGAAAACTTGAAGGCTTTATATTGCCACATGATCACCAGACTGCGTACGACGCTTTCATCGATCATTCATCGATATTATTAACGAAGCAGCTGATAAGTGTATCCCGTTTATAAAATATGTGAAAACCCTCTTCACCAACAAAGTTTCACTCCCAGACCATTTTGGAATCCGGATATCTCAAAAGCTATAGCGGAACGACGTCGGGAACTTGCTGTTTTTAGGAGAAACCCTACACCAGTAAATTTAGAAGCATTACAAAATAAGGTCAGGTTGGCACAAAAAATTATTCGTAGTAGTAAAAATAGGTCATAGCAAGGTTTTTGTGACAGCATTGGCAGTGTGTCAACTTCAAGTGAAATGTGGGCTAAAATGAAGGGGCGGAAGGGATGCAAGACATCGAGAAGTAATTTTACCCGCGAGTCAGCTGATTCTTTACTGTGTAGTTTAGCGCCTGATTATGCATATCCACCAGCTCCTATGTTTACTAGCGAGAACGCACATCTATCTTTACCTGTTTTGGTACATGAACTCACAAACACAATTAAACAGTCCGATACAGCACCTTGTGCAGACGACATCTTGTACTCTATGATCAAGAACCTTCCAAACGCTGCTAAAATTCTCGTATCATTATACAACAGATTTTTATTTTCAAGCTTTATACCAAAACAATGGAGAGATGTAAAAATAATGCCTATACCGAAACCGAAAATTAACAATTTTCTCGGATTCAGGTATTAATTAGGCCTATAGCCCTTGTGTCTCGTCCATGCAAGATTTTTCATACAATCATTACGCGCAAAATGGAATGGTACCCTGAAAAAAACAATCGTTTACCAGATGAAACAGTAGACTTTAGAAGATCGCGATCTTGCATGGACAATTTGACTAGATTACTATCACGAATACAGAGTGGCTTCGGTAACGGAGATGCTACTGTAGGGTGTTTTGTTGATATCGACGGCGCATACAACAATGTCAATGTTATAAGTCTTTTAGATCCGCTAGATAATTTAGGAGTGGGCACCGCAATATGTAATTACTTCTACCAATATTTGCACTCACGAAGGTTATAAAGCAGAAGATGGTAAGCAGATTTACAGGAACCGGTATAGCACAAGATGACCCCTTATCTCAAACTATCAATATCTGTTAAAATCTGAATCAAATATTTATATCTCAATACGCTGATGTTTTTGTACTTTATACTAGGCGTAAAAATATAATGGATGCAGTTTCTGTTACTCAAGATGCTCCATTTGCTTTAAACTCTATGATAACAGATATCGGTTTAAACATTTCTCGCAGAAAAATCAAAGTTTGCGTATACAAGAGGACACTCGAGAAACTCAAACAGTAGTAATAATTCTCTAAACATCAACAATGAACGTATTGAAAGAGTCGATACTGTTAAATATTTAGGCGTGTGGCTGGACAGAAATTTAAAATGGCGTAGACATATAAATGAAACGAGGGAAAAACTAGTTAACAGAAACAGAGACTTTTTATTCAATGTAGATTAAAAAAATACTTATTGAAAGTAAATTTTTCATTTACCTCTGGCTTGCAAAAAAAAACCTCTGTCCTGGGAAGAACCAGCAAGAAACCCAGCGGGACTATTTTTTTCCAAATAATAGCTTACAATCATGTTTACAATTAAAAACACAAGACAAATTAGAAATAGCTTGGTAGCGATCACCCTTCCCAGGGGTTATTATCATCCATAAATTCCTTAATATTATATTATCCCTTTTTATACAATCTTAGTTTAATAAAATATTTGAACTTTGCGTATAACTTAAGTTTCTAAACATCTTTAAAGTATTAGCAGGTTCCAAATGGGGTGTTCATCCAGTGCATTTAAAGCGGCTTTATATTTCATTAGTTAGAAGCAGGCTAGACTACAGTTGTTCATTATATGATAGTAGGGTAAAATTTCATTTATATAAACTAGATAAAGTACAGAATCAATCGATGGGAGTGAAAGGCGGATTTATAAGTAGCACCCCTATACTAGGCTGCACTAAAAGTATCGGGAATGGAATATTTCCACTGTTCCTGTCATATTAAAATCTTTTTAATTGAACACTCCTTGGTTTTATAAATCGAATACCATTTATATATTTAAAAAAAGATTCTCGGTCTTGTCACAAGGTTTTGTTTAGTCGTTGAGAAAATGGATTGACTCGAGAAAAATCAAGAGCGATGATTTATGATGACTTTCGAAGTGGTTTAACACAAAAACAGTGTGTTGACCGGATGATTTCTGCATTTGGTGATGAAGGCCCATTCAAAACCACAATTTATTGCTGGTTTGCTGAATTTCAACGTGGACGTGTCAAGCTCGCCCAAAAATTGCAGTCACCCAAGAAAACGTTGATGATGTGCGTAAGCTAATTGAGGAAGATCGACATGTGACATACCGCGAAATTCAGGCAACTTTAGACATTAGCATGAGTCATATACAAATAATCTCGCATGTACAATTAGGTGTAAAAAAGTTGTTTTCCCGATAGATACCGCATTCGCTCCGTGAAGAGCAAAAAGCGGCTCGCGTTACTTGGTGCGTCAGAACTCTCGAAAGATTCCACGCAGGATCCTCAAATGATGTATACAACATCGTATCAGGTTACGAATCCTGGATATATACGTACGAATCCGAAACAAAAAACCAGTCACGAGTTTGGATGTTCGAAAATGAGTTAAAGCCAACAAAAATTGTTCGTTCACGGAGTGTTGCAAAAAAATGTTGGCCACGTTTGTCTCCAAAACCGGCCATGTTACGACTATTCCTCTTGAGGGACAAATAACGGTTAATGCAGAATGGTATGCTAGTATTTGTTTGCCACAGGTCGTTTCTGAACTCCGTAAATAGAACTGCAACCGCCGCATCATCCTCCATCACGACAATGCGAGTTCTCACACCGCACACAGAACAAAAGAGTTTTTAGAGCAAGAAAACATAGTATTATTAGACCATCCGCCATACAGCCCCGACCTAAGCCCTAATGATTTCTATACTTTCCCTAAAATAAAGAATAAATTGCGTGGACAGAGATTTTCATCACCTGAAGAAGCTGCGGACGCCTACAAAACGGCCTTTTTGGAGACCCCAACTTCCGAATGGAATGGTTGTTTCAATGATTGGTTCCATCGTATGGAAAATGAGTCAAATTTCGCGGAGAATACTTCGAAAAGCAATAAATACATTTTTAAATAGCAATGTTGTGTCACTTCCTTGATTCCCGAAATTTTCAGTGCTCGTACATGTCATGGAAAGTGAACTATAACAAATATTGTAATCTTTCTATCCATTCTGACTTTTTGATTTACTCTCTCAGCGATTGGATTAGTAGATATGAAATATCTCCTAATATTTAGCATGTTGACGGAATAGAACGCCCAAAGAGGCATGTCGGTATAGATAATTTACGTAATATAAGTTGCAACTTCCTAAATAGTAAGTACAACACACACTATACTCGTAAGATTTACACTGACGGATTGAAGGATAAAACGATATGCGGGGGCGGCCTTTGTTGATCAGCAGATGGACATCTGTGTAAGATTTTAAATAAGAGCTGGTGTTTCTATAATGTACTGTGAACTGATCGCGATATCCGACGCTTTATCGTACGTTACAACGTTGAATTACAATCATATTATCCCATTCTAAGAGCGGCCTATTACATTTTGCTCGGCTTCCATCGAGTATTCGAGGACTTCCGATAGCATATAGTATCCTAAATTCCATTTGTAAGCTTAGTGCATTAAATAAGGTGGTAATCTTCCAATGGATACCTTCTCATACAGGCATCATGGGTAATGAGGAGGCTGATCGAGTTGCAAGCCGAGCAGTACACAGCGAACTGTTACGTGAGTTTAAAGTAAATTGTAGGTGGTTATGGCAAGAGTATTTTGATGAACGCTCACTTAGTAAGAGAATATGGTACAGAACCATTCAGTGTCAACCTTCTCGTTATCCATGGTTTGAAAAAAATGAAATTAACAGGAAGAATATTGTTGTGCTCTTAAGACTTCACTCGGGGCACATCCTGTCAAATAATAAATCTGTGTACTGTAGAAGATGCGCACCATGTTTTGATGGAGTGTGCTCGGAACGAGGTACAAAGGCAAGATATGAAATTTTTTCCCAATCACAATGTAGGCATTTGTAATGCTATAATCCTATCCTCTCCACTTTGTCATGAGGCCAAAATACTAATCACATTTTATTTACATATAATGTTAGTTCAGCGAGATGTTATCTTTTCTTACTTATAAGGGTAATCATATCACAGGATTTTGCATCATATCTATTTTTGTTGTTAAATTTACTCTTAATGTTTAATGAGCTCTGTTACTTTCTGTTTTATGTGTTCATTACTTTAGTTTTTCGTTATTATATTTATGTATATATCACGGCGGTAACATAGTCACTGTGTGACTAAACTCCTTTTTTAGAAAATTCAGTGCACCTTCGTCCTTCAATAAAAAAATTTCTGTGGCTTTGAAATTGGCTAGAACATTACATATATTTACCCACCGCATTTATTATGCTTTTTGTAGAGTTATTGTCAGAAAAATCTAGGAAGTGCCTAAAAACCATGCTTTGTGTCAATATATGAGGAAAGTTCATGTTAAGCAGGTAGCACAAGCGGACCTCTTGCAATTAAACTTAAAATCTAATTTTTTTTTATCAACAGGGGACTACCGAGAAGAATTGACAGTCCATTCTCGCGTAACGGAATTGCAAGTCAAAAGAGCTAAGATGCTCCTTGAAGAAGGTGTTAAACGTGGTTTCCTGGACCCGGACTATTCTGTACTTGGTGCCAAAGATTTAATTGCAACGGCTAGTCCTGGATCAAACCTATACAATGCCATCCGTGAATGGGAACATTACGACCACGTTAATAAATGGCAAAATAACACCTGTGACAAAATGTACGGATTTCTACCAGTTTCTTAGTACGCCATCTTAATTTGCTGAAACCTATTAAGATAATTTACTTTGTACTCAATTTATTTCAAAGGCTTATGTTTAAGATAATAAAACCGTATGTAATTATTTTACATACGTTTTATATATCTATAAAAATAAATATATATATATATATATATATAAATTTATTACTTTCATATTTTACATAGTCGTTACAGAACGATACGGATGACCTGATTACAATCCCCGCCCCTAGTACCAGCCTTTTTTATATTCACGGGAACACTACACATTGATTAAAACTACTTTTACGGATTTTATCGCATTTAATTTTAAATACTTTTTAATTCCCGACGTTTCGGGTGCTTTGCAGTACTCATGGTCACGGGGGACGCAGGTGACTGACGTCGTGATGTCAATGTTAACCCGGAGTACCTTCAGCTTTTTAATTATTATTTATGGTTCGATCTATGCAGAATGAACTTACTGCGTCTTGAAGTCTTGCAGTGGTATGCTTGGGTTTAGTTTTAATTTTACCAATTACAGGGTTCCAAGCAGGTGGAAATTAGGATCTTAGTATGTTTTTTTAATTTCAATTGCCTCGATGTCCTATAGCGAGGATTTGTGGTCTATCTCATCTAATGTAATGATTGGGGCCGCCTAGAATATGATCACAAACTGCAGACTTACTGGAACGTTTATGCTTCACATCAGCTATATATTTTTCTACGCAGGTTCTAATAGATCTTTTTGTTTTTCCTATGTATGAGAGACCACATTCACCATCAAATACTCTCCTGCATCCTGTAGAGGAATACGACACTTGACAGATGGTAAGTACTGAATAATCTTCTTCGGCGGCTTGCAGAATGTTCTAATAGAAGCTCGCTTCAAGATGTAGCCAACCTTGTCTGTGACACCTCTGACATATGTTAGTACAGCAGGCATACGCTCGACTGTGGCTGACTTCACTCGGTCAGTGTGGGACCCGAAGCTTATTGTCGTGCAGAACCTGCCTGACGTGTTGAAGCTCGGTGGCCAGGTGTTTGCTGTCACAGATCCCTCGTGGTCTTTGTAACAAAGATTTGCCCACGTTAGCTAACTGTGAAGGATGGCGGTGAGATTCAATAGACAAGGAGGCTGGATACTACCCCTGCTTGAGACCCTGTTATTAATAAAATTAAAACTAAACCCAAGCATACCACTGCAAGACTTCAAGACACAGTAAGTTCATTCTGCATAGATCGGACCATAAATAATAATTAAACAGCTGAAGGTACTCCAGGTTAACACTGACATCGGGACGTCGGTCACCTCAGTCCCCCGTGATCATGGGTGCTGGAAAGCACCCGAAACGTCGGAATTAAAAAGTATTTAAAATTAAATGCTATAAAATCCATAAAATTAGCTTTAATCAACCAGCCTTTTTGTCTCTTATTTTATAAAGGAACTGTTCCTGCGACTTTATACATATATAAATTTATCTTCGAATGCTTAAAGTAGAATAAATTAATAATTTACGTCAATTGTCTAATTTTATTTTATAAACTACACCAATGTTCCAACTCGAAAAGTAATATACTGTGTTGTTTTATTTTTACTTATTAAAGGCAAATAAATTTATGTTCTTTCTTTCTTTCTTAACACTTATAAGGAGTGCGTGGATGATTCCAATTTAGAACTTAGCGTAGATTATGTAGGTACTAATAACATAAGAATAATTTTTTTGAAACATTTTATATAAAGTCATATAAAAAACGTCTTTTTTAATAAATACCCAAGTACCCGCAATTAAATTCTACTATTTCAAGTTTATTACCAATAGTCACTTATCAAAAAGAAAATAGCCATGGCAAAATGTATACACAAAAGGACACAAATTCGTCAAAAGATCCTTCTTAGACTTTTTAATGTACGGAAGTAGTTTTTAATGTAAGTAGTATAAAATATATTATTCGGGTTAGTTATGTAGCAAAGGCCTCGTCCTTAATTATGTATCGTCAGCATAACTGATAATCACTGATGCAATGCTCGTGGGATCCATGCCCTGAGAGTTGTTTGTTGTCACTGCAAAGCATACATTCACCAGCACTTGCACTTTGATTCGCCAACTGTATAATTAATATAAATCAATATTTCTCCTTTACTTTTTACAAAATCTATCATAAATATATATTTTTTGATTTTTTTTACATGGTGTAAAATTCCCTATTGTTTATCCATATGTTTAGTTCATAGACTATTATAATACATACACCATTATGATTATATTAGCTTATGAATTACTAGCCACTATAACATGTCAATTCACACCTACAAAAGTCAACACGTCTGTTTTGACGTTTTTGGTTTTAACCAAAAGTGTTTGCTTTTGTGTTTGTCAAACATTTTTATTCTGAGATAAAACTGTTATATTCTTTGAATACATACATAATATTAGGTATAACATAATAAAATTAAGAAAGCAACAGTCACGAGAATAAAAATACCTTAAGTGGCTCCATTTATCATTACATTATAGTAATCATAATCATTATCATTTTTACACATCCCTTCAGAAATCTACTGCTGAACGTAGACCTCCTTCAAGTAATGCCACAAAACGTCATTTTATTGCACCATAAATAATATTTTTTGTGTTTGTTACCGTTAGTAAAACGACACGTTCATGGCTCGAATTGTGGCCATGGTTTTGTCGACGACACGTTCAGGACTCGAAAATGATTCACATATTATTTTTTTACTTATATCAAAATTAAATATGGGAAAAATCTGAATTATCCGTTTTTTAAAATTCAATTGGAAAGTGTTTTTTTTTTAATACACAAAAAGAAATAATTGGACGCATCGGTATCCTTACACTAAGAGGGAGTATAATAAAGCCTATGGTAAAAGTAAGCCTTAATAACGGCCGACCAAGTATTTAAGAAATACCAAATTGAAAAAAAAAATGACTAAGTTATTCAATTCTTCAAGATCAACAAACCATTTATTCACAAAGATAAAGATTACGATTTTAGATTGATATGTGTAATGTTACAAAACATATCTAAGATTTATTTGAACTGATTTTTATTATCAGTGCAGTGCGGTCGCATCTTATGATAGATAATGCAACTCTGGTGGCAGGACGCGAGATAGCGCGTCTCTGCAAACTTGTAGAGACATTATCATGTAATAGGAGTCTGTGAGCGAGAGCGGTTATCATAAATACGATTTTTGTTACATAAGCCTTATTAGCCGACAGATCTTATTTAGCCGTAGGTACCTACATAATATATTTTCCAAGGTTAATGACAAAACTTTTTAAAAATAACTTATAGAAAATTTAAAAAATGTGCTTTGAAAATGTTTGGCAAACACTAAAGTCGGCGAATGTTTACCAGATCGTTTAATGGTTACGGATATGTTTAATTGCTACGCCCTAGGTTAATTTCGTATAAATATTACTATAACATAAACTTTTAATAAATGTTATTATGCTATAAATACTATATTATTTATTATTTTTAATAAACGAAGTAAATTCCGTTTGTTTATTGTTCTTCATTAATATAGCAATAGTGATTTTTAGTTACTTTTGTATCGTTGCAACGTATTTCAATTTGTGGATGTTAAACAACGTAGGTAAACATGTCAACTCATTTTAAATGCAACCAATAATAAAGAAATACTAATTTAAAAAATTGTATGAATACTAGGAGGTGCTAAGAATCTCCGGTGGAGGTTCGGTTGCCATCTACGACGAATCGACCTGGCAACGTATAACGCACGCACCCTGAGGACTGACGAGAATATACTCGAGCTGGAAGAAGAGGTAGACAAGTTGCGCTGGCATATTATTGTATTATCTGAGGTCCGAAGAGAGGGGGAGGATACGGTAATCCTCCAGTCCGGCAACTTGTTCTATCACCGGGAGGGCGACCATCTGTCCCAAGGAGGTGTCGGATTTATCGTCCACAAGTATCTTGTCAACAACGTTGTAAAGATTGGGAGTGTCGTCGTGAAACGTATTCGCTGAAGGTCATACAGGTCTACGCACCAACCTCGGCACATCCCAATGAGGAGGTGGAGGAAATGTATGAGGAAATATTTCTAGAGCCATGCATTCCTCCAAAACCCACTACACGGTGTTGATGGAAGACTTCAACGCAAAACTAGGCACAAGAGAAGGCGGTGAGCTGAAGTTAGGGAAATTTGGAGTAGGGCAACGGAACTGTAGGGGCCAGCAGCTGGCTTGACTTTATGGAGAAAGAGGGACTCTTTATGATGAACTCTTTCTTCCAGAAGCGGCCCCACAGGAAGTGGACCTGGTCGAGCCCCGACGGTTCGACAAAAAATGAGATTGACTTCATTATGACGACCAGACGCCAACTGTTCAGTGATGTCTCAGTGATCGCAAGGGTGAAAACCGGCAGCGATCACCGAATGGTTAGAGGCACACTGAACCTAAACGTTAAGTTGGAGAGGTCTCGTCTAATGAAGTCAACGCTCCGTCCCACTCGTGCTCTAATCCAGAATCCCGAGACTTTTCAGCTCGAGTTACGTAACCGCTTTCAGTGCCTAGAAGATTGAAATGCAGTGGACGATATGAATGACAAGCTCGTGGAAACTGTCCATGCGATCGGAGCTAAGTTCTGAAAGACCCGCCGCAGAAGAACACAAAAACTCTCCGATCACACTCTTAATCTCATGGCTGTTAGACGGGAGATGACGCTGCAATCGTCAACAGATTTGACAGCATACAGGCAACTGAACAGACAGATCTCCAAATTCATGCGGCAAGACTTAAGCAACTTTAATACTGCTCTATTAAAGAAGCGATCGAGCGGAACCAGGGCTCCAAAGTCTTTGCCAGAGATCTGTCTGCCAGTAAGAGCCAACTGTCAAAGCTGAAGACTGAGTGTGGCAGCATCGTTTCTGAGACACCTGAGATTTTGAGTGAGATTGAGAGGTTCTATGGGCAGCTGTACACATCATCGTTGGAGCCACACGCAAGTGTGAGTAACGATACAAGAGCAATTCTTACCCGACACTATTCCGATGATATCACGGACGTCAGTCTGAGCGAGATTAGAATGGCTCTCCAGCACCTTAAAAACGGCAGGGCCCGAGGCGAAGACGGAATTACAGCGGAGCTTCTGAAAGCGGGTGGAACACCGGTACTTGAAATCCTTCAGAAGCTCTTCAATTCCGTCCTCCATGGTGGCACTACTCCGGAGGCGTGGAGCAGAAGTGCGGTAGTCTTGTTCTTCAAGAAAGGCGACAAAGCTTTCTTGAAGAACTACAGACCGATTGCCCTCCTGAGCCGCGTCTACGTGCTGTTTTCGAGAGTCATTACGAATCGTCTCGCACGCAGACTCGACGACTTCCAGCCTCCCGAACAAGCCGGTTTCCGAAAATGCTTCAGTACCATAGACCACATACATACCCTGCGGCAGATTGTACAGAAGACCGAAGAGTACAATCTGCCACTTTGCCTGGCATATGTGGACTATGAGAAAGCCTTTGATTCCGTCGAAATTTGGGCGGTACTACAGTCCCTTCAGCGGTGCCAAGTTGACTGTCGGTATATCGAGATGCTGAAGTGTTTGTACAGTAGGGCTACGATGGCTATCCGAGTACAGCAGCAGAGTTTGAAACCTATCCAACTGCAGAGAGGTGTAAGACAGGGTGACGTTATATCCCCGAAACTCTTCACCGCTGCGTTGGAAGACGTTCTCAAGCTACTGGACTGGAAAGGATACGGTATTATCATCAATGGCGAGTACATCACTCACCTTCGATTTGCCGACGATATAGTCCTTATGGCAGAATCGCTGGAGGACCTTAGCACTATGCTCAATGACCTCAATGGTGTCTCCCAACGGATACAACATGGACAAAACAAAGATTATGTTTAATGTCCATGTCACACCTATGCCGGTAGTTGTTGGGAGCACTATGCTCGAAGTTGTTGACGAGTACGTTTACCTGGGACAAATAGTCCGACTAGGTAAGTCCAACTTCGACCGAGAGGTCAATCGACGGATTCAACTCGGCTGGGCAGCGTTCGGGAAATTACGACATATCTTCTCGTCAGGTATACCTCAATCTCTATAAACTAGATTGTACAACCAGTGCGTGTTGCCAGTGATGACTTACGGATCTGAGACGTGGTCCTTCACTGCTGGCCGTATGAGGGCGCTTAAGGTCGCTCAGCGAGCTATGGAGAGGGCTATGCTCGGAGTTTCGTGTCGTGATAGACTCAAAAATGAGGATATCCGCAGTAAAACCAGAGTGACCGACATAGCCCAACGGATTAGTAAGCTGAAGTGGCAATGGGCCGGCCATATAGCTCGAAGAACCGATAACCGATGGGGAAGAAAGGTTCTCGAGTGGCAGCCTCGTACCGGTAGGCGTAGTGTAGGGCGACCCCCCACTAGATGGAGTGACGACCTGGTAAGACATGCAGGAAGTCGATGGATGCAGGTGGCTCAGGACCGTGCTTTGTGGCATTACTTGGGGGAGGCCTATGTTCAGCAGTGGACTTGTGAAGGGCTGTAATGATGATGATGATGAATACTAGCCTTTTAGTTTCCTATCTATATAGCTATCTAAAAATACCTTAAGTATGTAATTCTGTCTACAATATTATTGCTAGGCGATAGTTTCTAATTAACGAACTCGTGCATTCCTTTATTCTAATTTAATGCTATGTTTTTCGTTTACACGTAAGTATTTCTAACATAATATTTTAAAATTAGTTTTGTGAAACAATTTATTTAAAAAATAACATAAATAAAACTTCTATAGAAAAAATATAAACTGTAATTTTGTAACCTTCGTTTCAAAATCGGGTTACAAACTAGAGGTAAGTTATAAGTGTTCCACAATTAAAACATCAATTACACAATAGTTAATGAAACTACTTCTGAGGCGAACTTATGAGCTGTCGTTCATATTTTATAAAGGAATGTGGAATCGCTTCAAGGTTTGTTCGAGGTTTGTCTACTTCCACAATAGGATTATCGCCTTCATCGTGGAGAAGTTTACATTCATAAATTTTAAAGGACTTACATCCAGACCCTGAACAATTATTTTTAAACTGATGATAAATTGATGTTGTGTCGTGCTTGATTGAGAATCCCCAACAACAGTGATGAAATCCCTCTTTTCCCCGTAAAAAAGTCACTGCTTCTCTACACCGAACATATAAATATAAAGGCATTAAGTTGCTATTATATTATCTAAGCATGGTTCGTTTCACTCAAGCCAACGTATTCGTGTGGTTGTCGTAGAACAGTTTAACCATTGCTCTACCATGTTCCACAAAACGTATTCCCTTACAAATGAATACACACAAATATATTCCTAAAAACAGAACATCGGAACAGAAGTAGATTTTAGGAGCTTAAAGACGAGAAAATATGTTGTAAAAGTAGGCTTTCAAAAGTTTATTGACTCCAACAAAATCAAAGTGGGCAGTTACCAAAATAATAGAACTACCTATATCGTATTGATTTCATCGTCACCTAATTCATAGTCTATCGGTACTATTACTGTCGAATGTAAGTCCAAAAAATTTATCAATTAAAATGTTAAAACATGGAAGTAATTACGTTATTAAAAGAATTGGTAATAATATGGTAATGTTTAATGGTATAAGCACACGCGGCGTGGTTAGTAACCGATCGTGAACTGTCTTATTAGCTATTTCGATACTAAAACGAAGTAATATAGATCAGCGTGTAAATGCTGACTGCGCTAGCTCTGGCGTAAAATCTCTGTAATTCTTACAATGGTTACATTGCAAGCAAATTCGACAACTTTCCATCGTAAAGTAAAGTCTTTGCTGCTGTCGAAATTGGTCAAAAGAAGCTTATTGTTTTCACTTAAAATCAATCGTATTCAACTCTTGTCAGGATATGAAAATTTAATTCTGATTTTTTTATTATTATTCTAAGCCAGCACTTCCTCTTTCTTATAGCTGCAATCCCACCTGATGGTAAGTGGTGATGTAGCTTAAGGACGCGTTTACAAAATGGATAGGTATAGAATCGCACTACTACATTGACAAAAGTCACACACACACTAGTGTACGCACGGTTGGCTGTGGGAATCGTAGTCAAATGAAATTATTTTGATAATTTGAAAGATTGAATTTGTTTTTCATTTCTTATACCTACCTCAGAAATATACTTCGATACGAAATATGAATACCTGCTCCAAAGACTGCTTGGCACTGGAAGCCCTCTACTGGTAGTGAGATGTTAGCTCTGGACTTTGAACTGGTTTTGTCAGTTATAATAAGACCTTACCTACCTGCGGACTTGATGGAGTGACCTGAAGGTGTAATTTGGTGATTACAACAATAGGAACTCCTAGACTAGTGGAACTAGGTGTGCCGAGTTTGGGTTCGTTTTGTTGGTTATGATGAGACCTTACCACCGGACTTGATGGAGTTACCTGAAGGTGTAATTCGGTGATTACAAGTGGAACTTCTAGACTTGTAGGACTAGGTGTGCCGAGTTTGGGTTCGTTTTGTTAGTTATGATGAGACCTTACCACCAGACTTGATGGAGTGACCTGAAGGGGTAATTCAGTAACTACTGCTGGAATTTCTGAACCAGTAGAACTAGGTGTGCCGAATTTCACTCCATCAAGTCCGGTGGTAAGGTCTTATCGTAACTAACAAAACGAAACCAAACTCGTCACACCTAGTTCTACTAGTCTAGGAATTCCATTTGTAACCACCTGATTACAACTTCAGGTCACTCAATCAAGTCCGGTGGTAAGGTCTCATCGTAACTAACAAAACGAACCCAAACTCGGCACACCTAGTTCTACAAGTCTAGGAGTTCCACTTGTAATCACTGAACTACACCTTCAGGTCACTCCATCAAGTCCGGAGGTATGGACTCGTCATAACTAACAAAACGAAGCCCAAATTCGGCACACCTAGTTCTACTCGTTCAGAAATTCCAGCAGTAGTTACTGAATTACCCCTTCAGGTCACTCTATCAAGTCCGGTGGTAAGGTCTCATCGTAACTAACAAAACGAACCCAAACTTGGCACACCTAGTTCTACCAGTCTAGGAGTTCCAGTTGCAATCACCGATTTAGACCTTCAGGTCACTCCATCAAGTCCAGAGGTATAGACTCGTCATAACTAACAAAACGGAGCCCAAATTCGTCACCCCTAGTTTTACTCTGCAAGAAGTTCAAATAGCGGTCACGAAAGTACACCTTCAGGTCATGCCATCAAGTCCAGAGGTAAGGTCTCATCATAACCAACAAAACGAGCCCAAACTCGGCACACCTAGTTCCGCTCGTCCACGAGTTGCAGTAGTAGGTAAGTTTATATATCCTACTTATTTTTAGCTAAATAAAAACTGTGAGTATAAAAATAATAATTTTATCACTTGTCAAGTACCTATGTTTCCAATTTGTTTTTTTCTAATATTTTGTGTATGTACAGCGATCTTTTCAGAATGAGCCGCTGCAAACAGGCGATACAGTGTCCACTCACGACGGCGGCCGAGCGCGGACTGTGGTTTCATCGAAATCTTTGTACAATAAATCAAAGCAGGCACCAACAATAAAATAGCCCTTATTGCAATACATTATGATTCATCCATATTACCAAAATATGCGAAAAAATGTGCATCAGTTTTTATTTTTTTTACGACTATTAGTGACATTTTGTTAAAAAATAAACCCAGGGTTTTTTAATTGAATATGTCTGTCATCTTATAGTATTTTTTAAATTTTTTAAATATGTTGATAATAGACCAAAACATTTACCGAAACACAAGCCGGTATCGTTAATTTTGTAGAAAATGGCAACGAAAGTTCGTTTTTACAATATAAAAAACTACTATTTTCAACAAAAGAGTTACAGACATTTGCAGATGAAGAACCAATCTATACATGGTAGTTTTTACTTATATTTGATTTGGTTTAGTTTTGTCACAAAATCTACCGAAAAACACCCTAATTTTGGTTGATTTGCAAACGCGTCCTTAAGATGGTAAACCGCACTGACTTAACATAAACCTATTCACTCTTGTCTTGAAGACACCCATATTGTAACGTTCTTACGTGGTAAAAAAGTTCTAACGTGGTAGAGCCGTTGTAGGGATGAAAGCTAAGTGGACTGTATATATGTTTTATTATAAGGGAGAAACTGAACTACTATGAAGAAAGCTAATTAGTATGATATCTGTCTGATTAAACACTTAATCGATGATAGTTGCTATTTTAAACTAGCAGGGGTTAAGACGAAATTAAAGATCTTCGAAATAATAACTATATTGTACACTATTTATACTTAAATTGACGACAGTTACGACAGTTAATACTAAAACACTATTTCATTACTAAACCTAATAGGGGTCTTGAGGGATTATTTCTTGCTTGTTCTGTCTTGAGAGCTGTAGGCGAGCGAATGACAAAATCTCGCCAAAAGCGTTTGTTTCATTTCGACGGCCGGTGTTACGTAGGCACAGAGTTGGTGCAAGCGTTTGTACTTGCGGGGCCCTGTTCTGATGCGGGGTGCAGGAGACGTGTCGATGCGAGTGCGGTGCGAGGCGACGGACGATTACTTCTTCGCCGTCCGTAACATCCAAACTGCAGTTATATCAATAGTATAGTTGTAGCACGAATGGGTCGGCTTGACTGGGGAAGGACCTTGCTCTCACAGAATACCATCGTAAATAGTAGCTTGATGCTGCTGTCTTTCGTAAGGTAAATGTAGAGAACCGGACACCCTTTTTACTGAAAACGAGGCATTCCATCTTAGTCCTCAAGGGTGACAACAAATTTGCATTTTGATGCGTAATCAATGATAGATGTAGATGTCTAAGGGCCACAGCAACCACTTACCATCAGGTGGACTGTGTGCTTGTTTATCACCCTATCCTTTAAAAAAAATCAGATGGAAAGACAGATGCTGGCAACTAATTCCACTCATTTGCTGTACGCATGACGGACGACGTTGCAAACCGTTTGGTTCGAATGCGTGGTAATACAACAAAAAAGGGTGGAGACTGGCCGAACGTCTGGTTGTCCAATAGTGGAAGGAGAGGGAGGAATTAAATTATGCAATTCCTACGTACACTCTCCGAAATGCATCCTATAGAAGACTAAAAAACTGGCTACTTTGTGCCTGTGTTCGAGGCTGGTATGATTGGATTTAGCCAAATTCTGGTAACCAATAATCCTCTTAGCACGCTTTTCTATTGAGTCCAAAGCTGCTAGGTGACATTTTGCAGCACCAGCCCATACATGGCAGCAACACTCCATACACGACCAGACTTGCGCTTTATATAAGTGTGAAGTATTGCCGCACATTTGCAAGGACACCTAGCTTCCTTGCAGCTTTGGCCTTGGATTCAATGAACTACCCGAAGTTCAGATTTGGGGATATCTCAAACCCCAGCAACTGGAGGCGGTCGGTGTATTCCAGTGATACATTTCGGAAAGAAGGAGCCAAGGTGAGCTGGCTTTTTCACAAGATTAGCATCACCCCATTTGGAAACTACCTGTAGTGTGAGATTGATACGCTCTACCATAGCTTCTCTTTCGAACTGGATTTGATCCTGACTGGCCCGAGGGCTTGGTTGGTATCTCTCCACAACTGTGCTGTCGTCCTCGAACCCATAGATATCGGGTATATGCAAATCATTAATATGCAGCAGGAAGAGAGTTGCGGAGAGAACGGACCCCTGAGGGACACCGGCGTTAGTCGTCACAGGATCGGATGAATAGCCATCGACAACGACTCCGAGAGACCGTTCACTCACGAAGTCCTTTACCCATTCAATCAGATCAGGGCATAAGCCGTACGCTCGAAGCTTATCCAGAAGGCTAGCGTGCCAAACTCTGTCAAAGGCATTTGAGACATCAAGGGAAACTAAAAGATCCCCAGCTGACCGATTTCGGCGAAACCCGTATTGCCGGTCACTAAGGAGGTCATTCTGTTCTAGATATACCATTAAGCGGTTGTTCAATATGCACTCCATAATCTTTCAGAGTATAGAGGTTATTGAAATTAGCCGATAATTGGTCGGGTCGGCCCGACTGCCCTTTTAGCTGCACGTTGGCCAGCTTCCAGGATTTTGGCACTATTCCAGTCCTAAATGAGAGGCGGAACAAGCGTGTCAATACAGGAGACAACTCAGGTGCACAAGCCTTTAGAACTATAGCTGGTACACCATCTGGTCCACTAGATTTATTGACATCTAGACACCGCAAGGTTTCAAGAACCTCATCACTTGTGATACGAACCTCTGACATAAGGGGTTGATTTTATTCGGTAAATGAACTCCTAAAACTAAAAGAACGTTTCTATTGACTGTTAAAAGCTGTTTCTTATTTAATCGTGTTTTAAAGGATTAATATCAAAATTGTAAACTGATGCATGTTTAATTTTACTTACATTTTGTATATTCTAACCATAAGTTTTCATATACCAAAATTGGTGAAATATGTGATACATTATTATTTTAAAAGAACATCTTTGTACTATATTTCTTATGAATAAATTTATTATTATTATTAATGGATTACCCTGCTGAACACCGACAGCACACTGAATAATATGGTTTTGACAAAACAAGTTCGAATTTTCACTGTAACATTGTCAAACGTAATGATAAACTTCTTTCAGCAGGGTTGTCCTATCAAATAGAGTTAAAAGCATTTCTAAGGTCAACCTTCAGAAGTACATCTGCATTAGAATTTGTTAAGAAAGTACGAACCGAGCGTAGGTACCGCCGCCTCACAGCCACCTTTGGTACCAAAGCCTAGTTGAGTAGGTCTAACTTTTGTCTTAAGGTTTGAGATTATGTGCCTGCAAGCTAATTTTGAAGTTAAGCGTCGAAATGTGGAACCAACAGCAATAGGACGGACACCGTTATCCTTTTTTATGAAGGTACACAATCTTGCCCCATAATTAGGGAGTGAAATTGGAATTGACATCATCAGAAAGCATAAAATTACATAATTTTGTAATGTCATTAAGAAATACTCTACCCACAGACGTGCATACAAGATATTTGAGATGTTGAGGCATAATCCCGTCAATGCCGCCGGTAGAGCCATTCGACAATGACAAAATTGTAAAGGAAATTTTAAAAAGAATTGTTCTAAGGGATCTACAAATGTGACATTTCGTTAATAGCTATCTTAATTACTGGTCTGGGATTACACTGATCACAGAATATAAATCCCGATATGATCCATTCCATGTTTGATCCGAATAACTCGGCACGTGTGACGATTATGTACTTGAATGATTTGGTCACTAGGAATGAATAAATTTTTATTTTTTTATAGGAGAAGAGCAAACGAGCATACGGCTCACCTGTTATTAAGTGATTACCGCCACCCATGAACAACTGCAACACCAGGGAAATTGCAGATGCGTTGCCGGCCTTTTAAAAGGGAGTAGACTCTTTTCTTGAAGGTCCCGAAGTCGTATCCGATTCCACAAGGAAGTTGTGCGAGGAAGAAAACTTCTTTTAAATCGTACAGTTTATCCAGATGGTATAAATGATATCGCGAGGTCTGTCGCGATGACCAATGGTGAAATTGTGCGGCTGGAGTTAGTCTGGAAATTTTGTGGTAAATGCGATAAAATACAAAAAGAGAAGCATCACCTATTGGCAGTGCCAGTGAGTCAAGACGATCGGAAAGAGCTCGGTCGCCAATGATTCGAACGGCTCTGAGCTGGATACGATCAAATGGAAGGAGCTGGCACTGTGGAGTTCTAGCCCAGTGATGGGAACAGTAATTATGTTGATTGCAGTTGGAGGTAGTGGTGCCAAGCTGCAGATCACGCAGCATTGAATGAATATCGTTGTAAACGTTACTATTCAAACAGCTAAAGGAGCTAAAGGTTCACTTAGTTTTAGTTATTCTAAATAACGCTGGAGCTAACCTTCATTATGATATGTTTATAAGTAATAGAAACAAATCTTAAGAGTCGCGAATATGCGATTTGTTGTTGCATTTCGGATCTCCGTATTTTTCAAATAGTCAGCTGTATGTTGACTTTTTGAGAGTTTAGATCAAAATTTGTACGTACTAACTAAAAATAATAAATCATACAAAAAAAAGTGTCTTATTATGCTGTGGAGCGGGCAACTTAAAATTGCGTCATTAATATCGAATTCGAGAACTTTTCGTGATACTTATCAAGGTAAATATTATTTAATGAAGAACTTGATTATAACTTTAATATAACTTTACGAATAAGTAAAGATGACGTTTAATAAAGCCATCAACGATTTGGTTACTAACAACATTTTTTTATTTTAATATTATTGGATTTCTTTTAAATCATCACCCCATGTAAGCATTTTCTTTTCTCTAGTGGAGGCGATTATTATATATATATATATATATATATATATATATATATATATATATATAAATTGCCCAAGGACAGATACAATTATTCGTAGGTCATACAAACACTTGATCTGTGCTTAATTCCAATCCACAAGCGCTGTAACTCCGCCGCATGCATAGCCACTGCATTACAGTGGAGTCATCATTATTTATTGATACCATACAAGTGCCTAGCAACTACGACACTATTTCAAAATGTCGTTTGAATATAGTCATAAAAGTCTTGGAATCTAAAAATTTGCTTACTTAGCGAAATATATTTCTTTAAGAAACCACTTAAAACTATTTACTACGTTATAGTGTTATTACGAGTATCAAGCAGATAATAATACATAGTAAATAACACATATAAATAGCATAATAACACATATAAAAATATAAATAGCATAATAACATAATAACACATAGTAAATAGTTTAACATTTACCACGTGTCCGACGTTGAAGAAAGTACTATAAGGAAATTTGCATATGAGATCAGAAAAAGACACGTGTTAAAACTTCTCTATGCCGAAAAAAAAACACAGTTAGTTTTCTAACTCATAAACGGCTGTTAAATGTTGGCATAAATTTGATTATTGTACATATGTATATGCTTACAGCAAAATAAAGATAATGTTTTTGTCACAACATTCTCTTGCATCTTCCGTATTCAAAGCTCAAGGTAACTTGTAGCATTATAAGACTTGGTTTTCGAGATTAGTTTACTTACCTACAGCAATTTTACGGGTCGTAGTAAATTTTTGGTTTCATCACTTACATTACGAGTAATTCCCGTTTTCAAAACACGTTTTCATTTAAAAACTTACATAAACAAATAAAATAAAACTATTTTTACGGATTTTATCACGTAAGGTATTAACTTTCTTATTTCCCGGCGTTTCGAGCACTGAATTAGCCTCTTGTAGGAGACCTCGCAGCGTAGGTATATTTTCATGTCTAAAGCGCGAAGTGACACAGGCCTGCTACTACTAACAAAATAACTTCACCATATTACACCAACACTTAAAAATAACAAGTAACAGGCATACTCAACTTCATGTCTTAGTGCATTAGCGCTATGATACGTGGAGTTTTGTTCATTGGCGTCTTAGTAGCGTGCTACTATGATACGTTGGTGATACTTTTTATATAACAACAATACCAACTTTGTTACCAAAGTCGATAGGAGTCATGTGGGTGTGTTGTGAGGGGGCGCCACCCGTATGATAGTTGCTTTGATGCTTACTGCTACTTGCGGTATTGCGTCTTGTGATGGAACTGCGGGTGTGCTGCGCCTGATTCGACGCTCTCTTGTGGTTCTGGTCGATGGAGGTATGCGGGTGGTGATGTCTGCTGGGATGTATGGGGGACCTTGGGATGGTGTAAGCCCGACGATAGTCGTATTGATGCTTGTTGCATTCTGCAGCATTGCGTCTCTGCGATGGTTATTTGGTGGGACGCTATTCTCAATGGCGCTCCCTGCGTCTAGGTTTGACTCACACCTAAGTAGCTTTGCCCAAGTCGGGTCCCTTCATTGCGGGGCTGCAGACTGTCTGCCCTCCACGATGTTTTATATAACAACGTAATATTATATCTCTGTAACTTTCCCACCTTTGAATGATTGAAGGCAACTTGTTGGTGGGTGAGACAAACATGATCGAAAATGCATTTACTCAACGTCAGTGACACAAACCCTTTCTGATGGCGAATTATTACTCTTATCTTATAACTGCCTTTTGGCTATATCTGCCGTTGTATTGGTTGGTGGAGCATATGTGTCGACCTCATGCGGGTGGTAGCTGGCGGGAGGATCTGAGGAGACTCTCAAGGCTGCGGCCGAAAGCCGCACAATGTGGGACCCCATTCCCTTGAGGTGAGCAGTAGACTCATGACACGCTCTGCGGCTAGTAGCCGTGCTGATCATGCAATTGGTGGTGATGCCATACACTTACATCACGTCTGCAGGAGCGGCGGTCTGGCAGGTGGTGGCGCTCACGGAGGGTTTACGGCCAGTGTGCCTATTTGCCTAAACCGTGTGACGTACATTCACTGTGGCTGGATTCGTTCGTATTCTGTATGGCGTTTACACGCATTGACATGCGCGACTTCGGTCGATGTTTGTGCTTACGCACTAGCAAGGGGCCACGCCTCTTTTACTGGTTCGCCAGTTATTTTGCTGTGGACTACGGTCCAGTTCCCGAATTAGCGTTCCCTTCGGGGGGGAGTGCATCAAAATGGTTGGCACTCACCGTGCACGGCGTGTGTGGGGCCGTGTACCTCCCCTACATTTTTTTTTAAATAAATGTAGGAGAGCGAAGCCCTTGTATTGGGTATTTTGTATAAATATATTTTGAGCCTTTTCCGAGCGGGAAGGGATAATTAATAATAAATTAATAATGTAAACCTGATACAAGTGGAATAAGGACGTTTTATGTCTTAACCTTTCTCGAGCCCTGTCTTCGTGAACGGGGTTCACTTAGCTTATAAGGCACTACCAACAGCTTTCAATTGCTCTAGTGAATATTCATTCTTCCAAAAGACACCTAAAAGAACTATGTTACTAAACAAACACAACGTAAATAAGGGTCCTAACTAAGACGATCACGCCAAAATATTACAAACGGCCTATTATTAAACCTTAGAAAGATCATTTAAAAGATCAAAACATAATATATTAATCTTGGTCACATATATATATAATTTTTAATAAAAAAGGGGATTATAATACATTTAGTATTTTATATATTTTTTTACTATGAGAGGGGGGGAAGCGTTACAATAGGCACCTGGAACCCACTCTCAAACAAAGAGGCTACAGATGCGTTGCCACAAGGAGTATTTAGATGGAATACTATGGCTATATGTTATATAATTAACTCGTAGTTCACCTGACAGTAAGTGGCTTCTACATATGCACCTGGAACCCACTCTCAAATAAAGAGTCTACAGATACGTTGCCGCAAGGAGTATTTAGATGGAATATATTTAAGCTTGAAATAAACATAGAGCCTTCTGGAAAATGTAATTTGAATAAAATATAAAATTCAACTCATTTAAATCCAAATTTACATACGTACGGTGTCATCATAACTCATATTTAAAAAGTTGTGATTAAATTATTAAGATTTTCGTTTTCAATTCATCAGATTTCGATATGAATCGATTAAGTGTTAATACAAATAACCGGTTTGCTAGGTTTAACTTTGTCTATTTTAATTATCTGTTACCCACCACTAGCGATGAGTCGAGTTGCGCTTAACTCGAACTGACTCGAGTTGGATCTCCTTAACCCGAATTTGGGCAGGCTGCTGTACATGAACGAATCAAGTTATCAAGCAAGTCAGTGAAAAAGTGAGAGCGGAGATTGGTTTGATTGGTTGTGTGCACGCTTTGTGTTCCCGCCGCAGTGAAACGATCAAATGATACCGACGTTTAAACGAAGTTTGCCGATCGTATTATCAACAATACAACCATCGGCAACATGAGTTCCTTCAGAGCGCTAATTTTCAAAGCCGGAATTGTACAATAATAGAATAAACAGTTTAGCACTTAGTTATCCAATTTTTATATATCAATAGCATTCAATAATTGTTTGTCTTCTTTATTTTTCAAGTACTGATTACACTTTTTATTTATCTATAGTTTATTTATGACTTTCAAGAAAAAATATTTTTAGTTTTTTAGAATATTAATTTTTTGCTGGAAATACTAACCTATTTATATTTAACTTGGAAGAAGTTATGATTACTTATAGAATATTGATGTTGAAAATACTTATAAGTGTGTTATCTTAAAATAAATTATATTTCATTGTGTATTGTTTTTTTATTTATTCCAAAAATACTTGTAGAAATACTTTTAACTAAGTGGTTCTATATCTTGTTTATTAGGTAAATAATATTCTTATTTGAGTGGTAATAATTAATTAATGTTCTTATTGCAACGAATTGATCTAAGGCAATATAATATGAAGAAAGTCAACAAAGAGCTACAACCAAAATAACTTGTAATTAGAATTTTATGAAAGCTAAGTTGTTTAAGAATATTTTGACTGTGATAAATAAACTATTAATGGCTTATATACCTATATCTTAAAGCTGGACTGATATTTTTGTGAAGACTGCAATATAGCTAGTTTTGCTGTCAACGGTACTTTAACAAAGATTAAGACCAAAAATACATAAGTATGTGATACACATTAAATATACCTTTTATTTAATCCTATCTACAAAGTTTAAAGCAAAAACATTGTAATTATAGTTGTCCCATCCCCCCAAAGAGATAGATTGAAAAACAAATTTATAAAAAGTAATTTGTAACAAATCATTTACTTTGTTTAGTACTGATAACTTTCAACTCGAATTGCGTGAATTTTAACTCGAACTAACTCGAGTTGTAATTTCTTCGAGTCTATACCCACCACTGCTAGCTATTATCAATCCTTTCAAAAAAAGAAAGGAATCCAAAAAATAAACAATTTGCTGTAGTTGTAAATGCTGGTAACTTCAGATATAAGCACATTAGTATCTATTTCTCTCTACTGACATAACCATACCTAGACGTAATAACGAAGTAGTGCCATCTAGTGGAAAACTTGTTAATTATTTTTTTAGGTTTATAGGCTTCAGTGCACTTATGGGCTGACAGGTGATTGACAAGTTTTAACTCATCAATATAATATATCACAGAATATAACAAAGAGGAAGTAGCAAAACGTATAATTTGTACCAGAATCACTGCTGCCAACCTTACTACTACCACAGAATAAATAATAGTATAATAACTGCTGTTAATATATGTTTATTCCAATATATTATAATAAATCCAAATATTTACTATTATAAATGCACTATCATAATTAATAATTATACATATACCATAACTATTGAACGATACCGATTAAATAATGCTCAAATGAATAAATTGCGTTTAAATTCGAAATCGACTACTAAATATAAATTTTTACACGTACAATTAAATACAAAACTTAAAATACATGAACAATACTACTACTCTAATATTGTATATTGCTTTTAAAGTTTCGCGGTCTTTGTACGTAGGAAAATTACTACATGGGCGCTGGTTGGGTCATTTTGACCCGGCACTTTACATAAAATATTTTAATATTTCTTTAAAAAATAAATAATATTTTTAAGAATAAAATGCATTATACTGCAAAAAAAAATCAATCCGGTTAGCGATTTTTTCATTCGCGTCAGAACGCGTCGAAGCTCACAAATTCGCTAGCTACGACGCGTTCTTAGAGCTTCCTTCATAATTACTGATGATTTTGTTTGTTAATACTTTTGTATAAAATTTTAACAAACTAAAATCAACCCCACCCAGGAGACGCCAGAACAGGTCGCTAGATATTAATGTTATTGTAAAATAAATGTACCTACTTACGTATACAATTCCTTTCAAACGTATTTCCCATTAACAGAAAATTTCTAACTAAGCGAATAAATAAAGGTTTTAACGATATACCGTTTTTAGTGGATTTTCGATATTTATACTGTGCATGTTGACAGTACGGGCTAATTGAACTGCCATTTCTAATCCCGTTCTTTATCCGTACGGACTGTAACATCATACAAAAAATTGGCTGATCCTGCAGGTCATCCCTGGAACTTCCCGCTAATCTTATTATCAAAGTGCTCCAAAATCCACTTATTTGAGCTTGAAGTTTTATAAGCATCATTACAATTCTGCCCCGATTTGTGAGATAGATGAAGTTGGAGCTGCACCTTATCATTGCACACTGAATGAAGCAAAAAAACATAATTAGGTCTGAAGATATATTAAAATTTTACCAGAAGAAACTTTCTCACAAATTGGTGCACATGAATAGCGAAAATGTTGTCAACATGTCATGTAAATCGAAGACGATTTCATTAATCCAAAGAGATTGTTTGAAATGAAGGAGGGACGATTATAATAAACACTTGTTTGTTTTCAACGTCATCCTCTTCATCAGATGCAGAACGAAATACGCAGGTATATTTTTTATTTCAATTACGATTGATAACATTACTCCTTTGTTAACAAGCAGATGGAATATCTCACATAGATTTCTTCTATTATATATTATATTGGCATTTAAATAAACATTTTTAACTTCCCGCTAAGAAAATTGAAAATTTTCAAAAATAGGGAAGTTATTGGTTTCACTCCGATTTTCGAAAATCGAGTTTTCATCAGATCTCAACGTTTTGAGATCCCAGGAAGCTATTCTGACTAATTTCACGTGGACGTCCGTACGGATGTATGTATGTATGTTTGTATGTGTGTGTAAGTATATAAACCTTTCATAACTTTTGAAAGTCTTGATCGATTGAGATGCGGTTTATAGCGTTCTAAAAATCTCAGAAAAAGAACGTTCTAAAGATCTAGCGATCTAAAGAAGAAAGAAAGACTGATTCAAAAATCGGTTTATTCGTTCGTGAGATATCGAAGGAGAAATAATTTGAAAAAAAAAACGTTTTTTTTTAACATAACTTCGAGATTTCGCAACATAATTTGGTGAAATTTGGAGTTTTGAATTTGAAATTGGCGGGCAGTTCCAGGGATGGCCTGCAGGGTCAACCAATTTTTTTTATCTGTCTATCTTTTTTATGTTTGCCCGGGCTAAACTTCAGTATGACTGGGTGATACCTAGAAGAATCTAGGTTAAGTTTTATCTGAAAAACTTAAGGATTTTTTTGAAAATAAGTAATTGTTATTAAGTAAATTGTCTCTAATTTTTTTAAACCTACTAGTAAATACATCCAATTGATAGACATTCAAATTATACGAAACACAGCTAATGCTAAAGCTGCTATTTTACGCTGACGATTACGATGTGAGATCGTGCACAGAATAGTGAGAGCGTAGTCCATCCCCGGTAGAGCCGACCCCATTCGTGCTACAAGTATACTACTAATATAGCTGCAGCATGATTCTACTAATTAGCAGCATAGCTCTACCACGCAGGCCCTTTCAATAAATAACCAAAAAATAAAAATATTTAACCCGCTAGCTCAGAAAGAACAGCAAACAGTTAAAAAAGTACCTATTATTTCCTCGCCGTTAATCATACTTACCTTCATTAAATCGATCGATAACAGCTATAAATATGTTTCTTCTAAGATCTTTGTGGCGCGTTATGTTTGTTTTGTTGTGATAGTAGAAAAAGAAATTCTCTCAAATCGACAGTTAAAATCGCAATTGTGGTGTTGGCGAGAATTTGGGTTGCTTACATGCTATAAATTTGATTTGGATCGGTTAGATTACAGCCTTTCACAAGTTACTTACGAAATTCTATTAATGCCGTTTTTACTCTGTTAAAATGAAAAGAAACCTACGTTTAAGTAAAATTTGCTTTGTTTAATAATTATAGTGCTTTTTCTCAAGCGCTTGTATATATTCATGTGAACTATGAAACCGAATCTGTTACAGCAAAAAGTAAAGTAAAGTAAAGTTACAGCCTATATACGTCCCACTGTTGGGCTCAGGCCTCCCCTCATTTCTGAGAGGGTTTAAGGCAAAGAAGTGTCCGCCGCGCTGCCCAAATGCGTTTTGACGAACTTCACATGTCTTCGAAATATTTTTTTTTCTTATTCTTCAGACATGCAGGTTTCCTCACAATGTTTTCCTTCACCGCCGAGCACGTGGTAAATCAGCACTTAAAATTGCAATTAACAATTTCATTGGTGCCGGCGGGGATCGAACCCAGGTTACTCGCGTTCTGTTATATTTACAGCGAGCGTTAACCACTGAGCTACCACGGCTCTTACAACAAAGAACATGGGCAAAACGAAGAACATGTGTAACGTCCATATTACACCAATGCGATGCCGGTAGTTGTTGTGAGCACTAATCTCGACGTTGTTGAAGAGAATGTTGTCCAATTTGAACCGAGAGGTCAATCGACGGATTCAATTTGGCCGGGCAGCTTTAGGGAAATAACGACAAAAGTCGCTAGAAAGCCTCAAAATTTGAAAACGAGATTACAATACCGGTGCGTGTTGCCAGTGATGACTTATGGATGTGAGACGTAGTCCTTCACTGCTGGCCCTATAAGGACCTTGACCTTGAGCTTCAAGGTCGCTCAGTGAGCTATGGAGACGGCTATGCTCAGAGTTTTCCTGCGTGATAAACTTAGAAATGAGGACATCCCCAGTAGAATCAGAGTGACTGACATAGCCTAACAGATTAAGACAGAGACACGCTGAAGTGGCAATGGCCCGACCCGTGTTTTTTATATGTTGTTTGCTTTAAATAATAGCCAGCATTCTTCTCGTAATTTTGTAAGGAGTAAGGCTAGCTAATAGTTTTAGTTGATTAGTTGTACAAAATATATAAATTGCCATGTACCAACACACTATTTCGTTCTTCGTAAGAGTCGTCATTCGGATCTCAAGGGACGATCATGGGAAAGGCGAGAAACTATCTGGTTCTCAATAAATTCACTTCTTAGTTCTGACGTAAAGTGTACAGACCAGTGACAAGGTGCAACGACAAACGAGCGAGAAGTTTGATACTGTGATCGCGAATCAAACTTGCAAATCCTATCTGTAGCAAGATGACAAAAGTAAATGTTATAACATCAAGTGAATAGAAACGATTTGTGTGACAAATTCGAGGTACTTCAGGTATGCGTATGTTTAGTAAATATTACAAGAAATCAACATCATCGTCCTTGTCAGTTCGAAAAAGTTCACCGCTACTCCTCTTCCGATGTAGAGAGTATAAACTATATATTATCTTTGCCTTAATGATCAGTCAGGCTTGACGGCGGATTGACAATCGCTGTACCTGACGTGAGGGCCTTTGACGCTTTTGCTAACAGAATGGTAAACTTCCTGTGTAGTGGAGGCCATACAATCTGCTTGGTATTTCCCATATTTATATATGAAATTCTTCATCTGTACATTTATATATGTAAGTCAATCGACGGATTCAACTCGGCTGAGCATCGTTCGGGAAATTAAGACATATTTTCTCGTCAGCCTGATTATTGATTTGAGGTTCTCAAAATCAAAACTAGATTGTACAACCAGTACGTCTTGCCAGTGATGACTTATGGATCTGAGACATGATCCTTCACATCTGGCCGTATGAGGACGCTCAAGGTCGCTCAGCGAGCTATGGAGAGGGCTATGCTCGGGGTTTATCTTCGTGATAAACTTAGGAAGGAGGATATTCGCATTAAAACCAGAATGACCGACATACAGACAACGGATTAGTAAGCTAAGGTGACAATGGGCCGGCCATATAGCCTGAAGAACCGACAACCGATGGGGAAAAAGATTCTCGAGTAGCAACTTCATACCAGTAGACTTAGTGTAGAGCGACCCCCCACTAGGTGAATTGACGACTTGGTGACGACCTGGACCAAGAAATGCTTCCTTTGGGGAGCCCTATGTTCAGCAGAGGACTTTTGAAATGATGGTGATGACGATATATGAAATATTCAAATGGTAACATATTTTATTTTACTATAATAAATGTTGATATTGGTTATCAACATTTATGATGGTAAAATAGTAAAATAAAATTGATAGTAATAATTGCACACATTTTTTTCGGTGTACTCAAGGACAAAAACTAAAATTTTCATACGATTCTATTATATTCTATTCGATACGATCTATGTGCTCTGACTTTGCCTTGGCAATGACTCTTTTGAAGGACCTGGAGGCGGAATTATACTTCTTTTTTAGAGCGCTGGTGTTTACATCCCGGGACGTTGATGCGTCAGCCCAGGCTTGGTAGCACTCCTGCTTATAGCATGAAGCTATTTTACAGGAGCGACCAACCCATGGCTGAGATTTGCCCCCGATGGGCACCACAGAGGAAGGAATAAAAAGTTCCACACCCTGAAGTACCACATCAGCGACAGAATCCGCAACAACGTTGGGATCGTCCGGCGAGAAGCAAACCGCCCCCAAGGGTAGGATGCAAAGAAAGACCGCATCCTATCCCAATCGCTTGATCTATAGTGCCAAACACGGCGGCAGCCTGCAGAATGCAAATGCGATTTCAGCGTGTGTGGCACCACACTCCGTTTAGTCCGAAAATATGTCTTCTTAGTTATTGTTTGCGTAGGTTTTTTAAGCTTGTCTCATTTTTTAATAACAGATATATTCTATAAGACCAAATCACAATTTTTTTTTCAAAAGTTTTCAACTGTCCATTTTATTTGAATGTTGGTAAGTATCCTTATACATTTCACCTTGCTACTATGACGTCCTATCATCCAATAAACTTTTTAAAAAGAAAAAAAAATACACACTCTTAAACCAGTTGCATAGTTGTTAAAATCTCACTTCCCATATTTATTTTACATAATAAATAAATACTGTAAATGATATTTGTACAGAAAATATTGTACGTAAATTCCGCCTTGACAGCGTAATATCGCGAACATGCTTCGGACATTGATTAAAACTACTTTTACGTATTTTATCACGATTTAATCAACGTGTAGCGTTCGCGTTAATATATGAAATTAATAATTACGCTTCGGACAAGTTTTAACTGTAATTTTGCAACTCTGTAAAAAAAACTGTCCTTTTTTATCTTCGTAAGACGGGTATTTGAAACATAAGATGTACTATATTATATATATATATATATATATATATATATATATATATATATATATATATATATATATATATATATATAAAAGAGACCGATAGCCATAGAAATCTGAAATTTGGATAGTAGGTGCTCTTTATTACGTAAGCATCCAGTATGAAAGGAACCACTGAGGGGGTGGAATAAGGCGTTACATTTTGTACACATTTTTTTATTATACGGGATTACGGCTTAACTTGAACTCACTAAAGTTACCCATTAAAGAAATCTGTTCGGATTTAGCGATTTTTCAAAAAAAAACCTCTTACAGGTTTCCTAAAACCTCTTAAAGGCCAAAGGTTGTTCAAATTTGTATGGAAATCTTTTATTAATGGTTTTTTTTTTATTTGAAACTTGATGTATATAGGTTCTTCAGTATACAAAATACTAACATTCATTTTTTTATAGGAGAGTAGGATAGAATTAGCGGTCATGGTGATGTGGATGGTGGACATTATATGTTAAGTCTTTACAAATGTCTGTCCATACAAATGTTACACAAAACAGAAAAGTACTTAATTTATCATTGTGTAAAGGTTATTATTACGGCAATTTAAAAATGGCAAAAGCATCGAATAAATTCGAATGCTGAGTGTAAAAAACCGGAGATCCGTTTCACTGGAAACAAGGCATTCTATCTTAGTCACCATTCTGAAGTAACACACATAGGTCCTTAGGTTTGAGAACGCATCTTGATTCTTAATTAAGGATACAAGTCTACGGACCATAGCGTCTATTTGTCATTAGACGGGCTTTGTGCTCGTTTTTTACCCATATACAATTAAATAAATCCATCCGTATTTTTTTAAGCTAGCTTTTATCGCGGGCTTTGAGCGCGGCGACCGAATCAAGAAATTCCGTAACGAAAAAAACCTAAGACTCGAAAACCTAACATCGTCTAACGTCGTTTAAGTTCGGCAGACTTCGGCACGGTGTTTGTTTGCGTGCTACTAGACGTATGCGTATGGATTTATATGAGTCGTCATCATGCTAGCAACTTTATAGAAAATTATCGTTTGTCGGAAGAACTCGTTAATTACCATAAACCTATAGTTTCAATGATAAAAATTCCTGAATAATCTACATCTATTGTAAGATAATCAAAATATTTTAAACAATATTAACTTCTCATTTATTCAATAAAAGAAAAAAAAAATAATTTTCTTATCGGTCACCAAGCTCAAAAAATGTAACTTGTATTAATATCGAAGAAAAAACTTGAATTAAATTCAAAGAAAAAAATACTGCATAAATAAAATAAATAAATAATTATAATTGCATAAGTTGATAAAAATGCTATGCAATAGCTTTACCGCGGCAGTCCCCGAGTGCCACACGTATTTTTTTTAAATCAAGATGTGCGTATTAACAATTCTTCTCCTCCTAAACGGCTAGACTGATTTTGATGAAATTTAATGGGATGTATAATATAAAATTTAAAATTTAAACATAAAATTTATGCTCACGTAAGTGTTACAACTTAACAATAGATGAACGCGATAGCAGGCGCTGATATCAAAATTCAGAAATCACCCATGCGAAGCTGAAGCGTATCTCTAGTACCTCATAAATGTGAACTTTTTCTTGTTTAATTAACAGCCAAAGCCAACTAAAACAATCTAAATTAGCCTTAACTAATGCATGCGAGATAGCTTAGTAGCGCAAGCAATTGAGGGAGGGCGGGAGATACTCTGCAAACTAGCTCTTAGCTCGTTAACTATTCTTTTAAAAAAAAACGTTACTTCTACACTAGGATTTTCTCCTGTATCGTGGAGAAGTTTACATACATAAATTTCAAAAGGACTAATATACAGACCCGGAACAATTATTTTTAAACCGATGATAAGTAGATGTTGTGTAGTGCTTGATTGAGAATCCCTAGTGACAATGACGAAATCCCTCTTTACTCGTAAAAAAGGTAACGGTTCTATACACTCAACACATAAACATAAAATCATTAAGAAGCTACATTGCTGTATTATATTCTTTGAGTATGGTCCTTCACAATCAAACTGACGTATTTGTGTGGCTGCCGGTATACAGTTGCAGCATTGCAAACATATACACAAATATATTCTTAAGAACAGAACGTCTGAACAGAAGCACATTCTAGGAGCTTAAAGACGTGAAAATATGTTGTAAAAGTAGGCTTTCAGAAGTTTGTTAACTCCAACAAAATCTACGAGGGGTGATCCAAAAGTAATGATAATGAAAATAAAACACGGTAATTAAAGTTAAAATAATAATTTATTTTTCTACATAGTCTCCTAACAAATCAATACATTTAATCCATCTTTTTTTCTAAACCCAGGATTCCCTTTGAAAAAAATTTTTTGTCTTGACCCTCCCAAAACGCTTCAACAGCGGCCATTACTTCGCTATCGTCTTCGAATTTCTTGCCTCGGAGGCGTTCCTTGAGCCGAGGAAAGAGGTAGAAGTCACCAGGAGCTAGATCTGGCGAATAGGGAGGGTGTTCGAGCAGTTCGAATCCCATTCATCTTCAGTGGATGTTCTGCCCAATTTAAACTCCTTGGCCCAGCGTGCAACCGTAGAATATGGAGGAGCATAGTCCCCCAATGTTTACACTAAGTCACTGTGTATGTCTTTTGAAGACATTTTTTTCAAACAGAGGTACTTGATGACAGCTCTAATTTCGTTTTTTTCCGAGTTGATGTATTCAAATGAATGTATCTCCCGGAAATCGTGATCTATTTATATGATTTTTAGGCTGACGTAGTGAGTATATAAGCAAGCAAAAAATACTTTTTTTGGATTTTTATGCGGACCTGAAGTAACCGATTATCATTACTTTTGGATCACCTCTCGTAAGTGGGCAGTTACCAAAAAAAATTATAACACTAAGTTGAATTCATTTTTTTTAGTTTGAAATAATCTATCGGTACTATTACTGTCAGAAGTAAGCCCAAAAAATTAATTAATAAAAATGGTAAAACATGGGAGTAATTGCGCTATTAAAATAATTGGTAATATGGTAATGCTTAATGGTATAAGCACATGCGGCGTGGTTGGTAACCGATCGTTTCCTATATATAAAAAGTACTCTGTGCCGATCGTGAACTGCCTTATTAGCTATTACGATACTAAAGCAAAGTAATATAGAAAGCGTTAAGTGCTGACTGCACGCGCTCTGGCGTAAAAACACTGTACTTCTTACAATGGCAGTTACATTGCAGCAAATGGACAACTTCCTATCCTAATGGAAAGTGTTTGCTGCTGTCGAAATGTGCCAAGAGAAGCTTATTACTATCATTTAAAATCTATCGTGTTAAAACTTTTGCAAGAATATGAAATTTTAATTCTGAATTTTTTGGCTTAGTCGGATTACATCGAACTTTTCTTAAGATTGATTACCTTTTCCAATTCCAATTTTCAAGTACTTACAGGTGATTGCATGTGAAATAAAAAGACATAGACAGTTAAATGACAGAATTGATTGAGACATATGTTATGCTCACGCGTTTATTGTTTAAAAAAAGCTCCCGAGTAAATAGTGTGGCTTGGGATCATATTACGGACAAATGGCAACAAATGTCCGAGTGTAATATTTGTAAAATACAACTGAGTTTTAAAAGTTCTGTATCAAACTTTACAAACCATATTAAACGTAAACATCCGTTCGTAAGTTTAGTTAGAAGAAACGACGTTCCAGCTCCAGTGATAACATCCCAGATTAACCAGCAACCACCAATATCAGACCAATCTGCTAGAATAGTACAACAACCTGAAGGTGAACAACGGCCGTCAACTAACTTAGTGCGATTAGTACAACCGAGTGCGAGAACTATAGCTTCATACATATATAAAAAATGCTGATAAATGTAAATCTGATATAGATAAGATAATAATGGATTTATTTATTATGGACTTTCAACCATTCCGTATTGTAGAAGACGAAGCTTTTAGACAATTAATTCAGTCTACTTTTCCTTTTTATGTTATTCCAAATCGTAAATACCTACTTTGCAAACAATTTATTGCCAAGTCGTTACGAAAGTTTGCGAACGATGCGAACGATTGCGAGCGATGTGGAATCGATTTCTATCACAGCGGATATATGGACATCAAGTACAAACGACTCGTACATGGATATTACTGGTCTTTATATCAATAAAAATGACTGCACCCTAAAATCCACCTTGTTAGATTGTGTACTTTTAGAGGGATCACATACCAGTGCCAACGTAGCTACGGAACTGTTACGAATAACGGAGGAATGGAAAGTGTCCGGAAAATTTTTGTTAGCAGTGTCGAATAACGGCGCCATTATTTAAAAACATGATAGATTTAGGCCGGAAGCATTTTGGTTGCTACGCACATAAGCCAAATTTAGCCGTCCAAGAAGGATTATCTGCGACACAAGAATTGGTTAATCTGATTGATAAAGTAAAAACTACTGTTGCTTACTTCAAAAGATCCGCTCAAGCCTTGGAAAAATCAAGCCAAGTTCAAGCGAAACGGCGAGCCGCACCGTGTGTGCACACGAACCATTTGGAGCCACTTTTAACCCCATCATAACTCAAAAACTGTTTCACAAAAACATTTCAAATCTGGCACATTATTGAAACTTGTAAGATATATATGTACTTCAATTTTTGTAAACACATCTCAAACTGTTATTTAGATATTAACGTCTAAACATCATCATTTTTATCACTGTCTGACCTATAGATCAAAACTCTAACACAGTTCCAGATTACCTAGAAAATTCAAATTTGGCATGCAGATAGGTAATTGGGTGAATACAAAGGAATAAATCAGAAATTGATAAATTTTTATCATTGTATTATAATTTTTCACTTAATTGATTCTATTAGGAACATATACATAGCGCGCGGTACGCCGCTGCAGGAGCGGGGTGGGAGCGGTGCGATAAAACTTTGACGCGAACGTGTTCGAGGTCCGAGCGAGCGGCAGGTGGCACTGGCAGCAGCGCTCATAAACGTGAGCGTCGTTTTGCTGTCCGGTGGTCTCTCGATATCTGACCTATGACGTGGCGATTAATGCTACGAAATTAATAATTTTTCTTACGTCGTTTTGCTGTCCGGTGGTCTCTCGATATCTGACCTATGACGTGGCGATTAATGCTACGAAATTAATAATTTTTCTTAAAAAATACTTATAAATTTGTGGTTATATTATTATTACAATCCTTTTAGATAGTTTAAATCAAAAATAATAATAATTTTAGTACAGTTATAAGTATCTATGAATACCTAACTCTCAATGAGTGAGAATGAGACTATTGGTATTTTAACAAATAGATAACAGGTAATTTGTAATGTAATTGTCTTAAATAATTATCTTCTTATTACGTATATAGTACAATGAGTTGTACAATAGAATTACTGCTAGGTGACACACTTAACTTACACCGAATTATTCCAATGCCTCCCGATGGAAGCTGCCTATTCCATGCGATCGCCGTCTCAGATATTAAGTAATGTATATGTTCACATGGAATAATTCCCTATTTGCTTAGCATATGTTATTACTATCCACAAATCACAAGGCCTTAGCTTTGACAGTGCTCTTCTCGACATAGGCTCCTCGATATTTAGCAGAGGGCAGGCTTACGTTGGACTCTCTAGAGCTAAAACCTTAGATGGAGTACATCTTATCAATTTAGATCCAAGTCAAATCAAGTCACAAGAGAGCTCTATTGTAGAGTACAAGCGTTTGCGCACGTTATACCACCCCGACTTGGCCAAATTAAGTGAAACAGAAAATGCGTGAAAAAAATTCCGGATACTGAATGGACGATTCACTCAAACATATCAAAGGTACAAGAAAATATAGAAAATAACACAAAAAAGACAATTATATCCCGTAAACGTAGAAAATACAGCAGTTTAAAAAACCATTTGGTATTAATTTTGTTATAAATAAGCACCTAATAACAATTTATGTACAAGAAGTTAGTGATATCCCATCAAAAACATAAATGTGAAATGAGAGCCAAGTTCAATATTATGATATATGCCTTGGTTGTTCACTTCAACGACAAAAGAAGTAAGATCTAAATGGGTACCAAGTTCAATGGTCAGCCCCGAAATTTATTTATAACAACATAAAATATCGTTTCTTCTTATAACTTAGGATAATATATTGTAGCCTAAGGTCTGACTTGGCTAGTTTTCATATACATATATAATACTCATTTCACATTTATATTTTTGATGGGATTAAAAAAATACCAGGAACAGGCCGGAAAAGCTCCTAAAAGACCTCTGTAATGTGTAAGCAGGTGGAATTCTACATTCTACATGATGAGAGTTTCTAAAGAGAGAGAGTAGAGTGCGCTCTCTAACTTAAACGTTAATAATATGTCCTTAACTGCAGAGATTGGAAACTTTGTGAACACGTTTGCAATGTTTTAAAACCCTGTGAAGAAGTTACAAAGGAAGTAAGTGCTCAGAAATATGTAACAGGGAGTATAGTGATACCTATAACGAAAGGGTTAGTCAAATCTCTGTAAAATATTAACACAAGTGCATACCTCGACACCGCCCAAAATTACGACAAGACTTGCTGGCCGCTATAAAAAATATTTTATAGCGGCCAGCAAGTATATTATTTATAAATTTAGATAAAAGTGGCACATTTACTACCTGTATGTTCCTGGATCCTAGATTCAAACTGTATTTTGAAAATCAATGTGTAGCTGACACTACAACACAAAGAATTATAGAACTTATTACGTCTATTATAAATAAAGAGGATAGAAATAGTTCCCAAATTCAAAATGAAGAGCAGCAGCTATCGGATCAAGACGCAAATCCTCCACCTCAGCCACAAATTAATTTAGTTTGGCAGCACCATGCCGAAAAAATAAAAAATATTCAACCCAAGGGCACGGCAGTTTCTCGAGCGATTTTAGAAGTTCAAAGATATTTGGACGATAAAGTTGTGTTGCCATGTGAGAATATGTCACCACTAGATTGGTGGAAAAAGTGGACAGATGTATACCCGCATTTGTATGCTCTGGCCCTCACCAAGTTGAATGCAATGGCCACGAGTGTCTAGGCTAGTTAAACAATACTGTGATGTCAAATACTACCAGCGCCATCTAATAACGAAAAGTAAAATTATGAAAGGCGTATTTTTATAGGTTATCATATTATTATTATATCATTTTATTATTATTATAACAATTTTAATAGTACCCTTGTAAAAGATTATTTTCCTCATGTGGCTTATTGCTAAATGACAGGAGAACGAGGCTGGGAACTGGAAAAGTGCAACAATTAATGTTCTTAAATCAAAATTCTTAAGTCTGATTTTCTCCATATATATAAAAAAAATAACATTAACGTAAGTGATTAAAAAAATAGTAAAAAATAAACAAACGAAAAAACAAAAGAAAGGCTAAATCTGATTACATTGAAATAAAAATGAATTAAAATCTTTTAAATACGCCAACAATCTACAATGTAGTATGTTGACAGTCCTAAGCCTGTGTAAAGTATGAAGGGAAGATTACAATTCATTATTGCACACGTTTCAGTACTACACACGTAAAGCATACTTGAAACTAAAGTGCATCCTATTCCAACAATATTAAACTTTATGCGTACTACATACTTTATGGACTAGGTGGAACAGGTATTTGAATCGAGTATTTATACAGAATTGGACTAGGTGCAACTAGTACGAAATTTATCTAGTACGACTGTCATTTCTAGTTTACTAACGAACTTTCACTTATAAATGAGATACGTAATTGAAACAACCAGTATGTCGCCAACACAAACGAGAAAATTTGTTGAAAAATTCTTTGCACCTTATAATATTACAAATAATCTTAACATCGAGATTCGGTTAATTCTTCGGTGAGTTCTGCGATTCCTAATTCATGCAAATTGCAAAGTCATTCGTCGGGAATTGCAACGCTTGGTTCGGAAGAAATAGGTAGATAGTGTAAACAACAAATAAATGTGAAATACGATTCCTTACAGAAATGTGATCTATTCTACTTATTTAAAAATCTTGTTAGTATACAAAGTTTTAATTTTAGTATTTTGTGTTATTATAACTTAAAATATTTTAATTACAAAAGACAAGTATAATTTTTGTGATAAAGTACTTAGGTATTTCTTCTGTAGACCATATTATTAATTAATTCTTTTTGCTGTAAGTACATATCCAACAAAAAAAAATTAAATAAATTCGCCTTTCATAACTTCCTTCTAAAATTCTTCGGTAACTTAAAGAATGATGAATTCATTTGTTGGTCATTTCATTTAGTATCCATCCACGCAACAGTTATAGTAGTAACGACGTTTTATTATTTAATAATAATTTTTAAAATACATTAACACTTTTACAACTATTTTTACCTACAATTAAATATACTAAACACTACACAAAAACTATTTCAACAATATTTACAAAAGTTATATACGTAAACAGCGTTAAAAAATTTAACATTCAATCGCCTCCAACGCGCTAGCCCTGACTGCGTTATTTCGCCCAGGCGCGTCGCGATTTCAGGTAATTATTTCACGTAGGTAGCAAGAGTGATAGAGGCCTGACCATACTTCTGATAAAATCGCAACAGATATCACAACACTGGTTGACAAGTTTGGATTAAGGAAAAAAATTACTTCATAGTAACAGATAATGCTGCAAACATAGTAAAATCAGTCAAAGACATTTTAGGATGGAAACATTTTGGCTGCTACGCACATACTTTAAACTTATCGTTGAAGATGCTGTCCAACTTGTTAAAAATGATATTAAAAAAGTTAAAAGGATCGTGGCCCATGTAAAAAAAGCACGCTTTCATCAGAGATATTGCAAAAATATCAAGTACAACAAGGCAAGAAACCAAAACGGCATAATCAAGCTGTGGATACGAGATGGAACTTAACTTATTTTATGTTGAAACGATTTGTTGAACTCGAAGAAGCTATTCGAGCTTCTTTAGCTCTTACAGACGGTCGTTTGCCTGTAATTACTGCCGAAGACTAGATACTATACTCACAATTGTGCCAAATATTAAGACCTTTTGAGGAACTAACCTATTCCATGAGTGGACAAAAATATGTAACGGGAAGCTCCGTAATAGTTGTCACATGATGCTTAAAAGAAGCGTGCGAAAAATTAATAGACAGAACGGATCTATTAGCTAACGCAAAAGACACCGTTCGGTTATTAAAATCTGGATTAGTTAACCGGTTCGAAATAATTGAACAAAGTGGCACCTTTCCGTTATGCTCTTTTATGGAGCACCGGTTAAAAATGCAAGGTTTTTCAGATCAACACGAAGCACAAAAAACAAAAGAAAAAGTTAGGAAAATGATTGCAGCGTTGATCGCATAAACAATAGGAAATACCACAGCGTCTACAGTCTCGTTAGTAACTGATGATGTTAACAGAAATGCAAATGATGAACTAAGCCCCTGGAACATTTTGGATCAAATCGAGTACCAGAATTCAAGGAACGCTACTTTCAAAGGCCTTCAAGGAGGTAGAGATGTACCTATCCGATGAGTTATTACCTCGAAAGGACCAATCAGGAAATTTGAATTGCCCACTAGAATGGTGGAAAAAACATCAAATTGTATACCTTAATCCAAAGAAAATATTTGTCCGTTCCTTGTGAACGGATTTTCTCAAAAACTAGTCTTATTATCAACCAAAGACGTACAAGGCTGACCACCAGCAAAGTTGAGCAAATCATGTTTCTTAACGTAAATCCACTTCTAAGAGTATGAACTAAATGTTAAATAAAACAATTTGACAAATGTACATACAATCAACAAAATCAACATAAGAAAAATGGAAAAATACAAAAAAAAATATAAAAACCAAAACTATAAAAAAACATATTGTAAATAGTAATTGATTTGTGTAAATAGAATCGGATGATCTTTTGAATACGCATGAGTAGAATATGGTTTATAGCTAATTGTATTCAGTCAGTCCTAAGCCTGAAATCAAAAGTTTTCCAATATATATATTGAATAAAATTGTTTCTAAAATTGAACTTCGCAGCGTTGAATAAAAGCCGTTCATTAAATGCACGGTGTTTACGTTGAAAGATGACATTAGTAGTACGTTCACTCGTTGACGAATTCAACTAGTTGACAAAAGTAAATCAACGTTAACGTTTTGTTAACGGAAAAACCGTCAACGACCCATCGCTAGTTGCTAGATTATTGCAATTTTGGCTGTTTACCACTGTCCGTCACCCATATCGCTAGTTAAAAGTAAACCTTTCAAAAAGGAAAGGTATTCAAAAATAAACAATATAAAATAATGCTGAGCTGATCAAAGTAACTAAAAATATAAGCTCATTCGTATCTATATTTCTATTAACACAACAATACCGCGACGTAGTAACGAAGTAGTGCCATCTAGTTGACAACCTGTTAAGTATTTTTTAGGTTTATAGATTTCAGTGCACTTATGGGCGGGCAGGTTATTGACAAGTTTTAGCTCATCAATATAATATATCACAGAATATAAACAAGAAGAAATAGCAAAACGCTAAGTTTGTATCAGAATCATTGTTGCCAAACTTACTACTACCACAGAATAAATAATAGTACTAGAACTACTACTAACAAAATAACTTTACCATAACCATATCATAGCATACTTTAAAAATAACCTTGTAACGTATGGTATGGTAACACATTTCACTACTTAAATCATTACAATATTATTATCTTGTGATAGTTTTCTCTTTGACAAATTGTTTACGCATTTGATACCATCTTTTTAATCCAATTATTACAGAAAATGTAAAAAATGCGCTATAAATGACTGTTTTTTAGGAAATATATAATTTTAAAAATATTTCTTATTTATATTACTATTAAATTCCCTACGCGTAATATTTGTGCAATCAACCCAAATATTCATTAGAATTTGAATTTTAAATCCCGTTATAAAGCTAGTATTTACCTTACAGAGATTTATTTTCATAAAGTGAAATACGTATAAATGCAATAAATCAAGATTCTGCAATTAACACTTTCCCAGGATTCAGTTTGAGCTGAACGTTCGGGAGCAGTGAAACCAATCTTACGAGTACACATCGAACACCGGCGCAAAGTAGCCAGCCTTTCGGTCTTCTACAGGATGCATTTCGGAGAGTGTGCGCAGGAATTGCATAATTTAATTCGTCCCTCTGCCTTCCACCATCGGACAACCAGATGTTCGGCTAGTCTCCACCCTTTCGTTGTTGAATTACCACGTATTCGAACCAAACGGTTTGCTACGTCGTTCGTCATGCAATATATCAAATATTCTAGTTCTATGGTTTACAAGATAGGTAATTTTGCATTTCGTTTATTTTTTGTATTTGACTTTGAAAAATTGTTAAGGTACCAGTAAAAGAATTAACATTCATACATAATTATAATAACTATAATAAACAAAATTAATAAAACTAAATTCTTCCTTGTTATAAGTCAGTCAAGTAAGTAAGTTACCTATAAACTTAATATATAAATATCCCATATCACGATGCTCATTCACGTTAATATGTGAAACCGATAAAACGATTTTGTATACGTGTATTGCTTACTTTTTTATTTATTTATCATTTACAAGTTGAATACAAAAGCATAAGTAAATAACCTCTATTAACCATAATTTTTTGTAAAAATTCTATCTTCTACAGCCCTTCACAAGTCCACTGCTGAACATAGAACATACAACATAGAACCTCCCCCAAGTAATGCCACAAAGCAAAATAAAACACAAAGAAAAATATATACATAATATTATTTTTTTATTACTACATCAGCAAAACAACTATTTCTACGGTAGCATAAAAGACAAACGCATTTAAAAACTTAAAAATACATAGAGTAAAAGAATGAAACGTAATATTTGACGCAATTGTGAAATAAATACGAATATTAAATAAACATGTTGAATGTTTCATAGAAGGTTGCATGCACATTCACGCACAAACGAGCATGCGGCTCAGATAATGAAAAATACGTATCAATTGTACACACGAAAACACTCAAATCGGCAAATTCGAGGAATCAATGCAATATTTAACATGAAATATCACTCTTTACGATACATGATTTCGTAGCGTTGTCGAGTGATTACGAGAGATGATTTCGTAGCGTTATCGAGTGGTTACGAGAGATGATTTCGTAGCGTTGTCGTAGCATCCGTAGCGATTGACAGGCTATTTATCATTTCAACTCAATGCTTTTTCAAAATATTTACGTCATCGTAATAAAATTTTGCATCTCTGTTTTGGTTAGTTTGCATTTATTGTTTTCGTTAGTAAAATGAATAACAAATTTTAAATAGTCATCAGTTGCTGTCCACATGATTTGTAAATTAATTAACACGAAATTTTGTGGATTGTACAGAGTACAGCACTAAGTTAATGAACTGTGAAGAAAAATAATGCATTTCCCATTATTGATGTTGATGATTTAGTAAGCCTAAATCAACATCAACAACTCAAACATATTATATAATACTAAAATATAATTCCTACATAGTTCTAGTAAGAATTATATTTTGGTTCTAGTAAGTAGTACATTGATCGAATAGTGTCAGTATACTCGTAAGAACCCCGCAGCTCTGGTATTCTTCCTATGTCACAGTTGACCTTTAATAGACTGTTACTTAACGTAAGTAGTATATAACCCACTGATGACATATCATTTCGGGTTTCGTCTAGGTCACAGCATTGTTACGGTTTTAATTACGGCATATCAATGTCACATAATATGATATTTTAATATAATACCGCATTAAAACATATAGTAAAACGATAAAACCAATAATATTATGACTTTGACTATACTATTCTCTCTACAATCATCACAGCCCAATATTAATGCATATTTATATTTATCCCTACCGCGTTACTCGATTAACTATAAATGCTAAGTTGATTCTGCCATTTTATTATCGGTATAATATAGCTGCAGCGCGGCTTTCCCAAGCAAAGAAATCCCATTAGTTCAAAAATATATAATTACTAACTGTGTCCTGTAGATTCAACCTCGGATTAACAATTAAATTATTTTAGCACGAAAGCTACTCATGATGTGTTAGGATTACCTCACAGAGCACTTATTTACAAAAACTTTTAGGATCTTGGATATAATTATTTCATTAATTAACATTTGATTAATCCCATAATTCTAATCTATTATGGATTACAAACTTCAGTTTTATATTACAAAGTGTGACAAAAACTGTATTTTGAATATTTCAAGCAAGCTAAGGGAAACTAAAAGAAAAAGTAACAGCTAGCAAATTCTTCAAATATGCCAAACAAAGTCACTAATTGATTTAAAAAATCGGATCAATAAAAATAAATACATGTTGTATCAAATGGCTTTATCATAAGCAATGTTGGAAATTTTGTTTTGTGGTGCTAAAAATAAATTACAAAACAAGCGAGAAGCGATAACTCGTGAGCGTTGCTTTTTATCATATATCACCATCATCATCATCATTACAGCCCTTCACAAGTCCACTGCTGAACATAGGCCTCTCCCAAGGTATACCACAAGGCACGGTCCTGAGCCACCTGCATCCATCGACTTCCTGCATGTCTTATCAGGTCGTCACTCCATCTAGTGGGGGTTGCCCTACCCTTCGCCTACCGATACGAGGCTGCCACTCGAGAACGTTTTTCCCTAACGTTTGCCGGTTCTTCGAGCTATATGGCCGGCCCATTGCCACTTCAGCTTACTAATCCATTTGGCTATGTCGGTCACTCTGGTTCTACTGCTGATATACTCACTCTTTGACTACAGTGTCAATAAATAATTATGACTGCTCGCAATGCAGTAGCTATGCATGCGGCGGAATAACAGTGCTTGTGGGGTCGCAAGTTAGAATTAAGTACGGATCAAGTGTTTGTATGGCGTATAATTTATATATGTAAATCGCTTCCACTAGAGAAAAGAAAATGCTTACGTGGGGTATCGATTTTTTTGTAAAATATTAAAATTAGATAATTTTGTTAATAACCAAATCGTTGATGACTTTATGAAATGTCGTCTTTACTCTTTCGTAAAGTTATATTAAAGCTATTATCAATTTCTTCTTTAAAAATAATTAAAATATACATGAAAAGTTCCCAAATTCGATATTAATTAGAACACAAAATGTTTTTTCTTTGTATATGTCTAGTTACATAATCCCAGTCCAATACTGGAAGAAATTTCAATACGAAATAATCAATTCCTTTATATAATATAATTTATTTGTACCGTGTAGCATTATTTTAAGTGTACATAAATTGTTATATATAAAAGTACTTTTATTATATCAGATACGTATAAGCACCTACTATTTACACACGAAGCAATATTATTGCTTTGATCAAAGCAATACGCGTGAACATCTATTAAAAAGACAATATATAAATGTTATCAATCAAAATTTAAAAACCATCTGAGCTACAACCACCACATAAACCGGGTTCATCCCCTATACTATTTACACACGGGGGACATCTAGTGGATTGGACTGCTGTTCTTATATTCCAAAATTTCTTTGTTTAAAAAAAATATTTATTTAATATTAATACTAGAAATATTACTTTATAAGTGGTAGATCCATGCCGCAGCTATATATTAATAGTATAGTTGTACTACGAATGGGTTAGCACGACCGGGGAAGGACCACGCTCTCACAGAATACCAGCGTAAAATAGCAGCTTAATACTGCTGTGTTTCGTATGGTGAGTGTAGAGAACCGGAGATCCTATTTACTGGAAAAGAGACATTCCGCCTTAATCCTAATGGGTGACAACGCATCTGCATTTTGATTCGTAATCGAGGATAGATGTAGATGTCTATGGGCCACAGCAACCACTTACCATTAGGTGCACTGTGTGCTCGTTTGTTACTCGTATTTTATAGAAAAAGGAACTTATGTTCTTGAAATTAATCTTGATAAGGGAATCGTTGACTAACTATTACATGACATTAAGTTTTTCCGAAAATAAAAATTAAAAAGTAATGTGATTGGCAAGACGTTTAAACGTAATCGTACAATAATAACACACTTCAAATTCTAAATCCTATTCTAAATAACTTTATGGGCAATGATGTCAATACTATGGCTATATGATACCAAAGTGACACGGCAAACGAACTCGTAGTCCACCTGAGAGTAAGTGGCTTCTACATAGGCACCTGGAACCCACTCTTAAACAAAGGGGCTAAAGATGCGTTGCCACAAGGAGTATTTAGATGGAATACTATGGCTATATGTTATATAATTAACTCGTAGTCCACCTGACAGTAAGTGGCTTCTACATAGGCACCTGGAACCCACTCTCAAACAAAGAGGCTACAGATGCGTTGCCACAAGGAGTATTTAGATGGAATACTATGGCTATATGTTATATAATTAACTCGTAGTCCACCTGACAGTAAGTGGCTTCTACATAGGCACCTGGAACACACTCTCATACAAAGAGGCTACAGATGCGTTGCCACATGGAGTATACAGATGGTATATTTAAGCTTAAATAAATATAGCCTTCTGGAAAATTTAATTTGAATAAAATATAAAATCCAACTCATTAAATTCAAATTTACATACATATGGTGTCATCATAATTGAAAAGTTGTGATTAAATTATTAGGATTTTCGTTTTCAATTCATCAGATTTCGATATAGATCGATTTAGTGTTAATACAAATAACTGGCTTGCTAGGTTTAATTTTGGCTAGTTAAATTATCCGTTAACCACCACCGCTAGATATAATCAATCCTTTCAAAAAGAAAGGAATTCAAAAATTAATAATGTGGTTAAGTTCTATGTGTGATTGTCAAAGTAACTTAAAATAAAAGCACAGTAGTATCTATTTTATCTACTAACATAACCATACCGCAACGTAATAACGAATTAGTGCCATCTAGTTGACAACATGTTAATTATATTTTAGGTTTATAGGCTTCAGTGCACTTATGGGTGGACAGGTGATTGAAGTTTTAGCTCATCGATATAATATATCACAGAATATAACAAAGAGGAAGTAGCAAAACGTATAATTTGTACCAGAATCACTGCTGCCAACCTTACTACTACCACAGAATAAATAATAGTATAAAAACTGCTGTTAATAAATGTTTATTCCAATATATTATAATAAATCCAAATATTTACTATTATAAATGCCCATTTGTGAGATAGATGAAGTTGGAGCTGCACCTTATCATTGCACACTGAATCCTGTAGAGATTATTCGGGGTATTATGAACCAAAAAGTTTACGATAAGACATAATTAGGTCTGAAGATATATTAAAATTTTGCCAGAAGAAACTTTCTCACAAATTGGTGCACATGAATAGCGAAAATGTTGTCAACATGTCATGTAAATCGAAGATGATTTCATTAATCTAAAGAGATTGTTTGAAATGCAGGAGGAACGATTAAAATAAACACTTGTTTGTCTTCAACGTCATCCTCTTCATCAGATGAAGAACGAAATACGCAGGTATATTTTTTATTTCAATCACGATTGATAACATTACTCTTTTGTTAACAAGCAGATGGAATATCTTACATAGATTTCTTCATATCTGTGCATATAAATGCATGATATTGGCAAATAAATAAACCTTTTTAATTTCCAGCTAAGAAAATTGAAAATATTCAAAAATAGGGAAGTTATTGGTTTCACTCCGATTTTTGAAAATCGAGTTTTCATCGGATCTCAACGTTTTGAGATCCCAGGAAGCTATTCTGACTAATTTCCCGTGGACGTCCGTATGGATGTATGTATGTATGTGTGTATGTGTGTGTGACTTTTGAACGTCTTGATCGATTGAGATGCGGTTTATAGCGTTCTAAAAATCTCAGAAAGAGAACGTTCTAAAGATCTAGCGTTCTAAAGAAGAAAGAAAGACTGATTCAAAAATCGGTTTATTCGTTCGTGAGATATTGATGGAGAAAGAATTTGAAAAAAAAAAACGGTTTTTTTTTAACGTAACTTCGAGATTTCGCAACATAATTTGGTGAAATTAGGGAGCGCTTTGTTTGAAATTGGCGGATGTTCCAGGGATGGCCTGCAGGATCTTTTATCTGTCTATCTGTTTGCCCGGGCTAAACTTCAGAATTACTGGGTGATACCTAGAGGAATCTAGGTTAAGTTTTATCTGAAAAATTTAAGGATTTTTTTTTTGAAAAAATGGAATATTGGCAGCCTATATTTAAGTAAAATTTGCTTTATCTAATAATTATAGTGCTTTTTGTGCTTTAGAAATGAGGACATCCCCTGTAGAACCAGAGTAACTGACATAGCCTAACAGCTTAATAAGCTGAAGTGGCAATGGCCTGAACCGTGTTTTTTTTAATATGTCGTTTGCTTTAAATAATAGCCAGCATTCTTCTCGTAATTTTGTAAGGAGGAAGGCCAGCCAATAGTTTTTGATTAGTTCTACAAAATATATAAATTGCCTTGTACCAACACTCTGTTTCGTTCTTCGTAAGAGTCGTCATTCGGATCTCAAAGGACGATCATGGGAAAGGCGAGAAACTATCTGGTTCTCAATAAATTCACTTCTTAACTCTGACGTAAAGTGTACAGACCAGTGACAAGGTGCAACGACAAACGAGCGAGAAGTATGATACTGTGATCGCGAATCAAACTTGCAAATCCTATCTGTAGCAAGATGACAAAAGTAAATGTTATAACATCAAGTGAATAGAAACAATTTGTGTGACAAATTTGAGGTACTTCAGGTATGCGTATGTTTAGTAAATATTACAAGAAATCAACATCATCGTCCTTGTCAGTTCGAAAAAGTTCACAGCTACTCCTCTTCCGATGTAGAGAGTATGAACTATATATTATCTTTGCCTTAATGGTCAGTCAGGCTTGACCGGCGGATTGACAATCGCAGTACCTGACGTGAGGGCCTTTGACGCTTCTGCTAACAGAATGGTTAACTTCCTGTGTAGTGGAGGCCATAAAATCTCCTTGGTATCTCCCATATTAATATATGAAATCCTTTATTTGTATATTTATATATGTAAGTCGAACCTCGACCGAGAGGTCAATCGACGGATTCAACTCGGCTGAGCATCGTTCGGGAAATTAAGGCACATTTTCTCGTCAGGAATACCTCAAAATCAAAACTAGATTGTACAACTAGTGCGTCTTGCCAGTGATGACTTATGGATCTGAGACATGATCCTTCACATCTGGCCGTATGAGGACGCTCAGCGAGCTATGGAGAGGGCTATGCTCGGCGTTTCTCTTCGTGATAAACTTAGGAAGGAGGATATAGTATATAGTATATAGTATATAGTATATAGTATATAGAGGATAGAGGATATAGGATACAGTAGGCGTAGTGTAGAGCGACCCCCTACTAGATGAAGTGACAACCTGGTGACGACCTGAACCAAGACATGCATCCTTTAGGGAGCCCTATGTTCAGCAGTAGACTTTTAAAATGATGGTGATGACGATACATGAAATATTTAAATGGCAACAAACTTTATTTTACTATCATAAATTTTGATATAGGTTATCAACATTTATGATAGTAAAATAGTAAAATAAAATTGATAGTGATAATTGCACACATTGTTTTCGGTGTACTCAAGGACAAAAACTAAATTTTTCATACGATTCTATTATATTCTATTCGATACGATCTATGTGCTCTGACTTTGCCTTGGCAATGACTCTTTTGAAGGACCTGGAGGCGGAATTATACTTCTTTTTTAGAGCGCTGGTGTTTACATTCCGGGATGTTGATGCGTCAGCCCAGGCATGGTAGCACTCCTGTTTATAGCATGGAGCTATTTTACAGGAGCGACCAAACTATGGCTGAGATTTGCCTCCGATGGGCACCACAGAGGAAGGAATAAAATGTTTCATACGCTGAAGTACCACATCAGCGACAGAATCGCAGACACCGTTGGGATCGTCCGGCGAGAAGCAAACCCGCCCCCAAGGGTAGGATGCAAAGAAAGACCGTATCCCATCCCAATCGGCTGACCTATAGTGCCAAACACGGCGGCAGCCTGGAGAATGCAAATGCGATTTCAGCGTGAGTGGCGTCACACTCCGTTTAGTCCGAAAATATGTTTTCTTAGTTATTGTTTGAGTGGGTTTTTTAAGCTTGTCTCATTTTTTAATAACAGATATATTCTATAAGACCTAATTACAAAATTTCGTAAATATTCGCAATGGAATTAAAGACAGAAGAGCGTATAGTGAATTATAATAGTGCTGAGATTTGACTGGTACGATTGTTTGTTGTACGTGTAAAAGATTGAAAACTTTTTTATGTTTTGTACTCGATTTCATCACTTATCATGGAAACTAAATATTGCACAGACATTTCAACACTCACTCCCCTATATTAAAGCGATTGCTAAGAACCTTTATGATTATTATTTTATGAATATAACTCTAAACAGAGATAATTTTATAAGTTATTTGACGGTGTCGCGGTCTAGCATGGCACTGATTTAAGAGTATTCAAAATTAAAAAAAAATTTAAAAAAAAAATTTTATGTTGCATAAGTTTTTAATGCACTTCAAGTAAAATGTTTTAAGACATGCCCGGATCTGACAGTTTTTATTTTGATTTCGGGTAGTTATAATAATACAAACAACTTCATTATAGGCGCAAAATCAAGAAACAGGATATAACAGTAACAGTTTTTGATTACGTCATATGCCATCGAATGATTCTGTGAAATACCTGTTTAAATTTACCCATCAAAGGGTCAGATATATCCCGACAAGGTACTCAAATTACAGTTGGCAACTTTATTACTGGCAACACCGGTCCGCCCCTCTCCGTGCGCAACCTAAGTCTATCTATCAAACGATGAATTCAAATGTTTGATTTGGGTCATATAAAGGATATCTATCGGTTTGTTTGTGGATTAAAAAACATGTATGCATAGGTTTTATTGATATCACACTGTTTCTTCAAAGAAATGTGTAACAGAACATACGGTGGTAACTTAATTTTATTAGACCATTATTTATTTTTCCATTTCGAATCCGGTTGACAGTTTTTAAATAAAAGACATTTAAATGGGAATATTTCTTAAAGAAATGGCAAGTTATGGGCATTGTATGCGCTAATCAAACCTTGTGATTGACCTTAACTACAAACTTATATAACTTAAATATATAAATATCTCATATCACGATGTTCGTTCACATTAATCTCCGAACCAGTTCAAACGATTTTGCAAATGTGTATTGCTTACTTTTTTATTTATTTATCATATACATGTTGAATACCAAAAAAATTAGTAAATAACCTCTAAAAACTATAATTTTTAGTAAAAAAAATGCTATTTATAAAGCTATTGATAGATTATATATATATATATTATAGATATATACAGAGATTTATATCTCTTTTATATGTTATATATATATATATATATATATATTAATTCTTTGTTACTACATCAGCAAAACAACGAATACTAAGGTAGCATATAGGACAAATGCGTTTATAACCTTTAAAATACCTAGATTAATAGAATGAAACGTATTATTTGACGCAGTTATAAATAAAATACGAAAATTAATAAGACATGTTCGGTACTGAACGTTGTTAGTGAGATAGTCTATGTGATTTTTTTATAGAATAGGGCACAAACGAGCGGCTCAGATAATGAAAAATTGCATCATTGTGCACACGAGAATACTCAAAACGGCAATTCGAGAAATTGACGCAATATTTAATATATAATATCCCTCTATACGAAACAAGAGATGATTTCGTAGCGTGTCGTAGTAACCGTAGCGACGGACAGGGTATTCATATCATTTCTCTTTCAATGCTTTTTCAAAATATTTACATCATCATAATTAAATTTTGCATCACTTTTGTGGTTATTTGGTATTTATTATTTCCGTTAGTAAAATTTATATCAAATTGAGAAACGGTCATCAGTTGCTATCTACATGATTTGTAATTTAATTAACACGAAATTTTGTGGTTAAAATACTGAGTTAATGAACTGTGAAGAAAAAAAATACATTTCCTATTATTGATGTCAATGCTTTAGTTATCTTGAATGGATACTCAAACATAATATATCGGTCTCCAAGGTTTGGTTTTCAGTTCTAATAAGTAGTACATTGAACGAATAGTGGCGGTATAGGAACAATCCCATATCCCCCAATGGGTGTCGTAATAATATCGTATTAAAATATCTGCGACTTTGTTTAAAGCCGTCGTTTTAAGAACCGATGACAAAACAATAATATCATGACCAAGACTATACTATTCTCTCTAAGATCATCACATCCCATCATTATTGTGGCAGTACTTTGGTTGTAGCACGAACGGGTTGATTCGACCGGGGAAGGACTACGTTTTGATAGAACACAAGCGTGAAATAGCAGATTAATGATGACGTGTTTCGTTACAGTGAGTGTAGTAATTGGAAGACCCCTTTATTGGAAACAAAGCATTCACATTAGTCATCAGGGTAGACACGCATCTTTATTGTAATTCTTAAACGAGTATATGTGTAGATTTCTACGAACAGAGCACCCACTTACCATTAGGTGAACTTGGGAGTTACTGTCAGCCATATTTTATTAAAAAATATTTTAGACAATAAAAGCTAATCAAACAAAATTTCTATACTGTTCGATGATAAGTGGTAAATAAATCCATAGATATAGATTCGATGATAATATCCTTCTGAACAGTTGCTACCTCGGCCACAACACCAAAAAAGGAATCACTTATCGTAACTTTTGATTCATAAGTCCGATGCTATAATTTCGAATTTAAAAAAAAACAGACGCATCATTTTACTTAACAGAATCTCTTTGCAATGTTTTGGGGTAGTAGCACGATTGAAAAAGGACCACGTTTGCACAAAATACTAGCAATTTTTCATTTAGTCTTTAATCATTTAGTCTTCATGTAGCTTAATTTTCTATATTTTATGAACTGTATTAGGTTCTATTGTGTGTGCGCTGTACGCAATAATGTATGTATTATGTTATGAAACAAAACGACACAACAAACAAACGGCACAGTGGGGAAGGGACGCCCTAGTCGAAAGTTACGGACGAGCATGATATGTTAAGAATGACTCATAATTGCGTTGCAAAAGAATAATGCCATTATCAATGTCGACTCAAAAGATCGTGGTTTAGAATCCGCTATTCGACGACTGTCGTGAAACACCTTACGGCGCCTCTACACGTTGGCCAACACAGTGGCGAATGTAGTGGCCAATAGCATTGGCCAACGTGTAGACGGGGTGTTTGGGCTTCATTGGTATGTATTGGAACGATGGCCCGCAAGTTGGCGCGAGATCCGTGTGGTGTCGGTTTTTTACAAAAGATCAAAGGATTGTTGGCAGAGTTTGGTCGCCGCGTCCACACGTTGGCCGCGCTTTTAGTTTGCTACAAGCTCCCAGAGTGATTACACGCATCTGATTTAAATTTTATATTGAAGCTTTGTATGGTGGATGCCCCCATTACCAGCCTTTTAGTGCCAATTTTAACTTTAAACATTCCTACTATTTTAATTAGCGCGATTTAATTATTATTGAACATTTGTTTTAATCAATAAGCTACTTATCAAAAAAATTAACGTTTTTTTTTTACATTCAGATTATTACGAGAACAATTTTAAAATGAAAAAAAAATGAAGCACGTCGTTTATACGTGGTAGAACCATGCAATTATATTAGAAGTATAGTTGCAGCACGAAGGTCGGCTCGACCGGGGAAGGAGTGATTACACGCACCGGATTTAAATTTTATATTCACGCTTTGTAGGGTGGTACCCTATTAGCCTTGTAGTGCTAATTTCAACTACTACTTTAATTAGCGCGATTTAATTATTTTTAAATATTTGTTTTATTCGATAAGCTATTTATCAAAACAAATAATGAACAATTATTTACAATCAGATTATTACGAGGACAATTTTAAAATAAAAAAATGAAGCACATCGTTTATATGTGGTAGAACCATGCAGTTATATTAGAAGTATAGTTGTAGCACGAATGGGTCGGCTCGACCGGGGAAGTACCACGCTCTCACAGAATATCAGCGTAAAATAGTAGCTTAATGATGCTGTGTTTCGTATAGTGAGTGTAGAGAACCAGAGACCCTTTTTAAAGGAACCGAGGCATTTCATCTTAGTCCTCACGGGTGACAACGCATCTGCATTTTGATTCGTAATCGAGGATAGATGTAGATGTCTGTGGGCCACAGTAACCACTTACCATCAGGTGAACTGTGTGCTCGTTTGTCACACTATCCTATAAAAAAACGACGATTTCTTATAATTTAATCGTGCAAGATTTCGAATCATCATCATCATTACAGCTCTTCACAAGTCTACTACTGAACATCCTCCTCCACAGACTGCCGCAAAGCATGGTCCTGAGCCACTTTGCTCGTCATGAGTTTTTCATTTATGTTCTAAGTTATAATTAGTACCTATTATTAAGTCAATGTTAATTATATTTATTGCTATTGTTTTTGTCTTTCTCAAAAAATAATTAAATTACCAAATAAATTATGTGGTGTTTTTTATATACATCAAATGTCTGATAGAAATGCAAGTAGGTACATATTTTGCTAAACTTTAAAATCAAATCTTTAAAATAAATCTTTAAAATAAGTTAAGTTCTTATTAACGGTATTTATTCCAGTTTATGATGCATGTAAAAAATAAATAAAGCTAATTGTATATCGTATATCTATTTACAGCCCCATTAATAACCACTATTATTTTATAAGTAATTCTTTTATAAAAAACGTTAACCCCACACTAGGATTTTCTCTCGGATCGCAGTTTACAAACATAAATTGCACAAGGACACAAATCCAGATTTTGGCAAAATAATTATAAAATTTTCAATACCATTGTCGCCAGAACTTAACACATTCCAATGCAAAATATATTATGGGTTGTATGAATAAATTAAACACAAACGTAGAAAGACATATTATTGCTTGAGATTATCTATTAAAAAAATGAAATGTAATATTTTTTATAAAGTTTCAAGTTGATCGTAGTGGACAGTAAAATTAATCTCACCATCATCCGTGTTGTGGTGAGGTAGGAATATCAACTACCCCATATGGTCTCGTGGGTACGTGGGTGTACTCGTAAGCGATCACGGAGGGAAACTGAAACAGGAGCAGCCGGCTTGCCAAGCGTGGCCACCATGCTAAATTCTCCTATTAATCAATCTTCAATCTATGGAAAAGTCTGTATTCAGCAATAAAAATTTATAAGTGGTAGTGGATTTCTTGATAGAAGATTTCTTGAGTATATATATATATATATATATATATATATATATATATATATATATATATATATATATGTGTGTGTGTGTGTGTGTGTATATCAAGAAATCTGATTTTTCTTTTTTGAGGATGTTTCAGTTTAATTGTTTTTGATCATTTCCTACCTTATATACTCAAATCTAATAAATCAAAATTATTTTTTGTTTGTTCGTATTTTATGCGCTGCCATGCCATTCATCAAATTGCGGTCTTTGTCAACTTATTGTTTGCACTCGTTCAAAAGTTATTGACATACATAGTACAATTAACTTACACTAGGCATTGACTTATATATTACTAGACACTAGGTGGTTTGCGTATCGTTCAGCAAAATTTATTTGAAAGTTGTATATCATTCAATGAATTTATTGTCCTTACTAATTAAACAAAATAACTTTTCAAATTTAAAACCATGATTTCATAATCATTTCACGGCACTAAAGCGCCGGGTACAGACTATTTTTAAATAAATGATATTTGAAGAAGTTCCGCTAGCCCAAATATTATTTTGTTAATATTTACTTTTTTATATTATTGAGATGAAATCCACCGGAAACTGAGACTAAAGGTTGCTTATAATCTCACTCCCATACATTTAGTCCGATATACATCTACTTATGAAAAAACGTACAAGTAAGGTTGGCACTTCCACGTAGTAGAGTCACGTACAGCTGTATGAGTATTATTGTTGCAACATGAATGGCTCGGCTCGACCGGGGTAGAACCACGTCCTCACAAAATATCCGCGCAAGAACAGCATAATGCTGCAGTGTTTCACATAGTGAGCGTTGAGAACTGAACACTCTTTTTACTGGTAACGAGACATTTTATGTTATTCCTTATCGGTGACAACGAATTTATGTTTTGATTCACTTATGGCGAATTAAGTATCCATTGGCGCGGATGGGATGTATTGTTTACTGTGTGCTTAGCGATATACTACTCGTATGTGTACGCTTTGATGTCGAAATCGTTTATTATGTTTTGTTCTATCGGTGCTGTTCAATGTGGTCATACGACAATTATTTTTCATTGTTGGTAACGTGCATCATTTTATAATTTTCTATTTATATTTACAACTAGTTTTTTACCCGCATCTGTGCTCGCGTGAGCTTCTATTAAGGCACATCATAAACCATTTCACATATAATAAAATATAAGAATTACAGACCCGACTTTTCTACAAATTACTATATACTAGCGAGTCGCACTGTCACCTGAAAAGGATCTATTAGTTTGGCACTATTTACATTCAGGATAATCAAAAACCATTTACTTTATATTAGCTATTTACAGCTATCTTAAAGAATATATAAGAGATATCCATGCAAATAAAGAAAGACTGTGAATCATCATCAATGATGATGATCATTACAGACTTTCACACATCCACTGCTTAACATAAACCTCATCAACGAACGCCCCAAGCCACGGTCCAGGGCCACCAGCATCTATTGCCTTATGTAGTGGAGGCATGCCCTACAATTCTCTTTCATCCGTTATTTCAATACTGTCTATCAAAGTCTACTGCTGCCCATAAGGAGATAATTCACATCGAAGCCACGCTGGACAGGCGGGGTGGCGACTGCAGTTTTTATTTTATGTTGTTACTAAGACGATGCTGCTGCTGATGAGAGTGAAACACACTTGTGTTTCACTCTTTGCCTCCTACGACACCCACGGATCGATATGGGGCAGCAGAGGCGACGTAGGGCGACGTGGGCAACCGCCTACGGCCTCGCGATCCAGGGGGCCTCGCGCCCTGTAGATTTATGCATTACTGAAAACCGTAAACGCGCCGAAAAAATTTCATTGTCATGAATCGATATTATTGGCCCAACTAAATATGTTTTTATTCAGTCTAGCAATGTTAGTTTGCGTTGCTATTGCGGGGAATCTTCGCTGCGGGGCGACCATTATATACACAGTAATCTATGGGGGCGACAAAGGCTGAGGATTCCCCGTTCTGTTTGTTAGACATAGAACACTGTCTTTATTTAGTCGTGGGCGCGTGGAAATCGAGTAAAGATTGCAGTACAGCAGTCCACGTGGTTGCTGTAGGTATATTTTCGCGCTGTACGCACATGAGTAGATAAACGGAACAGGCACACAGCTTCTTAAGAACTTGCAAAATTTCTACCTATTTTGGTAGGGTTGTCACTATAGGTGAAGACAAATTAAAGCTCTTGAACGTTTACGTACCCTTTGTGACTGGATTAAAGAATATCGATAAACTTGTTTCGAAAAATGATTGTCTGGTATTTAACAGTTTATTGAAAAAAAATGTTATGATCTGCCAAAAGAATTTAAAAATAAAAGAGTAGTCAAAAAGAAAAATATGTTGGATTATGAAGGCAAGGATTAACCTATATAGTCTCCTAAAAGTCGGTATTAAACAGATTTTTTCAACACCATGCTTATACAATTATAAAAATATTGGATTTCAGATCTATGTCTTTAAACACACATTATGAAAATTTTGGCTTCCTTTATGATTTAAACAAGTTAAAAAATATTCCAAACCATCTAATATTAAAATAACTGTCAAGATTTGCACACAACCCTGCGAGTGGGTGAAAGCAGTGACTTTTAACCTTACGAATTATATGAAGAATTACAATTAATGATCTCTAATTTACCTAACTTCGTAACAGATGTGAAACAGCTTCTCCAGTAAGTTACAGAAAATAATTTAAAAAAATACACCCAAACATTTACATCGTCATTTATTAATACTGATAAGTACAGTCTCCGCTGAAGGAAACTTCTTAAAATTAGTACTCATTAAAATTATCTTAGGAATTCAATGTCACAGAAAAGACTTTCAGCGTTGAAAGCTTTATCTATCGAGGCAGATATAGCATCCAAGCTGGATTATGAGGCTATAATTAAAAAATTCTGCAGGATTTATTTTTCTTTGAAATTGTTTGGTGTTGGTACTTAATGATTTTGTAAAAATAAAAATTTCATAATGTCAAGTGTTTTGTTTTTTTATTTTATATAATCCGTCTTCTTGCGCAGGCAGAGGGCCTCGCAAAATGTATCTTTCCCACATAAAATTTAGGTCTTGCGCCGCCACTGTGGGGCAGTTATTATTCTTACATCCCCACTACCACAGTTTAAATACGGGAATATCCATATTTATACTGTGCCACTACACTTTGTTTAACGACGCGAGAACCGTATTTCGCTTACTCTAGTTACGGATGACTGTTCGTAAGCAAAGATAGATGTCACACAATAAATGATAATGCGGCACATATGAATCCGTATTTTTATGCAAAATTATAACAATGTATGTATTCAAAATATATTATGCCATTCCTAATTTTAAGAATTTAAATTAATCCACAATCTGGAAAACTAACAATCTATAAAATAAGTTTTTTTTTTAAATAAAATTGTTATTAAACCAAAAACGTCGTTTTAACACTCCATTAGTCGCGCGTTCTACTATTGTAGAACAGGCATGCATTTCCTGGGATTTTAACATTAATTGTGGGTGTCTAACGCACACACTCATAGTATTCCTCTATTACTAGCTGGTGATCACAATTAGTACCCTTTCGGAAAACTGCGCGATCGCACTTGTTAGAAATTTCGCACTAAAACTAAAATTCTACAATAGTAGAGCGCGCGAGCACTCACGTGTCATTTTTGTCGGAAGTTTACCTACCGTTTTTATTTTATGTAAGTGTTTATATTATGTATAAATATTGGTGTTACGAATTTTTTTGTTCGATAATATTATTTTTAACCAAAGTAATTATATTTCGCACAATGATGGCACATATTTTGAGAATGTTGGAAGAAGTTATTACTGATGAAGCAACCAGCAAAGTATGGGATAAACATATTTTTACTAACGGATACAAAGGTACCTTATGCCTACCATATGGAAATATACGCAGGTGCTCAGCCAGATGGTCCTTATGCACAATCAAATAAAGTTGTGGACATTGTGCTACGAATGCTTACCCCATTGGATGGTTTAGGTTACAACGTCACAATGCACAATTGGTTCACGAATATACCTCGTTGCTTAGAACTCTTAAGTAGCAAAATTACTGTCGTAGGCACTGTGAAGAAAGATAAGCCACAAATTCCCAAAGAATTCAAAATCACAAGAAACAGAAGCAAAACAAATTCAATTTTTGGCTTTCAAAAACAAGGTACTTTAGTATCTTACATGCCAATATCAAAGAAAGTGGTGGTTATATACTCAACTATGCACTATGATGATCATATCGATTTACAAACAGCAAACGTAAGCCGGAAATAATAACTTTTTACAACAATACCAATTATGGCGTGGACATTGTAGACAAAATTTGTAGTATTTATGACGTCTCCAAAAACTCTAGGCGATGGCCACTTACCATTTTTTTTAATTTAATGAATATAAGTGCTATAAACGGTTATATTGTACATACAATAAACAAGGACTACAGAAATAAGGCCAGGAAGGATTTTTTATATGAACTTGGTTTTCACCTAGTCGCGCCATGCATACAACGCAGAATAAATATTGAAAGTATTCCAAAATCATTGAAAATGAAAAGGAAAATGCTTTTGGGCATGAAAGAGCCATCGGAATTACAACCATGCCCAGCACAACTCCCCAACACTGGTCGAGTCGGGAAATGTTCCTTTTGTGGCAGAGCGCGCAATAAGTTCACTAGAAAACAATGTGACACCTGTAAAAAGTGGATTCGTCCTCAACATCAAGTTCTTCAATGCCTTGACTGTTGTAAAAATGATAAAGACTGTGTGGAAGATATGAGTGAGTAAAAAAAGAAGACTGAGAAGGTTTAATGCCAAAAAATCATTGATTTTTCTTAAAATTCACAAGAAGTCTGATATTAAGTGCCTAATAAATGGTAACAGTTAAGTTTCGTCCATTTTAGTTTCTTATTAAAGTTTGTTTTCATATGATATTGAAGTATTTTTATATTTGTTTATTGTTCCTGTAAAATCCTTACACAAAATAGTTCTACATATGTAGAGCGCGCGAGCACTAGCGTCCCAAACAGGGGCGCGCGTAATGGAGTGTTAATTAAAGTTGAATTGGTGTGGAGTGTGGATTTTCGATTTTGGTACTGTGCATGTTGGCAGTACGTGCTGAATGAACCGCTATTTCTAATCCCATTCTTTATCCGTACAGACAGTAACATACATACAAAAAACATGCAATCGAATTGAGATTCTACTGTTTTAAATTAGCTAATAAAATACTGTGCTTCACAATAGTTTTACTTTATAGAATAAAAGTCAAAAACAAGTACACGGTCCACCTGATGATAAGTGGTTGCTGCGGACCACAGACATCTGCATCTATCCTCGTATTCGATCAAGAATCAAAGTTTAGATGCGTTGTCACCCCTGAGGATGAGGACTAAGATGGAATGCCTCGTTTTGCCTCTAATTCATCTCTGGTTCTTTACACCCATCATATGAAACATAGCAGCATTGAGCTGCTATTTTACGCTAGTATTCTGTAAGAGAGTGGTCCTTTCCACGTGGTCCACTTTAATACTTCTTACGGCACTATACATGCAATATTAAATATTAAATTATTTCCCAACACTTTATCAGTCAAAAAGATTGTTATATCTGGCAGTTGGTTAATTATATGCTATAGATCTGAAAATTATACAAATACAAAGACTCCTCATTACAAATTAAAAAATACGTATTTTAGGTTCTTTTTAAAAATCATCCCTCAACCCCTTAAATTAGGGCATATCGTCTCGTCTTGGCAAAATTTTACAAGAAAATGTTTTTGGCGGGACAAACTTTACCGCAATGTTTTGACCGACTAGAATACGATTTGCACAAACAGTACGGCGTTGTCAAACTTATATTTATTATCACTCTTGCTCAAAGCTAGACTCCGTAAAATAGACGAAGATACATGATCATAATAATAATATGATGATATATGTGATGTCACGCGCTCAAAATGGATGTCGGGGCGGTGGTCGTGGAACTAAGGAACCACTCCTCATTGACGCGGTCATTGGCAAAGTGGTGAAACGCAACCGTCGGAACTTCTCCGCCGCCTGGATAGACTACAGAAAGGCATTCGACTCGGTGCCCCATACATGGCTAAAGAGAGTCCTCGAGCTGTACAAGATAGACTGTACAGTGAGAGACTTCCTCGAGCAGTGTATGGGGCAGTGGAGTACGATCCTTTGTCATCTGGGTGAGCGGATGATGGCTGCGGTGAACCACTTAAGGATAAGAAGGGGTATCTTCCAGGGCGATTGTCTGAGTCCAATCTGGTTCTGCCTCTCCCTGAACCCTCTCAGTACCTTACTGGAGGGATCCGGGAGAGGATTTCAGCTACGGAAAGGAGGGACAAAAGTGACCCACCTTTTCTATATGGATGACCTTAAGTTATTCGCCTCCAGTCGCTCCCATCTTATCAATAATGTTATAGTGCTTGGTGACTTTAATATGCCTTCAGCACCTGTGGAAATGCACAGTTATATGGAATATTTTAACGCCGTCTGTGGATTTCGCCAGGTAAATAATGTCCGTAATATTAACGACCGTACTTTAGATTTAGTATTTACAACGTTTTTAGCACGAGAAGTGGAGATAAAGTTGTGTAATGACCCGTTAGTAGACATTGACGTACAACATCCTCCGGTGTATGTCAGCGTGACGATGGGCACTGCCAGGGAGCAGCAGGTGCAACGCCTCTATTCTCGTGATGAGATTGATAAATCTTGTATTAAACGGAGATGGAATTTCTATAAAGCCAACTTTCATATATTGTACGATAGCTTTCAACAAATTGATTGGGGTAATTTGTATCAAATTGACACCCCAGAGGTAGCCATATCGTACCCATATACGGTTGTAAATGAGGTAGTAGACCGTTGTACTCCTAGAGCCCGTAGGGCCAAACTTAATAGGAATCATGCCAGGTATGTTTACCCGGACGGTATACCACCTTACATAGTCAAAGACTGTCGCTCTGTTTTTGAAAAGCCTCTGCTTCACGTTTTTAACCTGTGTCTCCGAGAAGGCTACTATCCTGAAGAATGGAAATTGACAAGAGTAATACCGGTGTCTAAAGGAGGTTCGACTTCAGATGTAAGCGGATACCGACCTGTGGCGGTGCTGTATGCGTTCGCCAAGGTATTTGAATCCGCATTACAAAAATGTATTTATACGCAGGTCAGTTTGCAGCTGACTGATGTTCAGCATGGGTTTCAGCCGGGCCGAAGTACAGCGAGTAACTTGCTGTCATTTATGACATACCTGACGCCAGCTATCGACGCTGGGGGGCAGGTGGATGCCGCTTACTTCGACTTTCGGAAAGCATTTGATACCGTTGATAACGATATCCTTTTAGAAAAATTTGCGGCGGTGGGTTTCACACCGCATCTTTTAAAATTTTTCGCGAGTTACCTTGGTGAACGCCGGCAGTACGTCGAGTTCGCGGGGTATGAATCCGAACCTTACTTCACGTTTTCGGGTGTGAGCCAGGGGAGTAATTTGGGCCCATTGGAGTTCATATTATTGATAAATGATCTCCCAGAGGTCATTAAGGTCTCGAAATGTCTCCTATTTGCAGACGACTTAAAACTGTTTTTGTCTGTAGCAGACGTTTCGGATTGTGAGCAGTTTCAGCGAGATATAGATAATAGGGTCGTGCAGTGAAGTGCTATTAATAAGTTATATTTTAACACAACGAAGTGTGAGGTGATAAGTTACGGACGCAGACAGGCGTCGCTGCAATATCGGTACGAGGTTGATGGAACGGTAATGCCGCGCGTTACTTTCGTACTTGACTTAGGTGTGCAGATGGTGGCGGAGTTAACGTTTCGTAATCACATTGAAGATATCTGCGGTAAGGCATTCCAAAACTTAGGTTTTATCATAAGGAATTGCAGGGATTTTCTTAGTACGGCGATTATTAAAGTTTTATACAATGCACTTGTTCGCAGCCGGCTGGAAACGAGTGCAATTATTTGGAATCCCCATGAAGATAAATATATCAACATGGTGGAAACAATTCAAAATAAGTTCACGCGGTTCCTTTATTTAAAGGAGTACGGCGTTTATCCTTTCTACCCGCTGATGTACCCGAGCATGTTCGTGATCGGCATGGTCGGGTACAGCCAGCTTGGTGTGAGGCGGGACGTCGCACTCTGCAAGTACGTGTGGCGAGTCTTGCGTGGCCAGCTACACCATCCTGAGGTACTGGAGGTGTTGCAGCTGTTTGTGCCTGATAAGGCGGTGGTTAGGCGTCGCCCACATCCCACCTTTAAGGTGCCGCACGCGAGGACAAATCTGCTCAGGTTTGCACCTATGTCGCGGGTTATAAAGTTATTGAATATTATTTCCGAAGAAACGGACATTTACCACTGCAGCCTGGCAAAGTTCACAGAAGCGGCGCACAGGGTCTGTGAGATTTTATTATAACTTTTTTTTCTCTTTCTTTTTTTTTTCTTTCAATTTATATTTTTGTTTCTTAATTATAATTGTATAAGTAAATATTTTATGTCAGTAGTTATATTTATCAGTTATTGTTTGGTTTTTGTTCAGCATCGTCTTGGTTTTGTACTGTTATGATGTTGTTACCGTTTTTGTAATAAATAAATAATAAAAATCTTGTGGAATTGCTAAAAATCACTTGTGAGTTCAGCAGTTCCATTGGACTGGAGCTGGGGACGGATAAGTGTGCGGTCCTCCATGTTGAGAGGGGAAGGGTTGCTAACTCTGAGGGCATAGATTTATCTATGCCCGTCAACTTAAGGATCCTTTCCGAGCCTGAAACATACCGATACCTGGGTATGTCACAGAACATCGGTATCGATGAGGCTGGTGTGAAACAGTCAGTTTGCGACGTGTTTTATGCACGCTTGACCAAAGTGCTTAATAGCCTTTTGTCCGGTGTGAATAAGACACACGCATATAACGGTTGGGTCATGCCTGTCCTTATGTATACCTTTGGCATACTCAGGTGGACTCAGACTGAACTTAACGCCCTGGATAGAAAAGTCCGCACTACCATGACGTCCCATAGGATGCATCATCCGAGATCGTCGGTAATGAGGCTATACTTGCCGCGAAAGCATGGTGGGCGTGGCTTTCTGAGCGCGCTCACTATGCATAATCGTGAAGTGTGCAGCCTCCGTCATTACTTCCTGGCGAGATCGGATGATCCATTCTATAATGACGTCATTTCTAGTGATAAAGGGCTTACCCCTCTATCCTTGGCCAACGAGCAATGGCAGGACCCAGCAGTGCTTAGCATTTCCGACCGGGAGACCGTATGGAAGGAGAAGGAGCTCCACGGGAGGTACTACAGGGCTCTACATGAGCCCTTCGTAGATACAGTCGCCTCCCTCAACTGGCTACGTTTCGGTGACCTCTTCGGGAAAACCGAGGGTTTTGTCTGTGCAATACAGGATCAGGTTATTAAGACCAACAACTATCGGAGATACATACTATAGGGTGGCACCGTCGACGTCTGTCGAGCTTGTCGCCATCCCGGGGAGTCACTTAGGCATGTCATCTCCGGTTGTTCGGCGCTTTCTAACTCTGAGTACTTGCACAGGCACAACCTAGTAGCCAGAATTCTACACCAGGAGCTCGCTCTGAAATACGGTCTCGTGGACCGGAAATTGCCGTATTACAAGTACTTGCCGGAAGCCGTGCTCGAAAATGACCGCGCCAGGCTCTACAGGGATCGGGCCGTCATCACAGACTGGACTATTCTTATATTGTGCTGATGGACCGGACACAGTCAAGGATATTTTTGGTCGACATTACCATTCCGTATGACGAGAATCTCGTGAAAGCCGAAACAGATAAGCAAACAAAATATCTGGACCTGGCTCACGAGGTGACCGACATGTGGGGTGGTCTGCCGACCGAAATTATTCCTGTAGTCGTCTCTGCAAACGGGCTAATCCCAGTCAGCCTCTCGGGTCATCTGAGGTGACTGGGACTCCGTGACGGACCGCTCCGGGCTCAAATGCAGAAGGCGGTGCTCCTCGATACCGCCCGCATCGTCCGTCGGTTTCTTTCCCTTTCCCCCTAACCCTCGGCCGTTTGGTCTCCCCTGCCGAGGGCTTCCATCTGGTTGGATCTTTATTTATTTGTGTATTTTTTGTATTTATTTTATTTTATTGATATTTATGTATATTTATCTTTTCATTTTAATTTATAATTATATATTTATAGAAACCAACCAGATGAGAAAACTACACAGATACCCCAAAAATAATAATATTCCATCTGGTTGGGCTTTTATTTATTTATGTATTTTTGTATTTATTTTATTTTATTGATATTTATGTATATTAATCGTTTCATTTTAATTTATAATTATATATTTATATAACCCAACCAGATGAGAAAACTATATAGATACCCCAAAAATAATAATATAATTTATTTAGTTCCAAACATACACACAAATTAACATAACATAATTGTTTAAAGGAATGAACTAAAAAGGCGTCTACTCAGCAAAAATGTTATAGAAACCATATAGTGGTAACTACAACTACTGATTTTCAGTAAACGCCAGAGACATAGGTGGAATAGAATAAACTTAACTTATTACACTAATCACAGGTTCCAACACTTATGAAAATACATACTTTACTTTCTGTGTCTTGGGTACAATAATAGAACAGTTTCCCGCGAGAGACGTTCCGAGAAACTGAGCCTTTCATATAAGTATTTCGGTTGTTGATTTTGTAATATTTTATAAAGTAAACAACTGTAATGAACCGATCTACGAGATTTCATATTAATAAGTTTGCCCTGATTTAAAAACGGTGTCACATGGCCTCTACGAGGAATTCGATAGCAGAACCTAGCGCATGCATTTTGCACTCTTTGTATTGAAAGTTTTATTCGCGCAAGCAAACACTCTCCCATGACAATATCAGCATAATTTAGCTTCGAGAGTATTAATGACTAGCAAAGTTGAACCCTTAATTTTTCACTTAAGTATTGCTGGATATTGTATAATACTTTTAATCTATAAAAACAATTTTTCACTGTATGCATAACATGATTTTCAAACCTTAATCTACTGTCCATAATTATACCCAAGTTACGAACTTCAGATACTTGTCCAATATGGTCGCCACCAACAATAATTTTGGGCTCATGAGCATTCGAGATAAGAGTGATAACTTCTTATGACTCCATCCAGTATCAATATTGTACATTTTTCAAACTACTGAGACCTCAGCACTAACAAATCGCTGTTTATTTATATATGTATTATTTCTATGATCGTTTACTTTGTACTTTTTAGTGTTTTGAGAGTTTCCCCTAGTTTCCTTTCGATATATTAATCCATCTTGTTTTACTTGCTCGACTTTTGCTATCATATTTAACTTAATATCTTATAATTTCACCTGAGATTGCCATAATCCACAGAGCTACGAGATCTGTGGTAATTTAGTAACGCATAAGCAAACAATTACACCTAGTCCCAAGATTGAATGAAAACATATCAGTCGCCTTTGATGTCGTAAGGCAATTGTATCCTATCGCTATCACCTAGCATCGAATCATGAAAATATTAACATCGGTTTCTTTGGAATATTAGCTCGTTTTTTCGAGCGTATGTTACATGGATTTCCTGCCAATTAGTTAGGGTACGGCCTACTCTACAAATAATATGTAAGCACTATACTTACGCTTGAAACTACATATAACGAAACTGACGCTAATAACACAAAGTACCACTTTAAAATTTCATCAAATGTAAAGAAAAAAGGTCATTGCTAAGATTTGACACCCCCTGTACATTTTTTTTATTATTCTACGCCAGCACTTAGCTACAATCCCACTTGATGGTAAGTGGTGATGTAGCCTAAGATGGTGAAGCGCACTAACTTAACAAAAGCTTATTCACTCTTCCCTTGAAGACACTCACATTGTTATCAGATGGAAAGACAGATGCTCGCAACTTATTCCTCTCCACTCCACTCCGTATTAAATATATCATTCTTCGTGATGACATTCTCTCACGGACAATTGATCTCACACCATAATTGTAATTGTAAATAAAATAAAATTAACTAACACAATGTACGTGCTTTAATGAAAAGTGATATAAAATTGAATATGTTTATTTAACAGATACCGAAAAGGAATGTAAGAACATAATGCACTGATAATGATGAAACTGACTGCATTCTTCACAATGAATATAAAAGTTGATGAAGATAATCTCCCATGTAGACTCGATTCGAAATCATTTCCGACTTTGAGTTATTCAGCTGATCAATATTCTTCTTTTCAGGAACGGAAGGCAACTTCTATAGATATTTTAACATTGCAAGATCCCATTAAATCTTGACAAAATAAATCTTATATGTTATTTATAACGAGCACTATGACAAAACTTAAGTATAACTACTTCTCAAACACAGGTCACTTATAATGGATCGATATACCGATCACCGATATCACAGTTACATTTTACGTGCAATCTCAGACGAATTCTGATTCAAATACTCAGTAACCTACAAATCTCTACGATTCCCGCAATTCAATGAAGATTCTTTCTTAAGAAATGGACCTTAAGGTAATGTGGGACCTGTTTACGTATTAAAAATCGTCAAAATTTCTGCACATTCAATGGAGGGTCACAAGAACCCTTAAAAAACATCAGTGTATTTCCCTACGCGCCGCTTTTAACGGTAAAGGAGGATACATCTGTTTATCACAACAAACACATGTAAGATTCCAAATGAAAAATGGAATTTCCAAAGAGTCTCATTTGGAATCTGAAAAGAAATTCAGTGAGCGTGAAGTTGATATCAAATGGATAGTAGAATAATTCGAAACTTTACATAAGATTATTGAGCATAAATCAAAAAAAAGAAACGACGCAAAACAAAGAGGGAAAATTAATCAGGGCCTTATATCAAGTACATCGGTCTGCTCGTGGTGTGCTGATTACTGTCATAAGTTTTTTTTTTTTTAAATTTATTCCTCTTTATCACCAGCAAACTTCGCTGCTGTACATGTGCCTTTCACGCTGTAGGGACGATTCGCTTTAATTGTCGTAGACACGTGGGAAGCGGATTTAAAATCGCAGTATCAGACGTCTAGCACCATTGACGTTGATGCCTTTAGCCGCTCTGGGGGTTCAAGTCTTATAACATATTGTTTTAAGATTTTTTTAAATTTTACCATAGTTGGCTCTTAAGATGAACATGGAACGAAATAAGATGGGTTCTCATGCGCCACAACCACATCATTTCTTCTTTTCATTTTTGAAAATTCTACAAATTTGGTTTAGTAAATTTCGTTTGAACACGTAAATGCTCAATTTCGAATTACCGGTTATTTCTAAAAATTTTATTTTAATCTTTATCTTGCTAATGACTGGCTTTTGTATCTCACTCCAACACATATATGGAATTTTTATTGCGTTATTACTACTATATAATTCGATGGGAATTTTACGAAATTCTCGGCTCTATATTTATACATTCATATTATATGTATGATAATTTTAGATTTACATAATTTCATCCAATTGCATTCTTATATTTAATGTACTATTAAATTTCCAATTTGCAGTATCAAAATACGTGTACTCGTATTCGATACTGCATATTGGATATTAAGGATTTTTTTGTCATAAATTTTCTGGTATTTAAGTAAATAATAAAGTTAGAAACTTGAGGAACTATAAAATTAAATTTATATGCAATTAAATGGTTTAAATAAGTTCAAGTATTTTTATAGGTATTATCTGTTTCAGTTATCTGCAATAACCTTCTATAAATGTGAGACCTCACTTAATTAGGTAAATTAATTAAATAAAAATTAAACTAACCCACCTAAACGTACACAGTTGCACATATAATATGTAAAAAAACCTTTCCAAACCGTGAAGGAGCTTTTAGTATTGTGGATTATATTCGTTTAGCCATTTTCAGAGAATAAGTCAAAAATACGAGTACACAGCAAAAAAAATTTTGACTATGTTGCCGACTTTCAAAAATTTACTGAATTTTAAACAAGTTGAATATACGAGTATAATAACAATAATATTTCAGTGTTAATTAATAGTTAATACCGACAAAAAATTATTATTACTGTATTCATTGGAGTCGAAAAATTTTGTGAAAATACAAAAAACACATAATATCATATAAACTATCTGGCATAATATCACCATATTTAGAACATAAGATTTATTGATTACCCGTCACTATAGTAATCACTGCAATATTTTTTTCCGTAGTGACTAAAGTATAGGTTTGGTTACTTTTACTGGGGCAGCGCGGCGGACACTTCCTTGCCCTAAAACCCTCTCAGAAATCAGGGGAAGCCTGTGCCCAGCAGTGGGACGTATATAGACTGTAACTAACATATGTATAATGACAATTTTTGCTTACATTTTACTTACTGAGGAAAATAGAAAACCAACTTATAAACAGCGTAATCTTTACGTTTCAACACGTGTCTTTTTCTGATTTAACGGTTAGAAAAACTCATTTTCAGTATTTTACCTACTTACAGAAAATTCTCTTTGTATATTTCCAGTTACAGGCCTGTTGAAAGGAAATTTCAATATGAAATAAGCAGTGCCTTTGTATGATATGTTTTTATTTTTACCGTGTAAAACATTAACAAACATTACTTTAAGTGTACAAAAACTGTTATAATATATAAAAATACTTTTATTATATCAGATACGTGTAAGTAAAGAGGGCGACCAAGAGGTGTTGGATTTATCGTCCATAAGTCTCTCGTTAACAACGTTTTAAAGATTGGGAGTGTATCGATGAGGGTTGCGTACATTATACTCAGAATCACCAAACGGTATTCACTGAAGGTCATACAGGTTTACGCGCCAACGTCGGAACATCCCGATGAGGAGGTGGGGGAAATGTTTGAGGACATTTCTAGAGCCATGCATTCCTCCAAAACTCACTATACGGTGTTAATTGGAGACTACAACGCAAAACCGGGCACAAGAAAGAACGGTGAGCTGAAGGTGGGGAAATTTGTGATAGGTAGGCAACGGAACCCAAGGGGCCAGCAGCTGGCCGACTTCACTTTCTTCCAGAAGCGGTCCCACAGAAAGTGGACCTGGTCGAGCTCCGACGGTTCGACAAAAGACAAGATTGAATTCATTATGACGACCAGACGCCAACTGTTAGTGATGTCTCAGTGATTGCAAGGGTGAAAACTGGCAGCGATCACCGAATGGTTAGAGGCACACTGAACCTAAACGTTAATTTGGAGAGGTCTTGTCTAATGAAGCTAACGCTCCGTCCCCCTCGTGCTCTAATCCAGAATCCCAAAACGTTTCAGCTCGAGTTACGTAACCGCTTTCAGTGCCTAGAAAATTGCAAAGCAGTGGACGATATTAATTACAAGCTCGTAGAAACTGTCCTTTCTGCAAGACCCGGAAGAACACAAAAACTCTCCGATCACACTCTTAATCTCATGGCTGTTAGACGGGAGATGAGGCTGCAATCGTCAACAGATTTGATAGCATTAGACTTGAGACTTACGCAACTTTAATACTGCTCGTATTAAAGAAGCGATCGAGCGGAACCAGAGCTCCAAAGTCTTTGGCGGAGATCTGTCTGCCAGAAAGTGCCAACTGTCAAAGCTGAAGTCTAAGTGTGGTAGCATCGATTCCGGGACACCTTAGATTTTGAGTGAGATTGAGAGGTTCTACGGGCAGCTGTCACATCACCGTTGGAGCCACACGCAAGTGTGAGTAACGATCGAAGAGCAAGTATTATCCGACACTATTCCGATGATATCCCGGACGTCAGTATGAGCGAGATTAGATTGGCTCTCCAGCACCTTAAATACGGCAGGGCAGACGATGATGGAATTACAGCTGAGCTTCTGAAAGCGGGTGGAACATCGGTACTTGAAGTCCTTCCGAAGTTATTCAATTCCGTCCTCCATTGTGGCATTACTCCGGAGGCGTGGAGCAGAAGTACGGTGGTCTTGTTCTTTAAGAAAGGCGACAACGCTCTCTTGAAGAACTGCAGACCGATTTCCTTTCTGAGTCGCGCCTACGTGCTGTTTTCGAGAGTCATTACGAATCGTCTCGAAAGAGATCGATTTAATCGATAATTTTTTTTATTCGGTAGAACTGAATCGATGATATTTCACCCTAGAAAATCGAGGTTGAATCTTTTTCTGTTTTTATGAGAACTATAAAATGATCTACAATTAGTTGAATGTACTCAAACTCATAAAAAATAACAGTTCTTCTATTCAAAACTGCTGTGTGCTCGGTTTCTTTGTCTCTTCAAAAATAAAAAAATAAGTTAATTTTTAATATATACTTTGTCGTATCTTTTGATAATGTAAACATAAACTTTAAAAGATTCGCTTTCTAGCTTTGAAAGCGAATCGAAAAAAAATCGATTTATGAGAAATCGATGTTTTTAACCTCAATTTTCTGTCAATCGAATCATCAGATTTCGCAAAGAACCGACATCGTTACTAGCTGCTTAATTTCGCCACAAATAACCGGATTGTTAGGTTATTACAATATTGGCTTACGTTAATAATGGCTAACATTATCCGTCACCCACATCGCAAGTTAAACGTAAACCTTTCAAAAGGAAAGGATTTCAAAAATTAATAGTAACTTCCCAGATGTACAAGCTTAACGGAAGCTAAGTTCATTCGTAGCTATATTTTCTATTAACACAACCATACCGCGACGTAATAACGAAGTAGTGCCATCTAGTGCACAACTTGTTAAGTATTTTTAGGTTTATACATTTCAGTGCACTTATGGGTGGACAGGTGATTGACAAGTTTTAGCTCATCGATATAATATATCACAGAATATAACAAAGAGGAAGTAGCAAGAGGTTTATTTTGCACCAGAATCATTGTTGCCAAACTTACTACTACCACAGAATAAATAACAGTACAAGAACTACTACTAACAAAATAACTTTACCATAATCGTACCATACCATACTTTAAAAATAACTTTATAACGAGGTAAAGGTCGCATATTTTGAACTCGTTTGCATAAACACATTTTACTACTTAAATCATTACAATATCATTATTTTGTGATAGCTTTGTTATAAACAAAATGTTTACGCATTTCGTATCATCTTTTTAATCTAATTATTACAGAAAATGTAAAAAATGCGCTATAAATGAATGTTTTTTTTTTTTGGAAAATATAATTTTAAAAACATTTCTTATTTATATCACTACTGAATTCCCTACGCGTAATATTTAAGCAATCAACCCTAATATGTTTGCCCATCCCTGTATGACGTCACAATGTGTCGATTTTTATTCATTAGAATTTCAACTTTAGATCCCGTTCATCATCATCATCAATGTCATTACAGCCCTTCACAAGTCCACTGCTGAATATAGGCCTCCCCCAAGGTATGCCACAAAGCACGGTCCTGAGCCACCCGCATCCATCGACTTCCTGCATGTCTTACCAGGTCGTCACTCCATCTAATGGAGGGTCCCCCTACACTTCGCCTACCGGTACAAGGCTGCCACTCGAGAACCTTTTTCCCCAACGGTTGTCGGTTCTTCTTGCTTCTTATATGGCTTTCTTTGCTTATATGGCCGGCCCATTGCCACTTCAGATTACTAATCCGTTGGGATATGTCGGTCACTCTGTTTCTACTGCGGATATCCTCATTCTAAGTTTATCACGCAGAGAAACTTCGAGCATAGCCCTCTCCATAGCTCGCTGAGCGACTTTGAGCGTCCTTATACCTCCAACAGTGAAGGACCACGTCTCGATTCCGTAGGTCATCACTGGCAACACGCACTGGTTGTACAGCTTATTTTTCAGGTTTTGAGGTATACCTGACGAGAAGATGTGTCGTAACTTCCCGAACGCTGCCCAGCCGAGTTGAATCCTTCGATTGACCTCTCGGTCGAAGTTAGATTTACCTAGTCGGACTATTTGTCCCAGGTAAACGTACTCGTCAACAACTTCGAGCATAGTGCTCCCAACAATGACCGGCATAGGTGTGACATGAACATTAAACATGATCTTTGTTTTGTCCATGTTCATCTTAAGACCTATCCGTTGGAAGGCACTATTGAGGTAATTGAGCATAGTCCTTAAGTTCTCCAGCGATTCTGCCATAAGAATTATATCGTCGGCAAATCGGAGGTGAGTGATGTACACGCCATTGATGTTAATACCGTATCCTTTCCAGTCCAGTAACTTGAAAACGTCTTCCAATGCAGCGGTGAAGAGTTTCGGGGAAATAACGTCACCCTGTCTTACACCTCTCTGCAGTTGGATAGGTTTCGTACTCTGGTTCTGTACTCGGATAGCCATCGTAGCCCTACTGTACAAACACTTCAGCACTTCGATATACCGACAGTCAACTTGGCACCACTAAAGAGACTGTAGCACCGCCCAAATTTCGATGGAATGAAAGGCTTTCTCATAGTCTACATACACCAGGCAAAGTGGCAGATTGTACTCTTCGAACTTCTGTACAATTTGCCGAAGGTATGTGTGTGGTCTATGGTACTAAAGCCTTTTCGGAAACCGGCTTGTTCGGGAGGCTGGAAGTCGTCGAGTCTGCGTGCGAGACGATTCGTAATGACTCTTGAAAACAGCAAGTAGATGCGGCTCAGAAGGGATATCGGTCTGTAGTTCTTCAAGAGGGCGTTTTTACCTTTCTTGAAGAACAAGACCACCGCACTTCTGCTCCATGCCTCCGGAGTAGTACCACCATGGAGGACGTAATTAAAGAGCCTCCGAAGGACTTCAAGTACCGGTTTTCCACCCGCTTTCAGAAGCTCCGCTGTAATTCCACTCTCGCCCGAGGACTTGCCGCTTTTAAGGTATTGGAGAGCAATTCGAATCTCGCTCAGACTGACGTCCGGGATATTATCGGAATAGTGTCGGATAAATCCCGTTTTCAAGCTAGTATTACATACTAGTATTACCTTACATAGATTTATTTTCATAAAGTGCAATACTGTTGCGTGCTAAGTTAATGTCTGGTACCTGGCACTAGCGCAATCTAGTGTCGGGAAACAGCGCGAGGAGGGGTTTCTAGAAAATTCCATGATTGAACTTTCAACCAACAGCGCCATCTAGTATCGAATAGCAGAAAAAAGCTTTCTGGAAAGCTCCACACTCGAACTTTCTGCACTTGGATAGTCGGGGGACGGTATTTGCTGGAATATTCTGGATGTATCGGTGAAAAAGGCGTATATGCGTAGAAGCTCGCCACCGGGGCAGTATTTAATTGACAATACGAGCGAAGCTTTCGGAGTGAAATAAAGTGAACTAAAGTGTTAAGTGTGAATAATTATTAGTGTGTTTTAAGTTTTAATTGGTGTTCAGTAATTAAAGTGTCAATTTTGGTAATTCAATCGGCAGTTTTTACTGTCACGAACCCTAAGCTCGTAACAATACGTATAAATGCAATAAATCAAGATTCTGCAACTATCCCTTACCCAGGATTGAGTTTGAGATGAACGTTCGGGAGCAGTGAAACCAATCTTACACCTCGAACACCGGCGCAAAGTAGCCAGCCTTTCGGTCTTCTACAGGATGCATTTCGGAAAGTGTGCGCAGGAAGTGCATAATTTAATTCCTCCCTCTCCCTTTCACCATCGGACAACCAGATGTTCGGTCAGTCTCCACCTTTTCGATGTTGACTTACCATGCATTCGAACCAAACGGTTTGCTACGTCGTTGGTCATGTACGCAAGGAATAATCTGTCTTTCTATCTGATAACAATGTGGGTGTCTTCAAGGCAAGAGTGAATAGGTTTTTTTTAAGTCAGTGCGCTTCATCATCTTAAGCTACATCACCGTACATCAGGTGGGATTGTAGCTAAGTGCTGGCTTAGAAAAGTAATAAAAAAGGTAGCTGTGCACTTTATTGCAGAACTGAAAATTTTCAGGTTATCACGTTTCAACAGTGATTTAGCTGGAAAAGAGTAAGTATTTTTAGGACTCAAATGAAACAGATTGGGTTATTTATTTTATTTCAAAATGAAAGGATGTCTAAAAAGATTACAATTGTCTCAATTGGGCCACTGCATGATAATTTTATGTAACTTTCCAAACTTTTCTGGCTCATCAGACTACCTAATAGATTTTTACACTAAGAGATTTTTTAATTAGTAATTTTTGCATAAATAAATAAAAAATAATTTAAAGTCCTTAGCGTTAATAATTGAAATGTGCTTAGAGATATATACATACTCGTACATATTATATATTTCATGAATTGTGTTAGGTTCTCTTGCGTGGGCGTTTAATCCTGAGCGCAATAATGTATGTATTATACTAAGAAATCATACAGCAGAGTCGGGAAGGGACGCCCTAGGCGAAAGTTTATCGACCACACACACATTTTTGCATACCCCTCTGGATGGCAGGCGAGTGTGCTAATGTATGTGTGTATGTTAAGAAAGACCCATAATTACGTTGCAAACCTTCGATCAGTATATTATTGATTGAAGTTGCAAACGAATAATGCCATTGTAAATGTTGACAGTAGTCTAATGAAAGGGTGCAGACCGCGAACTCAAAAGGTCGTAGGTTCGAATCCACCTTTCGACTACTGTCGTGAACCACTTCTAACACAAAAATTTTAAGCTTATAAGGAGTAGTTACAGGGAATATTAGTAATGTGAATAGCATTGCTAGTATTAAAAGAGATCATAGTGTTGTATATTCGTAAATAATATTTTTATCATGTTTAAAATCTGCTCTTACATTGCGTTATAGATTTAGCAAATAAAACTTAGCCTATAGATATAGGTATGTTTACACAAATTCTCTTCATAACAAATATATTTTATTTATGTTTTAAAATATGCCACAAACGCAATTTCACAATTTTGACTAAATAAAAAATACCTTATATATAAAAAATTACCTATATTAAAAATGATAGGAATCGATTCAGTAAACGATTCTGAACAAACTACTTTCTCAAAGTACGGTAATTATGTTACGTGTTTGTTCTGCATGTACTGTTTTGAGTATAAACATACAGTAGAAACAAAAAATCTTACAATTAAATCGCAGCTTTTCAATTATGATGGCACTGTATGACCATCTGCGAAACAAATAAGTTGATCCCAGTAAGCGACACCTGGTTAGCGTAATGTTATTACTCCTCATTTATCCTTACTAAATATTTACATATGTAAAAAGTCCTTGATTATATGCGAAGGCAAATCACTAACTTATAGGAATTTTATTATAGATAGTTGTACAATATGTACATACAAAGTGTAAGGTTTGTACATAAAACCGTGCCCGTATTAGAAGCAATGAACGTATTTAAGTCAAAATGCAGATGCGTCGTCACCCCTGAAGACTAAGATGAAATGCCTTGTTCCAAAAAGAGTATCTGATTCTCAACACTCACCTAACACGAAACACAGCCAGCATTAACAGATAAACCCACCACACCACACTTATTTATCCACTCACACATTTTGAAATTAGTCTATGAGCTCTTTGGTGAAGCTCACTTTTAGCAGTCTTGTGAAATAGTAACATGAGACGAGGTCATATTTTTAAATAATAATGGTTTTCGTTTACTGTAAAATATATGTACGTTTGTGTATTGATGCAAATCAAACATATGTCTAATAAAACTTATGCATTTCTATGTCAAACAATGTATGTCATAATATTACCTTACCTTAATACCTTCAAACTTTGAGATTGCTGGCCTAGAAGAAGCTAGAAACGCTTTCTTAATTGCATGCCCTGGTCAAAATTTTCGATTTTCTTTAAATTCACAGAGGAGCTGAATTGAATTATGACAATCTTTTGAGCTTTAGTAAAGGTTCGGAGCTTGCTAGGCTTTTGGCCGTGGGTACGCATGAGGCCGGCTACTGGCTTCACGCATACCCTTCGTTAAATACAGGAACACTTCTTGAGCCTGACACGCTCCGAATCGTAACTTGTCTACGGCTTGGGGTTCCGGTTTGCACTCCTCATAAATGTCCGTGTGGCAGTGACGTCGACAAGCTAGGACATCACGGACTATCATGCGAAGAAAGTGCAGGCCGCTTCTCGAGACATGCAGCACTTAACGATATCATACGCCGGTCCCTTGCCACCGTTAACGTGCCAAGTCTACTTGGGCCGTCTGGTATTGTAAGAGACGATGGCAAGAGACTGGACGGAATGAGTTTGATTCCACGGAAGATGGGCCGGGTGCTGGTATGGGATGCAACCAAAAAGGTTAAGGAGACCAAAGAGCTAACAGCTACCTCGGACAAAGAATCAGTCTAGCTATTCAAAGGGAAAACGCTGCCAGTATCTTCGAAACCTTAAAGGGCCTCCTTTTTAATAATATATTTTGGTTATATTTATAAATATATATATATATATATATATATATATATATATATATATATATATATATATATATATATATATTCTAAGATATGAGTACTAGTGTAAGTGAGATCTACTAAAATTTTAGTGATTAAATTAGGTGTAAACTTTTAGAACTCTTTAACTCAAAATAACTTCACTGAACTTAGTAGGTTTTTAGAGTTTACTTTCGATTATTATCTATGACAATGATTCTCTGGTATATTATATAGTGTATATCTATGGAGTCAACCTTGCCGGGTGGTTACAGTCGCCCTCGCCATACTGATTTCGCTTCTGCTCTATAAAGTATAGATAACTGTGTTGTGTATATACCTATACTAGTGACTATAAAGGGTTAAATAAGAGAACAGTGAAATATTTCGTATTCGTACTTTTTGTTGCAAATAATATACGCTGACACTGGATAATGATTTATGTGGTACTATTAAAATTGTTATATAATAATAATAGAATGATATAATAATAATATGATCATATAATAATTATACATTTATGGATAACTTATTAGATAAGTACTTGATAGATAAATAATTTTACTTTTCGTTATTAGATGGCGCTGGTGATATTTGAATCACGCTATTGTTTAACTAGTATGTATAAAACTAACAGCTACTTGATGTACAAAATTTCCAAGACTAATCATATGTTATTAGAACATATGTTGTACATACATTGGTTTGTCAATATTTTTGGATGTGGGACTTCTTTATTTGAATATTGAGGTCCTACTACAATAATTTTACAAATGCACTTCAATATAGGCATGAGTAGACATATGTCAATCATTTAGTCACGTGTACTGGTACATTTGGACCAATCATTCAAATGGATCATTTCATGCTCCAGTACTCTATGATTTAAAATGTTCTACTTGAATTTGTAATAGTGCCATCTAATACATGCTATAGGTAATAAAGTCATTTTATCGAACTAAGAGTTATTGACTTCCAAGGTGGTAAGTACAATCGACGCTAGATGGCATAAATACAAAAACCCTCTAGTTATCATATATTTTATAAATTTGTTTATTCTTAAATATCATTCCTAACAATACACAATTTCATCTTACTTTACATTTTTAAAAATAGGGATTGTAACATTTATTTGTTGCAAAATTAAACTTTTACCTATCTTATTTTATATAACGTGGTTGAAAATTATCATATTAAATAAATAAATTATCATGAAATCTTTTGAAGTGTTACTTTTAGAAAACTCTACGAAATGATATGTTTAACTCATAGATATAACAAATAAATATAATAAAATGTAAAATAATTTTTAATTTAGGTAACAATATTATAATAAAAAACCCTTAAATACTCTACTCCTGACAGTCTGCAGTCTGTCTGCATTGTTAATTAGATTCGCCTGTTTATTCAAATCATTCGGGATTCAGTCGGTTTGCGGCTCATTCACAATTCAAACAAACCGCAGGTTAAAAAGGTACCGTCAATTGTTTGTGATTGGTTGTACTGGTACATTCAAAAACAAATTAATGAACCATCAATACTTTTAAGTGTACCAGCTAAAACGAACGCATCATGCATGATTATGACACATGTCTAGCATGAGATAATATACCTGTTACTAGGCCTGAGTCGTATCGCGTTTTCTGAACATCATAACTATATCAGAATTCAGATTTCGAGTTTCAATATCTGATGTCAAAACTATATATTTCAATATCTAGATACTCTACGCACACGATTACATTATTCATATTTCATCAAATTGTAATTCGTATCTTAATATAATTTCCAAAAAAACCCTTTCCAAAAAAAAATATGAAGCAAAGTTCGGTCTTCCAATCCAGGTACTGTTTATTCATTAACAGGTTTTCAACTGAACCTAAACTAAAATTATGGCTTAAAACAAAGATATTGTGATGATAAACTGATCATCTTTGTTCTAAACATTTCGCATACCTACGACTGTTTTATTAGACATGAGAAACGCACCACTTATTTTCTGGTAGTACCAGTAATAAGTTGCTCTGAGCTTATTGTAGTAGAGAAAATGAACTATTTTGACTAAGTAATTTTTATTTCAAGCAACGAACGAAAAACATACAATTTGAACGAGGAAACTTTGTAAACTCGCCTAGGGGCGCAAGATTACAAAAGGGCGCGTGCGGAAGTTTTAAACTATAAGAAAATCAAATAAGTACCTAAATGTAAAGTAAAGTTACAGCCTGTATACGTCCCATTGCTGGGCACAAGCCTTCCATCTTTTCTGAGAGGGTTTTAGGGCTAGGAAGTGTCCGCCGTACTGCCCCAATGCGTGTTGGCGAACTTCACATGTCTTCGAAATATTTTTTTCCTTATTCCTCAGACATGCAGGTTTCCTCACGATGTTTTCCTTCACCGCCGAGCACATAGTGAATCAGCACTTAAAATTGCAGTTAACAATTTCATCGGGGATCGAATCCGGGTTACTCGCGTTCTGTTATATTTACAGCGATCGTTAACCATCTGAGCTACCACGGCTCTAGCTCTAAGTAAGTACCTACTTCCATAAAACAGAAAATTATACTCTCTATGGTGATGTATATGTGGGCTTTCAAAGCCCACCCCCCACCGTTTACTTAACTCTCCTCTCCTGCGACGCCCTCACTCTTTTTTACTCACGCCCACTTGTTACGTTGTTGTTACGTGTCCTAATTTTATTGCAATATATAAACTGTACTTTAGTCAACAAAATCAAATTAATGCATTCGAGTATATGAGAAGACTTAGCCGTAGCGCTCGTAGATGACTGACTATAAGTGCTACACGTGCGTAGCTCAAATTCATGAAAAGCAATTGCTGGTCAACCTCTCGCTTACACATGCAATCACCTGTAACTACGTGAAAATCGAATTGATATGGTAGTTAATCTCAAAAATGGTCGGTGTATTTCGACTAAACAAAAAAATACAGAATTAAATTTTCATGTCTTGTCAAGAGATCATTTCTAAATATGAGAAATTTTCCGCATGATAGTTCAATTTCTCCGTATTATGCCATCTTACAATAAGCGTGGGTAAGAAGTGGCTGGGCGTTATGACTTGGACGCGGGTAGCACGGTGGGAGTAAAGTTTGTTCTTAATAAATACCTAGAATAGTATAAATGAATAGTACACTTAGACTATTTATACGTATACTTTTATATATAAAATTCCGGGTGCGTTTGTGTGCTTGCAATTCTTCTACTCCTTAACAGCTTGACCGATTTTAACGAAATTTTTATGGATTACTAGTGGGGTAATTCCGATGCCCCATAACAACTCCTGGTGACGGTGTTGTAGAAATCCAGCGTGGTAGAACCATGCTCTATGTATTATGCTTGTAGCACGAATTGCTCGGATCAACCGGGGTAGAATCACACTCTCACGGAATACCAGAGTAAAATGCTGCAATTAAAGTTGTTCCATATGCAAAAATTATAGATTTAGTTTAAAATTGAGCCGAGTTTCCTTACAGAAAAATCTTTGAAACAGAGTTTAACTTTTTGTAGAATATTGAAAATCTCTTTTGGCGCGTAACCACAGCGGTGCAACGCTATGACCGTTACTCTATCTTCTTTCTTCGACCACTCCATATATGAAAATAAATGGAACTTAATGTCTTTTTTCGGCAAGCGCAAACGTGATAATTTTAAATTGGTGAAGTTCACCTAGACAGTATTCAAAATTTTTTAATAATAATTTTTGACAGAACTTATGACCCCACTAAGTATTGATCTTAAATATCTCCTCTTTGGTTAAGAATTCCAAATTCAATTTTATAAATTCATTTATCTGCTATATTTGAGTTTTGAAACATTCATTTTTCAAAACTCAACAGTAATTTTTTTGTTTTTTCCTCATTATTTTTTCTTTGGCGTCGCCTATTACCGTACAATGGAAAACATGAAATATCGCAATATTTACGAGTACGAGTTCTACCGTAGCACCAGTGCTGCAGAAACAGCTCGAATGATTAATGATGTGTTTGGCGCTGGTGTCACAAAAAAAAACACGTTACGTTTTTGGTTACAACTTTTCGTTCTGGAAATTTCGACCTTAAGAAACAACCCCGTGGACGGCCGGAGTACAAAGTGAAAAATTAAAAATTAAAAGCTATTGCGGAAGCGCATCCATCACAAAGCACTTCAGCGATAGCTGCAGGCTTTGGAGTAAGTGATAAAACTGTATTAATCCACTTGAAGCAAATCGGGAAAGTAAAAAAACTTGAACGATGGGTACTTCATGAATTGAGTGAATCGAACATGCAAACACTCGTCGACTGCTGTGGTACTTTGCTCAACCGACACAAAAATAAAGGGATTTTAAATCGAATCATTACTTCTGATGAAAAGTGGACTGTACTGAACTGTACGATAATCGAAAGCGCTCGTCGCAATGGCTAAATCCTGGAGACCCAGCCAAATTCTGCCCTAAGCGAAAATTGACTGAGAAAAAGTTACTTGTGAGTGTTTGGTGGACTAGCACCAGTGCCGTTCACTATAGCTTTCAAAATCTGGCCAAACGATGACGCCAAATATCAACTGTCAGCAACTGCAAACCATGAAGAAAGAACTAGCTGCTGAACAATCGAGATTGGTCAATCGCTCTAGGCCACTGCTGCTTCACGACAACGCAAGACCACACACTGCACAACAAACAACCACTAAGTTAGATGAGCTACAATTGGAATGTCTGCGACATCCACCGTACTCCCCGGACCTTGCTCCAAGAGATTACCATTTTTTCCAATTTTTTATTTAGGAATTCTTACAAGGAAAAGAAATTCAAATTCGATGTGGCAGTCCAAACCGCCTTCAAAGAGTTTATTGATTTTCGCTCCCATGTTTTTTTAGTAAAGGCATCAATGAACTACCTATGAGATGGCAAAAGTGCATAGATAACAACACGTTGTTTGTCCGCGATGGACTCCTAAACTACTTAACCGATTTTAATCAAATTTGCACACCGTGTGCAGTTTGGTCCAACTTGAGAGATAAGATAGTTTTTTTGCCCATGAGAGACCCACATTTTTCTTTTTGTGAATTCAAGAATTTTTAATAGGACACGACAAAGGGTCGTCGAAAAGGGCAGAACAACGTCTGCCTGGCAGGCTAGTTAAATATATTTTACAAAAAAAAATTGACTTTATATTCCTCCCGTACAAAACACCTAGAGCTCGTAGATGACTGACGGTAAGTGCTACACGTGAGTAGCAGCAACAAAAATATAACCGCAAAGCTGCGCATATCAACTACAAGAAGACAACTTTCAACCAAGCCGCCAAGTCCTACAAAAAAAGCATTACTGGTTGCGCGAAAACCATTCGCGTTTTTTATTTTTGACGGTAGGAATTTGTCGAATCATTATTCCCTTCCGAAACAATATCATTCGTACCCTCCTATCGACACATCGGGGTGGTGGGGTGGGAGGGGAAAGAAGACGATTCTAGAACATCGCGTAATCATCGGACCCGAGGATATATAAGACACGCGCGACCGACGCGCGCTCTCTTCTCCCGCCGCAGTCGTCGTTGAACTACAACCTCCTCTTCCCGCGCACTCGTTTGGAAACACCTCACTAGTGGAAACCGCTTTGGCCTGGAAGCAGTCGAGCTCCAGGAACCCGCCTCACCTCGTGTGAGATATCGTCGCGCATCGCCTCTCTCCGGAGTGTTCCAGAAGTCACTATAGTGATCGACAGGAAGAAGAAACCCCGGTGAGTCAATACTCCTTAATTATACCTGCTTGCTAATAATTTAACCCGCTCCAATTTGTGTTTTTTTCCTAGTCAAGCAGGATTCCTTTCATCGATTCGACAAGTAATAGTTTAGTTTAGGGAAGAGCGAGTGCATTGTACCGCATGCTATAGTAGTCGCTTCACATAAGCATAGAAGCAATCGCATATACAGTCCACTTTAGTTAATATCTCGCGTAATAGGTTTGAGGTTTGACCGGGGAACTAGATTTTCGGCAGCCTTAAACACGTGGCTCCACCATTTTATGGTCACTTCGGCAGGATCTGGATTGGTGTTTAGTGGTTATCCAACCATTTTCTGGTCGAATTATTAAATTAATTGTTTAGATAACGCACTCTAACTTATGGAATAGACTTAAATAGTGTTCGTTTAAATTAAAATTTTGATTTGTTACTCGCAAACAGAATTATTCATTTAATAGCGCTCGTATTTGGTTAAATTTAAAGCTTATTAAATAATTGAAACGGCGTGATAGCAACCGTTTGATACGCTTACCCCACAATTTTATAAAATTATTAGGTTTAGCAAACGACGCGTAGCCTTGACTGCATCGGGCGCTCGATCTGATTACGTAATACAGCACGCCGAGTATTCATCCTACGTCGTTTATGCGTGTGAGATTAATTGTGATTAATATAACTTTATTATAATAATTTAAAATGGCAGTTAGTGGAAGTGAAATCAAAATTAAAACGCTTTATGCCAAGAGGGACATACTCTTTTCGCGTGTGCAAAATATAAGTGATTATATAAAGAACATTCATATAGAGGCAGTACGGGAGGCCTTTTTAAATGAAATCGAAACGATTGATAATTTGCGGACAGATTACGAAAGAATATTAGACCAAATTAATCATTCGGAACTACAAACCGACCCGAAATACATAGTGAACTACCAACCGCTGCTGGCATTCGAAGATATGTTGTGTCGCGTGAAGAGAACCGCAAAATTGCTACAATCTCAAGGTGAAGCGAAGCCTGAAATGCAGGTACGCCCTCGTGACTCAATTAGGTTACCGCCAATAGATATTCCGGTATTCAATGGTGATATTAAGACGTGGCCCTTCTTCTTCAGTAGTTTTCAAAACAATATACACAACAACCCATCGTTATCGGACGCTGAAAAATTATATTACTTAATTAGTAAACTTAGTGGCAGAGCACAATCGATATGCTCGGGTTTTACACCTACAGCAAACAATTACGTATTAATATTTGAAACGCTTAAAACTAAATATGAAGATAGGAGAATGTTAGCTTCCGAATATTTGAACCAGATATTCGATCTTAAACCTATATCATCCGCGAACATCAACGGCTTAGAGCAGTTTCTCGATAAATTTGTGGCATCGGTGGCTGCACTTAAGAATTTGAAGTTTGATGACCTTATGGACGTGGTGTTTCTCCATATAGCATTAAAGAAATTAGACTCCGACACCGTGCGTGCGTTTGAAATGGAGCATCGTAGCTCGGAGATGCCTTCCTTTCATTCATTAGCATCGTTCGTGCGAGATCAAATAAAGGTGATGCAGCGCTCACCGAACGTTAAACAGGAGATTAAAAGGTGCGTCGACCGTAGACAGACTCAACCATCTAAAATAGCAGGGTCGTTAACTTACGTAACCGCTACGCCGACATCACTCCAGCATACTTGTATAGTATGTAAAGATAAACACGGTAACTTATATAACTGTGCGACTTTTCGTAAATATTCACCAAGCGAACGTTATAAGTTAGTAAAGACAAACAACCTATGTTTGAACTGCTTAAGCGATAAGCATTTAGTTGCAAAATGCAATTCGAGTTCCGTATGTAGCAAGTGCGCCAGGAAACATCACACGCTATTACATTTTGAAAATAGCAACATAGCGGCGTCAAGTAAGGCGAATAAGGAATTCACCCCTACTAAGGTCAACGATTCTAGCGGTCGACCTGATGATGTCGCTCTGTGCTCATTGGCAAATATGGGAGCACAACCTCCTTCAACCGTGTTACTGGGTACGGCGCGTATTTTGGTTAGGGATTCGCGTGGAAACAAACAAAGCGTCCGTGCACTGCTGGACAGCGGAGCCCAAAATAGCTTTATAACACGACAATGTTGTCAGCGCTTAGGCTTAGTAATAAATAGGTCACTTTCATGTCCTGTAGTTAAAGGCATCGGAGGTACTAGTAAAGCGACACAGGGATATATAAATTTAAAATTTTATTCTCGGATAGATCGTAACGTTAACTTTGATATAAATGCACTAGTAGTAGATAGGGTCACTGAACGGTTGCCAACCGTTTCGGTTGACACCTCGGCAATGATTGAATTTAAAAATTTGACTCTAGCAGACGACACTTACGCCGTTCCTGGAAACATAGACATGCTCATTGGGGCATCGCTTTTCCCTCATCTTTTGTTAAACAATAAGGTCAGGGGCAACTCCTCGCATACCGCGCCTTACGCACTGGAAACCGTATTGGGCTATGTGATCCTTGGCTCCGCCCCCATCCTAGATAGTATTTCGGCAGCATCTTATTGTGGTATGGCTGTCGAACCGCTCGAGTCGTTAGTCCGCAAATTTTGGGAGATGGAGGAGGTGAACGTCCCACCCATAGCTAGTTCAGCTGACAGGATATGCGAGGAAATTTACGTCCGCACGACCGTTCGTGATCGCGACGGTAGATATAGTGTAGCGCTACCCTTTAAGGGAGATGTTTTATCTCTCGGCGATTCGCGTCAAATGGCGGAAAAACGTTTCTACAGCTTGGAGCGTAGGATGCTCGCTTCGCCCCAGTTAAAGGAAGCTTACGACGGCGTCATTAACGAATATATAAGAGAAGGTTACATATCACTTGTGGCTTCGAAATTAGATAACTACGAAGACACACCGTCGTATTTTATACCACACCACGGAGTCATTAGAGAGGACAAACTTACATCTAAATTACGTGTAGTGCTCGACGCTAGTGCTAAAACTAGCACTCACCTGTCGCTTAACGATATCCTCTATAGTGGGCAAAATTTACAGGGCAGTTTATTTGATATAATAGTCAATTTTCGTTTGTTTAGTATAGCACTATCCGCCGATATTCGCCAAATGTTTCTTTGCATAGGGGTCCGTGAATGCGACCGTAGATTCCAGCGCATTTTATATCGTTTCAACCCAAAGGAACCTCTAATGGTGTTTGAATTTAACCGCGTTTGTTTTGGTTTAAAGTCGAGCCCATTTCATGCGTTACGCACGGTGAGACAGCTCGCTCACGATGAAGGTCCCTCTTATCCTAAAGCTAAGAGGGCAATTGAGAGCGGATTATATATGGATGATTTTGTGTATTCGGTCGATAGCGTGGAGGAGGCCACCCTAACCACCGCCGAGGTTATAAGGCTCATGAAATCGGGTCAATTCGATCTTGTGAAGTGGACTAGTAATTCGCGTCCGGTTTTAGATACAATCCCACTATCACACCGTCTTTCGGCGATAAAGGAATTCGACGATTCCGATACACACAAGGTGCTCGGTCTGTGTTGGTCACCAGAGTCCGACGTGTTTAGCCTTAAGGTAAATCCGCCCGTAGAGAAATGCACAAGGCGCACAATACTGTCATGCGTTGCTAGATTATGGGACGTCATGGGTTTCGTAGCTCCGGTGGTATTATACGCTAAGCTTTTGATTAAACAACTTTGGTTATTTGAATGCGATTGGGATGACTCGCCGCCTGACAGCATTGTTCGATTGTGGCAGCGCTTTAGAGAGGAACTTCCTTTACTAAGAGAAATTAAAATACCGCGTCATATAAATGTCGATAGAAATAGCAGCATAACGGTTGTTGGATTTGCAGACGCCAGCGAGAAGGCTTACGGGGGCGTTGTATATTTCCATGTCCAGAATAATGGTAGAAATTCGATTAGCCTCATTAGTTCTAAGTCGAGAGTCTCCCCCGTAAGGTTGTCTCTCTGGCGCGCTTAGAGCTTTGCGCAATATTAGTACTCACCAAGCTTATTACCACAGTTATCGGCGCATGTAGGGATAGAGTTCACATAGAAAGAATATTTGCCTTTTCCGACTCCACCGTCGCCTTATGTTGGGTTCATTCTTCACCCCACCGTTGGGATACGTTTGTCGCGAACCGAGTGGCCAAGATCCAAGACGAGTTAGAAACGCGGAACTTTTATCACGTGTCCGGTAAGGAAAACCCTGCCGATTGTCTATCCCGGGGACTCACCCCGATGCAAATAATGGACCACCCGCTTTGGTTCCATGGACCTTCTTGGGTTCACTTGGATCCCTCACAATGGCCAATAACCGATTTCGAACCTTCGTCAGTGTCACAACCGCCGGAAGAGAAGAGACACGCTCTAGTGGCGAACGTTTCGAGCGAGGTTTCTCCAATCATTGCTTTGGCGAACCGCTTGTCCTCTTGGTCGAAATTATTGCGTAGCGTAATTTACGTTTGTCGATTCGCGAAGCTTTTACCGCGACGTTCGTATGTCTTAGCATCCGATTACAACTATGCCGAGTCGCTAGTATTACGTGAACTTCAACGTGCACACTTCTCTGAAGAAATTACAAGATTACAATCGAATAGAGCTTGTAGTCGCGCCTTTCAACGCCTTAAGCCATTTTTACAGGATGGGATTGTAAGGGTAGGTGGACGCTTGTCCAACTCGCAGTTGAGTTTCGACCAACGGCACCCTATAGTTTTACCGCGTAAAGACCATATCATGAACTTATTAGTCGATTATCATCATAAATTGAACTCGCACGCTGGCCCCGATTTATTGATGTCGATCTTGCGTCAGAATTATTGGATTCTTTCTGCACGTAGTTTAATACGCAATCGGGTGCACAGATGTATAGCTTGCTTTCGGGCACGCCCCAAGCCGTCATTTCCGGAAATGGCGGAACTTAGATCTTGTAGAGTGATACAATCGGTAAAGCCCTTCACGCACACCGGGTCTGATTTTGCTGGTCCGTTTAAGGTCACGCTCACTCGCGGGCGTGGTATAAGATCCACAAAGGCTTACGTCTGCATTTTCGTATGTCTAACTACTCGAGCAGTGCATATAGAACTCGTTGGTGATCTAAGCACAGCAGGCTTTATGGGTGCATTTAAAAGATTTCTATCGCGCAGAGGCCCTGTAAGTAGATTATATTCGGATAACGGTACGAACTACGTCGGTGCAAAACGTATTCTATCGGAACTACATGAGCTCTTAGCTAGCAAGTATTATAATTCGGAGTTCGCTCACATTCTAGCCGAGAACCGCATTGAATGGTCTCTGAACGTCCCAGCCGCGAGTCATTTTGGGGGCAATTGGGAGACTAATATTAAAAGTCTAAAGAGCCACTTATACCGAGTAATAGGAGATCAAATTTTGTCCTTCGAAGAGCTAAGTACGGTGCTCGCTCAAATTGAATGCGTAATGAATAGCCGCCCACTTTGTCGGACGTTATCTAGTGACCCCTCGGAACCGCTGGCTCTAACTCCAGCACATTTTTTGACTTTAACGCCTCTAAGGTATCTGCCCGCCGCGGATATGGATGAGAACAGACTTAACATTTCCACACGCCACAAATTATTAGATCGGTTAGTGCAATCGTTTTGGAAACGATGGAGGATGGAATACTTGCATACTTTGCAGTCTCGGCAAAAATGGAACACAGCGACAGAGCCTTTAGCTGTAGGAACCGTAGTTGTGCTCACTAAGGAGAATACGCCGCCTCTCCACTGGCCGTTAGGAATCGTCGAGGAGGTCTTTCCCGGTTCCGACGGAGTAATTAGGATAGCTCGCGTTAAGACCACGGTTGGGTCTTACCTACGTCCGGTTATCCGTTTTGCCGCCGCCCCTTGCCTCTTCCATAATTTAAATTAGCTTTTTTGACTGAAATTGTAGTTTAATTTAGGTAATCTTAGCGTTAGTTAGTTATTTGTTAGTCGATCTTAGCTCTAGTTGTTTAGTTATTTTTTTTGAAGGAAATCCTTCAAGGGCGGGGGGAGATGGTTGCGCGGAAAACCATTCGCGTTTTTTATTTTTGACGGTAGGAATTTGTCGAATCATTATTCCCTTCCGAAACAATATCATTCGTACCCTCCTATCGACACATCGGGGTGGTGGGGTGGGAGGGGAAAGAAGACGATTCTAGAACATCGCGTAATCATCGGACCCGAGGATATATAAGACACGCGCGACCGACGCGCGCTCTCTTCTCCCGCCGCAGTCGTCGTTGAACTACAACCTCCTCTTCCCGCGCACTCGTTTGGAAACACCTCACTAGTGGAAACCGCTTTGGCCTGGAAGCAGTCGAGCTCCAGGAACCCGCCTCACCTCGTGTGAGATATCGTCGCGCATCGCCTCTCTCCGGAGTGTTCCAGAAGTCACTATAGTGATCGACAGGAAGAAGAAACCCCGGTGAGTCAATACTCCTTAATTATACCTGCTTGCTAATAATTTAACCCGCTCCAATCTGTGTTTTTTTCCTAGTCAAGCAGGATTCCTTTCATCGATTCGACAAGTAATAGTTTAGTTTAGGGAAGAGCGAGTGCATTGTACCGCATGCTATAGTAGTCGCTTCACATAAGCATAGAAGCAATCGCATATACAGTCCACTTTAGTTAATATCTCGCGTAATAGGTTTGAGGTTTGACCGGGGAACTAGATTTTCGGCAGCCTTAAACACGTGGCTCCACCAATTACGGAAAACCAGTCTCGATCGCATTAAACATATTGGCGCAAAATTCTTTACCAGACCATCCGGCACTAGACCTTTTTGGTCTCTTGCCAAAGCGGTCGAGACAAACTTTTGTCGGCCTTCACTGGCTTCGCAGGTAAAACCAGATGGCACACTGGCACATACGGCTAAATAGAAAGCGAACTTGTTCGCATCTCTATTTGCCCATAATTCACGTCTGGACAGTGGCAACAACATTCCACCTAAATTACCTCACTGCGGGACCCCTTTGTCAGAGGTTCGTATCACAAATAATGAGGTTCTTGAAACCTTACGGTGTCTAGACGTCAATAAATCTAGTGGACCAGATGGTATACCAGCTATAGTTCTAAAGGCTTGTGCACCTGAGTTATCTTCTGTGTTGACACGCTTGTTCCGCCTTTCATTTAGGACTAGAATAGTGCCGAAATCCTGGAAGCTGGCCAACGCGCAGCCTGTTCCGAAAAAGGCAGTCGTGCCGACCCGGCCAATTATCGGCTAATCTCAATAACCTCCATACTCTGAAAGATTATGGAGCGCATATTGAACAACCGCTTAATGGTATATCTAGAACAGAATGACCCCCTTTTCTAAACTGATCCTTTACCTGACCTAAACATTAATTTCTAGACTGGAATGAATATTTTTCAGACGTTGTTGTACATCTAGTGTATCCATGATATTACTGCTATTAGTAGATTATTACAGTACTCAATGACTAACATAGGTGATACATGATAAATAATTATAGTGATTTTTAAATATGAAATTACATTCTTTTGTGATAATTTGTAGGAATCATCGGCGTAGCGTAAGTCGCAACACGAAATATTGCGAGATAAGCTTGTTGACTCATAAATTTACTATCAGTTTCTCGGTAATACTTTAGACTAGATATAACTTACTGGTACTATATAAGACCAAGCAACTGCAGCCATGGAGTCAGTATATAGTCGTCTGACCGCAGTGCATCTACCAATACTACTTTTATGTTACTTTGAAGTTACACAAACGTAGTATTTGTATATCTTCGACGCATCAATTTTCATGGACGTTCAATTATTATCAACATTTAGTATAAGTACCCGGTTGACCGAGCTTTGCTCGGTATTTTTCGCTCGGTTTTTTTTTTTTAATTCGTGTGTTTTGGAAATTATATTTAGATACAAATTACATACTGATGAAATACGAATAATATTTTTTGATCTTAGCGATATAATAGAAAAAACTGAACTGGTTATTTGAATAAAAAATCATGAGTGCAATTAGTTTAATTAAAATTTTCGTGTTTTTAAAAAAATACTGAAAAAAAGGGCTCGAAAAAATAGATTTTATCAAAAAAAGAAAGGAACTTGAAAAAAAAATGAAAAAAAAGTTGGTCGGTCAGTCTGGGCTCGAACCATGGTATTAAGATTTTGTGACCGCCCAATATACCAATTAAGCTATTTGTAACCATTAATAAACTGTCAAAATTTACCTTCTTATTCTAACGATATTATAGCAGTTTTTCATTGCATTTTCTAAAAATAAATCCTAGCTAGATCGATTGCATTTGCATTGCATTGCTTGCCCCCGAAACTCCCTGCACACAAAATTTTATGAAAATGGTTGGAGCCGTTTCCGAGATTCCTATATATATATGATATATATATATATATATATATATATATATATATATATATATATATATATATATATATATATATATATATAATTTCTCGAATTGCTCGTTTAAAGGTATAGGATTTTATTTTCTTTAAATATATCTTCCTCAATTGAATGATTACAAAATTTACCAAGGTAAATTTCATAATCATTCAATTGAGGAAGATATATTAAGAAAATAAAATTATACGTTGATTAATTATAGATTCTCAAATAATAATAATAATTATTATTGATAATATTACTATTATTTTTGATATTATTTGATATTATTGCTCCCTAAGGTTCATAAATACCAGAAAAAGGGGGGGGGGGGGCTTGGTGAACACCGGGTTTATCTCGAGCAATCAACAAACAATAATTATTGATAATAAAGAAATATAAGAACCAAATGAGGAAATAATATTTCATGCAGTATCAGGGTAATCAGAGTATCGTCGAGGCATACCTGGTAAACCTAAAGAATGTTGAGGAAAAAAAGTTAAATTTACTCCAATAAATATTGATAAAAATTGAATAATAAATATTGTTCAAATTTATTCTGTTGAATTTTAAATTCTATTCAATTTTATTATTTAAAAGTTTATTCTATTGATCAACTTACTTTTTTTGTTGTTGTTATCTTACGTGTGTGTGTGTGTGTGTGTGTGTGTGTGTGTGTGTCATTCGCTTCTATGAAAATACCTAGAAACAGTATTACTACCCGCCACTCTCATTGATCATTTTTAAGCAATATAAAAAAATACAAAAGAGGAAGCTGTTATCGTCAACCGTAGCATGAGCTGCTAGAGATGATTTATCATACATTTCTATTAATTCTGAAGACGGAGACCAAGCAACGCATCTCATAAAAATTGAAATGTACGATATGAAGAAGCTATCCAAGATTCCAACTACTGATAATTGGAAACATGCTTCCACGAGGATTAAATATTATGTAAACAATAATAAGGATAGCATAGCAATAGCAAACGCCCTCGTATACAATATTACAAAGGCAATAGCAGAAAGTGAAAAGTTAAAAAATACTTTTTTTAACAATGACAATCATTAGCGCAACGCAACACAAAAAATGCGAGATAAGCTTGTTCACTCATAAAGTTACTATCAGTCTAACTGTGGAAATGATTTAGATTAGATATAACTTACTGGTACTATATAAGACCAAGCAGCTGCAGTCATGGAGTCAGTCTATAGTCGTTTAAACGCAGTGTATTTAGTAATTAGTAAATTTAGTCACTGTTCTGAATGGTATAATCCAAACGAAAACAAACGACCAAGCCTCAAATTGCTTGGTTACTGACAAGACCGATATAGGTACGTCCGCTCATATGTCGAGTCTAGTGGTTAATTCGTTCAAGTAAACCTCCTTACCCATCCACGTCACTATCTCTTGAAGAGAAAAACAAATTGGCTTGATTGAAAAGCACAGAGGGTATCGATGAAGTGAGGGCTTTGTTGATTATAGAGAGTTTCACAGAATTATCGAGACATACTTGAAAAATAAAAAAGATATTTTTAAAAGGATGTGAAAAATTAAATGGGTACAAGATATTTGTGATAAAAATAATACTATCATAGATATAAATTGCTTAGAAGCTCCCAATTTAAATTCTCTTTGTGAACTTTATTGTAAAGATACTTTACCGTATAACTGTTTTACTCGTAAGAAAACCTGTGCGTTAAAAAGTTGTTTTATGTATCAAGAAATGGTATTTTGAATACAAAAGGAAGACAATAGCAGAAGGAAGAGATGAGTGTGGCATAAGCGTACAGAACACGTCATTGAATAGCAAACTACAACACTGAGTGGAGAAGAACAAGAGAAGAATATGCAGTACTCAAGAGCTGAATATCCATTCTTCAGTTCAAAACCTAAGAAAGTTTGGAAGACTCTCCTCTCATGCAACAAAAGCCCGAAGATCTTGCAGAGCCGGTTTCTTTTATAGTGGCCATGCAGGCAGGACCAAGTGTTTCCATTGTGGTGGTGCTTTAAAAGATTGGGAAGATGATGATGATCCTTGGCAGCAGCATGTTCAGTGGTTTAGTCAGTGTGCTTGTGTAAGGTTTAAACTCGAACAGTGTTTTCTATAAGATTAAATAGGGGGTTTTTACAGAATAAAAAAATATATATTGCATACACTTATGTTTTATTTAATTTTATAATGTTTCACATAGTTACATAAACACAAATGTATTACGCATAACACATAAATCTAACACACAGCACACATTATAACATTAACTGCTATAGTCTACCGTAACATTTCTGTTTTTATCTATTTCAATAATATTATCAAACACAGCATAAACTGTACAGTTAATTGTTTGTATTAGTGAGGATTCAAATCGTACTTCTAATCTTACACTAATAATATTAGGTGCAATATTGAGTTGATTAGTAAGTTGATTAATAAGCCAGTTAACATGAAAAATGCAAAGAAAATGATACTTATCGAACCTGAATTGATTGAAAAATTAAAACAATAAAACAAGTCAGTCAGTAATTTGTCTCGATTAGATATTGAAATGCAAAATATTATGAATAGTAAGACGGAAGACCGCAAGAAGTGGATTTCATATTTACAAACTCTACAAAGATACCTTAACTTTTACCGAAGAGGATCGTCAACCACTCAGATTACCAATTTATTCTGATACATCTAATGAAGATTCAAATGAGTCTAAAATTGGGTTTAAAAATAAAGATAGTGATCTAAAAACTTCAACTGATGCTGAATCTTTGTTGGAGAAGAATCAATCCATGGGAAGCTGTCGTAATGTCAGTCAAACATCACCTGAGACGCATTAAAAACGTCATTCACTTCCCATATGCAGAGCTTTAAACTCGTCTGACTCTGAATGAAGCTATCCTGACAACTACCTCAGTTCCGTTTCCAAAAATCGAAGACTAGGCATATCAAATCACTAGCTAGATTTGCGCTAGTAGAGAAACTAAAATAAAATTTTTGGAAGCGTCTTGTTAATGATTATATTCAACTCCTACCGCAAAAGGAGAAATGTCACATCTCTTGCGGGGACCTGGCTATAGGACAAATGCTTTCGGTGAAGGAAAACAATCGTCCCCCTTTTTTATAGCTTCTGGGGCGCGTCACTAAACTTATTCCGGGAAAGGATTGCGTTGCGAGAGTAGCTGAAGTCAAGACCAAGAAATGGCGTCTTCTTCGGGCCTATAATCGCCTCGTTACATCACCCATTGATGCAGACTGGACTACTTCATATATTATTTAGGATCCGTAGACCCACCGTCAGCCGACGAGGGCTGGTTTGTACCAGTTCTGCTACTACTACTCGCAATTATCTACTCCGGTGCTCAAAAATGGGAATTCTAAGTGAGTTCTATCGGTTGGTAAGTCACCCATAGTAGGCTGCACGAAAGTTGCTTTAAATCTATTACAACGTACACAACCATAAATATTCCTTCGCTATATTTCTGCCGCCTAAAGGCCAGAAAGTTTGTCTGAAGTCCGCCAACACCAGTTGAGAACCTACGTGCATTAAGCATTTGTGTTTCATTTGAAATGCGATTTTAGTTAAATGATGCTTACTACATATTATAATAGGGTGCTTAACATCATAAGTGTAATTCGAATTGCTAAGACGACCTCCCACGCATATAATACTGCTATTATCCATGAAAGGTGAGAGGGATAATTAGTCTGTTTTTCTTAGGTAGGGAGTTACCCGACTTCAGAATAGCATATTCTTTAAGAAACATTCTCATTTGAGCTATACGTACGTAGTATGGATTTAGAAGAATTTAACTCTGAACATGAAAAATAACTGGTGTTATGAATATTACTTTTTCTACAATTATTAATTTACCTTTGTATATAAGCTATTATTCTAATTAGTTTTGTGACATGGGATTATTTATTGATTATGATCCATCTTGTCCAATTGATCTGAAGTAGACACACACTCCACATGCGCTCTTTAAAACAACTGGGAATATGTGGACTTCGATTTTAGTAGAACTTATAACATATCCAATGAGATATTTCCAGGGAATTTAAAGAAGAAATTGATTGCATAGCATCTGTAAACTAATCTTTCATGTCCGTACCAACTTCTTCATCCCAGTTACTTTTATTAACCCATAATTGTTGAAGAAATATTTAAACAAGTAATATGCAAGGCCCTACTAACCCCGATGGATCAAACACCTGGCAATAAGTGACAAGATGTTGCGTTTATTGATTCTTATTTTGCTGTTCATGTTGATGGTGGTGAAAAAGGTTGTCTGACTCAGCACGCCAATATAAACCCAAAGTTTCGCTCATTGAATTATCAAGGTTTACACTTCTCTTCTCCGAGTCATCTTTAATCAACAATGGCATCTGGGGATTGATCAGCGAGGGAAATTGAGCATTTCGTGGGTAAATAAGGGCCCAATGCAGTCTACAAGGCACTCATTTTTGTTAATGCCTCGGCTAGCATCGGAATCCTCGGCGTCGACATATCGAACATATGCAGTTTCGTTGTCACTTGTAAGAAAAGGTCAAATTGGCCTCTAAAAAGCTTGGCGTGCTCAGCCGAGCGGGACAGTATTTCATGCCGGCACATCGCTTGCAACTTTACAATTCGCAAGTACGGCCTCACATGGAATACTTATCTCATCTCTGGGCCAGGGCACCGCAGTGCTAACTCTTTCCACTTGACCACATCCACCGCAGAGCGCCTCCCAATGTCGACGAATAAGTTTTTTTATAGGATAGGGTGCAAACGAGCAACACAGTGCACCTGATTTTAAGTGGTTGCTGTGGCCCATAGATATCTACATCTATCCTCCATTACGAATCAAAATGCAGATTCGTTGTCACCCGTGAGTCCTCAAGATGGAACGCCTCGTTTTCCAGTAAAAAGGGTCTCCGGTTCTCTACACTCACCATACGAAACACGCTTTTACGCTGGTATTCAGCGAGAGCGTAGTCCTTACCAGGTCGAGCCGATCAATTCGTACTACAACTATACTACTAATAGAACTGCAGCATGGCTCTACTACGTATAAAAGTTCTTTCTAATCGGCTCAATTTACTGGCGCTGCGAAGGAATGTGACATCCCTTTGCATTTTCCATCGCATCTACCACGGATAGTGCTCTGAGATTGTTCGGATTAATTCCAACCGCCCAATTTCACGAACGTACATTGCGTCTACCGACAGTCAACTTGGCAGTCAGTCAGCGTGGCAGTTGACTGTCGGTATATCGAAGTGCTGAAGTGTTTGTACAGTAGAGCTGCGATGGCTATCCGAGTACAGAACCAGAGTTCGAAACCTATTCAACTGCAGAAAGGTGTAAGACATGGTGACGTTATATCCCCTTAACTCTTCACCGCTGCATTGGAAAACGTTTTCAAGCTACTGGACTGGAAAGGATACGGTATTAACATCAATGGCCCTCACCTACGATTTGCCGACGATATAGTTCTTACAGCAGAATCGCTTGATGACTTAAGAACTATGCTCAATGACCTCAATAGTGTCTCTCAACGGATAGGTCTTAAGATGAAAATGGACAAAACAAAAATCATGTTTAATGTCCATGCGTTAAGCATTTGTATTTCATTTCAAATACACCTATGCCGGTAGTTGTTGGGAGCACTATGCCCGAAGTTGTTGACGAGTACGTTTACCTGGGACAAATAGTCCGACTAGGTAAGGCCAACTTCGACCGTGAGGTCAATCGACGGATTCAACTCGGCTAGGCAGCATTCGGAAAATTACGACACATCTTCTCGTCAGGTATACCTCAAACTCTGAAAACTAGATTGTACAACCAGTGCGTGTTGCCAGTGATGACTTGCGGATCTGAGACATGGTCCTTCACTGCCGGCCGTATGAGGACGCTCAAGGTTGCTCAGCGAGCTACGGAAAGGGCTATGCTCGGAGTTTCTCTGGGTGATAAACTCAGGAATGAGCATATCCGCAGTAGAACCAGAGTGACCGACATAGCCTGACGGATTAGTAAGCTGAAGTGGCAATGGGCCGGCCATATAGCTCGAAGAACCGATAACCGATAGGGAAGAAAGGTTCTCGAGTGGCAGCTTCGTACCGGTAGACGTAGTGTAGGGCGACCCCCCACTAGATGGAGTGACGACCTGGTAAGACATGCAGGAAGTCGATGGATGCAGGTGGCTCGGGACCGTGCTTTGTGGCATTACTTGGGGGAGGCCTATGTTCAGCAGTGGACTTGTGAAGGGCTGTAATGATGATGATGATAATGACATTGCGTCTAAACTCACCATCTGGATGCTAGGCGGTCCGCCACTGTGCGTTTTCTTCTTAGTACAATCTATCCGTGGAATTGACTTAGGGACCTTCAAGAAAAGATCCTCCTTTCTAAAAGGTCGGCAACCCACCTGCAATTCCTCTGGCGTTGCAGTTGTTCATGGGCGGCGGTAATCACTTACCAGCAGGTGAGCCGCATACTCGTTGCCACTCTTCTATAAAATAAAATGCTGTGAGGCCAAGACACCCTCTTGAAAGTCATAAAAGTTAGGGATTGATTAAAACTACTTTTATGGATTTTATCGCGTTTTATTTATTTTTAATACCCGACGTTTCGGGTGCTTTCCAGCACTCATGGTCACGGGGGACTGAGGTGACTGACGTCCCGATGTCAAAGTTAACCCGGAGTACCTTCAGCTTTTTAATTATAGTCTTTGGTCCGATCTACGCAGAATGAACTAACTGTGTATTGAAGTCTTGAAGTGGTATGCTTTTTTTTTTTTTGCATGGGGAAATGCCTACGCATACCCGCCTCGCGGGGGCAAGGACGGGTTATGTCGGACTCGCACCGACTAAAACCCCATGGTGTTCCACCTTTGTCGCATATTGGCAGGGCTACGGGAACGCTTTCGCACACATCCGCGGCCCTACTAGCGCCTGCCGCCCCATGGCAGCACCTCCTCGGGAGAGGAAAATTCCTCCCCGTTCTCCTTCCCAGGTAAGGCGCACCAGAACACATGGCGCGCCTTCCTCCACGGCCTCCAACTACGTCTGTGCAACAGACGCCCCCGCGTCCGATGCACAAAGGCCATGGGGCCAGGAAAAACGAGCACTTAAAAGTACTAGCGTTCCCGACCCCAGCGGCGGATCTGGTCTATGGCTCCGCCGCCAACCAAGATTCGGCTGCGGAGGGTAGGGAGAGCGGCGCCTCACAATACCGACAATCCTCTCCCCCCCGCAGCCCCACCACCACCGCATCAACGGTGCGGCCCCGTTTGAGTCGCGAAGGATAGGGCGAGTGGCGCATCGCCATACCAACACTCCTCTTCCTCCGCGACTCCACCTCGGCTGCAGCGGTAGAGGGTGCGCGAGTCCCCACTCGCTGCAGTCCACCAGCACACATCCAAAGTGGGCTCCCCAAGCCCACTCGGAGCAGCCACCTCAGGCCGGCCCTTCACCTCGGGCCAGCCACGTGGGTTCCTCTTTGTTCACCGTGGGAGACCAAGCCACGGCTACTAAGCCCCCCGCCACGACAAGGCGGGAACCCGTTCGGGGGGGGGGAAGTGGTATGCTTGGGTTTAGTTTTAATTTTATTAATTTTAGGATCCCAAGCAGGTGGTAGTACCCAGCCTCCTTCTCTATTGAAATTAGGATGTTTTTTTTAATTTCAATAGCCTCACGTATCATCCTTGTCATCCTTGGTAGGAAGTAGTTAGTTAGTACCGGTTCTGGCTCACTGATTCAGAAGTGGCACAACGTTCGTCGAGACTCACGCTCCTAAAAAATAAAGTTTTGGCATGCTCTGATCACGAATCTCCGTTTTCGCGTAGAATGCACGGTTCCGGAGATGTGCAGATCAATTAACTCTTATCTAATTGATATCCGGTGAGAGCATCCACCGTCATTAGCACCCCATTGTTATTTATCTATTGTTCATTGAATACCGTCATTGTCTATTCGTGCGTCGGATTATCAGTGCTATTATATTATACTCCCTTGTTCCTAACTGCAACGGTAATCTGAATCATCAATAAAATACATTACCTAATTTTGTTACAATTTTTATTTACGAAATACAAAATCTTATTACTTGTTATCTATAAAATAGGAGCGAAACATCTCATCCACTAAAATGTCGTTGTACAATGTGTTCCCTGTAAATATACTCGTAAAACTATGCATTGAACATCCCTGAAACTTATATAGCAATTAAATTAAGCAATATTCGCCACAAACTGGAGTCCACTCATTCTGAATCCCATCAACATTCCAGTTCCACCTTTTACAATTCCTTTTTAAAAACTCTAGATGATATCGTACAGGTGCTCGTCCGTATGAATCAAAATATTGACCGACGTCATTCGTATCGATATATAAAGCTACCCAATGTGACCCTGGTTTATCATCTATATCCAAATTGCATATTATATACGTTGGCACGTGGGAGTACATGGGCAGTCTATTAGCAGCATAAACATTATCCATGATATTACTGCTATTAGTAGATTATTACAGTACAATCTACTCAATGACTAACATAGGAATGATCAATTATAGTGATTTCTTAATATTAAATTGCATTATTTTGTTTTATACAAAACGTGCTTGAGTCAAACGTACAATGAACAAGACGACACGAAGTATTGTTGAGATAAACAACAAAATGTGAGATAAGCTTGTTGACGCATAAAGTTACTATCAATTCCACTGCAGAAATTCTTTAGATTAGAATTATTACTTACTGGTACTATATAAGACCAAGCAAGTGCAGTCATGGAGTTAGTGTATGGTCGTTTGGCCGCAGTGGATCTATCAATACTACATTTGTGTTACTTCAACACATCAAAGGCCATGGATGTAAGTGTTTATTCTATTGACAAAGTTAGTTTTCTTTCTGTTATTTTCTTACGTGTGTATGATTTAATGTTAACAAATTATATTTAAATATTGTGTGTGTGTGTGTGTGTGTGTGTAATTGCCAACAAATTTGGGGTGTGTGTATGATTAAGCCGTGGTAGTTCAGATGGTTAGCGCAAGCTGTAAATTTCACAGTACCCGGGTTCGATCCCCACCGGCACCAATTAAATTGTTAATTGCAATTTCAAGTGTTTATTCTATTGACAAAGTTACTTTTCTTTCTGTTATTTTCTTACGTGTGTATGATTTAGTGTTAACAAATTATATTTAAATATTGTGTGTGTGTTATTATAAGCCGTGGTAGCTCAGATGGTTAGCGCAAGCTGTAAATTTCACAGTACCCGGGTTCGATCCCAGCCGGCACCAATTAAATTGTTATTTGCAATTTAACAAATTATATTTAAATATTGTGTGTGTACCGCATCTACGAATACTAGAGTAGTTAAAAAATACTTTTTTAACAATGACAGTCATTAGTTGATCATTAGTGAATGTGATTCTGTTTACTTAAATTACAGGAAGACAAGAGCAGAAGGAAGAAATGGGATGATGGGAACTATCTAACTAATAAAAATGATGCGTTTATCGATCATTATTTGTTTCGGCCAAGTTATCCTTTCAATTATTTGTCACCAAAAGACAAAAAAACTGTTCGTTATTGTGAAACACACGTGCACGGCATTCCATATTTTGATGTGACCGAAGAATTAAAATGTGCCTACAAACAAGGGAACATCAACCCCATATTAAATTGGTATATTAGAAATTTGAGCAAAGACGAAGTGATCGCATACAAAGGTGGTTCAACAGAAAAACAATTTTTAAAAATGTTATAATAATAATAAATAATAAAATCTTTATTCTCAGAAAAACGTGTAACAAAATTTACCATATTAATTACGATTACAGGTATCAATATACTAGTAACATACTAGTGGGATATGGTTGATCGTTAGCGGCTGTACTAGTTTTATATTGAAAACTGTATTACAGACGCTAGTGCCTTCCACCGGACATTATAGGAAACAATTAGAGCAATGCCCTGTTTAGTACTACATAATATTGAATCCGCTACATATGGAGACAATACTTAAGAACAAGTATAAAAGAGTATAAAGGTATAAAAGAGAGGGATGGAATTGCGAGTGTACACGTAAAAGTTGTAAATGTGTGTGTGTGTGTGTGTGTGTGTGTGTGTGTGTGTGTGTATATGTGTGTGTGTGTGTGTGTGTGTGAGTGTGTGCGCGCGCGCGCGCGCGTGTGTGTGTGTGTGTGTGTGTGTGTGTGTGTGTGTGTGTGTGTGTATGTGTGTGTGTGTGTGTGTGTGTGTGTGTGTGTGTGTGTGTGTGTGTGTGTATTAATGTGTGCATAATAAACATTGCCCTATTTTAAACATCTAGGGATTGGTTGTGTCAAAGACAGCAGTCCTCACTAATTGTGTGATGAATCTTTAATTCATTTATACCATAGTTTTCAAAGTTAAATGGATTTTTAGTAAGGGAACCATTAAATGCAGAATTGTTCACAAATCCAATTATACATCTTTTGGGTACCTGCCATAAAAATATATTATCAAGAGTTTTTCCTTGAACACCCGATGGAATTGTTAAAACTTTTACTTCAGCTCAAGTAATAGGATATTTAGCAGTGGTAGAAGCTAAAACTTTTTGATGAGCGAGTAATACACTTGGATTAACTCGTGCTCGTCGAACAATAAGAGTTGCGAGCGTAATGCAAACTTTAAACTTTACATCGTTGGACCCAGCAATTAAATTAAAACTCTCTTGATCGAACCAATTTAACACTCATTTCAACACCATTAATTAAAAATTTATCTTTGTTGAAAATGTCACCGTGAAGGTGACCAATAATTTCTATTTCCTTACTTTCACTAATCAATTCCTGTCTTTTAACAAATCCTATGTTTTTACCATCCGTAGAATCCATTTTTCCTGCTGTATCATCATACCAAGACTACAAGTAAGATGAGGTTGTTTAGCAGCAGGAGCATAGTTTAAAAGGGTTTCCATGTATGCTCGACATGCATAGGTATTATTAGGTGGCGATACAAGTTTTTGGTTTAAATAAATATCAAGTTGACTAAAAAGTGAATGCAGCCAATTATTTACAGGTGCTACTATTGTAGTAGATATCAAGTTAATTGAATCTTGATTTAATACTTTTGCCTTTATGTGGAGTAATGTATGAGACAAATCTATGTAGTCATCGCCTGTCCCAGGAACTTGAAACTCGATAGGTCCATCATCACCAAGAGATGAAATTGGTTTATAATGAATCCACAATCCATTTTCAATGCTAGTTTGTGTAGGCGGTAGTGCAAACAAATCCAATTCTGACTTAACGCACTCGCAAGAATGATTATGAAGGCAAGACATATTTAATTTGAAAATATATCTTTGATATTTTTTGGTTTGTGACCAAGTTTTTTCGCAGCTTGCACTTTAGCAGTTAATTGAGGAATAAACGAGGTCAATCGTTTTCTTTTAGTTTTATACCCAGATCCTGTCATGTTAAATTGATCAACTTTCTCATCAGCTTTTCGTTTTAAATTTGTACTAACTTGCTTTAGACGATCTTTTATTGAGGCTTCCATAGGACGCGCTTGAACCATATCCGATAAAAGTCCTACTCCAGCGCTTAATGCCTCCTTACCAATCACTCGAGCACCACTTGAAAGTAAAGGTAAAACTGATCTAAATAACCCCCCTAAGAAGCTCCCAATACCATGACCGCGTTGGTATGCTGCACCCTTATAAATTACTCCAACTCCTGACCCAGCTTCATGTGTATAATAAATTTCATATGGACATTTATGATAATCACGAAGAGAATTCATTATTATAATTTTCGGAAATGTAGTTTAATACACACGGTTCCAAACTGGAATGGTATTTTTTGGCATTTTATTTGCACCATAAATGTATTTTGTAGGATCTAATGAAATGTCTCTTAGTAAAGGAGTCATAACATCACCCACAATCTGAGGATCGATAATGTCACAATATAGAAATAGTTGAGATGGTAACCCTAAGTGTAAATTAGCAGGACACTTTCCAAAATTTCTCTCCAGGAGATTTTTATTTGGTTCATAACCTAGTTGTAAACTTAATTTGGGTGATAATGTTATGGATGTTATATTTTTATCCAAAACAGAAATAGACACAAATTTTGTTATTTCATCTTAGCGAAATTTCAAGTTCTCTCCGATAGCATTTAACACTCTTAAAATATGCTCAAAGTTATCATAGTTGGTAACTGGAATATGTTTTTTGTAGTACACTATATATAACATTTTCATGATCTTGAACAGTAAACATGGTACATGGATATTGAAACTCGACAACTCCAACCGACCATGCGCCTTCTAATTTAATAGCTTTTGATAATTTCGTTGAAAAATTTGTGGTCTTGTTATCAGGAAAGTATTCCATTGAAATATTGCTGAGCAAAGTTAAATAAAAACTTTCTTTATTCATATTTCTTTTAAACTAGAAGCTAAAATCCAACTGTTAAATTTATCTGGATAACCTTTCCACTTCACTAATACTTCTTTTCTGTTACCTGAATAACTAGTGTCAATTATTTTATCTATTTTATATTGTGAGGTGGGGTTGTAAGTGATTTTCTGTAACTCTCATAAAAAGTACCAACTATTGGTTCATTTTGTAAATCTGTTATTGTATAAACAACCCACGGAGATCTATCAATTATTGAAGATATAATAAATATTTCATCACTCCAATTTGATTCATATCCTTTTTGGAAAACATGTTTATATTTAGTTATTCGAACATAATTTTTTTAATCACCCACATTGAAATTTGGTTTAGGATTTTCTAAAGAAAGTTTGTTTGACCGTCTATCATAAAGATTAGTCCAAACTGTCATAATATTGTCGGAATTTACATCACATGGGCACATCTTAATACTAGAGTGAAAGCTGTGATTATAAGAGTATATTAAATCTTGTAAGACATCTATATATCTATAAGTATTATTATGAGTGAAATAACGCCACATCTTAATTTTTAGTGTTCTTTAAAATCGTTCAACAATACTGGCCTTAATGTCAGGATTGTTAGTGGCATAGTAAATAATCTTTTTGGATTTGTATGTGAGTAGGTGTTAAATTACTTTCAGTAAATATACTTTCAAAACATTCTTTGGTTGTTTCTGAGTTTTTCTTTTTTCATTGGTCTTGCAAAAGCATATTTACTAAATACATCAATAACACAAAGTATATACTTGAAACCATCATTATATTGAGAATAAGTTCGCATATCACTTAAATCAGTTTGCCACAGTTCATTAATATTTGATAGAATGTACCTATTACGCGGGAAGTTTTTTCGAATGGATTTTTGTAATGTGTATGTTTCTTGTGATTTTAACCATTCCTTTATTTGCTTTTTATTCATTTTACCCTTCATAGCTTTTGATAATTTATCAATACTACCAAAACCAGCGGGATTAGATGGATCATAATAAATCCTGTTAATTTATTCTAGTACGGGGTCCATTTTTCCCACTCAAGCCTTTTTACGTATTTTAGTTGTAGACTTTTTATCTCTACTGCTCGGTGCAGAAAACTCTATTTTAGTTATAGATTTTGTATCTCTTCTACTCGGTGTAACAAACTCTTGAACTTCAATCTCAGAGGGTTTGTTCAGATCTTTTGCTTGAAGTTGGTTAATAAACTCACATCTCTTTGGATTTCCAATATAAGTAAGTGGTACTTTAATATCTTTTAATGCTTCAGCAAATCTATCCCACCCTACTGGATCAGTTCTTTTTAAGGGTCCTAGTGAATCATTTATTAAATCAACAATATTACTTCCAGGAATTTTTTCATTATCAATTGTGACTGTACCTTCATTATCCCAATGTATTTTACTTTTACTTGTTTCAACTAAGTTTAATAATAACTATCCCTTTTTATTATAAGTTTTTGGTATTAAACTGAGTATCTGAGCTGGTGTGTAAAGTGGATTTTCATCATTTTCTTTACTTTTAATGGATCGATCCTCCTCCAACAAAGATTCAGCATCAACTGAAGTTTTTAGATCTCTATCTTTATTTATAAAACCAATTTTAGACTCATTTGAATCTTCATTAGATGTATCAGAATAAATTGGTAATCTGAGTGGTTGACGATCCTCTTCGATAAAATGAAGGTATCTTTGCAGTGTTTGTAAATATAACATCCATTTCTTTCGGTCTTGCGTCTTACTATTCATAATATTTTGCATTTCAATATCAAATCGAGATAAATTACTATTAACCTTATTTTTTTGTTTTAATTTTTCAATCAATCCAGGTTCGATAAGTATCATTTTCTTTGCATTTTCCATGTTAACTGGCTAGTCCACTCACTAATCCACTCAATATTGCACCTAATATTATTAGTAAGAAAGCCCCTCCTTTTTGTATAATTATATTTTTTCTTAGTTTATGTTTACATTTGCGCACTAGTTTACGGAGTATATTTTTGTGTTTATTCAATTTTTGTTTATCTTGATCTTTAAGAGGTTATTTTCCTTGTAAAACGTTATGAATGCACTCACAAATACAATTAATTTCTTCTTCCTCACACGTTTTAAGTAATGCTCTTTGATATTTTGGTTTAAGCGTATGCAAAGCGTTTAGCAAATGTTTATGCGTTGTGAGCTGTTTGACGATGCATCATTTAGCAATGAGTTGAATTGTTTGATTCTTGGTGTATTTAAACTCTTTTTTTGGGGACGTAGGCTGTACAGAAACCATTAAATGGGAAGACATTTGTCTTAATACGACAAAAATCATTGGTATTCTGTTTTAAATCTACCATTAAATATCCACGTGCCTCCAGAGTTCCATCCCTGTAGGCATCTTCAATGAATTTTGGGTTATCTGGTGACACTTGTCGTGCTAAATATCTTATTTGAGTTTTATCTCAAGGGTTTTTAAAATATATTATATAACTTGAGTTTAAAGATATGTCTCTTTGCCCTTTACCCTGATGAAATAAATTTTGTGTTAAATAAAATACACTGAGATTCCTGTGATGACTACTTTTTGTAAATATATCCACAATTCTTCCATCGGACTCTCTCATTAGATCATCAATAATAACGAGATGTGGGTTTTCACCATCAAACATATTAAGATTTGGAATTCCTTGATGATAGTTAAACTTGGTAAATTATATAAAGGTTGCATTTCATCAAAGCACCATGTGATCTGATTAAAATCACAATTACATATTTCTGTAACTGATTTTATGAAATTTGTTACAAAATTTGACTTCCCACATCCACTTGGTCCTGCCACAATAGCAGTAAACGGAATGTATAAAGTGAAACATTACACACCTCTAAAGTTCTAAGGGGTGAAATAAAAAATGAAAGTGTTGGTGTAAACAATTAATATATATTGTGTACTATAACTAATATTTTTGGGAAATCAAACAAAATTTATGATTAATTGAAAATTTTATTTTCAAGCAATAACCACTTGTAAAAAACCCACACTTCGTCACAAGAACAATGTAAAATTTTGTGATTATATTTTTGCAAATATATGATTATTACACACATAACGTTTGTTTAAATTTATGACATTTACCAAATCATTGTATTTTGGACATTTGTACTCTTCAATATTAAAAATTCTATCATTCGTCGTCAACATTTTTAAAAATTGTTTTTCTGTTGAACCACCTTTGTATGCGATCACTTCGTCTTTGCACAAATTTCTAATATACCAATTTAATATGGGAATGATGTTCTCTTGTTTGTAGGCACATTTTAATTCCTCGGTCACATCAAAATATGGAATGCCGTGCACGTGTGTTTCACAATAACTGACAGTTTTTTGTCTTTTGCGACAATAATTAGATAACTTGGCCGAAACAAATAATGATCGATAAACGCATCATTTTTATTAGATAGTTTTACGTCTAGAATAGCCATTTCTCTACATTGATAATGTTTATGAGGATATGTAATGTAAAATCCGTCCATGTCGATGATGTATCTAATATTTTTTAGATTTTATGTCATTTTGAACCAAAATGTTAAAAGTATTTACACGTGACTAAAAATATGTTTGTTCCAACAAACTTCACGTAACAATGCTTCATTACTTCCCATCATCCCATTTCTTCCTTCTGCTCTTGTCTTCCTGTAATTTAAGTAAACAGAATCACATTTACTAATGATCAACTAATGACTGTCATTGTTAAAAAAGTATTTTTTTTAACTACTCTAGTATTCGTAGATGCGGTACATACACAATATTTAAATATAATTTGTTAACACATAAATCATACACACGTAAGAAAATAACAGAAAGAAAAGTAACTTTGTCAATAGAATAAACACTTAAAATTGCAATTAACAATTTAATTGGTGCCGGCGGGGATCGAACCCGGGTACTGTGAAATTTACAGCTTGCGCTAACCATCTGAGCTACCACGGCTTAATATAATACACACACACAATATTTAAATATAATTTGTTAACACTAAATCATACACACGTAAGAAAATAACAGAAAGAAAAGTAAGTTTGTCAATAGAATAAACACTTACATCCATGGCCTTTGATGCGTTGAAGTAACACAAATGTAGTATTGATAGATCTACTGCGGTCAAACGACCATACACTAACTCCATGACTGCACTTGCTTGGTCTTATATAGTTCCAGTAAGTAATAATTCTAATCTAAAAAATTTCTTCAGTGGAATTGATAGAAACTTTATGCGTCAACAAGCTTATCTCACATTTTGTTGCTTATCTCAACATTACTTCGTGTTAGATCTTGTTCAGTGTATTGATGACTCAAATACGTTTTGTATAACACAAAATAATGCAATTTAATATTTAGAAATCACTATAATTGATCATTCCTATTTTAGTCATTGAGTATTGGTACTGTAATAATCTACTAATAGCAGTAATATCGTGGATACACTAGATGTTCAACAACATCTGAAAAAGATTCACCCCAGTCTAGAAAATAATGTTTATGCTGCCAATAGACTGCCCATGTACACCCACGTGCCAACGCATATAATATGCAATTTGGATACAGATGATAAACCAGGGTCACATTGGGTAACTTTATATATCGATACGAATGACGTCGGTCAATATTTTGATTCATACGGACGAGCACCTGTACGATATCATCTAGACTTTTTAAAAAACGAATTGTAAAAGATGGAACTGGAATGTTGATGGGATTCAGAATGAGTGGACTCAGTTTGTGGCGAATATTGCTTAATGTAATTGCTATATAAGTTTCAGGGATGTTCAATGCATAGTTTTACGAGTATATTTACAGGGAACACATTGTACAACGATATTTTAGCGGATGGGATGTTTCGCTCCTATTTTATAGATAACTAAGTAATAAGATTTTGTATTTCGTAAATAAAAATTGTAACAAAATTAGGTAATGTATTTTATTGATGATTCAGATTACCGTTGCAGTTAGGAACAAAGGAGTATAATATAATAGCACTGATAATCCGACGCACGAACAGACAATGACGGTATTCAATGAACAATAGATAAATAACAATGGCGCGCTAATGACGCTGGAGGCCCTCACCGGATATCAATTAGATAAGAGTTAATTGATCTGCACATCTCCGGAAGCGTGCATCCTACGCAAAAACGGAGATTCGTGATCAGAGCATGCCAAAACTTTTTTTAGGATCGTGAGTCTCGACGAACGTTGTACCACTTCTGAATCAGTGAGCCAGAACTGGTACTAACTACTACTATGAACTAAGCGGAAAAAGTCATTGATATGCGAAAAAGACCGCCATCTGAGCTATTACCTACCGCTATATACCATACTGATTGACATTGAAAAATTATGGCCATAAATCGTGGCTACACCTAGATGTTGCTTCAATTATGGTCATAAATATTGTCACATGGTAGCGTGGCCTTAGCGGTAGTATTTCCGACCATTCCCATGGTCGCCCTTACATCGCCTACGAGACGATGTGTTGATAAGATTCCCTGACGCCGCCTTCATACGGCACCCATTACAGGTCATACTCGTAAAATATAATTCTTCATTCTACAAGTCTTCAAGATCGATTTGTGATTACGACGGCCAGTCTCAGCGGAGACTATCAACCTGCGCAAGACAGGATTATAGTGCAATTGCATGCGCGAGCACAGGTACACTCCTCATAGATCAATAGGACGACAATCCGACACGGCTGGAAAAACACCGCCAACTTCCCGACTCCGGGCAGCTCACGAGCAGTAATCGCGCTTAAGACCACTAGACCGACGAGGTAATCAAAAGGTCACAAATATTGCTAGACCTAGACTATGTGAAATTATGTCTAAAATAATTTATAACTACTTGTCACAGCCGCAAAGCTCAGATTCAGTATCGGATGCGAGGATTAAGAACGGTAGAGCTATGCAGCTGTAGTATGGCTGCTCTATGAATGGGTCTGATTAACCGGGAATGGAAAACGCTCTCAAAACTGTGTTAAATAGTAATATTGCTGCACAGTTTCGTATGGTGAATGTAAAGAATCGAAGACTCTTTACACTGGAAACGAGTCATTCCATCTTGGTCCTCAAGGGTGACAACGCACCTGTATTTTGATTAAATACTCAACTAAATCTAAAAAATACCTTTTGATGTTTCACATTAATCATTCCGCAATAACTTTGTACAAGCGTAACATTTTACTTAAATCCAAAGAATTATGAAGTTACCTATATTTCTTTACAACATGTTTTGTTCTTTATCACTAATTTAAATTAGAATCTTTCAAGCAAAGCAAAATGTTAAATTTGACCAGAATCTATGTACCTTTATGCTTGACGTTTCAATAATAATGAAGATATATAAAAACTTTTATAAGTGAAAGGGCAAAATACATACATACTATTTAAATCATCAAAAAGAACATGTTGGCATTGAACGAACGTTTAATATATTTTAATAAAAATTATTAAGTAATAATTAAACGAAAAAATAAAGTACGCTGTATGCAATTATTCAAAGCAGTTCAGTTCAGTATTTATGTACCTTTACCATAGTGTTTGGATGATTCAAATTCATCATCATCATCATCATCATCACAGCCCTTCACAAGTCCACTGCTGAACATAGGCCTCCCCCAAGTAATGCCACAAAACACGGTCCTGAGCCACCCGCATCTATCGACTTCCTGCATATCTTACCAGGTCGTCACTCCATCTAATGGGGGGTCGCCCTACACTACGCCTACCGGTACGAGGCTGCCACTCGAGAACCTTTCTTCCCCATCGGTTATCGGTTCTTCGAGATATATGGCCGGCCCATTGCCACTCCAGCTTACTAATCCTTTGAGCTATATCGGTCACTCTGGTTTTACTGCGGATATCCTCATTTCTGAGTCTATCACGCAGAGAAACTCCGAGCATAACCCTCTCCATAGCTCGCTGAGCGACCTTGAGCGTCCTCATGCGGCCAGCAGTGAAGGACCACGTCTCAGATCCGTAAGTCATCACTGGCAACACGCACTGGTTGTACAATCTAGTTTTTAGAGATTGAGGATACCTAATGAAAAGATATGTCGTAATTTCCCGAACGCTGCCCAGCCGAGTTGAATCCATCGATTGACCTCTCGATCGAAGTTGGACTTACCTAGTCGGACTATTTGTCCCAGGTAAACGTAATCGTCAACAACTTCGAGCATAGTGCTCCCAACAAATAGCGGCATAGGTGTGACATGGACATTAAACATGATCTTTGTTTTGTCCATGTTCATCTTAAGACCTATCCGTTGGGAGGCACTATTGAGGTCATTTACCATAGCGCTTAAGTCCTCCAGCGATTCTGCCCTAAGGACTATATCGTCGGCAAATCGAAGGTGAGTGAGTGACTCGCCGTTGATGTTAATACCGTATCCTTTCCAGTCCAGTAGCTTGAAAACGTCTTCCAACGCGAAGAGTTTCGGGGAAATAACGTCACCCTGTCTTACACCTCTCTGCAATTGGATAGGTTTAGAGCTCTGGTTTTGTACTCGGATAGCCATCGTAGCCCTACTGTACAAATACTTCAGCACTTCGATATACCGACAGTCAACTTGGCACCGCTGAAGGTACTGTAGCACCGCCCAAATTTCGACGGAATCAAAGGCTTTCTCATAGTCCACATACGCCAGGCAAAGCGGCAGATTGTACTCTTCAGTCTTCTGTACAATCTGCCGTAAGGTATGTATGTGGTGTATGGTACTGAAACCTTTTCGTAAACCGGCTTGTTCGGGAGGCTGGAAGTCGTCGAGTCTGCGTGCGAGACGATTCGTAATGACTCTCGAAAACAGCACGTAGACGCGGCTCAGAAGGGAAATCGGTCTGTAGTTCTTCAAGAGAGCGTTGTCGCCTTTCTTAAAGAACAAGAGCCACCGCACTTCTGCTCCACGCCTCTGAAGTAGTGCCACCATGGAGGACGGAATTGAAGAGCTTCTGAAGGACTTCAAGTACCGGTGTTCCACCCGCTTTCAGAAGCTCCGCTGTAATTCCATCCTCGCCTGGGGCCCTGCCGTTTTTAAGGTGCTGGAGAGCCATTCTAATCTCGCTTAGACTGACGTCCGGGATATCATCGGAATAGTGTCGGATAAGACTTGCTCTTGGATCGTTACTCACACTTGCGTGTGGCTCCAACGATGATGTGTACAGCTGCCCATAGAACCTCTCAATCTCACTCAAAATCTCAGGCGTCCCGGAAACGATACTGCCACACTCAGTCTTCAGCTTTGAAAGTTGGCTCTTACTGGCAGACAGATCTCTGGCAAAGACTTTGGAGCCCTGGTTCCGCTCGATCGCTTCTTTAATTCGAGCAGTATTAAAGTTGCGTAAGTCTCGCCGTATGCCTTTGGAGATCTGTCTGTTCAGTTGCCTGTATGCTGTCAAATCTGTTGACGATTGCAGCCTCATCTCCCGTCTAACAGCCATGAGATTAAGAGTGTGATCGGAGAGTTTTTGTGTTCTTCTGCGGCGGGTCTTGCAGAACTTAGCTCCGACCGCATGGACAGTTTCCACAAGCTTGTTATTCATATCGTTCACTGCATTACAATCTTTTAGGCACCGAAAGCGGTTACGTAACACGAGCTGGAAGGTTTCGGGATTCTGGATTAGAGCACGAGGGGGGACGGAGCGTTGACTTTATTAGACGAGACCTCTCCAACTTAACGCATAGGTTCAGTGTGGCTCTAACCATTCAGTGATCGCTGCCAGTTTTCACCCTTGCGATCACTGAGACATCACTGAACAGTTGGCGTCTGGTCGTCATAATGAAGTCAATCTCATTTTTCGTCGAGCCGTCGGGGCTCGACCAGGTCCACTTCCTGTGGGGCCGCTTCTGGAAGAAAGAGTTCATCATAAAGAGTCCCTCTTTCTCCATAAAGTCGGCCAGCTGCTGGCCCCTACGGTTCCATTGCCCTACTCCAAATTTTCCTAACTTCAGGTCACCATTTTCTCTTGTGCCTAGTTTTGCGTTACAGTCTCCCATCAACACCGTGTAGTGCGTTTTGGTGGAATGCATGGTTTTAGAAATATCCTCATACATTTCCTCCACCTCCTCATGGGGATGTGCCGAGGTAGGTGTGTAAACCTGTATGACCTTCAGCGAATACCGTTTGGTGATTCTGAGTATCAGGTACGCGACCCTCGTCGACACACTCTCAACCTTTACAACGTTGTCGACGAGAGAATTGTGGATAAATCCGACACCTCCTTGGGACAGATGGTCGCCCTCCCGGTGACAGAACAAGTTGCCGGATTCGAGAATCACCGTGTCCTCCCCCTCTCTTCGGACCTCGGATAATCCTATAATACTCCAGCGCAATATGTCTATATCTTCTTCCAGCTCCAGGATCTTCTCGTCAGTCCTCAGGGTGCGTGCGTTAAATGTTGCCAGGTCGAGTCGTCGTAGGTGGCAACCGAACCTCCACCGGAGATTCTTAGCACCCCCTGCCCCGCCGTTACCATGGTCGCCACCGTAGCCAGGAATAGCGGGGCCGCCGGGGACTGGGGACCGTCTATTTGTGTAATTGTTCGTGGGGGGTATATTGCCATAGTTGCCACGCTTGGCGAGCGGGTTGGCAACAGCAGTTTTTTTTGTCGTACAGTTGTTGTTATCAGGAAGATGCTGCTGCCCATCTCCTGTCTGTCGCCTCTTACGACACCCACGGGAAGATATGGGGTAGTAGATATTCTTAACCGCCACTACACGGCTGGATTCAAATTCATTCTAATGGAAATAATCGGTAAAAATATTCAAATAATCGTACCTTTATAATATGTTTTAATTTATGATTTCTTTATTTATATTTTTATTTTTAGTTTTATAAACTAAATGAATCATGAAATAAACAAAGCTAATTTTTTTAATTTATGTGAATCCCACTGTGGCGAATTTGCGAGTAAATTTAGAAGATGCCAGTTTGACAATGATAGTATAGTCATTGAGAACCATTTGAAAAGAAATTATTCCGATATAAAAAGAAAGACAAATGCAAAATAACTATTTAAAGACATGAATACAAAGAATAACATTTTTACAAAAAATTAAAAATAAAACCAATTGTGACGTTATATCCATTGATGAAATGAAGACACCGCAAACATGGACAGATGACACGTGCCCATGGAAAAAGTTTGGAAACTCATAATTTGCTAAGTGTGATGCCCCGGAGGAAAATTTGTAGACAATTCAACTACTACACAAGCGATCACTGGGCCAAAGTTTTGGAGAAAAAGGAATATGCTTGTTATATACACAACTACGAAAGAGACATTTATTTTGAATGAATTATAGAAAATCAAATAATAATTAATGTAAACAACGATGATCACGACGGCTCAAGTAGTTGTAGTGAAAGTGATTAAATAAATTTGTTTTTAATCTTGTGCAGTCTTTATACCTTAGAAATTAGCAGTAAGCAATAGATAGGAATAAAACTGATAAATTTTGTGTTTTGAGTTCTGTTTCTAATTTATTCTGGTATTAATCTAGATAAAACTATAAATTATAACCAACTCTAAAGAATCAATATCGATATCTCTTAAGAATGGAATATTGCAGGTAATGATTTTCAATTGGAATGCCTAGTTCAAGAAATGTGACAGCTGTCAAATGGTATTTCCTAGTTTTGGTAATAAAAAAAGATTATGTATAATAAATTATATAATAAATGATTGAATGCATTTAAGCCATAGCGTCCACCTATCATCGAGTTTACGATACGATTTCAATAAGAATAGGAACGTCAATGACCTCGAATAACCACGATTTGTTAACTGTCACTAAAAAGTCCGGCTTGTAAAGAAAATTAATTTGCTTTTTATTTTATTTATTTTTTGACTGAGTCATAGTATTATTACCAATATCTATTGCGCACATAATTATTTTTATAAATTAAATTTAAAATATTGATACTAGTCGGCATCCATGTTCTATTTTATAAGGGAAAGCAGCAATTATAATGATGGCAATGATGACTATTGACTACTCAGACAGTGATGCAGACGAGCGAAATTGAAATGCTAGGTTCAGGTTAATTCTTTTTCGTTTATGGTTCTTTTTAAATAAATATTATTCCAAAAATATGTTTTACTCACGCTACCTAACTGGTTTGAATTGACAACAATAACGTCACAATATGGCGCCAGGTCAGTCCTATTCTAATTTTAATTGCATATTGTGTATCGCATTGTGTGCACCATTTTTTCTGTTATATAATCAAAAATCACAACAATTATTGAATATAATCAGATAAATATACGATGAAATTTCGACACTTGACCTACATTAACAAATGCTAAGCACTAATAATGTCCTCCAGACCGAATTTCGGCCACGGCGGCCAGCCTCAACAGAGGCTAGCCATCGGCGCATGATAGAATCAGGATTATAGTGCCCATGTGTATGAGCAAGCACAGGAGCACTCTCTATTCCCTCACTCTCATAATCCGATGGGACGGTAAACCGACATGACCGGAGAGAGATCATGCGCAGGACCAACTTCTTTACGTGCTTTCCGAGGCACGGGGGTGAGACATCGCCAACTTCCTGACTCCGAGCAACTACTGAGAATTTCTTGACGGAAAAACTCAATAATTGATTTCTTGGCCCGATCCGAGATTCGAACCCGATCTCATGATCAGCAGTCGCACTACTACAACCACTAGATCAAGGTATCAGTCAAATTTTGGTAGATTTGCTGTACTACAGAGGAAGGATCTCGATAGGGTATGATGCTTGCAGCTGCGGATTTGAGTGCATTCGCTTATAGACCAGCAACAAAACTATTGGAACTACACACTCGCTTTTTGCAGCTCGCCAACTCTTATCTACATTCTAGCTCTATTCACTTCTCGTTCATCATGGACAGCTATCTTCTTTTTTTTCCTCATTAAATATAACAAATCATTACAGAAATTATTTATTTACTTTGAGCGCACATTTAATACATTTCAAAGAAAACTCCATCTTGTCTCTCCTCTGTCTTTCCCCTCTCTCCACTATTAATCGTTCGTTTCACATATCATTGCGTTCCATTTCTTAGTGCCTTAAGCCATTCGTTGGAAAGTAATGATGTGTAAGTTGGAATTAATTGACTTTTTAATAATCGATTAGAATATTTAAACGGTATAATTCTATTCGGCGAGAGTTGATAAATATTATGAAAATGTTGAGTAATAGCGAATTTCACTTTTATAGTGCCCAAGTGTATGCGCAAGCACAGGTGCACTCTCTATTCCTTCACTCTCATAATCCGATGGGACGGTAAACTAACACGACCGGAGAGAAATCAGGCGCAGGACCAACGGTTTTAGACGTAGGTGAGAAACCACTAACTTCCTGACTCCGGACAGCTATTGAGAATTTCTTGACGGAAAAACTCAATAATTAATTTCTTGGCCCGATAAGGGACTCGAACCCAGGACCTCATGATCAGCAATCGCACTACTACAACTACTAGACCAACGAGGCAGGCAACTAAACACTACTATATATTTGTACTGTAAATAAAATTACATTACGTAATTTCACAATTATGTGCAGATCATTTTTATTTTCCTGGTCGGACTTCAATTACAAGCATTTTTATAGTATTTTTATATCCGGCAGGTTAGATAAAGATTTTTAATAATTATTTATTTTATTACATAAGCTAATAATATTACACCTCTATTTAAATATACTGTAAAAATCAAAAAACACCTATGCAAGCTTTACGTTATGACACAGTGTTGTATCAAGAGGTCCAGTCGATTCTCACATAACTCTATTAAGAAAGGGCACTTAGTAGAAGTCTGTGGCGTCGTACATTGGTTTAATCACAATTTTAGAAATGTACAGGATATATATAAACATTTGGCATAGATAACTTGTGTTAAGAATACATTTGAAGATCTAAATAAAAATAAACTCTTATGATTATTCCAAAGTTTGTAATTCTGAAAGGCTTTATAATCATTTTTAACATTTTATTGGTTTTCATACAGATCCAGAGGTTCTTTTAGGCACTGAATTACTTTAACAATGTCACTGCTCCACCAAATTCGGCGTAATTTATATAATAATGTAGCATTATGCTTTCACTTGTACTGTTTCGATTGATACTTGACACTACACGATTCGCCATAAGTTCAAAATGGCTGCCCTTTTTGTATAAGGAGATACGTTTTACATTGCACCAATTGAATAATATTTTAATAATGACTTTGATATAGTAATTAATATAATTTTGCACTTGGCAACATAAATAAAACATTTATTGAATAATTAAAGGCGACCAAAATAAACGTATCGTGTACCGTGCCAAGTTTCATTTTAAATTCTACATCATGTAAGCTACAATAAAGTGGCGGTCGTATGAATAAGTTATCGTTATTACCACGGCCATCGATATATGTAGTTACAATCAATCAATCAAATTTTACAATCAAATTTTTAAAAAAGTGGCTAGTTGGTAACTGCTTAAATCAGCCACCAACGAACAGTACGAATAACTAAAAGCGATAAACATTCGCAATATTTTTAGAAACGGCACTTGAAACGTGTCTCAGATTAAACAGAAAATTATATTGACAAACAGATGCACAAATTACAGGGTCTATTCGGCAGAATATCAACGCCCAATAATTCGTCCGACAGATAATTTATCTCAAGAATATGTCTGCAATTATTAATGTAGTCGGGCGTAAATCTTTAAGACTAGTATATAATAATGCCTATACCCGAAACGATCCGGGGCTTAAATTCCATACACTACAACATCAATATCCTGAATATTATATCATTTGTGACTATTACTATTAATGGTTACATTGGACATATATATAGAGTTTAGCAAATAATAATATGAATTTTAAAGCATACAAGCATGTTAACGTTTGTTCAAAATTCCTTTTCTTTTCACTTCTTTGGAAATAATCATATTTTCTTAGTTTTCCCAAGTAGTACGCAGTTACTTGACAGCACAAGGATTAATATATTATGTACAACTGAATCTAGGAGCAGTCAAACTATCGACACACATTTAGTACTTTTGAATTTATTACTTTTTAACAATCACTGGGTTATATGTGCACAGTTACATGACCAGAAAAGGGACATGATAATTAAATTAAATATAAAAGCTTACTCCTTAAATTCGGTTGCACACATCTTACATGTTTTTTAAGACTAACAAACAAGGTTTGAAGACAGTAACTTCACAAAAGCACGTCGTCGTAAGTTCTTAGCAGTTACTCAACTGATATGAAATCGATGAATAGTAATATAAGGGAAGCTTTTTTATGATAATTCTTGTGTTTGTCATCAAAACAGTCACATTGCAGCCGTGCCTATATTCATCTTTTTACAATTTTGAAAATAACAAACATTCAATTACCTTCTATTTATTAAAACTTAAATACAAATTATCTGGTTAAAAGTAGAAAATACTAAATTTTTAAAGAAACACTGTTGAAATCTATGGCCTCAGGATTACGATAAATGTTTACAACACAATATAGTTAAATAATATAATCTAATACCAATATTATTTATTGCAATAAATATTTTCAGTCTTTGGTTCCAATCCAGTACATAGCATACTTCCTATAAATGCTTTTATCCAATTAATAAAAATTTATTAGTAATAACTACAAATATTTTTTGTTCGACTCGTAAGTATGAGGTAAGCCATTGGGTTTGTTTATAGTACAGAAGAATTATATTTGGAGACACATATCAGATGAAGCATATAAATTTTAAGCCAGCGTTTGTATAATACTATGAGACTAGGGCCGGCCACCCCGTGAGGACAATATTTTATATTAACTATCGATAATAATTTATTGCACATGAAATAACCAAAATCACAGAAAATTTTGCATAAAGAGATCTAGTAAACGTAACAATTTATTTTTAATTCATTTCGGCCATATATTAATTACTTCGTTCGCTACAAAGCTAACAATGAAGTATACTCGACGATTTTATTAACTTTTGTGATTATATTAATTTACAATTTACTGACAAGCTTTTTTATATAATTTACACTAATTTTATAATGGGTAAATATTGTTATAGACACATATTTAATGCTGACAAATCGAATTACATTAAAAACTTTACACATAGACACTTCTTGTTACACTTACTTTACTAATATGATACATACATAGATTTTGAATTTAAAGGATTCTTCAGTTTTATTGCCCAATAGCTGGAGTCAAACTAATATTGTGAGATCCATAAGTGATACTTCATTTGTTATGTGTCATCCGTACACACTAGAACTGAACTTGTTAAACCACGATACCAAGGAGAAAGAATATGGTTAGGAATGGTGCAAACGGAATTTTGAACAACGTACTTATGCGAAAAAGAACCTCTCATATAAAGGAAAGTCTAAAATAAGCAACTAAAAAACTTAGATAACTTTGATATGTTTCTTGCTCATTGATTATAAGCTATATACGGTGTTGTACTTATTGATCGACGTGAATTGCATTTGGCTGAAAGCATTCAATCAAATTACTTTCAACTTGAATCACTTAAAGAAGGCATTACATGAAATTGTTGTTTTAGTAGTAATAAAAATAACAAAAACAATTTTCGAAATGCTGCTAAAAAAAAAAGAGAATCAGTCAGTCTCTCACGAATACAATGAAAAATTTGAATTCGAAAATCAAACCTAGGATGTTTCCCTACATAGCTCTGTGTAAATAGCTGTTGTGTTCAGGCCTTAGTGTGCTGTTTGTCCTGTTTTCTCACTCGGCGAGTTGTTCTGCAACATAGATACAATAACATTTAAAATTTAATTACACAAGTTGGTATCTAGACTTTAAAATTGGCCAAGTGTTAGGATATGCGTATGGCAAAGCTTTACTGGCAGATTATCTACTACAGTGTATGATTGTCAATGTTTGCAAATAAGGAGTTATTTTACTCATTTTTAGTTGCTTTATTTCAAAAGTTTAAGTGGAGTAAACCACTTAAGAGGCTACTTTGAAGTCAGATAATTCAAAACTAAGGTCAACCACAATGCCTTCTACAGAGCCGTCACTTTTGCTACGCAAGATGTAAAACAGAGCTCTAGCTGCTACACGATAATTTTTACGACGCCTTGACCTTCACTACCGAGGATGCGGCGAAGCTCAGCCAAGTTAGTCGGCCCGGTTTGACTAGACATGTAATACGCTCGCACAACCTACCAACTCGTGCGATGTTTATTGTTCTAGCTGCTTCGTGGCTTTAAGCGAGATTGTTGATTATTATAAAATTAGTTTTGGGTTTTACTGTCAATAAATTCGGTCTTTGTAGCAGCCCAGAGTTACGAAGTTGGCTGTGTTACACCTCCGTGCCTCGGAAAGCACGTAAAGCCGTCTTGCGGCTTATCTCTATCTGGTCGTGCCGGATTACTGTTCCATTGAACTACGAGAGTGAAGGAATAGAGAGTGCATCGTTATTCTGTTGTGAGCAGATGACTAGTCTCATTTGAGACAGGAGACTTCGACCGAAGTTTGGCATCGACGTATTGGTATTAAAGTTCGGCCGGTCAGAGAATGCGTTCCTGACACCTATCAGTTAGTCACGACTAGTGATGGGCACAACATAACACTGAGTTCGTTACCGTTCCTCCAAAATGAACCGCCGCGTTATTTTTAAGATTATTTTCGTTTTAAATTGGCGGAATCATTTAAAATTTATATTTTAGTAATTTAAGTGGAAACCAAAAAAAGGTAATATTAATATAATAAAATTGTTTTATTTATTCTTTGTTACAAAGTTACAATCTGTATTTCTATGCAATAAAGTAAATTAAATTGAATGTGCCTACAGAATATTAATCAGACTCCGATTCGCTTGAGAAGGTGGTCTTCATCATCATCTTCGCCTACATGTATAATTATATTATTATCAATAACAGAATCAATCCTGATATCTCGGTCAAAATGTTCCACAATCAGGTTTGTCTTCTCAACAACCTTTTCCCAGTCATCTCTTGTGACTTCCCCACAGGCTTCTTTTAATAAATAATTTTAATATCTTTTTCGTGCTGAATGGCGGGGAAGTATTGTGGCGGGCGGCGTAACCTTTTATTTGTGCCCAGATTAGCTCAATCGCGTTATATTGGCAATGATACGGTGGAATTCTTAGAACGCGATGACCGTACTCCAGAGCCAGTTCATCGATTTCGTATCGCACATTTGCCGCTTTATTTTCTTTAACCAATTTAATTAGCTCTGGTTTTAGCATCTGCATATTTGCGTCAATGCCTTTTGCTTGTAACCAAGCCACCATTTCTTCTTTTTTATTATCTTGGGTAGGTGGTTTCCGTATTTGAACCGAGTGATAGGAGGCATTATCCATGAATATTACAGAAGGCTCTGGTGCGCTGGGCAAAAGCACGTTTTGGAATCACTCTTTAAATGTAGTGGCATTAATTTCCTCGTGATAGTCATTTGTGGTTTTTGATTGAAATGCCAGTAACGCGTTCTCCACAAAGCTGTATTTTGCAGAACCTGCGTGGCATATTATCAGATGGGCCCCCTTACCCATTGGTACTTTCGACGTCGACGCTTGTGTATCATCCGTCTAAGAACGGGAAACCGTGTGATTGGCGTGTGATGTCTCGTCAATGAACACATTATCCCAGTTATCAATATTTTTTGCTTCTCTCAAAAAACTTATCCGTTTTAAAATTATGTCGTATCGTTCTAATAAAATTTTTCTTTTGTCTGTTTTTTTATACGAAAAACCAATATCTTTTAAGATTTTGGTTAAAGCAGTTTTACCCCCGCTAAACAGTCCAGCTTCTCATAACGATGCCAAAAGCTTCTTCCTGTTGAGATATTCATTTCTGGAATAGTAACCATATATATGATTTCTGATTGCATCAGCGTCAAAGGTGTCAATATCTGTCACGGGTTTAGTTCTACGTTTCTTCTTCGGAGTACGTAAAATATTATCTTCCGTGCCAGTAGAGCCGAACTTTTCTTTATTAATATTTGTTATCGTTCGTTTGCTAACTCCAAGCGCCTGAGAGACGCGTTCTTGTACTTTCGACAGTTCGACAGATAACAGGGGTCCGCCATTTTGCCGCTCCCGCTCAAAGTAATCTTGCAGCTTGATGATTAACTCACGGGCTCCACTTTTCAATGTTTGTCCACGTTTAGGCATTATTATGCACCAAAAGTAAAAAGAACGCAATACAAAACACAATCGAAGTCCGATTTAGCGCCGATGTCAGTTTGAAAAGCAGAAACAGTCCATTAAACGAAAGCCGGGTAATCAAATAAAAAGAGATCGAAATGACTTGAAGAGCGTGGTCTATGCGCACGAAACGACAACAGACGACTGTTTTAGCGTCACAAAATGGCGGCCTATAACGCCATTCGGGGTTACCATTTTCAACCTAAATATAAAAATGCTACTTTCTTTCGCGCGTTCGGTTTGGTCGTAGTTTTATTTTTATATTTAATAAAAGTCTTATATTTAATAAAAATCTTATAGTCCATTATTTTCAAATTCTTAAAAAGAAAAACAAAGCGTATTATTTTATAAAGTATAACTGTATAAGAACAGATTACGATACTGTTATTGCCTGTTATTGTTAGCACAGCACTACAAATATAAAGCGCTGACATAACCTTGTAATAGCGCAGTATAGATTTAGAAAAATATTGTTTACCAAGTTATTTGACACTCAGTTTGGCATAAAATTATAACATTCATTGATTATTGATATAATAATGTTGTTTTAATGCTCATCAATTGTTAAAACGGTAAACAACCATCAAATATATATTTTTATCGTAACTGCAACACCATTACAAAGTTACGTCGTCAGTTCAATCGCGACGTGTCAGGAACGCATTCTCTGAACGGCTGAACTATAGATATAACCCCTTGTGTGGCAACCGGCCAGATTCTGGCCGATGGTTAATTACGCGCGTCTGGCAAGCGACCAGATTCTGGCCGATCCGTGACTGCGTATTTGGGGGGTAAAATAACCAGCGACAATGATTTCTATCACATTTTTACTTATAGAAAATTATAACCCAAAGAAAGAGGATGCGATACAAAGCTACTAAAGTACTGCCATGTTTAGAAATTTCGAATAAACATCCTGTGTGGCAGTCGCATGCGAACGTCGCTTTTATGTGGTCACCCGTCCCGGTTTTTGTCCTTATTTTTATTCGTAAATCGAACAAATAGTGAAATTTGGTGCTATTTAGACATGGAAGGGTTAATAACCAACAGTTTTTAATTCATAATTTAGGGATATGTATCCTTTTTATAAAAAAAAATCGAACATAAACCGTCGTTATACTTACTTACCTTACATTTATCTCTATTGTTGATTAAAAATACATTACATACTTTTTACAAATGAAACTTTATCTAAATTAGAGAACTTGAGCCATACTTAATGTTAAAATTATCGCACGCCACTTGACTTGCTCATTTCTCAAAATAAAACTAACAATATATGCTATTTCTTTGTGCGACGCTTGGGTTGCCGTTAATGTATTAAGATTGTAAAAAAACTTTTGGGGTAAAAATATAAAGGAATGTGTGGTTTTTTTTGCTTTTTTATTATAAATTAGTGTATATTGATTAAAATAAATTACATTTATTTTATAAAAGAATGATTTTTTTGTTTAATTTTCACAAATTATGCACAAAATACTATTAAAAATTTGGTTTTCCAACTTTGAAATTGGCTTAATAAAATCTATTAAGTTGTATTCAAGTAAGATATCTACAGAGTAATAGCAAATAATATAACAATTCATATCACATAAGTTTTATACATAGCTTCCATACAATATTTTAGAGAAATTACTAATTTAATCGCCACGCGCCGATATCGCGAAATTACCTATTAGGGCCTTACCAGACGCGACATATTTGCAAAATGACCGGCCGGCAGACGAGGGGATAAGAAAGTGAGCCGTTACTGAATTATATTGGTGTGGACCGTTCTGCGCAACGGCACTTCTTACGAGTTAAAGAGTGAGCTGGTACCGAATTGTATCAGTGTGGACCGTTCTGTGCAAAGAAATTCATTAGATATAAGAAAGTGAGCCGTTACTGAGTTGGATCGGTGGGGACCGTTCTGCGCAACGGCACTTCTTAGAGTTAAAGAGTGAGCCGGTACCGAACGGTATCGGTGTGGACCGTTTTGTGCAACGGCATTTATTAGATATAAGAAAGTGAGCCGTTACTGAGTTGGATCGGTGGGGACCGTTCTGCGCAACGGCACTTCTTAGAGTTGTATCAGTGTGGACCGTTCTATGCAACGGCATTCATTAGAGTTGAAGAGAAAACCGACGTCGAATGGTACTATTTAGTCAGTATTAAGTGGAAAAAATTAGTAATTAGAGTTAGAGTCAAGAGTTAAGTTGTTAATTTAAAATTTTAAAACCTAATATCTTTGGTACTGTTTTTACGCGGGGACGCGTCTAGTGTCAGGATTGGTCGAGTGTTAGATAAATGATCATTATGCTATATTACTTAGCAATCTTTACAATTAATATTAAAATTAATAATACAATCTACCTACATTAATTCTAGAATTGAGTCACAATATAAAAGCGCGTACACTTGACGCTCGCGGCAGTTGATTACGAACAGTGGTGCTGAGAAGGTTATAATAGTCAAGTCTATTGTGAAATAAGGTGATTATATATAAGGTTATGAGTAAAGTTAAATGAATATATAGTCCTTTTTGTGAAAGTAAAATATAGTGTGTTATAAAATATTATATACAATTTAAGAGTGAAATTAAACAACGAACGTAGTTGTTAAACAGTTTACTAAGTGAGGTGTCGTGGTTTTCTTGGAGAAACGTCAGTTCAATCGCGACGTGTCGGGAACGCATTCTCTGAACGGCCGAATTATAGTAAACATTATATATATATATATATATATATAAAAAAAGTGTGTGTGTGTGTGTGTGTGTGTGTGTGTGTGTGTGTGTTTTTTTTGTTTGTGTTTGTGTGTGCGCAGTGGTTATGCGTTTCAGCAAAAACTTGAATAGGTGTCTACAGTTAAGTGTAGGTGTATGTATGTATGTATGTATGTGTGTGGTGGTATGGTACTTTTCTTAAAGATCTTTAAGTGGTATCGGTGTATGAATGTATGTGTATGTGTGTGGCATGGTTATTTTCTTGAAGGTGTCTAAGTAGTGTAGGTGTATGTATGTATGTATGTATGTGTGTGGTGGTGGTTACCAGCGATGGGGCGCCTGGGGCGGAAGCCGCGGCTGCCGTCGGGCCCGCGCGGCGCGCGCGCCACCACGACGCGCGGCACGCCCGCCTCCTCAAGCGACGCGGTGCGCAGCCGCGCCAACAGCCGCTCCGGTCGCTCGCACCGCTTGCCCGCCGCCTTACCGCTGCAAACACTACTTTATTGCACAACCTTCTTGAGCACGTCATAAGAGCCGGAAGAGGGAAACAAACCACAACTACGCAACATCTATCTAGTAGTGTCTCCCTAATAACTAATAAATAACATATAAAATATTTGAATATCTAACAATGTCCCATTAAAGAAAATTGCGTGGTTTTTGATGTAAAAACTTCTTTAGAACCGTTGTGATTTGAAACTGGACAAAACTAAAAGGCGACACTAAAAAGAGACAAACATGTACTGAATGAGATACAATAACGTAAAGTTTATTATATTATCTCAGTCTCCTTTTCTTAAGGTTTCACTTCTACCGCATGTAAGCCGCACACATGTTTTATTTTATAGAATGAGAGTGACAAATGACCACACAGCCCACCGTAAATGCTGCGGCCTATATAGACGTTTATATCGATATTTATATTTATCCTCGATGAGGTATCGAAATGCAGATGCGTTGCCAACCCTGAGAACTACGATGAATGCCTCGTTTCCATTTTTTTTGTCAATAGAGAAATACTTCTACATTTAACTAAATTAACCCCACTATTAACCGTATAACAATATCCACTACGCCATATCGTCCCGTGAGTGTCGTAAAAAGCGAAAGAGGAAAACAAACCGAAACGGACAGCGCCATTTGCCTAATAACATTAAAAAAATAAACATTTCCATCTATGACAAATGTTCCCATATAAGATAGTATATAAGAAAGAAGTCTGAATTCAGCAGTGAACTTCTGATAGACTATAACGGCAACAATTATGGCGGTATAGGCATTCATACCCACGCACTTGCTTTTATATTATTTATTATTTCAAAATAAAATAAAATATTATCAATCTCCTCTCACCTACACTAATATAAATAAACTACAATTACATGACCCGCCTCTTCAAATTATTACAGACAATCGGCGTAACTTTGACAGACCATCACTCTATTTTTATATAAAAGCACGGTACGTTTTTGGTATCAACGTTTTCGGCCGGAGACCAAAGTGGAAAATGAGGAATTAAAGGCTAATGTGGAAGCGAATAGCCGTGTAGTGGCGGTTAAGAATATCCACTACCCCATATCTTCCCGTGGGTGTCGTAAAAGGCGACAGAGGGAAACAGGCAGGAGATGGGCAGCAGCATCTTCCTGATAACAACAACTGTAAGACAAAAAAAAACTGCGGTTGCCAACCCGCTCGCCAAGCGTGGCAACTATGGCAATCCATGAACAATTACACAAATAGACGGCCCCCAGTCCCCGGCGGCCCCGCTATTCCTGGCTACGGTGGCGACCATGGTAACGGCGGGGCAGGGGGTGCTAAGAATCTCCGGTGGAGGTTGCCACCTACGACGACTCGACCTGGCAACATTTAACGCACGCACCCTGAGGACTGACGAGAAAATCCTGGAGCTGGAAGAAGAGATAGACAAGTTGCGCTGGAATATAATAGGATTATCCGAGGTACGAAGAGAGGGGGAGGACACGGTGATTCTCGAATCCGGCAACTTGTTCCATCACCGGGAGGGCGACCATCTGTCCCAAGGAGGTGTCGGATTTATCGTCCACAAGTCTCTCGTCAACAACGCTGTAAAGATTGGGAGTGTGTCGACGAGGGTCGCGTACCTGATACTCAGAATCACTAAACGGTATTCGCTGAAGGTCATACAGGTTTACGCACCAACCTCGGCACATCTCGATGAGGAGGTGGAGGAAATGTATGAGGATATTTCCAAAGCCATGCATTCCTCCAACACCCACTATTCCGTGTTGATGGAAGACTTCAACGCAAAACTAGGCACAAGAGAAAACGGTGAGCTGAAGTTAGGGAAATTTGGAGTAGGGCAACGGAATCGAAGGGGCCAGCAGCTGGCCGATTTTATGGAGAAAGAGGGACTCTCTATGATTAACTCTTTCTTCCAGAAGCGGCCCCACAAGAAGTGGACCTGGTCGAGCCCCGACGGTTCGACGAAAAATGAGATTGACTTCATTATGACGACCAGACGCCAACTGTTCAGTGATGTCTCAGTGATCGCAAGGGTGAAAACTGGCAGCGATCACCGAATGGTTAGAGGCACACTGAACCTATGCGTTAAGTTGGAGAGGTCTCGTCTAATGAAGTCAACGCTCCGTCCCCCTCATGCTCTAATTCAGAATCCCGAAAACTTTCAGCTCGAGTTACTTAACCGCTTTCAGTGCCTACAAGATTGCAATGCAGTGGACGATATGAATGACAAGCTCGTGGGAACTGTCCATGCAGTCGGAACTAAGTTCTGCAAGACCCGCCGCAGAAGAACACAAAAACTCTCCGATCACACTCTTAATCTCATGGCTGTTAGACGGGAGATGAGGCTGCAATCGTCAACAGATTTGACAGCATACAGGCAACTGAACAGACAGATCTCCAAAGGCATACGGCGAGACTTACGCAACTTTAATACTGCTCGTATTAAAGAAGCGATCGAGCGGAACCAGGGCTCCAAAGTCTTTTCCAGAGATCTGTCTTCCAGTAAGAGCCAACTGTCAAAGCTGAAGACTGAGTGTGGCAGCATCGTTTCCGGGACACCTGAGATTTTGAGTGAGATTGAGAGGTTCTATGGGCAGCTGTACACATCATCGTTGGAGCCACACGCAAGTGTGAGTAACGATCCAAGAGCAAGTCTTATCCGACACTATTTCGATGATATCCCGGACGTCAGTCTAAGCGAGATTAGAATGGCTCTCCAGCACCTTAAAAACGGCAGGGCGAGGATGGAATTACAGCGGAGCTTCTGAAAGCGGGTGGAACACCGGTACTTGAAGTCCTTCAGAAGCTCTTCAATTCCGTCCTCCATGGTGGCACTACTCCAGAGGCGTGGAGCAGAACTGCGGTGGTCTTGTTCTTTAAGAAAGGCGACAACGCTCTCTTGAAGAACTACAGACCGATTTCCCTTCTGAGCCGCGTCTACGTGCTGTTTTCGAGAGTCATTACGAATCGTCTCGCACGCAGACTCGACGACTTCCAGCCTCCCGAATAAGCCGGTTTCCGAGAAGGCTTCAGTACCATAGACCACATACATACCTTGCGGCAGATTGTACAGAAGACTGAAGAGTACAATCTGCCACTTTGCCTGGCGTATGTGGACTATGAGAAAGCCTTTGATTCCGTCGAAATTTGGGCGGTGCTACAGTCCCTTCAGCGGTGCCAAGTTGACCGTCGGTATATCGAAGTTCTGAAGTGTTTGTACAGTAGGGCTACGATGGCTATCCGAGTACAGAACCAGAGCTCGAAACCTATCCAACTGCAGAGAGGTGTAAGACAGGGTGACGTTATATCCCTGAAACTCTTCACCGCTGCATTGGAAGATGTTTTCAAGCTACTGGACTGGAAAGGATACGGTATTAACATCAATGGCGAGTACATCACTCACCTTCGATTTGCCGACGATATAGTCCATATGGCAGAATCGCTGGAGGACCTTAGCACTATGCTCAATCACCTCAATGGTGCCTCCCAACGGATAGGTCTTAAGATGAACATGGACAAAACAAAGATTATGTTTAATGTCCATGTCACACCTATGCCGATAGTTGTTGGGAGCACTATGCTCGAAGTTGTTGACTAGTACGTTTACCTGGGACAAATAGTCCGACTAGGCAAGTCCAACTTCGACCGAGAGGTCAATCGACGGATTCAACGCGGTTACGACATACGATTACGACATATCTTCTCGTCAGGTATACCTCAATCTCTTAAAACTAGACTGTACAACCAATGCGTGTTGCCAGTGATGACTTACGGATCTGAGACGTGGTCCTTCACTGCTGGCCGTATGAGGACGCTCAAGGTCGCTCAGCGAGCTATGGAGAGGGCTATGCTCGGAGTTTCTCTGCGTGATAGACTCAGAAATGAGGATATCCGCAGTAAAACCAGAGTGACCGACATAGCCCAACGGATTAGTAAGCTGAAGTGGCAATGCGCTGGCCATATAGCTCGAAGAACCGATAACCGATGGGGAAGAAAGGTTCTCGAGTGGCAGCCTCGTACCGGTAGGCGTAGTGTAGGGCGACCCCCCACTAGATGGAGTGACGACCTGGTAAGATATGCAGGAAGTCGATGGATGCAGGTGGCTCAGGACCGTGCTTTGTGGCATTACTTGGGGGAGGCCTATGTTCAGCAGTGGACTTGCGAAGGGCTGTAATGATGATGATTATGTGGAAGCGGATCCATCACAAAGCACTTCAGAGATAGCTGCAGGCTTTGGGGTAAGTGATAAAATTGTATTAATCCACTTGAAGCAAATTGGGAAAGTAAAAAAACTTGAATGATGGGTACCTCACGAATTAAGTGAATCGAACTTGCAAACACGCGTCGACTACTGTGTTACTCTGCTCAACCGACACAAGAATGAAGGGATTTTAAATCGAATCATTACTTGTGATGAAAAGTGGATACTGTACGATAATCAGAAGCGCTCGTCGCAATGGCTGAACCCTGGAGACCCAACCAAATCCTGCCGAAAACGAAAATTGACACACAAAAAGTAACTTCTGAGTGTTTGGTGGACTAGCGGCGGTGTCGTTCACTACAGATTTCTAAAATCTGGCCAAACGATTATGGCAGATATCTATTGTCAGCAACTGTAAACCATGAAGGAAGAACTAGCTGCTAAACAACTGATATTGGTCAATCACTCTAGGCCACTGCCGCGCTGCTGCGAAAATGCAAGACCATACAATGCACAACAAACAACCACTAAGTTAGATGAGCTACAATTGGAACGTCTGCAACATCCACCGTTCTCCCCGGACCTTTCTCCAACAAATTACCATTTTTGCCAGAATTCGGACAACTTCTTACAAGGAAAAAAATTCAACTCTGATGCGGCAGTCCAAACCGCCTTCAAAGAGTTTATTGATTCTCACCCCCATGGTTTTTTTTAGTAAAGGGATCAATGAACTACCTATGAGATGTCAAAAGTGCATAGATAACAACGGTGCATACATTGATTAATTAAATATATTTTACAAAAAAAATTGAGTTTATATTCCTCATGTACAAAACGCCAATTTCATATGTAAGGACCTATTATTAATATAAAAGTTAAAGAAATATAACATTTGGTATTGTATTGTCCTGTTTTCGAGAAATACGTCAAGTATTACATGCATACATTTCACAATGACGTTTGTCCTGCCTTGTCCTTTGTGCGGCCTGCTTGAACAATTATATGTAGACCATACGATTAATTGTTCCGAGTGGAATTAAAATCCGTAGCCCGCAGCGCCGCAACTTACGGTGCCGTTTGTGGGTGTCGTAAGAGGGAAACTGAAACAGGCAGCGTCTTCTTCATGACAATTCAAAATTAAAAAACGTGCCAATTATAGAGAACCCCCCCTAATGAGACAGTCTGTGGGAGGGGCCTATGTTCAGCAGCAAACTTATCTAGGCTGTAATGGATAACAGGGTGTAAAGTTAAATAATTTTACACCCCATTGTACACGCCCCACTCTTTGGCATAGGCCTCCTCTCATTACTGAGAGGGTTTTAAAGCAAAGAAATGTCCACCGCGCTTCACAAAAACTAATAGTTCCTAATTTAAAACATGCTTACCTGATTTTAACAACATTGCAAGCGGAGGACTTGCCATTCCTTTGATTGGTCAACATTACGAACTCGACTGTGTCGCCGGGCTGCAGTTCGGATGGGTTACCACGCACCTCCGACATGTGGAAAAACAGGCGGCGATTTTCTTCCGCTTCGATGGACAGAAATCCGAAACCACCTGCAAAATTAAAAGGACTAGCAATCATATACAGTTATTAAGTGTACAAGGGTGACACTGAAAGTTCTTAGAAAATCAAAAACTTAACAAACTAGCAAGTTATTAGTTTTATTATATCTTTTTAAAATAGTGCCATTTAACATCAATACATCACTGCATCCGATGGAACCACTGAGAAAAGCACTTTTCCCACTCGTCCTTAGGGCCTCTTCGATAGCATTTTGAAATGCAGCCACTGCTTCCTCGGTATCCTTAAAACATTTTCCTCTAAGTTTATCTTTTATTTTTGGCAAATAAATAAAAATCGCAAGTTGCGAGGTTGGGGTTATAGGGCCGGTGACCCAGTAATTCCACGTCTGACGTCGCCAAGTAGTCGATTGTTTGCTTGGCGGTGTGCGACGAGGCATTGTCATGGTGAAGGAGGATCCTACCGCGAGGTCGTTTCTCTCGAACTTTTTCCAAGACAAGTGGCAAACAATTATTAGTATACACTCTGCAATAACTGTTTTTCGATCCTCTAAAACAATTGTTGCGTAATGACCTGTTCTTCCGAAGAACGAGGTCACCATCTTTTTTACCACGCTTCTACCTCACTTCAATTTAGTTGGGAACTCCTCAGAAGGAAACACCCAGACAGCAGACTGTCTGTAAGTTTCAAGATCATAACAATAAATCCAGCTTTCATCACCCGTAAGTATGTCGAAACATAGTATTTGAGTCACCTCCGTTAAATCTTTGAACCATTTCACGACACCAATCAACACGATGGAGTTTTTGGGTCTCTGTCAAATTATGAGGTATAAACCGCGCACAAAGCTTCCTGAACACTAAATGTTCATGGAGGATTTTGTGCACTTGACTCATACCGATGCCTAAAAGCTTGAGCGAATCTGCTGATAAGTCACTCTTTTGATAAGTCAGTCTCTATTATATGCCGCACAACACTGATGTTATCTTCAGTCGTCCCTCACGATCTTTTACGATTCATTATTATATATATTCATTACGATATACATATAAATTCATAATATTCATTTAGATTATTCATATATATTAATTACGATAATTTACGATTTCTTAACTTATATTGGAACAAATATTAACAAATTCCAAACCCCAGTCAAATCATAGGAGTCCTCAAATTAGCAATAAAATTACGCGCTTTCATAATAACAAGCGAATAAACCAAATGTTCGCTCTGTTTGTTGAAATAACTTATATAAATAAGAAGGACAAGAAGTGGTCAACTTAACCTAAGAATGATTTATTTACCTTTAATGGCATCCACAGTGGCGCGTCGTTTCTTCCTTATGGGCACAATGTTAGTGGCCCTACCTTCAACATCCACTTGGAAAGTGACCGGGTCGCCCAATTGTAAAATTTCACGCTTGCTAGCCAGTCCCATGATGCCAAACTCATATGAAGTTCCGCCTTCGATTTGAATCATGCCTGCAATTGTCATTATTAACACATTTCAATCCATCTATTTTGGCAACAAATTTAATACTAAAAGTGGTTTTATTAATGTTTCGTTGATAAGTTGATAAGTTAACAATCAAAGGAATCCACTACAAAATTGTCGTGGTAACTTAGCTTTAACAGCTCGTCGTAAATTTCAAAACGTGCGAGCAACCATTCAATCTCCGCTGGAACCAGAGAAATTGATGATTGCAATTTTAGGTACTAATTTATCACGTGCTCGGCGGTGAAGTAGAACTTCGTAAAGGAATCCTGGATGTCTGACCAATAAAAAATTTCAAGGACACGTAAGTCCCGCAACACAGCCGCACTGCTGTTATTGTGTGACTAATCGGTCCATTAGTCTCTCACTCACGACCACTAGACCAAAGGGGCAGTCTTAGTTTTAATACAAAATTAAGGCTGCTTCTTTGGTCTAGTGGTCAAAAACGCGACCGCTAATCAAGTGGTCCCGAGTTTGAATCTCGGGTAGAGTCAAAATAAGTTATTGTGTCAAGAAATTTTTAATAGCAGTACAGACTCAGAAAGTTGGCAGCGTTTCACCCCCATGCCTTGGTGAGCACGTAAAGCCGTTGGTCCCGTCGGATTATTAAAGTGAGGGAATAGAAAGTAAAGAATACAGAATTTAATACCATACAGAATTTAACATAATATAATACTGAACCTAATGCCAACTGTGCATTTGGTTCAGTATTATTGGTGGCATAATGACTAAGAGGTTGATAACTAATGGAAAAAGAGCAAAAACTATTTTATGTAATTCATTATATTTAACGTGGTATCCAGTTACTGTTACTGACTGCTTGCTTGTGGTTCTCACAACCACTTCTAGTGTTTGTTGAACGCTGTTGATTATGAGTTCCCGAGTTCAAATTCCGGGAAATTCTTATTAGCTGTCCGGAGTCACGAAGTTGGCGGTGTCTTAACCCGTGCTTCGGAACGGAAAGCACGTAAAGCCGTTGGTCCTGCGTCTGATCGCTCTCCGGTCGTGTCGGTTTACCGTCTAATCGCACTATGAGAATGAGGGAATAGAGAGTGCACCTGTTCTTGCGCATACACTTAGGCACTATAATCCTGTCCTGCGCCGATGGCTAGTCTCCGTTGAGGCTGGCCGCTGTGACCGAAATTCGTCCTGCAGGATATTATTATTATTATATTGGGGTACTAAAAGCACTTAACCACTTTGCCAATGACCGCGTCAATGAGGAGTCAAGTGAGGAGGAGTTTCCTTGGTTCCATTTTGAGCGCGTGACATCAACTGATTAAAGTCCAGGTGACAAGTGATTTTCGCGTTCGCGAATTCGACGATATACCTCTCGGTATATCCTCGAATTCGTTTCCCGCAACCAGCGATTTTTTGCTTTAGGTCATCTATGCGCCGGAGCGCGAACTTTCTGTGTGATATTCGGCTGAGACAAATTAACATTTGTCACAACCATCGGTCTATTATTACCCGACTTGAAGCTTGTCAGTCTGCCGATAAGGACCCTTGACTTTGCGACACGATCCTCGATTCTTTTTCTCCGGAGCATACGGCTCCCCTGATGGTAAGTAATTACCGCCGGCCATGAACAACTGCAACACCAGGGAAATTGCAGATGCGTTGCCGGCCATTTAAAAAGGAGAAGGCTCTTTTCTTAAAGGTCTCTAAGTCTTCTGTTAAATCGCACGGTGGTGGACCGCCAGTCATTCAGATGGTATGGATAGTATCGCGAGTTTTATCGCGATGTGCGATGGTGAAATTGTGCAGCTGGAATTAGTCCGAACAATTCCTCAGAACACTCCCCGTGGTAGATGCGATAAAATACGCAAAGAGATGCAACATCTCTTCGCAATGCCAGTGAGTCAAGCCGATCGGAAAGAGCTCGGTAACCGACGATTCGAACTGCTGAATCAATCGAAGGAATCTGGCACTGGGGAGCTCCAGCCCAGAGATTGGAACAGTATTCCATGTGCGGCCGAACATGCGCCTTGTAAAGTTGCAGACGGTGTGCCGGCATGAAATACTGTCCCGTTCTGCTGAGCATGCCAAGCTTTTTAGAAGCCCACGAAACTCCACGTCACTCGATATGTTGTCGCCAAGGTTCCGATACTGGCTGAGGCAACAAGAGGAGTGCCTTGAAACAGGAGATACGACAAAGGGGTTAGTTTTATGGTTCCACATGGTCGGTTAAACGGGAACCAAGCCATCCATCCTGGTGGGCATTAAACTCACCAAGCATCACGATCTCTGCGGTTGGGACCTGCTGTAGCATGGACTCTGCAGTCATTTGGAAGTGGTCGATGAATCGGTCTGTGTCGGCACTATCGCTATGAATCTATAGAGGCACCCGTAAGCCCGTGGACGGTCGTCGCTGTCTACGCGAAGCCATAGGATGGACAGATCCGTGCCCTTCAAGACTTCCGAGGCGTCGAAAACAGATGTCCCCTTTGACGTACACGTTAACTTCAGTCCGGGGCACAAAGGAGTATTCTAATTTGTGTTGTACCCCGAGTAGTAGAGATAGGAAGTATCAGTCGAGAGAGGACACCTGTGTCTCGGTTAGAAAGAGCAAGGACGGCTTTGTCCTCTCCAGATGGTAGTGGAATAGCTTGGGCGTGGATGCTCACCAACCGTTCCTCCGTCATCATGAGTGCTGGTACCCTCCTGGGGTAGTATTCTATTTAACTTCACTACCATGTTGAGGGGTGGGGATTGGGCCTCCGACCACCTGCACTCACCAGCCGAAATGCAGAAGCAGAGCTTCTACTTCACGCTGCTTCTGTGAGGTCGTCGTACCGCGCCGATTCGAATTGCCTCATACGTGCAACAGCAAAAGCTTCCGCGTGTCTCTACCACTTGGCAAAACTATGTATTCAGTGCAGTAAAGTTTCACCACCAAAAAGGACTTACGTCTATACAATCCAACACCTGGATATAGTTTTTTTTAATTTTTTTTTATAGTAATGAAGTGACAAACAAACTAATATAAATAATGATAAATAGCTATATTCGAAATGCAGTCAGTTTTTCTATGCTCTTTGCAGTTATTGAATAAACATTATAACGAATATACTGTGTATTTCTTTAGCTCTCTAATTGTCCACGTGATGCTAAGAAGCTACTGGAGCAAGAGTAAAAATAAAAAGAGTAAAAATAAAAAAAGGAGGAGGTCCTCAACAGTATTTTTATGAGTTACCTCAGAACTTTTTCTAAATGAACCTCATTGACGCTTCCCATATAAATTGTATTAAGATTTGACCAGTAGTTTTTGAGTAATCCTTAATAATGCGTATTTTGACTTCGACTACATTGATGATGTTCTCATTTTATTTAACTTGATGTCGGTTGTACAAAATTTTAATTTTACGAATTGTTTTCATATTTTATCTTCATTCATATTATGTAGTCTCTTTTAGCTTTCAAATCGGAACATAGCAATGGACGAGCTGTTGCTTTTCAGTGGGAATCGTCGCGCCGCAAGCGAAACACACCGAAGACCTCCTCGGGAGACCTCCCCTTATCCTTCCACGGCCACATAGGTAATTGGATCTTAACTACCAAGATATATGCAGTGGAAAAGAATCTCTACTATCAAGGAGATTGAGATAGGCTTATATCATCATTTTCATCTTCACAGTTGGCCGAATTATAAATACAGCTAAAATAGAAAATACTAACCAGAATACTGAGCTTGGTCAGGGTTCAGTGCTCGGAGGGTCCTAGTCACTGTGCCATTGAGCGATGGTTCGAGAGGTTTAGCCACAGGTATAGTGCCTTTTGGCAAAACGCGTACAAATTCCGCACTAGCGCAACCCCCTCCAGAACCGTTCACACGCCCCAGTGAGTATTCGACTTCCGTACCAAGCTCCAGACCATCCGGACTGCCCTCTAAGTTGCTGCAAAGTGAACTGTATCAAAATTCATAATCTTCCCATATCATCTTACTCTAAATAGACGATATTTTTAATCGTCTATTTAGAGTAAGATGATTTTTCTTAAGGAAAACATAAATGTGCTTAGATTTTTTTTATATATAAACTATTGTAATTATTAACATTTGCAAATCGGGCTTATTATATATAACATAATAATAAATGTAAAACACTCCGCAAGTCATAAACATTTATAAAATTAAATGAGCATAGTATTTGTTGCACGTATTTACAAAACAGAGTGAAAATTTGCATCAACAAATTTATTAATTTCCAGACCGTGTTTCAACCGCACACTATGTTCCACTGTGAAACAAAAATTCAACCCAAATGAAGTAATATTTGTGAATTCCGTTTTCACAAAACGAATTATGACAAATGGAATTGTACTCTCAATACTATTAATAAATAAACTAAATTAATTGCAATCGCAGTAGCAACATCCGTCCAGTTCGTCATTTGTATATACTATCACAAGGTTTTAAATAAAACTCGCGCGACCTAAGTTATTATGTTGCGCTAAGCTATAAGTCCATATTATTAAACACATGGAAACGTCAGTTCGAATCCTCCAGAGATCCCAGGAATATATTTACATACCTAGTGCGAAAAATTATTAATTTGGAATTCCTAAACAAAATATAAGAACCAGAATAAAAATCACTTAAAGACTTGAACAAAATTTGTTTGAATTTCAAGAAGTTATTGAGACATGTAAGCTGTCAAATAGCGTGTTATGAAAATTAACAAATTGTAAAATGCACATATGAGCGAATACTGTGTGTAAGCGATATCAGTGATTAGGGGACGTCATATTGGGTTAAGGTCTAAGATGCTTTTTGCGGCGTCCAGTGCCGGTTTCCACTTCTATAGTCAAAGAAAGCGATGACTGCCATATGCGTCATAGTTATGAACAAGTACTGCTTGTGGGGGCTGGTCTGCTCGGGTTTGCTATGCACTATACTTAATTTCATTTTATATCATATCATTTCGCTGTAGTTAAAAGCAACTACTAAGCAGATAACAGATACACCATTTTTTGATACAATGCCACCAAATTATCTGTTCAGGTAGACAAACTTGGAACTAGGGCCGCTATTTTATAAATAAGATTTCGCTGTTAGCTATTATTTATTCTATGCTGTGAGGAGAGTATATATATTTGCCTCCCGGGTCCTCGGTAAGCAACTCTGTCAACTGAACAGTAAAATTGGTGGCACTGTACAAGAAACCTAATTTAAGTTAGTCATCGTTTTGAAAGTGGAATCATATTTGTACTATAAAGTAAGCTATACAATAACCAGTGTTGAATTTTAGGTTCGTCTCATCATCGACATTCGTTTCGATCGGGGTAGGATCATGCTCTTACTAATTATCAGCGTGAAAAAGCAGCTTAATGCAGCTGTGTTTCGTATAGTGAGTGTAGAGAACCGGGGACCCATTTCTGGAAACATGGCATCCTATTTTAGTCCTCAGGTAACAACGCATCTGTATTTTGATTCTTAATAGAGGATAAATGTAGATGTGTATACACCGCATCAACTTACTGTTTATATAACAATAAATACTTCGGAGAGCTGACGTGAATCATTGGGATCCATTGTTTAATTTGTAACAAGTGACCCGCCCTGGCGTTCCCTGGATATAATCTGTGGCGTTATTTAGATATAGGGTAATCAAAGACCATTTATTTTATCATTTTTTTTTTGTTTTTCGGGGAAAATATAGCCGTGATAACTCCGATATTCCTTAAGATTAGCCCGGACGGGCATATAGACAGATATTTTCAATGGTTATTCATGTCTTAATGCACGCAAATAACCCCCAATAATAGTTAAAGTAGCTCAATAAAAAACAGTTTTCCGAGCTTTCAAAACTATTGGGATTTTAATACTGTTTGCACCAATAAACAGACTGTTTCAGGAGGAAAGTTTAGGTATATAATTTATAAATATTTTGTACAAATTAGCTAATGTTATGATAACGATTAAGTAGAAAAAGTCGTGCCTCCTGAGAGCTTCCATTGCGTGCGCTAACATAAATCGATAGTTAGATAGTAGAAGATATGAAGGAATTATTATTCTCTAATTGTTCTAAAGAAAAACTCGACACTATCAGTCTCATTACAAAAATTGTTTATCGATAGTCTCGGATTTGAACTATGGTTTAAGAACAGATTTTAAAGAGAAATAAATTTGATCATTCATTAGTAAAAGGTAAAACTATCTATCCCTTTGTGAGTGGAATTTCGTAAAATTCGTTCTCAGTTGAACTCAAAATGACAAAAATAATAATTTCGCCAAATTTCAAACCTTCGAGATAATATGTATTTATATATAAATAAATTTAAATAATCTAGATGTTATAAAAGATTACCTACTTTAACGGATTTGGACGGAATTTGCGACACGAATAGACTATGACCTGAATTCACGAATGAGGCTATTCACGATTAGAAAATAAAAGTTATCAAGGGAAAATTAACACAAAAACGTTAGTTTTTAAGGAGTGTAACCGCGGATAGGAACTAGTTAAATATACTTGATTCATCACATTCAACATACGTCGCTTTTGAAATTATAGAGAGTTCGGTAAACGGATGTACACCGTATTTAGCACAATAGATAAAACACGAAGTGACACAATTATATTTTTTTATTTATCAATACAAGTAAATGTATCCCATATTATTTACAAAATTCATGACGCCAGACAATTCGAAACTAGGGTTATGTATGGTAAAGCGAAGAGAGGTCAAAACTAAAATTGAAATACTCTCAAAAGACAGGAGTACCCTTTACCGACGAGCGTGTATGCGTTGATATAAAGATGTAAAGGAGATGTGTTAAGATCGTGCCAAATGGAAGTCCGTAGTCTCTGCCGACCCCTCAAGGCGCAGACGTAAGTGTTTAATGTTTATAGATGGATAAAATGGATATGATAGGGTCGTAAAGAATAAAAATTTTAGATTTTGGAAAAGTTTCAGTGAGAGTTGAGGGTTTTAAAGAGCATAATGAGATAACAAATTTCTTTAAAGATCATTACCAGCAAAAGAGGCGTCATATCAGATGTACCCTCTCATACATAACCCCACGAATTAGTAAGCTGAAGTGACAATGGACCGGCCATATTACTCCAAGAACCGACAACCAATGCGAAGAATGGTTCTCGAATGACAGCCTCCTACCGTTAGACGAAATGTGCAATGACCTAGTAAGACATGCAAGAAGTCGATGGACGCAGGCGGCTCAGGACCAATGCTTTGTGGCATTGGGGTGTTCAGCAGTGGACTTATGAAGGGCTGTAATAATGATGATGAAGATGATTTAATAATTTTCGGTCAAATATCAAAATGTTCCGCAAAACTCGAATGAAATGCCACGGAAAAGTCAGTCAAGAGTTTAGTTTTTAACATTTTAAAATTTACTTTACCTTTAAATTTGGTAATACTTCTGTAAAATTCATTTATATTTCTTTTTTACATACATCATACGTATTTTACGTACATCAATTCTCGATTACGAATCAAAATGCAGATGCGTTGTCACTCGTGAGGACTACGATGAAATGCCTCGTTTCCAGTAAAAAGGGTCTCCGGTTCTCTACACTCACCATACGAAACACAGCAGCATTAAGCTACTATTTTACGCTGGTATTCTGTGAGAGCGTGGTCCTTCCCCGGCCGAGCCGACCCATTCATGCTACAACTATACTACTAATATAACTGCAGCATGACTCTACCACGTATTTTACAGAACATTTTCAAGACTAACTAAAATGTTCGTTTTTACAGGGATTTTGTAAATTAAAATAAAAACTACTTATAGTCCGGTCCTTCTTAAATCGATTCGAATAAATGTTAATAGGAAAATCGTAGCTTTCAAATACACGCCTGCGAATAAATTCGACACTCACTAACTCGGAATATAATCAATTTATTAATAAATTGGTCATACAACGATGTATCGTTCATTAAAATCCGGATACAGCAGAACTTAAATGAAATAATCGACAAATCACATTCCTATATGTAGGTAGATACGTGTACAGTGTACATCCCGAGAGACCGTGCTCAATAGTGCTCCCTAATGACCCCTCTCCCCTTTTAGTTCCTCCTCTCGTTCCGCGCCTAGCCCACTGCGACATTATGCATGAGTTCATGTCTGGTCTATAAAGACTCGCATTTTACATTTATTTTTATACTGCACTTCACAACCTAAGTAAATAAAAAAAGATATGAACTGGTGATAATTATACTAGCTATATTAAGTTTCAAGTTATTTTTTTTATCTTAAATTAACTTTTTCAAATTAAACATAATTTGTGATGTAAAAATAAAGTAAAATACATACATAATACCAGGTAAAATATACCACCAAAACTATCTTTGAATGTGACAGCCCAATATCAGGTTTATTTGCAAAACTAGGCCTATCTGTGGTGATGACCCGGTCCCAGTAGAGGAGGCCTGGCAATCATTTTTAAGCACGGCTTTCGACAAATATTTGTAATAAAGAAATTTCAGATCCAGAGACCCTACTTCAGAGCAAGCTCTTGGTATAGAATTCTGGCTGCTAACTAGTGTTTATGCAAATACTCAGTGTTAAAAAATCTAACCTAAAACCCGGGGATGACTATTTAAGCCATACTATGACCTCAGCGACTCACCGAGATGGATTCAAGTTCTACAGATGCCGACGGTGCGTGCTATTTTTTAGGATGTATCTCCGTAAATTGTTGCTCCAAATAACCTGATCCTATATTCCACAAACTCTACAGCTCTATAACCTTCTTCTTTATATTATTACATGCAACACAGGCAATATTTTTACAGGATTTTTCATTACTTAAAAAGTTACTTACGAAACTTAAGGAGTAAAAAAGAAAAGGTGCAATTTCGCTTAGTAATGAATAAAATAGTTTCAAAATTATAATTATTTCAAATTAAAGTTCATTTTCACATTGGGATCGCACAAACAAAAAGTACAGTACAAAAAGTTTCTCATAAAAACGCAACTCGGCCAAACGACTACGATGTATTTGCTTTTCTTTTGCAATAGGCCACAAAACACAATCACGAAACCCTATATTGCTGTCCGTCCACTAATAAGCTTCATTGACTCAAATACATACATAGACTTACAAATGGTACATATCATAAAAAGTTTACATATATCAATTACTTTTTTTACATATATCATTTACGAAATAATGGAGTCCCAACGTGTGTAATTTGAAACGTGTTCCTAATCTAGCATTTTTCTATAAATTTATAACTTTTAACATATATATTGTATGAGTACTCGGTATTAACTAAATAATTCACACTTACAATTTGGTCCAGATTTATACAGGGTTACAGGTTAAGTGGATCTAGATCCTTTAGGGGATTGTAGTTTCCATCTTTACAGACTGTTTCGATTATGAAATACCCCAAATTTAACCGTTTTCAAGATATTGGATATTTAAGTTTTTTATAAAAATTACCAATATTTTGTTTATTGTACTCTTTTGTAATTTGTGCATCTCGTTTTATTTTTCTTACAATTTTTGTGTAGTAGATAAGTTGCTTTATTATGTTAAACACCAAGATTTTAGTTAAATAAACAATCTGGGTCGTAGTATACGATTTATAATTGAAAAAAGAAATAAATTTGTACAAAGTATTTTTTTTTCGAGGAATATTAAAATAAAATATGGCAAATGTACTTCAAATCAAATCAAATAAACGGACAAGAGATTTTATTAAACATTACTTCCGTCTGAAAAAATATCTGAACTGCTACAAAAAAGTTGCAAAAAGGTTGAATTTTGCACTAAACGGCTATGTGTGACCCAAATGTATATCCCACCAGCTGCCGTCTGTCCTATATAATAACAATATGAACCTTTATTTAACAGTTATAAATTAGAACTTTTTGACATTAAATTAATACCAATTTTAAATAGTACATGGCATTTGTAGTTTCTTTTTTTTTTTCAAACACTATTCCGTGCGGAATTTAAACCCGCGTCCCTACCCCACGGCAACCAAACGTCTAGCCACCGCTACAAGCAATTCGTTTCTTAAGTCTTTGTTACGATTATAACAGCTAAAAAGGTTTTTATAATTCATGATCGTCATAGTAATGTGAATCAATTAAATTATATTATAAGAAGCAAAATAAAACAAAATTTTTCATTCATCAATTTTAATAAACAAAACCGAGAGATTTGACTTTTGATAAATTGAGAAGCTAGACAACACGGCTCACGAATCAATGGATATTGGCTTCACTTTATTTAACCCATTTTATGATGTCGATTGGAGATGAAATAAAAAGTAATCTGATTTCATGCGTTTAAAATAAAATAAATGCCACCCCTTATTCTTAAAGCCTCTAAAAAGAAAAATGGAGTCTATGAATAAACAACGGCTTAAAATTTTCTTTGCATACCGAATTTCTGAATATGCAATTTTATGAGACATTGTGTCGTGATCACAAACATTTACTAAATTCCTTAATTAAATATTTCTGTATATGGAATTTATTATTTAATTAAGCCTTAAAACCGTACAGTAGCTATACTAAAAACCTAAGTTTTAATTACTGATTTATAGGCCTGTGTACACCACACAAAGTCATGACCTGTTCGTGGCGATATACTCGTAATATAGATCTCAAAATGTAAAATACGCAGAATATTTGTCGGGGACGCGCGAACAATAACAAATCATCAATTGAGACACCAAAATGTAATATTGAGTGAGGTGCATTATAATCTATTAATTGTATGCATACTGAGAAACTATATCCCAGCAGACAATTAGCTGTGCAGTACGTCGCCCTAAGCCTACAGAAAATTACAACACTGGTCTAGTAAGAATTGCTGTTTCTTTTTTGTATTTAAGGGGATAGAGTAAGTCGGCTCAAATTCTAATTTCGTCCCCACTTGCCCGCGCGTCGTATGCTATGTACCGACATGTTTGTAATCACTAATACTGTAAGTAGAAAGGTCGTTAGACACTTATTTTATTAGGTTTATCATATTTATGCCTATTTCTTAACGCCAAGCGAGTCGCTTCTTATTTTTTTAAGATTATTTCCCATTTTAATTTTACGTCGTCCTGTTGCGTAATGTATGTTCTGATCGTAAGCGACACAACCTCCCCGTTCAAAGGCCGAAGCGAAGTGACCGTGCGGCAGGAATCACGCTTCAAAAGGCCGATAGTTTAGGTAATTTCTTTTTCCAGTGAAAATAATGGTATTTTAAAAAAAGTAAAGAACATAAGCACTGCTTTATAGTTAGTTCAGTCAGTATGCAAAATTTCATGATCTTATTTAAAGTATTTTATGAATAACAGCGGTTTATTGTTTATTTTGGAGGGAACTTTGGATTTTTTTTCTATCGAGAAAATTTTACGAAATAGTGTTTTCGTCTAACATAATCCTTAACATTAATCCTCAACTTTACCATATATTTATTTTATAATTAATGCTGCAATATTTTCGGCATAACGAAGGATCTTGCTAAGCCATTTGAGATTATATTTCCCCTTAATTAGCGTTGCAAGAAGCTGGTAAAAATAACTTATAAACAAAATATTAGATACCGTTGAATAATGAATAAATAAAATAAAATAAAAATAAAATAATTTTTTATTCAATATAGGTTACAAGTAATTCTTATTGAAAGTCAATGTTTTACGTTACCACTGTAAAGGTGACAGTAAGGAGCTTGCTCTTTAAAACCTTCCTCATATCACTCTTTCTTGAACTTTTCTAAAACATTCAACACACGCTACTACACGCTGTCAATGCCCTATTCTATTATCTATCTATTAGTCATATATTCGAATATATTTATAACTAATTGATCTCACGGACGTCTAATATTACGCCCACGGAGGCTAGACATTTTGCTTTACATACATATAATACTATAAACAACTCGCAAAGAAAGACTTCTCGCAAGCGACGATTGTTTTATTAATACTGTATGTTGAGACTAAGTAAGTTGTTACAAAATAAATAATGGACGACTATGTCAGCTAGTCATTAAAAATACTAAACTTGTTTAGCTGCATCCAATATGTTTAAAATTTAATATTTATTAAACTCACAGGAAATGGGAATGGCGGCAATAACAACAATTTTGTTATCTTCGCTTCTTATATAAACAATGTTATAACCTATCAAAGTCGACAGCTGTACATAGGTCTCCCCATAGATTGCCTTATAGGGAGGATGTTAGCCATAGTTGTGACGTTTGGCAGGCGAGTTAGCTACTGCAGTTCAGTTATGAGAAAGCCGTCTTCTAGTTTGTTTTCCTGTGTCACCTCTAACGACACCCATGAGATGATATGTGGCAGTGGATATCCTTAGACCGCCACCCCACTGACAGATACTGATATGTACATATAAATATATATCGCACAGGCCTGGTTGACATGAACAACTGAATAATCAATTTTATTTTGTGTATTGACTGAAATAACTTTAATGACAGTTTGATACATTATATAACATTCAAAAAATCAAAGCATAGAAAGAATATTAAGTAATCGCATAGAGCAAAACAGATAAAAAGACATCATAAAAAATATAAAATCACAAAAACTAATTTTGTAGGCTCAAAACGACAAATTTTATGATTAAACAAATATGAAATAAAGAAAACAATAAAGAAATATAAATTTCTGTGGCAAAAAAAAACTGAAAAGACTGATTGAGTATTCATCTACTAGTTAAATTTGTAACAAACCTGAAATGGAAGAAAACTTCTTTGGTGTGGTCAGCAGTCTCAATAAAACCAAAACCGTCTTTTAGTGCAGCTATAAAACCCTGCATAATGGGACGGATGTTGGAGTTCCCATTAGTGGAATTTCCATTTGTCAGGCTGTGTTGAACTTGTATTGACATTGCTATGAGTTCTTTGGTCCGCTTCACCTACGGAAAATTTAGTATGTTAACAGTTGTTAGTCTACCACACCTGGTTACGAATTTAGAACAAGTAAGTTGCTTGTTTCTTAATTTAGAACCTGGTCTTTTAATTAAAAATGTTCTACTAAAAAAACATATTAAAATTTAATATAATATGTAAGCTATCAAACTCATAAGTGCAAAAATTCTAAAACTCTGTTTAGCTAGGCCAGCCCCAGTAAATTTCTACAAATTATATCATTCAGATGGCTGTAGAGAATCATCTCCTAATAAAGGGTGTGTCAATAACAAAAACATTTAATATTCCTAAGATATGTTAAATAATATGTTTGTAATGATTTTAATAAGAAATACTCACTTGATATAGGTCAAACATCACTTTATCCCCAACACGTGGCAACATCTTAGATTCACATTTTTTTGCAGCAAACGGGACTGATTTTTTAGCTCCATTTACTTGGGCAGTAATCAGACCATTGTAATCCTGTTTTGTATGAAATGAATGTTATTAAAAAAATCTTGAATAATAAACAATTAGGTTAAAATCATATATACAGAAAATACATACAGCTGGTGGCTTTCTGGTTGGGCTAGAAGATGATGAAAACTGTTGTGCTTCCTTAGAGACAACACCACGCACACCACGTTCTACTAAAGTTTCAAACTGAACAGTGCCAGATGGTAAATGCTTAATACGTATTGCAGACTGACGATTATTCATATTAGAGAAGGTTGTCACAGGGTCGACAGTAAACTCAACCTGTACATAGATATAATAAAATATTAGTTTAAAACAAAACTAAATTAAAGAATTTCTATTTGTAGATAGAAACAAAAATAATGATGATTATATAAATAATACATTGCACATATATTTCTACAACCCAATTATATATATATATATATATATATATATATATATATTAAAAATATATATATATATCTTTAGTATAACTTGATATGACTTATCTAATCATGCTAAAGGAACATATAAAATTCAATTGGTAGATTATTTTCTAACCTCATCTCCAACACTCAATTCTTGTCCAAGGCGAAGAACTTCAGCAAAGTGGAAAAACATGGTCTGCTCTCTCTCAACACATCGGATGAAACCAAAGCCGTCCCTCAGAGAGCACACTACACCTTGTTCTCGCCTATTGTCAAAATGTTAAATCAAGTCAGGTAAAAATATTAAGTGCACAGTTGATAGGGTCATTCTTACCGTTCACCGGAAACATTAAAAGATTCCTCAAGTAAAGTAATATTAGTAGCACGTTTAAGCTGGTCCCTTCTGTCTGTTGCTACCTGGAATTGAACCCAGTCTCCATGACGCAAAGTGAATTCTCCACCTTGATCTTTGTCTCCAAAAGGCACCTATTACAAATTAAAAAGATACCATGTGAATAAATAGCACAAAATTTAAGGAAATATTTTTATCTAAAATATTTCACACATATGAACTACCTCAACTTCAGAATGATCAGCAGCGCGGTATCGTATCCTTCCTGGGAGGGGATCATTCTGCGGTACACGAACCATATTTCCACGCTCAAGAGGCTTCAACACTTGGCCCCTCATTATTTCAGGACTTACATCCTCAAACACGACTGAACCACTTGGTAACTTAGTGATATTACATGCCACTTCTTTACCCTGAATTCAAAATGGAATAACATTAACCACATTCAATAATAAGTATAATTAACTCACTACTTCATTACATTGAAGAAATTAAGATAAAAAGCAACCTCTTGGCCACTTACATTTCTTGTCTGAATAATAAATTCAACATCATCTCCTAATGCCAAGTCTTCTTTGGTCTTTGCCTCTGAATAATGAAAGAAAATTTCCTTAACAACATCAGCCCTTTCGATAAATCCAAAATTTTCTTTCATTGAACACACAACACCATGATATTTTACTGGGTGTACAGGATTTTCAAAACGAACATGGCAAGCACCTAATGTTCCTCTGCGAAAAATTATAGCAATCAAATTAAAGAATCTCAAATCTCTCTTTTTTTAAGCAGGTAATAGTAACAAGAAATAAAGAAGTAATTACCTTTGATTAGTTGCAATCTGAAAACTTACTGCATCACCAGTATGTAAAGTAACATTGCCCTCAACATCATCTTTTGTATAAGGCAAGAAAAAGCATTCCCCTCTATTCTCATAAGAAATACGTCCTGTATTGTCTCCAGATCCTTCACCTTTCACTTCAGTAGTAACAGTTCCTGTAACTCTGGCCTCACTTAATACCTAATATTTGAACAATAATATAAAAATAAAATAAGGTATAAATGCAAATAAAAAATAGAAATATCATAGTGATTTAAATCTTACCACTTCTGGTGCAATTTTAGTAACAGTAGAGGCAATTGGTTTTCCAGTACGTCGGTCATAGCTCATAACAAATTCAACTGGATCACCAATTTTCAGGTGTTCAATATTACCACTGAACTGGCTAAAGTGAAAGAACAAACGAGCCTGCCTTTCACAACATTGAATAAATCCATAGGAGTGCTAAAATTGACAAATATATCTTTACATATTTTTATTTAATTTTGATTAAAGACAGCAAACAGTTGTATAATAAATATTACAATTCAAACCTTGTATAAACAGTATAGTCAATTACATAACCAACACCAATTTCCCCAAAATTTCTGTACTAATTAAAAGTGAAAAGGTACAGAGTATACATAAATAAAACAAGAGGCAACAATGCATACCTAGCCCTTAAACAGCACAATCACAAATGTTACATGTATTACTTGGAAAAATCAATTTAGATTAATTTTATAAGATGAGAAGAAATGAAAAATAAAAATTGCAAGTTGTTCAATACAAGTGTCATAGTTTTTCTAAATTGAGGTAATGTGATGGTAAATAAGTCTACATTGGAGAAGCTGTTGTCATACAGTTCCCTTATGCAATGCAACGGCGCATGCTTTGCATTTGCATTAATTATTTAAGTAATTGACTAACATTCTTATGGGTATCCATGTTAAAAAAAGCAAATTGACATATTAGCATTTTGTTATTATGCAATTTTTAGTGAAATTTATTTTTATCATAAATAATTCAAGACACATTTCTGAAATTCAAAACCAGTGTAAAAGGTTTTAGCTTATCTCTGATAAACCTACATTGATAACAAAATTAAAAATCAAGTCTACTTCACAATACTAGATCAAATTGACATATTTGCATTTCAGTGTAAGCAATTTTTAGTGAAAATTATTTACATTGGGATGGCTTGACAGAGGCAGGACAACACTCTCACAGAATACTGAATATAAATATGGAATCGAGGCATTCTATCATAATCCTCAAAGCGACAACACATTTGCATTTTGATTCTTGATTTGGGTTACATGTGGATGTCAATGGGCCACAGCACCCACTTACCATAAGGTGGACTGTATGCTTGTTTGTCACCCAAAGCTATATTAAAAAAATGCAACTAAATCATAATTCTGGATAAATTTTGATTTTATTACAATACATTATTTTCATTTTAATATATTAAGCTACTTTAGTATAAATTAATAAATAACAAAATAATGCAACATCATCACAAATAACTCATTTCTCATCTTTCATTATTAGTTATTATAGTAACAATCGTAATTCATCCATTGTAAAGAAGGGATCTGTTTGACTGGGGAAGGCACATACTCACAGAATGCCAGCACAAACTAGCAGCTTAATGCTGTGTTCCATTGTCTGCTATGTGTGTAAAGAGAGACTGAGATCTTTTTTAATGGTAACAAGCTATTCTATCTTAGTCTTCAGGGATGACAACACAACTACATTATGATTCTTAAGGGAGGGTAGATGTTGATGTCTATGGGCCACAGCATCTACCTGCCATCAGGTGGACTGTGTGCTCGCTTATCAATGATAATTTGTTTAAATTAACAAATAATAGAAAACACACACTGCAAAAAGCAACACATATCACAGTCAGTGCAGAGAACCTGTAGATGGATACTATGAAGAATGATATTCATAATAAAAGAGATATTGGAAACCAGAAGATAAAGCAACAAGCCATTTAAGCTAAACAGAAATAACAAGCTTTACATTAAACTCCAAGATCCTTGTTAGCTAGTTCACTATTGTGTATTTAAATGAATACAATCTCCCTTACAAGCTTTACTAAAGCATTAATAATCATCACACTATAGACATTAATATAATTGTTCAGGTAGATTCTTCCTATAGTAATATCATGTTATTATAGTAATGCCATTGAAGCCCCTCCTAAATTTACTGCTGAACATAAACCTCACCTGAATGCCACAAAACAAAGTCCTAAGCTACCTGCATCTTGCAGGTCTTACTAGGTTGCAACTCTAACAACTCGTGACAACAGCATTAAGACACGGCTTAAAAAAGGATAACAGCCTAATGATGTAATAAATACACCTATTAAGCAAATTAATATTAAAAGCAAAAGGCTAAAAGGGACTTACCAATAGTTTTTCAATAATACCAGTTTCCCTTATAGCTGGGCAGTTCGTGGAATCATACTGGGAGGTGGAGTTATTTGTAGAGCTTGAGGAGTAGGTACTGACAGAATCACCCATTGGGCATCCATCTAAGTTATAATTACCAAGAGGATATCGATTCCCTCCCCCTGACTTGTTCATATTATTAAAATTATCTCTAGGAGAGCTTGGGTACTCACTGCTGTAAGTACCTTCAAATACAAATACATTGATATTAATAATGGTGTCTAAAAGATTGTTAAAACAATCAATACATAATATATCTTTTGTTTTAATATGTATAACCTGTATAGTGTGCTGTGGTATTGACAAATTAAAATATTAATTATAACTTTAAATATTGAAAGGGACATATTTACCTGTTCGATAAACTTGCTTGTTTTGCATATTAGGGTGCTGGAGATCTAAAATATCCTGCAAAGGAGTAGAGTGTGAATCTGGCGGCTGGAACATTTTCCACTGAGGATTACTGGACATTGTTCCTTGTTTGTATTCCTTGTATATAGGTCAAAAATCTCAGTATTTATGTACCAATATATCACAGAAAATTATGACGAACGTAATTGTGTGGTCTATTCCTATATACCAGTATATAAGTTCATTAAAATCAAATCACATTTTCTTATCCTCTTAGTTTCAAACACCATACAGTTTAAATATTCACACTTTAAACACCCAAACACACTGGACAAAAAATTAGTTCTGAATGTGTTACACTAGATCCTCAGATGTCTTCAATGCTTGCTGAATCGGAGAACTGTGGTGCATTGGCTTATATCACTGAAGCTGGTTTGTTATCTTGACTACCTACCAAAAAGATATTCTAAATTGAATGTTTAATTTGATACATATTCCTATAAGAAAATATTTGTATTTCTTACATTAAAAATTTAATAATGATAAAATATAAATTACATTTTTATGTTAGAAAGCATATTTTATTATTTTTGTGCAAAAGCTGGGTATATACAAAAAAAAATTGTCTTAAAACATTTTAGACATAAGAATTCTGATGGATCAATATTTGTAAGACGGTTCCCTTAATGGTTTATTTATTCATCTAAGGACTGTGAGAATATGTGGAAACTAGAAACCGAGAAAAATCGAACCGTACGAAACCGCCATCACAATCCGTGCGATATTAGCGTACATACGGCTACAAGTCAACTGCAAAAATAGTATACATAACGACGTTTTACAACAAAGCGATGCATCGAAATATTGTTCTACATTTTATGCTATCTAGGTAGGTATCGGCCGTCTGATCGCGCTGTCGATGTGCAGAAATTAATAATTCGATATTCACCAACCCTCTACGCCTTAAAACTATATTCTTAAGCATAATTTACAAACCACATTATATCTAAATCACTGAAAATATATTTTTTGATAATTTAAATTAAAAACGCGTAGATAAGGACAAACACAGAACTACAAAATTATCAAATCTCACCACGACACAGCACAGCACTGACGACATACCGCCATATTGAATGTCAACATAATCGCGACTTTGATCGAGCCATCCAAACTGTTTTTAATTTTGTAACATATAATTTTTTATATCATTAAAACTGAAAAACTGTTAATTAAATATTGCGCTAGGAATTATAAATTAGATAATTTTTAGAAATTTTGTAATTGTTTTTATCTAAAATCGCGAACTAATCATAGATTTGTTTTTCTCTATTTTAAAATTGTTCAAATGCAATTAAAGTTTTAAAGGTTGCCATTACTTTTAAATTTTAAACAACATAATAACCAATTTATATCAAATAAATTCTGTTTTATAAAAATAGTTAAGAAAAATTTAAACTGATAATTTAAATACCCATAAATCAAATATTATCATCTATCATCATCATTACAGCTATTCACGAATCTACTGCTGAATAAAAAATGGGCGTTTTAACAAGCAGCATATTATATTGTATAAGTGATTTATCATATTAAATGTATTTAGTAATTAACTTGAATTGCCTATTCATTATTTTTAATTAACAGGGTCACATCATTTTGATTCATTTTCGAAACAGCACCATCTAGGACGATTATTAATAACAGTACAGCTAGTAGAATAAATTAGTTCAAATGATATTCGTACAGTCCTAAACCTGAATAAAGTACGAAGGCAATTTAATTTCCTTATCTCTGTACATATACATTAATTAAGATTACGTCAATTAAAGTACTAAAAAGACACTTTATCGTCACATATATAAATTTAAAGGCATTATTAATCTTAAATATAATAATAATATAAATCTTAAATATAATGAAAATATCTACCGTGTTTCAAGTTTCAAGGTCAATTTTAAACAACTTTGAATATACAATTTTTAAAATATACCATTTTGGTAGAGATATTTAAAACTGAATAGTGGCAATATCGAGATACAAACGTCTTCAAATAAAGATGCGTTCACTTTCTAAGTTTGCGCAGAATGAGGTTTTCACAAAGACAAATAATCTAAGTTTACGCAGAATGAGGTTTTCACAAAGATAAATATATACACCGGCACAATTAGCGGAACTGGCCAGTTATGATATTTTTTTAATTTATTGTCAAATTTGAAAATAGAAAATTAGATGACATACACTTTTTCATTCATTTGTTTTATTTTCCCGAACAATACGTTTTGTCAACTTGTTCGAGTTATAACTACGTAATTGTAATTTTTTTTAATTAATGGTTTTTTATAAATTTGTTATTCTATAGGCAATTTTGTTTATTAAAAGCTCTTTATTATGCCTGACTTAACGTCACTGGAAATCATTAGGGCTGATGAAATGAGAAGAAATGGCCATACCTACAGATTGATTGCCTCAAGGCTTCGTCGACCAGTATCAACGATTCATCGCAGCATCCAGCGGTACAGATCGTCTAATTCTCTTGTGAGTAGGAGGGGTCAAGGTAGAAAAAGATGTACATCGAGGCGAGATGACAGTTTTTTACAACTTGGAGTTCGTAGGAATACGCGATTAACGGCTGTAAAAGCTCGAAATGAACTGGAAGACGTTTGAGGAGTACGAGTAAGTGAGCGTACAGTTCGCAGAAGATTTGAAGAAGTTGGTTTAGGGTCGTATATACCTGCCAAAGGCCCAAAACTTGATAGACGTCACCGCGTAAACCGATTAAGCTATGCGGGAGAACATCGTCATTGGGATTTGAACGAATGGCAGCAGGTTCTCTTTACTGATGAGTGCAGAGTTCTTTTAAAACAGATCGATGGGAGACAGGGAATATGGAGACGCAAAGGAGAACGCCACATACAGTCTAATTTTGAACACACAGTGGCTTATGGTGGCGGCTCGATTATGGTTTGGGGAGAGATATGTTTGGGAGCTTGCACGGAGTTAGTGATAGTCACAGGAGGGACCATGACAGCAGATCGATACATCAGAGACATTTTAGAAGAACATATTTACCATATGCCCCATTTATTGGTGACGACTTTATTCTAATGCTAGATAATGCTCGTGCTCATAGTGCACAATCGGTACAGGCATATCTGAGCCACGTAGGTATACCGGTGATGCAGTGGCCAGCAAATTCCCCCGATATGAATCCGATAGAGCATGTCTGGGACTTGCTAAAAAGAAGGGTTAAATCCAGAATGCCACCCCCCAACAATCTGAATGAACTTGGAAACTCATTACTTGAGGAGTGGGAGCGGTTGCCTCAAGAAATCATCGATCCCATAATCTGTAGCATGCCCAGACGAATGGAAACCGTAATCAGAGCAAGAGGGGGAAACACTCGTTATTAATTTTGCTTTAATTTTATTGTTAAATCATTTAATGCTTACTTTTTTTATTTTTTGTGATGGTTCATAATCATCTAAAAATTTCACTTATTTCAAATTTCTTTATTTTTCAATAAAAAATAACGAAGACTTTTCAAAGTCGTTGTTAAAAGATGTTAATCAATTTGTATTTTGTGTCTAATTACATTTTCGTCAAATATATGCGTTATTATCTCATAGCCTCACTTTTTTCTGTTCCGCTAATTGTGCCGGTGTGTATATAAGGTTTTCCGCCTTTTAAGTACAACATATTATTATATTATATACTCTTGACAAAATTGAGTAGAATGCTCTTGACATAATAGAGTAGGTATTCTATCTTTATAAGAGTTTTAAAAGTAATAACTTGTCATGATCATGCTAAAAGTAATTCTGGACCTCAGATTAATTACTACCTACTAAAATTTTAAGCTTTTTGGTAAAGGGAATCCTAAAACTAGGACAAAAATTTTAACACAAAGTAATATTACTATAGTACGTATCAAATCGATCGAGAAAAACGGACAATGACCTTTCGGTCTTTTAACCAGGGCCTACAAACCTTCAATATATAGGCACTTTTTATTTTATTTATTTTATCTTCAAGGGAAAAATACATAATTTTAGTCTATTACATAACACATATTACTCTTATATTTAACAATAAAGTTTCCACTGTTAAATAACGCATCGACAACAAGCGAACACCATGACAAACTTAGGTGGTTGCGCGGAAAACCATTCGTATTTATTTTTTGACGGTAGGGCTTGCCAAATCGTTTATCCCTTTCCAAACGATATCATTCATACCCTCCTATCGACACATCGGAGTGGTGGGGTGGGAGGGGAAAGAAGATGATTCTAGAATATTACGCAATCATCGCAACCGAAGGAATAAAAGGGCACGCGCGACCGACGCGCGCTCTCTTCCCGCCGCGCTCGTCGTTGGATCCACACCGCCTAGGATAATAGTGTCCTAAAGAGCTCTTGCCCACGCGCACCGCTAGTATAACCGCTTAGCCTGAAGCAGTCGAGCTCCAGGAAACCCGCCTCACCTCGTGTGAGAAATAGTCGCGCACCGCCTCTCTCCCGACGCGTCATCGGACAAGAAAGGCAGAGAGTCTACCCAGAGTATCTTCCAGAAGTCGCAGCTATATAGTGCCCAAGCAGCATAGAAGAAACACCCCGGTGAGTGAACATTCCTAATAATAGTTACTGCTTGATATAATTGTGTCCGCTCCAATTTATTTTCTCCTAATCAAACAGGATTCCTTTCATAGATTTGGCAAATAATAGTTCGTTTTGGGGAAAAGCGAGTGCATTGTACCGCGTGCTATAGTCGCCATTTATGTAAGCGTAGAAGCATTTCGCAGATACAGTCCACTTTGGTTAATATCTCGCGTAATAGGTTTAAGGTTCGACCGGGGAATTAGACTTCGGTAACCTTAGGCTCGTCGCTCCACCATTTTATGGTCACTTCGGCAGGATTTGGACTGGTGTTTTAGTAGTCATTCAACCATTTTCTGGTCGAATTATTAGATTAATTATTTAGATAATGCACTCTAATTTATGGAATAGACTTAAATAGTGTTCGTTTATCCCTCCTAATAGAATTATTCATTTAAATAGTGTTTGTATTTGGTTTAAATTTAAAGCTTATTAGTCGCTTAAATAATTGAAATAGTGTAATCGCAATCGTTTTGTACGCTTACCCGACAATTTTGATAAAAATATATTGAGTTTAGCGAGCGACACGCGTCACCTCGACTCGCTGTAACAGGTGTTCGATTTAATTACGTAATACGGCGTACGAGTGTCCATCCTCCATTATTTGTGCGTTGTGAGATTAATTGTGATTATAACTTTATTATAATAATTTAAAATGGCAGTTAGTGGAAATGAAATTAAAATTAAAACGCTTTATGCCAAGAGGGACATACTTTTTTCACGTATACAAAGTATTAGTGATCACATAAAGAACATTAATGTAGAAGCAGTGCGGGAAACTTTTTTGAATGAAATTGAAACGGTGGATTCTTTGCGGACGGATTACGAAAGAATATTAGACCAAATTAATCATTTGGAATTACAAATCGACCCGAAATATATAGTGAACTACCAACCGCTTCTGGCATTTGAAGATATGTTGTGTCGCGTGAAAAGAACGGCGAAACTCTTACAATCTCCATCTCAAAACGAAGCAAAGCCGGAAATACAGCTACGTCCACGTGACTCAATTAGGTTGCCGCCAATAGATATTCCGGTATTCAATGGTGATATTAAAACATGGCCCTTCTTCTTCAGTAGTTTTCAAAACAATATACACAATAACCCATCGTTATCGAACGCTGAAAAATTATATTATTTAATTAGTAAACTTAGTGGCAGGGAGCAGTAAATTTGCTCGGGTTTTACACCTACAGCAAACAATTACTTGTTAATATTCGAAACGCTTAAAACTAAATATGAAGATAGGAGAATGTTAGCTTCCGAATATTTGAACCAGATATTCGATCTTAAACCTATATCATCCGCGAACATCAACGGCTTAGAGCAGTTTTTAGATAAATTTGTGGCATCGGTGGCTGCACTTAAGAATTTGAAATTTAATGACCTTATGGACGTGGTGTTTCTCCATATTGCACTAAAGAAATTAGACCCCGACACCGTGCGTGCGTTTGAAATGGAGCATCGTAGCTCGGAGATGCCTTCCTTTCATTCATTAGCATCGTTTGTGCGAGATCAAATAAAGGTGATGCAGCGCTCCCCGAACGTTAAACAGGAGATTAAAAAGTGCGTCGACCGTAGACAGGCTCAACCATCTAAAATAGCAGGGTCGTTAACATACGTAACCGCTGCGTCGGCACCACTTCAGCATGCCTGTATCATATGTAAAGATAAACACGGTAATTTATACAATTGTGCGACTTTTCGTAAATATTCACCAAGCGAACGTTATAAATTAGTAAAGACAAACAACCTATGTCTGAACTGCTTAAGCGATAAGCATTTAGTTGCAAAATGCAATTCTAGTTCCGTATGTAGCAAGTGCGCCAGGAAACATTATTTACACACGCTATTACATTTTGAAAATAGCAACATAGCGACGTCAAGTAAAGCGGACAAGGAATTCACCCCTACTAAAGTCAACGATTCTAGCGGTCGACCTGGTGATGTCGCTCTGTGCTCATTGGCAAATATGGGAGCACAACCTCCTTCAACCGTGTTACTGGGTACGGCACGTATTTTGGTTAGGGATTCGCGTGGAAACGAACAAAGCGTCCGTGCACTGCTGGACAGCGGAGCCCAAAATAGCTTTATAACGCGACAATGTTGTCAGCGCTTAGGCTTAGTAATAAATAGGTCACTTTCATGTCCCGTAGTCAAGGGCATCGGAGGTACTAGTGAAGTTACCCAGGGATATAGAAATTTAAATTTTTATTCTCGGATAGATCGTAATGTTAACTTTGATATAAATGCACTAGTAGTAGATAGGGTCACTGAACGGCTGCCAACCGTTTCGGTTGACACCTCGGCAATGATTGAATTTAAAAATTTGACTCTAGCAGACGACACTTACGCCGTTCCTGGAAACATAGACATGCTCATTGGAGCATCGCTTTTCCCTCATCTTTTGCTAAACAATAAGGTCAGGGGCAACTCCTCGCATACCGCGCCTTACGCACTGGAAACCGTATTGGGCTATGTCATCGTTGGCTCCGCCCCCATCATAGATAGTATTTCGGCAACCTCTTATTGTGGTATGGCTGTCGAACCGCTCGAGTCGTTAGTCCGCAAATTTTGGGAGATGGAGGAGGTGAACGTCCCACCCATAGCTAGCTCAGATGACAGATTATGCGAGGAAATTTACGTCCGCACGACCGTTCGTGATCGCGACGGTAGATATAGTGTAGCGCTACCCTTTAAAGGAGATGTTTTATCTCTCGGCGATTCGCGTCAAATGGCGGAAAAACGTTTCTACAGCTTGGAGCGTAGGATGCTCGCTTCACCCCAGTTAAAGGAAGCTTATGACGTCGTCATTAACGAATATATAAGGGAAGGTTACATATCACTTGTGGCTTCGAAATTAGATAACTACGAAGACACACCGTCGTATTTCATACCACACCACGGGGTCATTAGGGAGGACAAACTTACATCTAAGTTACGTGTAGTGCTCGACGCTAGTGCTAAAACTAGCACTCACCTGTCGCTTAACGATATCCTCTATAGTGGGCAAAATTTACAGGGCAGTTTATTTAATATAATAGCCAATTTTCGTTTGTTTAGTATAGCACTATCCGCCGATATTCGCCAAATGTTTCTTTGCATAGGGGTCCATGAATGCGACCGTAGATTCGAACGCATTTTATATCGTTTCAACCCAAAAGAACCTCTAATGGTGTTTGAATTTAACCGCGTTTGTTTTGGTTTAAATCGAGCCCATTTCATGCGTTACGCACGGTGAGACAGCTCGCTCACGATGAAGGTCCCTCTTACCCTAAAGCTAAGAGGGCATTTGAGAGCGGTTTATATATGGATGATTTTGTATACTCGGTCGATAGCGTGGAGGAGGCCACCCTAACCACCGCCGAGGTTATAAAGCTCATGAAATCGGGTCAATTCGATCTTGTCAAGTGGACTAGTAATTCGCGTCCGGTTTTAGACACAATCCCACTATCACACCGCCTTTCGGCGATAAAGGAATTCGACGATTCTGATACACACAAGGTGCTCGGTCTGTGTTGGTCACCAGTCAGACGTGTTTAGCCTTAAGGTAAATCCGCCCGTAGAGAAATGCACAAAGCGCACAATACTGTCATGCGTTGCTAGATTATGGGACGTCATGGGTTTCGTAGCTCCGGTGGTATTATACGCTAAGCTTTTGATTAAACAACTTTGGTTATTTGAATGCGACTGGGATGACTCGCCGCCTGACCGCATTGTTCGGTTGTGGCAGCGTTTTAGAGAGGAACTTCCTTTACTAAGAGAAATTAAAATACCGCGTCATATAAACGTCGATAGAAATAGCGTCATAACGGTCGTTGGGTTTGCAGACGCCAGCGAGAAGGCTTACGGGGGCGTTGTATATTTCCACGTCCAGAATAATGGTAGAAATTCGATTAGCCTCATTAGTTCTAAGTCGAGAGTCTCCCCCCGTAAGGTTATCTCTCTGGCGCGCTTAGAGCTTTGCGCAATATTAGTACTCACCAAGCTTATTACCGCAATTATCAGCGCATGTAGGGATAGAGTTCACATAGAAAGGATATTTGCCTTTTCCGACTCCACCGTCGCCTTATGCTGGGTTCATTCTTCACCCCACCGTTGGGATACGTTTATCGCGAACCGAGTGGCCAAGATCCAAGACGAGTTAGAAAAGCGGAACTTTTATCACGTGTCCGGTACGGAAAACCCTGCCGATTGTCTATCCCGTGGACTCACCCCGATGCAAATAATGGACCACCCGCTTTGGTTCCACGGACCTTCTTGGGTTCACTTGGATCCCTCGCAATGGCCAATAACCGATTTCGAACCTTCGTCAGTGTCACAACCGCCGGAAGAGAAGAGACACGCTCTAGTGGCGAACGTTTCGAGCGAGGTTTCTCCAATCATTGCTTTGGCGAACCGCTTGTCCTCTTGGTCGAAATTATTACGTAGCGTAATTTACGTTTGTCGATTCGCGAAGCTTTTACCGCGACGTTCGTATGTCTTAGCGTCCGATTACAACTATGCCGAGTCGCTAGTATTGCGTGAACTTCAACGTGCGCATTTCTCGGAAGAAATTACAAGATTACAATCGAATAGAGCTTGTAGTCGCGCCTTTCAACGCCTTAAGCCATTTTTACAGGATGGGATTGTAAGGGTAGGTGGACGATTGTCCAACTCGCAGTTGAGTTTCGACCAACGGCACCCTATAGTTTTACCGCGTAAAGACCATATCATGAATTTATTAGTCGATTACCATCATAAATTGAATTCGCACGCTGGCCCCGACTTGCTGATGTCGATCTTGCGTCAGAATTATTGGATTCTTTCTGCACGTAGTTTAATACGCAATCGGGTGCACAGATGTATAGCTTGCTTTCGGGCACGCCCCAAGCCGTCATTTCCGGAAATGGCGGAACTTAGATCTTGTGGAGTAATATAAAAAAGTAAACAATCGGTAAAGCCCTTTACGCACACCGGGTCTGATTTCGCTGGTCCGTTTAAGGTCACGCTCACTCGCGGGCGTGGTATAAGATCCACAAAAGCTTACGTCTGCATTTTCGTATGTCTAACTACTCGAGCGGTGCATATAGAACTCGTTGGTGATCTAAGCACAGCAGGCTTTATGGGTGCATTTAAAAGATTTCTTTCCCGCCGTGGCCCTGTAAGTAAATTATATTCGGATAACGGTACGAACTACGTCGGTGCAAAACGTATTTTATCAGAACTACATGAGCTCTTAGCTAGCAAGTATTATAATTCGGAGTTCGCTCACATTCTAGCTGAGAACCGCATTGAGTGGTCTCTGAACGTCCCAGCCGCGAGTCATTTTGGGGGCAATTGGGAGACTAATATTAAAAGTCTAAAGAGTCACTTATACCGAGTAATAGGAGATCAAATTTTGTCCTTCGAAGAGCTAAGTACGGTGCTCGCTCAAATTGAATGCGTAATGAATAGCCGCCCACTTTGTCGTACGTTGTCTAGTGACCCCTCGGAACCGCTGGCTCTAACTCCAGCACATTTTTTAAATTTAACGCCTTTAAAGTATTTGCCCGCCGTAGATATGGATGAGAACAGACTTAGCATTTCACACGCCACAAATTATTAGACCGGTTAGTGCAATCTTTTTGGAAACGATGGAGAATGGAATACTTGCATACTTTGCAGTCTCGGCAAAAATGGAACACAGCAACTGAGCCTTTAGCTGTAGGAACTGTAGTTGTGCTCACCAAAGAGAATACGCCGCCTCTCCATTGGCCGTTAGGAATTGTCGAAGACGTCTTTCCCGGTTCCGACGGAGTAATTAGGGTAGCTCGCGTTAAGACCACGGTTAGATCTTACCTGCGTCCTGTTGTCCGTTTGTGCCCCTTGCCTCTTCCATAATTTAAATTAGCTTTCTAGATTAGAAATTGTAGTTGAATTTAGGTAATCTTAGCGTTAGTTAGTTATTTTGTTAGTTTGATCTTAGCTCTAGTTGTTTTAGTTAATTTTGAAGGAAATCCTTCAAGGGCGGGGGAGATGGTTGCGCGGAAAACCATTCGTATTTATTTTTTGACGGTAGGGCTTGCCAAATCGTTTATCCCTTTCCAAACATTTCATCATACCCTCCTATCGACACATCGGGGTGGTGGGGTGGGAGGGGAAAGAAGATGATTCTAGAATATTACGCAATCATCGCAACCGAAGGAATAAAAGGGCCTCTTCCCGCCGCGCTCGTCGTTGGATCCACACCGCCTAGGATAATAGTGTCCTAAAGAGCTCTCGCCCACGCGCACCGCTAGTATAACCGTTTAGCCTGAAGCAGTCGAGCTCCAGGAAACCCGCCTCACCTCGTGTGAGAAATAGTCGCGCACCGCCTCTCTCCCGACGCGTCATCGGACAAGAAAGGCAGAGAGTCTACCCAGAGTATCTTCCAGAAGTCGCAGCTATATAGTGCCCAAGCAGCATAGAAGAAACACCCCGGTGAGTGAACATTCCTAATAATAGTTACTGCTTGATATAATTGTGTCCGCTCCAATTTATTTTCTCCTAATCAAACAGGATTCCTTTCATAGATTTGGCAAATAATAGTTCGTTTTGGGGAAGAGCGAGTGCATTGTACCGCGTGCTATAGTCGTCATTTATGTAAGCGTAGAAGCATTTCGCAGATACAGTCCACTTTGGTTAATATCTCGCGTAATAGGTTTAAGGTACGACCGGGGAATTAGACTTCGGTAACCTTAGGCTCGTCGCTCCACCATTAGGTGTGCAAAAATGAAAGCGAAGTTAAGTCAAAGTAAAGGGTGATATTTAAGTAAAATGATAATTTAGCTATTAAATTAACTATTATCCATTACAGCTTCAATTTCCTTCTTAATCTGTCCATATGACAGAGAAAATATATCTACATGTGAAAAGTTTTTATCATAAGAATTACATGCACGAGTTATAAAATCGTTCGTGCCATATTTTGTGCGCATAGTGGAAGTACAAAATAAAAGTTTCTTTCTAGCACTTATCCTTTGGCATCTGAAACTTATTTCATTTAAAAATGGTATGGAGTTGACCCTATTATGAATGATTTTATATAAAAACATCTGATCCCTGACAATACGGCGAGATTTTAGGTCAAAAGCTAGTCTACACCAAATAGAGGCATTACCGGCTAATCTAAATTGAATATGCTTCAGAAAATTTTTGTGAATCTTTTCAATTGACTCTATATAAATATTATATTGAGGATTCCAAACTGTTGAGCAATATTCTAATATTAAACGGACCAACGAGTTATACATAATAATTAGGGTTTTTTTAAAGTCTTTTGTAATTCGTAAGACAAATCCAAGCATCTTATATGATTTGTTAACTATTTTATCAATATGAGATTTAAATGTTAATTTTTGATCCAAATACACGCCCAGGCCCCGCAACTCGGTCACCCGATATATCGACACATCATTTATTTTATAATCAAATTCTATAGGTACTGTTTTTTCTGCTGACTGTTATAACATTACATTTTTTAATAGTAAGATTTTACGATGTTTATAGAAACCATAGATAATATTATTTAAGAAACAAAAAACAAAACATATGCGCTGACCTAGAAGTGTGAATAATATCAATATTTAAATATTTTTGTCACATCTAAATTGAGATTTTGTAAGTTATGCCTTTTGACACTCAGCTCATATCTGAGGTCGTTGCCCGTTTTTCTCAATAGAATTGGCACGTACTAAATTATATTTTTCTCATCTTCTTTCTTTTACAAGATCGTTGCTTGCGCTTGTAGCTCTGCAAATTTTTAAAGTTTGTGTTTGTGTCGTTGCCTTTTGTCCATTCAATAGATACTTCAATTAATGTGTTATTCAGAATAATAGGGTATTTTAGCCATTTTCAAAAATTGTTTTAAATGAATCCTAGAGTGATAATGAACCGCTATAATTTTTATATAATTTTTTTAAAACCGAATAGTTCCATAAAAACTTTTAATCTATCGTTTTAAATTTTCGCGTGAAAACGCTAGCCGCCGTGTTGTTCAACTCGTGACGTCACAGTCGTCGATTCTGCCGATTTTGCGAAGGAATAATATACTTTTTAATGTTTAATAATGACTTATCATCTATATCATTATTGTGTTGTACCTGAATGCAAAAATACGAGCATAAGAACGCCGGGAAAGTTATGATTTAAAGTGCCAACCGATTTAAATATGAGAAATACTTGGTTAAAACTGGCAAGAAGAGACCCGAAGTCGTTGTTTATAAAATCTAAACTATACTTCTGTGAAGATAAATTTGATGTTAGTATTGTTTACATTTTGATATCGTTTAACACAAGACAAAACATCATGAGGTGAAAGGTATCGCAAGTCAAATTTTGTAATAAATTACGTTAACTTAGATATTATAACTAATGATTGTAATTATAGATAAACTAAACTATGATAGCTCTAAAATTATGTTTTATCAAAATACACTCTGAACTGGTATTGTGTTTTGTGTAAACAAAAGTTGGTAATACGTATTTACACTGATGTTTTAACATTCCTCAACTCGGCAGAACAAAAATTGGGATTTCATGCAAAAAATTTTGTCACCATTAATTTATTTATCCTTGGTAGATTAGTACTTTCTGTTTTTTTATTTTATTTTACATGGTGTAAAATACCCTATTACATACATACCGAGTGTTTTCGAAACACTCCCGAAAACGAAAACAGATGATAATACTAAGGATAATTTTGATGATGGGACAAAAACAAAATCGATCCCGATGAAAAAAAACCATTCAAAGTAAGCCACTCTTATCTCATTTTTACGACTTTGTGATTCTTCTTTTTCTTTTGATGCGACTCTTTTTTTGAACGATTAAATGGTAACTGGCATTATCCATAACTACTACACTCGGCTCCCGTGAAGAGCCGTGGTAGTTCAGATGGTTAACGCTCGCTGTAAATACAACAGAACGCGAGTAACCGGGGTTCGATCCCCGCCGGCACTAATGAAATTGTTAGTTGCAATTTTAAGTGCTGATTTACCACGTGCTCTGCGGTGAAGGAAAACATCGTGAGGAAACCTGCATGTCTGTGGATAAGAAAAAAATATTACGAAGAAATGTGAAGTTCGCCAACACGCATTGGGGCAGCGCGGCAGACACTTCCTTGCCCTGAAACCCTCTCAGAAGTGAGGGGAGGTCTGTGCCCAGCAGTGGGACGTATATAGGCTGTAACTTTACTTTACTTTTACTATACTCGGCTCATTTAAACTGGGTATAAGCTTTTCGCTTAGCCATTTATTAACGTTAACGGCAATCATGTTGTGGTGGTAGTCTTCCATTTTCAATGTAGTGCTAAATACTATTAATGAGTTAGACATAGGGCCTTCCTCAGATCCAGCATGTACAATTATATACCTTTTCCCTGTTGAAACAGTTTCAATCGCACCACTTGTAGATGGACCTAGCCAAGACTTTCAGGCTTGTAATTTTAATTTTTTTCTTTTATAGAATAAGGGTGACAAACGGGCACACAGCCCACCTAATGGTAAGTGGATGCTGTAGCCCATATATTTACATTTATCTTCAATTAAGAATCTAAATCCAGATGCGTTTCCAGCCCTGAGGGCTGAGATGGAATGCCTCGTTTCCAGTAAAAAAGGTCTCCAGTTTCCTACACTCACCATACGAAACACAGCAGCATTAAGCTGATATTTTACGCTGTTATTCTGTGACAGCATGGTCCTACCCTAGTTGAGCCGACTCATTCATGCTGCAACCACAACATAGCTGTAGCATGGCTCTACCACATAGAGAATATCATCATCATCATCATCATCATTCCCTTCCTAAGTCCACTGCTGAACATAGGCCTTCCCAAAGGTATGCCACGAAGCACGGTCCTGAGCTACCTGCATCCTACCAGGTCGTCACTCCATCTAGTGAGGAGTCGCCCTACACTTCGCCGACCGGTACGAGGCTGCCACTCGAGAACCTTTCTTCCCCATCGGTTATCGGTTCTTCGAGCTATATGGCCGGCCCATTGCCACTTCAGCTTACTAATCCGTTGGGATATGTCGGTCACTCTGGTTCTACTGCGGATATCCCCATTTATAAGTTTATCACGCAGAGAAACTCCGAGCATAGCCCTCTCCATAGCTCGCTGAGCGACTTTGAGCGTCCTCATACGGCCAGCAGTGAAGGACCACGTCTCGGTTCCGTATGTCATCACTGGCAACACGCACTGGTTGTACAACTTAGTTTTCAGGTTTTGAGGTATACCTGACGAGAAGATGCATCGTAATTTCCCGAACGCTGCCCAGCCGAGTTGAATCCATCGATTGACCTCTCGGTCGAAATTGACTTACCTAGTCGGACTATTTGTCCCAGGTAAACGTACTCGTCAACAACTTCGAGCTTAGTGCTCCCAAGAACTACCGGCATAAGTGTGACATGGACTATAAACATGATCTTTGTTTTGTCCATGTTCATCTTAAGACCTATCCGTTAGGAGGCACTATTGAGGTCATTGAGCATAGAGATTCTGCCATAAGGACTATGTCGTCGGCAAATCGAAGGTGAGTGATGTATTCGCCATTGATGTTAATACCGTATCCTTTCCAGTATAGTAGCTTGAAAACGTCTTCCAATGCAGCGGTGAAGAGTTTCGGGGAAATAACGTCACCCTATCTTACACCTCTTCAGTTGAATAGGTTTCGTACTCTGGTTCTGTACTCGGATCATATAGCCCTACTGTACAAACACTTCAGCACTTCGATATACCGATAGTCAACTTGACACCGCTGAAGAGACTGTAGCACCGCCCAAATTTCGACGGAATCAAAGGCTTTCTCATAGTCCACATACGACAGGCAAAGTGGCAGATTGTACTCTGCGGACTTCTGTAGAATTTGCCGAAGGGTATGTATGTGGTCTATGGTACTAAAGCCTTTTCGGAAACCAGCTTGTTAGGGAGGCTATAGAGAATATAAGTCTCATATAAATAAATTATTGACTTTCCTTCTCTATATTTCAAAGCCATAGTTCTTAAAAAACGATGTGTCCAGACAGATATGTCATAATGTTCAATTAACAATGAACGCTCATTTTTTTTCTCTTTAATGCATAGCCGTTGGACAATAATAAGTGGCGAAGAGTTTCCCGGCATCGACTAAATTCAATACTTTCTTTTAATTCCACTAACAGAGTTCTCAACATAGGAACTTGTTTTCTAACATATAAAATTCGTTAATTTTGTTACGAATAGTACATATCTATATCGAAATCATCTAGATTGGACACTGTGGGTTTATGTGGCCGTTCAATCCCTGGGGTATTCCAGACACGTTCATTTACCACACCTTTCTTTTTAATGTTGTAACACTCACTTCTGTAAGGAATGATGAAACAGAATGCAGATGCAGATCGAAGCATCAATGTTTCATTAGACGGCGCATGCTCTGATTACAGGCCTATTAACGCTGGTATTCCACAAGGCTGAGTGATATCAATATATCTAATCCATTGTCCGATATCAATCACTCTGGTTCTACTAAGGATATTCCCATTACTAAGTAAGCAACAGCTACTGACCCTCGCCCCCTTCTCGAAAACTTCTTGAATGAATATTTTTAAGAACGACGGGGAGTTACATCAGATCAGAGATTTACACAGACAGAACAGACAGACAGATCTTACTAACAAAAGCATTATGATGTCTGACTGCTATTACATTATCATGATATGTATATGATCATCGATATTCTTCCACCACCACTTCACGATTTCGTGTAAGAGACGACAGAGGAAAACTGAAACAGGAGATGGGTAGCGGCATATTCCTGATAAAAAACTGCGATTGCAACAGCTACTGCCCCCCCCCCCCCCACCATAACAAGGTGAAGGGAGGACGGATAAGCCATTTCTCATCTAAACTCACGCAAACGTACTAAGGACATTAATAATTTTGATCCCAATTAATATATATAAACTACGTGTCACGTTGTTTGTCGGGACGGACTCCTAAACTACTTAACCGACTTTAATCAAATTTGCACACCGTGTGCAGTTTGCTCCGACTTGAGAGAAACGATAGTTTCTTTACCCACAATTACGACATTACCCACCCACAAAACGAATTACCCTTGATATAATAAATTGGTCATATTTTAACAGATTTAACAAATTTTCGTCTTGTAAACACAAATTCATAATCAGGTGACATTTCTACACTTGACTATGGCTATGGCCCTTGAGTTCGAGGGAAAATGAGAAGAGAAGAAATTAAAAACATTCGAAATAATAATGTACTTAATACTTTTATACTTACTGGTTCTGGTACTACCAGAAAACATTGTCGGTATACTGTACCTTTTCAAAGTGGTGCGTTTTTCGTGTCTAGGAATACAGTCGTTTGTGAAATGTTTAGATCAAAGATAATAATTTTGCTTCGGACGCAAATTCAAACGATAGGTATATTGCAAACCGGTAACATTCAAGATGACAGCACTGGTGATGCTCTATACATATTTCTCAGGATAACGTCGCCTAATACTGGAACAAACTTTTGTCTGCAGTTAAGTCTTTGCTAAACAAAGTCTTGTATTAGTTGTAGTATTTGATAGACGTAATTAATTATGACTAGGTGCGTAGTACCAAAAGATAACTCACCGCAGAAAGAAATCCTGCATTATTATACAATTAAGACGACACATCGAAAAAGTGGCTCCAGGCTATCGCTGTACTGATCCGAGTGAATACATAATTTCTATAAAAACTTGAAAAAACGCCGTCATAAGGTCTAAAATTGCGTAGAACCCGCGACTATTAAAAGCGCTTAGAAATTGTCAGAATCTTAAAATATTTTTTTTAAATTATTGTTTTAATTAATCAAAATAATGAGTAAGTAAATCATGAATATTGATGGTATGAATACATTTGAGTGATTCCCAACCATATAGATTTAGTAATTTCGTTGTAATTTCAACTATAGTGATATTTTAGAGGTGTTTTCGCAAACAATAATTATGATCGAGTCAAAATTATACAATCGTGTTTTTAAACAATCAAATTCAAGATAAAGTCATGAACTTACTTATATCAAAATTGCACTTTCGTTAGTGGTGTCATAGTCCTATACTATTCGATGAAAGGAGGTGCAATTTTTCGCGGTGTCGCCCTAACCCATAGGTATGATTAAATGTTAATCTGTCTAAATCAGTGATTCCCAAAGTGGTCTATATCGACCCCTAGGGGTCTATGGCAACCTGCAAGGGGTCTACGTCAGCGAAAAAAAAATTGGGGGTCCATGAAATGAAAATGGGGGTCCACGATAGTGGATATCAACACATACACTGATAGTTCCTATTTACTTACATCATACTATCTTATAATATCAAAACATATACATTATTTATAAAAGTACCTATGAAGTAAAAAAAATATTATATATGTTTATAAAATTGTGTAAGTTGTAGGATGTTGGTATTCGCTTTGTGGTCGCAATACATTTTCAACTTGTAAAAACCTGAGAGTCATAGTCTAGAGCTTCGCAACCTTGCACTGACTTGTTCAATTCGTCACTCTATAAATACGAATGTGGGACAAATACGTTTATTCGTTTCCTGAATCTTGAAAAGGAAAGTGCTAAGAAAATATTTTAAAAAATATAAACATATAGTATATCACACAAATTATAGTGAGTCAGTGTTATTTTGTTTGAGAGTGCTGAAGAAAAGTAAGTACATTATTTTTTACCGCATGGACAGTTTCCACGAGCTTTTCATTATTATCGTCCACTGCATTGCAATCTTGTAGGCACTGCAAGCGGTTACGTAACTCGAGCTGAAAGTTTTCGGGATATTGGATTAGAGCACGAGGGGGACGGAGCGTTGACTTCATTAGACGAGACCTCTCCAACTTAACGTTTAGGTTCGGTGTGCCTCTAATCATTCAGTGATTGCTGCCAGTTTTCACCCTTGCGATCACTGAGAAATCACTGAACAGTTGGCGTCTGGTCGTCATAATGAAGTCAATCTCATTTTTTGTCGAACCATCGGGGCTCGACCAGGTCCATTTCCTGTGGGGCCGCTTCCGGAAGAAAGAGTTCATTATAAAGAGTCCCTCTTTCTCCATAAAGTCGGCCAGCTACTGGCCCCTTCGATTCCGTTGCCCTACTCCAAATTTCCCTAACTTCAGCTCACCGCTTTCTCTTGTGCCTAGTTTTGCGTTGAAGTCTCCCATCAACACCGTGTAGTGGGTTTTGGAGGAATGCATGGCTCTAGAAATATCCTCATACATTTCCTCCACCTCCTCATCGAGATGTGCTGAGGTTGGTGCAAAAACCTGTATGACCTTCAGCGAATACCGTTTGGTGATTCTGAGTATCAGGTACGCGACCCTCGTCGACACACTCCCAATCTTTACAACGTTGTTGACGAGAGACTTGTGGACGATAAATCCGACACCTCCTTGGGACAGATGGTCGCCCTCCCGGTGATAGAACAAGTTGCCGGATTCGAGAATCACCGTGTCCTCCCGCTCTCTTCGGACCTCGGATAATCCTATAATATTCCAGCGCAACTTGTCTATCTCTTCTTCCAGCTCCAGCATCTTCTCGTCAGTCCTCAGGGTGCGTGCGTTAAATGTTGCCAGGTTGAGTCGTCGTAGGTGGCAACCGAACCTCCACCGGAGATTCTTAACACCCTCTGCCCCGCCGTTACCATGATCGCCACCGTAGCCAGGAATAGCGGGGCCGCCGGGGACTGGGGGCCGTCTATTTGTGTAATTGTTCATGGGGGGTATATTGCCTTAGTTGCCACGCTTGGCGAGCGGGTTGGCAACCGCAGTTTTTTTTTGTCGTACAGTTGTTGTTATCAGGAAGATGCTGCTGCCCATCTCCTGCCTGTTTCCCTCTGTCGCCTTTTACGACATCCACGGGAAGATATGGGGTAGTGGATATTCTTAACCGCCACTACACGGCAATTTTATTTTACATAACAGATACAAAATTTTATTTTGAGTACTTTTAATTTAAATTCAATTAATAAATGTATAAATTAACATGTGTTTTTACTCTAAGTTTTAACACTAAACTTCACTACAGTTAAAAATTTACAGGAAATCAATATCAGGTAACTAGGGGGTCTACCCAACACGGAATAACATGGCAAGGGGTCTACGACACAAAAAAGTTTGGGGAACTCTGGTCTAAATGCTGAGTTTTAAAGCAGGTACAAACAATTTGTACTTTAACGGATAGGAAAAATTAATATATAATAATCATCTTAATGCAATGCAATAGAACTTAAAATTATTACAAATGCTTGAAATTCCTTTGCTTAGAAACTGACACTTCTTATAAAATGTCTTTAACATGCAAAGGTATGCCTTGCACCCTTATTTAACTTAGTAATATATATATATTTATATATATATATATATATATATATATATATATATATATATATATGGGTGGTGCTAAACGAGCGACAAAGCCGAAAAATTAGACTCGGCTCCTCGCCGTATGGTCGCGGCGTAAAATCTACCACCACCCCTTGTTCGCCCCATGAGTCAGGAAATAAAAGAAATGGCCCCGGTTTCCCGGCGCCCCTTTAATGGGGCAGGGGTGCGAAGAATCTCCGGGAGAAAACCGGCGACGAGGTTCGCCACCCGTCACGTTCTGTCTCCCGGAGGGGCGAAAAGTGGATTGCGGAAACCCGTCTGGCTACGCTGAATGTATGTGGAGGAATGAATGATAAGATGGATGAAGTATGCGAAATGATGAATGACAGAGGAATAGATGTGTTATGTGTGAATGAGATGAAACGAAAGGGAAAGGATGCCACTGCACATGGCACGTATACCGCGTATTGGTCTGGTGTAGACGAGACCGAACGGGCATGCCAGGGAGTCGGTTTCATCCTATCAGAAAGAATGGGTCAATGTGTGAAAGAGTATGAATGTGTAAGCCCGAGGCTGCTATGGATACGAATGAAAGTGGGCTTAAAGAAGCTGTTCCTGCTAGGGGTGTACGCCCCAGACATGTCTAAGCCCACTTACATCCGAGAGCAGTTTTGGGACATGGTAAGGATGGTGTTGACAAAATGTAAGGAAAATGAAAATATTATTATGTTAGGAGACTTTAATGGAAGGGTCGGGGGTGAAGAGGTCTGGTTATGAAAGGATATTGAGAACGTTTGGTGATGAAAGTATAAATGAGAATGGTGAAGACCTCCTCACCGTATGTGTGGAAAAGAATCTTTTTGTGACGAATACGTTTTTTACGTCATAAGAAGATTCGCATGTATATATGGGAAAGAGGTGATGATAGAAGCATGATAGATTTCGTAATTGTGGATGAAAGAATGAGGAGCGCAGTCGTAGATACAAAGGTTTACCGGGGGTGGGACGGATCATTACTTGGTCTTATGTCGAATTAATGGTTTTTTTCAAGCGTTGGCGGCATCGGACATCTTTGTCCACCACTGCGTTACAGCGTATAAGAATAGAGAAGTTACAAGATGAAGATGTGAAAGAGAAGTATAAATGTAGACTGAGAGAAAATATTAGATGTTTGAATGAGTTGTGTATGAATGATTTTGTCTTGAATACTGTGTGGGATAATATTAAGAAAGTTTTGGTGGATGCCGCCACCGAAGTATGTGGTGTAAGTAAGAGAACAAATGAAAGGAAAAGTAATACGTTGTGGTGGGATGATGAGGTACGGGTGGAAGATGAATCAAAGAAGAAAGCATGGTTAGATTTACTAGCAACCAAAGCTGGTAATTCTTCTGGTATTAATGATGAGATTGAAAGAAAAAAGGCAGAATTTAGACGTCTAAATAAGAGAGTAAAAGAAGTTGTTGAAAGGAAAAAGAAAGAAAGAACGGATAAGAATGATAGAAGGATATCTGATAATTTTCCAGGCTAACATAAAAATGTTCTGGAAACTCGTAAGAACTGCCAGGGGAAATACAAAACAGCCTATAATTAATGCTATAAGAGACGAGAATGGATGTATTCTGAATGATGAAGTTTCGAATTTAAACAGATGGAAGGAATACTTTGAAAGCGTGTTTATGAGTGAAGAGTCGTCTGAATTAAATGAACTAGAAATTCCGAAAGAAGTGGAAAGGGGTATGGAGATAAGTGTAGATGAAATAATGAAAGCAATGAAAAGCATGAAAGCAGGTAAGGCAGCTGGATATGATAGAGTATCACTCGAAATGCTAAGGGCTGGAGAGGGAGTGGTGGCAGGCCTGCTGCACACCTTGTTTAATTTATGTTGGGAATTAAAACGGGTACCGGATGACTGGTGTAAAGCAGTTATAGTACCAATACATAAAGGAAAAGTGTCACAGCAGGACTGCAAAAACTACCGTGGTATCAGCTTGCTTAGTATTGTGGGTAAACTGTATGCTAAGGTGTTAATTGAAAAAGTTATGAAAGAATCTGATGGAAAATTTTGGGATGCGCAAGCAGGTTTTAGAAAGGGAATGGGGTGTACAGATCAAGTCTTTTCCATGCGCATGATTGCGGAGAAGTTTTTGGCCAAAAACCAGAAAATTTTTTGTGCGTTCATGGACTTGGAAAAGGCTGATGACAGAGTGGACAGGAATGTGTTATGGCAAACACTGAACTCATATGGGTTGAGCGCTGGTTTGATACAGACATTAAGGTCTCTTTATAGGAACTCTAGTGCTTGTGTCAGGATCAATGGAATCTACTCGGACTGGTTTAGCATCCAAAAAGGTGCCAGACAGGGCTGTGTAGCTTCCCCTTGGCTGTTCAACCTATTTATGGACAGGTGTTTGCAAACTTTGAAAGATGAAGAATGTGGGTTAAGAATGGGCGAGTTAACGTCAAATGCCTTCTGTATGCCGCTGATCAAGTCATATTTGCGTCATCGGCGACTGAGTTGCAAATGATGGTTACATTAATGAACTGGGAATTAAAAGAAAGGGGAATGAAAGTGAACGCAAGTAAGGCGAAAGTGATGGTTTTTGAAAGAGAAGAAAGCAAAACGGTATGTGAAATAAGAATAGAAGGAGAGTTAATTGAGCAAGTGGATGAGTTTGTGTATTTGGGATGTGTATTTAGCAGGGATGGTAGATATGACATAGAACGACGAGTAAATGCAGGGAATAGAGTGAATGGGGCACTACACTCTATTATGAAGAACCAGAATGTGTCAAAAAAGGCACGTATGGTAATTCATAATGCTGTGTTAGTCCCTACTTTAATGTATGGTAGTGAAAGCTGGGTGTGGCAGAAGAAGCACGAAAGTAGAATAAATGCTGTAGAAATGCGGTCATTAAGGAATATACTAGGGTTGAATTTGTATGACAGGGTGAGAAATTGCGTGATAAGAGAATTTGAAATGTGGTATGCAAGATGATGTTGTGACCAGGATTAAGAAAGGAATGCTTCGGTGGTTTGGTCATGTAGAAAGAATGAATGAGGAAAGAGTGACAAAGCAAATTTTATATGGCAGATGTGAACGGCCGAGTCCGGAAGGGACGCCCTAGAAAAAAATTTATCGACCAAATTGGCGATATTTTGAAAATGGGCCACGTTAGAAGTACCCTTAACCGACGAGCATGTATGCGTAGATATATGGATGTAAAGGAGGCGAAAGAGGTATGTCAGGATCGTGCCAAATGGAAGTCCGTAGTCTCTGCCTACCCCTCTGGGTGACAGGGGTGAGTGTTATATATATATATATATATATATATATATATATATATATATATATATATATATATATATATGTTTATATGTCACCTACTTGTATTAAAAAAAATTTCGTAAGATTCTAAATTTATCATAACGTATGAACATATATAAAAATATTTTTTTAATAGAAGTAGGGTGACAAACGTGCACACAGCCCACCTGGGTAGGTAATACCGACCTCCCAGATAGAAGAACCTACTAGGTATCACCATCTTACCTGGTACCGGTATAAATAAAGGCTCAAGGCATTCCATCTCAGTCCGTAGAGGTTGAGAACGCCTCCTTTGTTTGAGGTTGGCTGTAAGTTTTAACGGGTTGCAGTAGCCACTCATCATCGTCAGGTGAACTGAAAGTTCGTTGGACACTTCAGTTTTATAAAAAAATCTTTAAATAATTAACACTAATATAGTTAACATTTTTATAGCATGTATTTTCGGAAAGTCGAGAATATTCTGAATTACACCATTTGTTAGACACCTAGACACGATGTTTCAATATTTATTTAATTGGTATAGCCATGCAGCGAGAAAACACAGTCACTGTTCCTGGCACAATACCACGGGAAGTAGGACTGTATGATAGTAAAAGTTTTTAATTTTAGTTTTTGCTCATAAGAATATAGTCTTTTTAAAAATATAGTATGTGTTTCTTTGTTTCAATATATGTCTGAAATAAGACGATATGTTAGTTCTTATGTGACTTCAGATTTAAACCCGTGGAAGGGCACAATGCTTTTACAAATATCTAATTAGTCAATATGAGTAGTTAGTTATAGTTAGATTTGACCAAACAGATGAACATATACGTACATAACCTTCTAAAATTGTGACCATTCTTTTGGATTTACCGTAGCTGGGTAATAATATTCACTTACGTCATCTGCGTCAACTAAACGACACGTATACTGCAATCGTATCGATACTTGACAAATAACTATTTGTCACCCTCATATGCACATTACACGCACACTGGTGTATTTTCATTTTTGTCTCGCCCTAATCACTCCTTCGCAAACTTTTGTCTGCAGTTATATTATATTATATATAATTTATATATACTGCATTATAGATACCTATCTATGGTATTGTGGCGGTGCTGTCGCCACTAGCGAAACAAATCGAAGCGTAAATCACGCTGTCAAAGTTCCAAACTATCACACGGAGCATTGGCCACTCCACGGGCAGAACACTTTGGCCGGTGGGAGATCTCCCCTTATCCTTCTACGGCCACAGTGGTGACCCCGACGTGATATGAACACGAAACCAACAACCTTCGGAAACTACCACTTCAATGCTTCGTCATTATTCTTAAGAAACCCTACCATTCGTGCCTCAGAAAGCCCGGAAAACTGTGGGTCCTACGCCTGATCTTTCTGCGGTCGTTTCGGATTGACATCCTATCGAACTGTTAGAGATAGGAAATAGAGTGTGCTTTTATTTGCGCTCAGAATCGTACATTCAAAAAATGGGTACTGCATAAAAAAATTTATGCGTGTTTACGATTTCTAAATAATCCCTTACTGAAGAGAGGGGAGGGGAAGAGTTTGTACAAAATGGTATGGAGGAAAAATATTTAGCGATTTCACGAAACAACTCCTTACCGGAAGAGGGGAGAGAGCGGCAGAGGTTGTTCAGTTTTATGTAGAAAAAATATTTAATGCTTTAAAATAATAAAAACTTTATGGTTTTAAAACAATTTATTTTCATTTTCCTTGAATCTTACCTTAAAGTGTTTGCGTTTAAAAATTGTTTTAATTGCATGGTGGTGTGGAAATCAGTAAAACGAAATTACGAGTATTATCAATAATACATATTTTAGAACTTTACAATAATTGAGCACTGGTAATTGTTATACAAAACGGTTAGGCTTTCTATTTATCAGTGTGTAGGTTAGTATTATTGCTATTTACAACTAGGTAATTGTTCATATTATATAGCCATAGTTGCCACGCTTGGCGAGCGGGTTGGCAACCGCAGATATTTTTTGTCGTACAGTTGCTGTTATCAAGATGCTGCTGCCCATCTCCTGCCTGTCTCCCTCTGTCGCCTCTTACGACACCCACGGGAAGATATGGGGTAGTGGATATTCTCAACCGCCACTACACGGCCAACAAAATGGGATGTGCCGAGGTTGGTGCGTAAACCTGTATGACCTGCAGCGAATACCGTTTGGTGATTCTGAGTATCAGGTACGCGACCCTCGTCGACACACTCCCAATCTTTACAACGTTGTTGACGAAAGACTTGTGGACGATAAATCCGTCACCTCCTTGGGACAGATGGTCGCCCTCCCGGTGATAGAACAAGTTGCCGGATTCGAGAATCACCGTGTCCTCCCCCTCTCTTCGGACCTCGGATTATCCTATAATATTCCAGCGCAACTTGTCTATCTCTTCGTCCAGCTCCAGGATCTTCTCGTCAGTCCTCAGGGTGCGTGCGTTAAATGTTGCCAGGTCGAGTCGTCGTAGGTGGCAACCGAACCTCCACCGGAGATTCTTAGCACACTTATAACTAGGTGGCGTTAGCGCTGAAATAAAATAAGGTACCTACCACCATAGAATATAGTAATATAAATATAAATATTTTAAGTAATTAAGTGTTAAGTTTTTTTTAATGTTGGTCATAGAGGCCTTCTTCTTCGTCTTCGATATATAGATATTATGTATGTACCTTTCAGTAAAGAGTATGTATCAAGGAATTACATACATATACTTTAAAGACACAGGACAGAATTATGAATCTCGAATGTGTCAGCAAGCACAGATGGACTTTCTATACACAGATGCACAGATTGACACTCTCATAGTCTCATAATCGGATGGGATGTTAATTCAACACAAATATAGAGCCGTGGTAGCTCAGTGGCTAACGCTCGCAGTAAATATAACAAAACGCGAGTAACCCGGGTTCGATCCCCGCCGGCACCAATGAAATTGTTAATTGCAATTTTAAGTGCTGATTTACCACGTGCTCGGCGGTGAAGGAAAACATCGTGAGGAAACCTGCATGTCTGAGGAATAAGAAAAAAAAATATTTCGAAGACATGTGAAATTCGTCAACACGCATTTGGGCAGCGCGGCGGACACTTCCTTGCCCTAAACCCTCTCAGAAATGAGGGGAGGCCTGAGCCCAGCAGTGGGACGTATATAGGCTGTAACTTTACTTTACTTTTATAGAGAGATCGGGTGCAGAACCAGCGGCTTTAGTTGCTTTCGGAGGCACAAGTATGAATACCACAACGATTACTAAAACCTAGACTCCGGGTTGCTACTGAAAATGTCTTAATTGTAGAAAATCAAACTGATTTGAGCCCGATCATATCTATTACATAAAGCTCGAAAGGCATCCCTCGGTTGAGCTCAGTCTTAGTTTCCCTTTGTTTGCAGGATGAGACAGATATGCAATACTTATACAATCTCACGACGATAAAAAATTTAAAACTTTTTGTAGATGTAAAAGATAAGTATATGACTACTGCCCAACTCCTATGATAGATAGCGTGAAGAATTATAATTATTCCAATGGTTCGATCTCTGCGTATTATAGTAATAAAGTTACATCAAAATTAGTTTTATAGTTTTTGTGTGATGCGTGTCCAGACAGACAGACAACGTTTTGAATTTTTTTGTTTTGGCGTCTTTATCGATAGTATAGTATACCTCAATTGAAATTTGCAAAAAATATTCAATGTACAGATAGATTTTAGAATTAGTACAGGTTAGAGTTTTATTATAGTACTAGCTGTGCCCTCGACTTCGTTCGCGTTGAATTAGTATCTACTTTTGTTTTGTTATTGATCATGATTTATTGATACTTTTTTGGCGCCAAGATTAAGAAAGAAACTAAGCAGGATCAAAACATTCAGTTAGTTATTTAATCAGACAAACTAACAAATCAACAAATAGACGATCTCAAAAACTAGGTAACTAATGGACGAACTCTCAAAACGAACCAAGAAAATAATTGGGCAAATTGTACGCTTGTGTTTCATATTGTAAATAAACAATAAAATGAGCGCAATAACGTAATCAACAATTTGCTCCCTAATTTCTCTAACCAACACTACACAAACTTAATTTTTGGGTCTTGGTATACAATACCATAGATATAATGTAGTATATATATTACATATAATTTAGTATATATAATACAATATAGTATAACTGCACACAAAAGTTTGCGATGGAGAGATGACCAAAATGAAAATACACCAGTGTGCGTGTAATGTGCATATGAGGGTGACAAATAGTTATTTGTTAATTATCGATACGATTGCAGTATACGTGTCTTTTAGTTGACGCAGATGATTTAAGTGAATATTATTACCCAGCTACGGCAAATCCAAAAGAATGGTCACAGTTTTAGAAGGTTGTTTATGTACATGTCATGTCATTCATCTGTTCTCTCAAATCTTCTAAACTACTCGTATTATATTGCCTTACTTTTATAGTCCAATGGAATGGCAAATCGACACGACTGGAGGAAACCGCTTCAAACACAACATTGCCATCTCCTAACTCTGGGTTGCTACTAAACACAACGACAGAAAAACTCAATAACCGATGTTTTAGTTCGACAGTCTGCATATCATGATCAACTGTCGCGTTTTACTATTGAGTACTGGACCAACGTGGCAGGACAACAGTTATAATGTGCAGTTACATAAATACATATATCTACCGTGTGGGTCGGAGATCACGCCTTTTCGTATCGCGGGTGTTCCAGACGATTAAGTTAGTAGCACAGATTAAAGATAGTTAAGCTGTGATAGTAGCGTTGACGGTACGAAACGTCTGTTCGAGTGCTGTGGTCGTCTATACATCTGCCAAGCGCGATAAACGATGATTAAGACAAATCCTGACACCACAGACACCGTGAAGCAGCGCATTTTGCAAAAACTGGTGAAGAAGAAAAAGAGAAGAAATACAGACATAAAGCTTACATTTAGAATCTTAGACTTAAGGGAAAAAACTGTAAAAAACTAAAAAATATAAATCTCTTTTTCGTTTTCAATTATGACTGACAAAATTGATAATTAATAACAGAAATATTTTTTTATTTCGCTTACCAAAAATTAAGTTCGTGAAAATTTTATTGTTAATCGACATAGGTACTTAAACCTTTGCGAGAAAAAGAATTTAACTAGCCATAGATTTAGTTTTGCCATTTACCGACGGGTGTCACAGTTATGGCCAGGGAAGAGAGAATGCACCTGTGCTTACATTAGAACAAACCTAGCCGAAACTCCGTCTGGAAGATATTATTATTATTATAACTGTATGCCAAATTACAAATTAATCATGTACGTGAAATAGTCGCTGAGAAAGAGAGAAAGAAGAAGTAGTGAGAAGAACGTCTGTGGCAGAGAGACAGATAACAGAGTGATCTAAAAGTGCTCCGTTCTGAGAAAAATTCTCACGTTTTGATGAAGTGAAATAATCCACGCGAGCAAAATCGAAAGAAAAACTAGTACAGAATAAATATATGTACTTCACATACCGGTGATTAGGTGGTAGTTTGAGGGTCCAATATTAATCCCGTTTATTCTCCAACTACATCGCTTACTTATATCAAGTTTACGCACGCTTTTTCATTCTATAGTACGTAAAACGAGATAATTACACTCTTTGGTAGTAGGTAGAGGCGTGAGTTGACCACAAAAGCTGGGAATGTTTTATAAGTACAGACTCTATCTAAAAAATGTCCCTAGGAAAGATTTGAATGAGGGTGGCGCCACTGTAGCTAGTCTAAATTTTAAAGAACTTTTTATAATTTTTTATTGCACAGACTTTCACCATAATTCTTTTTACAATAATTATTTTATTGCTTTTAAAATTTTTATTTTCAAAATCACTCTCAACGTATTTTACGGCGATTTACCATACCCTGTAGAGCTACTCGAGCGCTGTTATGGAAAGTTTTTGAACTGTTATTACTGCTTACAGATGGACATATTTTCAACTATTCTCCTATGGGAGATTGTCCTCCTTACCTCTATACTCCATGGTTTTATTCCTTTAGAAAAATCAAACTGCCTTAAGCTATTTGTAAAACACTTTAACTCCTAAACCGAGCGTTCCAAGTTTGATAAGAAAAATAACGCAAAAATTTTCATATATCTTTATTACCTACTAAAACCTGTGTTATAATAAAATATTTTGTAATGAAACAATGTCCTCCAACCAGTCCTTGAATTTTGGAATATAAACTATAATGAATGGCAAAGTTTTTCCTTGTCTTTCGCCCCACGAAAAAAATCCGGTAACGTTGTAACCTTGTAGCAACGCCGCACCGTGCTCTAAAACATTTGTATAGACTTTTAACGTTTACAATATACATGTTATATGTTACTTATACAATGAAAATATTATTAAGGCTAGTCTACATCCCTTAGTCGTGGGAATTCCAACCATAGAACACTATTACTCTTATTCCAACTAAACTGTTTATTTTGATCGATATTTTTGACAACAAATTGGGACGATAGCTTGGCAACGTTTCTCCCAATACTTAGAAGAATCTTTGGAAACGCCATGCAAGAGTGAACAAGCTTTTGAGCTGCGGTAATGCGCTTCTATACAATTTTACTGGCCATAATGAGGGGTTATATAGAGAGGGGTTTGTTACTGGTTTGCCACAATCAAACATATCTAATGGACGACACACACGGTCAGTTCAACTAATCATTCCAACTAATCCGTTCATACTAGGACTGTTAATATTTTTTAAATATCGGATTTTCGATAAATCGATAAATAAACTTATATATTATGAAACTCCAATAAGTAATGATATATTTATAATTATCGATATATCTAAAATCCAATATTTTAAAGAATATCAACGGTCTCAGAATGATCAGTTGAACTGACCGTGTGTTTCGTTCATCAGAATCATTCGAAATAAATTTTAAAATACTTTACAAAAACCTCATCTAAATATGTCAAGCCGTCTCATTTTAGCGAGTGAAAAATGTTTATTAAAGCGCCAGCTGGCGATTTAACACGCCTTTTCTTTTCTTCTTTTATCTAAATCGATCAAACCATTTTGGAGATAAATGAGAACATTCTTTGGCACACACAAACAATCTCTCACCCTAAACGCATACTAAATGTGTGTGATTCGCAGTTCTGTCGTGGGTAAAATTACAAAATAGTTGATGGTGTCAATAAATTAAGATTTAAGTTAACTTTCTAAAACAATAAAGATAGTATTAATAAAATATTATTTTTCTAATGCATTTTGAAATATAAAGTAGAAACATATCTCATAAATCTTTAAAACTGATACCTCAGTTTAAGAAATTTCAAGCATATGAACAGACATAGAAATATTATTTAGATGCCCAAAGGACAGGGTAAGCCCGTAGACTTAAATATTAAAAAGCCTTTTATATAGTATAATATAGAACTATAGAAGTTGTGGCCCGATGACTCACAATTTACATAGGTACCTTGCTTAAAACGCAACTATTTTATCAGAAAAAGCCAAGAAAAAAACTGTGCTCTTACACGCATTCCCACTATAATAAACAATTCCCATTCAAATTAAAATTTTCAAAGACAACAAATCCCAGGAAAGTCAAGTCTTTAAAGTAGCGGGATGGCTTTTTTTATATAGAAGAGGGGGGCAAACGAGCATGCGGCTCACCTGATGTTAAGTGACTACCGCCGCCCATGATCAACCGCAACACCAGGGGAATTGCAGGTGCGTTGCCGGCCCTTTAGAAAGGAGTAAGCCCTTTTCTTGAAGGTCCCCAGGTCGTATCGGTCCGGAAAAATCGCCGGTGGTAAACTATTCCACAGAGAGGTTGTACGCGGAAGAAAACTCCTTTTGAAACGTACTGTGGTGGACCGCCAAGCAACCAGATGGTGTGGATGGTATCGGGACGTTTGCCGCGTAGTGCGTTCACGAAATTTGGCAGCTGGGATTAATCCGAACAATTCCTCAGAGCACTCTCCATGGTATATGCGAAATAAAATGCAAAGAGATGCAACATCTCTTCGCAGTGCCAGTGAATCGAGCCGATCGGAAAGCACTCGGTCGTCGACGATTCGAGCCGCTCTGCGCTGGATGCGGTCAAGTGGAAGGAGCTGGTACTGGGGCCCCGCCAATACAGTATTCCATGTGCGGCTGAACCTGCGCCTTGTAAAGCTGCAGGCGGTGTGCCGGCATGAAATACAGTCCCGCTCTGCTGAGCACGCCAAGCTTTTTAGAGGCCAATTTGGCCTTCTCTTGCAAGTGACCACGAAACTGCACGTCACTCGATATGTCAACGCCGGGGATTCCGATACTGGCTGAGGCAACAAGGGGAGTGCCATGAAACTGAGGAGATACGACAAAGGGGTTCTTTTAAGCGGTTAACGCGCAAACTTGTGTCTTCTGGGAGTTAAACTGGACTAGATTTAGTCGCCCCCAATCCAAGACTCTGTTCAGCAAAGACTCGACTTCAGACACAAGTTTGTCCCGGCACTCGGAGACGTTTCGCCGAGAACATTGGCTCGGCCGGTGTAAAGAGCATCACCAGTGCTGTCATCTGCATAGCAATGAATGTTACGGGTTTGCAACATATCATTGATATATGTATGAAGAAACAGCGTTGGCGATAGCACGCAGCCTTGTGGAACACCAGCATTAATAGGCTTGCAATCGGAGCCTTGCACCGTCTACAACGACCTTAATGCTCCGATCTGCAAGAAAGCTGGTGATCCAATCGCACAATTTCTCGGGAAGCCCATAGGAAGGGAGCTTCAAAAGAAGCGCTTTGTGCCAAACCCGATCGAAGGCCTTCGCAATGTCTAAACTAACGACCAATGCCTCCCCCTTGGACTCTACTGCCTCCGCCCATCTGTGAGTTAGGTAGACCAGAAGATCACCAGCTGACCGACCACGGCGAAAACCGTATTGGCGGTCACTAATCAGCTGGTGATCCTCAAGGTACCTCATGAGCTGGCAGTTTACAATGGACTCCATTGTTTTGGAGAACAAGGAGGTGATGGCGATAGGCCGGTAGTTGGACGGGTCTGAGCGGTCGCCTTTTTTAAGGATCGGGTGGACGAAAGCCGTCTTCCATGATTTTGGGACTACGCCTAGGAAGTAGGAGCACCGGAAAAGACGCGTTAAAACCGGTGCCAACTCTGGAGCACACGTCCTCAGCACAATTGGGGGGAGGGAACCGAGCGCTGTGTGAACTGCACTTCCGGCATGGAGCACTCACACCGCGGGATGGTCGGCGGCGTACTCCCCCCGTCATCGAGAGTCGAGTTGGACGCAAAGAAAGAGCCTAGAAGATCGGCTTTCTCCTTTACGGTATGGGCCAGTGAGTCGTCCTCCCTGTGCAGAGATGGAAGAGATGGCTGACAGAAATTCCCCTGGACAGCCTTGACGAGAAAACAGAATGCACGAGTTCCAGAAGGAAGGCGAACTATTTTCTCGCCAATTCTGCCTATGTGCTCTGACTTTGCCTTAGCAATGACTCTTTTGAAGGACCTAGAGGCGGAATTATACTTCTTTTTTATAGCACTGGTGTTTACATCCCGGGACGCTGATGCGTCAGCCCAGGCTCGGTAGCACTCCTGCTTATAGCATGATGCTATTTTACAGGAGCGACCAAACCATGGCTGAGATTTGCCTCCAATGGGCACCACAGAGGAAGGAGTAAAAAGTTCCATACCCTGAAGTACCACATCAGCGACAGAATCCGCAACAACGCTGGGATCGTCCGGCGAGAAGCAAACCCGCCCCCAATGGTAGGATGCAAAGAAAGACCGCATCCCATCCCAATCGGCTGACCTATAGTGCCAAACACGGCGGCAGCCTGCAGAATGCGACTGCGATTTCATCGTGAGTGGCACCTCACTCCGGACAAGACAATGATCCGAGGAGCCTAAAGGGGCTTCGACGGAAATCTGATATCTGTCCGGGTGAGAGGTCAGCAGAAGGTCCAACAGGGAAGGTGCATGATCCTCCACATCTGGAATCCGCGTAGGCGAAGTAACCAGTTGTGCCAGATCATATGCCAAGGCAAAATCATGAACAGATCTCCCCGCTTGATCGGTTAAACGTGAAACCAAGCCATTCGGCGTGATGGGCGTTAAAGTCGCCGAGGATCACCATCTCTGCGGAGCGGATCTGCTGTAGCAACGAATCTGTAGCCATTTGGACGTGGTCGAAGAGTCGGTCTGTTTCGGCATTACCGCTATGGGACCTATAGAGGCACCCGTAGACGCGCGGAATGTCGTCGCTGTCTACGCGTAGCCACAGGATGGACAGGTCCGAACCTTCAAGTCTGTCGAGGCGTCGAGAACAGATGTCCTGACTGACGTAAACGCAAACTCCAGCCCGAGGCACAAGGGAATGTTCCAGTTTGTACCCCGGGTAGGAGAGATACGAAACATCAGCCGGAGAGGACACCTGCGTCTCGGTCAGAAAGAGCAGAGCCGGCCTCGCCGTCTCGAGATGGTAGTGGACGGCGTTTAGGTTAGAGTGAAGTCCCCTGATATTGCAGAAATTCACGGACAGCGTGGCAGGGGTCGCCTTGGTCTTGTTGCTCCGTTTGCCCCGAGCAGTTGTAGTCTTGAGCGGAATTTTGCCCCCCCCCCCCCAGAATACGCGGGGCAGCCAGAGCACCCACGCTCAGAAGTGGAGAAACATGGTCGTGGATGCTCAGCGAGGAATTATCCAGGAGTGCTGGTACCCTCCTGGGGTAGTCTATCATTATTTAATTCCGCTATCATGTTGATGGTGGGGGGAATTTGGGCCTCCGGCCACCTGCACTCACCAGACGAAACGCGGAAGCAGAGCTTCCACTTCACGCCGGTATTCTGTGAGGTCGTGGTACCACCCCGGTTTGAGCCGGCCCATACGTGCAACAGCAAAACTGCCGCGTGGCTCTACCACTGTAAAATGCATGTGAGCAATCTCTAGGGCCGAAAATCTGCACGGTTCTTTGAACGAAACTGTTTAAAATTCAAATAATTTATTGTGGTTTATGGAAGTGATTTGCAGTAGAGGGTTCTGAAACTTCTAATTAAAATAATCCGCGCGAATTAGGGCATATATTACATATGATGAATTAAAAATAATGTTCTTACCAAAGTTAACATTAACTCTATCCTGGAGAGTTACACAAAACTCATAACTTCTTAAATCGACTACAGGAGCCATGTAGTTAATACATTTAGGTCTATCCATAATGTTAACAAAATGTAAACGGAAACGGTTAGAGCGCGCGAACGGACCTGGAAATATTTATTAAACAATAGATAGCGATGTGGGCTATGTTAGCATTTAATTATACCACCAATTAAGTGTTTATGATTTCAAGTTTATTACATGACGTCTATTGAAATAAGTTCTTCAATTTCCTATATTTTATATCTCATAATGTCTCATAAAACATTTTGCTTTACACAAAAACAAAGAAGAGATGTCGCTTAAAACGTCTGCACCTAAATTAAATTAAATATGTCAATGTTCCCTCAGCCTTTTCACTTACAACTAGCGCCTAACGAATAGCCTCGGCTCGACATACTCGTAACGAAACAAAAATTTTATTATGCAAGATTAGCAAGATACAAATAGCCCCAATGTGTCTTGCATGATGTAACTGTATCTGCCTGTGTTTAAATTATAAATGTTCACATAATATTTGAAGTGTTGATGCATTTTGCTTAACACTATAAAATAGGTGTCAAAACTAACGAGTTACTGAAAACTGTAGTGGTTAAAATAATCTTGCCATTTTTATAGCAGTAATAGGGCGACAAACGAGCACACAGTCCATCGGATTGTAAGTGGATATAATAATCTCTATTTACATCTACTTATCCATAATTAAGAATCAAACAGCAGATGCGTTGTCACCCCTGAGGACTATATGGAATGCCTCGTTTCCAATAAAAGGGAATTTATTTTTGGGAAATATTAAACATTACTTCTTTATTAATTTAGAATTTGGCGCATCGGAATTGAATACGGTAATTGAAATTTTTTAAATTCAATTTAAATTGAAAGTTTTTTAACATGTTTTTCCTGAAAGTTTCTAAAAATGTCTCTTAAATAATTTCCCCTTTTACTCTCCGATATAATTATTATCAACATAATATTATGTAGCTTACCTCCGTGTCCCACCTTGAACGAATTAACCACGACATACGTCCCGTCACCGTTACAGCCTATCAGAAGCCCACTGCTGAATTTCTGCCACAGTTGCCACGCTGAGCAGGTGGGTTGGCAGCCACAGTTTTTATTTTTTAGTTGTTACTAGAATTAGGGAGACGCTTCTGAACATCTCTTGGTTCATTTCCTGTTGCCTGTTACGCACCACGCTAAAGATGTTTACTCGTAATAGAGGTGAGTTAGAAACATTTTTTGTTCATTAAGCAGCACTGGAGGATTTACCAGCAGGCTGAGAGGCTGGAGCCTAGGGCGGCAGATTTTTGGGGCGGCGAATTTGAGGCAAAAGTTTTTTTTATGTCTCACAGAAATAAAGCTTAGAGATTCTTGATATGAAGTCCTTAAAACTTTGGAAGAAATAATCAAGGATGCTTTTACCGAAAAGCCTGCAACGCGAAGTGAAGTGACGGGAATACTTTTGAATTTAGAAAAACTGAAAATGACAGTGATGGTTGTTGTGTAGAATGTTTTACGTAAAGAATAAACAAAGTGAATGTTCAAGTTAAGGTTTGTACTGTAGGTTTGATCACTGTTGTGGATCTTTACTAATCTCTATACCTAGTAAGTATTTCGAAGCAAAAATGTTAGAATTAAGCGTGTCGAAGCAGTTTACAAAAGACATGGGACCCGATGAAGAAATGAGAATAACTACGATACGAGTTATTTTTAAGGGTTAACATATATCTCTTCCTCGTTGATAGACTCGTATTCGAATTTAAAAAAACGGCAGGACGCCTACAACAGATGCATTGATGAGTTTTAATTTTTGTGGAAAATTAGTGATTTGTTATCATCGTCATACACTAGTACGAAAAAAGCCCTTTTCTTGGAAGAAATGTATTCTTATGATTTAGAGACTGATTGAATTTAAGAATGCATACATTTTCAATGCCACTATTCTTCTGGAAGATGTTTAGTGAAACCTGATTCTTAATAATTGAAGAGTCTATATTCGTTGTTGCGAAAAAAGAATTTGCAAAACGTTTATACAAACTTTATTGTAGAAGTTCGTATGGCTTTATATACACCAACAACAAATTGTTTGAGTGAGAGAAGCCTTTCTGGCCTAAAATGGGTAAATTATCTATGATCTACCACTAGCCTAAAAAATTTAAACTCCTCTCTGTGTACTGAGTCAGCTAATGAACAAGATTTCATACGACGTTATAATTGATGATTTTGCTAATAAAAACTCTCGCAAGGCGGTATTGCAAAACTTTCATAACTTAATTTATTATTTATTTATTTATTCATCATCATCAGCCGGATTGTTACCAGATATTTTATTTTAAAGAATAATGATGTCGAATCACACACAGCATCCACTTACCATTAGGTGGACTGTGTGCCCAAGTCCACCTAATGGTGAGAGGATACTGTGGCAAATAGACATATAAATTCATCATCGATTTAGAATCAAAATGCAGATATGTTGTTACCACTGAGGACTAAGATGGAATGCCTTGTTTCGAGTAAAAAAGGGTCTCGGGATCTCTACACTACACATAAGAAACACAGCAGCGTTGCGGTGCTATTCTACACTGGTATTCTGATGAGTGCGGATCCTTCTCTGGTCGAGCCGATCCATTCATGCTACAACCATAATATAGCTGCAGCATGACTCTACCACGTAAAATTGAATACATTGTTTTCAAAGTGTAAGCACAATAAAAATTATTTAATTACGTTACGAATGTAAGTAGCATTAAATCATATCTATCTTACCCTGCCATTACTACTATTAACATACTTAGTAGTACATGGTTAAGCTTTTGTTAGCTCAGAAATTACCAAGAAACTATTTCTTGTGCAATCTTACCCAAATCTTTGGATTGTAAAAATAATCTAGGAACTGACTCGTCGATCCCCTAGCTCACAATCATACTAATTACGGCAAAAAGGTAGTGTAATTAGGACTCCAGTGCACAAGTCGTAAAGTTACAATTTCATGGACAAAATAATTGTAATGCTTATGATTGTGAACTAGGGTATCGACTTGTTAGAGGCGGCAAATTTGAACAGCCTACTGGCAACAAATGTGTTAATCCGTCACTGTCCACAAGGGTGACAACGCATCTGCCAACATTCACTAACCACCAGATGCTGATTACCTAGAAGTATTTTTGAACCTTATTCGTAGACATTAATAGATATAGAATCTATAACAAACTAATACAATTGAGGTAGGGTATAAAACAATGGTTGTGGTTATTATTTGAATCGATTTTGACTCTTTCGAATTACCTTTTGATTGTACAAAGACATAACAGAATAGAGGTATTACCTATTTAATAAAAACTAATTGTGAAAATCTGTTTAAAATTAACGAAGATATTGCGTAACTTATATAAAAAATACAGTAGAATTGACGCTAAAACATTACTCAATATTTTGTAGTTACTCTATCGACTCAAATACTTTAACTTAAGCATAGCTAACTACCTGTTTCAAAATCCTGTTTTTGTTTAATAAAGATTCTAAGAACAGAAAGAATGATAGCGCTCTCAGTAACAACAACTGGAATCTAATAACTCCGATATACGAGTCCCTGTTGTTGCTAAAAAAGATGATTGATCAAAACAAACTTAATGCCAGACACATAATATGTGAGCATATATCATCTTGTTTATTTTACCTGTGACCATATTTGTAGATGTATGTTTTTATTTCTTGCAATGCATTTTTACAAAGATACAGTACAGACAGTGTAAGGAATTTGTCCGAAAATTGCGAATAAACTTTGGATTCTGCTGTCAATTGTAAACAATAACCTCATTTGAAAAATACAATATAACTTTAGCAAGCGCTACCGATTAAATTTAATCTATTTGTATTCTATTTTTGGAAATTTGAATTCGAACAGAATCTTCGATAGAAAATTTATATCAAAATGTATATAGCATTTTAAACACGTATATCTAAATAGTTATATAGTAATTTTCTATTAGCTTTGTTTCTCCTCCTGAATGCCTCGGGTACTCTACAATTAAAATGTGTTTCCGGTCACACACCATACGAAACATGACAGTGTCACAGTTTAAAAAGAGTCTGTGTATTTCGGCTTTTTTGCGCTTATGTTCTGTGAAAACGTGGCATTTTCTCGGTTAAGCCGAGTCACTCGCATTGCAGTCATAATACTGGAACTACTGGCTCTATAAAATAGTAACGGATAGAGCTTATAGCTAGCTAGTTTTTTATAGACAAGGTTGAAGGGTAAAATTGTAAAACGTTATAATGCTGGGAGGATGCTGACCGTATAAGTATCTTCAGCATGCAGACTCGTATCTGTATATCCTAAGCAGATAACCACTATTATGCAGTGGCGGATTTACCAGCAGGCTGAGTAGGCTGGAGCCTAGGGCAGCAGATATTTGGGGCAGCAAATTTAAAGCTAATTTTGTATGTCTCACAGAAATAAAGTGATTTAAATTTTAAAACGAAAGATGAAGAAATTATTTCTGCCATTATCTCGGAAATCAAAACATTTTTTCATTCCTTACTCTGCCCACTCTTTAAATTCTTATGATGAATGTATTTTTATGATTTAAAGACTGATTTAGTTCAACAATGCATACATTTCCAATGCCAACTTTCTTCTGAAAGTGAAACCTGATTTAAAATTATTGAAAAGCCTATCTTCGTTTTTGCGAAAAATGAATTTGGAAAACTTTTATCCAAACTTTGATGCAGCAGTTCGTATGGCTTTATGTACACCAAGACAAATTGTTCGAGTGAGCGAAGCCTTAGTGGATTAAAACGGCTAAAAAATTATCTAAGATCTACCATAAGCCAAGAAAAGCTAAACTCCTTAGGGCTTCTATGCACAGAGTCAGCTAATGAATAAGATTTCATACCACGATATAATAATTGATGATTTTGCGAATAAAAACTCGCGCATGACGGTACGGCACAACTTTCATAACTTAATTTGTTGAATTTCATCATCATAATCCGGATTGTTACTAGAATTTTTTTATAGAATAATGATGAGGATGCTGTGGCACATAGACGTCTACATTTTTGGACACATAAACGATTGAGAATCAAAATGGAGATACGTTGGTACCCCCGCGGACTAAGATGAAAATGGAGATACGTTGGTACCCCCGCGGACTAAGATGGAATGCCTCGTTTCCAGTAAAAGGGTTTTCCGTTCTCTATACTCACCATACGAAACACAGCAGAGTTGAGATGCTATTTTACGATGGTATACTGTGAGTGCAGGATCCTTCCTCGACTGAACCGATCTACTCATGCTACAACCATAATATAGCTGAAGCATGGCTCTACCACGTAAATTTGAATACATTATTTTCAAAGTGTAAGGGCAATAAAAATTATTTATTTATGTTTACCGAATGTAAGTAGCAATAAATCATACCTCATCCCGCCTTATTAGTAGAACATGATTGAGCTTTTTATTAGCTCAGAAATATACCCAGAAAATATTTCTTGTGCAATCTTAACAAAATCTTTGGGTTGTAAAAATGATCTAGGAACTGACTCATCGATCACCTAGTTCACAATCATAATAATTACGGCGAAAAAGTGGTGTAGTTAGGACTACAGTGCACAAGTTATTACGTTATAACTTCTTTGATAAAAAAATACGTGTGGCACTCGGTGACTGCCGCGGTAAAGCTATTGCATAGCATTTTTTATCAACTTATGCAATTATAATTATTTATTTATTTTATTTATGCAGTTAAGTTTTTGATATTAAATCAAGTTACACTTTTTGAGCGTGGTGACCGATAAGAAAACAATTTTTTTCTCTTATTGAATAAATGAGAAGGTTAATATTGTTTAAAATATTTTTAATATCTTACGATACATGTAGGTTATTCAGGAATTTTTATCATTGAGTGAGCAGCTAGTGTACACGCATACGTCTAGTCGCACGCACACAAACACGTAAAAGCGAACGAAGAAACGACTTGACGCACTCAACACACCTCCGTGCCGGTCGGAGTGGGGAGCGTGAGGTTTTTTTTTTGTTACGGAATTTCTGGATTCGGTCCCCGCTCAAGGCCCGCGATAGAAGCTATGCAATAGTTTAAAACTCTTATGCATATGATTGTGATTGTGTGTGTCGACTTGTAGAAATCAGTAGGGGCGGCAACATTTAAATAGCCTACTGGAGGCAAATGTGTGAATCCGCCACAGTTCAGCAATGCAACGTTACCATTATTATTATTTTTAATCTCTAACTGTTCCAGCACACACAGTCGCAGCCCTTTATTACAAGTATGTAAGACTTTAAAGGAGTGGTCGTTGGCTAGGTTGTGTCCAGTGTCCAAGAGATGTTTAGCAAAATGGGATTTATCAGGATTGCAATTTCTGTACGCGCCTAAATGCTCTTTATAGCGTGTCCCGAAGTTGCGACCAGTTTGACCCACGTAAACGGCGTGGCATTTGTCACAAACGTTTGTAAATACCCTAATTTTGAATAATATCAAACTTATCTTTATTGTTACAGATATTCCTAAGAGAATTGTTTGTTTTGAATGCCACGTTAACGCCGTTTTGTCGAAATGGATTAGATATTTTATCAGATATGGAGCCTAAATAGGTCAAACTGTTCACATATTGCCGGACAGACCGGCTGAACGAACGAAAGCGTTTAGAAAAAAAGAGGGAAAAATAATAATTTTTTTGTGGACCAAACCTTATACATACGGCGATCACCAAGTCATATGCCAAGCGTGAATATTACGACAAATCTGGATCTACCTTAAGAGAGAAATGATATTGAGAAGACTTTTATAACCTGATGATAAAAGAAGATAATACAAAATTCTGGTTATATTTACGAAGTACCTATACCTACCTAACAACTGCATAGTCGAAAAGGGCATCTAAACGCAACCACTTCTACCATCTCTCGGTAATACTGCTTTCATGGTCTTCTATAACTATCCCGTATACCAAATATAAAATACGACAAGACGACATTACAGGGTAAAAGAGGGAATTACAGCAAACTTTTCCTACGACATGGGAGGTACATGTTCAGTAGTGAAGTAGTTGTATAATCAGTACTTTACAACTTGCCAGTGCAAAGTCCTTCAAAACGATGAATTTTGGTCACTGCGGCTGTACTCAACGGAGACTAGCAATTTGCGCAGAACAGGATTATAAGCACAAGCACAGGTGCACTCTCTATTTCCGCACACTTATAGTCCGATGGGATGGCAAATCGAACAACCGAAGAGTGATCAGGTACAGGACCAGCTTTTCGAAGCACTGGGGAGAAACACCTCCAACTTCCTGACTCCTGGTTGCTGCTGAGAATTTCATGACGGAAACCTCAACAAGTGATTTTTGGCTCAGCCCGGGCCACGATAGAGTAATGACTAACGCTTATGAGCACTAGACCAACGAGGCAGACGACACAACTGGTTTACAATTACCATACTGGATACCTTTTTTACCGTCTGGAAAAAATAGGGTATGTAATATGTGAACGGAGTAGAAGCCTATGGCACTAATATTTTACAAAAAATATTTTTATTATATAAATTAATTAATTAAAATCTATCGAAATTCAAATCATATCCACCCTACTTTACGAACGGCAATAAAACAATTTTATTAGGCATCTTTGACCTTGTCACTTCGCAGGGTCACAGGCTTAAGGGCAAAGGGCAAAATAATTGTTAAAAAAATTTCAAACGTTTTATTCAAAAATTTTGTTTTTATTTTTTGCAAAATATCAGTGCTATAGGCTTCTAATCCGTTCACATGTGTATTTTTTCCAGACGTTAAAAAAGGTCATCCAGTATATTATATATTATCATTATAAAGAAATCTATAAATATAAATAAAGTTGAAGTGTGTGTCTGCTGGTTTGTAAGCTCGGGGAATTATCTAGGCGCTGTTAAGACATAAATTATCATTTTTTTTAATTTTTGTTTGTTTGTCTGTCTGTATATCCTGACTAATCTTCGGAATGGCTGAACCTTGAAATCGGGGCGGATCGCTGGTATACTTTATGATATGTCAAACGCAGCCATTGGATTAAAAGCTTCCAAGTGGTACAAAATGTAAGGGCAGCTGCATGAAGCAAACAAAAATATGTTTTATATTAATGTGTATAGCTTATGAATTCACCTGACACCTCGCTGGCCCGTGCTTTATTGAAAAGCTAGTTCTTGTGGAGGCCAATATTCAGCAGTGCTTAATATGGAAGTTAAGTAGGAATATGTTTAATGTTTACAATAAAATATTATATCATATTAAACAGTACCTTTATTTTCCGTTGTAAATGGATTCCATTGAATTAAATGCATATTATCAGCTCCGAATTCCATAAGATTATTTTTTGGTGTAGGAAGTGCTGTAAGAAAAGCAGGTACTAAGAGTGAAAGTCGGTATAATTTTTATTTTATGTTAAATAAATATGGTTATGAAATAATTTATCAAACGGATATTTAAATGGGTAGTAGCATCGCAAAGAAGAGAATTCTCTACCCCAAGTCATCCTGTGGGTCGTCGTAAGACGTGACAGAGGGAAATAGGACAGGTGAAGGGCAGCGGCTTCTTTTTTGATAACTACTTAATAGAGATGACAGAAGGTGACGCGAAAACATAGTGGTCAGCATCTGCGCTATAACAACGTTTTCAAAAGATACCTGAATGCTTGCGGTATGAACCCTGAGTGTTGGGACGAGCTTGCTATAAAAAGGTCATCTTGGCGATCTACCATCTTTGAAAGAATGAAATCATTTAACGAAAGCCGCTTCAAAACTCTAAACTTAAAACGCCAATTAAGCAAAGAGCTAAGAGCAATTAAGCCTTCCTACGCCTATACTTACAACTCGTCTGGCCAACTAGGCAAAATCCATAGTTCTTAGGGTCGCCGTCATCGAAATCGATGAGGATATATATATATATATATATATATATATATATATATATATATATATATATAATAATTATATTTATATATATATCTATATAAATTACGTGTCACGTTATTTGTCCGCGATGGACTCCGAAACTACTTAACCGATTTTAATCAAATTTTGCACACCGTGTGCAGTTTGGTCCAACTTGAGAGATAGGATAGTTTTTTTTGCCCATGACTGACCCACAATTTTTTTGCAAATTTAAATATTTTTCATAGGACTATATATATATATAACTATGAGCTAATATAATATGGTAGTTTTAGCAGAGGACTTGGGATGGGCTGTAAGGAGTTGTGGCGGCGCCATACCGAAGTAAATCACGCTATTAACATTCCGAATCATAAACAGCATATATAGAACATCTCCGAACTATCACATGGAGCGTTGGCCGCTCCCCGGGCAGAACACCTTGCCCGGCGGGAGATCTCCCCTTTTCCTTTCCACGGCCACAGTGGTGACTCCGACGTGATCTGAACACGCAATCCAAACACCTTAGGAAACTACAACTTCAAGCCTTCGTCATTATCCTCAATAACCGCTACCATTCACTCCTGAGAATCTTCATCTGCAGTCTTCAGTTTCTGCAAGCCAGTCCAACTTGTCTTCATCTCGACTCACCGCAGATTTATAAGGCAGACTTCTGGCACTTGCTCCGGTACATCGTTCTCACCGGCATCACTTGCCAGTGCGTAGTACGGCATGCATTACACATCGGCATATTATTCGCACCGGTGTCACTTGCCCTTACGCACACAGCATGCATTCCCCACCGGCATTAAAAGGACACACCGGCAATCGGACTGCACTATCGACCTCCGGTCTGAGCAGGGGGGTGATGTGGCGGCGCTGTCGTCGCGCCGCAAGCGAAACACACCGAAGCTCAAATCACGCTATTCCAATCATAAACAGCATATATAGAACATCTCCGAACTATCACATGGAGCGTTGGCCGCTCCCCGGGCAGAACACCTTGCCCGGCGGGAGATCTCCCCTTTTCCTTTCACGGCCACAGAGTGAGTGAATGAATAAATCACTGTGGGAATCCATTAACATTATAATAAACGATAGTGTCCACTCCCCGAAGGAGGGCGTAATTTAAAAAAAAGGGTAAGTAAAATAGGCAACTATTGTATATTTCTTAGCTTTCACCTAACACGTATACGTTAGTATAATCTGTAATTTTTTTAGATAGGGATAACCATAAAAAGTTACACATGTTAATGAATATTAAAGGCGTATTGGTAAATACAGTATTACTAGAGCGATTGCGAAATTTGTGTTTGGCATTTTTGTAATTGTATTTCCGCCGTAAACAGCCACCAGAGTTTTGTCAGCACATAGGTAAGATGTCTCGCGGAATGTTGTGGTAGCGAATTGACAATTCTAGCAAATTCTCACACCCTTGAAAATTACACATCTACTTAGAATTTGGGTACTTTTCTGTCAGCTTCAAGTTTCTGTCAAATGATTAAAAATACCGTAATCGTTGCGCAACACTTTCGCATTTTGTCCACATCATACAAAACCGAGGTACCTAATAGAGCTCTATGATCAAACCCATCGCTTTTCCTAATCGTTAGGATTGAGAAACTTAGGAGTTTTGGCGGAAACTTGACCATCGACGGATTATTACTCCTGTTTTATGGTTTAAATAATATTTTGGAGTAGTTTTTGATAAGTAAAATATCAAAAACTACTTCATTATAATAGAATATGTGTATTGTCTGTCATGTGAAATATTAGAGAAAACGATAAAACAATTGCTTCTATGGTGATATAAACATCGAGTTATTTTGATCGTTTAGACAACTGTCCGCTGGGTTGAGCTGTCGTCAAAATTTCCCAAAAACTACGCAGTGTGACGAATGTTTTATCGCTATCCAAGCCAAAATTCTTAATAAAAAATTGACAAAAACAGAAAAGAAGACCCCAGCCACCATGTAACTCTAGTGAAGGTCATCATTCGGCAGGGATCGCAGTAATCTCTTCTGTATTGTTCATTTCTTATATTTATACTAGAAGTTACTTAGCTGAATGGTAAGAAAACCCAGTTATTCGACTATTCTTTTTTATATATTTGCAAGCGTCTTCTTACCGTCCAATGTAGAAATCTTCAAGGCATTCATAGCTGCAGAGATTCATCAGTACTTACCAGTAGACGTAATTATATACAAAACTGACTTATAAGTAAAAAAAATACTAAGGAATTTCCCTTTGTGTATGAAGACACAGATTTTTCATATTTATTTAGAACCTTAAGATTTTTTCTGCTGAAAAAAAATCATGATAAACAAACATCAGGCTTTAGAAAAATGTTTAACTAAACTTACAGGTATACTGATGTATTGGAACTGAAATAATGTGTTCTAAAAGTCCGATATTATTACTAAAATCGTCTCGGTTAAAGTGTGGGTGAGCAATACTCCGTTTGATCTCGGTTGCTGGAAATAAATATAAACATATTTCAACGTTTAGTGAAATAAGTATTTTGTTGTTAGACTTAGGTTTGCATTGAAAGTAGGGATGGCGATTTTTTACGAAATAGATCGATTTTTGATTTAAAAATCAATTGGAATCGAAAACAAATAAAGCGATTCATAAAAAATCGAGGTATAAAAGATCGATATCTCAAAAGTCTATCTGTTTTCGATCTTTTTATCCACTTTGTCCAACAAAGCTCAGATTACAAAAAAGCGTTAAAAAAAGCGTTCTGCGCCGTCTTTTCCCAAAAGAGGGTCGCTTCCGATACGGCATAAGAAGCTTAAACAGCCAGTTGCCAGTCCCCAAAGGCGGTTTTTAGAGGGTATCACTTAGGTTCCCCCGGTAGGCAGTGAGTCCCTCATAACCACGATAGACCGGCTATCGTGGTATGCGTAATGCATTTTCCGCCTCCCTACATAAAGGGTAGCCCTTTCCAATTGCTTCGGGCGCAAAAAAAAAGCATTTCATAAGTCCTGTAGTAACTATATTCGTACTTTTGCCTTGTTATCTCTTATTTTAGAAAACATTTCTTCACTATCTTCGTCATTGTTATCATCTTGATCATCATTACAACCCTTTAAAAATACACTGCTTATCATAGGTCTACACAAAGTAATGTAACAAAGAACAGTCCTGAGCTACCTGTATTCATTGACTACCAACCTGAAATGTCTTACCAGCCTTTAACTCCATCTTCGTGGGAGCTTTTCTACACTCCGCTTTTCGGTAACATCGTACCGGCATGCGGTGTGGCAACACATTTTTTCTCTTCAGTTGTCGTTTCATATAGCTATTGATATAGATATGGACCCATTGCCGCTTCAGCATATTTAGATCGATTGGGCTATATCGGTTACTCTGGTTTTTATCGTAAAACCGTTTGCGCACTGCATCCCAACCGAACGTAAACACACATCTAGAAAACTCAGATAGAATTTGGAAGTCGATTGTGCACTGTGATCCGAATCTGAGAAAATACGATTGTCGCTTGTGCACCTTCGATCAACAAGATCTGCACTAACCTAATATTAGAAATTTTCTGCCATTGCCGTTTCGTATACAGTGCTTACGTCTTTCAGTATATGTTTTCTCAATCGCCGTAAATTTTTGAAGTAGGAGAAATAATAAGGTCAAGATGCACCCTCTTTTGGTGAACAGACTTTTAAGAAGAATTATCAACAACCACTATGAATTGAAACAAGTTAACAAATAAAGGAAAAGGCTTCAGTACCATAGACCACATACATACCCTTCGGCAAATTGTACAGAAGTCCGAAGAGTACAAACTGTCACTTTGCCTGGCGTATGTGGACTATAGAGAGCCTTTGATTCCGTCGAAATTTGGGCGGTGCTACAGTCTCTTCAGCGGTGCCTAGTTGACTGTCGGTATATTGAAGTGCTGAAGTGTTTGTACAGTAGGGCTACGATGTCTATCCGAGTACAGAACCAGAGTACGAAACCTATCCAATTGCAGAGAGGTGTAAGACAGGGTGATGTTATATCCCCGAAACTCTTCACCGCTGCGTTGGAAGACGTTTTCAAGCTACTGGACTGGAAAGGATACGGTATTAAGATCAATGGCGAGTACATCACTCACCTTCGATTTGCCGACGATATAGTCCTTATGGCAGAATCGCCGGAGGACCTTAGCACTATGCTCAATGACCTCAATGGTGTCTCCCAACGGATAAGGTCTTAAGATGAACATGGACAAAACAAAGATCATGTTTAATGTCCGTGTCACACCTATGCCGGTGATTGCTGGGAGCACTATACTCGAAGTTGTTGACGAGTACGTTTACCTGGGACAAATAGTCCGACTAGGTAAGTCCAACTTCGACCGAGAGGTCAATCGACGGATTCAACTCGGCTGGGCAGCGTTCGGGAAATTACGACACATCTTCTCGTCAGGTATACCTCAATCTCTGAAAACTAAAGTGTATAACCAGTGCGTGTTGCCAGTGATGACTTACGGATCTGAGACGTGGTCCTTCACCGCTGGCCGTATGAGGACGCTCAAGGTCGCTCAGCGAGCTATGGAGAGGGCTATACTCGGAGTTTCACTGCGTGATAGACTCAGAAATGAGGATATCCCAGTAAAACCAGAGTGACCGACATAGCCCAACGGATTAGTAAGCTGAAGTGGCAATGGGCCGGCCATATAGCTCGAAGAACCGATAACCGATGGGGAAGAAAGGTTCTCGAGTGGCAGCCTCGTACCGGTAGGCGTAGTGTAGGGCGACCCCCCACTAGATGGAGTGACGACCTGGTAAGACATGCAGGAAGTCGATGGATGCAGGTGGCTCAGGACCGTGCTTTGTGGCATTACTTGGGGGAGGCCTATGTTTAGCAGTGGACTTGTGAAGGGCTGTAATGATGATGATGATGATGATGATGAACAAATAAGGAATTCGTGTGACAAAACGTGGGATTCTGGATTTTTGGGCGCTAGTAGAACATACTTACGTGATTTGTCCTTATGGCATGCAATATTATTATTTCTATCTATTTCTAAAATTCTAAAATGTTATTCTTATAGTTAATCTACCTATTGATTAGTCCCATGAACAGGTTTTATTTTTGACTCACTCAAAGTAAACATCGTAAGGGAACGTAATGACAAGTAACGCATGTTTTGTCCAAAAAGTACTTTATTCACTACAGTTTAGGCTCCAGGTACGTAGCTACAGAAGAAATAACAATACTACGCCACGTTGCGTTCGTGTAGCTCAGCAAACAAGCTCTCGCAAATTTCGCAGTATCTACGCGTGAATCCAAGTTAGATCCCCGCTAGTTGCTTAATAGCAAATTTGAATGCTGATTACTACCATGTCTGTGAAGAATGTATCGTGGGGAAAAAGTGCATGTCTGAAATTAAAATATATACGAGTATGTATATATATATATATATATATATATATATATATTTCAAGGACATATTTAGTTACGATAATCTGGCGCTATGGCGCGGGCTACATATAAAACACAAGGTTAAGATATTTTTATAGGATAATGGTGACAAACGAGCACATAGGGCTTCCGATGGTAAGTGGTTGCTGTGGCTCATAGACATCTACATCTACCTTTGTCATTCTAGATTGTCACCTGTGAGGACTAAGATGGAATGCCTTGTTTGTAGTAAAAAGGATCTTCGATTTTATAAGCAAGCAAGTGGTATTTATAAGCAAGCTATTATTTAGAACACGAGTCATATGCGCGCAGTCAACACGGTGCTAATTATTATACTTCTTGCACGAGGCCGATGATTATCAGGCAACGACTGGTTGCCAATCAGGTCAACAGCTAACTATGGTTGGTTGAGGGTTTCGAAGGGTCAAAATTATTTAGGAGCTATATATCACATAAACTTCATTGAATGATGAAAAACTAAATTGAGCTATCATTCCTAATAAAAATATAACTCTACCAAATTTTAAACGATATTTCCTAATAGTATGAGATAATAATTACAGATAGTTTTGCGTTATCATTTTGTTTTATTATTTTATGAACAAAACATAAATAATATATAACTAATATAACCGATTTATATGGTTATGGATTCCATTTACATTTTATGATTTAATATCTTAAATAATATCCTTTAATTTAATATCGCCTCCTTTAGTAAATTTTCTGACGACGATTTATCTTATAGAACATTTTCAGTAAGAGAGAATATTTAAGTACTAAGTATGTTATATTGAATAAATGTTTGACACTTTACCAATTTCTTGAAAATCAATGGTCGTGTATTTTATTCTCCATTTCGGTAATAATTCGACCAAATCAGGGTCAGTTCGAATAATAACGCAATGCGCTGGTGCGATCGACCATCTTTCTCGAAGATGAATTGTACTACATATTACACGAGGAGGACTTATGTTGAGACTAAGAATCCCTACAGGCAGGTAATCCGGAATCAAACCTTCTGAAATGGAAACGGTTACAAGTTTAATAAATATAAATTGTAAATATATCTGTAGATATAGGTAAGTTGTTGTCATAAGGGGCAAACAAGCATGCGGCCCACCTGATAAATAAAAATATCACAATGTCATCTAACATTTAATCGACGCATTTTAAAATAAGATAGCATTTGATTGTACAAGTCAAAAGGTTTTTCATAAAATCTGTTTATCCTCAAGCACCACTCCAACTGGCCGTCTGGGGCCGATTTTGTGGCCTCCGTCCGCTACGTAGTACTACTAGTATTTATTGTGTCTTCGCGTTCATCTGGCCTAAATCCTCTTTTTATTATGCAGCCTCATGGAAGAAGTTTATCGAAAGCCAATCCGTTTCTTGGAATCTAACAAATCTGACAAATTGTGTTACCCAACTTCTCCGTCCCAAAGGGATGACAATTGTCGTTGATTTGGACGTTTTTCTGATAGTCAGCCAGTCGAGAACCTCACTTCAATCGCAGGTACAAGGAGCTTTGAGTACTCTCAAGCTGAGAAATAATTGGTTGCACATGATAGTCCGATAGGAAAACAAGTCATCTGAAAAACCTGTCCTTTGTACACTGGCTTCAGAAACCACCGATGACACTTTGCAATGCATACGTAGAAATATCCCGAAGATAGACCGATTTTCACCATCCAGTCTGAGTATTGAAGGAAGTCTTCGGTAGTATATACTGATTCAGTTGTTTTAGGTTGAATATAGGCCTGTCGCTTCTGTGGCTCTTCTTTGTCAGAAGAATGGTTGAAAAAATTTTGGGATCTAGATGACGTTGATTTGGTACCTTGTGGAGCAGGATCCAGGCACCTTAGTGGAGCAATAATTCGATTTGTTTTGTCATCTTGAACCAATGAAGTGTCCTTTTTAAGGGATGAACAAGTAGAGGCCTTGAGGTAAATGGCAGACGCATTCCCATGATCATCCCAAGAAGGGCCTCCAGAGCCCGAAGCCTCTGCCACTGCCACCACGGAGGCAGCCCCCGTAAAAGTCGTGCTTGCACTGCAGTAAGTTATTTATCTTTTATTTGCTCAACCTTCCTTTCTGATAGAATTTTTTTTTATCTTTTGTAGGAAAAGATAGCTTAAGACGTTACTCCTAGCGAATGACCTTGAGCGTTCGGTCCTATACAATCCAAGCGCTCTCGATACAATATATCGCGTATGAAATACGCCCAAATTTTGGAATTATCTCAATTAATATAAAATATTGCATAAAATAGATTTTTAAATTATCTATCCATTAGTGTAATCCTCAAATGATTAGAGCATTGCGTTTAGCAACAGATGCATGTAATCAATAATTTTAGTCATTTTTAAAAGGTGATTTTTAATGTATTTATAACACATCAAAACAAATCAGAACGTGGAATATGATGATAAGATATCGAACATTAATTATGTGCTTTTAGATGTGATTTGTTTCTCATAACTAATGAGATAATAGTCTCCGAAAACGCACTATCGCAAGGTTTTGGTCGGGGTATTGCCTTAACGGTGCTTGAATTAAATTTGCTTTTTCTATTGTATGGCTAACTGTAACGTTATCGAAAGTACTGATTACGGAGAATGACTGGTTAGTTGCAGACACTACATTTTTTTCTAACAATTTCTCCGGATTAAACCAAAGCTAATCAATTTATCGATGCCGTTGTACTTCGTAAGTATGTTTGAAGCTGCGTCTCATTAAAAATGTTTTTAGAAATAGGTATCATACGCATACCATATCGCAAGTTCTTATTAGGTAGCTCACTCGTGATACGCTCCCAGCTATTTTCTATATAATATTCAGCTCCTTTTTCGCAAACAAGCTGCAGTATTTCCCCGCTTATCTTGTGAAATTTGGAACTAAATAGAGACAATTACAATATTTTAATATTAATGGAAACTGACACAACTGTGACCGAAGATGCAGCCCAGTCAACAAAATACTGTAAATTAAGTTTAATTAATTCACGCTGTGCAAGCAAGGTGTTACACAACGCCGCAACTACTCTCTCGGATTTGGCCAAGAAAACCTTTCCTTTCAGAAATTGTCTTAGCTCATCATTAACCTCTTATACCACAAAACCCAGAGAAGAGATGTGTAAGTTTAAGATATATATATATCGCACCTCATTCCAGTGAAAGTCGTCAAATCCTAGAAGGACCTCAAGTTGCTTCACACGATGAGGATTTGCACAAGGTATCTTCATGGCTTTAATAAATAATGCCTAAACCTAAGCGCGGGGGCTCAACTGTGTAGTCAGCGATGGCTGATGGGCGACTTAATGTAAGTCCCATGGATTATCGGATAGGGTCGGACACTTCCTCTCACCATCCATTGAAACGGAATAAGAAGAAAGATATTTAAGACTCAAAAGGTTAGTCAAACTACTTATTTGATTAGCTAAGTTCTGAACGTCTGAAGTACTGCTTTTGCTTCGTTTCACCGGTGGTGAAAAGCATTTAGAACCTTCGGAGCTTGATTCCGATGAAGAGGATCAGCGCCTACGGTAATCGGATTGCAGCAGCGTTTCTGCGGATTCTTTGGCTCCATGCTTGTTAACAATCTCGTTTTTACTTATAACCACCACATAACAATTCTCAAAATAAACTTGTTTTAAACAGTAAGAAATATGAAAATAAGTTTGCACGAATTTTTACTCAGGATGTTAGATGTTACTTACTCGCAGCAACGACTGGTAACGACACTATGAGGCAAATTATCATGAGCAACCGCAGGCGGTCACCTGAGATCACGTGACATTTTACCGCGCACTGATTGACGGAAACAAAACGTAAGGGATAAAAAGTGGGGATAAGAGGAAAGAGAAGCACGCACTTATACGCACGCATTACGCACTCTCACAGATGTTGTGCATCGTCACATGCCGTATAATTCGAACATTTACTGCTATTTATATCAAATGTATCGATATGTTGAGTGTTGTTTTTTATTAAACTCCAATGTAAAAATTTAATGTATAAATGGCCTAAATATTGCAGATTTTGTTGTTAAATCAAAATGTACTTTTTTATACTTTGATAACAATAGCTTATTCATTATATACTATTTTATATAGTGAAATACACCACTTTTACTCATACGATACATTTTTTGTGTTTAAACTTTGTTTGCAAATTTTCACAAAAATAATATTTTAAGATCTATTAAAAACGTGCAGCTATTTATCGCTTACCTACTAAGTTAATGTAAAATACTATCATAATAAAAAAAAATCCATGAAATTTCTTTTATTTGTGGCTGACTATCTGGAGAGGCCAAGCGCGTTAATTCCTAAACAAAAAGTCTGTCAAATTTCAGGGGGGCGCATGAAAAACACACTACTGTATACTTCACTACAAATGCAAAACTGAATCGCGGCACTATACACGCACACCGTATTAGTTGCCGTGTCCGTTGCCGTGTAGTGGCGGCTGAGAATATCCACTACCCCATATCTTCCCGTAGATGTCGTAAGAGGCGACAGAGGGGGGCAGGCAGGAGGTGGGCAGCAGCATCTTCCTAATAACAACAACTATACAATAAAAACTAAGGTTGCCAACCCGCTCGCCAAGCGTGGCAACTATGGCAAACATCCCCCCGTGAGGAACGACACAAAAAAACGGCCTCCCTTCCCTGGCGGTCCCGCTATTCCTGGCTACGGTGGCGACCATGGTACCGGCAGGGCTGGGGTACTAAAAACCTCCGGTGGAGGTTCGGTTGCCACCTACGACGAATCGATCTGGCAACCTATAACGCGTGCACCCTGAGGACTGACGAGAAGATACTGGAGCTGGAAGAAGAGTTAGACAAGTTGCACTGGCATATAATAGGATTATCCGAGGTCCGAAGAGAGGGGGAGGACATGGTAATCCTAGAAACCGGCAACTTGTTCTATCATCGGCAGGGCGACCATCTGTCCCAAGGAGGTGTCGGATTTATCGTCCACAAGTCTCTCGTCAACAACGTTGTAAAGATTGAGAGTGTGTTGACGAGGGTCGCGTACCTGGTACTCATAATCACCAAACGGTATTCGCTGAAAGTCATACAGGTTTACGCACCACCCTCGGCACATCCCGATGAGGAGGTGGAGAAAATGTATGAGGATATCTCTAGAGCCATGCATTCCTCCAAAACCCACAATACGGTGTTGATGAGAGACTTCAATGCAAAACTAGGCACAAGAAAGCGGTGAGCTGAAGTTAGGGAAATTTGGAATAAGGCAACAGAACCCAAGGAGCCAGTACCTTCCGACTTCATGGAGAAAGAGGGACTTTTTATGATGAACTCTTTCTTCCAGAAGCGGCCCCACAGTAAGTGGACCTGTTCGAGCCCCGATGGTTCGATAATTAATGAGATTGACTTTATTATGACGACCAGACGCCAAATGTTATGCGATGTCTGAACGAATGATATGAGGGTGAAAATTGGCAGCGATCACCGAATGGTTCGAGGCACACTGAACCTAAACATTAAGTTGGAGAGGTCTCGTCTAATGAAGTCAACGCTCCGTCCCCCTCGTGCTATAATCCAAAACCGAAACCTTTCAGCTCGAGTTACAAAACCGTTTTCAGTGCCTAGAAGATTGCAATGCAGTGGACGATATGTATGACAAGCTCGTGGAAACTGTCCATGCGGTCGGAGCTAAGTTCTGGAAGACCCGCCGCAGAAGGACATAAAAACTCTCCGATTACACTCTTAATCTCATGGCTGTTAGACGAAGCTGCAGTGTGAAGCTGCAGTCTTCGATAGATTTGGCAGCATACAGGCAACTGAACAGACAGATCTCCAAATATATGCAGCGGGACTTGTGCAACTTAAGTACAGCTCATATTGAAGATGCGATTGAGCGGAACTAAGGCTCCAAAGTCTTTGCCAGGGATCCGTCTGTCAGAAAGAGCCAACTGTCTAAGCTAAAGACTGATTGTGGCAGCATCGTTTCCGGGACACCTGACATTTTGAGTGAGATTAGGAGGTTCTATGGGCAACTGTACACGTCATCGTCGGAGCCACACGCAAGTGTGAGTAGCGCTCCAAGAGCAAGTCTTATCCGATACTATTCCGATGATATCCCGGACGTCAGTCTGAGCAAGATTAGAATGGCTCTCCAGCACTACTTTGCAGTACTTTCGGTTGCAGTAATACCAGTTAATTTTACAAAAATTGCATACATTTGCTACGAAGGGGCAAGTTTCAATTCGACTTATTTGGCCTTTATTTTGTATAACATTTTGATAGAGACTAGTTATCGATTATATTAAATTATAATATATTCAGAATCGTGTTGGGGTTGAGCTGAATATTTAAATCATTTGACAAAATCCACCCATATTTTAATGTAATGAATAATGATTATTATTACTCACAAATGATTTAGTTGATATGAAATAAATTTTCGTTACTATATTTATTTTGTATCGTAAATTATATTTATTTTAAAATCGCATATATTTCACTTCATGAACTATGCTGGTAACATGGTATTTTACGAAAATGTTCCGAAAATATGAGTTTTAACGATAATATTATGTTAAAAGTATTCACAGATGAAAAGTCACATTGGCCTTTTGTAGATTTGACTGTTTTGATTGTTTTTTGCATGAAAATACACTGGAATTCGGCATTTTTGTCGGAGCTTATTTGACTGGCATGATCACTTGCGTAATGACGTATTGGCGTTTGGCGCCCGACGCGCAGCAATTAGTTCTATACTAACGGGTATAAGTCGGACTCTTGCACTTTTGACAGAGGGGCATGCCTTGCTATACCGTCTCCTTTGGTAGTACAATTATTTATTCTGTGTCTTTGGTTTAAGACGTATCCCCTAGCGAACGACAATACACGCGCTCTCGCTACAATATATCGCGTAATAATACGCCCGAATTGTTGGAATTATTTCAATTAAAAAAGAAAAGCGAACTTAAGAATTTAAATAATACGTGAAAAATATAGATTTTTAAATTATCTATCCATTAGTGTAATCCTCAAATGATTAGAGCGTTGCCTTTAGCAACAGATGCATGTAATCAATAATTTTAGTCATTTTTTTAAAGTTGATTTTAAATGTATTTATAACACATAAAGACAAATTACAACGTGGAATGTGATGATAGGATATCGAACATTAATAATGTGCTTTTAGATGTAGCTTATTTCTCATAAATAATGTGATATTAGCTCTGAAAAACGCACTTTTGCAAGGTTTTGGTCGGGGTACCGCCTTAATACTCAGATTTGTGGTCATGGTATACAAGAATGTAAAATAAGGTCAAAACAAAAAGATTTAATATTTTTAAGAAACTAATCTTACTAAGTACTTGGGATTATATTTTATTGTAATTGCTTTTCTGGACGGCTATAAGATCTGCTATGACCCATTTCAAGGTTATATTTTAATTACCGGACACACGCAGAAATAATTTATTAAGTAATATAGATTTTTGGAATATTTACCTTTATCCTTCACATACAATTGAGATACTCGTCTTGTATAGAAGATACTATTGCCGATATGATTTACGAAACACAGATGTACAAAATAAACAAATACTAAAACTAGAATTAGGACGAATGTAAGTACCAAATGAAAGTATATACACTTTTCGCCTCTTGTAAATTTACCAACTTTTGAAATATCAGGCCTGTTCATTACAAATAAATGATATGTCGAAGCAGTCCCGATTTGGTTAACCGAATTCCATAATGCATATTATCTAGACGTCGTCGTAGTGCGTCAGCCAAGTTCGGGTAAGGAAAAAACAACGCACCGGCAGTGTGGAGGTATGAAATGAATAATTTTTATTCCATATAAATTATTGCATAATGCTTATTGAATGTCATTATTTTATTTACTACTGGTCAGTGCCAGATTAAGCAAGCGCGGGGCCCGTAGCAAAAAATATCGAGGGGCCCTTGATCTGCTATAGGTTTTAAGTATAAAGTAGTAAAAAACAATTCAGTACTCCATAAGTTTATTTGCGACCTATTAAAATTTTGTTGGTGTTTAATAGTAGTACAAAAATATAGTGAATTTTAATGTTTAATAGAACAGTACTGCTAGCAACAAAAAGCCATACGTGAGGTTGTCCTGGTAATTTAGAATGATTTTGATAAAAAAACTCACAATTTAAAACTGACGATACTAACAAATAATTGTAAATGTTTTTAGTACATATTTCAAAGTTTATATTTATAACAAAGTATATTATATTTTCAGGAATAGCTAACGTTTTATTTTATTAATGGAGTACTTAAATTATGTATTTATATTTTATATTTGTGTATCTGTTTCTTTAACTACCTATTAAATGTCTACGAAGTAACTTTTCTAGATTTCACGTGGGCAATTTAAAAAATAATACTAACCGTATCAATTTCTCTAAGTAATAACAATCAGAGAAATAATTCAAGCGTTCTTGACTCATAGTGTTCCCTAAATTAATTTTTTATACGGTTCAATGTCGAAAATGAATTTTCACCATTGCAGTTAATAAGCAGTTTCTAAATTGGGAAAACATGATTCTAATGAATCCATCAGGAATTCATATTGAATTTCTGCAAATTCAATGGATGTGGCTGGTGCGATTGACAAACCGCACCACCCTCATAGTTCGCCGTCTATGCTGTATTCCAAACCATTTGCATAAGCACTGACCATAATTGGAGTTTCTTTCAAAATCTCTTCAGTTGTGACATATTTACATGATAATGCGGTTCAAAAATTCATCGTTGGTGACTATTGTGCAGCGCAAGACACATTTCACGCTTACTTCGCCCTATTGATCATTGAATTCGCGGGACACCCATTTGTCAAGAATTTATACCTCGCCAAATTGACGCAAATGGACCAACAATGGTTTGATGCCAACGTCGACAGCATTTATTTTTATAGAATAGGGTGACAAACGAGCACACAGTCCACCTAATTGTAAGTGGATTCTGTGGCCCATAGACATCTACATATATCCTCGATTAAGAATCATAATGCAAATGCGTTGTCACCCGTGAGGACTAAGATGAAATGCCCCGTTTTCAGTAAAAAGGGTATCCGGTTCTCTACACTCACACAAACACAAACACAGCAACATGGAGTTGCTATTTTACGTTGGTATACAGAATACCAGAGAGCGTAGTCCTACTCCGGTCGAGCCGACCCATTCTTGCTACATTAGTTTCAGCGTGGCTCTACCACATAAAAACTGCTAATTAAGCCGTAGGCACCTTGTTAAAATGTTCCTGAAGCACCAGTTAGATTTTGGTATGCTTCTTTGGTCTACAAGTTATTAATAATGAAAACATACACTTCAGTTTCAAAGTGTTTACCAGGTGTTTCTGTTTCAACAAATCCTTCAAGTGTACTAGAACCGCTAAATGATGGTACTTTGTGTTTTACCGAAAATGGTGGTACTTTGTGTTTCGCTTGCGTCGTCTTCAAGTTTGTTGCTGATATTCACGACAGCCTGTCAGATATTTGGCTTTTCCTTCAATATCTGAAAATATTTATGGCATTGTTTGGACATATCCATATAATGATTCATTAAGGGCGTATCGCGACTAATTGGTGCAGCGACGCACTAGTCGCTTGCATCAATTCTAGTATTCCATTCCACGTAATTATCATTATTTTCGTTTCACGCATTAGATGTTAGATGTGTTAGATGCTTGCTCGATGCAATCAATTAGATAAATTTCTCCTATCTTGTTTTACATAACTATAACTATAACATGTGTCCTTTTACTTTATGGGCATAAGTTTGTCGTACGGGTCCAGAATAACCGCAGGCGACAGTAAATTCCACAATTTGGTCGTGCCAAGCAGAATATTTCGCATAAATCGCACAGTAACGAGGATGGAATTTCGAGTTCTGTCGCAGTGTACGATGTACGAGGGTGGAATTCAGCAGCTGAAATTAATAAGCTGATACTGGGGTGCCCAGACCCAGAGAGTAGAACAGTATTCTATATACGACTGAATCTGCGCTTTGTGAAGCTGCAAGTGGTAGTCCGGCGTGAAATCCAGTCTCGATCTACTGAGCATGCACAAGTTTGACAGCTTAGCCTTCCCTTCCAAGTGTCTACAAAACGGTACGTCTCCCGAAATGTCGACGCCAATGGATTCTGATGCAGGCTGAGGTAACGAGTAGGGTTATTTTTTGTGGTAAACGCGCAAAACTGTGTCTTTAGGGAATTAAATTTTAGTCATACCCAATCCGAGACTTTGTTCAACAAAGACTCGACTTCAGACACAAGTTTGTTCAGACACTCAACGACGTATTCCCGATAAATATTAGCACGGCCCGATAAATATTAAAACATTGCCAGTACCGTCGTCTGTAAAACAATGAATATTACTAGTATACAGGTAGGTATGGTAGGTAGTACGCAGCCTTGTTGACCACCAGCATTCACAGGCTTGGAGTCGGAGCATGCACCGTCGGCTACGACCTTAACACTCTGATCTGTAAGAAAACTAGGGACCCAACTGCATAATTTCTAAGGAAACCCATAAGAGGGAAACTTTGAAAGAGGTGCTCTGTGCCAAATCCTGTATCGAGAATAGCCTGTATGAATAATTGGGAGGAATTAACTTAATTATAGAATAGTGATGGTATACCTTGGATTTATCAAACGCTACTTACATAAAATTTGTATAGGTGTACTTTCTTGGAAAAGGCGATATCTATCCTTAAAATTCCTATCATCGAGGTGTAATAACGGACTGAAATATGCACGAGCTCTTGTTTCAACACTGGCGTTATAACAGAAATAGCAGTCGTCTATTATTATTAGTTTTTAATGCTTTAGCGGCTGCAAATATCCTCCAAGCTAAAAAAACGTATTGCCATAATTGTATATCGTTCAAACAAAACGAAATAAAATTAACTCTTCAACAACATTACTCTTACTGTAAAAATCAATGTGAAAACTTTTTCGATCGCGGAGGCGTAAAGTTCACATAAGCAACATCTCTCCTTTAAATAACTGAAACTCACTGTCGAATACTAGTCAATAATGTTCGATAGTCGATATTGACTACTTTTTTAAATTCGCACTCATGAATTGTTTCCGATTATTGTCACTTTTATTATATATATATATATATATATATATATATATATATATATATATATATAAATATATATATATATATATATAAATTTATTCACAAGAAATATGGTACAAAGATGTTCTTATAAATATATATATATATATATATATATATATATATATATATATATATATATATATATATATATATATATATATATATATATATATATATATAGTTGCCAGAGATCTGTCCGCAAGAAAGAGCCAACTGTCAAAGTTGAAGACGGAGTATGGCAGCATCGTCTCGGGGATACCTGAGATTGAGATTTCTTGAGTGTTCTATGGGCAGCTGTAAACATCATCGTTGGCAAGTGTGAGTATCGATCTAAGAGCAAGTAAGATATCCCGGACGTCAGTCTGAGCGAGATTAGAATGGCTTTCAAGCACCATAAAGACGGCAAGGGCCTAGACAAAGATGGCATTACTACATTGGAGCTTCTGAAAGCGCGTGGAACACCGGTACTTAAAGTCCTTCAGATGCTCTTCAATTCCGTCCTCCTTGGTGGCACTACTCCGGACGCGTGGAGCAGAAGTGCGGTGGTCTTGTTCTTCAAGAAATGCGACAACGCTCTCTTGAAGAACTACAGACCAATTTCCTTTCTGAGCCGCGTCTACGTGCTGTTTTCGAAAGTCATTACGAATCGTCTCGCACGCAGACTCGACGACTTCCAGCCTAACAATCAAGTCGGTATCCGAAAAGGCTTCAGTACCATAGACCACATACATACCCTGTGACGATTGTACAGAAGACAGAAGAGTAGAATTTGTCACTTTGACTGGCGTCTGTGGATTAATGTTTAAACTAGAGTTGGGCCGATTAGCCGCCAAATAATCAGTGAAGCCGATTAATCTGCCATTCCTTTAACTGATTAATTTGTTAAAAAGAAATACTCAATTTGAAAAAGTGGTGAACGTTTTTAGAAAAATATTTTATTTATTTGTTATTTTTAACCAGTGGCAAATTGTGATGCAAAAAGGTCAATATCTCTGCATTTTCTGGCTAAAGTCGATTTATTTTTGTTTCGTAGATACTAGATATTTCCTGCCTCAGAAAAAAGTCTTTCATTATACACAGAGCTGGCGGGGCAGCAAAGGTAAACTTTGGCTACACGGGACATTACTTGATGTCTGGAAGAATTTTTGTTCCACCATTTGAATTTATCATCGGATAGGGATCGGCTGGACCGATTAATCGGCCATTCCTTAACCGATTAATCGGCTAATCGGTCAATCGGCCAAAGTACTAATCGGCCCAACTCTAGTTTAAGTGATAAATGATGATGGAGACTATTATCTTCTGGAGTCATGATCGATAACCCCAATGAAAAATCAATGCATTGGGGGCCAGAAACATCAGCAAAAGATGATTTGTTGTGCTAAAGTCTGTTTTAGGTGTCTGTCTCATCAACGCATGTAGCATATAGTCACCACATCCACAGAGTTGATTGTCTTTAATAATGATGGCCTAGAAAATACGGGTAGTATTGTTGCTTAGGATATGTGAGATTATATTATGTTTTCTTTGTAATGTTAGAATAATCTTAAAATGTTATGTTTTTATTACAGGACTGGCACTGGACGAGCTGTTGTACGTACGCACAAAAAGACTCAAATACTACCATTATAGTCCGGCCGCTGAGTTATTACCGATTTGACACATGACGAATTGACAATACTAGTGAAGTGACTGAACCCGTAACCCTAATATCATTTGGGAACAGTTTGTTTTTAAATATTCTAGTATAGTGTGTAATTAAATAAAATCAAAACAATAATAGTTAAAGACACAGGTTCTTTATTACCTAGGTGGAGTATCCTTGATGGGCGTAGATAATTGGTCGAGGACATATCAAAATAAAACAAATTTGTAAACACTGTTACACATTTTAATGAATAGAGTAGGTACAAGATGTTTTAATAAATGACTACCTATCATTTATTAAAACAATTATTCAGACTCTGAACCAGATTCGCCAGAGCTGTCATCGCTATCAGTCACTTGTATGACAATTTCATTCTCTATAATGGTGTCCTCTCTTATATTGCGTTCATAATCTTCTGTTATTAGTTTTCGAGTCTTTTCGACGACCTTGACCCAATCTTCTTTCGTTATTTTGCTGCAAGCATCTTTTAATAGACCCATCATTTTATTAGTACTGAATGGCGGAGTCGTATTATTACGAGCTGCGTAACCTGTAATGTAAACATTAAATAACGTTAATTTATTACATTAAATAAACGAAATGTTACACAATTACCTACATGTAAGGGACATGAGATATTTATTTCTTAGTTATGTATCTTTTTACTTATATGCTGAATATTGGATGTTATAATAGTACAAATTATTCATATTCATAACTTATGCGATAAAAAACAATACCTTTGATTTGTGCCCATATTAGCTCAATGGCATTGTACTGGCAGTGATAAGGCGGAATTCGAAGTACCCGATGTCCATGTGCTAGAGTTATCTCATCCACTTCATAACGGACTATTGATGTTTTATTTTCGCGTACCAACTTTACTAAGTCAGACTTTAGCATTTCGGCAGTAGTTTCAATTCCATTTTGGTGTAGCCATGCTACGAGATCACCTTTTTGTCGGCCTGAGTAGGCGCTTTATTCACTTGTTTCGAGTGATATGAAGCGTTATCCATTATTATGATAGAAGGCTCTGGCAGGCTGAGTAATAATTGATTTTCGAACCAATTCGTAAAAGTGTCTGTATCCATCTCCTCGTGGTAATCGGAAGTACTTTTTGACGTGAAAGCCAGCAGTCCATTTTCAAAGAAACCACTTCCAGCAGAACCGGCGTGACAAATTATCAGTCGCGATCCTTTTCCAGTTGTAACCTTTGAGGTTGATGCTTTTGTTTCGTCAGTCCAAGAGCGTGACACAGTGTGGTTCGCATTTAACCATGTTTCGTCAACAAAAACGACGTTGTCCCAAGACTCGATTTTTCTGGCTTCTCTTAAAAACTCGCTCCTTTTAATTATTAAATCAAATCTTTCCATTAATATTTTCCTTTTATTCGTTTTTTTATATTCAAACCCAATTTCGTGCAATAGTTTTGACAACGCCGTTTTACCGCCTTTAAACAAGCCAGCTTCTTTTAAAGAGACCATAAGCAAACGTCTAGTTGGAAACTCGTTCCTAGTATAATAACCATATATGTGTTTTCTTATTGCATCTGCATCAAAAACATCAACACCTGTCACGGGCTTTTGTCTTCGTTTTTTCTTAGGAGTGCGTAAAACGTTATCTTCACTTCCAGAAGCACCAAATTTTTCTTTATATATATTATATAGTGTTTTTACACCAATTCCAAGAGCTTGTGAAACCCGATCTTTCACTTGAGTGACAGGAATCAAAGGGCCGCCATTTTGTGACTCACGCTCAAAGTAATCCTGTACCTTTAGTACAAGCTCACGACATTGACTATTCAATGTTTTTCCTCGTATCGGAATTTTCAACAAAATTACCAAACACAAACAAAATTAGTCTAATAAAGCGCAACGATAAACAGGAGAAAGCCGAGTCAAAAAACAACGGTTACACAAGAGAACGTAGTCTGTGCTCACGAGAGTACGGAAGACGACTAAACAGATTAAAATAGCGGTGGTAAGGGTGTTGCCAGAATAGTATCGCCAATTACTTAAAAAAAATACACCTATAAAATTGCTTAATTGAGGGAGAAAATTATATTTATTAAATGTTGTTTTATATATTATGAATGTTAAAAATTATACATAATCATTTTAATTGTATTTATTTTTAAATCATAGAAAACAGTATTTCTGTCTTTGGATCACGCATAAATCTTAAAAATCATAAGATACTGGCAACACAGTGCAATTAGGAGACGCAAAAAAATGGTAGCATAATAGTCTAGTTGCTCGAAGGAATAAGTAAAATAAAAATATCCAAATAAAATAAATATCATATCTATTCCAATGAATTCGGACCGAATACTATCAAGCACATCACTATGAAAACTAGACGCACGATGTAACTTTGTACAAGCGCGCCAAAGAACAAAAAATAAATTTTTTCATATTATTTACAAACTATTTTAAGTTTTGAAACAGAGTTTGGAAAATTACTTGATTCTGACATTTTGACATAAAGTTTTATATTAAAGAGATATTCTAAATCATTCGGCAAATGTGTCGCTCGTGCAAGGTTATATCGATTAATTTAAGAATAATCTGTCAAATCGGTAATAACTCAGCGGCCGTACTATACATACTTAATTATATTCAGTATTAAATGTGATAATTTAAAAAAAATAATCATTTTAATTAATTTATTATTTTTATTTGCGAATAAAATTAACGTATGTTCTATTTTATTGCCCAATTAAAAGAAATGCCTCAACTTGCACTTTGGCAACCTCCGCCTGCATTTTGGCAGCCCCTGTTTGCAGCTGAGTTGCAGCTGCCAGCATCTGAAAATAGAGATATATTAAGATATGCTTGCCAATGCTCTCTAGCATGCTAGTAAATCTTCAGGATAAATACTATAACATACTCTCATTGATTCTGAATTAGATTCTGCTACTTCCAGAAAATCTTGACGAGCTAAAGCCTTGATCATACTAAAATGGCAGAATAGATTTATATGAAATTCAGCACACATCCTGGTTGCTTGAACAATAGTGACTCAAACAACTGTGCACAGAAATATAATATATTAAAATAGGAATTATATGAATAACATAGATCAAACCTACTTGTGGTGCTGGTGACTGCATTGTTATTTCTTGCACCTATTGTTCAGAAGATAGATACAAAAACAAACAGGATGTGAACCACGAATATTTTTGCCAAAGTTTGCAAGCAACAAGTAATTAAGAGTATATAAGGTATATACAGGAACAATTTTAACATTAACATAATAAAAAAATCAGTTAATATAAAATCGAGTAGTACAAAAATAATAATAATAAATAACAAGGGTTGGTAAAACATGGTTTGCTTAAGTCTAGGGAAAAAGTAATACCCTGTGCCGAGACAGACCATCATAGGAATGGATAGGGCCCAGGTGTCATTATCTGCACAAAACATTTCCACAGCGGCGATGTATACCTGTCCGCTACGGTCCTCAGAATGCTGTTGTGGCTCGTACCCTGCTAATAAGGGATGCGGTTCTTTTGCATATAATGGCAATAAGCCCATCTGTTTGGTACTCCGCAAACATCTCTGATGCACTACAACAACTAGGAAGTTCCAACACCATCCTGAATATATTATATTATATTATATTAATATATTGGATGCGCAGGGCTTCAAGCGATTTTATGATGTATTTCATACACAGGCTCCCTGCGTGTACGCTCTGGCAGTATGCTTTAAAAAGCGTAACCTTAACTTGTTTTGTACAACGGGAAAACCTGCGAGCCAACATATTACCTCTAACCACTGGAGCCCTGCGCTCCCTTTTAATGTCGGCATCATCCTTGAGGTCACTAATAATAATATGTCCCAAATATTTAAATTTATTGACACGTTTCACGTTCATGCTATTAAGGGCAACATTATCTGCAATATTGTGACATTTACCAGCGGCCTCTAAGACCATGTACTCTATTTTTATGACATTGTATGTGAGCCCATGCTCAGTGGCATACACCTCACATACCTTTAACATTTCTCTTAGGCCTCCCACCGTTAGGCTGAGCAGCACCATATCGTCAGCGTAACTTATATTATTAATGCTAACGCCATCTATGTGACATCTACATACATGCTGAAGAGCTTGGGAGACGTCAACCTCCCCTGTCTTACCTCGCACTCCACCACGTATCCTTCCGACAGAGAATCAGCCCACTTTACAAAATTGGTTTGGTTGGAATACCAAAACCTAAACATTTCCAGTAACTCAGCCGGCACACCTCCTTCCGTCTTCTTTCTCCAAAGTACCTCATAGATCACAAGGTCAAAGTCCTTGGAGAGTTCAAAAACTTTGACGTAAACAGGCGTACACCGGCGTCTTGCGATCTGTTTAGTATTGGACAGTGTGTTTTAAGTGAAATGATTATTAAAGTAGACAATTATTTTCTAAAGGAGATAGAGCTCTAACTTATTGATTCAAAATACAAACCGTGCCCTAAAAATGCCTTGGACACTACTGAGGAAAGCAAACTTCAAAGCAACTTGTGACGGATATTTTAAATCAATTACATTATTCTACCAGCGATGGAACCTGCGGCGCGTGCTACAGGCATTGCAAAAAATACAGTGACAAAATTACGACGAGAGCATGAATCTGTAACAGCTAGTGGCAGCAAAATCAAAACTCCTACAAAAGAAAAGAGAAATAGAAAGGAATATTTCGACGGATTTTCTTTAACAGCATTAAGAAATATAATTCATTTTATGTATACGGTGAGAAAAGAAATACCTACAATGCGCAAGATCATGGCAGCTGCAAAAAAAGACCTTAATAATACAGGAAGTGAAACAACATTAAGAAAAATAATCATAAGTGATTAAGGATATTTTAAAAGATGCTACCAGAAAAGACTGGCTCTAATAGAAATACCCCAAATTCAAGATGGAGGGCAAAATATTTATGCCGCATGAAGCCATGAAGACAGTGACTTGCTAGGTGCAAACAAAAAACCTGTTATCTATCTCGATGACACCTACTGTTGGAGTGAGAAGGAATGATAATCCTGGCCGCCGATGGATAATAGTGCACGCGGGAAGAGAAATCGGTTTTCTAGATATAAGATGCACTTTTCAATTTTATTGAATTATAAAATTTATAATGCATTTTCGAAATTGAAGAACTCTGCAGTTTGCGATCATATCCTAGACGCCCCCACCATTATATCAGATTGTGTAGACCACAAAACCTCGCGAAATAACTTCGATTCCTACCAAGAATGATACGCGAGGCTATTGAAATTAAAAAACATCCTAATTTTAATAGAGGATGTTGCTGGGTGTAGTACTCCACCTGCTTGGGACCCGGTAATTAATAAAATTAAAATTAAGCCCAAGCATATCACTGAAGACTTCAAGACACAGTGAGCTCATTCTGCGTAGATCGGACCATAAATAATAATTAAAAAGCTGAAGGTACTCCGGGTTAACACTGACATCGGGACGTCAGTCACCTCAGTCCCCCGTGACCATGTGTGCTGGAAAGCACCCGAAACGTCAGGAATTAAAAATCAAATAAATTAAACGCGATAAAATCCGTAAAAGTAATTTTAATCAAATACATAGTTATGTTTATCTATGACTACAAACATTAGAAATCATTAGTTATAACATCTAAAATAACCTAATCTATTATTAAAATTTCATCATAAGTATGATGTTTTGTTTTGTATAAACGACAGTTATAAAGTCATACTTACATCAAAATTATTTTCACACATGTATAGTCTAGTTTTAGTAAAAAAATGTATTCGGGTATCTTCTAGCCAGTTTTGACCAAGTAAAGGTTGTCTCAGCGACGATTTTAAACTTTAAACCCGAATTTCTCGGCAATCCAGGGGAGCGGTAGCAATCGGTAGGTGATGAGTGCGGTCTTTATAGCCGCTATGTCACAATGGTGGTCCGGCGCGCAAAGCGCGTACGCAGTAGAAGCGTACTTTTGCAACGAGTTTTCGCTGAGGGAAGCACAGCGCAAGTTTTGTAATCGCTATGAAAAACCGCCGTATAAGTGATGCTCCGAGTATTCAGTTAATTAAGTCGTGGGTAAATAAGTTCAGAGCGACAGGATGTTTACTGAAAGATTCAATTAGCCCTCGAAATAGACCTGTTCGATCGATTGAAAACATCGACCGCGTCGGCGCTGCGGTCGCGGGGCATCCCCGACGATTAGTTAAAAAACATGCTGCCTCTTTGAATCTCCATCGTTCAAGTATTAAAGAATTTTGGCCTTAGACTTAAAATTACATCCCTATAAAATTCAAATTGTTCAAAAAATTTAACCAGAAGACTACAACAAGCGAAAAATTTTCTGTCAGAAGATGTTAGAGAATTTTTCGGAGGAAAATGGGATGTCCAATGTTTATTTTAGTGATGAGTCACGCTTTCACCTCGAAGGGTACGTCAATCGCCAAAATTGTCTTCCTGGTCATCCAGCAATCCAAAACAAAAACATCCGAAGGCATTAACCAGCCCCAAAGTAACTGTATGTTGCGCAATATCGGCGCAGAAAATCATCGGGCCATTTTTCTTCGAGAATGATCGAGCGAGCGGTATATCGACATGATTAATAACTTTTTGCACCGCAGCTGCAAGAAGAGGATGTTGACGAGTCCGGTGTATGGTTTCAGTAAGATGGGGCCACAACCCACACAGCTAGTCTCCATGGACACACTAAAAGCATTGTTTCCAGGAAAAATCATAAGCCGCTTTGGAGTCATATTGTGGCCACCCAGATCTCCCGACTTAACCCCAGCTGACTTTTTTATGGGGTTATCTCAAAGCAAGAGTTTTTGATACCCCTCTTACGAATTTGGAGCAGCTGAAGACTAAAATAACGACAGAAGTGAGGGCCATATCAGTTGACGTTACGGCGTGTTTCTGCAAATTCGTTAGTCCGCTTTGAAGAGTGCATTCGCCGTGAAGGAAGACATCTTGACGGTGTAATATTCCGTACATAAAATTTGAACTATAATTTACTACAGTTAAAATAGTATAAACAGATTTTTTTAACATAAATATTCAAAGTTTAAAATCAGAGCTGAGACACCCTTTATTTTTCATATTTAAATTAGTTGGCATGTGAATCCATATAACCTCCCCGGCGTTCTTTTGCTCGTATTTTTGTCACCACCATAAAGATTTGCCACACCACGGATAAAGATGATAACTCATTATTAAACATCCAAAAATATCTTATTCCTTTGCAAAATCGGCAAATCCTAGGGCCGTGACGTCACGAGCTGTATGGTGGCTAAAGTTTTCGCGTAAAAATTAAAAATCATAAATTAAAAATAATTTTTATAGCACTATTATACCCTATTATATGTCTGCTATACAAATTATGGTGATAAACGTAGTACATCAAGGCAATTTTGAAGGCATTTTATATATTTTCCTAAACTTTAATAGTGACTGAATATCGACAAGTCAGATCACGTTCAGGCAGAGTAACTACATTACTAACATCATTTACAAAACAGTATAGGTTAGGTAGGGCTGTCAACGTTATGCCTATTTAAATTTTGTCTATAATAGCGTGAATTTATTATTGCATCACATTAACAGGCCTTGATGTTAGACTGGGTCAAAGTCCAACGTCCGGCCTCCGAACTAAACTTTTAAATGAATTAGTATTACTATATATATAAATAACCTTTTTATAATAATTTTCAAAATGTTCTAGTTACTATTTGTATTTATATATTATATGACAAATATGTACAAAACTGTTAATAACACACACATTCGATAATACATTTTATACTATTTATTTTAACAACTATAAACCAATTTATTATTAAATTAGTTTTCATATACAAAAAAAAACTGAAAGATCCAGTACGTATAGACCGTACGGATAAATAATGGGATCAGACATGGCGACTCATAAGAGCCCGGACCGTCAACATGTACAGTACCTATAACGAATACCCGCTAATAATGATACCTATATCGTTATAACATCATAGTATTGTATTCGGTTAATTGGAAATTTTCTATTAATGAGAAAATATTTTTTCTAAAACTGTACACCCAAGTAGGCACATTAATTTAAAAATAAATTTATAACTAGCAACCCGCTCTGGCTATGCATGCGTGGTTTCTAGTAATGTTGTTATTTAATCCTAAGATAATTATTAAAGTCCATTTACAACCTTAGCACCTTATCAATATTTCTATTTTATTAAAATCTAAATTATTCGAATGATATAATATCTATATCACTCCTGGAATTACACTCTATTCATTCGTGAAGTTTTATTGCAATCGGTTCCACCATTCCGAAGATTAGTTCTAGCAAAAACGAAAATTTTCAAAATGGTTACTTATTTCTCAATGGCTAAATTTTTTTTAAATACCATTAAATTATGAAGAAATCTCAGAACGTGTCGTAGTGCACAATCTAGCAAAACAGGGCTGATTTTTTTTTGGTTCATGGCATTTCGTTATTATTATTTCCAATAACAAGTTGGTCTAAAGTTAAAGAATGTACGAAAAACGCATATCGCAATGTTTTTTTTTTGCAGTCTACCGGCGTGTGTGAGTATGGATAGTCAGTGTGCGAGCGAGAGACGAATAGAGCCGCCGCCATTTTCAATCCCATTCTATAACCGCACGGGTAGTACCTACCCAATTATTATTCTTATAGCATAAAGAGAAAGAAAAGAGTAACCATTATGAAAAATAATATAATAAAGTAGTACATACAAGCTTATACGAATCTATGGTTGCGAAAATATTTGTTACTATGGTTTAGATTAACATTTAACATTGTCGCTTAATTCTCACTTTCCAAATGTATACGTTTTTTAACATTGACTTAACGGACTAACTTTGAGCTGTGTTATACATTAAGACACATTCATGAAAAATTGGATGACCGATAACGAGACGTTCGCAATTATAATAGGTCGGAGGAAAAGTTTCTTCGTATTCTATTTCTATAAAATTCAAGAAAACTATTTGCTTGTACTGTTTCTATCTGGCTGGTTTTAATATTTTTATTACATTAGAGCGCTTTCATAAAAAGAACATTTTGCCGTCATTTTAAATATTTTTCTGTTCGCCAAAATGAGTGAATCTAACGACGAAACTCGATACATTCCGAAGTTTTATTACAAAAAAATGAAAAATGCGACTCAAGCCGCGAAAAAAATTTGTAACGTTTATGGGCCTAATGCAGTGTCAGAGTAGCATAAAGTTGGTACAAGCGTTTTCAGTCCGGGAATTTTGATGTCAAAAATGCAGCTCGCTCTGGTCGACCTTATACGGATAAAGTCGATGCCATTTTCGAAAAAGTGAAGCAAGATCGACATATTAATTGTTACAACATAACCAAGGAATCGAGGATTAACTACAAAACAGTTTTGATCCATTTGAAAAAATGTGGCTATACAAAAAAGCTCGATATTTTGGTACCACACGAAATCACTGAAAGAAACCTAACGAATCGTTTACTTATTTGCGATTATCTATTGAAACATAATAAAACCGAACCATTTTAGAAAAGATTGATCAATGCTGATGAAAAATGAATCACCTGTGACAAGAACGCGGGAAAAAGATCATGGTCTGTGGTGATCAGCAACTGTTGCAAACCCGAATTAATACGCAATAAGGTTTTACCACCGGGAAAAACCATCGATTCGGATCTCTACTGACAACAAATAATAAGACTCAAGCAAGAAATGTAGAAAAACGGCAGAAATTGATCAACAGAAAAGGCTCTTTGATGAAAGACATGGACAACGCCAGACAACACCACATGTTTGGCCACTCAGCAAAAAATGAGAGTGTTTGATTGGGAAGTGTTAATGCATCCACAATATCGTCGTTTCAACTTTAAGACCTCGTATGTGTCACTTTTGCCAAAATTACTTTTTTACACCAGTCGTTTTCACATTTAAAAGCTCTATCAAATGCAAAATTCTCATGTGTATCCGACAATTCATTAGTAATTTATTTACCAACTTCAAGATCAACAATGTGCTTCCTAAATAAAAGTTGGTGCTTAAAATATCTTATGTGTCAATTAGGTTGATATTTTCGAAGAATATATTGAGGAACAAACTGCAGAAAACACAGCATCAAGTTCAAATATTATTGCCAGGCCAGGTAGAAAGGTTGAATGGACGAGAACTGTTAAAACATGGCTGAATATTTTACTAGAAGTACCAACCCATTACTGTCTAATTAAAAAAAATTATGCTGAATCGAGGCAATTTTAATTTTATATTTAATTTATTTCAAACAATCGTTAAAGATATAATATAAGAGAGAAAAATAAATTTGTGCCCTGGCAACTTGTCATCTGTCACTTATTGAGCAATATGGCGCCGACACGGAAGTCTTAAACTTTACTCAAGATATTTATATGATTTTTATATTATTTATTCATTTACATTGAATTTTTGTTGTGATATTTGTTGCCATATAGATAATGCATACATTCACTAACAAAAAATATAGAAATTGCAGTTTCCTTACTGAAAATAGATCTTCTAAGTAGTTGTCCGCAATGCCGGCCCGTACCGAAACTACGGCAATGCAGACGAAGTTTTACTTGTCCATGGCAGCGGAATTTGTCAATATAATAATAAATAATGAAAAAATGGGTGCGTTTGGCAGAAAAAAGCGCTAGCAAGCGCTTACAAGCGCTGAAATAGTTTTCGGCCAGGACACGATACTACTTCAGTAGCGCTGACACAATCCGCCATTTTGCTTATTTAATTTGTTTGTTTTGAAGTAGAGTTTTTAAGTTGTTTTGTGCAATATTAATATAATAACGTGAATAAACATACACATGTTATAAAAAGTTCATGATTGGTAAGTTTTTAATATGAATTCTTTACAAACATATATTTAAATTAGGTTAGGTTTCCCGGTTAAAACTAACATCGTGTCCTGGAGGAAAATAGCTACTTACGATTTGACAGCGCTTACCGCTTACGATCGCCATTTTGCTTACAAGCGCTTGCTAGCGCTTTTTTCTGCCAAACGCACCCAATATGTCGTCGCTTATGTTTTAACACCAAGTAGGTTAGTACCTAGTAAGTCATTTTTGGCGGTTTTGGCATTTTGATGCAATTGGCTAGAGAATCGAAAGACGCATTGTTCTCAGAAACAAGTATCATCCAGTAGAAACTCGTAACAAAAAGTAACAAGCACGCCATCCACCAAGCAGTCATAACCTCTAGAAACACCACGTAAATCAGTTTTGTTCCATATTGTTTGACCAACTACCGGTTGAAAATGATGTAAGAAATGTTTATTACTTATCGGGAGTTATTTAGTTTTACAAAAAAGCGACATATATTTACTCACAATTATAGTTTTTTATTTTTTATTAAATATAATTAGTTCATTAACCGTGAGGAGCCATGGTAGCTCACATGGATAGCGCTCGCTGTAAATTTCACAATACGCGAGCAACCCGGGCTCGATTCTCGTCGGCACCAATGAAATTGTTAATTAATTTCAATTTTAAGTGCTGATTTACCACGTGCTCGGCGATGAAGGAAAAATCGTGAGGAAACCTGCATGACTGAGAAATGAATTTTTTTTTAATAATAGAAGAGCAATCATCAATAATAACTAATGAAAACGACAAAACACATAATGAAGAATATTGCGGAGATCTTAATTCTAAACGAAAGAGAAAATCTTAAGGCTAAAAGTCAGATGCCAAAGAAAAGTGGAACAAAAATAAAAACAAGAAACTAAGATTTGAGGGAGAAAAATACATGGGATATCAGCGAGATGGTAAACAAAAAAGTTTAAAGTTCGACATGACGTTATGCGGCCTGCGCGTGAAATGGGATCTCTTCGGACTTCTGTACGAAGTCCAAATTTCGCGGATGCTATACGATAACGAAGGAAGAAAGCCAAGATATTTTTTTAATTTTTTGGAAGCAAACGGACTGGTCGCAGAGGAAGCAGTATGTGGTTTCTAATGTTGAAATTGCAAGTAAAAAATAAAATAAAGAAGACAAACGAATCAAGAAGAAATGTTAGTAAGCAATATTTTTTAATCACGCACTCTGAGTATTAAAGAAAATTCTATGCATTATTGGATTGAGCAATCCGAAAAAGGTATGACAAAAACACAAGAAGTGACACAACTAGCTGAGAAGGGAAGAACAAAAGAAAACGTTAGCTTTCTAAAAAAGTTTTTGATGAAATACCTAAAACTATTGTCGGGCATCAAGTACCAAACTTTATTTAGAACCAGTTGTACAGAGCAAATCGAAATTATACAAGTTGTACTGTGAAAAATGTGAAGTGGTGCCTATCTCTCGATATTTATTAAAATATTAATATCAAATATTCATAGAAAATAATTTAAGTATATTTTTGACAAAGAAAGACCAATTCGATGTGTGTTCTTTCAATGTAGAAAACATCAGTGAAGGTGAATATCGTGAACACATTAAAGAAGTATAGAGCTAGACAAGAAAAAAAAAACAACATAAATTAAGAACCGTTAATAAAGAAGTGCATGTCTTTACACATGATTTACAATCAGTACAGCTGTGTTTTAAACTTGAAGCTAGTTCAATATATTATAAAACGAAACTATGTGTTCACGACTTCACTGTGTGCAATCTTGAAAACAAGTATGTGCACTGTTATTGGTTCGATGAGTGTACTGAAGCAACCCTTCAGTACACTCATCGACCCCTCACTCATGGCCCCTGTAAATGCTTCCTGTATTGTAATAGACTGTCTGAAAAAAACTCTGGCCAAGGAGATGTTGCCTAAAATTTTGTACTGTGATGGCTGCATAGCACAAATTCGCAATGTGGTGTTGTGGTTTGGTGCATTAGGCATTGCTGGAGACTCCACCAGAGTGGACAAGTTATTTTGCTAGTAAATCTTCATGTGTTCAATGGAGTCCGCTGTGACAGAACTCCTTTTTCTCAAAAATGGTAAAATGGTAAATGTGTTTAACGAGATTAATATGCTATAGAAACCTAGCTTTAGAAATAAATTTGTAAAATTAGTATATTGAGAACTCCGTCGAAATAAGGTTTAATAAAGTACAGACCACTGATCGAAATCAATGAGAGGTCTGTACTTCCACAGCGAAGAAATTATCAAAGAACTTTTGGTATCTCCAAAATATTTACAGGAACTTAAAATGGTAATAGATCAGGATTACCATCAGTTTTACAATGCATTACAATTTAATCCGGGTACTTAATGCATAATTTTATAGGTACCTCAGAAAACAATGGTACTTTGTTTGTAACTTTTATTTTATTCTAACTTGTGTTTCAACTGTTACCATGTTCTAATTTGTGTTTTCTGAGAAATATATAATTTTCAATAAAATTAAAAGCTTAAACTTTTATAGGCCTTTTTATTTAAAGCTTTTTATTAAAAGTAATACATAAAGCGCAACCAAAATTCCTTGTGTTAATTAAATTGTCAAAACGTTATAAAAAGCAGGAAATAATGTAACTCTTACCTAAAGTTTTTATTCTAGTTGGTCTCATTATATTTTTTCTGTAGACGGTTTTTAACGATTTTCTCATAAAAATAAAATTGATTTTTACACAAAAGAGGTCTTAAAGTCGCAACGACGATATGGTACCGACCTTGCATCCAAATATATTGAACTGTTTCGGTCTCTTCAAAATTCTTTGGATAGTGACAGGTTCACATTAAGAGAGATACTTTTATTTTAATTAAAAATCCCAAGATTTCTATAGCAACGGGATTATGTCACTACCTACAAGATGGCAACAAGTTATCGAACAAAATGGCACATATATTATACTAAAATTAAATGTAATAAAAGTATAAAAAATGGCTTAAATTTGTGTATAAAATACGAAGAAAATTTTTCCTCGGCCTTATTATATATTTATCGAGCATAAGTTTTTTGCTCTGCCCAATTTATTGCTTTGAATTGAGGTTCCTTTGGTTACTTATTTTAACGAGATTAATATTTAGTTGGATAGATAGATAGATAACACTTTATTGCACGCTATAAGACATTAATAAAACAAAAAAGAAGAGAAAGAAATGTGGTACAACGGGCGGTCTTATCGCTATAATTAGGTACTTTTACAGTTGTAGCAATTTTTTTGGTCTTAATTACCCTAAACTTTTTATAACACCTCTATTTACCCTATGAGATACTCTACAGTAATTAGAAATTAACAAAATATGATACTAGACACATAAAACAGATTCCATGCACCATATGACAAACAGCTACATAAGCAATGTGTAGTTATTCATTTATTCATTTCATTTTCAGTTAGTAATTTATAGTTACATCTTGGTAATAAAAACAATTTGCCTAGTTACGTACGAGAATAAATTAACATTTAACCTTATTTAACTAATGGCATTTCAAGTACTTGAGTACTAATGAAGATCTATAAAAATTATATCATATTTTGAAGGAAAAAAAATTCAATCATTGCAGCACTTCACACTGCTTATCATAGGCTTCCCCCAAGAAATGCTACAATCCACGGACCTGAGCCAAATTATTAACGCCTAAATATTTAATTTACAAAAAATAATTCTATGTGAAAGAGGTCTTAAGAAATATCTTAATATACTTATATGTTATACTAAAAATACACAATGTGTTATAAAGATAATGCTAAAGAACACTAGGATGTGACACATCGGGCTTCTGGTCACCAGATGGAGGAGTAAGTAGACTTGCCAATAAATTGGACATATCCATATTTCTACGGTAAATCTGTAACAAAAAATATATTCAAATTTAGAACAAAAATTGAGTTATTTACATTCGGTCTTACTCATCAAAATTTATGTAAACTTATGGAATGCTTAAAGGGTCTTGCTTATTTGTTGAATATCACTTACATAATAAACTTAAGTAAGCAATATACAATGAATACACGGGTAGTAAGGCCGATTATTATTAATATTTAGTTGAAGGAAATATTTTGAGTAACAATTGCACTCATTTGTATCACAGGAATGATAAAATCACCGTGACCAACATGCTTTTAATTTAGGCTTGTTTAATGTTTTTGAGGACGTCAAAGCTACACTCGTTCGGAAAACATGATCTCCTTAACAAAGAAACTTTAAGGACCTCCGAGGTTTTTTTTAAATGCCAAATTACAATCTCATTTGCATATAATCTACACAGAAAGTTATGCGAAATGAAAAAAAAATTTCTATGGTTAGTTGTAATGAAATGTATACAATAAACGTATGTCACACACTACAAACTGTTTTTAAAAAACTTTCCACCAGCAGCAAAGTTTCGTATATCTGAACCAATTTACGAAATATTTTATAGGTCCGCCTTAGACATTTTACATTTTATATTTTTTCTACGGCCTGTTCGAATGCTGCTAGCGCATTAACACGCCGTTGAGATCTATATACCTTTCAGCAGATTTTTTTTAATTTAGGGGATAAAAAGAAGTCACCGGTGCCAAATCAAGGCTGTAAGGAGGACGTGACTCAACAGCTTAACTAGTGTGCCGTCCAGAAAGTTCCAAGTTTTGAGCTAGTGCGCAAGCCCGATGACACGCGAAGCCCTACGTGCGGTGTATTGTTGCTCACAGCGCTGAGACTTCTAGCAAATATTTGAAAGTTACCATTCGGCACAGAAGCTACTTCTATTTCGTAAAGTAATTGACACCATATACCTTGTCAAAGTCAACAAAACTAGCGATCAAAATCTTCCCTGCTCTTCTCCATTACTTTATTTTGGTAAGCGTCGGTTCATTTTGAAACAGCCAAACCGTCGACTTCGTATCTAGATCGTATTGATTGAGCTATACATAAGCGCAAGCTACGATCCAAGAGAAAGTCTCTTATGACACCAATCCGATGATATTACAGACATAGAACAGAATTAGCAGTATTTTAAAAATGCCAAGGCACATTCACTTCCATAGTGAATGGAATTACAGCAGAGTTACTAAAAGCCGGGGAAAAACTGGTACATGAAATTCTGCAGAACCTGTTCTCTCTCCACTCCATTACTCTGCAAGCGTGGAATAGAAGTGGTCATGTTCTTCAAGAAATAGATGGAGAACCAGCGCCTAAAAAACTGCGGCTAGTTTTTTTTTAGTTCATTACAATGGTTGTATACATAAACATACTACGGTCAGTCAAGCGAAACTGAGAACAAGTAATTCAGGTGCGCTATCAAAGGTCGTTCCTGCCAAAGTAATAAAATGAATTTACTAAGGCTGGAAATTGTTATTCAGCTTGTATATTCCATATAAATGAAAGTTGTGACGGTCAGTCAGCTGAATATGGGGACGGAGCTTGTCAGTCGGCCGCCACGTACTCGTATATGCAAAAACTAAATAATATACAATTCATTTACTACATTTCAAAATGTTTGTAGGGGTATAACCCGTGCGACGCCGGGGCAGATGGCTAGTTGTTACTAAATAAATAAATAAGTTATCTGAAATTCGCTTTATTATAATAGTAGACGAGATACGAACTATTTTTAACAAGTAATTGTTATTTCAAGCAACAAACGAAAAACATACAATTTCTGCGAGGAAAACCTGCAATTTTGCCTGTTTTTTTTTTTTGTAAGGGTCATCTTAAGCCTTTCAACCCAAAAATATTTGAAATACAAAAATAAACAAATAACTACGCTAATTTTCTGTCAATAATTCATTCTTTCACTAATGTGACATGACGTGTGTGACATATTTTTCCCTAAAAATTCAATAAGTATAAAACTATAAAGATATTGAGACTGACCTTCGAGCTAAGAGTATAATATTATTGAATATACAATCTGTAATTCTTTTAATTAAGGACTAGTTGGTATATTCATTAAACACTCAATATTAATTTCAACTTTTTCTTTACCTTCAGATACTTTGAGGGAAATTATAAGTAAAAGTGCAACAAATGAAACAAGGCACTGAAACAGGATTTTTCTAAGGAAGGAAATATTATAAAAGCTCACCGTTGAGTGCTCGTCTGTTCCCGATTGAATTTCATTACTCAGCACATCCTTTAATTGTTCCATTAGCTCCTGAAATAAAAATAGTATTTAAATTAAAATTGTTTTAATGTAAAGAGGAAGTGTGGGCTAGACATTTAAAGAATAGGTTTTTGACATATCTATTTTTTTAGCTTTTGTATTGTGCCTGAACACTCAAAGTAAGTCATCCAAGCAAGACAACTGTGGTTGGATCCGATTATACTTGCGAAACTTTTAGAAATCGTGTTCCTTTGTTTAAGCTTCCAAAAGAGGAACAATGTGAATTTATATTTTAAAGAAGAATTTAAGAGTTTTTGGCTATATCTGTATGTTTTACATGTTCCTTTTTTGTATGCTCAATATACGATAACGGCGGTATAGCTGGGCCATTTTAGTGATTTTAGCAGTTTTATATATATATATATATAAATTATATATATATATATATATATATATATATATATATATATATATATATATGTTATATATATATAAACACTCACGCCTGTCACCCTGAGGGGTAGGCAGAGACTACGGACTTCCATTTGGCACGATCCTGACATACCTCTTTCGCCTCCTTTACATCCATATATCTACGCATACAAGCTCGTCGGTTAAGGGTACTTCTAACGTGGCCCATTTTCATAATATCGCCAATTCGGTCCATAAATTTTTTTCTAGGGCGTCCCTTCCCGACTCGGCCGTTCACATCTGCCATATTAATTTGCTTTGTCACTCTTTCCTCATTCATTCTTTCTACATGACCAAACCACCGAAGCATTCCTTTCTTAATCCTGGTCACAACATCATCTTGCATACCACATTTATCTTCTTCTTCTTCTTTCTTTTGTGGCGGTTTGATAAAATTCGCCAATGACGTATTGAGTAGAAAATTAAAGCTTATGAGTTTAATTAAAATAAGAGTCTGAGATAATACAAGGATTCAGTTTTCCTCCGAGAATTTTGACAAATCTATTTGTTGAATTACCTAGAACAAATATGACAAACACAGGTGTTAGACTCTTACCCGTATGTTAAAAGTGACAAGGATTTAAAGTTTCATATTATTAGTATTAATAAAATCACATAAAATATACACAAAAGGAGTACTGGTATATGTTAAAAGAGAATTAAAATCTATAGGTCGAGGAATATAAGGAGGAAGGTAATCATAAAGGGAGGAGGATAATTTGGGACAGTTGAAAAAAATATGGTTTGTGGAACCTTCATCTAAGCCACATTCACACAATGAGCTATCCCTTACTCTGATTTTTGCCAGATGTGCATGTGTACAGGCGTGTCCAATTCTTAATCTACAAATGATTGAAGTTGCATGTTTATTTGCTTTGTTAAATTTAAAGAACCAAGGCTTGGGAGGAATAACCTCTTGGATGGCAGCATAGTGCTTACCTTTAACTTTTTTGGAAACTTCCCATAATTTATTCCAATTTTCATTCAGTTTCCTTTTAGCTAGCAAAATTAGGTCATGTGAGTAAATTAAATTTTGTAGAATGCCATTAGCAATTGCATTTTTAGCGAGTACATCAGCTGTTTCGTTACCATGGATACCACTGTGGCCTGGAATCCAGGCCACTGAAACATGGATTCCTTTAAGATGGCATCTGAATAGGGTATTTTTTATTTTAAGAATTAGTGGAAACTTATGTTTGTTATGGAATTGATTGGACAAAATAGCTAACAAACAACTTTTTGAATCTGTGAAAATAACTGTTTTATTAAGATTATGTGATTCTACATATAACAAAGCTTCACTGATTGCAGTTGCTTCACCAGTAAAAGTGGAGGATAGTGAGGGGCATTTAAAGTTAAGAATGATTTTGAACTTAGGAATCCAAACAGCAGCTCCAGTATAGTCTTCATCAGAATGTTTTGAAGCGTCTGTGTACATGACAAGCCAATCTTTAAAGGTGTTTTCTATAATTTCTTTTAATTTCAAATTTGCCATTGGAGAATCCTTTTCTATACCTAGATCTAGATGAATGTCGGGTCGGTAAACAATAGCCTCGTAAGGAACATCAAAGAGTGGATTTATTTTGCATTGAAAGATTGGGTAAGGAAGCTGAAGAAAAATTACAAAACTTTTAAACAAGCAGGGAGAGTCCTTATGGGTCCAGTATCGGTCAGATGAGATATACTCTGAAAGAAGGTGCAATTTAGGAATTAGGGGATGATCTGAAAGTTGGCAGATCTTAAATAAGAATCTGTCTGAAAGGTATTGCCTTCTTAATCTTAAAGGAGGATCTACGCACTCAACCTGAAGAACATTTATTGGTGAGGATTTCATCGCCCCTGTAATAATGCGAAGGCATTTCGATTGAATTTTGTCCATTACTTTAAGGGATGATTTATTGCAAGGCTCCAACAGAAAACATCCATAGTCAAGGTGGCTTCGTATTAAAGCATTGTAAAGTAATTTCTGAGAAAAAAGGATGGGACCCCCACCAAACACCTGACAAAGACCGAAGAATATTTATGTTTTTTTCGCATTTTTGTGTTATATATTCAATGTATGGACCGAAGGCCAATTTCGAATCAAGGATAACTCCCAAAAATTTAACATTGCCTCTAACTGGAATAGGTTGCTTATCATATACAACAGATATATCGGGAACTCGCCTTTGGCGGGAAAAGATCACCACACTACTCTTGGCCACAGATAAAGAGAGGCCATGATTAGTTAACCATTCTTGTAAATAATCCATGGATGAGTTTAGACGGGAACATGCCACTGTGAAGTTGTTTGAGGAGATGTATAGAGCTAAATCGTCTGCATATTGAAGAACATTACAAAAAGAATTTACTGAAAGTTCTAAATCGTGAGTATATATAGAATAAAGGAGAGGACTAAGAACTGAGCCTTGTGGAAGTCCTTTCCATATAGTTTTTGGGGGAAGCAGGAGATTTTTAACATTTATAGATATTGATCTAGAAGAGAGAAAGTTAGAGACGTAATTGACTATCCTCACTGGAATGCTCAGATTAAGCATTTTCTGCCTGAGCACAGGAAGAAGCACATTATCATATGCAGAAGAAATATCCAAGAAAACTCCTATGAGAAATTCATGTTTTGAGAAGGCAATATGAATATCTGTGACCAAGGTACTTAGGCTATCCATGGTACTTAAACCTTTTCGGAAACCGAATTGGCTTTTAGGTAAGAGATTATTCCTTTCCAAAAACCACTCCAAGCGATTTTTTATTAAATGTTCCAAGATTTTTGCCAAAGTACAAGATAGGGCAATAGGTCGGTAACTGGAAGGGTCATTACTAGACTTACCTGGTTTGAGAATGGGCAAAATAATTTGGGTTTTCCATTCAGCAGGAGGATCACCAGTAATATAAATAAAATTTAAAATGGATAGTAAGACAGTTTTAGTGTTCTCACTACTATTAATTATAAACGAATAAGGAATCCCATCAATACCTGGTGAGGAGTCTTTAAGGCCATTGAGTACAGTAAACAATTCCTGAGAAGAAAAGGGGGAATCAAATTTATCATTTGTTTTTAAAAAAGCAGAATTAAAAACTAGGCATTCATCATAAGATGGGACTGTTTGTGGTGCAAGTTTATTAGAGAATTCATCTATCCACGGGGAAGGATCATTAGAAATTATATTTTCACTAGAAACTGCACAGCGATATTTTTTAACATTTCTCCAGACCAAAGATGGGGGAGTCCTAGGTGACAGTGACTCACAGAATTTAAACCAACCAGTTCGCTTTTTGTCTGACAGTAATTTTAAGGTTTCTGCAGCAATTTTTTTATAAGAGATATAATTCTCTGCAGTCATAGAACGGGAGTATATTAATTCAGCCTCTTTTCTTCTCCTACAAGCTGCTGAACAATCTTGGTCCCACCAAGGAGGGGAGGGATAATTATTTTTGAAAGGTTTTTTTTAAGGGGATTGACTTATTAGCAGCAGAAATAATTGCATTTCTGAACTCTATATATACAGTAGCAATATTATCATTGTTAATTGGGGGAAGAGTTGAAACCTCTTGTTCCAAGACTTTAGAATATAATTGCCAATTAGCTTTGGATAGATTATACTTTAGTCTTGGGCAAAATGTAAAATTTATTCTAGGTGAAGTAGGAGGAGTGATGAATATAGGAAAATGGTCACTGCCATAGCTAGAAGGTAATATTTGCCACAAAAGAAGGGAAGCAATATCTGGAGAGCAGAGAGTTAGGTCAACGGCACTTCTAACATTTTGTAATGGGGATACTCGACGGGTAGGAGACCCATCATTTAGAATACAGAGATTAAAATTATCAATAAGATCTAAAAATAAGGGAGCCAGTGAATCACACAGATGGGAGCCCCAAACAGTATGATGCATGTTAAAATCTCCCAAAATAACTATAGGAGGTGACAGAGAAGAGATAAGTGTTGCAAGTTCTGTTAAAACATTTACATCAGGATTAGGAATGTAAACAGAGAGAATAGAAACATCAAGGGCCTTAATAGCAACAGCATTTACTGCTGGACTATGAGAAGGGAGAGGAATTTGTGAAAATGTAACAGTTCTTGAAATTAAAATAGAGGTGCCAGCACGACCATCACTCCTATCATCCCGGAGGCATGCATAGCCTGAAACCCTAAAATGAGATTCAGGCCTAAGCCATGTCTCCTGGATGGCAAGAATGAAGGGATGAAATTTGTTAATGAGGTAAATGAGTTCATTTTTTTTATTTCTAATACTCCGACAATTCCATTGAAGAATTGGCGGGACTGCGAATGTTACGGGCTAAGGAGGAAAGCTGAGTAAGTTTTTGGTGTAAGCTGAGAGGAAGTTCCGTGTCACTAAAACGGGAGATCATGTTAATTAGAATTGATATCATAAGTTCGCAGAAATTATCATTACTAGAGGAGTTGTTGTCATTTCCCAGTAGAGCACACCCATTAGGAAGGGAAGAATTAGGATTCTCAACAATTGCTTGATGGGCTGCCATATCATATCCAGAATTTAATGGTGGGCTGCGGGTACGTTGAGGGATAAAAATTGTTTTTTTTATATGATGCAGTTTGTGAGAGCTGAGCCGAAGGGGTTGAAAGACTGTCAGTTATAGTATAAGGGGTCTGTTGAGAACAATTACGAGGCTGGATTCTTGTTGTATCAGCAAAGGATCTTTTTGTCTGAGGGAATCTAGCTGAAGCTTCTAAATATGAAATATTTTCTTGTGACATAACAAGTTTAATAGATTTTTGCCTTAGATGTTCAGGACATGTAGGGTCTTTTGCGGTGTGGGAACCAGAGCAGAATAGGCAAGTAGGAGTTTGTCGAGTACAAGATAAACCTTCATGATTCTGTGCACATACAAAGCAGCGAGGAGATGATCGGCACTGGGAAGTAACATGGCCATATCTACAGCATTTATGACACTGAATTAGTGGCAAAACATATTTTTCCACTGGCATTGAGGTGTAAAAACAGTAAATATGGGGAGGAAGTTTTTGTCCAGAAAAAGTTAGAACAACCGTCTGAGTTGGAACCCATGAAATGCTATTGCTGTCACTCACTGATCGTCTATTAAGTCGCCGTGCTTTAATTATAGAACCGTATCCAGAGGGAATTTCTATAGCTGCTATTAATTCTTCTAGTGTCCACTCTATGGGAACTTGTCTAACTAGCCCCATACGAGTGATACTATATGAGGGGATGGTTGCTTCATATTTAGAAATTTGGAGAGCTGGGTGATCGATAAAGGTGTTTGCATCTGCAGCTGATTTAAACTCCACGGATATTCTATTTCGTCCAACTTTTTTGACTCCATCATGGACTATATTTTTAATATTGTTATGATACAGAAAGTGGCCGAATTTAATTGGTTTAAGAGTTACTCCAGACAGCTGATCATTTGAGATTTTACTTACGTGAACTAGAAAAGGAGCGGCATCATCTTGAGAGTACTTAACTTTTTTATTAATAAAATCAGGATGGGTATATGAGGATTGTATTGAAGGAAACTGTTGATTTGGATCAGTAATAACTATTTTTTGTGGATGGGCAGACTCGTTACTTACTTGGGCACGTTTACGTTTAATTAATTCTACATTATCAATGTTAGTGGGTAAGGAAAAGGAATCATTGCGAACCCTTCCGGGATCGGGAGGTTCGTCCTCCATTATATTACTACAACAAAAAATTACATAAAAACGGCACAACTACAAACACTTACTAATTTACAGATATTAAAACCTCCACCAAGACAGAAAAAATTTACTATGGTAAATCAACAACACTTAATAAAACAATAAATTTTAAGCAAAAAAGGCACGACACTTGTATCTCTCACTTCCTCCGAAATACCTCGCACATTTATCTCTTATCACGCAATTTCTCACCCTGTCATACAAATTCAACGCTAGTATATTCCTTAATGACCGCATTTCTACAGCATTTATTCTACTTTCGTGCTTCTTCTGCCACACCCAGCTTTCACTACCATACATTAAAGTAGGGACTAACACAGCATTATGAAATAACATACGTGCCTTTTTTGACACATTCTGGTTCTTCATAATAGAGTGTAATGCCCCATTCACTCTATTCCCTGCATTTACTTGTCGTTCTATGTCATATCTACCATCCCACATCCTAAATACACATCCCAAATACAGAAACTCATCCACTTGCTCAATTAACTCTCCTTCTATTCTTATTTCACATACCGTTTTGCTTTCTTCTCTTTCAAAAACCATCACTTTCGCCTTACTTGCGTTCACTTTCATTCCCCTTTCTTTTAATTCCCAGTTCATTAATGTAACCATCATTTGCAACTCAGCCGCCAATGACGCAAATATGACTTGATCATCGGCATACAGAAGGCATTTGACGGTTAACTCGCCCATTCTTAACCCACATTCTTCATCTTTCAAAGTTTGCAAACACCTGTCCATAAATAGGTTGAACAGCCAAGGGGAAGCTGCACAACCCTGTCTGACACCTTTTCGGATGCCAAACCAGTCCGAGTAGACCCCATTGATCCTGACACAAGCACTAAATGCCTGTATCAAACCAGCGCTCAACCCATATGAGTTCAGTGTTTGCCATAACACATTCCTGTCCACTCTGTCATCAGCCTTTTCCAAGTCCATGAACGCACAAAAAACTTTCTGGTTTTTGGCCAAAAACTTCACCGCAATCACGCGCATGGAAAAGACTTGTACTGTACACCCCATTCCCTTTCTAAAACCCGCTTGCACATCCCAAGTTTTTCCATCAGTTTCTTTCATAACTCTTTCAATTAACACCTTAGCATACAGTTTACCCACAATACTAAGCAAGCTGATACCACGGTAGTTTTATAGTTTTTATAATAATTAATTTATGGAAAAACTCTATCGTAAAAACATTTTCTCTATTGTCATTAAATAATTAATCAGGTAGAAAACAAGGTAAAAGGATGTATGGTGTAAACACCGCCCGGATATATCCTTTATACACTTCATTTAATAATTACCTTATGTCTGTCGCCACCGCTGGAAACGTTTGCAGGAATCTAAAAAAAAATATAAAATATAAATAAGTAAGCATGTTGGTGTAGTATTACGAAGGATTTATTAAAGATCTAAATATAAATATAACTAGCATATCATCACCATCATACATCATTAAAACCCTGAGTCAATTCCATTGCTGAACATAAGTCTCCTGAGCCACCTACATTCATCTACTTTCTTCATCACTTCCCAGGTTGCCACCCCTCCATTGAAGGGAAGCTTAGGTGGTACTCCGGTCTTTTTTTATAGGAGAGGGGGCAAACGAGCATACGGCTCACCTGATGGTAAGTGATTACCGACGCTCATGAACAACTGCAACACCAGGGGAATTGCAGGTGCGTTGCCGGCCTTTTGAAAAGGAGTAGGCTCTTTTCTTGAAGGTCCCTAAGTCGTATCGGTCCGAAAAAATCTCTGGTGATAGTTGATTCCACAAGGAAGTTGCGGGAGGAAGAAAACTTCTTTTAAATTGCACAGTGGTGGATGAGCGCCACTCATCCAGATGGTATGGATGGTATCGCGAGTTTTGTCGCGATGTGCGATGGTGAAATTGTGCGGCTGAAATTAGTCCGAACAATTCTTTAAAGCACACTCCCCGTGGTAGATGCGATAAAATACGCAAAGAGGTGCAACATCTCTTCGCAGTGCCAGTGAGTCAAGCCGATAGGAAAGAGTTCGGTCGCCGACGATTCGAACTGCTCTGCGCTGGATGCGATCAAATGGTAGGAGCTGGCGTTGGGGAGCCCCGGCCCAGATGGGAGCAGTATTCCATGTGCGCCCGAACCTGCGCCTTGTAAAGTTGCAGGCGGTGTGCAGGCATGAAATACTGTCCCGCTCTGCTGAGTACGCCAAGCTTTTTAGAGGCAAATTTGGCCTTCTCTTCCAAGTGGCCACGAAACTGCACGTCATTCGATATGTCGACGCCGAGGATTCCGATACTGGCTGAGGCAACAAGGGGAGTGTCTTGAAACGACCTTGATACTCCGATCAGCAAGAAAACTGGTGATCCAATTGCACAAATGTCTAAACTGTCTAAACTCCGCCCATTTATGAGTTAGGTAACCCAGAAGATCACCAGCCGAGCGACCGCCACGGAAACCGTACTGGCGGTACTAATCAGCTGGTGATCCTCAAGGTACCGCATGAGCTGGCTGTAAATAACGGATTCCATTATTTTAGAGAACAAGGAGGTGATGGTGAGGCCCATCATTTGTGTTTGAGCTATAATAAGCTTTTTAAATTTTTACAGCAAATTCTGAAGAACCTTTATATTATATATATTTTCATTACTCCTATTTTCATTGCTGCCAATCAAAAATCCAGCAGAGCATAGGCCTCACAAAAATAGCCTTATATGGGAGATATTTCCTATAGTTGCCACACTTATGATAAATCATAAATTTTTATTTGCAAGAATCACAGTATAAAAAGATCTTACAATTTATCTAGTGCAATCGTGTTTCGCTAACAATGGTAAATAGCGTGCAAATAAATAAACAACAATATTAATTAATTACAATCTACAAAATCTTTTACGTCATAATAACATTCGGTTTTTAATCAATTAAACAAATGTTTCTTAAATAATCTTTCGCTTAATAATTTAAATTCATTAGGTAGTTTGTTAAATAATTTTATACACATATTTACGCAACTTTTGTTGTATTTAACGAGTCTAGGAATAACATCTAGAACTAGTTTTTCTGGGTCACGTCAGTTTCGGGTATATATATCACGAACTTTATTAAACAGTGACTTATTTTTAAAGACAAACATACCAACTTCATAAATGTATAGTGACTGGAGGGGTAAATATACCAAGTCTCTTAAATACTGGTTTACACTACACATTGCATGAATACATTTTTTTTTTGGGCAACGAATGCCCTATTGAGGTCAGTACTATTATAATTCCATAGCGTAGAATAGACTCATACGTATGCGTAGAGCGTAGCGTAGAGTCTATTTTACGCTATTCAGTTTCAATTGCCGTTTTAATACTGTTTTAAACGAGTTTTAGGGCATATACAAATTTAGTGATTCTACTGTATACATTATCTATTTGTTCTTTCCAGTTTATATCTTCATCTAACGTTACTCCCAAAAATTTTATACATTTTTAGTTTAGGTATATTAAGTTTAATATTATGATATGAATTGATAGATTTATTAAATTGTGTGTAATGATATTTATCTAAATTAATTTTCAAATTATTTACGTCAAGCCATTCTATTAATTTGTCAATTGTATTATTAATGTCATCTTCATGATTCCTAATTGTATTATTATTTTTATTACTAGTCACAATAATTGAAATGTCATCATCGTACAGAATACATGTATGATTCGTAATGTCAACAATATCATTAATATATAATAGGAAAAGAATCGGTCCTAATATACTTCCTTGCGGAACGCCAAATTTATTATATTTATATCCAGATGAATAAGATGTTAACTTATTGTTTTTATCTATTTTATCAATGATAACACATTGTTGTCTGCCTTTTAAATATGACGATAACCACTGAAGTACTAGTCCTCTGATCCCAATTGTCTCTAATTTTTGCAATATGTCATGTGAAATGCAATCAAAGGCCTTTGAGAGGTCAAAGAATAATCCTGTTGTCAACTGTCTGTTTATGTTACTAAGTATTATTCTTACTAACGAAAACATGGCAAGTGAGATTGATATGTATTTTTGAAACCCGTATTGTCCACTTTTAATTATTTGGTATTTATCACAGTAATCAACTATTCTTTTATACATACATTTTTCAAAGATTTTAGCCAGAATAGGTATTAAGATGATTGGACGATAAATTTGAACATCATCCTTTCGCCCTTTTTTAAATAAAGGTTTTCATGATCATCGTCATCATTACAGCCCTTCACAAGTCCACTGCTGAACATAGGCCTCCCCCAAGTAACGCCACAAAGCACGGTCTTGAGCCACCTGCATCCATCGACTTCCTGCATGTCTTACCAGGTCGTCACTCCATCTAGTGGGGGGTCGCCATACACTACGCCTACCGGTACGAGGCTGCCACTCGAGAACCTTTCTTCCCCATCGGTTATCGTTTCTTCGAGCTATATGGCCGGCCCATTGCCACTTCAGCTTACTAATCCGTTCGGCTATGTCGGTCACTCTGGTTCTACTGCGGATATCCTCATTTCTGAGTCTATCACGCAGAGAAACTCCGAGCATAGCCCTCTCCATAGCTCGCTGAGCGACCTTGAGCGTCCTCATACGGCCAGCGGTGAAGGACCACGTCTCTGATCCGTAAGTCATCACAGTTTTATAATTGACAATTTTAGTGCTTCTGGGAATTTTGCTGATAAGAATGATATATTTATAAGATGTGTAAAAATTTTAGTTAAATTATCAGCGCATGATTTTAAAAATTTCGTGTTAATTTCGTCATATCCCTCTGAATTGGTATTGTTTAATGATAGTGGTTCTATTTTAACTTCATTTTCTGTCATTGGTCTTAAATACATCGAATTCACTCTTGAATTTCTACTTAAACCATATATTTATTTAAATTTTGTGTTGGGTATGATTTGTGGCCGTATCTATAAAATAATTATGGAAAGCAGTAGCTATTTCTATAGGATTAGATAACAGGTTCTTTCCAATTTTAATATGTAGTATCTATATTATCCTTAACTTTCTAATGATTGCATTTGTTATTACTATTATTCATATATTTAATATTATCAATTTTTTTGGATTTATAACTACATTTCTTTAAAATGTTAAAATAGGAATGTTTAAGTAGTTAACTTTGAAAAACATTTATATTAGTTAGTAAATTATTTTAAAAACATAGAACATACAATATTTTACCTTTGCTTTTAATATTGTGGTCATAATAGACATGACTTTTGCGATCTTTTCGTCCACTTCAAGAATCTTTTTAGAGAGTTCAACACTTGAATGTTTGACACAGTCGAGTCTATCCTGGTTATATACTAATCTGAAAAGCAATACAACGAATCATTTACATAAAGTAGTCAGGCCTGTATCTTATGTAAAATAATCACACGAAAAGAAATGTAGGAAATGGAATAAAAATTAATCTTTAAAACAATGTTTCATATAAGAATCGCCGCGATAATTATATTAGATAGAGTTGTCAATAATTATTAAAGGTAAACAATGTGTATTTTGTAATTTCAACTGTAAGCTAATACAACCCTGCAATACTTTTAAAATTAAGAATTATATATATTATTAAATAAATAGCATATAAATACAGCATACTGCTGTATTTCGTATAGTGATGGTGAGGGCAGAGAACCGGAGACCCTTTTTATTTGAATTGAGGCATTCCATCTTATTTCTTAGGGGTGACAACGCATCTGCATTTTGATTCTCAATCAAGTATTTATGTAAATATCTATGGATTACAGCATCCACTTCACATCAGATGGACTGTGTGCTCGTTTGTCACCCTTATTCTATAAAACATCGCTACAGCAAGAATGGGTCACCTCGACCGAAGTAGAACCTTGTATAGAATACGAGCGTGAAATAACAGCATAATGCTGCTGTGTTTAGTATGGTTGGTGACGAGGACTGTAAACCTTATTACTGGTAATAATAAATTCCATTTTAGTCCCCAGGAGTGACAACTCATCTGCATTTTGATTCTTAATTGAGGATGTTGCCTATGGCCACAGCATCCACTTACAATCAGGTGGGAGGTATACTTGCTTGTTAACCTTACTGCACAAAAATAAATTAATCATTACAAGAATCAAGTTGTTTAAATTAATCATAGTAATGATGAAGTAAAATTATTCAAAATGAAAATAATTGAAAGAAAATTAAAATAATTTATTATTTTTAATGGCTCACATTGCGCTACTTTACGTTTCTTGGCACAAGTTAAATGTTCATAGGAAAAATAATAAATGGACACAGAAATGCCCTTTTTCACCGAAGCCAGCTGCAACGGCTTTCAATGAATTTAATATTTTTAATGATTAAAACTATATCTTATTTTAATTTCGCCAAATTTAAATGAGCTTGCTAAGTTTGCGCGAGTGGCTTCGCAATACACGATTTTATAGTCGGAGAAGGGAGATATGCGGGACAGTGGGGAAACTCATCGATAGTTGCGTTCGCACTTAAGCATTTATGCGTTTATTTTTACACACACGCTTAATAGCATCATGGTACGATTGCACATGTTATGGATTCCTTTTGTATAGATTAATGTTTAGTTTTTTGATAATATTATTCATAATTATTTTATTTAGTCTATATACTTTGGACAGGATGAAAAGGCTAAAACAAAAGTTGTGCATAGACAGACGAACTGTCTACATAATGTAGACATTCGTAGTGTGAATATCTACACCATGCGACGACGTGTCCCGAATTTGTGGAAGTCGTATTATTCTAATGTTAATAATTTTTAAATTTATATAAAAACGTTACCCGTACCCAATGTCTATGTTGTATCATGGAGGTGTTTTATTAATAGATTCGATAAGTAGCCAGAACCGAAGTAATCATGCTTTTAGGCTATGTAAACACTTGTTCAGTGGGGGAATTCGGGGTCTACAGCTCGACAACCAAATGTTCAGGAGTGGCTGAACATTAGGTTAATACCAGAATAGACACCCTTAATGTTCATGAAATTATAATTTTACTTACCTTATAGTATAAAAGCTAATTTTTATATATAAAACTTAGGTAAGAAGTAAATAATATAAACTCATTAGCCATATTTTTTTGATAGTTCCAACCCCTTGCCAGACAAGCATGTAGGGTAGCTGTAATATATAAAAATCAGCTTTTATACTATAAAGTAAGTAAAATTAAGTAAAAAAAAATTAATTGGCAAGAGATTGCCACGATGTTAAGTGTCTGCCAATGAATAACGTGATTTTTAATAATATTCTGAAGGTTATAACAAAAAATCGCAGTTTGTTATTTGATGAATTTAGATCGGTATTTTACACAACTTTACTACCGTTGTTTACCTGCCAAACCCACTGTAACCCAAACTACAGAATGGTCCATCGTTCTTACCTGTGTTGTGACCATGCGCTAACAAACTTTCAGCTTTTATAAGATAACAAAGGTCTGGGGGTTCACGGGCTCTTAGACTATTAAATCCCAGAGAGTATGTATGTATGGTAAACTTAGAAAAAAAATTAGGAAAAGAAATCCTGCCCTCTCTTATTTAAGAGATCTTAAAAATGCTTTGCGGAAAGAATGGAACGCAATCTCTTAAGATTTTACTGGTAATTTAATTAGGAGTATGCCAAAGAGACTGAAAGCAGTTCGAAGAGTTAAAGGAGGCAATACTAAGTACGGATTTTAGCCCACGTCATAGCCTTTCTTGAGTATTTAAGAAGAGAATGAATAACATGTTAAGTAAGTACAAAAATCTTTCTTTGTTGTGAAATTTTTCTTTATTTTTTCTTAATTTGGTTAATTTTTCTCATTTGATCGTTTGCTTTTTCGACGTTTGCAAATAAACATGACTGTCTCAAATATCCACGATATTTTGTTTTGTACACAATTTTTTTGCGTTTCTCTAAATTTGTCCACGAGGGTATAATGCATATTTATTTGTCCATTAACTAATTCCAACAACAATTACTGTGTATTGTTTTAGTTGAGTGTACTTGCGCAAGCTCACACAGCTAACTTCTCTCGAGGCGCATATAAGTTTGGCGAACCTTATTATTAATTCCATTTTCTAAGAAGTACCTTACTGAGGCGCTAGCTTTGAAATTAAAAAAGAAAACTGTTTTACACTGTACATAAAATGAGATGAAGGTACACACGCTCAGCGGACTACATTTGTATTAATAAATGTATAATTGGGTTTGATGTCTTCGACTATGAGCTGCGTTATGTTGAAAACAGTATGTGACGCGGGAAATGCAAACTTTCAGATGTATAATTAAAATACAAAGTAACTAATAAGCAAGAGCAAATATCCAACCTGAATTCCGTGACTTCACAATTTTTGCATTTTTTTTGTCCACTGGCCTCCAGAACTCGCGCCGCACGGCCTACTGCAGAAAAAACCAACAATATTGCTATAATGGCAACGCTCAGCTGATATTAAACTTTTTCTTAATACTACGAGTAAAACTTTAATCACAAATGCTTGTTGAATTATTGATGTTTTCCTAATTTTAAAATACTGAATGTCCTACTGGTTCAAAAACCGCAACAGCAAATTCAATAAGCGTTTTTATTTCGTTATTTATTTACTATTACATGACATAAACCCTTATTTTAAAATTAATGGTCTTCTTCTATTTTTATAATCAATAAATAACATTTTTTTACGGTATAAAACTTGCAAACTAAACGAGATTTGAGGCTACGAGGTTTCAAAAATTTTCGTTAGCTTCCACCTGTCTGAATAATTTTTTGCATTTTATTGCAACTAGATCAAATACAATACTAAGTAGAAGACATTTCGCAAAATTTGCTACATACATACACAAATAATGAAAATAGTACAGAAAAATAATAAAATATAAGTAAAAAAATAACATACTTTGCGCCCAATCACGCTTTAAGGGTGATGATCTGGCAATGTTTATACATGACCGAAAACTTTCATCATCATTCGACCTCTCTGTAGCTGCAACGCTTATAATCGACGATGGCCTTACGACACTGAAAAATAATTTTAACGTTATTGTAATGTAATAAAGAAGATTTTTTGGAAACATTTTTTTTGTCGTCAATACATGCCTTGCATTCGCTGGCGGCACAGGAGGTGGTGGATTATCAAACGTTAGCGGAGTCTCTGGAAACATATAACAAATATTTTAAAATTATCCAACAAAACAGACTGTGTTAAATAAGGAAAAAGTGCCTTACATTGTTAACTTTAGATAGGAACCTCGATAAAATTAACATATTATATGGGATCGTGAAAGTATGCAAAAGTATCAAGGACTGAAATTTTCTACTCATGCCAAATAAAATTAAATGATGATGTAGTCCAGGGAGTCTGCAGGTGACAACTTTTAAAAATGAAAACAGGTTTAGGGCCGCAGTAAACATTTATACATTGTTACAGCTACCAGCTCTCCAAAATTCTTCTTTAAAACAATGTTTCATATAAGAATCGCCGCGATTAATTATATAAGATACAGTTGACATTAATTATTAAAAGTAAACAATGTGTAGTTTGCAATTTCAACTGTAAGCAAATACATACCTGACTTTTAAGGTTAAGAATTATAAATATATAATAAATAAATAGCAGCTTAATATTGTTGACCTGGAGACCCTTTTTATTGGAATCGAGGCGGTCCATCTTAATCCTCAGACGTGACAATGCAGCTACATTTTGATTCTCAACCAAGGATTGATGTAGATATTTATGGATCACAGCATTCATTTACCATCAGATGGACTGTGTGCTCGTTTGTCACCCTTATTCTATAAAACCTGGCTGCAGCAAGAATGGGTCATTTTGACCGGGGTAGAACCTTGCATAGAATACCAGCGTAAAACAACAGCATAATGCTGCTGTGTTTAGTATGGTTGGTGACAAGGACTGTAAACCTTATTACTGGTAATAATAAATTCCACGTTAGTCCCTAGAAGTGACAACTCATCTGCATTTTGATTCTTAATTGAGGATGTTGTCTACGGCCACAGCATCCATTTACAATCAGGTGGGCGGATTACTTGCTTGTCAACCCTACTGCACAGGCAAGTTTCTTGGCACAAGTTAAATGTTCATATTAAAAACAATAAATGGACACAGAAATACCCTTATTCTTATGGCTTTCAATGAATTTTGTATTTTTAATGATTAAAACTATATCTTATTTTAATTTCGATAAATTTAAGTACGCTTACTAAGTTTTCGCGAGTGGCTGCGCAATACACGATTTTATAGAGGCGGAGAAGGGAGATATGCGGGACAGTGGGGAAAGTTATCAATAGTTGCATTCGCACTTAAGCATTTTTGCATTTATTTTTACATTCACGTTCAATAGCATCATGGTATGATTGCATATGTTATAGATTCCTTTTGTATAGATTGGTGTTTAGTTTTATGATATTATTCATAATTATTGTATTTTGTCTATATACTTTGGACAGGATGAAAACCATGGAGTGTAGAGGTAAGAAGAACAGTCGCTGAATTAAAAAATGTCCGTAGAAAAGCATTAAAAAAGGATGGCGAAACTGTAGCTAGAGGGTAACTTTTATAACTTTTTATTGCACAAACTTTCAACATAATTCTTTTTATAAAAATTATAGGTTTAAAATTTTTTTATTTCTAAAATTACTCAACGTGTTTTACGACTTTTTCCAGGTTATATTTACTAAATTATTCTAAACAAAGTGAGTAGTTGAGGTTTTAAATACTGCAGTTTCATCAACTACTCTAGTCACCACAAATATTAACCCTTCAAGCGCCATAAAAATCCCATGCAGTTGCATGCGCCCGGCAAATCCTGAGCGGTCCGCTCACGTCGCATGCGACCGCTCGAGGTTTGCCGGATAGATAGAGATAGATTTGACGGAATATGGCCGCCGTCTCATGCGACCGCTAGGGGGTTGAGAGGTTAAATTTCTCAACTCAGCACACTTCACTCCGTCGACAACTGCTAAGTTAATTTTATACCCTCTAGCTACTCTAGCGCTGTTGTGGAGTTTTTAAACTGTTATTTATTGCTTACAGATGGACACTTTTTCAACTATTCTCTCTATGTGAGACAGTTCTCCTTACACTCCATGATGAAAACGCCAAAAGCAAAAGTTGTGCGCAGACAGATGAATGTCAAATTCAGGCTCTGATAGTTCTAAGACAGTATTATTCTAATTCCAGGTACACGATGCGACGACGTGTCCTGATTTTGTGGAAGTCGTATTATTTTAATGTTGATTATTTTTAAATTTATATAAAAACGTTAACATTCCCAATGTCTATGTTGTATCATGTAGGTGTTTTATTAATAGATTCGATAAGAAGCCAGAACCGACACTTGTTTAGTGGGGGAATTCAGGATCTGCAGCGCCACAACCAAACGTTCAGCCAATGCTATATTCATTCATTCACTAGTGCTACTTCAGCTTACTGATCAGTTGGTATACGCCGGTTACTCTGGTTCTACTGCAGAATCTGTATTGATTCAGGAGATTTAGGAACGTGCTTAGTGGCATTTCATAAGGGCCTATGTTCAACAGTGGGTTTTTTATGGGATGATGATGATTATATGACTTAGATGAAATGACTTTATCTTTTACTTCTTATCTTTACTTAATTTTATCCCAAAAATTTACTCATGGAAAAATTTATAGGAACGCAAAAAGAAAAGTTTCATTTCGGAGTTAGAAAAAGACTGAACACTTGCCTGCCAGAGGCCCCCGTTTTGCCACATGTCATCGAATAGCTCAAGTTACGAAAACTAGAATGACGAAGCTTAGTATCAAGTTCTATTCACAGAGATGACTGATTTTTCTTGAAGTCAGATGATGGAGGGATTAAAGTGTAGAGACGCCCGGGAGAGCGGTAAAAAAGTCAGTGCAACATCATTCGAAAAGAGGCAAATGGTGGAAGGACAGTTACAGGGGACTACGAATCATTGAGAATGGGTTACCAGCAAAGGCACAATATGTAACAGAAATTTGGAAAAAATTGTAGCGTCCATTTCCCCTTTTATAGGTGATAGGTTTGTTTTTATGCATGGTAATGCATGCCACCATACCGCGGCCATAGTTGTTGAATACCTTCAACACGTTGAAACATGATATGAGGTTTTAGTCGGGCCAGCACGCTCATCCGACTTAAATCCCATAGAGTATGTATGGGATAAGCTTGGGAATTAAGAAAAAAAATCCTGCCCTCTCTATTTTGAGAGATTTTAAAAACGCTTTACGGAAAGAATGGAACGCATTCTCTCAAGATTTTATTGACAAATTGATTAGGAGTATGCCAAAGAGACTGGAAGCAGTTCAAAGAATTAGAGGGGGCAACACTAAGTACTAATTTTAGCCCACGTTATAGCCTTTCTTGAGTATTTATGAAGAGAATGAACAACATGTTAAGTACAAAAATCTTTCTTTTTTGTGAAATTTTGCTATATTTTTTTCTTAATTCGGTAAATTTTTCTCATTTGATCATTTGTTTTTTCGACGTTTGCAATTTTAGATTTACGAATCATAAACAAAATCCAAATTAATAAATTGGATTGACACAAATATCCATGATATTTTGTTTTATACTTTTTTTTTGCGTTTCTCTAAATTTGTCCATAAGTATATAATGCATATTCATTTATCTATTGACTAATTCCAACAACAGTTACTGTGTATTGTTTTAGTTGAGTGTACTTGCGCAAGCTCACACAGCTAACTTCTCTCGAGGCGCATATAAGTTTGGCGAACCTAATTTTTAATTCCATTTTCTATGAAGAACCTTATTGAGGCGCTAGCTTTGAAATTAAAAAGAGAACAGTTTACAATGTACATAAATTGAGATAAAGGTACACACGCTCAGCGGAGTACATTTGTATTAATAAATGTACAATTGGGTTTGATGTCTTTGACTATGAACTACGTTATGTTGAAAACAGTCAGTGACGCGGGAAATGCAAACCTTCAAATGTATAATTAAAATACAAAGTAACTAATAAGCAAGAGCAAATATCCAACCTGAACTCCATGACTTCACAATTTTTGCCTTTTTATGGTACATGTCCACTGGCCTCCAGAACTCGCGCCGCACAGCCTACTGCAGGAAAAACCAACAATATTGCTATAATGGCAACGCTCAGCTTATATTATACAACTTTTTTCTTATTACATATACAAGTACAAATTTTATTACACTTGTTAAATTATTGACGTGTTTTCTTATTGTTTTCCTAATTTTATAACACTGAATGTCCTACTGGTTCAAAAACGCAACAGCAAATTCAATAAGTATTTTTCTTACGTTATTTATTATCATTAAAATGAACCATTATTTTAAAGTTAATATTTTCTATTTTTATAATCAATAAATCACAATTTTTTACGGTAAAAAACGAGATTCGAGGCCACGATCTTTCACAAATTTTCAGTGGCTTCCATCTGTCAGAAATATTTCTTTGCAGTTTTTGCAACTAGATCAGATAGATAGATATATAACATTTTATTGCACGCCAAAAACATAAAAATTAACAAAAAAAAGAAGAGAAGAAAAAGAACAAAAAAAGGAAGAAATGTGGTACAATGGGCGGTCTTGTCGCTAAGAGCGATCTCTTCTAGACAACCTTTGTAAATACAAAGTACAAGAAATTTCGCAAATTTGCAACATAAATACACAAATAACGGAAAGAATACAGTAAATGTAATAAAATAAGTGAAAAATAACACATACTCTGCGTCCAATCACGTTTTAAAGATGATGATCTGGCAATGTTTACACATGACCGAAAACTTTGATCATCATTCGACCTCTCTGTAGTTGCAACGCCTATAATCGACGATGGTCTTACGACACTGAAAAATAATTTTGATGTTATTATAATATAATAAAGAAGATTTTTTGAAATTTTTTTGTCGTCAATACATGCCTTGCAGTCGGTGGCGGCACAGGCGGTGGTGGATTATCAAAAGTTAGCGGAGCCTCTGAAAACATATACCAAATATTTTTAAATTATCAAACAAAGCAGACTGGATCAAATAAGGATAGAGTGCCTTACATTGTTAACTTTAAATAGATAAAATTAAATGATGATGTAGTCCAGGGAATCTGCAGGCGATAAACTTATAAAAATGAAAAAAGGTTTAGCGCCGCAGTAAACATTTATAGATTGTTACAGCTACCAGCTCTTTAACTACTAATAATGAATGTTCAGTTGTGCCTATTACCTATTAGTATGTAACATCATCATCGACACCTATCAAACTGATTCCTGTACTAAAGTCTGTCACTTTATAAGCATAATAAAGTGTAAAGCATAATAGCAGTTAAATTTTAATTGTAAATGGAACCCTAAATAGAAATAATAGAAGTAAAATATAAAGAAATCAATTTAGTGGAAGCCAAAAAACTACAGTTGACCCGAGTTCACCCGACAAACGTTTTGCAAGGCAGTGTCGCATTATGAAATATGTCGGACTACAGAGTACTGCCAGTAGTTTTTGAAGAGGAGTATCTTGTAATCCGACAAATTATAATAATGTCCTCTAAACCAAACCTCGGTCACGGCGGTCTGCCTCAACGGAGACTAGCTATCGGCGCAAGACAGGATTATAGTACACAAATTCATATCCTAGCACAGGTGCACTCTATATTCCTTCACTCTCTTAATCCGATGGGACGGTAAAGCGACACGACCGGAAAGGCGTCAGGCGCAGGACCAAAAACCGTAACTGCTTTACTAGCCACAGGGTCGAACTGAAAAAAATGAGTTTTAATAGAGCGATTCGTCGTCGCTCTAGCTTGCGTGGGTTTTTTACGGGGCTTTCGAGAAGGCGATCGCTCTCTTTCTAACTTATGGCAAAATATTCTATAATGAAATATAACTATGATTGTATATATAGCAATTAGTATAGAGAGTTAAAGCCAGGCTTTAGGAATACGGAGACGCGCGGGCAATAAGTTTACAAGTTCATTTCACATTTCAATGTTTATTTACTCTGTGTTTAGCTTAAGCGATTTAATATTGCAAGTTGAAAATTTATGCTTTTTTTAAAGATTTTTAGTAAAAATGGAGGATAACAGTGTTCTTTGTGATGAATTGAAGTGTGTTAAAGTGCTATCGGAGGAAAAGGTAAAATCTTTAAATTTGTTGAGATAATACACAAGGCCAAGAGTGTATTTCACACTTATTAACTATCGCAATTGATCGGAGAGGAAAAGGTAAAATCTTTAAACTTTGTTGAGATAATACACAAGGCCAAGAGTGTATTTTAGACTTATCAATTATCGAAATTAAAAAACAGTTATTGGTACAATTAAAACGTTCACCAACATTTTACGCGGACGTAATTAAATCTTTGCTTAAGAAGGAGAGACGATTCCATTTAGAATGTAAAAAATTCGTTTTTTTAATTTAGTACATAGTTTGTTTGTACTTTGTTCATGTTTTACTTTTGTTCAAGTATTGTATTGTAAGTAAATATCTTTTTCTTTCGCTCAAACAAACCCAAACAGCTTTTTTCAAAGCCACTGAAGCTATGCAATTGCTGATATGTAAAAAAATCTATCTAACAGTAGTATGCCTTCTGTATGCTTTGTTAAACACGTCCTTGATAGCACTGAATATGAAACGAAGAGTGGAGACAGATCAAGATTGGTGTATTTTTATAAAACTGTTAAAAACAACAATCTATTTATTTATCAATTTATATCTTTGGCTTGCCCTAGTTTGGAGCTCTAGCTTCACCACTGATTACAAGGGGTGCCAGATTAGACAGGGCCGGATTATCGAGGGTCCACTGTATACAGTTTAAAGCTGTTCACTAAAATTTGAATGTAAATTATTATGCTCTAAATGAATGGTTATTTCATATGCAATCTGATAACTAATGTCACCAATAACGACATAAATAGTTCAAATATAAAAGCTTTGTACATATTACGATAATCATATTGTAAGTAATTAACATGTTTGTTAGCTATTTTTTATTTATTTTCAGGAAATTATTACATACATGTTAAAAATGGTAACAAGGGCAAAAAAACAAATCTTACCTTCTGGAGGCGGCGGCGGCGGCGGCGGTGGTAAAATATTCACCTTTTTGTGATGGGCTAGAGCATGTGGTGGCAATTCTCCTGTTCTATAAAAATGTTGTTCTTCAAAAACTGTAGCATGAACATATTTACAATTTGGGAGAGTGCATACACAATTTTGAAAATTTCTGCAGAATGTATAGACACCAACCAGTTGTGATACATCACATTTGTGACTGAATTTGCAGGTTCCTGGTCTTGTGCACCTTCCTCTAATAAAATCTCTGCACATTGGTTTCGGTTTATTTCCGTCAGTTTCTTCTGCACCATTTAATTCGGCGGTTACTCCCTCAGGGTTTAAAGTTTCAGAAGATTCCTCACCAGGGTTTTGATATTCAATATCCTCAATTTCCTGTTTAAGTTCTAAAGTTAAATTTGGTTTCTCGTCAGGTGGTGGCGGATCTAAAGGCAAAGGCGGTTGCACATCTGGCATTGCTCTTTCTCTACCAACGTTTGGGGGTGGCTCGGCTAAAATAGTTGGTGAACCTCGGCTCGTAGTTTCATTATGATCTATTTTAGACTTAATAAACTTTTTCATAATTTCAGGCTTTGATGCTGATTGGGTTTTTATATCTTCCACACCGGCTCGTGTAAAAACAGTTGACTCTGTAAAGTTTAAAGAAGGTAAATGACAAAAAATGCATAAGAAAAATGTTGCTTTCATTTAATGTTATATGTTTATTTATTTATGCGTTCCTTATGTTTCAAATGGTTACATAATTAGTGACTAAGTATTGAAATAGGAATCACATGTCTAACCCATCCAGTAGCTTGAATTCAGTCCAGAATCCCACTTAAACTCTGAAGTAAGACATTATATCCCCGAAACTTCACTGCTGCATTAAATAACTACAGTTTTCAATCTACTGGGCTGGAAGGGATATGGTATTAATATCAATGGCCCACTCAGCTTCCGACAATATAGTCATTATGCAGGAAGAATTGCTCAAGAACCTTAGCACTTTGGTTACTGATCTCAAATGTGACTTTCAAATAAATTTTAAAATAAACAACAAGACAAGACAAAGCTCATGTGTAACATCCTTATCAAACCTATGCAGTCCTTGTTTTACATATTCCGTACTAGGTACATTTTTAGACAAAAACGCCAGACTAGATAAATCCAACTTCAACTAGGCAAGAGATCAATTGACGGATTCAACTCTGCTGGGCAGTGTTCAGGAATCTCTAAACATCTCGTCTTGTAAGAAAACTTGAAAGTGAATGTGTAGCCAGTAAATGTTGCCAATTATGATATGGATCTGAGACATGATCGAAGTCAATGCATTTCCCTTCGTCATATCAACACTCCTCTTCCCCCGCGACTGCACCTTGACTACGACGGAAAGGGGGTCCATTATCGTGTCGTTTTATGTTTTAACTCGTATGTTCGAACAAAGAGTTGAATCATCGTGCAAATATGTGTTTAATTAAAATGTATATATAAGAACTTTTAGTTTGGGAAAGGAGTTCGCGTACAAAAATGTAAGCAAGTTTTATTTTGCTTTCAATTTATAATAATGAATAATTTTTATTGAAATTATTTTACAATATTAAAATATAGATAGTATATTCGACAAAAGCATTTTAGTGCCAGTGGTATAACTAGTTAATATAGTACTAGTTAATATAAAGCTATATAATTATAAAAAATTATTTGGAAATATAACATCTTACACTTCGAAGTTAAAACAGAAGCTATGTTGGTATTTATTTATCATTTTTCAATAATAAAGAATATTCCAGCCCTTGGTATTTGGTTAAAAACTCTTTTTTAATTAGGAAAACCAGAATTTCAAACTCTAAATGACTATTTAATATTTTAAACGGATTACAGAAGTCACAATTGAAAGGACCAGCTCTACATAATAGTGCAGGCAGTGAAAAAAATTAGATCATTTTGTTAACCTTTTAACTGCGGGTGTCCAAGTCTTAGACATATTTTACCCGCTTTTTCAATGAAGAAACAAAGCATTATGCACTATGTCTAACTCATTCTACCATATGTCGATGTATACAGAATAAAAAAGGATAACATAAAAACCCCATAGCTCACTTTAGTAGGATTTTTTATCTATATCATCTGTTGATTTCGTCCCTTGAGTCAGCCATCAGTGTGATTAAAGCGCGCTAAGCTCAGAGTTGTTTGCAATTATTTCGTATAAATTTTGATTGATTGTGTGAAAAATTGTGATAAAACAATGCCTTGGTCAGTAACCTTTCTATTTGTAATCTCATTTTGTTAATTGATAGAATCAGGCGTTACTTTGCGGAAATCCATTATAATAAAGGATAGTGATTAATTTGCAACATTCCGCTAAGTGTTTTGCCTCTACACGAGGCATCCTCAGGTGATGTAGACTCTATGGCGGCTAACCGCTAAGTCCGCTAGACCACTTAGTTCTTAGCGGTCAGCCACCGTAGAATCTACATCACCTGAGGATGCCTCGTGTAGAGGCGAAACACGTGTCGTATTATCGTCGATGGTGTGTCTTTCCTGAAATAGTGGTGTCGGAAGTAGTGGTGCCGGGAGTAGTGGTGTTGGGAGTAGTCGTGCTGGGACTAGTGGTGACGGAATTAGTGCATGCAATTGAGGGAGGGTGGGAGGTGCTCTTCAATCCAGGTATGACACATCATTGTATTTAATTAGCGGAAGGTTGCAAATTAATCAATATCTTTATTACCTCATTTTGTGTTTAATCTCATTTAGTACGTGTGAAATGGTTTTTAATTTGTATGATGTAAACCGCTATCTTGAAACTAACATACAGGTTGCGGAAAGTTGACTTGAAATGTACGTAAAATTTTAATGTTTTATGTAAAGACAGTTTAAGTAATAGTAATAGATCGGACATCAGCAACAAAATTGTCGTCTGTAACTTTTGTCCGATTTTTACCATTTAGTCTAAGTGACATCATCGAAGGGTCAAGACGCATTTGTTTCATAAATTTAAAAAATATTTTCAAAGAAAATATGCCCGGTTGTGCATTAAGGTATTGTAAGTCACGATATGGAGCAAAAAATGAATGTGATTTCGGTTTATAATCCTAAGAATAATGTATATTTATTATTTACCTAAAAATCTTTCAATTTTATTATTTCTAGTGGATTGTTCTAAAAGAAAGAAAAATTATTGTAATAGGTACTTAAATATTTTATTTTTTTATTTTAATAAAAACAGTTTGTGGTATTTTATGGTCACCTCAGAAACATTTTTATAGGGGTTTTTTAATGTACATTTTATTTGTATGTACTTTGCAAAATTCGTATATGAATTTCCTTTTTTAATACAAAAAAATCTGCTTTTTTGTCTTGTGGTAGTTTTAATTTTGCACATTTTTTTGCTTTAGAGGTGTGCGAACGTTACGTGGTAGAGTAGCTTCTAGTGGTAGAGTAGAGACACGGAAGGCGATGAAGCGAGAGGCGACGTCGCAGGAGGCGATGACGCTGTAATTAAGTGGGGAGTTAAGTAAGTAGCCACTTGTTATAGGAACTGTTTTATAAAGTGAGCGTTCGTATATTGTTACGCTCAATTATATGTCTATGTTATAGCAGAAGCACTACTCTGGGCGTGGATAACCCACCTTCACCGAGCGTGAAAGTAAAATAAAAAAGATTAAATGTGAGGCAAAAGTATTTTTCAGGTAATAAACGGCTCTCGATAATGAAATCGGTGATTTCCTCAATTATGGTTGGTAATTTTTATTACACTCCAGGTTTTGATATTTTTATAGGGATGTAACGATTCCGATACCGATATATCGACCGATATAATCGGCAGACCGATATATCGGCATCGCCGATTATATACAACCAATATCAAGAGTTTAAGAAGCACACGAAACAAACAACGCACCCGCGACGTTCTTGCTTAGCTCAGTTGACTCAGAGTATCTGTTTTCAACTGCAAGTCTCATCCAAAATCATTTGCATAACATATATAGAATAATTAAATCTAAAAACAAACTTTGTTTTCTTAACAAAAATCTGCCAAAAGTTAACTTTAATTAACGACCGGTTTACTTGATCACTTTGTGTAATGAAAATTACTATCTAAATTAGAGCTTTGATTGCTTGATTATTACATATAAATAAAGGTTTTCTTTGAATTTTGAATTGAAATTTTATGACATTTTTCCTTTTCAAGGTACAGTCTGATAAATATAGGTAACTTTTATGCATAATAAAGAAAATTATTCATTATTTATTTGTTTTTCTATTTCTACTAAGCCACAGATAAAGGTATCAGTATCGGTATCACCGATCATTTACTGCAATAATCGGTATCGGTATCGGCACAATTATGTATCGTTATATCCTTAATTTTTAATGTATAGTTTGGTAGCCGACAATTGTTTTTTTCTTCATAGGGAGCGAAGATGAAGACGATTTAGAGAAGCGCGAAGATGACGATAGCAGTGAGCTCACGCTTCCCCGCGCATTGCTGATGGTCTTTGAGCCGGAAGATGACACGCTCGAGAAGGCAGAAGCGGCTGGGAAAATTGATGTGCCTTAGTTCATACCACCACCCCTGAATCACAAGTCAACCCCGGTGGTAATCAATATATTTTAATAATTGATTTTTGTTTACATTGCCTCATGGCCCCTCTAGTTTTTATGATTTTTGCTAGAGGAGTTACCCCAGCGATCCAGTTTCGCCCGCTGAGCGTCGGGAACTATTTGTGAGTGACAGTGACATACAACAAATCCATATGATATATTCACAAGGATTTGGAATAGTTCAATCATGGGAACGCGCAGCTGTATCCATCTATCCTTTCATCATAGTCTTAAAAGTCATTAAAGGCCACTGCTGAACATTACCCATAGATTGCCTCATAGGGAGGGTTTTGCCATAGTTGACATGCTTGGCGAGCGGGTTGACAACCGCAGCTTTTTTTTATTTTGAATTGTTATCAGGAAGATGCTGCTGCCTATCACCTGTTTAAATTTCCCTCTGTCTTCCTTACGACACCTACTGGTCGATATTGAGTAGTGGATATTCTTACACCACCACTACACTAATTAGGTTGAGACAAATATAGATGAAATATATGTGTATTTCACAATTAAATTGGCAATGGGGGTTCTTTTTTTAATCTTTTTTAATGTCGCTTGGCAGATTTCAGTTATTAAATAGGTGGATTAATTTCAACTATAATACACTTCTAATGCCAGATCCATCACCTAGAGGCTAAATTATTCTAAATAGCACTGTTTGTCTCATTTGAATTTCAAATTTACAACTTTATTTAACTTTCATCAAACCGTCGCGCTAGATGAGTCGCTTATTCTATGAAAGGGGTGGCTTAATATGAAGCAATATATACCAAACCAAAAGTTGGTGGTAGGGATTAAGACCCTATGAGGTGTGTGACTCCTGCACAAGATGTTTGTGGAGGTTTGAGGTACATACGGGTGCTGAGGTTGAGATTGCATGATTATTTTGGTTTCTGCTGGTTAGGCATACCAAAAAAATAAACTAGTGCTCACAACCTTGTATGATAATTTGTCTAAAGTTGATACTAAAAAAAATCTAAAATATTTTGGTTTTGGACTCAAGGCTTGAGTAAAAAGTAAATTTCATTTCAAAATTTATTTCTGTGCCTTAAACAATTAAATGCAGTATAAAAATTTTTTTGGCCGACTCAAGCTTGGCCACCATGAATGCCAAATCCAGTCCAAGCTACATTCCACATTCGAGTAAGTTGATTATTTGGTACTTGTTAGCTTATTTTCAATGCGTTTTAGGATAAAAAAATTTATTGCAGCCTATAATTTATCACATAAAATGTTGTAAATGCATTTAAGGTTAAAATTATTTAAGGTTAAAATAAAACAAAATTGAATTATTAAAGAACTTTGTTTCATTGAGAAATGACATTTATGACTTTACTCAACATTTACTTACACTTATTACTTTGGGACTTTATTAAATTTATGTACCCATTTATAGGAAATTTCATAAAGAATTTAGAAACGTATACATGTTATAGTATTTGAAATACCAGAATCAAGAAATTTGCGTTAAGACGGACTGCGTCCAATCAGTCGTCAATTTTTACTAAACAGCTCCGCAGTCAATGGAGTAGGGGTTTAGAGTATCTGCAGCTGAAAGGTTATGTAATTCTTGAGATATCTTATATAAAGAGAATTTATGACACAGACGAAAGGATATAAAGAATCCTTGTATATTTTCTGGGACTTTGTTATAAAATCCGAGATTATGAACGTGAGCAGAAGCAAGTCCCCTGGACATGATGGTCTAAGTATTGATCGTTTAAATATGAAGGTGTTAACCTGTCAAAGGTCCTGTCCTTGTTCTAGACAATGTGTATCAGTCACCCTATCTCCTTTACAACTACAGTAGCAAAAATATTGGATAGTTTGCTAGATGCATGTTTGAAAAAGCATTGTGATTGTATGATGCTCAATTGAATTTTATTTTTAATTTCAACAAGGATTGTAGTCTGAGAGCAGTATTTTAAGCCTCAAATTAAAACTGTATGTCCAACATTCTCCAGATCAATTGAAGTTTTGTACAGATCTCTCCAAAGCATTTCAATTTGTGTATATATACACAAATATACCTAACATTACCCTAAATGGTGTGAACGTTAATATATAGTTAAATATCTGGGGCATTATTTTACTGACAACCTTAAGGACAATGTAGATACAGAGGAACTAGGAATATTATACTTTCGGCACGTTTCTCTAACTAATTTTCATGCCTTTAGTTATCTTGTCTATAGCTTTTATGACATCTTCCTGCAATATAAGGAATATTTGAAAAAAGTTGTTTTCAATGGAATTGTGGCTGTAAAAAAAGTGTAGGCCAGGTAGGTAGGTCAATTACTGAATACACAGCATAGATATTATTAGTGATAAAACACTGGTCAACAACTGGAACATTGTGAATTTTTGAAGAAAATTAATATAATAATTTTTTGAAGTATCTTTAGGGAATATAAATGTAAAAGAAAATATAAAAAATGTATTAAAAAAACAAATCACCAGTTGTTGACCAAATTGAATATTACTGGAAAATCATAGAATTTGTGTTCCAATTGTTTACCAATGACAAACATTGATTTAAATTATCAATATTTGATAAAATAAGATGTTATATTATTATTATATTCAAGATATCATATAGTTAACTCGAAAATAGGTTACAATAACTGATATAAAAAAGATTTAAAAGGATTGGAATAAATTACTGTCATATGCACGCTTAGTAAAATGGCCGTCTGGAACAAAGTGAATGATTGTCATTACAGATTGTTGGTATTTTATTGATAAATATGGGGTGTGTATTAAAATTTCTGGCCAGCAAAAGTTGAAAGAACTGTTTGACAGCGACTTCACACAGAGATGTGGTTTTGCAAGCTTAAATGATTGAGACAAAACAGACTGGGACCCTGATTAAAGAAATTAAGTCCTCTCATCTCTTATCCCTATATATCCTATCTCTTATCTCTACATATCTTACTATACCCATATGAATGACTTTAAAAGAGAGGATCAGTCTCACATCTAGCCAGAGATTTAAATATATATACTATAGAGCGGTCATTGGGAACATTTGCATACAAAAACTGTGACCTCGCGCGTGTGTTACGCCCTCTAGCGAAACATAGCAATACTATGCTAAATAATTATTTGGAAAATATTTTAGCTATTCCCCATTGTGCTACTAAATATAAGGTAAAAATCCATTTTAGGCACGTCATCAATCACTAACATATTGGTAAATATGTGGTGGCACTGTCGTCGCACTACAAGCAAAACACATCAAAGCCTAAATTGTGCTATCAAAGTTCCGAATCAAAAACAGTATATATAGAATAGCTCTGAACTATCACATGGAGCTCTGGTCGCTCCTCAGGCAGAACACCTCGCCCGGCGGGAGATCTCCCCTTTCTCTCCTTCGGCCACAAATAAATAGTGATGTTACTGGATAACAGAGGGCGCTAATTACAATAATAAACCTTCTAGAACAATCTACTAGAAGTAATAAAATTATTTAAAGATTATTTGGCAATTATAACATTATTCTTACAATAATAAACCAAAATCATGTGCATTTCTTGCTTGCTTGCACATATTGTGACTCAAAATACCTTAATGCACAACCGGGCATATTTTCTTCAAAATATTACAGACAACAGTTACAGATGACAATTTTGTTGCTGATGTCCGGTCTATTACTACTACTTATGTCTTTGTAACTAGCACATGCCATAGCTTGGTTCTCAATAAAACTGAAATCTGGGATTCCATAGCATCTACCAGTTTAATATTGTCATTGAGAAAATAATTCCAGATGTTAAATCATTTACAATCTTGCTTACAAGAACTATGAAGGGTGCAATATTATCAATGGAATAGAAGTCATACAAGGACTGGATAAGTGGTACAGGTTGTTATGAATTTGTGATTAAACATTCATCAATTCTGTGGATAAACTAAATTAATGAATTATCAGATGTTTGTGATTTACCACAACTTAATTAGTATATTTTGTATATGAGGAGGTTGGGATTCATAAGAAACCCTCTTTGGACTATTTTTTTTTTTTTTTTTTTTTTTTATAGGATAGGGTGACAAACGAGCACACAGTCCACCTGATGGTAAGCGGTTGCTGCGGCCCATAGACATCTACATCTATCCTCCATTACAAATCAAAATGCAGATGCGTTGTCACCCGTGAGGACTGAGATGGAATGCCTCATTTCCAGTAAAAAGGGTCTCCGGTTCTCTACACTCACCATACGAAATACAGGCAGCATTAAGCTACTATTTCACGCTGGTATTCTGTGAGAGCGTGGTCCTTCCCCGGTCGAGCCGACCCATTCGTGCTACAACTATACTACTAATATAATTGCAGCATGGCTCTACCACGTATAAAACTAGTACGACTAGTAGAATCTTCTCCCATTTTATTTCTACTAATTACATATAAAACAACACAATGTAGTATTTATATCTATTATAGCTAATAGCAAAAGGAAGAATGATAAAAAGATTAAATCAACAGATCTATGTATTCCTCAAAAATCGTCCAAAAAATCCTTGGATTTACTTAGTTACACCATTTGTACCCTAGGTAAATAGTTAAGGTATATTTACCTGGGACAAGGTAAACAGTAAGATCCAACTGACGACACGCGCATACATCCTATTTTTTAAGTTTATAAAAATGCATAATTAATCGAAAATCACTTACCTGCCTGCGTAAACTGCATTTACTAATTCAACCACCGACGCGTTTTCTACACAAATAAAGAATATGCATAGCCAGGAAAACTTAATTTGTAATGTTAGAGCTACCTTCACAAATAAAATAACTAAAAAGCTATGTATTTAGCAAACTATTTAAATAATTTCTCTTTGCCCGGGTACAGCGTTCATCAAAATTTCAAATAAAGAGTATTTTACACGAGAGCTTCCTATATCTATGACACGAGGATCAAAATGATCAAAATGGCCACACAAGAAAACAGACGAGACGAAAGAAAATGGCTGTCATTTTTTTTTACATAGCTGTCACCCAGTCACCTGTCAACTTGTCAGCAGGCAAAGCTGCCAACTACGAAATTCAAAAATACCCGAAATTCTTGACTAAATTTCCGATTACGGAAAAGGAATTCGTCACGTCTTTAAAGGCATTATTTATGAAACTCGTTAGGTAAATATTAATATTTTAGCGTTGACATTCAGTGCGAAAACAAATATTTTCTTAATTCCTTTGTGTTTATGAGAGGAACATTTTACGGCAAAGACGAATTGTAGCTGCGCTAAGCTAAATATATACGAAATAGGTTCGCATCTTATTTGAAAGTTATTACTTAATTAAAATGAAAAACCTAGAAAAAAATCCTATCCTAATAACTAAAAGTGCCGTGTAGTGGCGGCTGAGAATATCCACTACCCCATATCTTCCCGTGGGTGTCGTAAGAGGTGACAGAGGGAGACAGGCAGGATATGGGCAGCAGCATCTTCCTGATAACAGCAATGATATAATAAAAAACTGCGGTTGCAAACCCGCTCGCCAAGCGTGGCAACTATGGCAAATATCCCCCCATGAGTAAGATGCAAACAAACGGCCCCCAGTCCCCGGCGGCCCCGCTATTCCTGGCTACGGTGGCGACCATGGTAACGGCGGGGCAGGGAGTGCTAAGAATCTCCGGTGGAGGTTCGGTTGCCACCTACGACGACTCGATCTGGCAACATATAACTGACAACTGAGGACTGACGAAAAGATACTGGAGTTGGAAGAAGAGGTAGACAAGTTGCGCTGGCATATTATTGGGTTATCCGAGGTCCGAAGAGACGGGGAGGACACGGTAATCCTCGAGTCCGGCAACTTGTTCTATCACCGGGAGGGCGACCATCTGTCCCAAGGAGGTGTCGGATTTATCATCCACAAGTCTCTCGTCAACAACGTGGTAAAGATTGGGAGTGTGTCGACGAGGGTCGCGTACCTGATACTCAGAATCACCAAACGGTATTCGCTGAAGGTCTCAGCGCAACGACACAATATTTCTAGAGTCTTGCATTCCTCCAAAACCCACTACACGGTGTTGATGGGAGACTTCAACGCAAAACTAGGCACAAGAGAAAGCGGTGAGCTGAAGTTAGGGAAATTTGGAGTAGGGCAACGGAACCGTAGGGGCCAGTAGCTGGCCGTCTTCATGGAGAAAGAGGAACTCTTTATGATGAACTCTTTCTTGCAGAACCGGCCCCACAGAAGTGAACCTGGTTGAGCCCCGACGGTTCGACAAAAAATGAGATTGACTTCATTATGACGCCCAGACGCCAACTGTTCAGTGATGTCTCAGTGATCGCAAGGATGAAAACTGGCAGCGATCACCGAATGGTTAGAGGCACACTGAACCTAAACGTTAAGTTGGAGAGGTCTCGTCTAATGAAGTCAACGCTCCGTCCCCCTCGTGCTCTAATCCAGAATCCCGAAACCTTTCAGCTCTAGTTACGTAACCGCTTTCAGTGCCTAGAAGATTGCAATGCAGTGGACGATATGAATGACAAGCTCGTGGAAACTGTCCACATCGGTCGGAGCTAAGTTCTGCAAGACCGGCCGCAGAAGAACGCAAATGCTCTCCGATCACACTCTTAATCTCATGGCTGTTAGACGGGAGATGAGGCTGCAATCGTCAACAGATTTGACAGCATACAGGCAACTGAACAGACAGATCTCCAAATGCATGCGGCGAGACTTACGCAAATTTAATACTGCTCGTATTGAAGAAGCGATTGAGCGGAACCAGGGCTCCAAAGTCTTTGCCAGAGATCTGTCTGCCAGAAAGACCCAACTGTCAAAGCTGAAGACTGGGTGTGGCAGCATCGTTTCCGGGACACCTGAGATTCTGAGTGAGATTGAGAGGTTCTATGGGCAGCTGTACACATCATCGTTGGAAGCCATACGCAAGTGTGAGTAACGATCCAAGAGCGGGTCTTATCCAACACTATTCCGATGACACCCCGGACGTCAGTCTGAGCGAGATTAGAATGGCTCTCCAGGACCTTAAAAACGGCAAGTCCCCGGGCGAGGATGGAATTACAGCGGAGCTTCTGAAAGCGGGTGGAAAACCGGTACTTAAAGTCCTTCAGAGGCTCTTTAATTGCGTCCTCCATGGTGGCACTACTCCGGAGGCGTGGAGCAGAAGTGCGGTGGTCTTGTTCTTCAAGAAAGGTGACAATGCCCTCTTGAAGAACTACAGACCGATATCCCTTCTGAGCCGCGTCTACGTGCTGTTTTCAAAAGTCATTACGAATCGTCTCGCACGCAGACTCGACGACTTCCAGCCTCCCGAACAAGCCGGTTTCCGAAAAGGCTTTAGTACCATATACCACATACATACCCTTCGGCAAATTGTACAGAAGTCCGAAGAGTACAATCTGCCACTTTGCCTGGCGTATGTGGACTATGAGAAAGCTTTTGATTCCGTCGAAATTTGGGCGGTGCTACAGTTTCTTCAGCGGTGCCAAGTTGACTGACGGTATATCGAAGTGCTGAAGTGATTTTACAGTAGGGCTACAATCTATCCGAGTACAGAACCAGAGTACGAAACCTATCCAACTGCAGAGAGGTGTAAGACAGGGTGACGTTATTTCCCCGAAACTCTTCACCGCTGCGTTGGAAGACGTTTTCAAGCTACTGGACTGGAAAGGATACGGTATTAACATCAATGGCGAGTACATCACTCACCTTCGATTTGCCAACGATATAGTCCTTATGGCAAAATCGCTGGAGGATGTAAGCACTATGATCAATGACCTCAATGGTGTCTCCCAACGGATAGGTCTTAAGATGAACATGGACAAAACAAAGATCATGTTTAATGTCCATGTCACACCTATGCCGGTAGTTGTTGGAAGCACTATGCTCGAAGTTTTTGACGAGTACGTTTACCTGGGACAAATACCGACTAGGTAAGTCCAACTTCGACCGAGAGATCAAGCGACGGATTCAACTCGGCTGGGCAGCGTTGGGGAAATTACGACACATCTTCTCGTCAAGTATACCTCAATCTCTGAAAACTAAAGTGTATCACCAATGCGTGTTGCCAGTTACGGATTTGAGACGTTCACTGCTGGCCGTTTGAGGACGCTCAAGGTCGCTCAGCGAGCTATGGAGAGGGCTATGCTCGGAGTTTTTCTGCGTGATAGACTCAGAAATGGGGATATCCGCAGTAAAACCAGAGTGACCGACATAGCCCAACGGATTAGTAAGCTGAAGTGGCAATGGGTCGGCCATATAGCTCGAAGAACCGATAACCGATGGGGAAGAAAGATTCTCGAGTGGCAGCCTCGTACCGGTAGGCGTAGTGTAGGGCAACCCCTCACTAGATGGAGTGACGACCTGGTAAGACATGCAGGAAGCCGATGGATGCAGGTGGCTCAGGACCGTGCTTTGTGGCGTTACTTGGGGGAGGCCTATCTTCAGCAGTGGACTTTTGAAGGGCTGTAATGATGATGATGAATGATGGTGGATAATTATAAGTATATCAATATCCGAATTTTATATATAAGTTAAATAATCGATAAATCAAAAATCCAATATCCTAAAAAATACGAACAGTTTTAGTTTGAACTGATCAGTTGGAATTATCAGTTGAACTTACCGTGTGTTGCGACCATATCACTTAGTAAAATTAAGGATTTTATTAACCCGGTTAATAATACGTATTTATATCAACGAAAGATGAATAATGCAGAAACAAATCGTAGTTGAATAATGTACAACTTCGTACTATCGTTGTATAATTTAAAATACCTATATTGTGAAAAGTTCACTATGAAATCTACTTCAATTCAGCCGATATATTTCAAATTCTCCTTAGACTTAGTATGGGTTTGTGTGTGTGTGTGTGTGTGTGTGTGTGTAACTGTGTTTGTTTAATCGACACTTAGTTTGTGTCACGGGACACTGCTATGACAGTTTCATTTATAGAATAAGGGTGCCAAACGAGCACACAATCCACCTGATGGTAAGTTGGTGCTGTGGTCCATAGACATCTACATTTATTCTAGATTAAAAATTAAATGCAGATGCGTTGTCAATGACTAAGATGAAATGCCTGGTTTCCAGTAAAAAGGGTCACTGGTTCTCTACACTCAACATAAGCCTTAAGCTGCTATTTTACGCTGGTATTCTGTTAGAGCGTGGTCCTACGATACTGTTACCTATCTCACGTTTCATACCTCTCTGTCGTCTTTTATGATACTCACGGGATGGTATGGGGTCCTTAGAGTTTCTAAGTAATAATATATATTATTTGGTAGGAGGTAGTGAATAATTTTTCACGGCTTCTACACAGCACTATCATGATCTTGCCTTACCTTCATGATTTAGAAATATTTTCATCCAAGCAAATAAAGCTTTGTTGAATATAATCGATGGTTTATATTCTCGGCTAAGCAAGTGGTAAATCTATAAAAATAAAAATCAGTTACCGCATGTATGAAAGGTCATTACTTTAAAAAGGTTGGACAAATTTCAATAAATATTCACACTTACAATTGGACCCGGTAAATGGCTTTGTTGTCGATATCTAGGAAACAGTCGTGCGTAGTTAATTTGATCTCTTGGGCGCCTTATGAACTTGAGTGGCTGTCGTCATCAACAGTCCTCTGGGTCGAGGTCTCGTCAAAATCTCCCAAAAACTTCGCAATGTGACGGATCAGTATATTGTGAAGAAAAAATAGATAAAATGAAGATTCTGAAAAAAAAATGAGTGGCTTAGAAGGGCTAGAACCCAGATCCATAAAGCCAGCTACATAAAAAAATAAAAAATAAAAGTAAAGTAATAGGCTCAGAAGGTCGAGTAGCTCCTCTACACGATGGGCCAGCGCTGGCCCAGCTAGATGACTATGCGATGGTTGAAACGCAACTACACGATGGTGACATTCAGTGGCGATCGAAACGTTTATCGAGATGGACGTGGATGAATTAGTCGCTGCGGCAATATACCTATACAGACACATACACATACACATAGCCCTTGGTTGTGGCTTCAGACACAACCATTAGCCCGGCTCTGGGGGAGGTAGAGGCATCCTCTCTATCTCCCACTAGAGTAATTCCTGTCTGGCACGTCCAAGCCGCGGGGGTGGGCGCCGTTTACTTCAGTAGGCCGGAATAAATTAGTGGCCAAGTTCAGGCAGGGACCCAGTGCTGTGGGGTATAAACAGTCCCTTACCCAGGGTTACGGGTGAAGACTTCAACGGCTGTGAAGGCGAAGATAATAGTTATCGGTACGGCGGAGCAGGCGGAAGAAGCACAAACCCAGTGGAAAGCTGCTCTCATATATTGAGACCCCAGGTTACACTGGAGCTGCAACACCATGCAGGGTGATGTAGTAGGGATGGCAGCGGAAGAGACCTCAGTCCAACGGCGGCTCCCAAGCCCTTCAGAGGGGTTACTGCATTGGCGTCAGGTGGCAACCGGCCTTAAAACAAATAGCCAAAACGTTTTTCTCCTCACATGAAAGCACAAGACAATAATACAGGGCAAAATACTAGGGCGTACCCCCAAGCGACGCAAATGCGAATACGATGAATCAGATACTCAATGTCAAAACTGCTAGGGCGTCCCCCCGAAGCGACGATTACTTAGACAAGAACAAACATTCGCATTTACATACTATTAACAAAATAAGACTGGCAACATGGAACTTGGGATCTCTTACAGGAAGGAGCCAAGAATTAAGCAAAATCCTAAAGAATTAACATATAATTAACATTTGCTGCATACAAGAAACGAAATGCAAAGGCTCAAAATCTCGAGACATAGGAAACGATTATCAGCTTATATACCACGGTATAGACAGTAAAAGAAATGTGGTAGCGATAGCCTTGGATAAAAACTTTAAGAGCCGCATAGTAAACATCACCCGGAAGAGCAACCGTCTAATTGCTGCTAAATTGGCACTGGATGATCAACAAATAACTAACATCTTATCAGTATACGCACCACAGACGGGTTGCGCGGAGTCCGAGAAATCTCAATTTTGGGAAGACTTGGACGATCTAATACATGAAATACCATTAAATGAACGTAAAATAATAGGAGGGGGATTTAAATGGCCACGTAGGAGCTAAAAGTAATACATACGGAGCGGTACATGACGGTTTTGGACTAGGCGAGCCAAATAAGCAGGGAGAAGACATTCTAGAATTTGCAGCCAGACACTCTTTAACTCTCATAAACACAAATTTCCAAAAGAAAAAAGAACATCTAATCACGTATAAATGTGCAGGTCGAGTGTCACAAATAGACTATATTATCGCCGACGTGGATGCCAAACAAAATATCAAGGACTGCAAAATAATCCCTGGAGATTCTCTAACATCACAACACCATATACTTGTAGTCGTTTACTCTCTGTTCAAACCTATAAAAACTTTTGTAGATAGAACACCGCGTACTAAGTGAAAAGATCTGAATAGCTCTAAGGGCGAATCACTGCGAGGTGTAATAACGGAATACCTAGACTCTGATATTGGAGTGAACTACGGAAACGCCGAAGATATGTGGTCTAAGTTTGAAGCGCATTGTAGAGCTAAGGCAGCAGAAATCCTGGGAGTCTCCAAAGGACCACCCAGAAATGAGAAGGATCTTAACTGGTGGAATGACAATGTGAAGAAGACTCTAGCGAATAAGAAAGACCTCTTTAAGAAATGGCAAAGCTCGCAACTAGATGAAGACAAAGACTCATATAAAGAAGCGAAGAAACAGGCAAAGAAATGTGTAGCCATAGAAAGAGCAATTAGCAACCAAGCCTTCTACAATAATTTGGAATATGCTAAAACTGTAGAAGAAGTATTAAAAGTAGCAAAATTTAGAAACAGGACCACTAGGGATATAAAGACAAACAATTACATTAAAAGTAAAGACAAAAAATTGTTAACAAACAACTCACAAATTATAGATAAATGGTATGAATATTATAAACAACTATTAAATGAAGAATTTCTAAATGAAGACCCTACACCTTGCAAATCTACATCTGGACCAATACCTAAGGTGGATATAGCTGAAGTCAAACAGGCAATAGCCAAAATGAAAAACCGAAGAGATACCAGCGGATCTATGGAAAGGCCTTGGTACAATAGCGGCAGTATGGTTAACCAAGCTTTTAACCGTTATTCTAACGACTAATCGCATTCCGGACTCTTGGCTTTAAAGCTATCTACTACCGTTCTATAAAAATAAGGGCGATGTAATGCAGTGTTAAAACTATAGAGGTATTAAATTGACCTCACATACACTTAAAATATGGGAACGAATTATTAATAAACGGCTCACTAACATTGCTGAAATATTTACAGCATCCAGATCAACTATTTCAAACGATTAGAATACTGATGGAAAAACATAAAATAAACAATAAAGACCTAACTAGAATATAGAAAAAGCCTTTGATCGAGTTCCACGTAAGCTGATATGGCAGGCACTTCGTGCCCAAAGGGTGCCAGAGTATTATATCGAACTTATAAAAGATATGTAATGCAAGGCCAACACGAGAGTCAGAAGCCCAACCGGCGTGAGTAAAGCTTTTGAAGTCAAAGTGGGTGGCCATCAGGGATCTACTCTAAGTCCCTCCTATTCAATCTGGTGATGGACTACCTCACTAAGGATATACCTGCCTCATTGCCATGGACTATTCTATACGCGAATGACATTGTCTTAGCTGCTGATATCGCAAGCCATTTGCAGGAAACTCTTAATACGTGGACACACGCTCTTGAAAAGTACGGCCTGAGGGTGAGTAGGAGTAAAACTGAGTATTTGAAATGCCCTTTCAGTGGAAACGCGGTATCTGAAACTATCTGTATTGGGACAACACCTATTCCTACAGTAGATAAATTTAAATACTTGGGCTTTATGCTTACCACAGATGCAAATGTTGACACAGACGTGGCCCATAGAAATAAGTGCCGCGTGGCTGAAATGGTGATCACTTACAGGGGTATTGTGTGATCCACGTATTCCCATAAAAACTAAGGGCAAAGTATATAAAACCGCAGTACGTCCCGTGCTATTGTATGGTTCTGAATGTTGGACAACAAAAAAGACGCATGAGCAAAAGGTCCATACTAACGAAATGAAGATGCTTAGGTGGGCGGGAGGTGTGACTCGGCTTGACAAAGTCCGCAATGAACATATACGTGGCAGCTTTAAAGTCGCACTTATTACAGATAAAATCATTGAAAATCGCCTAAGATGGTATGGACATATTAAAAGACGCAGCGAAGTTCATGCAGTTCAAATAGCTCTAAGCTTGCCAGAAACAAAGAGAAGCAGAGGACGCCCGCCAGTGACATGGTGGTCTAATATCGCAAGAGACCTAAGGAAAGCCCAGTTGCCGGATGTGACAACCCAAGACCGTTTGTCTTGGCGCAGACAAATGAGGAGACCCAAACCCAAATAACGTGATCAGGGATGGAAGAAGAAGGCAATATACCTATACAACACGTACTGTTATTTTCTTAATGTGCACAATAATAGAGTTATCAAATAGAAATGGCGTAGAAGATGATGGTGGATGTTAACTATCCATCTCAATAGAACTACATAATATGTTCTTAGTCGATTTGGTTTTTCTTTTTAAACACAAATAATTAATAATTTAATAAATAATTATTAATTAATTATTTAAAATGAATAAAGAACAAATTATGTAAATGTATCTGATTTTAGTAGCTCTATGATTCAAATTTTATAACTTTATTATGAGGCCGCATATTCAACATTTTTAATTCTTTAATAATTAATAAACAAAACATGAACGTCCACACTCAACCGTCGAGCGCTCAAATCTGCGGAATGAGCCACGTGTAGATGCCTACCGCCATCGCTGGCTCACTACCTTTGAGGTGCGGTGAAAAACCGATACCATCACTATCCCCAAGACCATCGCACGCGCCATAAGCCATCCGACACAACTACGCCCTCCACACGCTGGCCCATCATAGTGGGCCATCACGATGGCCCATCGTGTAGAGGGGCTTTAGAAACCAGAGCCGTAAAGCCAGTTAGTAAAAAATGTTAAGTAACGTCACACATAATACTACTCATGAAGGTTAGAGAACAGGAGAACGATCACCGTAGAAAATAGTGTCCAGAAATACGGACACCATAAGTGAGGCGCTATCACTCGAAGTTCGGTCAATAAAAGTCATTTTCAGTCTATTTTTTCGATCAGATGCTAAACCATTTGCACATCCACGCACAATAAAATATTTCTCCATTTTTAATGTTTCTTTTTGTCAAAAATTACAAAATTACGGAGCATGAAAACTTTTATATTAAAAATGAAATGAAAATTTGTACATTATTCAACTAACTTCATCTACGTGTACATAAATAAATAGCTAACATAACAGCTAACTTCGCAGTTACTACTCACCGACGTCAGCGCCGCTATACATTCTACAATTTTCTAGGACAGGCGGGCTATGCTTTAGTACGTAGTGATCGCTCTCCTGTTCTCTAACCTTCATGATACTACTCATGGTTCTCTAACCTCCATGATACACTAATGCACTAGGTACTACAATACTAGGAATGCCACTTTTTTTGTAAATCAGAATCGTAGACAGAGAAACCAATAGACTAATCATTAGCGTGGCCTCGAGTGAGAAAGGACGATAATGTAGTTTTAGGTTACACAATAATCTTTAGGACTTTTAAACACATTTAGATAAAAATTTTAATTGCTAAGAACTGAACTGAACAAGATTCACCAATCTTAAGCTCACAAAACACTTTTTTCTCACTTAAACCAACTTGTAAACTCCTTAGATAGCTACGAACTGTCAAAGTTATTTAGCAAAGTGTAGTTTGCTAAACAAAAAAAAAACGGCATGGAGAAAGGGACAAACAATCACACCGCTCTGTCTCATTTTCATGCAAAACGTATGCATAAATCTATCTTTATCGTGTGCGAATGCAAAAGAAGGCGTCAATTTGTCTATAGGTTTCGCTATCTACGATGTCAGTGATCAGAACATACGAGTGTACTTACTCTCATATTACTTTCCTCTATGCTCTCATATTTGGCATAGTATAAAGCGTAGACAAAGAAACCAATAGACTAATTAGCGTGGCCTCGAGAGAGAAAGGAAAAATAACGTAGTTTTAGGTTATACAGTAATCTTAAGACTTTTAAACATATTTAGATGAAATTAAAACGTTTATTAATATAGTTCTGTAACGAAATTTAAAACAACAATTGAATTTTTTACGTAATACCAGATAAAATGTACTATACCAACTTGTAAACTCCTTAGATCGCTACGAACGGTCAAATGTTGTTTAGCAAAGTGTAGTTTGCTAAAGAAAAAAACCGGCACGGAGAAAGGGACAAACAATCACACCGCTCTGTCTCATTTCTATGCAAGACGTATACATAAATCTATCTTTTTCTTGTGCACATGCGAAAGAAGACCTCAATTTGTCTATAGGTTTCTCTGTCTACGGTATAAAGAGACAAAAGATGACCACTTGAACAGCACCGCACTTTAATCAGTCACCACAGAACACTATTACTCCTATCGGATCAGTCACTCGCTAGGCGCTTGTAGAGTTGTTATGTATTGTGTTGATTTAAAAAAAATCTCTTGACAAAAATATGCCGTCATGTGTATTTAGATATTGCACAATTAATTCTAGAAATGTCAGTAAAAACCAAGGAATTAATTTTCATCGGTTAATAACATACTTAGTAAATAAAAAAATATTAAAGATTAATAATAAAAGAAATAATTTTTAGGATGCCATTTCGTGTCATGGAATATAGATTATGAAATTAATTTGTTCAGATGCGACATTTCTATGGGTTCTTAAGCATAGGACGAATATATCTATATATACATAGTTATCATAATTAGGCTTAATTTTTATATTCAAATCTGCTCATTATTCTTTTATTTTATTTTTAGGTATCCACGTCAAAGTCAAAGTGGAATAAATTCGTCAAATTTAACTCTCGCGTGCCCAGCATTAATGATCGACTCTTATTCTAATTAAATAAATATATTTCTAATTTAAATTATAAATTAAGTTTTGTTAAACATATATTTAGTAGGTTTTTTTATTTCACATAGATAAGATACCTTTTAAAATATTCAGATAAAAATATGATTAAAAAGTAATTGTGATATAATATTATGTAATATTATATTAAATAAGCAAATATAATATACAAATAAATGACGAAGTTTAAAAATTGTTCTCGATATAATTTACCTATTAAACAATACAATCTACTATTACCTACCAATCGTTCTACCTATGTTTATTCTATGAAAAAAAACAACCGTGCGAACACAGAGTAGCGCACATTTTTTGTTGCAATAGCTGTTCTAGTACTTAAAGTACATATTACTTCAATGCCTAAAACCTATGGAGTGTAGAGGTAAGGAGTACAGACTCTGTATAAAAAGTGTCCGTAGGAAAGCGTTAAATAACGGTAGCGCCACTGTAGCTACAGTCTAAATTCTAAAGAACTTATAATTTTTTTTCTTTCACCGTAAAACTTTCACCATAATTCTTTTTTCAATAATTAATTTATTGATTTCAAAATTTTTAGTTTCAAAATCACACTCAACGTATTTTTACGGCCATTTAACATACCCCGTAGCTACTCGAGCGCTGTAGTGGAGAGTTTTAGAACTATTATTTACTATACCCTACCTATAATATACAATAAGTAGGCTACATCACTCCCCCCTGGAGACCGTCACTACGGGCGATAAAAATCTGGAAATATAACTGTGCGTCCTAAACGCGTCCTTCTAACGTCATCCTCAGCTGGAGCATTAAGCTCTTTGTGAACAGGATCAAGGAAGGAACCGGGATCGGGGTCGGATGTGAGAGTGGGAGTAAGGATAGGTTTGGAATATGGGTCTATCAGCATATGAACCGGTTTGAGGCGGTTCATGGATACCGAGACACTTTTATCCTTTGTTAAAATTTTGAATGTTTTCGAATTATGTTCTAATACTTGGTACGGACCAGTGTTAGGGGGATGCAAGTAGCTAAGTTATGCATTGTCCCTTAAAAATACAAGACTTGATGTAAATAAATTTTTGTGCATAAAATTTTTTGCTTTGTAGCTTAAATGGTAATTGGCGCAGTCAGGTGGTAAAGTCGAATATATCGGTTGAGTCGGGAGCTATGGCCTGAAAAAAATCGTCAAGTGAACGTAAAGGCTCTCCGTAAACCAATTTGGCGGATGAGGTTCAAAGATCATTCTTATTGAGCTCTTAATGCCCAGTAACACTGAAGGCAACGTGTCTACCATATTACTATCAGCATGGCACATTATGGCTGCTTTTAACTGACGATGGAATCGTTCCACTAGACCGTTGCAGGCTGAATGATACGAGGTTGTTCTGCGATGTTTGAATCCAATCATGTTTCCAAGGTACTGGAAATCAACGATATTAATGCTTTGGGTATAATGTCTGCCATTGGTATGATTTCTGGCCATCGTATGAAACGCTCAACCTCAGTTAAGCAGTGGCGATAACGCTGAGAAATAGGGAGAGACCAATATGGTCTACGTGCACGAAACTAAATCGGGCGTGAGGTAATTCGGAGGTGCCTAATGGTGAAGATATGTGACGATGAACCTTGGCGCGCTGACAAGCTAAACATAGTCTAGAACACTCCAGACCAGTCTTTACCAACACAAGGCCAGATAAATCGCTCAGCTACAACTTTAGCAATGGCATTGGCACCTGGATGGCTTAGGCTATGAAGACTATCAAAAACTTATCTCCTCCGTGGCTTGGTAGCAAAAGGCCTAGGTGTGGAGGTGCTGACGTTACAATAAAGTTCAAATTGATAGGAATTCTCAACTTTTCCAAGCGGAGTGAAGATTCATCTATCAGAATTTGAGTTAGCTCTCAATCAGTGGCTTGAGATGAAACCAGCACGTCCAAGTCTTTGATACGTGGCAGTGGGTCAGCGACAACATTTTCTTTTCCTGATATGTGTCTAGTCGTCGTATCGTATGTCGTACGTGAACTGCGAGATATAGTCTTCGTCCGTTTTCGCGGAATCATTGCTATCACTCATCTTAATCTTCGTGTCACTATCGGGGTCACCAATGTGGCCGTGGAGGGAAAAGAGTAGATCTCCAGGTAGGCAAGGTGTTCTGCCCGGTGAGCAGTCAACGCTCCGAGTAGTATTCCGGAGCTATTTTATATAAACAGTTTTACTTCGAAACTTTGATATCGCGATTTAGGCTTCGATTTGTCTTGCTTGTGGTGCGACGACAGTGCCGCCACATCACTCCCTTACTAAGACCGGAGGTTGATAGTGCAGTCCAATTGCCGTTGCATATTTAATGCCGGTGGGGAACGCAGGGGCAAGTGACGCCGGTGTGAACAATAAATCGGTGTGTAATGCGTGCCGTACTACGTACTTGCAAGTGATGCCGGTGAGAATTATGTGCCGGATCAAGTGTCAAAAGTCTATAATATATATTTCCTTATAGCATTACTGTCACTAATGTTATAAGTAGGAGTGCTACCGGACCTGGAAAATATGGGCCTGGGCCAAAATCATGTAAGACGGCTTTCATCCACCCAATCCCTAAAAAAGGCAACCGCTCAGATCCGTCAAACTACAGGCCTATCACCTTCTTGTTCTCCAAAGTAACGGAATCCATTATAAACTGCCAGCTCATGCAGTACCCAGAGGATCACCGTTTTCATTGGGATCGATCAGCTGGTGATCTTATGGTCTACCTCACTCATAAATGGACAGAAGCAGTAGAGTCCAAGGGGGAGTCTGTTAGTTCAGACATTGCGAAGGCTTTCGATCGGGTTTGGCACAAAGCGCTTCTTTAGAAGCTCTCATGGGCTTCCTGAGAAATTGTGCAATGGGATCACCAGCTTTCTTGCAGATCGGAGCATTAAGTTCCTTGTCGACGGTGCATGCCCCGACTAAAAGCCTATTAAAACTGTCATTCCACAAAGCTGCGTGCCATCACCAACGCTGTTTCTTCCGTATATCAATGATATATTGCAAATCGGTAACATTCATTGCTACTCGGATGACAGCACTGGTGATGCTCTATACACCGGCCGTGCCAATATTTCTCAGGAAAACGTCACCGAGTACCAGGACAAACTTGTGTCTGAAGTGGAGTCTTTATTGAACAAAGTCTCGGATAGGGGGGCGACTAAATCTAGTCAACAGGTTGCGCGTTTACCGCTAAAAAGAACCCCTTTTTCGTATCTCCTCAGTTTTAAGGCACTCCTCTTGTTGCCTCAGCCAATATCGGAATCCTTGGCGTCGATACATTGAGTGACGTGCAGTTTCGTGGTCACTTGGAAGAGAAGGCGTAATTGGTCTCTAAAAAGCTTGGCGTGCTCAGCAGAGCAGGACAGTATTTCATGCCAGCACACCACCTGCAACTTTACAAGGCGCAGGTTCGGCCGCACATGGAATACTGTTCCCATCTCTAGGCTGGGGCTCCCCAGTGTCAGCTCCTTTCACTTAACCGCATGCAGCACAGAGCGTTTCGAATCGTCGACGACCGAGTGCTTTCCGATCGGCTTGATTCACTGGCGCTGCGAAGAGGTGTCACATCCCATTGCATTTTCATGTGTTTTCTTCCGCGTATGACCACCCTGTGAAATAGTTTACCGCCGGTGATTTTTCCGGACAGAACTTAATCCTTTTTAAAAGGTCGGCAACGCACCTCCAATGGCCCTATTGCAGTGGTTTACGGGCGGCGGTAGTCACTTAATCATCAGGTGAACCGTATGCTCGTTTGCTCTCCTATAAATCCTCTCCTATAAAAAAATGCCATATAACGCATGTGGTAACATTAGATAATTTTTGTAAACAGTTATATTATCGTAAGCATCAAATCCACTGATTTAATGCATTAATCTTATTTTAAAGATGGTTGATGAAGTATTACGAATGTTTGACAAACAAAAATCTGATAAGAATTTCTTTGATGAAAATAATTTATATTTATCTTCTACCTATTCTCAATTAACAATCAAACTACAAATGCTTTGCCACTCGCATTGACTTAGATGAAATGTCTCGTTACTAGTCAAATAATCTCTGGATTGCTGTTTAACGTTTGATTTTTGTGGAGGTGTGGTCTTTTCCCAGCCGAGCCGATCCATTTCTGCTGCACTCATAATATTAAGAGTACTGAAGTGTAATATAATAATATGTGTACGATATTATATTACAAAACGCTAGAGGTATCAGCTATCGGTTATAACTCTAAATGTACTTAGTTATTTAATATTTTAACATTTTCAAATATTTGTTATAAAATATTTAAATAAAAACTTTTTCCTTCAACACTTATCAAATTATTTTTTATTATCTTTTAATCCTATTATAACTTGTAGTTAACTGTTAATTTGAAGAAGTTAAATAATTTTCCTACTTTCAGATGCACTGAAAATGGCACATGATTGGTCCATCCCAGTACCAACAAACCATGGACCAACTACAAAAAAAACAAAAAACTAAATGTAAGTATATAGTATAAGTATATGGTAAAGCTCTTAGCTATCTTAATCTAAGGACATACGTAGTTGAAGAACTTTCAAGAAACTCTGGGTAATGACCTCGTGTCCTAATAACATAATTTTTTAAATACATATTTCAAAACAAGTTATTTCAATAATTATTGTCTGTTTGATTATTAAATTTTGTCATATGAATTTATAATATCTTGTTTTTCGTTTTTCTATAAATACGAATTACATTTCATGACTCAAAAGTTATTATAAAAATGCATTGAATGAATGAATGAAATATACTTTATAGTAAACCAGATATAAATATGAGAGAGAAAAAAATATTTAAAGGTACAATTGGCGGCCTTATCGCTTAGAAGCGATCATAGATATATCAGGCATATATATCAGGCAAACATTGCAGAGTATAAAATGACCTGTGAGAAAGGTTAAGGATGTACGTAGATTGTTGGAAAATACACATGACATAAATAATGATTGATAAATACATACATAATATACTAAATAAATACATTTTAAATACAAAAATATAGACATACATATACGTGTGCTGAAAGGATTAAACAAGTGAGTGTAATCAAAACCTTAAGGCCGAATCCCGAATACTTCTTTCAACCACACGCCGCCAGTACCTACGCTTTGTTTATATAGACATGTATAATACCTATAATCAAAGCCGTACGGGCTTTGGTTATATTTGACTGAGCTAGCTCAGATGCAGAGTAATGAACAACACAGAGAGCATTGCTTTTTTCTTAAATAAAATTTTCTTATTTATAATGTTAATTCCTATAGATTATAAATTCTATACTTTATTCGTTATAAAATATTGTTCGAAAAGTTATTGAATTGATAACGATTTTTTTTTCTTAATTGGTGCATCGTACGTAAAGAACCTCATATAACTGAAAATGTTTGTTCTTGTGAGTCTTACAAGATGCCGTAATGCAAATTGCATGAATAATAAAGAAAAAAAAACTAAAAAGTCGGTGATTGCCCCATAGTGGGGATAGGTACTGTGTATGTAAATTCTCACAAGACTACTCCGACTGGTCAATCACTTCACATCCGAAATATTTCGGTTTTTCTTAATTATGTCTTACCCCATGCTTTCGGACAATACATTGACTGACATTATTTGCGGTCTCTGTGCTTGCACTACTCTGTACATTCTTTTCCGACTGGGTCTTGATATTTACATTTTTAGTGTTTCTCACTTGAAACTAGAAAAGTATAAATGATCAGTTTGGCTAATGTAAATGAGTAAAAATGCAACGTATTAGGCAGCCTCAAACAAAAAATTACCTTACAAAAATATAAGTATTAACCTCAAAATTCGAGCAGCGTTCATGCGATAAACTCTCTTTGTTTTACCACTTAGGTAACATTTATTTCTTTTCCTACCCATATTTACATTTATAGACACTTAAACGCGTATAAAACACTAAATTAACGATTTTCGCTACAGACACATCGACTGTTGTTACCTTACGTCACACGTCGAAGCGCCTGGTAATTTATTACGGCAAACTTTTATCTGGCAATATACGATATTATTATTAGGTGTTTTTAATTAAAACGAATTATGTTAATAAATAATATTTTGTATCGAAAATAAAGATAGCAGGTACCTTCGGAATCACAATACAAACATTTTTACGTAAAAGAATTTTTCCTAAATTAAAATTCACAGAGTTTTGGAAGAACAATAATTTTATATATCATTTCTTAACATTTTTTTATTTGTTGGTATATTCATTTATTTTAAAATTTTAAAATGACGGTGACCTTGTGAAGGACCCGAACAAACCTACAAAAATGTTTCAAAGCTTAGAATTACTTCAGGTCTTTCAAGTCAAGAGTTTCGTTCTAGTCAAGAGAAATACATTAATTTTCGCCAGTTCTCTTCGTATTTGGCCTTAACGTAAGGAAAAATAATTAGTTAGTATTTTTTTAGATTCCTCTAACTATGACTATTTAAGGAGCAGAGAAGAAAAAATAGAAAAAAGGAGAAAACTCTTCTTGTGCACTTTGTTACGCAAGTTTATTAAAGTTTTCAATAGAATTTGCACTTCTAATTTGCAGTGGTATAGAGTTCCAGAACCTAACAACTTCAATATAAAAGGTTCTAAAAGGAAGGAAATGATTACGGGATGGAATTTTTGGGTGCGGTTTTTATCAGAGCGAAGAGAGCGGCAGTGAGTGTCACCAAGAAGCAACAAATCGCTCTTTAAATTAAGCAACAAACATAAATTGCACAAGGACAAACATCCAGACCCGGAACACTATTTTGTGGGCAATACAAACACTTATTCCGTGCGGGATTAGGATCCGCAGCCCTCATGACAGCAAATCAATGCCACCCCTCTCCTTCAGCACGACAGTTTCATCACGCTGGAAACCGCTTTAGGAAAAACTTTATTTTTGAAATACATGTTTACCTACAAATTATGCTAATAAATGTAGAATATTTTTTAGTATTAATAATTCCGTAATATTATAAATAATAAATACTGCACAAAGCAGAAAATAAATGAAATAAAATTTAATATATTGCATTTTGAATTTGACATTTTTAGCCGTTTCAGCATTTCCCTCGTAAGATGGAATGCCTCCTTTCCAGTAAAAAAGCACGGTCCTGAGCCACCTGCATCCATCGACTTCCTACATGTCTTACAGGTCGTCACTTAATCTAGTTGGGGATCGCCCTACACTGCGCCTACCGGTACGAGGCTGCCACTCCAGAACCTTTCTTCCCCATCGGTTATCGTTTTTTCGAGCTATATGACAGGCCCATTGCCACTTTAGCCCACTAATAAATAACGAAAGTTTAGGCCAGTTTAAACCAAAACAATTCAGATTTTAATAATACAAACACTAAGCGCATTTTTTTAAGTTTAATTATATATTATAATAGTATAGATCCGAAGTAAGATCGACCTTCACCTATCATTGAACTGAATGATAATTATTTTTTATAAAATAAATATGTTTCTTAACATAAATCAATAGAGTGGCATAAAAATATGTTCGTGACTCTAATTAATTCAAATTCTTATTTGAAAATTTGGTGTTCTGGCAAACAAATCGTGATATACCACTAGCGGTAACCGTTCTGCGTTCCTGTAAAGGAATTGTAGCAACATGCCCCTTTTTCGAGACAAACGTAGCGACCATTTTCTTTGACACGCTGCGGGAGCGAACCACTCTCGTTGATTTGACCTTGTCTTCGATATCCCAAACTGCTGACTGATGTTTTCTTTTAGGTTCGTATGAATAAATCCATGATTCGTCACCTGAGACGATATTATAAACGGCATTTGACTTCCCTCGATTGAAGCGTTGCAGAGAATCCCGCACCAATCTACACGGGCCGCCTTTTGCTCTTCGGACAAATTGTGGGGAGCCCAGCGGGAAACTAGCTTTCTTATGCACAGCTCATTATGTAATATCGACTGAATTGCAGTCATTCCGATAGTGATAACAGCTTGAATCTGCTCGTATGTCACATGACGGTCATCTAATATAACAGTTCGCACAACTGCGATGTTTTCAGGCGTGACCGCTGTTCTTGGTCGACCTGCAGAAGAAACAGTCAGTCAGAAGACCGCGTCGGAACTCGGCATACCAGCGGTATATTGTCGTTTGACTCGGTGTTTCAAAATAATAAATCGAAACAAGTTCGCTGTGACATTTATCTTGAGATAAGCCGTGACGAAAATTGTTATAAATTAGGACACGGAAATGTTCACACATGAGCTTCACGTAGTGCACAAGTTGCCCATAGACACATACATCTATCCTCAATTAGAAATCAAAACATAGATGTATAATCAACCTTGGGAACTTTTACCTATTATTAAGCTACTATTTTATACAGATATCCTGTGAAAGTGTGGTATTTCCCCAGTTAAGCCAACCCATATTATGAATGTAGTGGATAGAGATACCACAGTTTACTTATTGCTACTGGAAATAATTTTTAGTGCACAAAAAACATGTCATTTAGCCACATTGTATTTATTACTAGCGATCCGTCCGACTTCGCACGGGTGATTTCTGGATTTCGACAACAGCGCCACCTACCGAGTTCATACGTGAATATGAATCATCTAGAGATCCATTCAAACACACATAAACATTTCATCAAAATCGGTTGGATGGGTTCATAACGGACATAGGTAGAAACATTTTTGGTGTTTTCATATCAAAGGATTTTTTTCAAAATAACTTGATGGTAACATGTCTATTTATGATATGATATTGATATGTAATAAGTCCCAAGCATCATGTATAATCAATGCATTTATTATTGTAAAAATCGTCAGCGTTTTATAAGTCCTCTCTTAAAAATAACACAGCAGACAGGTGCAGTGCGGGCACCATTTGTTCATTAAAATATTCAATTATTAGCAAGTATAAATCCCATACAACATTAAAATATAATGTCTTGCCCGTTTATGATATTATTAGAAATCAGAAGCATGTTGTCAATTAAAAGAGATAAAAAAAGGGTACCAGAGCATTAAATTCAACTTTGCTCGGCGTTTATTTATAAATTACACATGTAACATAATATATAACAGATAATAAAGCACACAGTAAAATAGAAATAGTTCAAATAAGCAAAAAAAATTACAAGTTTTAGTGATCATTATTCATCATCATTACAACAGTCCACTAACAAGGCCTCCTAAATTAAATATATAATGTAAAATATTACAGAGGCCTTCCGTGAATTGTCATCCCGTTTCGTCCCGTGTGGTGCCGTAAAAGTCGACAGACCAAAATAAAAATACCAGGAGATGAGCAACAGCATCTACCTATAGAATACCACAAAAAACTTTGGTTGCCACAAGTGAAGCAATTATGGCAAAAATCATTATTCATATTACAATATTAATACGCATTAAGATTAATAATCATCATTCATCATTTTAAATATCATTACTTGAAAGTAATATATCATCTAAAAAAGGTGCAGGTGGTTCAATCTCATCTCGATGCCATGCCCAAGATAGAAACCAGACAAAAGACATGACATGTGCACAGCAGCCAACAGTGCGTCAGCCTAGCAAACAGTTGCAACAGTACCCAGTAAGAGCAGCCCTAGTGTTAGCAATTGATGGGTTGGTGTCAACTAGTATATAAGTGAAATAAGTTTTTTTACTAGTGTGCCTTGATTGTATCCTACCTCGCAATGGATTTTTTTTTGTACCAAAATCATGGACAGATTGCAGGTATACCTCGATTTTATATTCTCCAGAGGCCCTGACATGCTCCCCGTAATAACTACAAGCTTGTTTAATTTGATAAATTCCTAGACTAAACAGAATTAGATCCTGGAATGTCAGTCGAGGAAAATTATCCAGCTCTGGAAGATTATCATTAATGCTGGCAAATCGCACTCTCACTCTACTTAAGTTGTGCATTTCTACATAGGAGGCTAAATTATTTGGAGTGTTTAGTTTGGCTTGAGCAATTGCCAATATCTCAGCATGAAAATTATTACAGATCAATGTATGAAATCGATTTATTAATGAAGCTGCAATTTTAAAGTACAGCATGAGTTGAGTATATGCATTATTAAAATATTCCCGACGAAATAATTTGAAGTCCCGTTTAAATCTCCCATTTACGATTTCAATCAACCACCTGCACAAAGTTTCACATCTGGATTTGTTGGCAGCAATGGTTGATAATTGGATTTCACCAGCTTGTTTAGATTCATGCATGTGAGCCTTATAACCACATTGCTGCAAGACTGGAATTGCATCCCTAAAACCTCTATCAAGAATAAATACATCATTTTCTCTAAAATAGGTTCGCAGTGGACTATTATTATCTAATAACTATAGAAGCATCTGATTCTGTTGCAGGATATGGTCCAAAAACATCAAGGATATAACCATTACAGCACACTATTAAAAATGGCTTAACTAAGTTACGATACTTATGTAAACTATATGTTTGCTTCTGGTAAAAGTAATTACTACTTTTTTGCACATAACCATATGTACCATCGCATATTACTATGGCTGGCATAAATTCAGGATCCATATCTGGATTATCAAATAAGCCATTTGGTATTGTCAAGTTATATTGAGCAACTTGTTGAATGCATAAGGTATTTGTCCCTAAATGCAGTTGGATGAATTGCTCTTCAAAGCATTGACTTACAATATTTGATTGAACACAGTCGATGAAGTTACATTAAATAGAGAAGCTATGCGTTCATTGCTATCACCTGTACGAAGTTTCATTAAGAACATTGTTAGACTTCTTTCAGGTGATTTAACTCTTTCACTGATAGATGGAATTTCAACTAGTAACTGTTCAAATTGGTAGTTGGTAAATCCTAACCAATATTTGCATAATATTTAATTATGTTCAATGATATTTAAAATATTATAATTTTGAGTAACACTACTTTTAAGTAGGGAACCAAGGTTGTCTATCTGAGATGCAGTGAAATCTGAACAGTTACTACTCGTGTACAAATTATTCCAATCATTTAAATGCTATTCACACGTCATTTAAATCGTATTCACAAATACAAGTGCATAGTGGCACATAAAATGAGTGATCAATCAGCAATCTCTCTTTAAGTAGTTTAGGTATTAAAAATCTAGATGTGATTACATAACTTAAAAATACAGTGACGGGAAGTAGAAGCAGCACTCTCATAATTAGCCATAGTAATTGTTGATACCGCTCTGGAAATGGCAGGGGTTACAGGTGCATAGGTAGGTATAGGGGGTGGTTGTAGGATGTTACCAATGTCTTCTATATTCATGGATTGTAACTCCATATCCCTGTTCTCATTTTATCTGTGAAAAAAGTTTTTTTTTATCAACAACATGAAGATGATGTTATAACAGAATGAAGATGAACTATGGTTTTACAGTGTCTACTCTAAATATTAATAATATTTATTATCGTTCTATTTATTTCAATCTTTCTACCACTAGATAGTTTTAATGTCTTTTAAAATTATAAATATTAGCATGCAATTGTTTCCCTTCATAATATTTTTGTGGCAAATCAGATTCTACTTATTTAAAAAGCAATAAAAAATACATCACATATCAGACAAGAAGTAGTTATTTTAGAATTATAACATTATTTGACTAAGCCCAAGTTCTTTGAAGTTTTATTTATACTAATGTCATTTAAGGTAAAAAATTATTACTTGTGTAATAAAATAACAACACAAAGGCATACAAATACGGGTGTAAAGTAAGGAAGAAGTAGTGTTTATCTAATAACTATAAATAAAAAAGAAACTGTCATTATTAATGGCAAATATCCCCCCACAAGACAATCTATGGGGGAGTTCTATGTTCAGCAGTAGACTTATGGTAGACTGTAAAGTTAAAGATAACCTGTTAGTGAACAGCCATGTTGAATGAGCATAAATATCCAAAAGGTGTCTGATTTTACAAACATCAATCTGTGTACCAAAGCGATTATAGCAAATCCTAAGGCAGCCCTATTTTAAGCGGTGAGATCCACTTGTAAGCAGAAAAACTACGTAAATTTTCATTTTTACACTTTTACTTTAACACGAACACAGTTTATATCAATTTAAACAAACGAATTTATACCATATTAATATATTTTTTCTACCAAATAGTTTGAAACTACTACTTGTTCATTTCATTCCAAGAATGCTCCATCCCGCCGCACTCCCTCACTCCGCGCCTCAAGCGCCCGCCTAAGGATATTAGCACGGTAATATTATCTATACAGTATTGTAACTCGGCCGTATCTTTGAAATAAATGCCTACAGCAGCGCGGTACGTAAACATGCAATAGGGCTGCCTGCCTTCAGCATTACATTTGCCTACTTTGTGTTTCCATTTAGTTTTATGATTGTAAATATACTTTTTTTTATATAATCAAATATAATATAGGTACTTTGAAAATTCAATAGGAAGTGTTCAATAAAAAATGCGTATCGTTTTTTGATTGGTAGATTTAATTAAAAAACCATGTTTATGTTTGAATAATAAATCGGTCTTATGAATTTGCGACCGAAAAATATTTGCGCCTCGGCTGACACGTACGAATTACTTTATTATTAAATTTTTAAGTATAAAAAATCCGCATTATAATATAAAGCTTAATTAAAAATTATTTTGGGAAACATGGACAAGGTGGAGAAAAGTAATATCTTTTACTTGGATAAAGAGGTATCTATAACCAAGTAAAAAGATATTTTATAATTTATATGTTTGGTTTTAAATGAAGTTCGCATTTATTATTTCTTTATTTCTATTCTATTATTTATTTCCTCCATTTTTTATATATATTCCACAAAATCATCACTGCGGCACAGTCACGACTGTCTGCATGCCGAGCGCATGCCGAGATCGAGGCGCGTAGGTATAGCTCTCGCTTCGTCCGTTTGTACGAAGTTGGAATACTGTATAGATAAAATTACCGTGATATTAGTGTTCTGTGCTCAAGCGTCGCCCTTTGAGTACCGATAGCAGCACCTTCGTAATATCTTACGTATTTGAAATATTTTAAATGTAAAATAAAACTATAAAAATTTTAATTATATTATTTTATAATTGTATCGGACACATTACTATTCACTGTTATTATTTCACTTTACTAAATAAATTATTTTATAATATGCATTTTATCTACTTGTTTGCTCTCTATTTCTGTGTACAGGACAACAAACCTTAGTTTTGCTCAATTTGCCAAAAAATAGTCGTCATGTTTATGTGATAATATAGATAAACATGGTAACTTTTTTTCTCTACGGTACCGTCAGCTGTGATATCATAACGGCCGACGACGGCAAACTTGAAATAAACGCGTAGTACAGACTTTATTCTCTCCGCTAGGAGTAATAGTAATAGTGTTCTGCACCTAAGGGTATTAGTGTTCTGTGCTTTATTCTTAGTCAATGGGTGCGTTTGGCAGAAAAAAGCGCTAGCAAGCGCTTGTAAGCAAAATGGCGATCGTAAGCGGTAAGCGCTGTCAAATCGACAGCGCTTAAAAATTTCTTCTAGGACACGAAGTTAGTTTTTAATAACATGTATAAGTTTATTCATGTCATTATATTACTTAAAATTAATATTGCACAAAACGACTTATAAACTCTACTTCAAAACAAAATAAAAGTCCACTGAAATCTATAAACATAAAAAAGAGTTAACAAGTTTTTCACTAGATGGCGCTACTTTGTTATTACGTCGCGGTATGGTTTTGATAGAAGGAAGATATACCTACGAATGCTTGTTCCAATTATGGTATGATTTTGCATGTTGTAAATAAAATATAATGTAAATAATGTAAATAAAATAATTATAAATTATGGGATGATTAGTTACTACAAACAATATAGCATGTATAATAGTAGCATAATTGAGCACTGAAATTTACCTCAGGTAATATATTTTTTGCAGTCCTCTCAATTGAGAGGATATATAATTAATAGCGATGGGTAAAGATAACAGTAACCTTGCTGAAGACTGTTAGCTGGTTAATTTAGGCAGTTAGATAACCAGCTTTTCGTATTGCGTATAAATGACCCACCAACTCATAGTTGATACCGTCAGCATAGCAACTGTAGCTAGTAAGTACAATTGGATTACGCTCAATAGGCACGGGTAATATTAATTTTACCCTATAATAAATAGTACCTTCTACGAATATCCGATATTATATATATTCGCACAGATCCGTCAAACTACAGGCCTATCACCATCACCTCCTTGTTCTCCAAAATAATGGAATCCATTATAAACTGTCGGCTCATGCAGTACCCAGAGGATCGCCGTTTTCATTGGGGTCGATCTTATGGTCTACCTCACTCATAAATGGACAGAAGCAATAGAGTCCAAGGGGGGAGTCTGTTAGTTTGGACATTGCGAAGGCCTTCGATCGGGTTTGGCACAAAGCGCTTCTTTCGAAACTCTCTTGGACTTCCTGAGAAATTGTGCAATGGGATAACCAGCTTTCTTGCAGATCGGAGCATCAAGTTCCTTGTCGACGGTCCATGCCCCGACTACAAGCCTATTAAAACTGTCATTCCACAAAGCTGCGTGCTATCACCAACGCTGTTTCTTCTGCATATCAATGATATGTTGCAAATCGGTAACAATCATTGCTACTCGGATGACAGCACTGGTGATGCTCAATACACCGGCCATGCCAATATTTCTCAGGAAAACGTCACCGAGTACCAGGATAAACTTGTGTCTGAAGTGGGGTCTTTATTGAACAAGTCTCGGATAGGGAGCGACTAAATCTAGTCAAAAGGTTGCGCGTTTACCGCTAAAAAGAACCCCTTTTTCGTATCTCCTCAGTTTTGAGGCACACCTCTTGTTGCCTCAGCCAATATCGGAATCTTTGGCGTCGACATATTGAGTGACGTGCAGTTTCGTGGTCACTTGGAAGAGAAGGCGAAATTGGTCTCAAAAAGCTTGGCGTGGCACACCGCCTGCAACGTTACAAGGCGCAGGTTTGGCCGCACATGGAATACTGTTCCCATCTCTAGGCTGGGGCTCCCCAGTGTCAGCTCCTTCCACTTAATCGCATGCAGCACAGAGCGGCTCGAATCATCGACGACCGAGCGCTTTCCGATCGGCTTGATTCACTGGCGCTGCGAAGAGATATCACATCCCATTGCATTTTCGTGTGTTTTCTTCCGCGTATGACCTCTCTGTGAAATAGTTTACCACCGGTGATTTTTCCGGACCGATACGACTTAGGGACCCTCAAGGACGGAGCTTACTCCTTTTTAAAAGGCTTATTACCGAATACAAAATCTATCGGATATTGCAAGCAAATTTCATTTAAAATTAAAATGAAGGCTTGTGTGACCTTTTTTTACTGGAAATGAGGTATTTCATCTTAGTCCTACCAGGTGACAACGCATCTGCATTTATAATTCTTAATCGAGGATAGATGTAGATGTCTATAGGCCACCACTAACCATCAGGTGGACTGTATGCTCGTTTGTCACCCTCATTATTTAAAAATAAAACTTAAACATCGCAACAACGCTCGAAATTTAACCGCTGGACGAACTAGTCTATATAAATCGGTATTTATTCGAGAGATAAAAATAATGTAACGCAGTTACCTTCAAAACTGTAAAAACGAACGACTGGAAAAACGTCTCAAAGGATTCGCGTCATACAGTGTAGTAAGTTTTGCAGTAAAAGGTAACTTTTTTATAAATCACAAAACAAAGGCACGAATTAATTTTTTCCGTGAAATTGACCCCACAAATTTTATGCGAAACTAAAAGTAATTTTTGCTATTAGAACATGCAAATGTATGGATTTGTGAGAATTTCAAATAGTTTAAAGACGTTAAAGACTTACACAAATAACTTATTTGTGCAAGGCAGTGAAATTTAAGGACTGTTAAATATTCTTTTTACATTTACGAATATCATAATTTAACACGTAATTATATTTTGTACACTACCTTACAGTAAAAAATTATTCGAATGATTTCTATATTTTTGTCTGTGGAACTATTTATTCACGATACCCGTAAAATCTCCTAGAATATTTCACTAAAATTTGGTATGAAAATATTTCTGAGCAACATTTTATAGGCTAATTTTAATCCGACTACACATGAAAAAAGGGGACTTATGTCTATTCTTCCTATAGATGCTTATGTTCTTAGTAGCTCCATCATTCATATTAGGGATACCTTAAAGCTTACGGAACTTAAGACCTGAGAAATTAAATTAGTTTCATGTTTTTATCAGTATTTTGTTTTTTATTTTTTGTACTTAATTTCTAAGTAAAAATATTATTGCACTAAAAATGTTTATAAATATAAATGTTTGTAAATTATATACTATTTTTTATAGAATGGGGGTGACAAACGAGCACACAGTCCACTAGATGGTAAGTGGTTACTGCGCCCATAGACATCTACATCTATCCTCGACTACCAATTAAAATGCAGATGCGTTGTCACCCGTTAGGACTAACATGGTATGCCTCGTATCCATTAAAAAGGGTCTCCGGTTCTCTACACTCACCATACGAGACAAAGCAGCGTCAAGCTGCTATTTTACGCTGGTATACTGTGTGAGCGTGGTTCTTCCCCGGTCGAGCCGACTCATTCGCGCTACAACTATACTGCCAATATAACTGCAGCATGACTTTACCACGTAAAGAGAGAGAAACGTGAGAGAGAAATGCTTAAATAATCTGTAGTTTCAAAAATTTAGTTAGTAACTATAAGCCCGTTACAGTACAAAAGGGATAGGGTCTAACTTAGTAAGACCATTAGGCGGTAGCACTAGCCTCCGTAACAGTACAAGGCTTAACGGAGGATATAAAACATTACGTAGTTGACGATTATGTTCTTAACCACCCAGTTTTGTTGGGGTACACATTTACAGAAAAACCTGATATTTTGATTATCAAAACTCCTAGCAAATTAATCTTGCAAAAGATAACTCAAAAGAAAATTCGTTTATTAACTAAAAGCGTCACCAATATTCCTAGTAACAACGTTGCAACCGGTGGAAAGTATATACTAAATCAGACAGTGATTGTGACAGTTGTGTTATCGGATCACAACATGGTTCAGCTGGGAAAGAGTTTTATATTCTGTCTGGAAAATACGGAATCGAGAATGGGCGAGGCGTTCTCCTGTTAAAAATACAAAATCCGTGACAATTGTTCAAATTATTAAAAAAATCACATAAGTTAACTTAAAAATTTGTAATTAAATTGCAAGGTCTATATCGCATAGTAAAAGTGCTACCAAATGACAGATTTCTCGTTGAAGATACGCCGCTTACTCGTAAAAACGGTAGGAAATACGTAGCTATAGTTTCAATTTAAAAATTATCCGTGGATGAATTTTAATAGAGATTTTGAGTCTGATTCAACTGATAACACAGTTGACACTGAATGGTTGTAATAAGGTAATCATTAGTTTTATTTGCAAATTTAAAAAAAGATAACTGTAATTAATACTAATTAATTTTGATTTTATTATTTTGATTAATTTTTTGTTTATATTTTGTCTTGCTTAATTTAGTTTGGGATGTGTTAAATGTATAAATATATATATATATACCGCATCCAGCGCAGAGCGGCTCGAATCGTCGACGACCGAGTGCTTTCCGATCGGCTCGATTCACTGGCACTGCGAAGAGATGTTGCATCTCTTTGCATTTTCTTTCACATATACCATGGAGAGTGCTCTGAGGAATTGTTCAGATTAATCCCAGCCGCCAAATTTCGTGAATGCATATATATATATATATATATATATATATATATATATATATATATATATATATATATATATATATATATATATGAAATTTCTTTACTTATTTAATACTATACTTGCGGCGTTGTTTTTAAGTGTACAAGCGATGGGACTCGCTTTGAGTAGGATGGCCGAGCTGTTAGGTTTGCTTAACTATTATTGTTAGATTAATGTTGGGTTAGTAACTATTATATTATTGTTTATAACAGAATTACTCGGTTTAACTTTATATTATAATTACTATTAGATGTTAACGTTAATGATTACGGATAATAGATAGAGTAATATAATTAAACCGGAAGAATAATGTTTTGGTTTCTGTAAAAGAGTGGGGCGGAAATGATGCCGCCCCACCCTGCTAACGAGTGACGAAAGGTTGATTAGTAAATGGAGAGTGGCATTAGCTCAACTCGAGTCGTCGCAATAAGACGTGAAGTTGAGTTGAATTGTGCATAAGTTTAAATTGTAAAGTGAACCAAAGTGTAATAGTTTGAATCTACCGTTTTGTTTTCTACCTGGACTCGAAATAGTATTGTAGAAAGTGAAATAAAGTGTAATAGTTGGAATCAACCCTTTTATTTTCTACCTGATCTTGAAATAGTACAACACCAGTTTAATAAAATATCTGAAAACTAACAATTTTCTGTCAGACAGACAATTTGGTTTTAGGCTAAAAGATTATGGATATTCTGCAAATGGATGGATGTCCCGCTCATTACGGGCAAAATGTGCTACGGTTTTCAAACGAAAACTATGCAAACAAATGGTTTGCCCGGGAAGGATCAGTGGAGTGGCCAGCGCGTTCGCCTGTTCTGACACCTCTCGACTATTTTTTGTGGGGTGCCATGAAACAAAAGTCTACAGAACCACGGAAAACATCGAGGCCGAATTACAAGATCGAATTTTTTCAATGTGCGAATGAGATTAAAAGTGACCCAGTGATGATGCGTAGAGCTACAAGCCAAATTGTAGTTCGTGCAGCAATGTGCCATCAGTAACGAGGGGGCCTTTCTGAGCATTTAATTCATTAGCTATAAGAACTGTAAAAAAAATGTGTACCTACTTGTGACTTGATTTAAACTTGTAATCAAAATCTAACTTTTAATGGTGAAATATTAACACTTTTAGCCTGCGTGTTTTTGTGTTACAACATAGATTTTTATAATTTGTGAGGCAATATGGTAGAGAATAAATCTCAAAATTTCCTGACATTTTCGGCATAATTCTGAAAAAACAGAGATTATTTGAAAAAAATCCATCATAAACTTGGAATATTTTTCACAAAAAGGTCATGATGGTCTTTTTTGCAGGCTAATTGTTATTTTATTCTTACCGCCAAATACGTGGAATAATATTTAATTTTTTATTTTAAAGTAATCGACCCACTACTTTGAAAGAAATCGTTATTTTTTCTATATAAAATCTACATAAGATACAAAAATCTTATCTTCGTCAATAAAAAGTAAAATATATATTTTTTAATATTTTTATGTCGATAATTTACGGTCTAGTTTCATGCCCTTTTGAGGTTACACTTGATCACCCAAGATACTGTTTTGATTTTTCATGGTGACACTTTGTATAAAGTTGCACAACTAACAGAAAATGGTCTCAGCATAGTGACTAGTTGGCTTGAAGACACTGCCACTTAATGTTTCTAAGACCAAATACCTATGTTTCGATAAAATCAATGCTACTCTTCCCACTAGGAACTTTAAAATTACTATCCATAGGTGTCCTTGCAGTCGCACTATGAACACTACACCATGTCAATGTAGTAATTTAGACAAAACTGATATTATCTTGGATGATATATATCTTGGAGTATCATTGACAATATATCAACTTGGGAGGCCCATAGTGTTGCAATGGCTAATAAACTAATAAAACTCATTTATATATTTGAAAGCTTACGGATATTAACGGATTGCAAACTACTTATTAAAACATACAAAGCATTGGGAGAGTGTGTCTTCAATTGCTGCGTTTTTTCTTGGGGTGGTGTCACTAGAAGCTGGATTAAAACGCACAAAGAGCTATCTTAAAAGTAATTTTTCGTCTACCATTTTGGCAATCAACAGTTTCTGTATACGAGTATGACAGAACAAAAGTGTTATCTGTCCGCAAAACATTTATTATTCAAATTTTAAGGAGAGATCATCGCGTCACTGTTCCTAAACTAATACTTAGCAATAAGAGTATGGAAAAATGTCCTGGTCCAAGATCTAATAGTGCGGTGCTTAGAAGACATTCGGCCTTATAGCCCCTAGGCTACATAACAAACTTCATTACATAAAACAGAAAATAACTTTGAAGGGAGAACCAAAACTACAGACTAATAATTAGTGTAAGGAAGACTAAGAATAAGGAAGGAAAGTAGTCCCTGAAACACAGGTATAATATAATAGTATAGGAGCTGTTAGCAACTGAAAAATCTTTTGCATGTAATATATGAACCGATCTCTCTGCATGATTGGTTAAACGTGGACCAAGGCATTTGGCGTGTTAGGCGTTAAAATCGCAGAGGATCACGCTCTCTGTGGAGGGATCTGCTGTAGCAAGGAATCTGTAGCCATTTGGACGTGGTCGGTTAGTCGGCCTGTGTCAGCATTACCGCTACCGCTACCTACAGATGCACTCGTAGAAGCGCGATGCAATGGTAGTCGCTGTCAACGCGAAGCCAAAGGATGGACAGGTCCGAACCTTCAAGACTGGCAAAGAGTCGAGAACAAATGTGCTTACTGACGTATAAGCAAACTCCAGCCCGAGGCAAAAAGAAGTGTTCCTGTTCGCACCCTGGGTGTAGCCCAGGTGTAGCGTAAGTATTAGCCGGAGAGGACACCTGCGTCATGGTCAGAAAGAGCAGGGCCGGTTTCGCCATCTCGAGATGGTGGTGGACGGTGTGTAGGTTCCAGGGAAGTCCACTGATATTGTAGAAATTCACGGATAGCGTGGCAGGGGTCACCTTGATCTTACTCAGCCTGCGCCTAGCAGTTATTGTCTTAATAATAATTGTCATACTCATAAAGTAGTATATAATACAACAATTGATTTAAATGATGTTTTTAAATGTTTGACTACAATTGACTTTTCTTTTATAAACACCAACTGCAATGCAGATAACGCTGCTTCACTTTTATTTGAAAAACTAACCTCGATTGTAAAATCTTGCGCTTAAGAAGCAGTGATTATACTAGGAGACAAAGAATTTTCAAGCCATGGGTCACACCTGGAGTTCTTCGGTGTATTCGCCATAGAGATAAATTCCATAAAAACCTTAGAAAGGATCCCGATAACAAAATTTTGGTAGTGTCGTATACACGATATCGAATTTGTTTATAATTCTCTCCTAAGAAGGCTTAAAATTGAATATGACAAATCTCTTCTTAAAAAGGCACGAAATAATAAACAAAAATGGAAAGCTATTAAAACCATTACAAATCAAAATACTACTAATACACCAGCTAAAGATTTGTTGAATAATATAAGCAACGATTCTTGTTCAATAGATAGTATAAATAATTATTTCTCAAACATTGGTAAAAACTTAGCAAACAAAATAAGTCAAGACAAAACCGAAAAGTACCGGTACAACTTCAGTGTCCCTCGTGTTGTGAACTCTAGTGTTCTCATTCCACTCGATGAAGCGGAAATAGAGTCTATTATCATCAATATTAAAAATGACTGCGCTGTAGGCTGCGACTATTTTTTACACGAGTGTTATTTAGGTCATGTTTACTTACTGTAAAAATATACAAATTTCAATCAAAGTAAATTTAACTTTCTGTTGTTAGGAAAATAATGTTGTATTAGTAGTTGTGCTCTTCTTCGAATTTAATAATAACTTGGTTTAAGTAATTTTGATTTACGTAAATTCGAATGAGGTATGGTGGATAAAAAAAAGATGTCGTATTATTTTCATCGAGTGAATGGCGCTTCAGTAATTTGGCATGACTGTTATAGAGCAGTTTTCTGGTTATCGGTAACATTACTTTGCTGTTAAATTTCTGCAAAAGACACAAAAGTATTTCATCCTTTCTGTGCAAGTATATACTACCATCTCATAAGTAAAATTATTAATCACAATATCCTTATTATCTTAATGAACGCGCCCTTGTAGGGGTAGGCGGTTAAGTCAGTTGGCTCGACAGAGCTTTAGTGAAAGGGCGTATATTTTTGATGCCACTGCTGGATACAAATTGATCGAAAACAGTGTGACAATTTACTTTATTAACGAAGGCGAAGGCCAACGACAAGTGTGGCAACAATTTTTGTTTGCACACTAGATATTAAGCAAAAACATAATACAATACAGTTGCAACCTCTCTTCATGGTTCTGCGTGTAAACATATAAGAGGCCAACATGTGCCCAGTAACAAAACCCCAGACATAGTCATTGTTGGCGACGCGCCTATAAGAATATTTCAATTTATTAGTTAACCGATTACGAATAGCTTCTAAAAAGCAAATTATCAAGCAACAATATTCCGATAAGAAAATGCTTAGTTGAATCTTAAAGAAATATCGAATTAATGATATGAAGGTCTTGGGTTCGACTCCCAGGCCGGAATAGTTTATCGTTTTCTTGGTAATATCTCTTAATAAATTCATATAGGGAATTTTTAAGATATAAATAATGTTACCGGATTTGTTCCCCGGTTGAAATCATCTTTCCAATAATGTTGATTTAAAGAAATACATATTAAAATAAAGTTAACCAGGATTTGTTCCCCGGTCGAGATGATCGCTGTGCATAAGTAGAATTAATGGAAATTAATTGCATAAGTATTGTCTTATATGAGTTTGATATGTTTTGTATGAAAACAAATGCCTATTTTCTATGATTGATTTATGAAAACATTCACTTATATTGTTTGATAAGAAACATGATAACTGATAAGAATCTGATTAGAAATAGTTTTCAACGTTTGAGAATTGTGTAGAATCATTTATTCACCTAGTATTGTTGATATTAGTGTATACTAAACTTTCCATTTTTACTGATAGTCGATAGCCGTGCAAAAGTTAGTTGTTCAAATAGTGTGAGTTCATAGACGCACGCTAGCCACGTACTTAGGAGGCCAAATATGTAGAAATTTAAATATTTGCAAATTTCAGCAATTTATGTAAAATAACTTGTAAAACATTTCAGATTGATTGTACGTGTAAAAGAGGTGAATTCTGTCTTATTTTATGTGAAAATTCCTGTGAATAAGTGAAATAATGATAGTTTTGTATAAGAAATTTAAAAGTGTTTTAAAAGTGTTTTAATAGTGAAATGTATAGAGAAAATGTAAATTAAACTATTGTATTAGTTAAGATATGTATAATTTCAAGTGGAAAATATTGTTTTAACTTTATATGTTAAATATTTAAGAAATTCCAACTTTGAACATGTGAGTAAAATAAGCATATTTTGTAAAATAAATAAAGGGTTTTTTGTGATATGAAAATGTAATGTATATCGTAGTATAGATATTTTTTTGTGCTATCTTTATAAGTAAATTGTATAAATGAATGTCTTATACAAATAAAGTTATTGAGCAAACCGTGAGAGAGTGATAGTACAAATTGATATAATTGAGTTGCGCAAGCGCACAAATGGCGCGGCTCATTCCACAATCGTAACTGAGTTAGGGAGTAGTCTACATAGGAGTCAGGTAATTGATGCAGTAAAACGTTATATTAAAGACAATCCTAAAGACTCACTTAACTGTAATCATATGAGAATTATGAATGTTAAATCATCAATTTACGTAAGTGAACATCTGACAACAAAATCTAAAAGACTATACTTTCTTGCAAGAGATATAGCCAAAACTATGGGTTACTCATATTATTGGACGTCAAACGACAATGTGTACTTGCGCCGTAAAGAAGGAGATCCACACATTCTCATAAGAAACGAATCCCAACTCTCCGAACTTAAACTACTAAGTGACTAGACGTAAGATGTTTTATAATATTAGTTATCCTAGAATACTCTTAAGTTAAATTAGTTAAGTTTAAGAAAATATACTCTAAGCTATCCTCTTTTTTAATAAACATAACCTACACTATTTCATATACACTCACACACATAACTCACAATCATTTAATGCATACCACAACTTGTTTACTTAAGATCAAACTTAATCAACAATCAAAATTTACTCACATTCTTACTAAACAAAGACTATACAACACAAAATATATTAAGTCTCACAGTTTTTACATTGTCATGAACTGTAAAAAAATAATATTGTATAAAATAACTTTTTATTATTTGATTATTTATACATTAGGATTTAAAATAGTTTATCATAACCTTAATAATAAGATGCGGTATAAAATATTAGGCCATCTTAAGACTAATAGTATGACGTTGCAATCATTTCGTTACCTATTAATAAATATACATAAAAGGCGCTAACATAAATGAAATATCAAATAATCTAGATGATATTACAAATACAGAATTTTATATTTGCAATCCTGAGGATATATGCCCTATAATAAGTCAACCAAAAAACTACACAAATATTCTATGTCAAAATATTCGAAGCATAAAACGAAACTTTGATGGTTTAACTGTGCTTATAAAAAAGGATGCATGTAGATTTTGATCTAATTATCCTAACTGAATGTTGGCTGTCCTGCTCTGGTCCAATACCTTTATTAGAATCGTATTCTTCTTATGCCACGAAAAAAACTTACGATCAGAACGACGGAGTGCTGATCTCTATTAAAGATAACTTGAAATGCACCGTTGAAGAGCCTACTTTCCAAGAAGCTAACTGCTTGATAATTAAAATTGGAACACATACAGTAGTGATAGGGATTTGTCGTCCATACTGCTTTAAAAACAATGCAACAAAATTTTTTTCATCTTTGAACCAACTTCTCACTGAACTAAAATGCTTCAAAAATATCGTTCTAATGGGCGATATTAATATAGATATCTCCCCTGATAACCAACCAACCAACCAGCAAGCCGAACAATATTTTTAAATTTAACAGCATCCCATGGACTTCTTCCAGCTTTTACATCGTCAACTCGAATGTTCACATGTATTGATCATTTATTACTCAAAACACGTCAGCCCGCTAAATCATTTTTTATACAAACTTGTTTAACTGATCATGAAGCTGTAAGCTTTAGTCTTAAAATCAAACAACCTAAATGCTATTTTAACAGATTTTTTTCGAAAAATTGATCACGTTGGTCTTAAGCAGTTTTTATTAGACGCAAATTTTGGTCAAATATATGACAATAATAATCCTGAAGAAGTAGCAAATTTCTTAGTAGAAACTTTATCAAAAGCACTGAAAAACAACACTAAAAATATAAGATTGTCCCATCGTAAAGCCACATTCAAGCCATGTATAACTCCTGGCATCTTAAGATGCATGAGAAATCGTGATAAACTACATAAGAAACTTAAACTAACACCCGATAACGAAACCCTAAAAATAACATATCGTAGATATCGCAATTTCTGTAATGATATTCTTAAAAAACTTAAAATACAGTATCAAAGCAGTGAACTTCAAAAAGCCGGCAATAACAGTAAAAAGATATGGGAAGTAGTAAAAAGTGCAACACATCTCAATAAGCATAGTTTAGAGGCAAACGATTTGCTGGGACACCTTACCACTCCGGTAGAATCTGTTAATGAAGTTAATAAATATTACACTAACGTAGGTGTGAAATTAGCTAACAAAATTTTGCAAAGTAATTACTATAAACCTGATATAAATCAAACTACAAATAAATCATTTGTTATGCTAGATACTGATTACGAGGAGGTACATAATCTCATTATGTCATTAAAAACAATTGTGCTACAGGATGGGACGGTATATCAGGTGACTTGCTAAAGACCTACAGAGACATACTTGTTCCCCCGATAACATACCTATGCAACATCTGCCTTTCTACTGGCATCTTTCCTCGCGCTTTTAAGAGAAGTATTATCCGTCCTATTTTCAAAAGTGGTGATAAAGGCATTGTCTCAAACTACCGACCCATATCAATTTTAACATCTCTTACAAAAATTCTGGAACGTGTTATTATCAAAAGACTTGTGAACTACCTTGAAACAAACAAGCTTCTTTCAGAGCAACAATATGGTTTTCGTGCTGGTAGGTCTACAGATGATGCAGTTCACGACCTCATAGATCGTGTAGTTCGGGGGATGGATGACAGCAAAAAGTGTCTCGCGATATTCCTGGAATTAGCTAAGGCGTTTGACACTGTCGCTGTCCCACTTTTGATAAATAAACTTGAGGGGCTTGGTGTCAGGAATTTACAGCTAGATCTGTTTAAAAGTTATCTAACAGGTAGAACACAATGCGTTAAGATAGGAGAACATACCAGTGATGAAGTAACAATAACGTACGAAATACCTCAAGGCAGTATACTGGATCCGACCTTATTTTTGGTTTACATCAATGATCTGTGTTCCATGAAGGTATCTAATGGGAGAATTTTGTCCTTTGCGGATGATACAGCTTTGGTTTTCAGCGGCGATAATTGGAAAGATACGTTTGCTTGTGCACAATCTGGATTAAATAGAGTTCTTAAGTGGCTAAGTGGGAACTTGCTAACGATTAATATCGATAAAACTAAATATGTAACATTTACAATCCGTAATGTCTCTCTCCCCTTAGATGAAAACCTTTCGCTTATAGCTCATACCTGCGATCTGGTAAATTCATGTAGTTGTACCGGATTAGAAACTGTTGACAAAATTAGATACCTGGGAATAATTATTGACCAGAACCTATCTTTTAGGCCTCATATTGAGCAACTTACGGCTCGTGTACGTAAACTCATATACGTCTTTAGAATACTTCGCCAAATTGCTCAATATAAAATTATACGCGCCGTATATTTCGCCCTTTGTCAATCCATATTCACATACTGTATTTCTGTGTGGGGAGGTGCAGCTAAATCCTATGTAACGTCTCTGGAGGTGGCCCAAAGAGCCATCCTAAAGGTGGCAAAGTTTCACCATTTCCTTTACCAGACCAGAGATTTATACAAGGAATGGAATGTACTAACGGTTCGTCAACTCTTTATATTGTACACTGTCCTAAAACAACATCTAATACCGCCTATGACCCTTCGACACAACGTGTACGGAGAAAGGATATTGTTTGTGTCCACCAAAAATTTAGAACAGCATTTGCAAAGAGGTTTTTTTGTTATATTGCACCTTTACTATATAATAGAGTAAATCGTATACTGGGTATATACCCTTTAACAAGAGCAAACTGAAAATTTACTATTAAAACATGGTTATTGACTAAAGACTATGATGACAGTGAGGCTCTTATCAAAATAATTTGATCATCCTGAACACACACAAACACACACACACACACACACACACACACACACACACACACACACACACACACACACACACACACACACACACACACACACACATTTTGTTGTTTTTTTTCTCTTTTAAAAGCTATATTATATTTCTTTTGATATACACCTCTCATTAGTACATACTTTCCATGATTATTTGTCCGGTGGTGGAGGCCTGGTGGCTGTAGCACAGGGAATCCTAGTATTGTCACCAGTCTCTACAACTAGCATTTGTAAGTTACTTAAAAAAATTTAGATGTAATGATGTTATAAACTGCAATTGTAGAGAGAAATAAAGATTATTATTATTATTATTCCGCGGGAATACAACGAAGCATTGTCTGGAGCCATCTGAATATTTGTTTATTTATTTTACCAGGTCATCACTTCATCTAACAGGGGGCCGCCCTAGACTTCGCTTATCGGGACAAGGCTGCCACATGAGAACCTTTTACGAGTATAATAAAAATAATGTCCTCCAGAACGAATTTCGGCCACGGCGACCTGACCTTGGAAGCCATCGACGCAGGACAGGATTATAGTGCCCAAGTGTATGCGCAAGCACAGGCGCACTCTCTATTCCCTCACTCTCATAATCCAATGGGACGGTAAACCGACACGACCGGAGAGAGATCAGGCGCAGGACCAACGGCTTTACGTGCTTTGCGAGGCTCGGGGTGGACACCACCTACTTCCTGATTCCGGGAAACTACTGAGAATTTCTTGACAGAAACACTCAATAATTAATTTTTTGGCCCAACCCGGGATTCAAACCCCTCATGATCAGCAGTCGACTACTACAACCACTAGACCAACGAGGCAGTCATCATATATCGTACTGGCGATCCGCTTCGGCTTCAAACGGGTGATTTCATCGACCAACTGTCTACACAACAGCGCCACCAACCGGGTCCAATTGTGAATCTAAACCATCCAGGGACCCGAAACAATTATTTGTAGGCCATAAAATACTAGATCCGTGCGGAATTCGGACGCGCGACCCTCAGCGCAGCAACTCATTGCTAAGACTACGTCGGGGAGCAGATTTTTATATATAGAGATGTAAGAGCCTAAATAAATCGTAAACAACTTCTAAATCTGTTTGGTTGTAAGAAACAAGTGCGTAAGCGATGATACTAATCCCGCGATAGGATCAACAATTTCATTGTTCATTCCGTCTCCAATGCAATGACTGGATTTTTCCAGTCATTGCAGTGGTGCAAATACCTTTCGAATTCGAGCACAACCGCAATTGGTTAAAATATATGCTTCATAATTTTTTTATCGAGTAAGCGTTTCCATCGAGCACACAGTCCACCTGATGGTAAATGAATAGTACGGCCCACAGATATCTACAATTATCCTTGATTAAGAATCAAAATACATATGTGTTGTCACCCCTGAGGTCTAAGATGGAATGCCACGTATGCAGAAAAAAAGGTCTCCGGTTCTCTCCACACACCATACGCAACACAGTAGCATTAAGCTGCTATTTTGGGCTGGTAATCTAAAAAGGTTCTTCCCCGGTCAAATCAACCTATTTCTGCTTCAGCTATATAGCTGCAGCACGGATCTACCATGAATGACATGCAGCCTAGAGGTGTAATTTGTGCTGACCATGGGATAACACACTTTGAATTATAATTTATTGATTCAAATTTTACAAGACAGGTGACCGCAAAAGGGTACAGTGGTATTTTTTTAATTCAAATTATTATTGTTCATAATGATTGCGATCGTCTTTTAAAAAATTGCACTTTAACTACAATATGCTATAAACACAATCCTACGTGTTTCTATACAATAATTATCCATAAACGACATCTGCCGGAGGCGTCACACCAACGCAAAAAATAATTACCCGTTTGAGGCCCCCTTCAGCGATTCAAATTAATTTTAAGAAATGTATAGTTTTAATTTATAAGCATATTGTGGTTAAACTCACTATTGTTTCCCAGTTTGAAGAGTATCCAGGAATAATGATTCCGAGTAACAAAGTTTATCCCATGTGCTTAAAGGAGGCGAAGGAACTTCTTTTACGTTTCTTCTACGCTTTTAGTTCTTTTACGCTTTCCTATGTTCAACTTCTTCTTTTACGTCTTGTATTTTATGCGTGGCATGTCATAGTTTAAAGTAGAAAATGACCGGGTTTCGGCTTATTTAAAGCTCTTATTATGGAAATTAAATAGTATTTTAAAACAAATTACAAAAACGCGAATGTTCTACAGAATAGAATACATTTTTTTTTTCAATTAATATAATTTTCATTTACGAAAATGTGATGTATGTATACAAAAGTATAAGTAGTTTAAAAAGAGGGGTATTCATTTTGTAAGTAGGAACAGACACTAGTAGTACCAGTTACTCGACTTCACAGAATCAATAATTCATTCTCTTCTTATATAAAATCTGACTTCCGCCAAGCTTAAAAACTTTACTAAACAATTGTATAAAAAGGGTTACTAAGAAATGTATGTATCATAATCACCCCTGAGAATGAGGTGATCGCTATTTCTATTTCGTTTTGTGTTGTGTTGTTAAAATAATTGTGTAACATATTAAATGATTGTAAAGTGTTATTTTTTTTTTAAAAAAAAAAGGTCCCGCTGGGTTTTTTGCTGGTTTTTCCGAGGATAAAGGATTACACTGAACTAGCAAAAATCCAGCGGGATCGTTTTTAAAACATCAATTTACAATATAAAATATTGACAATTAATATGAAAACATTTAGAAACAGCATGGTGGCGACCACCTCATACATATATTAGCAGTGTATGATTATTTTTTGTAGGTTCACAAATTTCTCGGCAATAGCTAAATCGATTTTAATGATTCTTATTTAATTATTTCTTTAAAGGTGGTCATATAAATTTTAATATTAAATTCACTCCAAAGGGTGGAAAAACAAGGGTTGAATTTTTAATGTAACTTTTTAGACGATATTCTTGTTGTTGCTTTCATGCTGTGATATTCTTGAGTCCGTTCAAAAGGGCAAAATAACTAAACGTTAAAAATACCGAATTATGTGTATAGTAAAATTCGATGTCATAATCGATTTTTATCAGTCTATCAGTCGTATCATGGACTTCTGGAACTTAAATTCGGTTTTAGTTTTTTTAGAAGTTTAATCTTTCGTATTTTTTTTATAAATTGATATCTATACATTGATAAATTCGTCTATGTGGTAAATACAGTGAAAATTATGTTAGAACGCACTGATTGGCAAACGTACTTTATTATTATTGTTTCTTGACTAAACAAAAATGAAAGCTTTTTGGTTTTGAAATTGTTGAATCGCGGGATTAGTATCATCGCTTACGCACTTGTTTCTTCCAACCAAACAGATTTAGAAGTTGTTTACGATTTATTTAGGCTCTTACATCTCTATATACAAAAATCTGCTCCCCGACGTAGCTAGCATGAGTTGCTGCGCTGAGGGTCGCGCGTCCGAATTCCGCACGGATCTAGTATTTTATGGCCTACAAATAATTGTTTCGGGTCCCTGGATGGTTTAGATTCACAATTGGACCCGGTTGGTGGCGCTGTTGTGTAGACAGTTGGTCGATGAAATCACCCGTTTGAAGCCGAAGCGGATCGCCAGTATGATATATGATGACTGCCTCATTGGTCTAGTGGTTGTAGTAGTGCGACTGCTGATCATGAGGTCCTGGGTTCGAATCCCGGGTTGGGCCAAAAAATTAATTATTGAGTGTTTCTGTCAAGAAATTCTCAGTAGTTTCCCGGAATCAGGAAGTAGGTGGTGTCCCACCCCGTGCCTCGCAAAGCACGTAAAGCCGTTGGTCCTGCGCCTGATCTCTCTCCGGTCGTGTCGGTTTACCGTCCCATTGTTTGATTGCATGAGAGTGAGGGAATAGAGAGTGCGCCTGTGCTTGCGCATACACTTGGGCACTATAATCCTGTCCTGCGTCGATGGCTGCCTCCGGTCAGGTCGCCGTGGCCGAAATTCGTTCTGGAGGACATTATTTTTATTATACTCGTAAAAGGTTCTCATGTGGCAGCCTTGTCCCGATAAGCGAAGTCTAGGGCGGCCCCCTGTTAGATGAAGTGATGACCTGGTAAAATAAATAAACAAATATTCAGATGGCTCCAGACAATGCTTCGTTGTATTCCCGCGGAATAATAATAATAATAATCTTTATTTCTCTCTACAATTGCAGTTTATAACATCATTACATCTAAATTTTTTTTAAGTAACTTACAAATGCTAGTTGTAGAGACTGGTGACAATACAAGGATTCCCTGTGCTACAGCCACGAGGCCTCCACCACCGGACAAATAATCATGGAAAGTATGTACTAATGAGAGGTGTATATCAAAAGAAATATAATATAGCTTTTAAAAGAGAAAAAAAAGAACAAAATGTGTGTGTGTGTGTGTGTGTTCAGGATGATCAAATTATTTTGATAAGAGCCTCACTGTCATCATAGTCTTTAGTCAATAACCATGTTTTAATAGTAAATTTTCAGTTTGCTCTTGTTAAAGGGTATATACCCAGTATACGATTTACTCTATTATATAGTAAAGGAGCAATATAACAAAAAAACCTCTTTGCAAATGCTGTTCTAAATTTTTGGTGGACACAAACAATATCCTTTCTCCGTACACGTTGTGTCGAAGGGTTATAGGCGGTATTAGAATGTTGTTTTAGGACAGTGTACAATATAAAGAGTTGACGAACCGTTAGTACATTCCATTCCTTGTATAAATCTCTGGTCTGGTAAAGGAAATGGTGAAACTTTGCCACCTTTAGGATGGCTCTTTGGGCCACCTCCAGAGACGTTACATAGGATTTAGCTGCACCTCCCCACACAGAAATACAGTATGTGAATATGGATTGACAAAGGGCGAAATATACGGCGCGTATAATTTTATATTCAGCAATTTGGCGAAGTATTCTAAAGACGTATATGAGTTTACGTACACGAGCCGTAAGTTGCTCAATATGAGGCCTAAAAGATAGGTTCTGGTCAATAATTATTCCCAGGTATCTAATTTTGTCAACAGTTTCTAATCCGGTACAACTACATGCATTTACCAGATCGCAGGTATGAGCTATAAGCGAAAGGTTTTCATCTAAGGGGAGAGAGACATTACGGATTGTAAATGTTACATATTTAGTTTTATCGATATTAATCGTTAGCAAGTTCCCACTTAGCCACTTAAGAACTCTATTTAATCCAGATTGTGCACAAGCAAACGTATCTTTCCAATTATCGCCGCTGAAAACCAAAGCTGTATCATCCGCAAAGGACAAAATTCTCCCATTAGATACCTTCATGGTACACAGATCATCGATGTAAACCAAAAATAAGGTCGGATCCAGTATACTGCCTTGAGGTATTTCGTACGTTATTGTTACTTCATCACTGGTATGTTCTCCTATCTTAACGCATTGTGTTCTACCTGTTAGATAACTTTTAAACAGATCTAGCTGTAAATTCCTGACACCAAGCCCCTCAAGTTTATTTATCAAAAGTGGGACAGAGACAGTGTCAAACGCCTTAGCTAAGTCCAGGAATATCGCGAGACACTTTTTGCTGTCATCCATCCCCCGAACTACACGATCTATGAGGTCGTGAACTGCATCATCTGTAGACCTACCAGCACGAAAACCATATTGTTGCTCTGAAAGAAGCTTGTTTGTTTCAAGGTAGTTCACAAGTCTTTTGATAATAACACGTTCCAGAATTTTTGTAAGAGATGTTAAAATTGATATGGGTCGGTAGTTTGAGACAATGCCTCTATCACCACTTTTGAAAATAGGACGGATAATACTTCTCTTAAAAGCGCAAGGAAAGATGCCAGTAGAAAGGCAGATGTTACATAGGTATGTTATCGGGGGAACAAGTATGTCTCTGTAGGTCTTTAGCAAGTCACCTAATATACCGTCCCATCCCGTAGCACAACTGTTTTTAATGATATAATGAGATTATGTACCTCCTCGTAATCAGTATAGCATAACAAATGATTTGTTTGTAGTTTCATTTATATCAGGTTTATGGTAAATACTTTGCAAAATTTTGTTAGCTAATTTCACACCTACGTTAGTGTAATATTTATTAACTTCATTAACAGATCCTACCGGAGTGGTAAGGTGTCCCAGCAAATCGTTTGCCTCTAAACTATGCTTATTGAGATGTGTTGCACTTTTTACTACTTCCCATATCTTTTTACTGTTATTGCCGGCTTTTTGAAGTTCACTGCTTTGATACTGTATTTTAAGTTTTTTAAGAATATCATTACAGAAATTGCGATATCTACGATATGTTATTTTTAGGGTTTCGTTATCGGGTGTTAGTTTAAGTTTCTTATGTAGTTTATCACGATTTCTCATGCATCTTAAGATGCCAGGAGTTATACATGGCTTGAATGTGGCTTTACGATGGGACAATCTTATATTTTTAGTGTTGTTTTTCAGTGCTTTTGATAAAGTTTCTACTAAGAAATTTGCTACTTCTTCAGGATTATTATTGTCATATATTTGACCAAAATTTGCGTCTAATAAAAACTGCTTAAGACCAACGTGATCAATTTTTCGAAAAAATCCGTTAAAATAGCATTTAGGTTGTTTGATTTTAAGACTAAAGCTTACAGCTTCATGATCAGTTAAACAAGTTTGTATAACAAATGATTTAGCGGGCTGACGTGTTTTGAGTAATAAATGATCAATACATGTGAACATTCGAGTTGACGATGTAAAAGCTGGAAGAAGTCCATGGGATGCTGTTAAATTTAAAAATATTGTTCGGCTTGCTGGTTGGTTGGTTGGTTATCAGGGGAGATATCTATATTAATATCGCCCATTAGAACGATATTTTTGAAGCATTTTAGTTCAGTGAGAAGTTGGTTCAAAGATGAAAAAAAATTTGTTGCATCGTTTTTAAAGCAGTATGGACGACAAATCCCTATCACTACTGTATGTGTTCCAAATTTAATTATCAAGCAGTTAGCTTCTTGGAAAGTAGGCTCTTCAACGGCGCATTTCAAGTTATCTTTAATATAGATCAGCACTCCGTCGTTCTGATCGTAAGTTTTTTTCGTGGCATGAGAAGAGTACGATTCTAATAAAGGCATTGGACCAGAGCAGGACAGCCAACATTCAGTTAGGATAATTAGATCAAAATCTACATGCATCCTTTTCTATAAGCACAGTTAAACCATCAAAGTTTCGTTTTATGCTTCGAATATTTTGACATAGAATATTTGTGTAGTTTTTTGGTTGACTTATTATAGGGCATATATCCTCAGGATTGCAAATATAAAATTCTGAATTTGTAATATCATCTAGATTATTTGATATTTCATTTATGTTAGCGCCTTTTATGTATATTTATTAATAGGTAACGAAATGATTGCAACGTCATACTATTAGTCTTAAGATGGCCTAATATTTTATACCGCATCTTATTATTAAGGTTATGATAAACTATTTTAAATCCTAATGTATAAATAATCAAATAATAAAAAGTTATTTTATACAAGTATTATTTTTTTACAGTTCATGACAATGTAAAAACTGTGAGACTTAATATATTTTGTGTTGTATAGTCTTTTTTTAGTAAGAAAGTGAGTAAATGTTGATTAAGTTTGATCTTAAGTAAATAAGTTGTGGTATGCATTAAATGATTGTGAGTTATGTGTGGGAGTGTATATGAAATAGTGTAGGTTATGTTTATTAAAAAAAGAGGATAGCTTAGAGTATATTTTCTTAAACTTAACTAATTTAACTTAAGAGTATTCTAGGATAACTAATATTATAAAACATCTTACGTCTAGTCACTTAGTATTTTAAGTTCGGAGAGTTGGGATTCGTTTCTTATGAGAATGTGTGGATCTCCTTCTTTACGGCGCAAGTACACATTGTCGTTTGACGTCCAATAATATGAGTAACCCATAGTTTTGGCTATATCTCTTGCAAGAAAGTATAGTCTTTTAGATTTTGTTGTCAGATGTTCACTTACGTAAATTGATGATTTAACATTCATAATTCCCATATGATTACAGTTAAGTGAGTCTTTAGGATTGTCTTTAGTATAGCGTTTTACTGCATCAATTACCTGACTCCTATGTAGACTACTCCCTAACTCAGCTACAATTGTGGAGGATGTTGCATCAGCCTTGCTTGGCAGACGATAAACATCACGAAGATTTTTTTGTTCCATAGATACATTTAAGTTCGTGATTAGGGTGTGTGCATATTTAAATAAAGTCTCCCTATTTTCACCTCTTATTTTCGGAACATTACGTATCTCAATACTCGTCTTGCGAATGTATTTCTCCAAGGCGTCGAATTTGGTATTTATTGTGTTTATTTGTGACTCAAGAGCTTTGCGATCCTTTTCTATGTTGGAGACATCTTTTTGCAGGTTATCTATTCTGTCTGAGACGAAATTTATGGACTTTTCTATTTCCGAATTGGTTTGTTGTATGATTACATTTTGATTTGTGACAAGTGCTAGTTTCTTTTCTATATTGTCTAATCTTGTATTTTGAATATTAACAAAGGTTTCCAGCATTGTCTTGAGCTCGTTAATAGCATCCGTAGAGACTATTTCAGTTTCGCTATCAGCGTCGCTAGTTCGGCGCCGTTTATTTTCTCGTTGTGTGATATTGGACGCTAATTCAGGGTTAGAGGCAATTCGCAAAGTATCACAAGGCGGTGATCTAAGCATTTTAGGCATAGGTGAAAGCGGTCTTGGCGACAGTAAGTAAAACCGCCAGAAGAGTATTCGAAGAACACCTCGTAGACTCACTTATAGGAGTGAAAACTTAGAGGAATCTTAAGAAGTGACACACTCAAACACTAGGAGCACAGGTACTTAAGTTGGTATATTTGAAGTAAAAATCTCGGGATATGTTTTATGTATAATGAATAAATTAGGCGACGTTTATCAATAATATTCCACAAGGAGAACAGATAGGTATTGTAAGATATTTTAGTTTTCTGTACCTGTTGTTTGATAAGTCAGATCAGTTACTTAATGTCATTCCATATGCAACAGAATTGACCAGGATAACAGAAGCACAATAGAGTAGTGAGGAATCATTTTGCCGAAATGTCCGGTCCAATGTCAACAGAAATATATTATATGGTACCAGGGTAGTATATAAACTAAAGATTTAATTCTTCGATGTGCACAAGCACGCTTCTGTAGTGACAAAAGTATTGTTAAAGCGCTTATTACACTATACAATTTTTAGGAAATCTAATTAGGAACCTAAATTGGAAGCTAGTGATCACACTACACTAAATTGGATTCTAAATCGTGACGAACCGCATTCGTAAAGAAGTATCGACGGGGTTGCACGTTTGATCGACGGCGCCGTATTTATTAAAACAGCAGAAAATAGGACTTGCCTTAGCCATGGTGGGAACAATGGATATTAAAAGAAGAGAAAAGAGTACTTGTGATTGAGAAAAAACTGTCCAATATGAATATAATTAAGTATATATTTTTAGATTCTAAGCAGTTTTTTTATAGGATAGGATGACAAACTAGCATACAGCCCACCTGATGGTAAGTGGTTGCTGCGGCCCATGGACATCTACATCTATCTCCGATAACAAATCAAAATGCAGATGTGTTGTCACCTGTGACGACTAAGATGGAATGCCTCGTTTTCAGTAAAAAGGGTCTCCGGTTCTCTACATTCGCCATACGAAACGCTTTACGCTGGTATTCTGTGGGAGCGTGGTGCTTCCTCGGTCGAGCCGACTCATTCGTGCTACAACTATACTACTAATATAACTGCAGCATGGTTCTACCACCTATAAACAGTTTGAATATTTGTTAAGTTTGGTATCGAAACATATTGAAAAAGTCACGATATTTCGATAAAGTGTGAGTACCAAAGAATGTTTGATGGTGACATTACGTTTTGTAGTCACCGGAAATTAATATTAAGATTTAAAGTACTGCTCTCTGATATCAGACTTCTATCAAAACTTCAAGACATCCGCTTGTATCAAAGCGCGGGCGTCGACTGGTTGTTCTAAATCGTAACGTTGCGATTACACTGTACAGGAAGTACTGCGATTGGGACCTCCAATTTGACTAAATCGGATCCTAACTGTTCTAACTACGATTACACCTTCCTATTTCCTAATTAGATTTCCTAAAAATTGTATAGTGTAATAAGCGCTTAAGCGCTTATTACACTATACAATTTTTAGGAAATCTAATTAGGAACCTAAATTGGAAGCTAGTGATCACACTACGGTGATGAACCGCATTCGTAAAGAAGTATCGGCGGGGTTGCACGTTTGATCGATGGCGTCGTATTTATCCGTGATTGCCTTAACCGTGGTGGGAACAATGGATATTAAAAAAAGAGAAAAGAGTACTTGTCATTGAGAAAAAACTGTCTAATATGAATATAATTATATATTTTTAGATTCTAAGCAGTTCCTTTATAGGATAGGGTGACAAACTAGCACACAGTCCACCTGATGATAAGTGGTTGCTGCGGCCCATGGACATCTACATCTATCATTCGTAAAGAAGTATCGACGGGGTTGCACGTTTGATCGATGGCGCCGTATTTATCAAAACTGCAGAAAATAGGACTTGCCTTAGCCATGGTGGGAACAATGGATATTAAAAAAAGAAAAAAGAATACTTGTCATTGATAAAAAACTATCCAATATGAATATAATTATATATTTTTAGATTCTAAGCAGTTTTTTTATAGGATAGGGTGACAAACTAGCACACAGTCCACCTGATGATATGTGGTTGCTGCGGCCCATGGACATCTACATCTATCTCCGATTACAAATCAAAATGCAGATGCGTTGTCACCTGTGACGACTAAGATGGAATGCCTCGTTTCCAGTAAAAAGGGTCTCCGGTTCTCTACACTCGCCATACGAAACACAGCAACATTAAGCTACTATTTTACGCTGGTATTTTGTGGGAGCGTGGTGCTTCCTCGGTCGAGCCGACCCATTCGTGCTACAACTATACTACTAATATAACTGAAGCATGGTTCTACCACCTATAAACAGTTTGAATATTTGTTAAGTTTGGTATCCAAACATATTGAAAAAGAAGTCACGATATTTCGATAAAGTGTGAGTACCAAAGAATGTTTGATGGTGATATTACGTTTTATAGCCACCGGAAATTAATATTAAGATTTAAAGTACTGCTCTCTGATATCAGACTTCTACCAAAACTTCTATCAAAACTTTAAGACATCCGCTTGTATCAAAGCGCGGGCGCCGACCCGACTGGTTGTTCTAAATCGTAACGTTGCGATTACACTGTCCTAAATTGTAAACAATTTAGGAAGTAGAGCGATTGGGACCTCCAATTTGACTAAATCGGATCCTAACTGTTCTAACTACGATTATACCTTCCTATTTCCTAATTAGATTTCCTAAAAATTGTATAGTGTAATAAGCGCTTTAGATGACACGATATAATACTAGGCGAGCAGAAAGTAGAGGAGGTAAAATCAATTCATACAGCCACCGCTCAAAGCAAGTCTTTTGACGTTACTGTTGTCCTCAAAGCGGGTATGATAAATAGAGGTTATCTCGCTTATTCCCTTTACTATTTATCGACCGTGAACTTCTGAGATCCCCTATCTACCTACAAACAAATTTTACAGTAGGGCCATAAAACTGATTTATTTCCTTTTCACGATGTTTTTTATAAAACAAAAAAAGTAGTTGGTCCGTTTTTATGTCATTTTATTAATTATAATTAAATAAAGTTAGTGCTGTTGTTTTTTTTTTGTTTTATGTTAGTTAGGAGTTTTAAGTTTTCGAATTCAATACCAAAGTCAGATAGGAGATATTTCCTTTAGTTACTTAGGAGAAATCAACCCCCAAAGTGTGCATCTAACTTAAATTTTGAACTAAGGAAGAACAATAAAATACAGAAATATAATGTTTATTTATGTTGCTAAAGGGAAATGTTACAAAATCACAATCAGACATTAATAAAAATATGAGAAATAAAACTTAAACTTAAACAGTCTTGAAAAAGGTTGCTTTAAAAATTAATTAACATTCTTAAAATTATTTCAAATCTTTGAGGTTTTTATAAAACTTAAAATAATCTTAGCAAGTAATTCGCATCATTTATCCAGCATGTTAAATCATATTTCTAATACTAAGGTAACATTAGGAATGTTAATGTTCATTATGAGGTAAACTGTCGTAAAAGGAATGACAGTCCAATGGGATAACAGACTTTAGCTCCTGTAAATGTTTATATTTTTGGTATGTGATAGGTATTCTATTCCTATGCAGGGATGCGTACTCTCTTATGATGGCAATTTTATTAACCCTTTGAGGGAAGCTATCCCAATCGGAGTCAAAGTCCAATTTAAACTTAATCAGGCCTGTGTTGTCATAAAAAATAGCCCTTATATCATTAACTTTTGGATCTCCAGCTTTGCGTCCCGGTCGGATCGAAGTGTAGCGCCATGTTTCAGGAGCCGAATATTTTTTGAAAAATGTATAGTCTACCATTACAGTTTCGTACTCACAAGGATTTTTGCGAGCTTCTTTGGTAACCCACAGGTAATCACTTGGTAAGTGGATTAGCCTATTTTTCAATTTCCTTTCTATAGCGCTATGTACACAATCTCCTTCCATCTGCGTGTGTCCGACTTCAAGATATTTTTGTATTATAGCCACTTGATGTTGCATGGAGAAATTTAATAAAGCATTCGATAATATATTGTTTCGGTTCTGGCTTGTGCAGCCATCTGAATATATTATTATGGGTAGATGTTTGGGAAGGCTATGGCGGATCAAATAATCAATAATAAATGACCATAGGTAGACGCTGATAGATCACCTTCCGTTTCTGTAAACCAGTAACATGTACACTCATGAGATGCTAAATCATAGACTGTAAAATTATGTACACATAATTTTGTTTTATAGTAAACAGCACTAGCTGTGATAAACGGACACATTTTAACCGATTGTAAATCCATTGTTAAAACTATGCAGTTTACCTTGATCGCCTCACTTTTATCCACAGATTTTTCTTCACGGGCTCGATTTTATCTTCTTAGATGTGTTTAGTCAATTTCGCTTACATTACCGCTCTGATGACCTACACAAACATCACACATGTCCTTCTTTATTGTGTGGATAGCTATATTCTTCGATTTGATAGTTTGATTGAATTTATTTCTAGCGTAAGGATCTGCATTTTTTTCTGAGCAGTATTGTTTATAAGTATTGTATAAGTGAGTGGCGTTGCGATAAATTGGTTCCAAGTAGACTTTGGTAGTGTTATGACAGTTGTAATGCAACGGCATTTTAGGTAATACATTGAAAAAGTTATCGAGAATGTCAAGTCTTTGAGACAATTGCGCTTTAGGACGACGGTTACGATTATTATTTTTTTCAGATAGATGCATGCCACATATTCCTTTTTTTGCCCAATTTTGAACTGAAAATGTTCCAATACACAAAGTTTGAATAAACATTTCACGGCACACACGCTTCTTAGTTGTGGTTCCATCTACAGAATTAGTCACTGGAAGAAAATAAACGAAAGTACCAGCTCTTCTCGAATTTATTGATGTCTGCCTACCTTTTTCCTGGAAAGTTATGTTGTTAGCAACATACACTTTTCGTTGATGCCAGTCCATATTGCTCCAGAATTGTCGAAATATCTTCTCTCTGTCCTCATCCCCTACTTCATCACAACATCTCAACTTACTATCTACAAAAATCTGAATTGCATTTAGGGCCAAGGACCCTTTGGTTTCGAATTTGGCTTTGTACTTTCTCACCCTTTGGTCTTTTGTAACCGACATACTCTTTCCCCTCCATCCTTAACCGTTTAGTAATACTTTTCTTCCAACTTTCGGGTTGAGCTAGTCTCTGTCTACGTCGGCCTTCAAACATATCTCCAAAGTGAACTACCTCTTCGTTCGTTTGCAGAGTCTCTTCATTTGGAGGGATATTTTCTGAATCCGAACTTAAAGCACCACGATCATTGGGTGGTTCGTAATCGCTGTCGTCATCAGGCGAAAAGTCCTCACAAGCATCTCACAGGTGGTGGTGAAGTTGGCCTCGGAGACGGTGTTTCTAATAGCGACGGTGAGTCAAGCGCCACTAGGTCTTCTAATTGAATGAGGTCATTGTCTGCAGTTAGTAAAATTTCCCCTAACTGAGATTCAATCCTTTCAAAAGAATGTGGTTCTGTTAGGACATTCTTTACCAAAACAGAAACAGGTGTATGAGACGTGGATGCCATATTCTCTGGTTCAGTTGGATTGCAAATTATATTAACGAGTGTTCTGTTTCTGTTTCTTGATGCCATTACGACAAAATCTGAAATAAATAAGTTATCTTTTAACTACACAAAATACCAAATAATTTATGATCGTACTCCTCAGACAGGTTAAAAGATCGTAGATATTTAAGAAGGTAAAAGTAAGTACTAAACTTTTAAGAAATTTCTTCTAACTGCATTAATTGAAAACATAACTTACCAAATTGAAGTAAAAAGTGTTCAAAGAAATTACTCCTATCTGACAAAAAAACTTTAACCTGAAATAAATCATAGCTAATAATAATATACGTACCTACTTTATGAAACAAAATCAGTGAAACACCTTCAGTTAGCTATAACACTAATGTAAATACCAACGAAGTGATAAAAATACCAAAAAAATACTTTTAAATGCCAAACGCCAGAATACTAAATAGCCGTGTACGCGCTTCGAGCAAACTGTTAGTTAGGAGAAATTTCCAGCAAAAATAGGTCGGCAAAATTTAGAAGGTATTTCTCCGAACGGATTGTGACCAAAAAAAACAAGTATTTTATTTAGGAGGTTAATGCATTCTATTGGTTCTGATCTCTGTCAAACGATGGCGTTAAAAAAGGTTTTGCGAAAAAAATGCGAGTTAGGAGGTATCAGAAGTTCACGGACGTTATGTATTATTTGAGTAGGTTTATTGTACGTACTTATTTGGCAAAATTGATGCAATCCGTCGTGTTATATGCGTTGTCTCGTAGTTAACAATCCTTTTACTCCTGTGTTTTTATGCACTCCTATTTTTGCGTGAGGTATTTAATATAAGAACTCTATTTAATTCCGTGTTAAACAAAATTAACAAAATTGTTTATTTAATTTTGTTTAACACGGAACTGTGGAATACGTGCACACTACTCAGCGGTCCGGGGAGAAGGGGAATGCTTATGTTCAACAGGACTTTTGAATGGCTGTAATGAATTAATTAATTAATTAATAAGAAATATGGGGATATAAATGTTAAAGTCTTTTAAAAATCGACTGCCGAGCGAAGGCCTCTCTAGAAAATGCCTAAACATCTTATTTTTCATAGTGTCACTACGATAATGATTTTATTCAATTCCAAGAGAGTTCAATTTTATTGTAATTTGCACGTATCGCAAAAAATCCATAACAAAATTAAGTGGTGGTGGTAACTACGATAAAATCCCTACTTAATTTTGTGAATGCGGAGGTGTGTTTGTTGACTTTTCCTTGCGTTCCGTTGAGGTAGGTACCTATACATTTAGCATAAGAATAAGCACAAGTTAGTCCACCAGTTAATCGACTCCGAAGAGTCAGTAATTCCTTCACGGGGAAATGTATACGCTTTTACAACAAAATCCCAGATAATTCTCCGGACCTGTATATAGGGTAAAGGTACCTAATATGAGATAGATTCTTAAAATGGGATAGTTCAGCATTTGAAAGATCATTTACTAGTAGTGAGCAACAGTGGTATTGTTTGGTCAGCAGTGTTTCCACAATGAGGTGAAATTCCCCTTTTGAGGGGAAATTAGGGTCCATAGGGGAAGAAAAAAGGGGAAAGACATGAAAAGGGGAAATCGAGGAAAATCATGGGTAAAGCCTAGCTTAAAATATTGCGGTAAATTGAGGAATTATTTTTGCGTGGTCTATACCGTGCACTATAGTGTTACCGTATAAAATAAACAGTGGCGATACGTCGTCGGAGTCGCAGACCTCGTAACTCCTTCAAAAGAAATTTTACAGGAGGCACTTCACCACGAAATTTTTATACAAGGTTTAATTTTATATACATAATATACTTAAGGGGGTTTTGGGAGTTTTGCTATTAGATGCGGTCAGAAATTAGTAATACAACAATATAAAAATGTCATTTTGAAAAATGGAGCTATGAGGTCTGCGACTTCAGCTGACGACGTGCAGGTTTTATATATTTCTGGTCAGGCTACAAATAAGAATACGAAATTGTGAATTGTACTTTATTCAGGCTTTGTCTATTTTTTTTTTGATTCGCTTGCAGTTCCATTGGACTGTACGAACTTAAGGTGTGGTGTTTCAAACTGATTTTTCTAAAGTTGTGCAGAGGTTGTTCCCATTCTTTTCAAGCCAGATTTTACGCACAGGATTGATCCAACTGTTTCATTATCGAGCCTATTGCGTTTATCTGTTTTAATAGTTTTATATCACTAAATAACCGTTCTACGGCAGCATTGGAAAAAGGCAGTGACATAAAATAGTTAACCAAAATTGGCAGTTGAATGTATTTGCGTCTGCCCTTAACATTATTTTGCAAAATTTTATTCCTATACCGTACAGTATCCGTAGAATCGCTAGAATCCATGTCTGCAAGGAGACTTTTATTTCTCCATTCCTTGTCTAGTTCTGTTAAATCCACAGTAATGTGTGAACATTGGCGTTAAATTTCATAAATAGATATTATGTCAAACAAACCCCTGCTAACAAATCAATCCCTATCAGACAAAAGAACATCTTGAATTGCAACGTTTTTATTTAGGTGTGGATGCAACTCAATTATTAACATAGGTGGAAAATAAAGAAAAAGAAAACTGTGAAGTTCAAAAAGTTTTTCAGACGGCAAAAATGTTTTATATTGAATCGATCGTACAGATGAAGATGTGCACAATGATTCGTCTTTTTAAATCCTAAAGATTGACAGCCAGTGATGTGCAGTTACATCAAACTAGTGATGAGCAAAGTCGACAGGTTTTTTCAATGTTTCAGCGCAATTTTACTCTGTGGTACCTATGCTTGGTTATTATTTGATATGTATCATCCAATTATAAGTGATTGTGTACCACACAATGATATTATAAGGTTGAATGAGCAGATTTTTACTACTAGTGCTAAAACTACAGCAGAATAATTTTTGAGGGGAAAAAAGTCCTGAGAAGGGGAAATCTCAATTGAGGCGTGGGGAAAGGAAATCATTAAAGTGGAAACACTGTTGGTCAGTCATTAGCTCGTGTTCAAACGTGCACCATTTAGGGTCCGGCAAAAAGGCGTAAAAATACACTACCACCTCGACTTATGTCGGGAATGGATAAGATTACGACGATACGACGAAGAATACGAAGTATCTTAAATCATAAAAAATAAGTACATTTGGATTAAATAGAGATTTGTGATATCTTTTAAAGAGTGAATTTTAATATTCCAATTAACATTTTATCGTATTATTTATTGAATCATAATATAATTATATTATTTATTCAATCATACATATGTAATGTTTGTTATCACATATAACAAACATTACGTATGATTGCCAAACAGATTAGTAAGCTGAAGTGGCAATGGGTCGGCCATATAGCTCGATAAACCGACAACCGTTGGGGAAAAAATCTCGAGTGGCAGCCTTATACCGGTAGGCGAAGTGTAGCGCGACCCCCACTAGATGAAGTAACGACCTGGTAAGACATGCAGAAAGTCGATGGATGCAGGTGGCTCAGGACCGTGCTTTGTGGCATTCCTTGGGCGAGGCCTATGTTCAGCAGTGGACTGTAATGATTATGATGATGTTGCGATAATAGTGAGTTCCTTATATGATACACCAGTGGGCTCCTAAAATGGGAATTTTTTATAGCATTGGGTGACAAACGAGCATACAGTCTACTTGATGGTAACTGGATGCTGTGTCCCATAAAATCTTTATCTTTTGTTGTACCTGAAACCGAACTGAACCAAAAACCTAATATGAATTAGGTTTTTGGGTTCCAGTTACAAACAATAGTTAACTTGTAAACCTATTTATTGCAAATGCCGCCAAAGAAAATTTGGGATCACGCCACGTATCAACGTTTTTTTTTCAACGGAATTTATAGGATAAGGATATACACGAGCACAAATGTCCACCTAATGGTAAGTGGTTGCTGTGGCCCCTAGACATCTAAATATATCCTCGATTACGAATCAAAATGCAGGTGCGTTGTCACTCCTGAGGACTAAGATGGAATGAGTCAGTTCTGGTAAAAAAGATCACGGGTTCTCTAAACGCACTATATGAAAAACAGCAGCGTCGAGCTGCTCTTTTACGCTGGTATTCTGTGAGAGCGTGGTCCTGTCCCGGTCGAGCTGACCCATTTATGCTAAAACTATACAACTAATATGGCTACAGCATGGCTCTACCACTTAAACGTAACTTTAACGTGCTGTTAATCTGGTCACACGTAAACAATTAGGATATTAAAAAGCGTAAAAATATTATGATGTTCCAGAAGGTACCTCGGAACGTTATGTCAAGAAAAAATATTAAAAAATTAATACATTTCTGCTAGTTAACGCCCGTTTCGTTTCCAAAAGGCTTCTAAGGCTGGTAAAAATGGTTACGAGGCTCATGTAGACAGGACGCCACAAGGTGGTTTTACTGCAAGGATTGGATGATTTAACCTAGACGCCCTTAAAATTATTTTTCAATCTATATTACCAGCAACAGTAAAAATATACTTTTCTTCACACAAACTATTCAAAGTTGATGTAACTAGTAGGTATGCTAAATGCTAGGTAGTCCAAACTTACAGAATCTATGAGATGTGTCTCCAATAATATTTTTTGTCGAGAAAAAAGTATAATTAAAGTCGATAAAAGTATATTTATAAATTGTATTCTTCATTTAAATGAACTCAAAATCGGAATTGTCTAAAATGAAACATATCTCATATTAGGAATCCTAGTATCTCATATTAGGATATCTTCATGTTTGCTTATAAAAATTGTATTATTTTATTATATCACGTTGCAGAATCGGTAAGCACTATTGCTAAAATATTTATAATTTTGAAATATACATTAAATCTAATTTATTATCAGGTTAAATCACCTTCTTACCTGTGATATTTTACTAGAAATACGCAAAAATAAAAATGATATCTCATGTGGCACATTTACCCTATTTTTCCAACACGAAGTAAGCATACGACATTCGGTGGACGAAAAGTTACTTTAATATATATGTTTTTGTTTATTTCAGGGAAAAAGCATCTTAACAAAAATGTATCCGATTAAGAACCTAATTAAATGACATGCCTTTCATATTACCTATCGAAAAATGTTTCAATGGTTATCGCTAAAAAGACGAGAACACGAACGTAAAAGGATCCCGGTTAATCTAAAGTATTTTATTTAAAAAAATATCCTTTGATTTAGAATTTAGCTGATTATTCTATGTATGCGAAAAATTTTTGCGAGCATATAATATTCCAATAAAGTATTCCCGCCCGTCAAATTCGTGTCTAAAATACAATATTTCGTCCAACCTAGCTGTAAGCAAAAATTGTTTAATAAGGGTTAATTATACTAAAGAGTACATGAATGGTATTTATTTTCTAAATGTGTTCATATTATATTTAAAAACATGTATTATTGTAAATAATTTATGCCTAAAAGTAGTCCTGCTGGGTTTCTTGCTGGTCTTTCTCAGAACAGAGGTTTTAAACATTTATGAACTTGAAGGAACTAGACGTTATATGCTTTTACCACTGGTTTGGAGAACCAGCAAGCAAAAAGCTTTTATTACTTTCTATAAGTAATCTTGTAATCTAGATTGATAAAAATTATTCTATTCTAATCTATTATAAACACAGTTTTATAACGTCATCTTAATACTGAGACGGCTGGGAAAAGTTGGTAAAATTTGTTATAGAGATTTCTTAGGTCTATATTCAGGGTTATTTGGCAATAACCGACCAAATTTGCAAAGAAGGGTTAGAATTAATATAGGAAAAGAGTTGAGAAAAATTAATTTAAAAAATCTCAAACTTTCCGTCCTTTAAGTATCCTTTATCCTTTAAGTAAGGGTCAATCGGTAGGCAAAAACGTTGTTGCCCAGAAATCTCATATAATTCGGGATAATTTCAAATAAAATTAGAAGCCTTATTTACCAATATTTTCAAAAACTGCAATAACGATATATCGCTACGATTTCTTAAGTTTACGCGAACACTACACATTTACACTGTATATATAGTTCTATTCGATATATCGTTATTTAACTATTTGAACTTAAGTTTAAAATTTAGTTACTTCTATAAAAATAAATCTGTATAGCTTACGAAATACTTTTAATCTCAAAAAAGTTAACATTTCCTGTAGGATTTAAGTTAACCCTAATATTAATAAGATTCCGTGGGAGTGTTTGTATGTTTATTATACCCATTCATATAGCAAACATACATTAAGTACGTGTGAAAAAATGACATCATACATGGTAGTCTTATATATGTCATATACGTGGTCAGACTTATATACATGATAGAGCCATGCTGCAGTTATATAGTAGTATAGTTGTAGCACGAATGGGTCGGCTCGGCCGGGGAAAGATCACGCTCTCACAGAATACCTGCTTAAAATAATAGCCTAATGCTGCTGTGTTTCGTATGGTGAGTGTAGAGAACCGGAGACACTTTTACTGGAAACCAGGCATTCCATCTTAGTCCTCACGGGTGGCAACGTATCTGCATTTTGATTTGTAATCGAGGATGGATGTAGATGTCTATGGGCCACAGCAACCACTTAATGTGGTGGACTGTGTGCTAGTTTGCCACCCTATCCTATAAAAAATGCATAGTAACTATTAATACATATTATCAATAAATGTTGTGTGTTGTTAATTGAAGATATAATGGTATACGAAGTAAAGAAAAAAATATTTATTTTGCTACACAATGATAACGCCATTTTGTACATTATATTTCCCATATATGTCAATGAAATAATTCTACACGTTGCCGGACGTGACGAAAATTGCAATTAACAATTTCATTGGTGCCGGCGGGGATCGAACCCGGTTTGCTCGCGTACTGTGAAATTTACATCGAGCGCTAATCCGGATCCGGCAGCGAGAGCTACCACGGCTCTTAATTAATTTACAATTTCAATTTAAAATATTTTTCGGTCTGTAATTATTTTACTATTTAAAAGTTAAAAAGCGCTTCGTTTATGAGAGAGCGAACGAACCTAGGCATAAACTTCTAGAAATAATGACTGCGTTTGGCAGAAAAAAGCGAGTAGTTACGTTGTACCAGTTCTGGCTCACTGAGTCAGAAGTGGTACAAGTACGACGTTCGTCGATTCACGATACTAGAAAGAAAAGTTTTGGCATGCTCTGATCACGAATCTGCGGTCTATTTTTGCGTAGGATGCACGATTCCGGAGATGTGCAGATCAATTAACTCTTATCTAATTGATATCCGGTGAAGGCCTCCACCGTCATTAGCGCTCCATTGTTCTTATCTACTTATCTATTGTTCATTGAATACCGTCATTATCTATTCTTCCTCAGCGTGGTGCTATTGTATTATATTCCTTTGTTCCTATCTACACTAATCTGACTCATCAATAAAACACATTACCTAATTTTGTTAAAATTTTTATTTACAAAATACAAAATCTTATTACTTATTATCTATAAAATAGAAGCGAAACATCTCATCCACTAAAATATCGTTGTACAATGTGTTCCCTGTAAATATAATCGTAAAACTATGCATTGAACATCCCTGAAACTTATATAGCAAATACATTAAGCAATATTCGCCACAAACTGAAGTCCACTCATTCTGAATCCTATCAACATTCCAGTTCCATCTTTTACAATTTCTTTTTAAAAACTCTAGATGATATCGTACAGGTGCCCGTCCGAATGAATCAAAATATTGACCGACGTCATTCGTATCGATATATAAAGCTACCCAATGTGACCCTGGTTTATCATCTGATTCCAAATTGCATATTATATACGTTGGTACGTGGGTGTACATGGGCAGTTTATTGGCAGCATAAACATTATTTTCTAGAGTGGGGTGAATCTTTTTCAGATGTTGTTGTACATCCAGTGTATCCATGATATTACTGCTATTAGTAGATTATTACAGTACCAATCTACTCAATGACTAACATAGGAATGATCAATTATAGTGATTTCTAAATATTAAATTGCATTCTTTGGGTTATACAAAACTTATTTGAGTCATCAATACACTGAACAAGACACGACACGAAGGACGAAGGAATGTTGAGGTAACCAACAGAATGTGAGACAAGCTTATTGACGCATAAAGTTATTATCAATTCCACTGCAGAAATTCTTTAGATTAGAATTATCACTTACAGGTACTATATAAGACCAAGCAACTGCAGTCATTGAGTTAGTGTATGGTCGTTTGACCGCAGTGGATCTATCAATACTACATTTGTGTTACTTCAACGCATCAAAGGCCATGGATGTAAGTGTTTATTCTATTGACAAACTTACTTTTCTTTCTGTTATTTTCTTACGTGTGTATGATTTAGTGTTAACAAATTATATTTAAATATTGTGTGTGTATATGGTTAAGCCGGGTAGCTCAGATGGTTAGCGCAAAATGTAAATTTCACAGTACGCGACCCGGGTTCGATCCCCGCCGGCACCAATTAAATTGTTAATTGCAATTTTAAGTGCTGATTTACCACGTGCTCAGCGGTGAAGGAAAACATCGTGAGGAAACCTGCATGTCTGAGAAAATTTTGAAGGCATGTGAAGTTTGCCAACACGCATTGAGACAGCGCAGCGAACATTTCCTAGCCCTAAAACCCTCTCAGAAATGAGAGGAGGCCTATGTTCAGCAGTGGTCTTTAATAGGCTGTAACTTTAACTTTTTTAACTTTTATGATTAAGCGTTAACAAATTGATATTAACACGATAACTGCGTTGTTGCAGAAATCATTGAGCTTCGATGAAAATACCTATAAACAGTATTACTACTCGCCAGTCTCCCCTCAAGAAGAGAGTGATGACATCGTCATTAATAATAACACATGCGATGGTGGAAAAGGAAAATCGCAATCGATTGATCATTTTTTGAAGCTGAATCAAAAATAAAAAAGAGGAAATTGTTATCATCTACCGTAGCACAAGCCGCTAGAGATGGTGTATCATACATTTCTACTAATTCTGACGACGGAGACCAAGCGACGCATCTCATCAAAATTGAAATGTACGATATGAAGAAGCTATCCAAGATTCCAACTACTGATCATTGGAAACATGCTTCCACGAGGATTAAATATTATGTAAAGACTAATAAGGATAGCATCTACGACAACACAAACGCCCTCGTATACAATATTACAAAGACAATAGCAGAAAGTGAAAAAGTTAAAAAATACTTTTTTAACAATGACAGTCATTAGCTGATCATTAGTGAATGTGATTCTGTTTACTTAAATTACAGGAAGACAAGAGCAGAAGGAAGAGATGAGTGTGGCATACGTGTACAGAACACATCATTGAATAACAAAACTACAACACTGAGTGGAGAAGAAAACGAGAAGAATATTCAGTACTCAAGAGCTGAATATCCATTCTTCAGTTCAAAATCTAGCCGGTTGCTCAGTTTCGAAAACTGGCCTCTCGTTATGCGACAGAAACCTGAAGATCTTGCAGAAGCCGGTTTCTTTTATACTGGCCATGCAGACAGGACCAAGTGTTTCCATTGTGGTGGTGGTTTAAAAGATTGGGAAGATGATGATGATCCTTGGCACCAGCATGTTCAGTGGTTTACTCAGTGTGCTTATGTAAAATTTAAACTCGAACAGAGTTTTGTATTAAGGGTTTCCATGTATGCTCGATAAGCATAGGTATTATTAGGTGGTGATACAAGTTTCTGATTTAAATAAACATCAAGTTGACTAAAAAGTGAATGCAGCCAATTATTTACAGGTGCTACTATTGTAGTAGATATCAAGTTAGTTGAATCTTGATTTAATACTTTTGCCTTTATGTGGAGTAATGTATGAGACAAATCTATGTAGTCATCGCCTGTCCCAGGAACTTGAAACTCGATAGGTCCATCATCACCAAGAGATGAAATTGGTTTATAATGAATCCACAATCCATTTTCAATGCTAGTTTGTGTAGACGGTAGTGCAAACAAATCCAATTCTGACTTAACGCACTCACAAGAATGATTATGAAGGAAAGACATATTTAATTTGAAAATATATCTTTGATATTTTTTAGTTTTAGACCAAGTTTTTTCGCAGCTTTCACTTTAGCAGTTAATGGTGGAATGAACGAGGTCAATCGTTTTCTTTAAGTTTTATACCCAGATCCTGTCATGTTAAATTGATCAATTTTCTCATCAGCCTTTCGTTTTAAATTCGTACTAACTTGCTTTAGACGATCTTTTATTGAGGCTTCCATAGGAAGCGCTTGAACCATATCCGATAAAAGTCCTACTCCAGCGCCTAATGCCTCCTTACCAATCACTCGAGCACCACTTGAAAGTAAAGGTAAAACTGATCTAAATAACCCCCCCTAAGAAGCTGCCAATACCATGACCGCGTTGGTATGGTGCACCCTTATAAATTACTCCAACTCCTGACCCAGCTTGATGTGTATAATAATTTTCATATGGACATTTATGATGATCACGAAGAGAATTCATTATTATAATTTTCGGAAATGTAGTTTAATACACACGGTTCCAAACTGGAATGGTATTTTTTGTCCTGTGCTCGATCTTACCATTAACTATTTCCAGCGTATCGAACTCTCTTCGCATAAGAGGTAAGTAATGAGGTTGAGAGAAAACGTGCATTTTATTTGCACCATAAATGTATTTTGTAGGATCTAATGAAATGACTCTTATTAAAGGAGTCATAACATCACCCACAATCTGAGGATCGATAATGTCGCAATATAGAAAGATTTGAGATGGTAACCCTAAGTGTAAATTAGCAGGACAATTTCCAAAGTTTCTCTCTAGGAGATTTTTATTTGGTTCATAACCTAGTTGTAAACTTAATTTGGGTGATAATGTTACGGATGTTATATTTTTATCCAAAACAGAAATAGACACAAATTTTGTTATTTCATCATAGCAAAATTTCAAGTTCTCTCCGATACCATTTAACACTCTTAAAATATGCTCAATCGTATCTTAGCTGGAATATGTTTTTTGTAGTACACTGGATGGTTTATCTTCATTTGGCATTACATAGATTTTGTAATGTGTATAACATTTTCCTGATCTTGAACAGTAAACATGGTACATGGATATTGAAACTCGACAACACCAACCGACCATTCACCTTCTAATTTAATAGCTTTTGGTAATTTCGTTGAAAAATTTGTGGTCCTGTTATCAGGAAAGTATTCCATTGAACTATTGCTGAGCAAAGTTAAATAAAAACTTTCTTTATTCATATTTCTTTTAAACTAGAAGCTAAAATCCAACTGTTAAATTTATCTGGATAACCTTTCCACTTCACTAATACTTCTTTTCTGTTACCTGAGTAACGAGTGTCAATTATTTTATCTATTTTATATTGTGAGGTGGGGTTGTAAGTGATTTTCTGTAATTCCCTTTCATAAAAAGTACCAACTATTGGTTCATTTTGTAAATCTGTTATTGTATAAACAACCCACGGAGATCTATCAATTATTGAAGATATAATAAATATTTCCTCACTCCAATTTGATTCACATCCTTTTTGGAAAACATGTTTATATTTAGTTATTCGAACATAATCACCCACATTGAAATTTGGTTTAGGATTTTCTAAAGAAAGTTTGTTTGACCGTCTATCATAAAGATTAGTCCAAACTGCCATAATATTGTCGGAATTTACATCACATGGGCACATATTAATACTAGAGTGAAAGCTGTGATTATAAGAGTATAATCTTGTAAAACATCTATATATATATATATATATATATATATATATATATATATATATATATATACTTTTTTTCTCTACGGTACCGTCAGCTGTGATATCATAACGGTCGACGACGGCAAACTTGAAATAAACGCGTAGTACAGACTTTATTCTCTCCGCTAGGAGTAATAGTAATAGTGTTCTGCACCTAAGGGTATTAGTGTTCTGTGCTTTATTCTTAGTCAATGGGTGCGTTTGGCAGAAAAAAGCGCTAGCAAGCGCTTGTAAGCAAAATGGCCATCGTAAGCGGTAAGCGCTGTCAAATCGACAGCGCTTAAAAATTTCTTCTAGGACACGAAGTTAGTTTTTAATAACATGTATAAGTTTATTCATGTCATTATATTACTTAAAATTAATATTGCACAAAACGACTTATAAACTCTACATCAAAACAAAATAAAAGTCCACTGAAATCTATAAACATAAAAAAGAGTTAACAAGTTTTTCACTAGATGGCGCTACTTTGTTATTACGTCGCGGTATGGTTTTGATAGAAAGAAGATATACCTACGAATGCTTGTTCCAATTATGGTATGATTTTGCATGTTGTAAATAAAGTATAATGTAAATAATGTAGATAAAATATTAAAATAATTATAAATTATGGGATGATTAGTTACTACAAACAATAATAGTAGCATAATTGAGCACTGAAATTTACCTCAGGTAATATATTTTTTGCAGTCCTCTCAATTGAGTGGATATATAATTAATAGCGATGGGTAAAGATAACAGTAACCTTGCTGAAGACTGTTAGCTGGTTAATTTAGGCAGTTAGATAACCAGCTATTCGTATTGCGTATAAATGACCCACCAACTGATAGTTGATACCATCAGCATAGCAACTGTAGCTAGTATCAACGTTGCCAGATACACAGTAGATCTACCGTATTTTCACGCCGTCTAATGGACACAGTATTTTTATAAATACAGTGTATGGAGACACAGTATTTTTTCAACCAAAAACAAAATTTCATTTTATAGTGAAAGCTACTTATCCCCTTGCGTGGCGACCGGCCAGATTTCTTCACACATTCATTCACACTTTCAGACATTCTATCACACTTTTACTTATAGATAATTATAAACCAAAGAAAGAGGATGCGATACAAAGCTACTAAATTACTACAATGTTTGGAAATTTCGAATAAACAGCCTGTGTAGCAGTCACATGCGAACGTCTGTTTTATGTGGTCACCCGTCCCGGTTTTTGTCCTTATTTTTATTCGTAAATCGAACAAATAGTGAAGTTTGGTGCTATTTAAACATGGAAGGGTTAATAACCAACAGTTTTTAATTCATAATTTAGGGATATGTATCCTTTTTATAAAAAAAATAAAAAAAATTTCAAACATAAACGGTCGTTATACTTACTTACCTTACATTTATATTTATTGTTGATTAAAAATACATTACATACTTTTTAGAAATGAAACTTTATCTAAATTAAGAACTTGAACCATACTTAACGTTAAAATTATCGCACGCCACTTGACTCGCTCATTTCTCAAAATAAAACTAACAATATATCGTAGACAGAGAATGCTACGCTAGAGAATGCTTCTCTGTCTACGCAATATATGCTATTTATTGTGCGACGCTTGGGTTGCCGTTCATGTGTTAAGATTTTAAAAAACTTTTGGGGTAAAAATATATAGGAACGTGTGGTTTTTGCTTTTTTTATTATAAATTAGTGTATATTGATGAAAATAAATTACATTTATTTTATAAAAGAATGATTTTTTGTTTAATTTTCACAAATTATGCACAAAATACTATTAAAAATTTGGTTTTCCAACTTTGAAATTGGTTTAATAAAATCTTTTAAGTTGTATTCAACTAAGATATCTACAGAGTAATAGCAAATAATATAACAATTCATATGACATAAGTTTTATACATAGCTTCCATACAATATTTTAGAGAAATTACTAATTTAATCGCCACGCGCCGATATCGTGAAATTACCTGCTAAGGCCCTAGCAGACGTGACATATTTGCAAAATGGCCGGCCGGCAGACGAGGGGTTATGAAAAATATTGTAAATTATAAATGCGACGAATGCGTCCGCCGACCAACACAAAAGAGTACATGGCACAAACTAATATGAGTACGTACACGGTATTCCCCCGATGAATTGGGGATTGCTCAGTATCGGCCGCACCATAGACGTAAGTATTATTCAGCGTAGACAGAGAAACCTATCTCTGTCTACGTTATTCAGGTAAACCATAGACGTATATAAATGAAGTTGGATATGCCATAGTGTTGTTTTAATGTTATTGATGTGTCATTTAAATTGTCCGGTATATCGTCTTAGTATTCAGTTCTAAAATATTAGGCTTAAATATTTTCTGTTGTAATTTAAATTAAGTTTTGAATGTAAATCGTGATATTTTTTGTGGAAATATGTCTCGCGCAAGGGATATTAGAAATATACAGAAAGTAAGAGTGGTCCATCAACTCGTAAAAAAATAAAAAAACAACATTATAAAAAATTTAGAGATCCAAAAGCCCCGTACCGTGCTATTTGTTTAATGTAAGATGCGAAAATGTCTGCAAACAGAATGGCTTCGAAGAGGCACAGTGAAAAAATGACGGCAACTGTAGATATTTTCCGCTACCTGACAATATGCTAAAATCTTTTAACTCTGAAGTTTACAAAAAATGGGAGGCAATCGACAGTGACAGTGATTAAACTATTTTGTCTATTAAAATATTGAGATATTTAGTTAGTTTGCGTATAATATATTTAAAATAAATGCATATTTTGGTTCATTAAAAATGATTTCCTTTTAATACGTCATTTAATTACACTGTAAAATACACTGTATTTTTTTTTTCATAAAACACTGTATTTTTCTCTCAAACACCGTAATTTAAAGTGGACAACACGGTATTTTCGAAAATCTGATCTGGCAACCCTGCTTGAACTTGACATTTCTAACGGACTTTTGGCGGGAACTCCAAACGAGCCGGTCGATTTAATAATTTTTACTGTTTTTCGTTAAAAATATCCTGTGTGAATATTACCAAAACTTATTTTAGTCAGTGTAAATAATTGTACAGTGTGTGAATTATCAAAATGAATGAACCGGAGGACCCAGGTGGAACTTCGAAACGATCCAAAATTGTTCGTAAAAGAGGTACGAAGGAATGTGGACCTGAAGTAGGCGGTGGTGAGGATGACTTTATTCCGTTTTTTAAGCCAGGTTATCTGAGACTTTATCCTGAACATTGTACAAATACGTACTTCAAAGTTTTTGTTGAAAGCCGGGACCAACAGGTTAAAATTGGAAATAAAAGCCCAGTTTACTTAAATCATATTTTTACTTCGGAGGTGAAAGGTGTGGTAGCTTTACATAGAGTCAATGCTAATAAAATTGCGGTTGTCTTTAAACAATACAACACTGCAAATAATTTCATCACAAATACAGACTTTTTAACAAAGCACAACTTGAAGGCACATATTCCTGCAGCGCAGATAGAAAAAACTGGAATCATCAGATGTAGCAGCCAGATTAATCAAACCTAAACGGGAATAAATAATATATACTCCGCTGCTACCATAACGCGGAAGGCGAGAATAAATAAAAAAAACATTTTATTTCCTAATTATTCTTGGCTACTGAGATACTGCGGACTGTATATAGATAATTTGACGTTCTTATAAAGAAACAAGAAGCAGCCGCAAATATCATTTAGCGCCACACCGACTTCACACGCCGCTATCGTCACGTATCCGTCGACCAATGGTGAGCCGTTTCTTCAACGCCGCAGTTCGTTTCCTCTTGCTGTTCCGGAGCTGTATTCCACACCGCCGCCGCCCGCCGACTACGCGTGCGCACCGATCTGCATGTCTTATATAGCCCGGTCCAGCGACGTAGCTTCGTGAACAACAAACAAGTCTCACGCCGGGAAACGAAACGTAGATAATTGTATATTTTAAATAGTTTTCATTGGTCATAAAATAAGCAATATAATTGGCTAGGCAAAATATTAATTGTTACCATTGGCAAATCAATAGTGAGCCAGCCATATAAATATAGGCAAGGTTGATGCAAAAGATATTCCATTCCGAATCCCATTCGACAGTACCTTCATAAACATAAACAGTAGTTTCATTTCTCCACCTTAAAGAAAACCACTCGGAGTCTGTTAATAGTGGACAGTTCGTCTCCACTATTACAGTGGTGACCCCGTACGAACACCGAGGGGGAAGATCCGGTACGAACACCAAGAAGGAACACCCTGCGACGTACCACTACTATTGCACGAACACCGCGAAGGAAACCCGTACGAACACCGAGAAGGAAGACTTCAGTTTATATAAAATCAGTGTAATCAAGCCGTCATTATGGAGCAGGAGGCAAACACATATACATCAAACCCGGTAAAGGAACCAGAAATCGCCGGTATATCTCCATCGTTAAGAATACCACCGTTTTGGAGAGACAAACCACGACTTTGGTTCGTCAGTTTTGAAGCCGCAACGAATGGTTTAAAGAAGAGCCAAGCGCAATTAGCACAGATGGTGATAGCCCAACTTGAGAAACAAGACATCGAACAAATTGCGGACCTGTTGTACAACCCACCAGCAGTCGACCAGTATAATTCACTGAAGGATCGTCTGATCTCCGCATATGAAGAATCCGACAGTCGACAGCTACAAAAACTTCTATCAGAAATAGAACTTGGAGACCAGAAACCCACACAACTCCTACGCAAAATGCGTACTTTGGCGCGAGATAAAGTTCCGGATCCAACACTACGGTTAATGTGGGTAAACCACCTACCACCACATATTCGATCGGTAATAGCAGTCAGCGAAACATTCAGCACGCAGACGAAGCTCGACGAACTGGCACTCCTGGCGGACAAGATGATCGAAAACAGCAGTAGCTCACACATATCGATCATCGAAGGCACTTCAACAAAGGCCAATGATACCCAGTTTCTTCTCGAAGAAATTCGGAAGCTATCATTCGAAGTCGCCGCGCTCAAAGCTTCCCAGCATCATACCTTTTACCAGCAACAGTACAACCAGCGCAATCAGCAACACCGAAGATCACCTTTTCGTCGCAACCGCTCTGCAAGTAGAAGTCGAATAAGCTCAACATCAAGATCCCCTTACTGCTACTATCATCGACGTTTCGGGGTCGAGGCAAGAAAATGCACAGCACCGTGTACATTCAAAAATGAAAATACGAATACGGAAAACTAACTAGTACGCTCGATGCGACGGGATCCAGCGTAACAGCAAAGTCCTACCGTCTTTTCGTCACCGATAAAAAAAGCAAGCTCACTTTCCTTATCGACACCGGAGCAAATATCTCAGTGTTACCGCCGAAGCAAGGACAGAAGTTGAAGCCACTAGATTTTCAACTCTATGCAGCAAACAATACGGTTATTCCTACATATGGAGAAAAAACAATGGAACTTGATTTTAATCTACGCCGACCATTCAAATGGAGATTTATCGTCGCTAAAGTCAGCAAACCAATCATCGGTGCTGATTTTCTTCAACATCACCAGTTGGTCGTCGACATCAAAAATAGAAGAATCATCGACGGGAAAACCAATCTTGCATCTCAGTCTTTTGTACAAGCAACCAATCTGCCCACAATAAGAAGCATAGATGTGCAACAACCGTATCACAAGATCCTCGAAGAATACCCTGGTATCACAAGAATAACTTCAATGAAATTAACACCGAAGAACGACGTTGAGCATTTCATCGACACCAATGGACCACCACTTCATTGTCGTGCACGTCCAATCGCACCACACCTATACGAGCAAGTTCGAAAGGAATTCGAAAACATGATTGAGCAAGGAATATGCCGTCCAAGCAAAAGCCCTTGGTCATCACCACTTCACATTGTACCGAAGAAGAACGGAGAATTACGAGTTTGTGGAGATTACAGAAGACTGAATTCTATTACCACTCCTGACCGCTACCCAATACCGCGAGTCAGGGATTTCACTCATCAACTATCAGACAAGACTATATTCTCCACCATCGATCTCAACCGAGCTTACCAACAAATAAGAGTCCGCGATGAAGACATAGAGAAGACAGCAATAATTACCCCAATGGGATTATTCGAATTCCCAAGAATGATCCCAGGATTAAAGAACGGAGGTCAAACTTTCCAAAGATTCATACACGAAGTACTTCATGGACTGGATTTCGTTTTCGCATTTATTGATGATCTCCTTGTTGCAAGCCCTGATAAAGAAACGCACGAAACCCATCTACGCACCGTGCTACAGCGATTAGAAGACAACGGAATCACAATCAACCCTTCGAAATGCATATTTGGACAGCAAGAAGTTCAATTTCTTGGTTTCACCGTCAGCAAGGAAGGAATAAAACCGCCTGCCGAAAAAGTCAGAGCAATCATCGATTATGCAAAACCTAAAACTATCGAAGAGCTAAGGCGTTTTCTTGGGATGATAAATTTTTACAGAGAACACATACCTAAAGCCGCTGAAATCCAAGCACCACTTCACGCCTACCTTCACAACACGAAGAAAAAAGATAAAACGTCAATCGAATGGAACGATGAAGCCACGAAGGCATTTGAAGCTTGTAAAATTGCGATCCAAAATGCAGCTTTACTCGCTCACCCATCACACGAAGCAACCCTTGCTATCTTCAGCGACGCATCCGATCTCTCAGCAGGAGCAGTTCTCCAACAGTACAGCAATGGGAAATGGCAACCACTTGGATATTTTTCGAAGAAGTTCTCCGATACTCAACGTAACTACAGTACATTCGACCGAGAGCTACTCGCTATTTACATGGCTATCAAGCACTTCAGAAAAACGTTCGAGGGTCGAAACCTGATCGTTTTTACCGACCACAAACCATTAACATATGTACTTCCAAAGAAACCATCACTATCGGAAACACCACGAAGAGCAAGACAACTTATTTTCATAAGTGAATTCACGACCGACATACGTCACATCAGTGGAAAGGACAACATAGTTGCCGACGCACTCAGTCGCGTACCAATCGACAGTGTAACGTGCCCTCAATCGACTATCATAAGATCGCCGCAGCACAAGACAGAGATAGTGACAACATAAAAACATCTATCGAAGCAAGGTAACTTGTCCATCAAGCAAGTTACAATGCCAATGACGCATCTACCTATATACTGTGAAGCCTCAACGACAACCATGCGACCATACATACCAGAAGAATGCCGTCGCGAAGTCTTCAATGCACTGCACAACATTAGTCATCCAGGTGTTAGAACAACAAGAAAACTCATCACTGAAAAATTCTTTTGGCCTGCAATGCAAGCGGATGTTGGCAACTGGGCGAAGCAATGCATTCAATGCCAAAAATGCAAAGTACAAAGGCATACATCAAGTAGTCTAGCTACATTTCCACCCACGGAGAGATTCGAACACTTGCACGTTGACATCGTTGGACCATTACCTACTTCACCGCAAGGACATCGTTATCTCGTAACAATGATCGACAGAACAACAAGATGGCCAGAAGCAATACCTACCGATGATACTTCAGCCGAATCCGTCGCGAAGATAATTTATGAAAATTGGATTACTCGTTTCGGATCACCTAAAACCATCACAACGGATCAAGGAAGGAATTTCGAAAGCAACCTATTCCTCAAACTTCTTCAAACTATGGGAATACAGAAGACGCGTACAACAGCATACCATCCTCAGTCAAACGGAATAATCGAACGATGGCATCGTACATTAAAGACTGCACTCAAAACTCGTTTATCTCAACATACAAAGTGGATTGATGAGCTACCTACAGTGCTACTCGGACTACGAGCAACACCGCGTGCAGACACTAGTCTTAGCGCCGCTCAGCTAACCTACGGCTGCAGCATAAGGCTGCCGTGTGACTTCTTCAGTTCAGCAGCGTCAAACAAACAAGAAATGGATTACGATTTCGTAACTAAACTTCGAGAATCAATTAACAAAGCCTTATCGTTGAAATGCACCGAAATGCAATCACACAGAAATAATAAATCAGTATTCATTCACCAAGATTTGAAAACATGCAAACAAGTTTTTGTAAGAAACGACGCAATGAAAAAACAATTTCAACCTACCTACGATGGACCGTATAAAGTATTAGAGAGAAATAGCAAGACTTTTAAACTACAAATACCCGGAAGGAAATCTACGATTATATCGATCGACCGACTAAAGCCTGCCTATATTATTAACGAGGATACTGCAGAGGATTCATCATCATCATCAAAACCACCAGCGAGGAAGCTTGAAACTTCATCATCTACATCAACCCAGTTGAAACCTATTTTAAAAACTACGAAATACGGGCGAGTCGTCAAGCCTCCGGTACGCTTTCGCTGGGGGGAGAGTGATGTAGCAGCCAGATTAATCAAACCTAAACGGGAATAAATAATATATACTCCGCTGCTACCATAACGCGGAAGGCGAGAATAAATAAAAAAAAACATTTTATTTCCTAATTATTCTTGGCTACTGAGATACTGCGGACTGTATATAGATAATTTGACGTTCTTATAAAGAAACAAGAAGCAGCCGCAAATATCATTCAGCGCCACACCGACTTCACACGCCGCTATCGTCACGTATCCGTCGACCAATGGTGAGCCGTTTCTTCAACGCCGCAGTTCGTTTCCTCTTGCTGTTCCGGAGCTGTATTCCACACCGCCGCCGCCCGCCGACTACGCGTGCGCACCGATCTGCATGTCTTATATAGCCCGGTCCAGCGACGTAGCTTCGTGAACAACAAACAAGTCTCACGCCGGGAAACGAAACGTAGATAATTGTATATTTTAAATAGTTTTCATTGGTCATAAAATAAGCAATATAATTGGCTAGGCAAAATATTAATTGTTACCATTGGCAAATCAATAGTGAGCCAGCCATATAAATATAGGCAAGGTTGATGCAAAAGATATTCCATTCCGAATCCCATTCGACAGTACCTTAATAAACATAAACAGTAGTTTCATTTCTCCACCTTAAAGAAAACCACTCGGAGTCTGTTAATAGTGGACAGTTCGTCTCCACTATTACATGTGCCTACCAGCATTTCGAACAAGGATTTATATACGAAACTGTCTTCGATCTATGAAATTATTTCAGTGAGAAGATTCACGAAAAAAGTCGGTCAAAGTACTGTAGGTCTCGAGACTGTCAGTATAACTTTCTTGTCAAATATTCTGCCCGATAACGTCCAATATGACCTATTTTCGTTCAGGGTGTTTGAATATGTCCCGCCGTTACAGCAATGCTTCCGGTGCTTCAGGTTCAACCATCCTGCGAAAATTTGTAATGGTAAACAACGTTGCTCGATATGTGCTGGGGAGCATAATTTCAGAGACTGCGATAAAAAAGAGAACCTGTGTTGTGTCAATTGCAGTGGCCCTCACCTGGCTATTTCCAAATCTTGCCCAATAAAAATGAAAAAAAAAATACTTGAAAAAAAGGGTAAAATTACTTATGCCTCTGTTGCAAATACAATTACGTCATCTGATTTTCCGTCTTTACCGGCACAGTCGAACAGCATTGTTAAGAGCCTACCATCAATAAGCCAAAATGTACATAAATTAAATAAAAATGTAAAAATTGTAAATAAAACAGTGCCTGAACCCAACTTGAACCAAACTCAACTAAAGGCTCAAATTGCAAACAATAAGAATATTCTGATGGCAATGGTTCAAACTTTAGTTGAATTGGGTAATAAAACAGATAATGAACCTGTGAACTCTGTTCATTAAAGACTTACTTTTAAAAAATCTGTCACATTAATGGACAGTACAGTACAGAACATACAGCAGTTATGTATAACTCAGTACAATATTCAAAGTATACATAGGAAAAAACCCTTACTGTCTAAATTTTTAGCTGAACAAAATGTTGATATATGTCTACTCAATGAAACTTGGCTTAAAGATACTCAGCATTTTAAAATTTCGGGATATAATTCCCACTATCATAATGCTCAAAATGAGCATGGTGGAGTAGCAATTTTGATCAAACCGTATTTTAAATATAATATTATTCAAACCAGATTTTACCAAGATATTCAGACTATAGCATTATCGTTATATGTAAGTGGTAAACACTTAACGATTCTATGTGTATACTGCCCTCCCTCGAATGGTAACTTCAGAATAAGTAAACTGCGTAATATAATTAGAGATTTGCCTAAGCCAATATATGTGGCTGGAGATTTCAACGCTCATCATGTGGCATTTGGATGTATGACCACGAAAAGTCGGGGTCATCAATTATACGATTTAATTGATGAATTTGATCTGTGTGTCCTTAACAATGGAAGCTTCACTACTATTAATTGTCCTAACCGAAATCCTTCAGCTATTGATGTCAGCTTTTGTAGTGCTCCAATCACTCCACTATGTGAATGGTGGGTGCATGATGATTGTATGGGTAGCTATCATTTTCCTACGCTTACTCTTGTTTTATTGTCCGTTGATAGATACCAAATTAATCCTCCCATTGAAAAAATTCTTATACAACAAGACAAACTGGACGAAATACAATGAGCTGTCTATGACTGCTTTTTCTAATTTTGAAGTTAATAATGAGAATCCATTACAGTCATATGACGAATTTATCGAAAGACTTGATACACTTAAGAGGGATACTGTACCAAAGTTTGTCAAAGCAAATAATTATCGTTGCAAACCTCCAGCAACTTGGTGGAGCGACATATGTGAACAGAGTGTTATTAAAACTTATGAAGCTTTAAAACTGTACAGAAGGGATCCAACCATTGATAATTATATTAATTACAAAAGACTTAATGCTGTTAAGAAAAAGATTATTTCAGAACATAAACGCAATGGTTGGGTGAACATCTGTAATACTTTTAACAGAACTACACCTGTTAATATTATTTGGAAATACATCAAGTTATTTAAACGAATAAAATGTAATAATAGAACATATAAAGATGAATTTGTTGTCCCTCTCTTAGAAAAATTATCTCAAAATGGATGTAGGGTTATTGATAATCTAGAAAGTTATTTTCAAATTAATAATAGCCTTCAGAAGTCCAGTTTCCTCATAGAACCCTTTACTTGGAGTGAGTTTTGTACAAGTTTACAATCCAGACGAAACACAACCCCTGGGTAGATGATTGTCCATACATTTTGATTAAAAACCTAAATCAGTCCGTTCAAAAAAAAACTATTAGCTAATCTTAATGCTCTTTGGCACTTAAAAAAAATTCCTGAATCTTGGAAAACACAGTGTGTAATCCCTCTACTTAAGCCTGACAAGCCACCTGAAGATCCTAATTCGTATCGTCCCATATCATTGTCATCTTGTGTTGGAAAGCTTAATGAAAACATGATAAAGATGCATCTTGAGTATTATGTAGAGGCGAACAACATCATTCCACATGCTCAATATGGCTTCCGGAGAGGGCGAAGTTGTGCTGACAGCTTCATCTCTCTCTTGTCAGATCTGAAATATGCCAATAATAATAATAAGTCCAGTGTTTGTGTTTTTCTGGATGTTCAAGGTGCATTTGATAATGTTGACCCTGGCATTTTAGTTCAAGTTCTTTCTGACATTGGTATACCAGGCATGCTTTATCATTGGTTATTTAATTTTTTAACAGATAGAACTTTGTATATAAGATATAATAATATTCTCCATGGTCCCAGAAAGGTCTCCAAAGGTACAATGCAGGGGGCTACATTATCTCCATTGCTGTACAATATATATACTAGTCAAATTCTTAATTTTGTAAATATTCTACAATTTGCGGATGATCTTGTAATATATTGTACAGACCATAGTGTAGATAGAGCTGTAAATAATATAAATAATGCTTTATACCAATTGTACATATATTATATTGACAGGTTGGCTCTAAAGATTAACCCCAACAAAAGCAAGGCCATGATTTTTAGTAAAGATTTCCCCCTCTAATGGCATACTCTACAATAATCATCCAATTTCAGTTGTACCTAACTATAAATTCTTGGGTGTTGTCATTGATAACAAACTTTGTTTTGATTTACATATCAATCACATTATAACTAACTCTCTTAAGGGTTTAAATATTATAAGATGTTTAGCTGGTGTGACTTGGGGTGCAGACTCCAAAGTTTTAAGTATGCTGTATAAATCTATAGTCAGAAGCCACTTCGACTACAGTTGTTTAGCCTACACAAATAGTAGTAGTGTAAAAAAACTAGACATAATTCAAAACAAAGCTCTGCGAATTATTACTGGGGCTATGTGTTCAACTCCCATACGAGCTATGGAAGTTGAAACCAAAATAATGCCACTGTTTCTCAGAAGACTTCTACTAATAGAGAGATACTTACTAAAGCTGTTATCTGGTAATGATAATGTTCTCAAAAAAAATAATACCTTTTCCTGTACAATCCTCGGCACAGCAGACTTCGGGAGGTGAGCTTTTACGAGGTTATTTCCCAGTATTGCCTCTCATTGTACTACAAATGAATGAAGATTTTAAAAATGTAATTAAACAATCAAAGTGGACATGCTACTCTTACCCATATTCCTGTATTATACTTGAGAGCAATATTGTTACCAAAAAAATTTTTAATAACTGTGAATTATTAAGTTTTCTTTCCGATAATAACTACTATACCAGAGATGAGACGTATTTACGCTACCAGGTTTTAAAACCAGGTTTTCGCTTCAAAGTACGGCGCCCTGGTACGGGCAAAAAATACTTGCAAGTATGAAAGTATGTGTTGTAAGTCAGATGCTCGAAGAACTTGAACACAACGCATGAAAATACTTGCATAGGAAAACGATCCATATCTTAATAGGAATACGAAACTCAATCGTATTTGTGAACAAAAAATACTTTGAACTTCAAAGTATTTTTTTTATTTATACGACTTTGCTCCTTGTTCATAGTAGGATAACATGGAATACGGGTAATGGGGGTATGCAAGTATTTCCAAATTTTGACACCGAAAGCAACGCGGGGTTCGCTCGACGCGTTGGCGGGAGGGACTCGCAGAGAGTAGGTTGTCGAGCCCTAGTATTTCCGACGAAGGTCGAATGCTTGAACGGAAATCTGTGTAGGTACTTAATGCACATGCCATCCGATCGGAGAAATCTGTGTAGGTACTTAATGCACATGCCATCCGATCGGATCGGGAACTTGCCAATCAAATAAGCTAACTAAAACGAAACTAATTAAGGAGCATAATTGCCTAAACATGCTATTCATAAAATTTCTTTTGACTATTTTGCACTATTCACCCTTATATCTGTACACAAAAGAGACATTATTGCGTGTATTTTACTTATTCGTAAATAAGAGAATTATGTTTATGTTCGAGGAAGTAAAAGTTTTGTTTCGATTTTTTGTAAATTCAGTTGTTATTGTGAACTGAGTACGTAACCTACTGACCGTGACCTAATTTTTAAAGTTATTTTGCGTGTTTATTGAATTTAGAGACAATTTTTAAAGTTTTATTAATTAATGTAGTAACTATACTTTGTATACAGATGGTAGCAAAATGAGCTCTTTGTGCGCAGTGCTGTCTATGATCCCCAATCCAAGATTGGTCAGTTTTCTTTTGGATCCTAAATGCAGTGTTTTTACTGCAGAGGTATATGCGGGCCTCGAGGCCCTGAAGAGGATCGCACATATAAATAGTTTTATTAATTTTTTAATTTTAACCATTTAGTAGACAGTTTAAGTATGGTCCAAAGTTTAACCAATCTCAGATTTGACTTTAAAAAAAAACTATATTTTGTATAATATTAAAAAGTTGTTATTTAGTTATGCACAAAAGGGTATACAGGTCTCTTTCATGTGGATTCCATCACATAGGGGCATAACAGGAAATGAGATAGTAGATAAAATTGCACGTGATGGAACCAACATGTTGGATGTTAGCTCCATAGTAAAAGTACCTTTGACCGACTGTTATGAATCTATGGACAACCAGGTCAATAGCTTATGGGTCGAATTTTGGAAACAAGACCAAGAACAAAAGGGTAAATGGTATGGAAATGTTCAAGAAAATCTGCCTGTAACACCATGGTATAACAAACTGAAAATGACCAGTCGGGACTTTATTACGACTATAAACAGACTGCGTTTTGGTCACTCCACCCTCCTACGCGGGCCCCGTCTTTGCCCACGCAAACCCTAACATTTTAAATGAACTCCAAATAGTTCAGAACCTATTCTGTCGTCGAGCTGCGAACGCACCGTGGTACGTTCGTAATGCCGACCTTCATCGGGACTTAGAGCTCCCAACAATTCAACAATTTCTTAAAAAACTCTCTGAGAACTTCTTCAAAGCCTCAGAGTCGCACCCAAACCATTTAATTCGTGAGGCAGCTTCTTATGCAGCCCCACCCCCCTCTCGCTATCGTGTCCGCAGGCCGAGAAACTCTCTCTCGGACCCGCCTAATAAACTTTCAAACGACCTGAACTGTCTCCTGGCGGCTCAGGCCAACTCTAATTAAATAAAATTATTGTAATATCTGACATTAATTTGCCTTCGTAGGCACTCCCTCAGCGGCACTTAGCCGCCTGCGCCCTCTTTTCCCAAAAGAGGGTCGCTCATGATAAGGCACAATAGAGCTTAATCAGCCGGTTGCCTGTCCCTAAAGGCGGTTTTTAGGGGGTAGACCGGCTATCGTGGTATGCGTAATGCATTTTCCGCCTCCCTACGTACAGGGTAGCCCTTTAATTGCTTCGGGCGCAAAAAAAAAAAAAAAAAAAAAGTCACTCCACCGTCCCGGCCCACCGGGCTCGGTTGGGCATAATGGAGAGCAGCTACTGCACCTACTGTAATAATTCTGTTGGTGATATCGAACATTTCATATTTATATACACAAACACAAACTGAGTGCTTTTCATTTTACAGATTGATTCTTGTCAGGAAATGAAATAAGTGACATAGTGCAAAATCAAGGGACAGTGCAAGATTCCTCCCGCCGCCTGAGTGATATGCTAAGAAATAGATCCTATTACGTGCCTCTATATAAATTTATCAAAAATACAGTGGGGAAATTACAATAAACCGAATAAAAATACTCAAGACCTGGCCTAAAGGTCTAGATACCAGGCCATAAACTCCAAAAAAAAAAAGACATTTCTAACGAATAAAAAAATTGACATTTCTAATTTTCTACAGTTGAATTGTAGGTTCTCTCTATACATACGTATGTATGTAATTACTCTAAGAATAAAATACTTATACAGTGGATATTTGCCAAATAAGAGAAAAAGCAATACAGTGAATAATGGAATTAGAATATTTAGTGTCTGGTAGTAATTTATTTGGCCAATGGTTTGCAAAGGAACCGATTATAGAAATATTTAAAAACATCACAAAATCCTGCGATTGCGATTCATCTACAGATTTTAATGTTAAATATGCAAAATTAGTTTGTATGTGTTGGTCATATAACATATTTAAATGGAAAGATGATTTCTTTGTGACTGGAGCCTGGGCTGGCGAAGAAAATGTAAAAACAAAAATAGATATCATACGAGAATACGATTTAAGTACTTCAGAATTGACAATTGTCGGTAACGATTATAATTTAGTTTTACTAGATATTAAAAAGTTAAAAATATGGATATTATGTTTGAAAGAGAGATTACAAGTTACTTCGCTTGATCTTAAATGTGAGTGCCCGATAACTCTGCAAATAACACAGCAAAGTGACATAAAAATTGTAAAAGCAGTTGCAACAAATACCTCATTCCTGTATTTAACAAATATGGGATCTGTGCTCTTTGGTATGAAACCAAGCTACTTGGATACAAGCCATTGCGTAGGCAAAGTTTGTGATATTGCCTGCGGTTACAATCATTACATGCTTCTCACAGATGCAGGATATCTTTATTCTTGGGGATGTGGCCAGTAAGTATATTTTTAAAAGAGATTTAGGTATGGACAAACTGATCTTGTATTCAAATTACTATCTAGATGTTTAATCCATATTAAAATAAATGCATTATTAGTGGCACACTTATGTACTAAAATGTGTCCAATCCTAAACCATTGATTTGCAATCTCTGATCTAAATTACTGAGAGGTATAAGTCAACATATGAAGGTGGAGATGATAACACTGATATGACCATGTTAAAATTCAATTTTTCTTCATAGAACTTTAATACATTTAAAATTCTAAAAATCTATTCTAAATTTTTTCAGTATTAAGCTAGCTGGGGACAAAGGGTATAATTGTTGCGTAGAAGTCAAAAATGAAAAAAATAATGTTCTTATTTTTTGTTAACATAAAATAATTCTTGTAATGTCAAGTCAGTATTTGCCTAGATTTTATTTTACATGATTTCGTTTTTCATTCATGTATGTACAGTACTAGGCAGGAATTATTGCAAATTGAGCTTTAAAAAGAGATCTCTGATTGTTTAGCGCATCAACTCTGTTGCAAGAATAGCTAATAGCTAAATTATTGTTATAAAGAAGGGGAAAACCCCCCAAAAACACAACCCCAGCAAACGCAAATACAAGACCCACATTGGGCCCCCCAGTGAAAAATGACCACAATTAATGCCCCCAAAAGGATCATCATCACTATCATTTTCTTCATCATCATAGCCTACTGGTGAACATAGACGACCCCCAAGACTTAATTTTTATACAATTTAATGTAAATGGTCCAACAATAAAAATAAAATATGTATTATTTTTTATGATAGCTTTTTTAGAAACCAAATTGTAAATAAAACATTTTTAAATATTATGTAAGTTAATTTATATTAAAGGTACCACCTATGGACATATAAAAAAAGGCGGACTGAATTTCGCTATACAACTCATCATAGCACCCAAAATAATTCAACTCCCTTATATGTTACAAGGGGTCACACACATATTCACACTAAAATTTTTTCTAGCGCCTGCCATTATGCAACAAATTTCGTTCGCAAGAAGTAGCTCTCACAAGTAAAAACAAAAATAACACACCGTCTTATGTCAAAATTGATGAATTGAAAAATCAAAATTTTTCAAAAATCAAGATGGTTTTATGAAAAGACATCAAGGCATCACCTTTCAAGTCAGTTATGATAATCACTTATTTGAGAATTAGAGAAGGTTAATTATTTATAGTGAAAATTACCTGAAATTTGGGAATTACTATTTTTATCCATGTAGGCATGGAAACGGTATGTATGTTTGCCCAACAACCTCTTAAGGTTGTTTTATGTGCACTTAATTTGTTTAAATATTCCTGAGAAATTAACCAATCAATTATAATGCGGTTTTATGCATTTTTTGGCCATAGTCCATTATGTTGGGCTGCAATCGTAATTATTAGTTTTTACTATATTACCATTTCCTAAAAATTGGACCGATTATAATACTAAGAAGGTTCATAAATGTGTTTTATGACCATAGTCGACCACAGAGTGCTGCAGTCGTGATTTAATTTTTTTTAATGCCATGTTTAACTTAGTATATAAATCTCTATATTTTTAAAGGTTTCCTAAAACCAAAACCAAGCCAATGAAGTATGGAGAAAAAACTTAATTAATATAATTAGAGGCAATAAAAACAAAATTGAATGGCTTCCATCCAAATCGAGTGTAATTTGCAGCATCCATTTTGATACTAAAGATTTACACAATGAAAGAAGGAAACGAAAGAAGAACCTACAAATGTGAAAGACAGTTGTTTAAAAAATTATTCAACAAAAAGATTTTTACATTGTTGTTTGTCATGAAAATGAGTGAATTATGTTAATTATTCATGACTTATTTTATAAATAATAACTATAATTTATACTTGCTGCTTGAGAAGGTATTACTTTAAAGGTTCAAACCTTAAGGTGGTAATTTAAAAAAACAGCTAAATTTGTCGTGGCCTCTTCTTAGGGCGCGTGTAGCCTCTCATTATATTTACGAAAATTTATTATATGTACATAAAAACAAAAATAGTTTTATTAAAAATAGTGATGTACATTCTGTAAATACTAGGAACAGGCACAAGTTAGTTATACCAGGTACTCCACTCAAAAGAGTCAGTAATTCCTTCATGAAGCAATGTATACGCTTTCACAACAAAGTCCTAGAGAATATGCAGGCCTTATCTATCAAAGTTTAATACTTTTACGCAAAAATTGTTTAGTAAGTATTATTAGGGTATACTACATGATTGATAATAACCCCTGAGAAAGAGATGATCACTACCATGCTGTTTTTAAATCAGCTTTTAATCAGCCTTTACTCATTCTAAAATAATATATTTTAAATTAATTTTATAGAAAAAAAGTTCTGCCGGGTTTTTTGATGTTTCTTCCCAGGACAGTGGTATTTTTCTAAACCAGTGGTAAAGCTTAAATGACTTTCAATAAGTATTCTTGTAATCTGTACTGAAAAATATTATATTCCTATCATTTTTGGATACCTTCTAATGGTAAAAAGAATCTAGCTCATCATTAGTAATTAATTATCACCATTACGTCTTATGGTTTATTAATGTTCATGTTATGTTATGTTAACCATTTTCGGTTCCCTAACAAAGATTCGATAACAGGTTTTTGGTTACCTATTTATAATATGCTTTGTTTCAATTATATAAATACAATATTTGTATAAAATAATATTTGTAACAAAACTAATTTAAGCCAATAAGTTTTCATTTTTATTTAATTTAGGATCTAGATTTTAATCAAAATCTAAATCTTAAATTTTTGGATTTTTATAATCGTCAAATGTGTTACTAATATTAATTAGTTACGTAATAATAAATTAGTATTTAGTCAAAGTTATGTTATATTTTCACAAAAATCAGGAAGTTTTGTTTCACATGACAACCCTTTACAGCACGCAAACACACTTGCACCACCGCCATTGCAGTTCATCAGTCCTTTCTTATCAAAATTCAGTCCGCCTTTTTTTATATGTCCATGGTAAAAGCACTATGCATGCGGAATGCATGGCTCTAAAAATATCCTCATACATTTCCTCCACCTACTCATCGGGATGTGCTGAGGTTGATGCGTAAACCTGTGTGACCTTCAGCAAATACCGTTTGGTGATTGTTAAGGAGGTGCCTCACGCACTCCCAATCCAACATTATTACAAGAGACTTGTGGACGATGGATTCAACATCACCTTGGGACAGATGGTCGCCCTTCCAGTGATAGAACAAGTTGCCAGATTCGAGAATCACCATGTCCTCCTCCTTTCTTTGGACCTCGGATAATCCTATAATATTCCAGCGCAACTTGTCTATTTTTTCTTGCAGCTCCAGTCTTCTTGGTGCGTGCGATGTATGTTGCCAGGTCGAGTCATCTTAGGTGTCAACCGAACCTCCACCTCTTCGGAGATTCTTAGCAACCCCTGCCCCGCCGTTACCATGGTTGCCACCGTAGTCACTAGTCAGGAATAACGGGGCAGCCGGGGACTGGGGGCCGTTTATTTGTGTCTTTGCTCATGGGGGGTATACTGCCGTAGGTGCCACGGTTGGCGAGCGGGTTGGCAACTGCAGTTTTTTTATTGTACTGTTGCTGTTATCAGGAAAATGCTGCTGCCCATCTCCTGCCTATTTCCCTCTGTCGACTTTTATGACACGGGAAGATATGGGGTGGTGGATATTCATAACCTACACGGGAGGCGTAATCATTAATTAGTGTAAAATGAATTTTTTTCCTATGTAGTGGTAATGTAAGAGAACTACCCCACATATCATACTGTAGGTGTACACACACGATGATGTATTTTTCGTTCGACTGCGCTGATTCGCGGCAAGGTTCCTTCCCTCTAATGGGGAGAGTCCGAAGGACTGTTACTGATATTTGCTGTCACTATGGTAACCATAGTGAACAACCTATTCAGTGGTGTCATTCAAAGTCTCAACGCTATGTCATTTCTAGTACAGCAACTAAATAGGCTATTTTATTAGGTGAGCGGCATCTAGCGTGTAATGGCGGAACAACAATACTGTTTATTTTCTACGGATACATAATATTACACTCAACAGTAGGTGTCGTAAGAGGCAACACAGTAAAACTTAAACAGGGGATGACCGGCAGCATCTTCCTGATACAAACACAATAAAAACTTCCAACCTGTCTGCCAAGCGTGGCAAATATCCACCATTACTTGAGACAATCTATGTGTACAATGGGTGCGTATGACAGAAAAAAGCGCTAGCAAGCGCTTTTAAGCAAAATGGCGATCGTAAGCGGTAAGCGCTGTCAAATCGTAAGTAGAAGTAGAATCTAACCTAATTTAAATATATGTTTGTAAAGTATTCATATTAAAATCTTATCAATCATGAATTTTTAATAACATGTATATGTCTGTTCATGTCATTATATTACTTAAAACTAATATTGCACAAAACAACTTATAAAGTCTACTTCAAAACAAAAAATTAAATAAGCAAAATGGCGGATTGTGTCAGCGCTACTGAAGTAGCAATCGTGTCCTGGCCGAAAACTATTTTAGCGCTAGTAAGCGCTTGCTAGCTTGCTAGCGTCTGCCAAACGCACCCAATGTCTGTATTAATAATGAATGTAATGTTTGTCATTTTCAGAAGGCTACAGCTAGGCCATGGTGACATAGAATATCTGGAAACGCCTAAAGAAGTCCATGCATTGGCTGGATTAAAAATAATTAAAATAGCTGCTGGGGGATTTCATTGTTTAGCTTTAAGTGAATATGGTGATCTGTATGCGTGGGGGTGGAATGATATGGGCCAATTAGGAATAACAACTAAGGATGAAGCCGTTCAAAATTGTAATAATCCAATAAGCTGCTCATTACCAAAATTGCTTGATATTTATGATGAAAATGGTATTTTAGTTGAGTTTAATGTAGTTGATATAGCTGCTGGATCAAGGCATTCAGTTATTATGTTGGAGGATACTTCGGTTTGGGCTTCAGAATATAACAAATATGGTCAACTTGGACTTTCGCCTGAGAAATATCCAACTGTCAAATGTTTTAAAAAAATACTTAACTGTGATTTACATTTTAAACTGATGTGTGGAACCTGGTCTACTGTGTTAATAAGAAACTCTTTTTCGAGTGATACCTAATTAATGTTAATGTTTTTCAACTAAAATTTAGAGCTACAAATTACGTTTATAAATTACATTATACTACTGCAATACATGTTCTCAGACTTGATATTTTATTTTTATGGCAGTGGTAGTTTTTTTTAAATAGAATTATGTGACAAACGAGCAAACTGTCTACTTGATGGTATTGGATGCTGTGGGCCATAGATATCTACATTTATCCTCAATTGAGAATCAAAATGCAGATGCGTTATCACCCGTGAAAACTAAGATGGAATGCCTCGTTTCCAGTAAAAAGGGTATCGTTCGCCGCTAAATTCAAAATTTAAAAGATTTATATGAGCTGTATCTTGTTCCCAATCACTCATAAAATATTGACTTAGCTCAAGGCACATTCATATCCATGGTCTGAATATCTTACTCCCAAAGACATTCAAACATAGTATAAATCTCTTTGTCTGTTTCATAATTATATAAGCCATTAAATGAATATATTTAATGTTTCAATTGCTAATGGCATATACTCATAGACAGCAATGAATTGTGTAGTGGCTGTATAAGAATATCTACTTTCACCATATTACCCTCCCGTGGGTATCGTAAGAGAAGGAAACTGAAATAGGAGATGGGCATCAACCTCTTCTTTATAACAACTCAAGGCGATAAAATTTGCAGTAGTAAAGTTCTGCCTGGGAAGCGTGGCAACTATGACAAAACCCCTAATCATACCTATTACGGTTGTAGCGCGAGGGGGTCAGCTCGACAGGCGAAGGCACATGAGTAAAGAAATCGACCAGAGGGAAGCTACATACAAACGGCTCGCTGCGTTTATACCCATACATAGCGCAGCGATGTGTGCGAGAGCTCTCACCGACAGGTTCACCGACGCTCCGTCGGGGTACAAACCGGTTTGCGCCGGCTCAGTCAGTCTCCATGAAAGGGCTGTTAGTCTTGCGTATTTAAATATAAGGGAGAACAATATTTCGTGATTTTATAAATCAATTTTTTTACTATTAAAGTTAAGTTTAGAGATTGTTTATTATAAAATAAGCTATTATAGATTTATACAATATGTAACAAAAACCCTGTGGTTCCTGTTAACTGTGATATCAGAATGAGTATAGAGAACAGCATAATAGAGCATATAGAAATAGTTTTTTTTCCAAAAAAAACATTTAAAAAAATTTAATTTTGATGAAATAAAAATTAATTTGCAAATTGTATGTGGTTTTCTTTCCTCTAACTCACACGAGTATCGGTAATGCGGGGTCTTTGACAATCCTCTAATAGCTCCTCTACACGATGGGCCAGCGTTGGCCCAGCGCGATGGCCATGCGATGGCTGCAACGCAACTACACGTTGGCGACATTCAGTTGTGATCGAAACGTTTATCGAGATGGACATGGAAGCATTAGCCGCTGCGGCAATTTATCTATACAACACGTACTGTTATTTTCTAAATGTGCACAAGAATAGAGTTATTAAAAAGAAATGGCGTAGAAGAAGACCTAAAATAGTACCCCTAGTACCTAAAATAACTATTTTTTAAAGAATAAGAGTGACAAACGAGCACACAGTCCACCTGATGGTAAGTGGATGCTGTAGCCCATACATATCTACATTTATCCTCAATTAAGAACCAAAACGCAGATGCGTTGTCACTCTTGAGGACTAAGATGGAATGCCTTGTTTCCAGTAAAAAAGGGTCTCCAGATCTCTACACTTGCCATACGAAACACAGCAGTATTAAGCTGCTATTCGCTGGTATTCTGTGAGAGCGTGGTACTTCCCCAGTCGAGCCGATCCATTCGTGGTACAACCGTAATATAGCTGCAGCGTGGCGTTACCAAGTATAAATAGTCTTTAAAATTGTACTTGTCATCTGTGTTGGGTTTATAATTACTTAAAAATGGTGATTTTATTCATAACCCTACTAAATATATATAAACCCTAAATTTAAACCCTAATTATAAACCCTATTATATATATGTAGGTATATAAAACTACATCTTTCCTTATTTTATCTTTGTGTTTTTTATGTGTTGGATTCCATATCCCGCTTTCTCCCCGATATAATTCTAAAAGTTTTATAACTTCGTTATGAGGCCACGTATTCGTCATTTTAATTAATTTTCGTTAATTTATAAACAAAGCGCGAACGTCCACACTCAACAGTCAAGCACGCACAACTGTGGAATGGGCCACGTGTAGATGCGTACCGCCATCGTTAGCCCACTACCTTTTGATGTGCGGCGGAAAAACCGACACCGTCGCCAATCCCGAGACCATCACATGCGCCATAAGCCATCCGACACAACTACGCCCTCCACACGTTGGCCCATCATAGTGGGCCATCGCGTTGGCCCAACGTGTAGAGGGGCTATAAGGGTGTGTCTAAATACAGCGCGGCAGCCGCGCGTAGCTAGCCGCGCTATAATTGGACGACGGCCGCGAGCTACCTGCCGCGCGCAGCGAACGCCGAACGGTTAGTGTTGGCTGTTGGTTCACCGATGATGGTTATGTGTAGACGGATATGTTTTATTAAGTAAACTGATAGCGAAACACAATTCGTTAGAAATATATGGCTCCTATATTCCATTATGGGATGCTAGACGTAAACAATCTATACATTTAATAAATCTGTAGAAAAGTCGAGTCTGTAATTCTATTATTTTTTGGAAAAAACAAGTCCAGGGGGCTAAATAAAGCCACTGAATAAGGCCACTAAAGCCAAATTAGTGGTTTTTAGAACGTTTGTCTGTCTGTTTATTCAAGATTCACGCGAAAACTACTTAACAGATTTCCATGAAATGTGTGTAGGTAGACTAGATAGGGACCCGGGGATACTTATAGGCTACTTTTTATCAGATTGCGAAACTATAAAAAAGATAAGTATTTTCCTTTCTTTAGATGTTAATTTCTATTTTATACGATGGATGTGTTTTATTAAAATTAAAACATTTTAAAATATTTGTAAACAAAATCCTAAATAAGTTTAAAAAAAGAAAAACATCGCAAGGAAACCTGCATATCTGAGAAGTAAAAAAAAATGTTTCGGAAATCATTTTTACTACACATTTTGTTTTGAGCTATGATCAGAAAGACACTGCTGCCCATCTTATGTAGGTAGATTTCTATTCCTGTTCACGAATTTAATTCTTCTTACGCGTTCACCGTAAATAGAACTACATTTATGAAATTTCGAAGACTACTCGAACGTAAAAAATACTGGCATGTGGTGCTAAACAATATTCAATGGTACCAATATTAATAAAAACCATGAAATTAAATCTTATTTTATCAAAATTATATCAACTTTAATTATGAATTAACTATATAAATAACTAATTTCCGATTCTAGGAAAATTTTCCCTTCATAAAAATATATCAAAAGACGTGCTCGATATAAAAAAGGTGTTGCTTGACGTACGATATTAATGCAATTCTGATAAAATAACTTATATATTTCTGTAGCTTATAATATTGCCAATATAGACACAGATACCGACGTGTCTCTGCAAGTGACCCAGTTTTGCTAATTTTAGTACGAAATAGTAAGATCGATGTTTCTAAATTCAAGCCCACGCGAGTGAAGCCGCTGGTAAAAAATTCTTACAACCAAAAGCAGCTTTAAAATTGAAAATGAACTCTTTTGAGTTCTTATAGAAGGGAAAGAAACAGAGAAAAAACATATTATATTTTATTAACAATACAAACAGTTAAACCTAGTTTACTAGTTTATAGTATCTTTTTAAAATAGGTAGTTCCAAAATGCCTCTCTTTGTAAACTTATTACTAAAAAACGGTAGACCTATCTCTTTGGGAAAATATATAATATAGCACCGTTCCTTAGTATCAAAAATATGCTTTTATTTTAGGCTACCTTACCTTACCCTTTTCTCTAATAAAAATCATAGTGAAAGCAGTTTTTACTAGAGCGATTTTCATGCGCAACAATGCCGGTCTAAACTAGTCGCGCGGCAATTTGTGTCCCGCGAATGCCGCGCGTTGCTGCCGCGCACCTTGCGCGTCGTGTTTAGACACACCCTTACTCCTCGGTCAATGCAGAGATAATAAAACCACATACAATTTGCAAATAAATTTTTTTTAATGTTTTTTTTGAAAAAAAAAATCTATATGCTTAGACACTGATTCTGATAACGCAGTTAACGGGAACCACAGGGTTTTTGTTACATGTTGTATAAGTAATTAATTACATACATTTACAATTACCAGACAGTGGTGAAGGTGGTGTTATTGGTAGTGGTACTGGTGTTGGTGGTAGTGGTGCTGGTATTAGTGTTGGTGCTTGTAGTATTATTGGTGGTGGTGGGAAAAGGAACACCGCCACCACTAATACCACCACCACGACCAGCATCACCACCACAGTCATTACCACCACCACTACCATACCAAAACCACCACCATTATCACAGCCATTACTACCACCACCTGATTTTTTGTACTCATGAATACGTTGTCTTATGAAAATGATTATGATGGAAATATATTATAATATGAAGCTTCTGTGAGAATACCTAGGTATTTCCTTAAAATTCTTTTGAAGGGATTCGCGCAGTTTTTAATTATACTTACATTGTACATATTTTCTCAATATTCGCCGCTTTACCCTACAGCAAGATTCCGTAAGATATATTACAATGAAAATTATCAAAATATACAATTTTTGCAGTTTCAATTTATGTTACAATAATTTTTTTTAATTACCATTATTTTCACTTTAAAAAGAAATTACCTAAACTATCCGCGTCCTGAAGCTTGGAACCGGGCGGCAGGAAACAAGCTTCAGAAGGCCGATAGTTTACGTAATTTCTTTTTAAAGTAAAATAACTGATTTATAGTTAGTTCAGTTAGTATGCAAAGTTTCATGTTATTTAAAGTATTTTTTGAATAACAGCGGTTTATTGTTCTGTTTGGAGGTAACTTTGGATTTTTTTTCTATCGAGAAAATTTTACGGAATCATGTTTTCGTCTAATATAGTACTTAACATTAATCCTCAACTTTACCATATATTTATTTCAAAATTACTGCTGCATTATTTTCGGCATAACGGAGGATCTTGCGCCATTTGAGGCTATATTTCCCCTTAATATTTCAATGTCGTCTATTAGGAAAGCTGTTGCAAGCCCCTTAATTTAAAAAAATATTTTAATTAATTAAAGAATTAGATTATAATAGTGTCGTTTTGAATATTCGCTAACGACGGTCAGTTTCAATATTACAACAGGTGTCTAAAATGGCCGTTTTACTTATTTATGGTTTATTATTTTAACAACAGATTTGTTACGGTTGAGTTAGCGCTACAATAACAAAAATGTTAGCACGTCGTACGCCGATCGAAGGGTGCCGCGAGTCCACGACTCATCTCACTCTCACTCGACGACTCAACTCAGTCTCCTGCCACCAGATACCTTAAGTCCGCATGAGGTCGACGCATTTGCTCCTTCAACGAATACAACGGTTGTTAGGTCGTTAACTAACGGTGTTTAACTAAATGCATCATAGTCCTATATCATAAAATATAGGCCACTGGTTTGCGCACACAACAATTCACCAAAATGTATCTTAATCGGATCGAAGTGTAATGCATATTTCTTTGAGGTCGACATCGAAAAATGTCAGACAACATCAGCACTTTGTTTTATGTGTTTTATAAAAAAAGATTCACTTTAGTTACCACTACCCTAAACTATTAAAGAAGGATTATATATAAATTCAAGTTCTTATTAAATGTTTTGTAATATTTGTTATCCTTATTACTAGACGGTGAAGTGTCAGTGCCAGAATATCCACTAGCCGAAATCGTTCCGCGGGTCTCGTAAAGGTGACAGAAGGAGCCGAGGCAGGAGAAATGTGCACCGTATTTAGCTGCATACCTGGCAACTATGGCAGATATCTCGTTTCTGAGCTAAGCCATGGGCAGGACTTCCACCACAGTGTGAACTGCAATAGGCTGTAATTAATGGAATAATTATTCCAACGGCTACTTAACGCAGTGGCTGAGCGTGAAGTTGTGACAGGCCAAGATTCGAATCCCACAGGGGCAAGTGTTTGTATAGCCTACAATTGTCCTGGGTATGGTTTATGTATATCAAACGCCTACACGATATACGAAAAATTCCTATTAATTTGGGATAATGTTTCTTTCAGATTATTTATCAGTTTCATAACTCAAAAATAACATTATAAAAAATCTTCTACACTGGAAATTAACCAATAACAGACCGCTCACACTAGTAACACTGCTCCCCGTCAATAATCTGAATATTTAACGCCAGAAATAAACGATAGTTACACAATATGGTGGAGGTGTAAGAATTTCCACTACCCCATATCCTCTCGTGGGTGTCGCAAAAGTCGCCTCTTACGAACTTTCTTAAAATATAGGTGTCTTCAAAGCAATAGTTGATAGGTTATTGTTAAGCCACTTCACTGTCTTAAGTTACATCACTACTTACCATCAGATGGGTGTTGGCTTAGAATAAAAAAAGAGATGGTGAACTATCTACCATGTTGGACGTCGCAATTACCTACCATGATAACTAGATATATTTTTAATCACACGGTGCAGTCAGACAATGATTTTAAAACAATTGAGGCAAAAAAAAACACGTAAATTCTAACTCGTCGCGTAAGGCTTTTAGCCATCTTTTAAGGTTTTTTTAAGCTCATACCCCACGTCACAACTAAGCTACACTTCCAGTATTATCTTGAAATGTTCCCTTCTGTACTTACAATCAGTATCTAATGTGGCGTGGGTAATAAACAAAACACATATTCGTACGCAACGACATTACCTTTTTCTTTTACTGCCCATATCATGCGTTCGTTTATTAATTGCTATAATATTTTTTTGGGATTTCAATATTCCAATTCATTGAGGGCGACATTTTTACGCACACTTTCTACACTACAAGCACCACACAGGACGAGAAAATGAATTGATCTGTTAAAAGGTTCTCAAGGAGAAGAAACGAGGAAGTTATTGTTGACAATCACTTAAGTAGTAAAGTATTTAAATATTTTCAATAAAATTGTTACCAGAATAAGCCATTGGACAATTTGTGATTTTACAGTAGTGAATAACATATTATAATGAAAAATACTTGAAAGAAGCCATGTCTAATATATTCGAAAATAGCCCATTCAACCGGAGCACCGTTACACATCGTAGTCCGCCCAGCACGCCTCAACCACCGTGATACTGCAGACTATTGAACTTTTAGCCACCACTGAAATTAAAAAATGGATGATCTCAATCGAACAGTGCCTTAATGAAGTTTGCCTTATTGCCCAGGAGGGAAAACTAAACTCTGAACACAAGCTGAGAGTCAATTCCCTACGTAATGCAGCCTCTCAGATGACAGTACACTTACACGTACACCCGATTTGATAATGTAGGGCAGTTCCCGTCTACGAGGGAGGTAGGTCGTGGTATGAATTGCAATAATAAAACAAGTGTATATTGTTTAAAATGTAATACTCGGATATGTTTCGTGACGGAAAAAGCTCCATGCAACTGTTTTTTGAATTTTCACGTAAAAGGTTAATATTAGATTTCAAATAAACATAATTTTCTTTCTTTTCCTCTCGTTTCATTTTCGTCGTTTTATTTGCCTTCTTAAGTGGTAAACTCCACCAGGATGGACAATTTATTTTGCCCGTAAATCTCCAAGTGTTCAATGGACTCCGCCGTGACGGACCCTCTTTTTCTCAAAAATGGTATAAATGGTACCTAAATTTTTTATATCTTTTTTACGAGACTAATATAGAAACCTAGCTTTTGAAATAAATTTGTAAAATAACCCTGTAAATGGCCACCAGGCCCTCTCCTCCGGTCGCCAACCAGCATGGTGGAGCCATCCCAGGATTTTTCGTAAGGTGGCGGGGCAGCCTGTCATGAGTGGCTGGTTCATTAATTAGGCCTCTAATTATCTACGGTCGGCCAGCGGTACAACCGTGCTTCGGATCCTTCCGTGCTTCTAATATTGAGAACTCCGTCGAAATATCGGTTACTAAAGTACCGACCACTCATCGACATCAATGAGTGGTCTGTACTTCCACAGCTAAGAAATTATCAAAAAAAAAAACGGTCTGGTATCTCCAAACAGATCGTACAGATGGCCATTAAAAATACGGAGGGCAAGTTTAAACGTTTACACGAACTTAAAATGGTAATAGATCAGGATTACCATCAGTATTACAATGTATTAAAATTTAATCCGGGTTCTTAATGCATAATTATATAGGGATCTCAGAAAATAATGGTACTTTGTAACATTTATTTTATTCTATCCTGTGGTTCAACCGTTACCATATCTTAATTAGTGTTTTCTGAGAAATATATTATTTTCAATAAAATTAATAGCTTAAATTTTTATAGGCCTTCTACACGGTCGGGACCAACCACCAACCGTCGTGATCTTGGTCGAGTTGATGTAAAAATGGATAGCGTGGACATCGGTTGTCTGACCAATATTTTGGTTGAGTCCGACGGCCTTGGTCGCGAGAGCATCCCTCACGACACGTTGGGTCCGTGGTTGACGCCGACCACAGATTACCTCCTCTGTGACGCCGACCGTGTGGAACGCTGTCTGCCGATGAGAGCGCCTCAGTGCGCGCTTAGCAGTCGTCGCAGGCGGATGTTTAACGGCACTATGGATACGAACGGAAGCAAAGAACGTGAGGTCCTGACCGAATTCTTGGCACTGTACTGTGATTACCATTCAAAACCATGTCTAATCAGCTTAAAGTACCATATCTTAAAGTACCATGTCTTAAAGTACATGTCTTAAAGTACCATGTCTTAACGTACCATGTCTTAAAGTACCATGTCTTAAAGTACCATGTCTTAAAGTACCATGTCTTAAAGTACCATGTCTCAAAGTACCATGTCTTAAAGTACCATGTCATGTTTGTTTAAAGTAATGCGCTCTTTCAGCCACAATTTTATTCATTTTTTTTCTTTATTTTTTTCATCCACATTCAAGCATAGAAACGTTAAAGCTAAACCGATTTTTTGTTGTATAGAAAAGCAAGGAGCCATTTTTAAAAGTAACTACAGTACGTCTTTACTCTTCAAATACCAGAGACCACTGACAAGTTGAGTCAACCACCCGACCGTATAGAACGAATACAAAAATCGGTTGACCCGACCAAGGTCACGACGGTTGGTGGTGGGTTCCGACCGTGCAGAAGCCTTATTAGTTTAAACAATGTGATACATAAAGCGCAACCAAAATTCCTTATGTGTTAACTAAAATTGTTAAAACGTTGTAAAAAGCAGAAAATCATGTGAATCTTATCTATATTTTTTGTTTTAGTTGGTTTTTGATATTTCTTTGTAAAGACAATATTATGGTCCTGACCTGGTATCCTAAAATTTTCAACTGTTTCGGTCTCTTCAGAATTCTTTAGGTAGTGTTAGGTTAACACTAAAAGAGGGCTGAGAAAACTACTTGTCGCTTTTTTTAACAAAATCCCAAGATTTCGACAGCAACGGAATTATGTCACTCCCTACAAGATGGCAATAAGTTATCGAACAAAAGGGCGTATATATATTAAAATTAAATGTAATTGAACTTTGAAAGAAAATGTCTTGAATTTGTACATAACATACGAAGAAACTTTTCCCCGACCTTATATATTTGTCGAACATGAGTTTTTTGCTCTTCCCAATTATAGCGTTGAATTGATGTTCCTTTTTATATTAGTATAGTATAGTTCCTTTTATAGTATAGTAATTTTTTTGGTCTTAGTCACCCTAAACTTTTTATAACACCTGTATCTAACGTATGCGTACTCTACAGTTGTTAGAAATTACGCACCGTATTACAAACAGCTACAGCAACGTGTAGTTATATTTATAGTTACATCTTGGTAATAAATAACAACTATAATTTTGCCTAGTTACGTTCGAGAATAAATTAACATTAAATATTTTGAAGGAAAAAAAATTAAATACATTACAGCACTTCACACTGCTTATCATAGGCTTCTTCCAAGGAACGCTACATTCCACGGACCTGAGCCAAATATATTACACCTCAATATTTAATTTACAAAAAACAATTCCACGGAAATATCTTATATCTTAAGAAATATCTTAATATACCTATATATTATACCGAAAATACAGAATGTGTTACAAAGATAATTCTTAAGAATACTACAGAAGATACATCGGGCTTTTGGTCTCCAGATGGAGGAGTAAGTAGAGTCGCCAATAAATATTTTGAGGAAATATTATGAGTACCAATTACACTCATTTGGAATGATAAAATTACCGTGTCCAAGTTTTTTTTTTAATTTAGGCTATATTTGTGAACGTCAAAAACCACACTCGTTCGGTTCGGGTCGGTTTTTTAAATGCCAAATTACAATCTCATTTGCGTATAACCCCACAGATAGTTTTGCGAAATTTGAAAAAAAAAAAAGTGCTATGGTTAGTTGTAATCAAATGTATACAATACACGCATGTCACACACTACAAACTGTTTTCAAAAAACGTTCCACCAGCAGCAAAGTTTCGTACGTATGAACCAATTTACGAAACATTTTACCTGTCCGTGTCAGACACCTCTCTACGACCAGCTCGAATGCTGCTAGTGCATTTTCAGCCGTTGAAAACGGTATAACCTGCAGCAGATTTTTTTAATTTAGGGGATAAAAAGTCACCGGTACCAAATCAAGGCTGTAAGGAGGAGTTTACTCAAAAGCTTAACTGGTGTGCTGTTCAGGAATTTTCTAGTTTTGAGCTAGTGCGCAAGCCCAATGTCACGCGAAGTCTCACGTTCAGTGTCTTGTTGTTCACAGCACCAGCAGTGAATACTTCTAGCAAACATTTGGAAGTATTCCATTCGCACAGAAGCTACTTCTATTTCCTAAAGTAATTGACACCATATACCCTGTCAATGTCAACAAACCTAGCGATCAAAATCTACCCTGCGCTTCTCGATCACTTTAATTTAGTAGGCATTGGTTCATTTTGAAAGAGCTAAACCGTCGACTGGCGCTTCGTATCTATATCTAGATCGTATTGATTGAGCCATATACAAGCGCAAGCTACGATCCAAGAGCAAGTCTCTTATGACACCATTCCGATGATATCACAGACGTAGAACAGAATTAGCAGTGTTTTAAAAATGGCAACGCTATGGTTGTGAATGGAACTACAGCTGAGTTTCTAAAATCGGGTGGAAAACTGTTACATGAAATTCTTCAGAACCTGTTCAATTCCCTCCTCCACTCCGTTACTTTGCAAGCGTGAAATACAAGTGGTCATGTTCTTCAAGAATAGACGAAGAGCCGGCGTCTAAAAAACTGTTTTGAGTTCACTAAGGCTACTTTTTATTGTTCATTACAATGATTGTGTACACAAACATACCGCAGTCAGTCAAGTGAAACCTTTTTTTTGTTATAGGATAGAGCGACAAACGAGCACACGGTCCACCTGATGGTAAGTGGTTGCTGTGGCCCATAGACATCTACATTTATTCTCAATTACGAATCAAAATGCATATGCGTGGTCGCCCGTGAGGACAAGAGGAATCCTGTAAAAGGTCCGTTACCGCTACTATTTTACCTTATTCTGTGAGAGGTGGTCCTTCCCCAGTCGAGCCGACTCATTCGCGCTACAACTATACTACTAATATAACTACAACTTTGCTCTACGTATAAACAAGAAAAAGTGACTCAGGTGCGCTATCTAAGGTGTACCTGCCGAGGTAATAAAATGAATTTACTAAGTCTGAAATTGTTATACAGCTTGTATATTGAATATAAATGAAAGTTGTGATGGTCAGTCAGCTGAATATGGGGACGGAGCTGGTCAGTCAGCCGCCATGTACTCGTAGTCGTATGTGCCCAAAGAGATTTAAACTACTTAAATGTCTATGTATGTGCCAAAGGTAAATAATGTACAATTCATTTATCACACTTCAAATTTATTATTATTATTATTATTTTAAACATTGAAAAAAAAGTCAATCATCGATTTATTATTGATTATTTTGAAAATTATTCTGAATATAAACCAACTCAGGTCTCCATAAGTTTTTGCCTGAACATGCTGTTGGTTTATCCTCTTTCCTGAATTTGTTACATCAGGTCCTGAAATGAAAATAGTATTTCAATTAAAATTGTTTTTAATGTGAAGAGGAAATATGGGCTAGACATTTAAAAATATTGTTCTTGAGATATACTATTTTTTTAACTTTTGTATTATGCCTGAACGCTCAAAGTGAGACATTCGAGCGAGACAACTGCGGAAGAAGATTTTGGCTATGTCTGTATGTTTTACATGTTCCTTTTTTGTTTGCTCAATATATGATCACGGCGGTAAAACTGGGCAATTTTAGTGATGTTAGCAGGTTTCTAGTTTTTATAATAATTATAGCAAAACTCTTCGATCAACAATACCAATAACTTAGTGAACACCCCGAAGTGGCAATGTGCCGGCCATATATCTAGAAGAACCAACCACCGATGGGGGAAAACTAAAGACTATAATAATTTAGTGAACTTCATTTAATAATTTAGTGAAGTGTATAAATCATTATTATTATTGCGGTATCTATATAGTTTTCTCATCTGGTTGGGTTCCATAAATATATAACTGTGAAAGAAAATGATAAATATACATAAATATCAATAAAATAAAATAAATACATAAATAAATAAAAGGCCATCTAGCAACAAGCTCGACAGTTGTCGACGGTGCCATGTTTTAGGATATATCTCCGATAGTTGTTGGTCTTAATAATCTGATCCTGTATTGCACAGATAAAACCCTCGGTTTCCCTGAAGAGGTCACCAAAGCGTAGCCAGTGGAGGGAGGCTACAGTGTCTAAGAAAGGCTCATGCTCATGAAGAGCTTTGTAGAACCTTCCGTGGAGCTCCTTCTCCTTGCATACGATCTCTTTGGTCAGCAATCCTATTTACTGCCGGGTTCTGTCATGCTCGTTAGCTAAGGATAGGGGGGTAAGTTCTTTATCACAAAAAAATGACGTTCCTATATAATGGATCATCCGATCTCGCCAGGAAGTAATTTACGGTGGCTGCACACTTCGCGATTCTGCATGCTGAGCGCGCTTAAAAAGCCACGCGAACCATGATTACGCGGCAAGTACAGCCTCATTACCGACGATCTCGGATGATGCACTCTATGGGACGTCATGGTAGTGCGGACTTTTCTATCCAGGGAGTTAAGTTCAGTCTGAGACCACCTGAGTATGCCAAGGTTATACATAAGGACAGGCATGACCCAACCGTTATATGCATGTGTCTTATTCACACCGGGCAAAAGGCTGTTAAGCACTTTGGTCAAGCGTGTATAAAACACATCGCTAACTGACTGTTTCATACCAGCCTCTTTGATACCGATGTTCTGTGACATACCCAGCTATCGGTATGTTTCAGCCTCGGAAATGGTCTTTAAGTTGACGGGCATAGATAAATATATGCATTTAGAGTTAGCAACCCTTTCTCCTTCGACATGGAGGACCGCCCTCTTATCCATTCCCAGCTCCATTCTAATAAAATTGCCAAAATCACAAGTGATGTGTAGCAATTCCACAAGATGAGAGTGATTGGAGGCCAATAATTTGAGGTCATCCATATAAAAAAGGTGAGTCACTTTTGTACCTCCTTCAGCTGAAATCACCTCCCGGAGCCCTCCAGTAAAGTACTGCGAGGATTTAAAAAGAGGCAGAACCGGAAAGACTCAGACAGTCGCCCTGGAAGATACCCCTTCTTATCATTATGCGGCTTTCCGCGGCCGTCATCCGCTCACCCAGATGACAAAGGATCGCACTCCTTTACCCTATACACTGCTCGAGGAAGTCCCTAACTATACAGTCAATCTTGTACAGCTCCAGGACCTTTCTGTAGTCTATCCAGGCGGCGGAGAGGTTCCGACGGTTGCGTTTCACCACTTTGCCAATGACCGCGTCAATGAGGAGTGGTTCCTTGGTTCCACGACCACCGCCCCGACATCCATTCGGAGCGCGCGACATCACCTGATTTGAGTCGGGGTAAAGTGATTCTCGCGCTCAAAATGGATGTTAGTGATTATATTCTCTTTAAAACAAAACCAACGACCACGAAATTCGACGGAATGACAGTGCAGAGAAGGGTGTTACGTCCTGGGCTTAAATGTTCAGCTGCATAACGTGAGACACGTCTCTTGTGGTCGAGCTGTAATATGCTTTTTAACTTTTTACAGCAAACTCCGAAGAACCTTTCATTTCCTGAGTTTAAATGTTCAGCTGCTTAACGTGAGGCACGTCTCTTGTGGTCGAACTGTAATATGCTTTTTAACTTTTTACAGCAAACTCCGAAGAACCTTTCAGTTTCATTGCTGCAAATCAAAAATCCAGCACAGCATAGACCTCACAAAAAGACAGCCTTATATGGGAGATATTGCCATAGTTGCCACGCTTATCTGGCGGGTTGGCAGCTGTTGTTGAAACACATTATTAATATTAGTAAATTTAACATAGAACATACAATATTTTACCTTTGCTTCTAATATTGCGATTATAATAATCAAGACTTTTGCGATCTTTTCGTCCACTTCAAGAATCTTTTTAGAAAGTTCAAAATTCGAATATTTGATATAGTCAAGTCTTTCCAGATTATATTTCAATCTGAAAACAATACAATGAAGCATGTACATAAAGTAGTCAGGCCTGTAACCTATGTTAAATAACCACAACAAAAGAAATGTGGGAAATGTAATAAAAATTCTTCTTAAAATCGATGTTTCATAATATAAGAATTGCTGCAGTTAATTATATTAGATAGAGTTGTCAATAATTATTAAAGGTATACAATGTGTAGTTTGTAATTTCAACTGTAAGCAAATTCAACCCTGACAACACTTCAAAATTAAGAATTATATATATTACTAAATAGCAGCTTAATGGAATTGGAATCGAGGCATTCCACCTTAGTCCTCAGGGGTGACAATGCATCTGCATTTTGATACCCAATCGAAGATTGATGTAGATATCTATGGGTCACAGCATCCACTTACCATCAGATGAACTGTATGCTCGTTTGTCACCACAAGAATGGGTTGCCCCGACCAGAGTAGAACCATGATTGCATAAAAAGTACTAGCGTGAAATTACAGCATAATGTTGCTGTATTTCGTATGGTGAATGACGAGGACCGTAAACCGTATATCTGGTAATAATAAATTCCATTTTAGTCCCCAGGAGTGACAACTCATCCGCATTTTAATTCATAATTAAGGATGTTGTCTATGGCCACAGCATCCACTTACAATCAGGTGGACGGTGTACTAGCTTGTTAACCTTACTGCACAACAATAAATTGAACATTACGAGAATCATAGTTGTTGTTTAAATTAAACATGGTAACGGTGAAGTAAAATTATTCAAAATGCTTCTTGGCACAAGTTAAATATCCATAGTAAAAATGGAAACAGAAATGCCCTTATTCACTGAAGACAGCCGCAACGGCTTTCAGTGAACTTAAAATTTTAAATGATTAAAACTACATCTTATTTTAATTTCGCCAAATTTAAATGCGCTTGCTAAGTTTTCGCGTGTGAGACTTTGGACAAGATGAAAACGCATAAAGCAAAAGTTGTGCGCACACAGACGAATGTCACTTGTCCCGATTTTGTGGAAGTCGTATTATTCTAATGTTGATTATTTTTAAATTTATATAAAAACGTTTTACCTATACCTAATGTCTATGTTGTATCGTGGAGGTGTTTTATTAATAGATTCGATAAGTAGCCAGAACCGAAGTAATTATATTTGTAGGCTACGTAAACACTTGTTCAGTGGGGGAATTCAGGATCTGCAGCGCCACAACCAAACGTTCAGCCAATGCTCTATTCAGCACTGCAGATATTGTATTTTGTCAGGAGATTTAGTACCGTGTTCAGTGGCATTCCATAAGGGCCTGTGTTCAACAGTTGACGGCTCCATGGCGCAGTGGCTTAGCAATGAGTGGCTGCGCTGGGAGCCACGGGTTCGATTCCCGCGCGGAATAAGTATTTGTATGGCCTACAAATAATTGTTCCGGGTCTGGATGTTTGTCCTTGTGCAATTTATGTTTGTAATCTGCCTCTACGATACAGGAGAAAATCCTAGTGTTATTGGGCTCTTAGCTATTAGCCTAGGGATATTGAGCTATTATGTGCTGTTCCATTCAATTACGGTGTTAGCACCGCACTTTCCTCAGTCACTCACTAAGCGCTAGTGAGTTGACACGTGTTGTTTAATTATATTTAAAAAAAAATCTCGATAAAATATGCCTTGGTATGTTTCTAGATATTGCACAAATATTTCAAGTAATATTAGCAAATACCAAGGAACTTTTTATTTGTTAATAAGATACTTAAGTATTATAGATTCATAACATTGAAGTAATATGTACTTACGTACTAGAACAGCTATCACAAACAAAAAATGTGCGCTACTCTGTGTTCGCGCGGTTGGTTTTTTTATCATATAATAAACATAGGTAGAATGACCCGTAGGTAATAGTAGATTACATTGTTAAATAGGTAAATTATATCAAGAACAATATATAAATTTTGTCATTTATTTTGTATATTATATTTGCTTATTTAATATAATAAAATATATCACAATTACATTTTAATGATTTTATCTATAAGATCTATAAAGGTTTAAAAAAAATACTAAATGTGTATTTATCAAAACTTATTAACATAACATTTAAATTACAAATATATTTATTTAAATTAGAGTAAGAGTCGTTCATAAATGCTGGGACACGCGAAAGTTAAAAATGGACGAATTTATTCCACTTTGACTTTGATATGGAAACCTAAAAATAAAATAAAAGAATAATAAGCAGATTTAAACATGAAAAATTTAGCCTAATTATTATAACTTATATATGTTTCTACAAAAAAAAAATGTGTATAATAATATATTCGTCCTATACTTAAGTACCCACAGAAATGTCGCATCTGAACATATTAATTTCATAATATATATTTCATGACACGAGATGGCGTCTTAGCAATAATTTGTTTTATTATTATTCTATAATACTTTGTTATTGATTAAGTATCTTATTAACCGATGAAAAGCAATTCCTTGGTTTTTACTGACATTTCTTGAATTATTTGTGCAATATCTAAGTACACACGATGGCATATTTTTATCAAGAGATTTTTTTAAATTACCACAACACGTGTCAACTCTACAAGCGCCTAGCGAGTGAATGATCAAAGTGCGGTGTATGCACCGCAGTTGAGTGGAATATAGTAGCTGAAAGCAGTGTCGCCTCTAGTACGTAGTACGTAATAGCTCAATGATTCATAATAAAACAAATTGTTCCAATGACGCCATCTCGTGTCATGTAATATAATATTATGAAATTAATTTGTTCAGACATTTCCGTGGTTGGTACTTAAGTATAGGACGAATATATTATTATGCACATTTTTTTTGTAAATACATACATAAGTTATCATAATTAGGCTAATTTTTTATATTTAAATCTGCTTATCATTGTTTTATTTTATTTTTAGGTTTCCATATCAAAGTCAAAGTGGAATAAATTCGTCCATTTTTAACTCTCGCCCTGCCCAGCATTTATAAACGACTCTTATTCTAACTTAAATAAATATATTTGCAATTTAAATGTTAAATTAATAAGTTTTGTTAAACATACATTTAGTATGTTTCTTATGTTTGACATAGTTACCTTTTAAAATATTCAGATAAAAATATCGTTAAAATGTAATTGTGATATAATATTATGTAATATTATATTAAATAAGCAAATATAATATCCAAAATAAATGACAAATATTTAAAAATTGTACTCGATATAATTTACCTATTTAACAATACAACCTTTATTACCTACTGATCATTCTACCTATGTTTATTCTATGATAAAAAACAACCTCGCGAACACAGAGTACCGCACATTTTTTGTTTGAAATAGCTGTTCTAGTACGTACTTGAATGTGTGCGGGTAAAGTTTTTGGAAAAAATAAAAAAGTGGATTTGTGAAGGGCTGTAATGATGATGATGATAATTATTTTACTTAGATGGGAATGCTTAAGTTTTTTTTTATTTTTATTTAATTTTATCCTAAAAATATACTCATTAACAAATTTATAAGAACGCAAAAAGAAAGGTTTAATTTCTCCTGTTGTATTGTTGTGTTGTGCTATCGTGTCTCGTAGTATCGTACTGGTCACAGTAATTATGCTATTAAAAAAGAAGAAAGTTTTGGAATGCCATTTTTCGAACTTCGTTTGTTTTTATGTAATTATTGCGTAGAGGAAAGTAACTAAATGTGGACTATTGCTTTAATATGGGCTAGTGAAAATTCTAGAAAACAAATAACTAAAAGGCGCTGCAAACGAATATCTCCTATTGCATTCATTAGCCCCAACACCGCAATCACTCTATCTCGTGAGTTCTGCGAGAGGTGATGATAAGGCAAGACGTTGTTGCTTCACCGCTCTCAAAAAATTAAGTAAGATGAGTAAAAACATGTTATTTAATCAATTATAATTATGACTAAATAGTGTAACTGTATCTTTTATTTGTAGAATATAAGTTTAATTTCATGACAAAACGAGCCCAAACTCGGCCCACCTAATAGTACTCGGCGACCAGTTCCAATACCGATTACCAAAGTACACCTTCAGGTCACTCCATCAAGTCCGAAGGTAAGGACTCATCATACCTAACAAAACGAGCCCAACCTCGGCACACCTAGTAGTACTTAGCGACCTGTTCCAATGCCGATTGCCAAAGTACACCTTCAGGTCACTCCACAAGTCCGGAGGTAAGGGCTCGTCATACCTAACAAAACGAGACCAAACTCGGGACACCTAGTAGTACTTAGCAACCTGTTCCAATGCCGATTACCAAAGTACACCTTCAGGTCACTCCATCAAGTCCGGAGGTAAGGGCTCGTCATACCTAACAAAACGACCCCAAACTCGGCACACCTAGTAGTACTCGGCGACCTGTTCCAATACCGATTACCAAAGTACACCTTCAGGTCACTCCGTCAAGTCCGGAGGTAAGGGCTCGTCATACCTAATAAAACGAGCCCAAACTCGGCACACCTAGTAGTACTCGGCGACCTGTTCCAATACCGATTACCAAAGTACACCTTCAGGTCACTCCATCAAGTCCAGAGGTAAGGGCTCGTCATACCTAATAAAACGAGCCCAAACTCGGCACACCTAGTAGTACTCAGCGACCTGTTCCAATGCCGATTGCCAAAGTACACCTTCAGGTCACTCCACAAGTCCGGAGGTAAGGGCTCGTCATACCTAATAAAACGAGCCCAAACTCGGCACACCTAGTAGTACTTAGCAACCTGTTCCAATGCCGATTACAAAAGTACACCTTCAGGTCACTCCATCAAGTCCGGAGGTAAGGGCTCGTCATACCTAACAAAACGACCCCAAACTCGGCACACCTAGTAGTACTCGGCGACCTGTTCCAATACCGATTACCAAAGTACACCTTCAGGTCACTCCGTCAAGTCCGGAGGTAAGGGCTCGTCATACCTAATAAAACGAGCCCAAACTCGGCACACCTAGTAGTACTTAGCCACCTCTTCCAATCCCGATTACCAAAGTACACCTTCAGGTCACTCCATCAAGTCCGGAGGTAAGGGCTCGTCATACCTAACAAAACGACCCCAAACTCGGCACACCTAGTAGTACTCGGCGACCTGTTCCAATGCCGATTACCAAAGTACACTTTCAGGTCACTCCGTCAAGTCCGGAGGTAAGGGCTCGTCATACCTAATAAAACGAGCCCAAACTCGGCACACCTAGTAGTACTCGGCGACCTGTTCCAATACCGATTGCCAAAGTACACCTTCCCGTCACTCCGTCAAGTCCGGAGGTAAGGGCTCGTCATACCTAACAAAACGAGCCCAAACTCGGCACACCTAGTAGTACTTAGCGACCTGTTCCAATGCCGATTGCCAAAGTACACCTTCAGGTCACTCCACAAGTCCGGAGGTCAGGGCTCGTCATACCTAACAAAACGAGACCAAACTCGGCACACCTAGTAGTACTTAGCAACCTGTTCCAATGCCGATTACCAAAGTACACCTTCAGGTCACTCCATCAAGTCCGGAGGTAAGGGCTCGTCATACCTAACAAAACGACCCCAAACTCGGCACACCTAGTAGTACTCGGCGACCTGTTCCAATACCGATTACCAAAGTACACCTTCAGGTCACTCCGTCAAGTCCGGAGGTAAGGGCTCGTCATACCTAATAAAACGAGCCCAAACTCGGCACACCTAGTAGTACTCGGCGACCTGTTCCAATGCCGATTACCAAAGTACACCTTCAGGTCACTCCGTCAAGTCCGGAGGTAAGGGCTCGTCATACCTAATAAAATGAGCCCAAACTCGGCACACCTAGTAGTACTCGGCGACCTGTTCCAATACCGATTACCAAAGTACACCTTCAGGTCACTCCGTCAAGTCCGGAGGTAAGGGCTCGTCATACCTAATAAAACGAGCCCAAACTCGGCACACCTAGTAGTACTCGGCGACCTGTTCCAATGCCGATTACCAAAGTACACCTTCAGGTCACTCCGTCAAGTCCGGAGGTAAGAGCTCGTCATACTTAACAAAACGAGCCCAAACTCGGCCCACCTAGTAGTACTCGGCGACCTGTTCCAATACCGATTACTAAAGTACACCTTCAGGTCACTCCGTCAAGTCCGAAGGTAAGGGCTCGTCATACCCAATAAAACGAGCCCAAAGTCGGCACACCTAGTTCTACTAGTCCAGGTGTTCCGGTATTAGTTACTGAAGTTCACTTTCAGGTCACTCCATCAAGTCCGGAGGTAAGGTCTTATCATGACTGACAAAATCAGCCCAAAGTCCACAGCTAACTTCTCAGTGCCAGCAGAGGGCTCCCAGTGCAAAGCAGTCTCTAGAGTAGGTATTCGTACCTCGTAACTAAGTCTTATTACTCTATGTATCTAAGTATATTTTTGTGGTGTAAGAAATCAAAAACAAATTCGATCTTTCAAATTATTAAAATAATTTTGTTTGATTACGATTCCCGCAGCCAACCGTGCGTACACTTGTGTGCGTGTCTCATGTCAATGTAATAGTTCGATTCTATACCTATATCAATTTTGTAAACGCGTCCTTAAAAAATCTTAACGTAAATACTGCGGCAAAAAGAGCGACACGTCTCTACAGCACAAGGCCTCGGCCGGCATAATACGATCTTGGCCAGTGACTGCACACCTGCACAGGCGTTTACGCAAACATCCGTACATATTATTTCAGAAATAAGAATATGTGATTTAAAAAAAAAACTATTATTTGAACTAAAAAATTGAAACACTATAACGATAATATGTTGAATGTATAAAAATCTGACAAAAAATCAGAATGATTGAATGTATACTAGTATGGTTTTTACTAGTTAAAAGAAATTTTTGGATGTATGTTTGTGATTTTTTTCTATCGTATTAAATTAGTGGTATCATGTTTTCAACACACTATCTAACTAGGATATATCCTGGACAATATCATACACTTTTCTGGGTTTGTTTACTGCAGTGGATCATTTACTTTGAGGCATTATAAAACTTGCGTTTAGGGTCATGCCTCGTCTTAATAGGGGTAGAAAAACCGCTGTGCTGTGGCTTCTGTTATAAATTCGTCATCCCATAAAAGAGACCTTGTTTTTTAAAAAAAATAGAAGAATATTGAAAAATAAAATAAAAATAAAGATAAGAAAGTTAAAGTAGAGAAAACAAAAACGTAGCAATAAAAAAAAACAAGACAAGAAACTAACTAGTGACGATGAAGTGATTGACAGTGAAGGTGGAGAGGTTTTCCAGTTTTGTTCGGACTCTGAACCAGATATCATAATCGACAAAGAAGCTCCTGATTCTGCAGATGCATAATGTATGTTCTGCCAGCAAATTTTTTCAGAAAATTCAGGAGACTGGTTTAAATTCTTGATGTGTGGGTTCTTGGCACTTAATGGCTGTGCTGGGCCAGAATTTGGTAGTTGATATGGGACATTTGGATTTAAAATAATTCATTTCTTACTCTTACCAAAGTTAATTATTGATCTAGATAAGCATTTATGCTTAAAATTTTCTTAAAAGATAATTAAGTTGCTATAGCCCATATTTGAGTACCTGTTCCATATTTAGTGCCAACTTTGCAATTTTGTTTAATGCTCAATTTTTATAGTATAGTTTAGTAAAAAAACATAAGACTGCTATTTTGCTGTTTAAAAATATATGTTTGAATATTATAACATTAATATAAAGTTGATTTTTAAATGGTTTTTAATTTTTGACCTCAAAACAAAATGGTAGCCCATATTTAGTTACTCTCCTCTAATATTGCCTTGTATAATACGGCGAAAAATTTAGCCAAATTTTGTATTTGAGTTTAAATTTAAGTTTTGTTTAGTTTTTTGCCTTAATGAAGTATGACTTGTACTCTGAAGTACAAATCATACTTCATTATGTATGTCAAATTTAGTTAGTAAATATAAATAATATATATTTAGTAATATAAAAAACAACACAATAGAGAGCTTACGTTTTATCATTGAGTTATACAAAACTGTATAACTCCAAAGTGTGTAATATATAAATCAATGCGTTTTATTATAAAATTAACGTCATTAATGCTATAGAACTTACAAAAAATATGCACTAACTTTACATTAGGAAATAATTGTGCACAAATAAATGTACATACTAAAATAATCAAGTAAGCACAAACACTGTGGGAAAAAAACTGAACACGTGCCTGCCATAGGCCCCATTCTTGTCATATGTCATCGAGTACCTCAAGATACGAATATTATAATTTGGTTCAATTTGGTATCAATTTCTATTCACAGAGATGTCCAGATTTTTCTTTAAGCCAGACGATGGAAGGATTAAAGTGTGGAGACGCCCGGTAAAGCGGTAAACAAACTCAGTGCAGCATTATTGTTTAGAAAGAGGCGTACGGTGGAGTCTCAGTTATTTGGAGGTATTTAATATTTATATGGGGGCACGTACGGGACTACGAGTCATTGGAAATGGGTCACTAGCAGTGGCACGATATTTAACTGAAATTTGGAAGAAATTGTACTGCCATTTGCCTCTTTTATAAGAGATAATTTGTTTTTATGGATGATAATTCATGCCACCATACTGCAGCCAAAATTTTTGGAATACCTTCAACACGTTGAAACACGCTATGAGTTTTAAGTCCAGCCAGTACGCTCGTCCCGACTTAAATCCCATAGAGCATGTATGGGATAAGCTTGGAAGACAAATTAAGAAAAGAAATTCAGTCCTCGCTAATTTGAGAGACCTTAAAAACGCATTACGGAAAGAATGGATCTCTCAAGATTTTATGGATAACTTGATTAGGAGTATGCTAAAGAGACTGGAAACAGTTTAAAGAGAGGGGGCAACACTAAGTACTGATTTTAACCCACGTTATAGCCTTTCCTAAGTATTTATGAAAATCTTTTTCTTAATTTGGTTAATTTTCTCATTTTATTCATTCAAAAATCCGTGATATTTTGTTTATACAATTTTTTTTGCGTTTCTCTAAATTTGTCCATGAGTATATAATGTATTATCATTTATCCATTAACTAATTCCTACAACAGTTACTGTGAATTGTTTTAGTTTAGTGCACCTACTTGCGCAAGCTCACACAGCTAACTTCTCTTGAGGCGCATATAAGTTCACTATTATTTATTCTGTCGTTCTGATTACAAATTCCATTTTTATGCAGTACTTTGTTGAGGCGCTAGCTTTCGAATTAAAAAGAAAACAGTTCTACAAAGTACATAAAATGAGATTGGACGTACACACGCTCAGCGAACTACATTCGGAATAATAAATCTACAATTGAGTTTGATGTTTTTGACTATGAACTGCGTTATGTTGAAAACAGTCTGTGACTGTTGTCAGGTGTATAATTAAAATACAAAGTAGCTAATAAGCAAGAGCAAATATCCAACCTGAACTCCGTTTCTTCACAATTTTTAGGTTTTATTGTCTCGTGTCCCCAGGCCTTCGGAACGGGCGCAGCACGGCCTACTGCAGAAAAAACCTTGCTTTTTTTTGGCTTGTGTCCCCAGGCCTCCGGAACGGGCGCCGCATAATTCACTGCAGAAAAAACCAACAATTTTACTATAATGGCAACGCTCAGCTGATATTATATAATTTCTTTTATTGGAGCGGAGCTCCCATGGCGCAAGAAAACGGTTCTTCGAAATCTATCTCCTCCGTAACTCGTAGGCCAATGTACATAATTTTTTCGGCCTTATTTGTAGCTCAACGCAGACAAGGTTTGTAAACAATAAAAATCTGTATTTGAATTTTTTTTACTATCTAATCAATTCGCTAATTTACATCTGCGCAATGTCACACACTTTGATTGAATCTTATGTTGAAATAAAGATAGTTATGACTTTAGACTTTTACTGCGCTCCGTTATAAAAAAAGTAAACACACTACACGAAAACTAGGGTCGATGCAGATGCAAAAGGTTTTACCTTTGCATCTGCAGCAACCCTAGTTTAATTTACATCTGCGCAATGTCACACACTTTGATTGAATCTTATGTTGAAATAAAGATAGTTATGACTTTAGACTTTTACTGCGCTCCGTTATAAAAAAAGTAAACACACTACACGAAAACTAGGGTCGATGCAGATGCAAAAGGTTTTACCTTTGCATCTGCAGCAACCCTAGTTTAATTTACATCTGCGCAATGTCACACACTTTGATTGAATCTTATGTTGAAATAAAGATAGTTATGACTTTAGACTTTTACTGCGTTCCGTTATAAAAAAAGTAAACACACTACACGAAAACTAGGGTCGCTGCAGATGCAAAAGGTTTTACCTTTGCATCTGCAGCAACCCTAGTTTAATTTACATCTGCGCAATGTCACACACTTTGATTGAATCTTATGTTGAAATAAAGATAGTTATGACTTTAGACTTTTACTGCGCTCCGTTATAAAAAAAGTAAACACACTACACGAAAACTAGGGTCGATGCAGATGCAAAAGGTTTTACCTTTGCATCTGCAGCAACCCTAGTTTAATTTACATCTGCGCAATGTCACACACTTTGATTGAATCTTATGTTGAAATAAAGATAGTTATGACTTTAGACTTTTACTGCGCTCCGTTATAAAAAAAGTAAACACACTACACGAAAACTAGGGTCGATGCAGATGCAAAAGGTTTTACCTTTGCATCTGCAGCAACCCTAGTTTAATTTACATCTGCGCAATGTCACACACTTTGATTGAATCTTATGTTGAAATAAAGATAGTTATGACTTTAGACTTTTACTCCGCTCCGTTATAAAAAAAAAGTAAACACACTACACGAAAACTAGGGTCGATGCAGATGCAAAAGGTTTTACCTTTGCATCTGCAGCAACCCTAGTTTAATTTACATCTGCGCAATGTCACACACTTTGATTGAATCTTATGTTGAAATAAAGATAGTTATGACTTTAGACTTTTACTGCGCTCCGTTATAAAAAAAGTAAACACACTACACGAAAACTAGGGTCGATGCAGATGCAAAAGGTTTTACCTTTGCATCTGCAGCAACCCTAGTTTAATTTACATCTGCGCAATGTCACACACTTTGATTGAATCTTATGTTGAAATAAAGATAGTTATGACTTTAGACTTTTACTGCGCTCCGTTATAAAAAAAGTAAACACACTACACGAAAACTAGGGTCGATGCAGATGCAAAAGGTTTTACCTTTGCATCTGCAGCAACCCTAGTTTAATTTACATCTGCGCAATGTCACACACTTTGATTGAATCTTATGTTGAAATAAAGATAGTTATGACTTTAGACTTTTACTGCGCTCCGTTATAAAAAAAGTAAACACACTACACGAAAACTAGGGTCGATGCAGATGCAAAAGGTTTTACCTTTGCATCTGCAGCAACCCTAGTTTAATTTACATCTGCGCAATGTCACACACTTTGATTGAATCTTATGTTGAAATAAAGATAGTTATGACTTTAGACTTTTACTGCGCTCCGTTATAAAAAAAGTAAACACACTACACGAAAACTAGGGTCGATGCAGATGCAAAAGGTTTTACCTTTGCATCTGCAGCAACCCTAGTTTAATTTACATCTGCGCAATGTCACACACTTTGATTGAATCTTATGTTGAAATAAAGATAGTTATGACTTTAGACTTTTACTGCGCTCCGTTATAAAAAAAGTAAACACACTACACGAAAACTAGGGTCGATGCAGATGCAAAAGGTTTTACCTTTGCATTTGCAGCAACCCTAGTTTACGTGTTTTTGGTGACTTTCATCTATCACTGTCAGAAATATTTTTTTTTTTGCATTTTTTGCAACCACATTAGATACAACACAAAGTACAAGAAATTTCACAAAATTTGCTACATAAATACACAAATAATGAAAATTATACAGGAAATGTAATAAATATAAGTATAAAATAACACATACTCTGCGTCCAATCACGCTTTAAGGGTGATGATCTGTCAATGCACGACCTCTCTGTACCTGCAACGCCTATAACCGACGATGGCAATACGACACTGAAAAATAATTTTAACGTTATTATAATGTAATAAAGAAGGTATTGTGGTAACATTTTTTTTATCGTCAATACATGCCTTGCATTCGGTGGCGGCACAGGCGGTGGTGGATAATGAAAAGTTAGCGGAACCTCTGAAAACAAATACCAAACATTTTTAAATTATCAAACAAAGCAGACTGGGTCAAATAAGGATAGAGTGCCTTACATTGTTAACTTAGGACAGGAACCTTGTTAAAATTAACATATTATATGTGGGGTCGTGAAAGCATACAAAAATTAAATGATGATGTAGTCCAGGGAGTTTGCACTCGACAACTTTATAAAATAAAAAAAGGTTTAGCGGCTAGTCGCAGTAAACATTTATAGATTGTTACAGCTACCAGCACATTAACTACTAATAATGAATGTTCAGTTGTACCTATTAGTATTTAACATCATCACCTTCTAAGCATTTTCATAGATCATTTTATACATATCAAACTGATTCTTTTACTGAAATAACACAATAGCAGTTAAAACTTTATTGTAAATGGAACCCTAAATAGAAATAATAGACGTAAAATATAAATAAATCAATTTAGTATAAGCCATAAAATTACAGTTGACTCGCGTTTACCCGACAAACGTTTTGCAAGCCTTTGCAAGTACTGCCAGTAGTTTTTGAAAAGAAGTATCTTGTAATCCGACAAATTATAATAATGTCTTTCAGACCGAATTTCGGTCACGGTGGTCTGCCGCAACCGAGACTAGCCATCGGCGCAAGGCAGGAATATAGCACAGTCTATAAAATTATACTGTGATTATAGTGCCCAAGTGTATGCGTAAGTACAGGTGCACTCTCTATTCCTTCACTCTCATAATCCGATGGGACGGTAAACCGACACGAACGGAGAGGGGTCAAGCGCGACACCGCCAACTTCATGACTCAGGGCAGCTACTGAGAATTTCTTGATGGAAAAACTCAATAATTAATTTTTTTTTGCCCGACCTGGGATTCAAACCCAGGACCTCATGATCAGCAGTACCACTACTACAACCACTACACCAACGAGGCAGTCAAATTATAGCAAATATAAGATAGTAAAAAATCTTGTAATGCACAATGAATACCTAAACTGTAAATAATGAGCGCCCGCTAGGCCGCTACCATAAGAACTAACACAATACGCGACAAGCAAAATTCGTAGTGGCGCAAACTATTTACAACCTGTTCGTCCACATATTCGGGAAGAACACTTCCCCCCGTGGCGGATTCATAACGCGACCCGACAGTATCTACATGTTATAGGCATGTCGGATTACAGGGGTACCGGATTAGACAGGGGTCGGATTACCAACTGGATTGCTGGGTCCACTGTTTAATGCTGTTCGCTAAAATTAGAATGTAATTGATTGTGTTTTGAATGAATGGTTATTTTATATACACAGTAGACCCCCGGTAATCCGACATATCTTGAAATTGTAGGTAGGTTCGAGTCGCGCTGTGAATCTGCCACGGGGTAGGTGTACTACGCGAATACGTGGACAAACAGGTTGCAATTACACAGTTCGTGTCACCACGAATCTAGCTTATAGCTATTTAGTTATTCATTGCGCATCACATGACATTTTTATTATTTTATATTTGATATATAATATGTCGAATTACAAGGAATTCTTTTTCAAAAAAAAAATCGGAGTACCAGGGGCGTGTGGCAGTACTCTATAGTCCGACAAAAACGTTTGTCGGATTACCGCGGGTCAACTGTAATCTGATAACTAACGTCACCAATAACGACATAAATAATTGAAATAGATATTATAGAATCTTTGTACATATTACGATAGTCCTATTGTAAGTAAGTAACACGTTTGGTAGCTATTTTTATTGATTTAAAGAAAATTTATGCATACGTCTTAAAAATGGTATCAAGAGCAAATAAAATAAATAATTTAAAAAATCAAAAACTCGACTGCAAAAAAGACAATTTAAAATGAATGAAATAAGAATATCGAAACAAGATAGAGATTAGAAATCAAAATTAAAACAAACTATAAACAAAGTAAACTCTACTTCGGTTTAACATACTAAGTATATTATGAGCTGAAAGCCTAAGTTGAATAGCCTAAGCACATTAAGTTTAGTAGCAATCGGAACCCATAAATTTTTTTTCGGTTAATAATTTGCAGTTTGGTTCCGCTTTTAGATTTTTCTAATTATTTATATTTTATTCAAGACTTTTTAGTGTCCCACTCTATTGTGTAAAGGTTTTTGACGATTCCTGAAATAAGCGGTTTATTTATTACATTTTTCTTCAAAATTTCAAAGTATGTGCTTCAAAATTTATTGGAATCAATTTATTTGTTACGTTGTAAATATGATCGGGCGACGGATATTTATAACTATTTTTTTCATATAATAGCCCGAGGTACGACACAAACAATGCCCATTGTATAAACCAGTTATCAAAATCTTTATAAACCAATTTATTATACCTAATTAAATTTAAACATAATACAACTTATATTCGATGGGTTTGGTTAATTGTTTTTAATAACGTACATGACAATCCGCCATTTTGTTTATAAAACTAAGAATACTTGGGTTTTTAAGACGAATAAAACAATGTGTCATCCCCTTTTAATTTCCTTTATAATGATATCGTATTCGATAGGTTTAGTTATTTTTTTTATTAACTCATTATTATTTTGTGCCAAAAACCGCCATTTTGTTTATTTTTTAAGAAAGCTATCTAACAAATAAAACGATACCTTATAACCCTTCCTTGACAGTCGGGTAAAAAACAAAGGGTGTCTTAATTCAAATCTTATAGCTGTCTTACCTTGTGTAGGCGGCGGCGGCGGCGGCGGTGGTAAAATATTCACCATTTTGTGTTTGCCTAGAACATGAGGCGGCAGTTCTCCTGTTCTATACCAATGTTGTTCCTCAAAAACTGTAGCATGCACAAATTTACAATTTGGGCGAATGCATACACGATTTTGGAAGTTTCTGCAGAATGTATAGACACCAGCCAGCTGTAGTACATCACACTTGTGACTGAATTTGCAGGTTCCTGGTCTTGTACACCTTCCTCTAACAAAATCTCTGCACATTGGTTTGAGTTTGTTACCGTCATTTTCTTCATAACCATTTAATCCAGCACTTACTCCCTCATGGTTTAAACTTTCAGAAGATTCCTTACCAGGGATTGGGTATTCAATATCCTCAATTTCCTGTTTAGGTTCTAAAGTTAAACTTGGAATCTCGTTAGGTGGTGGCGGGTCTAAAGGCAAAGGCGGTTGCATATCTGGCATTGCTTTTTCTTTACCAACGTTTGGAGGTGACTCTGCTAAAATAGTTGGTGAACCTCGGCTAGTTCTTGCATTATAATCTATTTTAGACTTTATAAACTTTTTCATGATTTCAGGCTTTGATGCTGATTGGGTTTTTATAATATAGAACTTATAATAATATATATATAAAGAATTTATAATATGTAATTAAGATATAAATCTTACACACCGGCTCGCGTAAAAATAGTTTACTCTTTGAACTTTAGAAAAGGTAAATGACAAAAAAATGTAATATTACCCGCAAATATCCTCATTTATTTCTAACGATACAGATAAACACAGATATTTGTTTGTGTAAAAAAATTGAAAGTACCTACGATCTTCCATAATATTAAACGCGAAACAGTGTATTACGTAAGTACTAAACATAGATTTGAAACAATGAAATGAACTTATAATCACAAATTGTTACCTATAACTAGCTATCGATATGTAATAAAATCATACAGTCCACTTAGAAATGTAAAGGTTCGAAACAATGAAATGAATTTATGGTTTAAGAACTTTATACTCATTTTAAGAATACAAAAATTCACTTATCATGAGGACATAATAATTTATAAGTTATAACAATATCTGGAGAAACACAGAAGTTTACATTACGAATACCTATAGTTAAAAAACAGTCACGGCGTCAGAGAGAGATACAATCACAGATATATAGTTGAACTACGCTCAACAATTTGCAAGAAGCGGCTTGAGAGATATTTAGTAATATTTTATTCTAATTCGAATTAATAATGAACAATAAAAAAAAACTTTATACCTTATTTGCACCTTTTTAAATATATTTAAAATACTTATTGATTATTATTAATATTTTCAACTTAATAGTAAGACCGTCATTTTATAGATTTTATAATATGATATTTTAGTAATTTTTTGAAGCTTACATTTGACTGCGATTCCTTAATGTTTTTAGACAGTTTATTTTATATTTGTGCTCCTTCAAACAATAGGTTTCTTTTACCATAACTAGTTCTTGGTGCATGTAAAATGAGATCATTTGCATTTCTTAACTGAATTTTTTGAATTTGCCTGTTTTTATTGAAACTTAAATAAGTGTGGATATCTTTATTTATTATTTTACGAATTGAATTGTTAAAGCGAACGAGTATTTCCCTAATTAATTGTATTTAATGTTACCTATAACTAGCTATCGATATGTAATAAAATCATACAGTCTAGTACAAGTTGGTCGAGCGCGCTCCTCAGAGTGCGCTTGCTCGGCAGATTTTCGCGGTGCCGTTCACACTTCACACGTTGCGTTGTCGTTAAGGCAATCGAAAAAAAACATATACAACAATAATGAGAGTTTGTGCTTTTTAGGGTTCCAACCTCAAAGGAAAAAAGAAACCCTTATAGGATCTACTAGGTGACCCATGCCCACTTCGCTGGGCGTTTTTTCAGAATAAAAAATAGCCCAAAAGAAGTCCCTAAGCTACATTATCCCTGTACATCATAAACTCAGAAATAACTTATAATAATAATTATCATTAGTTAGGTACTCTGAAATCGCAACTAAACATGTATTATTTGTGTATTAAATAAGGCAAGTGCACTCTGGTCTTATTATGTTGCTCATGTTTTACAGTTCCATATAACTGATTCATTGTGATAATAATCAATGAATCTAAATATTTCCTCATTAGTCCATGTCGCCATGTTCGTGTAACAGTTTTGTTAAGTCAACACTAGTCAACTTCAACGCGTAACTATGAACAGAACACTCAGCCAACGATAAAGGGGCCCCGAGACGGTCGAACGGTTTGATTCAAACACGTAGATTTTGGTTTGAGTCAAACCAATTTGATCGTTTACGCCGTTGATATGACAGGTTTGATCAAACGTTACGTGATGACGCTCGTTTGATGGAAATTTATATTTTGGTTTTGTTTGAAGAATCGTGTTCGCGACGTGTTTGATCAAACCTCATCAGTCATTTGCAGAATTTCGAAGCGAGACGTTCTGTGTGGTTTCCAAAATGATGATATATTATGATGAATGATAGACGATGATGAAGTAGACACTGAAAACTCCTCAACGTCGTCATGACACGATTTGTCGTCGGAAGTGACTATATTCAACGACTGTATCAAACGATATCTAAACTTGTACCATTCTTTGTATCCAAATGTTTTTCTTATTTTATTATTAATTAAGCAAGACATTAATACAATATACGCAAGAAAATCTTTATCCATAGTCGACGGCATTTTTTGAAATCACAATAGGACTTTCTTGTTTGAACTTTGAAGTCACACTGCGCGCTTCACAACCAGTCAAACACTAAGTAAATTTTAACATTACAATAGCAGAATGGTAGATGGTAGGTAATTAAAGATCAGCGAACAATGCAATGAGGCACAAAAAAAAACCGAATGGCTTTATTTAAAAATTTTTGTTAAAGGGAGATGCACAATTGTTGCGGGGACGAGAGGGAAAACAAAAAAAACCCCCCGCGCCCACTAAACGTAATGTCAGTTCCAGATTCCGGTAATCTATGGTCACTTCAATATAAAATCACGTATCGTCCTTATGTCTATTTATTACAAAATCCTGCTTAATCAAACTCAACCTTAGCACTCCCAGACATTTGGTCCTAAATCGTACCGTATTCGGTCCAGTGGAGCGGCCCAGTGCGAGCGCCGATACTGATGCCACTTTAGCAACTTTGTTGCTAAATCTAATGAGTTTTTTTTTTTTAATTTAGGGAGTTTCATTCAATATTTAGCGGCAAAAAATATTCGGGTGACTTATGGCGACATTTGAACAATCTTTGTTACTTCAATTTTTGTTACCATCTGACAACTTTAGACGTACCTAAGGAATACCGTGAAACATGCCAACTTTGCTCGTTTTTTCCATAAATTTTAATTGTTCTTATTTACGGACGTCAGTATATTTCAATATTTGCTATAACTTTCTGATCGTGTGCACGTATTGGCTTTGTTAAATTTATTTGTAAATTGAAATTTAAACTAACATTTGATTGTTTTTGAAGACGGGCAAAATTATCTGAAATTTTTTGCCAACATTGCCCACGTTGATTTTTTATGCAAATAGTTTCTAATAGAGTTGCAATAAGCATCACCACCTAGATGTAAAATATCTTGGCGTTAGTTTCAAACCTTTATTAGGGGTAGTGTTAAAAATTTTACAGAAAAATGACAGGGCAATGTTAACTAGCTATTTTCACTCTTTTCCATACAACCGCATCGAGCGACTTAAAATTGCTAGGGTTGTCACATTCGAGTAAATGTCAATCATATTATTTTTCTACGGAGAGTGTTGGATATTCAAAAATCGTGCTCTTTAAATGTTTATTTGAGTTTTGTTTTCTTTTATTTCTAAATTTTATAAAAAATAGAGATCAATAAAGGTTCATTTAGTTAATAAAATCAAGAGTCAAATGAATGAAAAAGTCAATGAGGCAACGGTGCCTCTTAGATGGCTGTGCTGCGACTGAGCTTGAGCCGAGTCGAGTTGTTGTCTTCTACAAGGCATAAGGCCATGCAGGTCTCGGGCCTCGGGGTATACTCCTTTACCCGAACGTTCCTCACGGCACACTGCAATGTGCCGGTCCTGGGCGCCTTGGTGGTAAAGGCGTGATGTATTTAGCGACTTTAGTCGCAGTCGGGTAAAATTTTTCATTAAAAGAGGTTATCTATATAATTGTGTTTAAACACAATTATTTGGTCGGAGTTGGCCTTTCTGCGACATTGTGGGGTTTACTCGACTCCCTAATCTATATAGGGAGGAGTTCTCTTGGATAGGGTCGCCCGTCCGGCGGCCGTGAGTGCAACGGCGCGAAGCCGTTGAGATGTTCATGTGGCCCGTTGTCGGCGCGTTCGAACATACCGCGCGCCAGCCGGACCACGAATTCCTGTAGGCTCTCTATCTTCAGGTTGGCCGCTATGACGTCGTTCCGGACGTAGCAACCCGCACCGACTATGGTTCCTAATGACAAACTCTGCTGGGCCTGAAGTCGCCGCTTCTGATGATCGCTCAGGAGTGCATACCAGGCCGGAGCAGCGTATGTTAGCAGGGGTCTTATGTACGTTTTGTAGATGGTCAACTTCGACTTTGTCGGTAACTTGGATGTCAGGACAGAGCGGAGCATCGCCCGCGCACATCGAGTTTTGCGTATAGCAAAGTCGACGTGTGCAGTCATGGCAAAACTTCGAACCTACTATAATTGTTGCGTGGATGGATGCTTAATGAGCAAACAAAAGGATTCAGATAATATAATTTTTTATGAATCGCGATTCGCGACGAGTGACCTTGCAAGTTGCATGCGTTAGGCACAGAATTCGCATAGTAGCAAAAATATGTTCTTTCGATCAATCAGAATAGGTACCTTACGTATTTTACATACCATTTCGCAACGTATTAATTAATTAATTTATACTCTTTATTGCACACAACATATTAAAATAACACACCAACCATAATTTATAAATTTAAGTACAATTAGGTGGCCTCATCGCTAAACAGTAATCTCTTCCAGGCAAACCTTGGTAACGTAGTACTACATATTATTTATTCTATGCCTTGATTCAGGAGATCCGTAAATAGAAGTGTGCATAAATAGTAGATCAACGAGCATATATTAATACATATTATAAGCTAAATAAGTACCTACTTACATGTGTTTTTAATATGGTGCAATATCGCTATATTATTTTACTGTGCGGATATTATTGCCTGTTCCTCATATTCCACTTAATTAAATGTGGAATCTAATCACCATTGAAGATTAGCATGAAATTGGAGAGGTTAGTGATTCTTATTCATACCTATATTGTAATACAAATTGTTCTTGAATATTGAGTTGTTCTTGAAATTTATGGTATTCACTGCGATTGCGCCTGGCGAATGTTGATGAAGCAGTCATAGATGAAAGCGGGATAACATTGCAGTTTTTATTAATAAATAAACACAAATAATTTTAAAGAAATAAACTTCCAAATTGTCGCTGTCAGAAATCGAACCCGGGAGCTCCCTGATTCCACCAGAGCACTTCAATGCGCCAAATCCTATTCAATTTGACGATAGAATTTAACAGAAAGGGAGCGTTAACCTGTATTTTAAAGACGGAAAAAACAATATATTTTAAGCAAAACAATTATAAATTAAATAAATTATTAATGTAATACATAATGTATTTTTTATTCCTTTTTGACAGCCCTAAGTAACCACGGAAAAACAGCCGTGATGTAGAAAGAGGAAAAGATGCAAAGTAATATGGACACTCGCGGGCAGCGATAAAAGTTCATTTAGCTTGCGTGCCCAATTTATCTTAATAATAATAATTATGTAGGCTATTAAACGTCGTCTAAAGTGTGAAACTACTCTGTACGTAGTACTATTATTTATTCTGTGGCGAAGTTCTCGTCTTCGAGGCTTCGAGCCGTGCTTCAGTAGAGTATAAATATAATATATACATACAAATATAATATAAATCCTCGCCCTTGCGGCTCATATCTTTTTTACAACAACGTTATCTCCACACTAGGAATTTTTCCTAAGTGTATCGTGGGGGCAGTTAACATTAGTACATTAATTTCACAAGGACTAACATCCAGACCTTGAATAATTATTTATAGGTTATATAAATTATTGCTACGTGCGGGATTCGAACCCGCGCCCCTTTTCGCTACAACTCATTGCCAAATCACACCTTCACGGAGCCGTCAAATATATATTTTATAGTGATAAATATTATAATTATAAATTGCTTACTTCTAACGTAACGTAACGTATTAAAATAAACGTTACCGTGTAGTGGCGGTGTAAAAATATCCACTACCCCATATCATCCCGTGGGCGTCGTAAGAGGCGCAGAAGGAAGCAAATCAGGAGATGTGCAGTTGCGTTTTCTTCGTAACGACAAAAAATTAAAAAAAAAAACTGCTACTATTATGGAAATTATCTCCCCTATGAGCCAATCAATGGGGAGGCCCATGCTCAGCTGTGGACTTTACGACTGTAAATAAACAATAAATAAACGTATAAAATTATTAATAGGTTTAATTAAGTTGGTACTACATCGTTGACTATATACCCTATAAGCTATCTTCTATATATATATATATATATATATATATATATATATATATATATATATATATATATCACAGATTACCCCCTAATAGATTCCGCATACAGGGCCACAAACGCGCGCAACACGTACTTGCTGTAGCTAGCATACGAAGTAACGCTAAGAATCACGATATCATTTTCGACCAATGTTGTGACCCGTAGGCACGTCCGAGTTTTTGAAAATTTTAAAATAATTTTGTATCCAAAATACATTACAAATGGCTTCCTATGCAGTGAAATGGTGTGGGGCAAGTCAGCTAAGACATCCAGTTATCAAAAAGATGGCATAATATTTCATCGGTAAGTAAATTCTATTCTTATCACGTTAACCTATTTCAAATGCACCGGAGTTCAACTTACACTGGAAATATAATGTTGCAAAGTGATATCATTTGAGCACCCGTTGATGTCTATTTGAAATGTCCCTTTCACTAATTACGTAAATTAAAATAGTTGTCTTTGTCTAACGACAGCACGTGTATCGATAGTGTTGTGATTTATAAGTCGATATTTGTTTGGTCATGGTTAATTTTTTTTCTATTCATTATTTTATACAAATAGTGGCGTATAATTGTGGTACCTATACGTTATAGGTTTCCTAAATGCCCCGAAAGGAAAAGATGTGGATCGACGCTACTTGTCGAGGGACCCGATGGTTTCCCACCAAAAACAGTGTGCTATGCTCAAGACACTTCACAGAAGACAATCTTCATATTATGAAAAACCGTAGAAGGCTGTTGGATTCCGTTATACCATCTCTATACTTGCCAGTTTTAGTATGGACCTTTACATTTTTTTAAAAGTATAATACCAATGGTGATTACACAATAAGTAATAGCATTAAGTGGTTGATTGAAACATGATATTCAAATATTTAGGTGAATGTTACACGTCGAAATTAAACTATTTTTAACGGATTTATAAAAAACCATAAAACCAAAAAACAAGTGAAAGTTATAATGTGATTATTGTTATTGTAGTGTTACATGAACTTCAGTAATATCCTATTATTATTGTGGGGTATCTATATAGTTTTCTCATCTGGTTGGGTTCTATAAATATATAATTATAAATGAAAATGAAAAGATAAATATACATATATATCAATAACATAAAATAAATATTATTATTATTATTATAATTATATTAAGTACATCTAAATTTGAAACACGTACCGTATGTTTTTTTTAAATTAATAATACCACTTTTAGGTGCAACACTTGGCAAAAATACTGTCACCACCGAAATGACATACCAGAGAATACAAAGGATTAACACCATTTTGTTAGTGAGATAAAAGACCTACATCTCGCTGACAATGAAACTATGGTCAGGTTGAAGACTGTTTCTCAATTGTAACTAGGAAGCTATAAGACAAACATGCCTGCAGAATATGCAGTATTACTCAAACACTGCCTCACATCTGGCTATCTATTGTAGAAGGAAGAGCTCTACAAACAAACTGATGGTGTGGCGACGGGCTCACGTGTATTTCCTATAGTCGCCGACATATATCATGGAGGACTTTGAGGAGAAACCCTTTTTACTGCTATAAATCCAAGATTCTACAAGCGGTATGTAGATGACACTTTCACAATTTTACCATCTGACAAAGCAACTGCATTTTTAGACCACCTTAACTCCATAAGCTTTAAAGTATAAATCACGATGGAGTTAGAAGCATATAATACTTTAGCTTTCCTAGATGTTTTAGTCATCCGAAATCCTGATAACACTATTGGTCATACTATGTATAGGAAAAAGGCCTATACCAACCGATATTTAAATGGTGAATCTCACCATCATTCTTCATAGTTTGCTACTATAGTTAAATATTTGTTTCGGAGAGTACAAGGGATCTGTGACAGAATACATCTGGCCGCTGAGCTTCAGCATGTCAAGCAAGTATTGCAAGACAACAAGCTTTGGGTCCCAAGCCTACGTCACAGCGACCGAGTGAAGCTGGCCTAAGTCGGTGGATGGGTGCTGTTATCTGCTTGGGATCCTATAATTAACAAAATCTATACAAACCCAAGCATACCACTGCAAGACTTCGAGATACTGTAAGCTCGTTTCATGTAGATCGGGACCAAAAATAAATATTCAAAAACTGAAGATAGCCGGGCTAACTATGATATTGAGATGTCAAACATCTCAGTTCCCTCCTCCCACCCCCGTGACCATAAGTTAATTAAACGCGATAAAATCCATATAATTATATAGTTTTATTCAATGTGTAGTGTTCGCGTATATTTAAGAATATGTATTTATTTATTTATAACAGGACAACTTACAGCTTTTAATTAATACTATATGGTATATAATGTAATTTACAAAGTAAGCCTATTAGAAGTTTTCACAGATGAGTAATCGGTTTGGGTAAATACATGCAACATATATAAGTAGATATAATTTATACATTGATGTTGATTAGATTTAAGAGTTCAAGAGTAAATTGCTACTGAATTCAGATGTTATCAATTTGCAGATAGTAGTACCACTAGTAGAAAAGAGGTCATCCTTATCACAGTCCTTAGAAAATTTATTAAATGAGTTACATGTTCTTAAGAAGAATGAGTTTCGCCTGTAATTTGATCTACATAAAGAAACATGTAAGGGATTGTAATAACGTAGTGAACGAGAGGGAACTGAGATATGTAATCTTTTTAATAAGTCAGGGCAGTCTAAACGATCTTGAGCAATTTTACTTAGTAAGACCAGGTCAGCTGTATAGCGCCTAGTTTGCAGCGGGAGGAGATGAAGATGAGAACACTACAATTCGTAGCCTCCCTATATATATATATATATATATATATTTATATACATTGTTTTATTTTTTAATAAATTTTAAACAAAAATTGTACAATTTATTTATTTATTAATAATCAATAAATCCCAAATTTATCGATCAACGTCCCAACCCTGTCCCATCACTATGGTTCGGAGCATTCTAAGTTCAACCTTGAATTATCCAATCACAGCGCATTTGACACGTCCCCCGCAACTCGAAACTTAGTGAAATCGAAACAGAACAAATATTCCATGATACGGTATCTATTAGGAGGTAATCTGTGATATATATAGATATGTTTATTAACGCGTGTATAATATATACGTAGCGTCTATGTATGTTACTTTTCTAATTATTCCACAAAATTTGATTTTATTAATTTTATAAATAAAACAACATTCGTTTTAAAATCATTTATTTTTTTCTATACTGCTTACTAATTATTTTTCGCTTTCGTTTGAAATTTATCATTGACAACGTAAATTTTTGATCTATAAATAAATAAATAAGCTTTATATTTCTCATTTTTCATGCTGTTTTACAATAGATATTATATGTTTACATGCAACAATAATAAACAAATCATAACATATTAACAAATCATTTACATAATTAATTCATATTTAGTTACATAATTAATTTGATTTTGTAGTTTTTAATGTTTAACATTATTTAAAAATGTATTTTTCTATTTTCATTATATAATTTGATTATTTACATATTATCACTATTAAATTAAAACAAAGAAAATATTAAAGTTTCAGTTAATTTAATTAGAACCCCTCTCGCAGGATAAAGGCCTCCTCCATTTTTGACCATTGTTTTTTATCTTTCGCCTTTGTTTGCCAATCATCTCCTGCTATGTCTTTAATGTCGTTGATCCATCTTCTACGTGGCCTCCCTCGTTTTCTTATACCCTTGGGCCCTACTACGACTCGACGAGTCCACCGAGCATCCTCTATTCTAGCCAGATGTCCTGGCCATTTCCACTTCAATTTCATCGAGTGGATTAAGAAATCAATTTGCTTTGTTTTTTCTCTTATCTTGATGTGGCGTACTTTATATCTCATTCGGAGTCCTAGGATGGATCGTTCCATAGCAGCTTTACATATTCCTATTTTTTCTTTTGCCTGTTTTGTATATATCCAAGTTTTCGAACCATACGTTAGGCAGGGAAGGATGCAACTATCCATTATTTTCTTTTTCATAGAAAGCGGCATGTCTCTTTTCATTATTTCCTCGTGAGCCCAGTTTTCTTTCCAAGAAATATTTATTCTCCTTATTATTTCTTCTATGTTATTGAAATATTTATTCTCCTTATTATTTCTTCTGTTATTATTTTGGTGGAATGATACTTGCTTTCCAAGGTAGATATAGGTGTCTACATATTCAAGCTTTTCGTTTCCTATCTTTATTGTTGGTTTTGTAGAATCGGTCATCAGTTTAGTTTTCTGCAGGTTCATTTGTAGTCCTACGCTAGCGCTTTCTGTCTGTAGATTTTGTATCATTTGCTCTAATTGCGAACTTGTGTCTGAGAATAATACTATGTCGTCAGCAAAACGTAAATGGCTGAGATAATTCTCATTTATTCTAATACGAACATATTTCCAGTCAAGGTTTTTGAATATCATCTCAAGTACGGCGGTGAAGAGCTTAGTGGATAAAGGGTCGCCTTGTTTAACGCCTCTTTTTATTTTTATGTCTGTGCCACTAGTTTCCAGGCTAATTCTACTTGTGCTTCTTTCGTAGATGTCTTTTAATATATTATAATAGGTGTTTTCTATGTTGTTCGCCTTCAGCGCCTCCCATACTGAAATGTGTGAGATAGAGTCGAATGCCTTTTGGTAATCTATAAATACTAAATAGAGAGGCTTTTGAAATATCTTATATTTCTCAACTATGTTCTCCAGAATTTTAATGTGATCTACGCTTGCTTTACTGGTTGATTTCTATCAATTTTTGCAGATATTCGACTTAAAACACACTGTGAGAAAAGTTTTTAAAGACTATGTAGTAAACTGATGGGTCGAATATTTCCAATATCTCTTGGATCGCCTTTTCAAAAATCCAAAAATTTCCAAGGGATCTTGGTTTAGGTGCCGCATCCAAACAGACGTAATATTGTGTTCCTCCTTAAGTTTTCTTATCAATAATTGATTGGCTTCCAGTGTCCACACCCACTTATTGAGAGTAGGGACAGATGCATCTACTTTCCCAGCAGAATTTATGAACTTCATTGTTTTGAAAACTTCCTAACCTTCTATCCACTTTTTATGGTGCTCAGACCTTGGGGTGACTGAACCTAAGTAATAACGGCTTCGCATGGTAGTTTTTTTTTCCCATTGACTTCAAATATACTCCCATTGACATCAAATATATCATCCATAAAATGAAGTAACGATGCCGTGTCTGCTCATTCAGATGGAAGAACGCCAAGACCTGAAAAGAAGAGATTTTTAATAAAATTTGTGATACTTCAATCTTTCCTTATCTGGCTGGCAAACTATGTTAGAGATATCAGAATCTACGAAAAATTACGAGAAAAACTGTTTTTATTTTTCAAATATCTTTGGAAATGAGTAAGTGAAAGAGGGTCAAAGTGTCACAGGACCGTTTTCCGTTTTTCTTGCTCTTATACTCTTTACATTTCAAAGTGAATAAGTTATACTTAGTGTTAAATAAAATACACTTTAAAAGCTAAATAGATGATAAGAAAATATGGGCGCTCCTTATTTCACGCAAGCGTGTGCTAAAAACGTTACAACCTTATTGCTCAAATTCAGAAATGTTTAAAAACTAACAGGCGTAACCGGTAATACTGCATGGATTGAAGTGAAAGTAAAATTAATGTGGTAGAGCCATGCTACAGCTATATTGTCGTCATAGCATGAATGGGTCGGCTTGACCGGGGAGGGACCACATTCTCACAGAATACCAGCTTAATGCTGCTGTGTTTTGTATGGTGAGTGTAGAGAACCTGAGGCCTTTTTTGCTGGAAACGAGGCAATTCCTTCGTAGGGCCTCATCATACTTGCGAGCGGCTTCGGAGCGGAGCAGGCGCGCAGCGAATACGTCGCCAACACGCCGCGGCTGCGCAGCGAGGACGTCGCGGACGCGTGGCGGATACGCAACGTTATCGCCGCATGTTCGCAGCGAGTTTACGACGTACAGTACACTCGGTAACAAAATGGATTCCGACGAGGAAACAATGCTGTTGGTTTTTCTTCTTATGTTGGTTTTAGAAAATGCTAATTTTCCTAACTTCATAAGTGCAGTGAACGGCAAACAAATTAGGATGAAAAAGAATCGATGAATTTGCTAGCGATGTGTGACTCCAACTACAAGTATATATTTCTTGATGTCGGTTCCTATGGAAAAATTCAGATTCTTATTTGACAGAAGTTAATTGAGAAGAAAAAGTCGTTTAAATTATCCGCACGGGTTGGCGTCTGTATGAGACTGTACAAAATGGTGGCCACGCTGTTATTCACGGCAATCTCGTTGCGCGTCCGCGACGTATTCGCTGCATACCCGCTCCGCCCTGAAGCCGCTCGCAAACCGCTAGTATGATAACACACTTAGTCCTGAGGGATGGATGGAGGATAAATGTGGATGTTTATGGGCCACAGCATCCGCTTACCATTGGGTGCATGGTATGCTTGTTTCTCACCCTTATACTATATAAAAAATAATATGCTTAGCCATTTTTGAATGTTCCCTTCAGACAAAACTAATGAATGAAATTGAGTACTATTCTTACTTGCGACGCCTCCCATGCTAGTTGCTACTGTTCTGCTAAACACTTGAGCCGCATGCTTCACTTTCATTTTGTTGATTTTATCTAGGTTTATTATGTTCTCAGTCAGTTTCGTCACCATTCTTATACCTTCGAAAATGGGAGTTTTATCATGCAGTTTTTGCAAATGCTCCCATCTAGCCATTTTTACTGAATTGTTCTGCTAAAACTTTAAATTTTTTGTTAACAGATTGTTCCTCATGCCTTTTAAAAGGTGTGGGGGATCATATAGAAGTATCATTTCATCTATTAATATGACTTTTTCTTTGGGCTCTTCACCTCTTCATAAATATATACCCCTGGTCTCTTCTAACAATAATTTTATAGCCTGGCGATTATTCGTTCCCTTGTCACGTATGGAGGCTACTATAATAAATCCTGCTTCCTGTGATTTGTGCACCACACTTCTTAATTGCTTTGCCAAATCGGGTCATTTTGTTGCACGTGCAGAAAAAGTATAGGCAACAACTTGTTTAAAATTGTGTACTAAACCTCGCAGCATAAAAACTTGTGCATGGTTTGCAAATTCGGGTATTCTTTGTTGATCAATCATCAGTCAAAGAATTTGCTTTTATTTTTAATTGCGCAAATAAGTTTGTATTGATGCCAGGATGTAGATTTGCTTTTTGCAAAACTTTGATTAATGTTTGTGGAGCAGGTAAAAAAAAATTCTTAAGAATCTGTATCCCTTAGGACTTTGTTTCAATATTGACAAGCAATTAATTTTTTTTGTAATGTGAAACGCCGACCTTTAAATTTCTTGCTATTTTCACACCATTGTATTTGCATTAATATTTTAGCTGCTGTTGTACAATTTTCAATTGCATTTAAAATTTCGGGATTTGTTGCAAATTTTCAAGCTGCTCTTAATTCCGCTTACTGCCTCTTTGTTTTGGTTTTATATTTACAAATTTGTATTTTAGCTGCAACAATTTTTTTATGAAGTTCTATTTCTGTTTCTGTCATAAATATTCTTTTTGTGTTCTTCCTAACCTTTGACTGATTTTGCCTGGCTACTTTTTTATCTGGAAAATAAACAAAGTATTGCGTTTTATTCTAAAAATAATTTGTCTTTCTTTCTTTACACAGGTAAAGATTTAATAACTTACAATTATGCATACTAAAATATGTAATTTAGGAGAGACGAAACCAAAATCGCAAAAAAAAGAAAAAAAAAAGACTTTGGGGCGATGGAATTGGCGTCGTTATCGTTAACCGATTGGGTCATGGAGTAATAATTTATTACTCTATGATTTTTTGCGCTTATTACTAATAAGCGCAAAAAATCACACGGAACATTTTACAGAGGTTAATAGAGGTGGGCCGAATATTCGTTTTATATTCGGTATTCGGCAGGTTTACCAAATATTCGTATTCGGCCGAATATTCGACTAAATCACCGAATATACTGCTAAATCAACGAATATTCGTTAGTGGTACTCAAAGTATCCACTGTATGGAAATGTACGAATTGAGTAATGCCATGACTTTCATAATTTTACTGTTGAAAGTATATTTATTTATGGGTTAAATCTACTTGTATAGTGTTATTGTATAGTGTTATTGTATAGTGTTTTGAGGCACTGTAGATTTATTTTCAATTATAACAAATAGAAAGCTTGATAAAATTTTGTTTGGAATCATAGAAACATTACATTACGGTCGTCAGTTTCTCTAAAATTGGTACAAATAGTAGATCTCCTGCCACTCATTACATCACATGGTTAACAGTTTTCACTAAGAATACTTTTTTCTCACAAAAATAGTCAAAACATAAGCACGTGCCGGCCGTTTGCTCAGTACTGGATGATGCAATAACATGTCAGGTGTGGCGGGGGAGCGAGGGGAAGGCTCTGGCGCTAATCCCACGCGCTTTACGGTAACAAGTTTCGACATAAATTGGTTAGGTACCGAGGTAATCCTGCCGAATAATGTTCGGCCGAATATTCAGTTCGGTAAAAATTTTACCGAACGTTCGGCAGCAGCAGCAAAGCAGAAGGGCTGGCTTATTTTTTGCCCAAAGGATTTGCCTGGTTGTTCCGCTCAGAATTTGTGCCAGCATTCTTGCCATCATTCCATGAGGGCATGACTTGTACAGTAATTAGTTATAAGTTTAGGCTAGCTAGTTATAAGTTTTATTGCACAATTTAAAAACAATTTACTATAAAAAATATAAAAAGTTGAAATTATTTTACCATTTTCCTGAAGATCATTTTTTTAATGGCACGTGGAGACAGTACATTGCCAATCGTAGAAATACTTGGATGTCAAATGTTTGCCTCAGCTGATGGATCTGGAATTGTAGAAAATAATGTTATAATAATTTATTATAAAGGCATATAAAGGGCAAATATAATGCCTTTTTATATTATCTCCGAGTGAATGTGAAACAAAGTGATGGGTGACAAAAATAAAAAGGACATCATTGTAAATGGGAAAAAATTAAAAAAGAAAATAAATATTCATCATAACAATACACATTTGAATTACAAATAGATATATAACATAAAATTTTATACATGGTAGAGTTATGTTGCAGCTATTTATATATTATGGTTGTAGCACAAATGGTTCAGCTCGACAGGGTTGGACCACACTCGTAACAGAATTTCAGCATAAAATAGCAGTTTAATGTTGCTGTGTTATGTAAGGTGAGTGAAGGGTAACAAAGATCCTTTTACAGGAAACGAGGCATTCCATTTTTGTCCTTAGAGGTTACAAGGTATCTTCATTTGATTCTTTATCGAGGATAAATGTAGATGTCTATGGGCCACGGCACCCACTTACTATCTGGAGTTCTATCATGAATTTAGGAAAGCTATTGAAATTTATCCTTGAGATAAGGAGTGGATGGATCATTTTAGATAAAGAAGAGAACAAGCTAAATACTTGAGTCACACCTTTATTTTACAGTGAGCCACTTAAGGCAGAGTGATAGTGAGAAATATAATCATACTTACGAAGACTGAAAATGTATCTAATGCAATTATTAAGAAGGCACTCTAGCTTGTTAAGAAGATTTTATAATGTATTTTGGTATGGGCAAAGTGAAGTCTCCATGTCTACTTAATTCTATTTGACAGAATGTATTGTTGACTTGACTCCAGTATAAATGTTGAATAATTGTGTGTAAAAATAATAAACTATTAGTGATGTCTATTAGATACAGTCATATTAAAAATTATATGCTACATACTCTATATGTTTGCACTAACTAGTATTTGACTTCACTAAAAATAAATGAGTACCAAGTACCAACCAATATTTTCCTTTTGTAAGGTATCTTCTAGCATGCTCATTTTCATACACGAAGGAGTCGTCAAATTTTGACAATCTAAAACAAAAACAAAATAAGGTCAAATGTTATAATTATTTTGATGATGAATAAGGCAGAGCGGGCTATCGGGCTAGTATAGTTGGATGTAAGTTAGTATTTCGAGTTTAGGCTACCCCAGGCTTTAAATTAAATCATCTGCATGAAAAAAGAATTTCAGATTGTACTTTTTTACTCAGTAGTGCCCAAAGGATATTTTGATCCTTATATATACATACAGTAAAATAGTTATAAGTCAGACCTGTTCATCAAACAGCATATCTCATACCTCTCAAATCGAGTCAAGGTTATTTACATAATGAAGTTGCTTAGGAACTGTGCTGATAAAAGGACACTTCGTGTGATTTATTATGCCCTCTGCCAATCCATAATACAATATTGTATATCAGCTTTGGATGGTGCCTCCAAAACTACGATGATTCAATTGGAGAGGGCACAGAGAGCAGTTCCCATGGTCATATTTAAAAAGCCATACCAGTACTCTACGGCCGATCTTTATTGGGATAGCGAGGTTTTGAGTGTACGCCAGTGGTATATTCTATCCGCAGTATTAAAAACCCATGGGCAAGTAATTCAGTCGCCTATTTACCACCACCTAATTACTAAACATATATTTAAAATCCCAATTCCGGCTGCCAGGTTTGTTTTAATAAATAATAAAGGAATAAAAAATAAATAATAATGCAAGTGACAAATAGTTAAAACCTTAAGAAATAATTTGTTGTTTTGTATAATTTGGATACTTTTAACTAAGTAAGTAAACCTGATAACCGTACTCCTGGACCCCAAGATACAGGCTATGCCTAGTTTGGGGCCCGCCAGTAACTTTTTTTATATGTAATAAGAATTTAATTTAATATAAGTTACTATTTTTTTTCAATGTTCAAGTCTGTAGCTGTATTTTTAGGAATAAATGATTTTTTTTATTTATTTATTTTTAGATTTTGTAAGGAGTTTTTAAGATTCCATAGTAAAACAAGGAATCTTTATAGTTCTCTCCATCTCATCTGTTTTTCACAGGCATCTTAAAAATATAATATAAGAGCTGTACAGTTAGAGAGGTAGTTGTTATTAGGGCTGGAAAGCATGGAGAGGAGACTTATGTTTAGTTGTGGACAGGCATTAGGTTGATATAATGATGAGGAACTCTTAGTGCCAATTAGTGTAATAAAATTTAAACAAAATACTATATAGTTATTTATATTATGTAGTAACGTCACTATAGCACAAAATCTCTCTACATATACATACCACATAGTATATGCCAAAAACTTTGTCTGTGTGAATTGAGGTTTTTAAAAATTGTCATGGTAACTCTTTGAATTTCCAGACTAAAAAGTAGCTTTTATAACCTGGATGCAAGCTATCTATGTACAAATTTTTGATGAGATTCATAGGTTTTCTTTCACTAAAAGTGTAGTTTGGAAAGGTCAATGGTCCTGGAATTGAGATTAATAATACAAGATCAAATAAAAGACAAATTTTAAGAACCTGCAATTAATAGCAGAGCTCCCTGGTGTGATGGCCTAATAACCTAAAAATATATCTAAGAAACTGTTCCGAGGTTATCAGGCAGTACCTTGGTAGCACGTTTATACAATATATATTCACAATCGACAGATTCTTAATCCGCACGGTTTAGGTGGTAACACTGCAGGTTGGTGTCAGGTGTATGTGACAGAGTTTATGCCTGTCAACCTCTATATTTATTTACTATTGGCAGATTCTCTGTCTTCAGTATTTAATAAGGCAGTTACACAGCAGCATTGGTTGAGGTATTGAAACCCAGTGTTTACATTATATTGTATCTTCATGGTAACTAAATCTCCTTGTGGTCTATAACTATAAAATATAATATCTAAAGAACCTACCTAGACATAATAATATGTATATGATATAACGTAAAAACCACATCAAAAATCAAAATCATCCAAGTAATTTTTCAGAAAAATGGTAACAAAATTAACACACAAACAAACTCACAACCAGTAATGGCAAACACGTTTTTACAATATGGTGTGGATATGCGTGGGTGTATCTAGTGGACTAACACACCCACCTGCGCTAGGACTTACACAGTTGAGCGCTGTACTCGAGGATAAAGGAGTCCTGGAGTGTTGAGCCGATCATCACTGGGGTATATAGTGTCGAGAGGCAACACACCCTCTTTGGTCTGTGGTTGCGCGGAAAACCATTCGCGTTTTTTTATTTTGACGGTAGGAACTTGTAGAATCATTATTTCCTTTCCAAACAATATCATTCGTACCCTCCTATCGACACATCGGGGTGGTGGGGTGGGAGGGGAAAGAAGACGATTCTAGAACATCGCGTAATCACCCGAGCCGAGGATATATAAGACACGCGCGACCGATGCGCGAGCCTCTTCTCCCGCCGCAGTCGTCGTTGAACCAACTCTTCTCTCCTGACGCACCACTGGGGCCCCAGAAGTGTCTGTCCAGAGGAGGTTCCGGAAGTCGCCGCTATAGTGATCGACAGGAAGAAGAAACCCCCGGTGAGTCAATACTCCTTAATTATACCTGCTTGCTAATAATTTAACCCGCTCCAATCTGTGTTTTTTTCCTAGTCAAGCAGGATTCCTTTCATCGATTCGACAAGTAATAGTTTAGTTTAGGGAAGAGCGAGTGCATTGTACCGCATGCTATAGTAGTAGCTTTACGTAAACGTAGAAGCAATCGCATATACAGTCCACTTTAGTTAATATCTCGCGTAATAGGTTTGAGGTTTGACCGGGGAACTAGATTTTCGGCAGCCTTAAACACGTGGCTCCACCATTTTATGGTCACTTCGGCAGGATCTGGATTGGTGTTTAGTGGTTATCCAACCATTTTCTGGTCGAATTTTAAATTAATTGTTTAGATAACGCACTGTAATTTATGGAATAGACTTAAATAGTGTTCGTTTAAATTAAAATTTTGATTTGGTACTCGCAAACAGAATTATTCATTTAATAGCGCTCGTATTTGGTTAAATTTAAAGCTTATTAAACAATTGAAACGGTGTGATAGCAACCGTTTGATACGCTTACCCCACAATTTTATAAAATTATTAGGTTTAGCAAATGACGCGTAGCCTTGACTGCATCGGGCGCTCGATCTGATTACGTAATACGGCACGCCGAGTATTCATCCTACGTCGTTTATGCGTGTGAGATTAATTGTGATTAATATAACTTTATTATAATAATTTAAAATGGCAGTTAGTGGAAGTGAAATCAAAATTAAAACGCTTTATGCCAAGAGGGACATACTCTTTTCGCGTATGCAGAATATAAGTGATTATATAAAGAACATTCATATAGAGGCAGTACGGGAGGCCTTTTTAAATGAAATCGAAACGATAGATAATTTGCGGACAGATTACGAAAGAATATTAGATCAAATTAATCATTCGGAACTACAAACCGACCCGAAATACATAGTGAACTACCAACCGCTGCTGGCATTCGAAGATATGTTGTGTCGCGTGAAGAGAACCGCAAAATTGCTACAATCTCAAGGTGAAGCGAAGCCTGAAATGCAGGTACGCCCTCGTGACTCAATTAGGTTACCGCCAATAGATATTCCGGTATTCAATGGTGATATTAAGACGTGGCCCTTCTTCTTCAGTAGTTTTCAAAACAATATACACAACAACCCATCGTTATCGGACGCTGAAAAATTATATTACTTAATTAGCAAACTTAGTGGCAGAGCACAGTCGATCTGCTCGGGTTTTACACCTACAGCAAACAATTACGTATTAATATTTGAAACGCTTAAAACTAAATATGAAGATAGGAGAATGTTAGCTTCCGAATATTTGAACCAGATATTCGATCTTAAACCTATATCATCCGCGAACATCAACGGCTTAGAGCAGTTTCTCGATAAATTTGTGGCATCGGTGGCTGCACTTAAGAATTTGAAGTTTAATGACCTCATGGACGTGGTGTTTCTCCATATAGCATTAAAGAAATTAGACTCCGACACCGTGCGTGCGTTTGAAATGGAGCATCGTAGCTCGGAGATGCCTTCCTTTCATTCATTAGCATCGTTCGTGCGAGATCAAATAAAGGTGATGCAGCGCTCACCGAACGTTAAACAGGAGATTAAAAGGTGCGTCGACCGTAGACAGACTCAACCATCTAAAATAGCAGGGTCGTTAACTTACGTAACCGCTACGCCGACATCGCTCCAGCATACTTGTATAGTATGTAAAGATAAACACGGTAATTTATATAACTGTGCGACTTTTCGTAAATATTCACCAAGCGAACGTTATAAGTTAGTAAAAACAAACAACCTATGTTTGAACTGCTTAAGCGATAAGCATTTAGTTGCAAAATGCAATTCGAGTTCCGTATGTAGCAAGTGCGCCAGGAAACATCACACGCTATTACATTTTGAAAATAGCAACATAGCGGCGTCAAGTAAGGCGAATAAGGAATTCACCCCTACTAAGGTCAACGATTCTAGCGGTCGACCTGGTGATGTCGCTCTGTGCTCATTGGCAAATATGGGAGCACAACCTCCTTCAACCGTGTTACTGGGTACGGCGCGTATTTTGGTTAGGGATTCGCTTGGAAACAAACAAAGCGTCCGTGCACTGCTGGACAGCGGAGCCCAAAATAGCTTTATAACACGACAATGTTGTCAGCGCTTAGGCTTAGTAATAAATAGGTCACTTTCATGTCCTGTAGTTAAAGGCATCGGAGGTACTAGTAAAGCGACACAGGGATATATAAATTTAAAATTTTATTCTCGGATAGATCGTAACGTTAACTTTGATATAAATGCACTAGTAGTAGATAGGGTCACTGAACGGTTGCCAACCGTTTCGGTTGACACCTCGGCAATGATTGAATTTAAAAATTTGACTCTAGCAGACGACACTTACGCCGTTCCTGGAAACATAGACATGCTCATTGGGGCATCGCTTTTCCCTCATCTTTTGTTAAACAATAAGGTCAGGGGCAACTCCTCGCATACCGCGCCTTACGCACTGGAAACCGTATTGGGCTATGTGATCCTTGGCTCCGCCCCCATCCTAGATAGTATTTCGGCAGCCTCTTATTGTGGTATGGCTGTCGAACCGCTCGAGTCGTTAGTCCGCAAATTTTGGGAGATGGAGGAGGTGAACGTCCCACCCATAGCTAGTTCAGATGACAGGATATGCGAGGAAATTTACGTCCGCACGACCGTTCGTGATCGCGACGGTAGATATAGTGTAGCGCTACCCTTTAAGGGAGATGTTTTATCTCTCGGCGATTCGCGTCAAATGGCGGAAAAACGTTTCTACAGCTTGGAGCGTAGGATGCTCGCTTCGCCCCAGTTAAAGGAAGCTTACGACGGCGTCATTAACGAATATATAAGAGAAGGTTACATATCACTTGTGGCTTCGAAATTAGATAACTACGAAGACGCACCGTCGTATTTTATACCACACCACGGAGTCATTAGAGAGGACAAACTTACATCTAAATTACGTGTAGTGCTCGACGCTAGTGCTAAAACTAGCACTCACCTGTCGCTTAACGATATCCTCTATAGTGGGCAAAATTTACAGGGCAGTTTATTTGATATAATAGTCAATTTTCGTTTGTTTAGTATAGCACTATCCGCCGATATTCGCCAAATGTTTCTTTGCATAGGGGTCCGTGAATGCGACCGTAGATTCCAGCGCATTTTATATCGTTTCCACCCAAAGGAACCTCTAATGGTGTTAGAATTTAACCGCGTTTGTTTTGGTTTAAAGTCGAGCCCATTTCATGCGTTACGCACGGTGAGACAGCTCGCTCACGATGAAGGTCCCTCTTATCCTAAAGCTAAGAGGGCCAATTGAGAGCGGATTATATATGGATGATTTTGTGTATTCGGTCGATAGCGTGGAGGAGGCCACCCTAACCACCGCCGAGGTTATAAGGCTCATGAAATCGGGTCAATTCGATCTTGTGAAGTGGACTAGTAATTCGCGTCCGGTTTTAGATACAATCCCACTATCACACCGTCTTTCGGCGATAAAGGAATTCGACGATTCCGATACACACAAGGTGCTCGGTCTGTGTTGGTCACCAGAGTCCGACGTGTTTAGCCTTAAGGTAAATCCGCCCGTAGAGAAATGCACAAAGCGCACAATACTGTCATGCGTTGCTAGATTATGGGACGTCATGGGTTTCGTAGCTCCGGTGGTATTATACGCTAAGCTTTTGATTAAACAACTTTGGTTATTTGAATGCGATTGGGATGACTCGCCGCCTGACAGCATTGTTCGATTGTGGCAGCGCTTTAGAGAGGAACTTCCTTTACTCAGAGAAATTAAAATACCGCGTCATATAAATGTCGATAGAAATAGCAGCATAACGGTTGTTGGATTTGCAGACGCCAGCGAGAAGGCTTACGGGGGCGTTGTATATTTCCATGTCCAGAATAATGGTAGAAATTCGATTAGCCTCATTAGTTCTAAGTCGAGAGTCTCCCCCCGTAAGGTTGTCTCTCTGGCGCGCTTAGAGCTTTGCGCAATATTAGTACTCACCAAGCTTATTACCACAGTTATCGGCGCATGTAGGGATAGAGTTCACATAGAAAGAATATTTGCCTTTTCCGACTCCACCGTCGCCTTATGTTGGGTTCATTCTTCACCCCACCGTTGGGATACGTTTGTCGCGAACCGAGTGGCCAAGATCCAAGACGAGTTAGAAACGCGGAACTTTTATCACGTGTCCGGTAAGGAAAACCCTGCCGATTGTCTATCCCGGGGACTCACCCCGATGCAAATAATGGACCACCCGCTTTGGTTCCATGGACCTTCTTGGGTTCACTTGGATCCCTCACAATGGCCAATAACCGATTTCGAACCTTCGTCAGTGTCACAACCGCCGGAAGAGAAGAGACACGCTCTAGTGGCGAACGTTTCGAGCGAGGTTTCTCCAATCATTGCTCTGGCGAACCGCTTGTCCTCTTGGTCGAAATTATTGCGTAGCGTAATTTACGTTTGTCGATTCGCGAAGCTTTTACCGCGACGTCCGTATGTCTTAGCATCCGATTACAACTATGCCGAGTCGCTAGTATTACGTGAACTTCAACGTGCGCACTTCTCTGAAGAAATTACAAGATTACAATCGAATAGAGCTTGTAGTCGCGCCTTTCAACGCCTTAAGCCATTTTTACAGGATGGGATTGTAAGGGTAGGTGGACGCTTGTCCAACTCGCAATTGAGTTTCGACCAACGGCACCCTATAGTTTTACCGCGTAAAGACCATATCATGAACTTATTAGTCGATTATCATCATAAATTGAACTCGCACGCTGGCCCCGATTTATTGATGTCGATCTTGCGTCAGAATTATTGGATTCTTTCTGCACGTAGTTTAATACGCAATCGGGTGCACAGATGTATAGCTTGCTTTCGGGCACGCCCCAAGCCGTCATTTCCAGAAATGGCGGAACTTAGATCTTGTAGAGTGATACAATCGGTAAAGCCCTTCACGCACACCGGGTCTGATTTTGCTGGTCCGTTTAAGGTCACGCTCACTCGCGGGCGTGGTATAAGATCCACAAAGGCTTACGTCTGCATTTTCGTATGTCTAACTACTCGAGCAGTGCATATAGAACTCGTTGGTGATCTAAGCACAGCAGGCTTTATGGGTGCATTTGAAAGATTTCTATCGCGCAGAGGCCCTGTAAGTAAATTATATTCGGATAACGGTACGAACTACGTCGGTGCAAAACGTATTCTATCGGAACTACACGAGCTCTTAGCTAGCAAGTATTATAATTCGGAGTTCGCTCACATTCTAGCCGAGAACCGCATTGAGTGGTCTCTGAACGTCCCAGCCGCGAGTCATTTTGGGGGCAATTGGGAGACTAATATTAAAAGTCTAAAGAGCCACTTATACCGAGTAATAGGAGATCAAATTTTGTCCTTCGAAGAGCTAAGTACGGTGCTCGCTCAAATTGAATGCGTAATGAATAGCCGCCCACTTTGTCGGACGTTATCTAGTGACCCCTCGGAACCGCTGGCTCTAACTCCAGCACATTTTTTGACTTTAACGCCTCTAAGGTATCTGCCCGCCGCGGATATGGATGAGAACAGACTTAGCATTTCCACACGCCACAAATTATTAGATCGGTTAGTGCAATCGTTTTGGAAACGATGGAGGATGGAATACTTGCATACTTTGCAGTCTCGGCAAAAATGGAACACAGCGACAGAGCCTTTAGCTGTAGGAACCGTAGTTGTGCTCACTAAGGAGAATACGCCGCCTCTCCACTGGCCGTTAGGAATCGTCGAGGAGGTCTTTCCCGGTTCCGACGGAGTAATTAGGATAGCTCGCGTTAAGACCACGGTTGGGTCTTACCTACGTCCTGTTATCCGTTTGTGCCCCTTGCCTCTTCCATAATTTAAATTAGCTTTCTAGACTGAAATTGTAGTTTAATTTAGGTAATCTTAGCGTTAGTTAGTTATTTGTTAGTCGATCTTAGCTCTAGTTGTTTAGTTATTTTTTTTTGAAGGAAATCCTTCAAGGGCGGGGGGAGATGGTTGCGCGGAAAACCATTCGCGTTTTTTTATTTTGACGGTAGGAACTTGTAGAATCATTATTTCCTTTCCAAACAATATCATTCGTACCCTCCTATCGACACATCGGGGTGGTGGGGTGGGAGGGGAAAGAAGACGATTCTAGAACATCGCGTAATCACCCGAGCCGAGGATATATAAGACACGCGCGACCGATGCGCGAGCCTCTTCTCCCGCCGCAGTCGTCGTTGAACCAACTCTTCTCTCCTGACGCACCACTGGGGCCCCAGAAGTGTCTGTCCAGAGGAGGTTCTGGAAGTCGCCGCTATAGTGATCGACAGGAAGAAGAAACCCCGGTGAGTCAATACTCCTTAATTATACCTGCTTGCTAATAATTTAACCCGCTCCAATCTGTGTTTTTTTCCTAGTCAAGCAGGATTCCTTTCATCGATTCGACAAGTAATAGTTTAGTTTAGGGAAGAGCGAGTGCATTGTACCGCATGCTATAGTAGTAGCTTTACGTAAACGTAGAAGCAATCGCATATACAGTCCACTTTAGTTAATATCTCGCGTAATAGGTTTGAGGTTTGACCGGGGAACTAGATTTTCGGCAGCCTTAAACACGTGGCTCCACCAGTCTGGGTTTCAAGCTAAACGGTGGTCCTATCTGCTAGCCACACATAGGGAAGTGGCCAAATGTCCCATCAAAGGGTCCCAGGTGAGGGATGCTCACACGCAAAATATGTGCTTAGACATGGAGTTGGGGAAAACAGCACAACATAAACTGAACACATTGAGTAGCTTCATGCTATATATAAGAATATGCTAAGACCACATAAATAACATTACAATGATGATGAAAATGTAACATTTAATATAAAAAATTTATAACAATCAATTCACCAGAAGAATGCCTTATGCATAAAGCAAAAACACAATTATAATCATGTGATCGATGATTATAATTAAGATAAATAACTTGTATTGTGATAATCCATTATACAAATATATATATAAAATTATTTATGGCTTTTTACATATTATGCACATTTATGCACATATAAAAATTCTATTGTTATTTAAATTACTAATTAATGTTATATTGATACTATTTGTTTGTTTTTATGATTGTATTTATTTGTATTAAGCTATTTTTTTTGCATGTTAGGAAGTTGTTGAAGTGTTGGCATTATTTTTCTGCCAACAAACTGCTGAACAGTTTAGCAGACTGTAAAACTATAACAGTGTAAATTTAAATTATATTATATTAATAAATATACAATTTTACTGCATAAATTCCTTCATGGGTATATGCATAGAATATATAATGTACAACATTCAACAACAATAATTTGTAAGCCAATAGACATTGCTTTAACTATATAAATTATGTTTTAAGCATTAAGTGTAATAAATTATATTCACAAACCTGGCATATACAACATTGGCATAGCTGTATTGACAATTTTGTAACTGCGATGTAGATACTTGACCTCAAAATGTCTGCGACACACATGTCGTTACTTATATATGCGCTCATTTTCTAGGCATAATATAATCACCAACTGCATACACCCATTTATTGAAACAATCTCATTCCTTAATTGGATTTGAAAATCGATGCAGCACTTGCTTCCTGCCTAGAATCAGTAAAGACATTCGATTAATATTTTCATATTTGCTGATTTTAATGTCATAGAATTATAAAATTACAATATTCTAAACTGGAAACTTTTTTAAATAAATATTATATGGTATGTTATGTATATAACTCAATTAACACATTGTTGACTATAATTAACAGCATCTATTTTTAATATTCTACTACCTCATTGGGTACTAATTTCAATAAAATTTATGATCAACTTTCTTAAAAATAATACTTATCCAGCAAGGGCACTAAGATTAGGGATGAAGGATATTTTAGCTCCTAGCTTGAACAGTATTTGATTTAGGAGCGTTAATCCTACTCATATTAACCCATTACGTACCGTGGGACGTAAGAGACTATAAGAAATGGCAGAAAAATATTTTGGCTTCGACTTATGGCAGTACATTGTAACTCTTTTACATCTAAAGTAGAATACCAAGAAGTCTAATACTACTAAGTCTAACTTGCCGTGTGTGGCTATTAAGGCAAATTCTTCTTACGATAGGTGAGGCCAATGATCTGCACTGGGCTTTTACGGGTTAAAGATATACATATAATAATGATATGAAAATAGAATCGTAAGACATAGTATCTTAACATAATACCTTGATTTTCTGTACACCCAGGAACACAACAATGTTTATCTGATGACGTTATTACAACAAGATTTGCTAATATTATATACTTAAAAGTATAATAGATGTAGGCCTGTCTCAGTTGTACAATATACACTATAATTATGAACAAAATAAGAGTTTTACAAATACGCAGTTGCGGATCGGCCAGAATCTGGTCGCATGCCAGACGCGCGAGAAAGCCAGATTCTGGCCGACTGCCAGACGAGGGGATATTATAAACAATATATCAAACACCCAATAAACACGAGTCGTATCTCAGCTGCACAAATATCACTGTTATTATTATTATATAAACCTAACGAACAAAAGGGATTGGATTTAGAATCGTTTGGCAGGAATTTGAGAGAGTAAGGTGTTTTATTTGGTAGAGGTTTGGTCCCCGATTATAATAATACCACTCACATTAAAAGGTAATTCAGCGCTATCGAAAAAATGAATAAAACTATTATAATTTATAACCTAAAATAAGTAAAGTATGGTACATATATTTTATTATTAAAACTGACTTTACGGCTGTGGGTCCTAGCCCTTCTGAGAAAAAAATTATACGATATTACTGTGAAAGCTGGATAGCATCAGAACTTTGTGCCTGCGGCGGGAGCAAAGGCAACCTGACTTTAGATATCTGATCTGATCGAATCTGTACTAAAATTAAATCAGCACCATCAGCATCGACGTAGGCTATCTGCCATATTCCTAAAGTGTTTTTCTAAAGCCGAAGGTGCGGAGGAGTGCAGGCCCCGCCCGTCGTAGCAAATCGCAGGCCCCTATGCGAGCCTTAGTGTGGTTATTATTGTATTATATATTATGTTTACAATTTAAAGTAATTATAAAAGCTAATATTTTGGTGTTTTGTTGAGTGCATTAGCGAGCGAAGCGGGCTCGGGAGTTAGGCACCCCGACTCGGACAGGTTAGGTTAGAAGGGGAAGGGAATGGGTCCGAGTGAGCGAGCGAAGGGAGTGAATAGACCCCGCCATTCCCTTCGTGATTATTTTTTTGTAAACTACTCAGAAGTAGGAGCCCCGCTAAGCGGGGCTCCGTCGACCGGCCTTCCCCAGGCTGCGCTACGCGGTGCTTCTCTCCTCCTAGTCAAAAATATTACAAACACATAACCTCAAAATTAGATTTTTAAAAATTTACTAGCTTCTGTCCGCGACTTCGTACGCTGATCCTGTTGCTTATGCCAGCGACAACGGGGTCGTCAAAATCAAACAACGTGATTCGTGAGACGATTCGAGACGTTCTAGATCTTTCATTTTTGTAAGTCAACAGGAAATGCCCATCAGACTAAACAACTTTTGCTAAGACGTCATTCCTATATATGTCATAGTGTCGCTGGGCTTTGGATGGAGTGTAACTCCTTGTGTGTTATTAAGTTAATATACTGGTAATATTATTTAGATCACGTTCACATGAGGCTTAAGTACTTATAGAACAAAAATACTTCAACGCAAAGCTTCCGGGTAAACTATGTTGAAAGTTGACCCATCCGGCATGTGAACATAAAGATTTCTAGAACTGCTAACCCGGGAAAGAGGGACGTACAACTGACCATGCGAGAAACAACTGACACCGAGATCTACTCCAGCAATACGAAAAGTCTGCCCTTGAGCCTTATTAATTGTCATTGCATAACACACTGATACTGGGAATTGCGTTCTTTTAAATTGGAATGGAAAATTATTTGGTATTATGGGAATTCTGGGAATGAAGACGGTTTCTCCTGCACCGCAACCTGTTAAAATTTGAGCCTCGATTATATTTTGTTGCAACTGGGTTACTTTTAGCCGAGTTCCATTGCAAAGTTGTGGTGGTCTTAAATTTTGGAGCAGAATAATCGGAATGCCAATTTTTAAACAAATTTCATGAGAAGGAAGTCCGGGCATATTTAAAAAAATTAAAAATTCTATCGGTTAATTAGTGGCTTCTTGTTCATCGACCATTCTATTTATTGAACTATAAACTTTGCTTTCCGCCTGTATATTCGACAGTATTTTGTTATTAATCTCAGATGCCTGGTCATTGCGAGGAGTTAAAATGGATCTTTCGCATAGCCAAGAATTGTCCCTATTTAATATAATTGTTACGTCACCGTAAACCGATGATATAAGATGTGGTTGGGATTGCACTATACAACATAACTCAGGCGTCAGAATAAGTTTTCCTTGGTGTAGTTGTGGATAGGTACCTTCACCAATCTTTAATAATTTATCAGAAAATTGACGATCATCCGGGTTATCTCCAGTTCTCACTCGCATGTTTATAGTCAAATGTATATCATGCCACAAATAATAATAATAAATAATATTTAGACACAGTAGCCTCCCTCCACTGGCTACGCTTTGGTGATCTCTTCGGGGAAACCGAGGGTTTTGTCTGTGCAATACAGGATCAGGTTATTAAGACCAACAACTATCGGAGATACATCCTAAAGGATGGCACCTTGGACATCTGTCGAGCTTGTCGCCATCCCGATGAGTCACTTAAGCATGTCATCTCCGGTTGTTCGGCGCTTTCTAACTCTGAGTACTTGCACAGGCACAACCTAGTAGCCAGAATTCTTCACCAGGAGCTCGCTCTGAAATACGGTCTCGTGGATCGGAAATTGCCGTATTACAAGTACTTGCTGGAAGCCGTGCTCGAAAATGATCGCGCCAGGCTCTATTGGGACCGGGCCATCATCACAGACAGGACTATTCTTGCGAATAAGCCTGATATTGTGCTGATGGACCGGGCACAGTCAAGGATATTTTTGGTCGACATTACCATTCCGTATGACGAGAACCTCGTGAAAGCCGAAACAGACAAGCAAACAAAATATCTGGACCTGGCTCACGAGGTGACCGACATGTGGGGTGGTCTGCCGACCGAAATTATTCCTGTAGTCGTCTCTGCAAACGGGCTAATCCCAGTCAGCCTCTCGGGTCATCTGAGGCGACTGGGACTACGTGGCGGACCGCTCCGGGCTCAAATGCAGAAGGCGGTGCTCCTCGATACCGCCCGCATCGTCCGCCGGTTTCTTTCCCTTTCCCCCTAACCCTCGGCCGTTTGGTCTCCCCTGCCGAGGGCCTCCATCTGGTTGGGCTTTTATTCATTTATGTATTTTTATATTTATTTTATGTTATTGATATTTATGTATATTTATCTTTTCATTTTCATTTATAATTATATATTTATAGAACCCAACCAGATGAGAAAACTATATAGATACCCCAAAAGAAATAATATATTAATAGAAATAATAATAATATATAATATATAAATACTAAAATTAGTGACTTCAAAAGTTCCGGTGGATCTTCGAACGAAGGCAAATTTATTTTACCTCCAGAACAACAGAAACCAGCCGACTCCTTACTCCACTTTGAATCATTACAAAAATAACATACTACGTTCATATCGCCTATTACAGAAGATGATCTGTAATCAATTGTGAGGTTATAAGCAAACCTACTTTTATATTTGTCGGAACACGCCACCGAATTTGTAGATTGATATATGACATAGTCTTAATGACTGAGATTGTGTACATCTAAGTCATTAAGACTATGTCGAAATCTGTCTGCAGTAAGACGGGCCTCTCACTGTTCGTCCGTTTCAAGAGACCGAATATTTTCAATTCTTAATCTTTCATTAGACAAACTTATTAATCGTTCTTGTCTCAAAGAATTGTAATATTCGCGTACCGACTCTAGTCGTTGTTCGTGCTCATGTTCATCTTCAAAAGATCGAATAATATTATGGTGCACCCTATCATTTGTCGAACGGTCTTCATATTGAGTAAAAGTTTCAGATTCTCGAGATAAAATATGACGTTCGCGATCAGCTGTGAGACGTAATTCCCTCTCGGTGTAGGTTTCGGACTCGCGAGATAATGTATGCTGTTCGCGGTCAGCTGTGAGACGTAATTCCCTCTCAGTGTAGGTTTCGGACTCACGGGATAGTACATGCCGTTTGCGATCAGCTGTGAGACGTAATTCCCTCTCAGTGAAGGTTTCGAACTCACGGAATAGTACATGCCGTTCGCGGTCAGCTGTGAGACGTAATTCCCTCTCTGTGTAGGTTTCGGACTTGCGAGATAATGAATGCCGTTCGCGGTCAGCTGTGAGCCGCAATTCTCGTTGTGAAGCAGTTTCAGCTTCTCGGGATAACACATGTTGTTCTCGGTCAATGGTAAGCCTTACCTCTCGTTGAGAAGAACTTTGAGACGCCCGTGATATAGCTCGTCTCGCTCTGTCAGCTGCTAATCGAATCTCTCTATCTGGAGAGCTTTTATTGGCTCGAGAAGTTGAGGCACTAACTCTCATAGAGTTTAACCGATGTGCTCTTTCCTCTGCCGATTCTCGAGAACGCACATTTCTCATTCTCTTAGCTTCTCTCGAATTTCGAGATAATGATAATCGTTTTTTAGGTGGCATTGTGTATTTTATTTTTAATCGACGTTATTCAGTTACCTAACAAAATAATCTACGTTAGAGGTCCTAACTATAGCTACCATACATTTAAAAAATCTAAATGCCTACTTAAATAATAAAACGGATCCTAAATAAATCCTTAAATCCAAAATTAAATTCCTAAAAATATATAAGTAGGTACCTAAACTACGTCTAATAGAATGAAATAACCAATTTGATACCTAGGTACCTATTTAAAATTACAGCTGAATAACAAAAAAAGTTTAATAATTAAGCTAATACTAAGAAATATTTAAACACTACCAAAATAACCAATACCTATTTTATAAAATAACAACCAAAGAAATCTAAAAATAAATTATTAAACGTAAGAGTAGACTAAAAGTCGCGCTGATAAGCACGGTTTATTAAAATCAATTACTGTTTGTCAATAAGGTCGAACACTCTGAACGTCTATTCGCATCAACAGCCGAATATTGTATGAAGGACCCCCCGCCTTTTTATACCTCCCGCCGCGAGCCGCGTCGAACGCGGCGACCGTTACACAAAAATAATCTTTATAGCATGATTCAGTATTAACGCGCTATGGCTTATTAACGTATTTCATGTATAACTTTGGTGTTTCTATACCGATTTTTATGATTCTTTTTTATTGAATATATAATAATGTAAACTTTTTTAATTAGGGATGAGTGAGAGTGTTATAAACGTAAGAGTAGACAAATATAATCAGAAAGCTCCGAACTGCTAAGCTATCGGGAGTTACATGTGTTATTGTGAGTCAACCATAAAAGATAGACATATGCTGTCGTGGGATATTTTTTATATAATTTTAAGGAGAACATTTCCGTTATACATGATTTCTGTGTAGCTTTAACCATTAAGGCTGCACACGCGACGGAAGCTTAAAAATGGAGTAATTTCTCCTGTTTCCCCAACATTTACCTTCACTGCTCTGCTCCTATTGATCGTAGCGTAATGAAAAGTGTACTATAACCTGCCCAGGAGTATGAAGAATGATTGTACCAAGTTTCGTTAAAATCCGTCGAGTAGTTTTTGTTTCTATAACGAACATACAGACAGACAAAAATTTTACTGTTTGCATTTTTGGCATCAGTATCGATCACTAATCACCCCCTGATAGTTATTTTGGAAATATATTTCATGTACAGAATTGACCTCTCTACAGATTTATTATAAGTATAGATAAAAAAAAACTAAGCATGTTCGGTAGGATGTGGAGGTGGGGGGGCGACTCTACAGCTCCCCCGCCTCCCTCTCCACCACCTCCCACCCCCCTTAATTCATATTGGGTTATGATTTTGAGGTTAGTTCTATGGGATTTTCTTTTTGATTTTTCTCAAGAACAGTGCATATACCTTTTAATGGGAGTGGTATTAATATAATCGGGGACCAAACCTTTACCAAATAAAACACCTTACTCCCACAATTTCCTGCCAAACTATTCTAAATTTCAACCAACAATAGCTCTACTCAACGACACATTCACAGATGAACACCTTAAATTTATTAATTATCAAAAAATACTAATACACCATGCAAGCACAAGAATATTACAGTATAGTAACAGTAACAGACGTTTTTGAAATTTTGTTGATTTTGAAAAATTACTACATTTTAGTGCTGCCAGTGTGATTTTGCAGTAATAGTACAAATAAATAATTAAATTAAAATTAAAAGATTCAAAAACCTTTTAAACCCTTTAAATTTTACTCCGACCAAAACAAATTTAATTACATCTAATATTAACTGCTTTAAACTATAAATTATTGTATTACTTTATAAAAAAGATACCAATTTAGTAGTTTTCTTTATAAGCTCAAAACTATATAGCGCTATCTATCGAAAACTTAAAATATTCACAGAATTACTATTGCCCTCTGAACTTCAGAGTATGAACTAAATGATTATAATACTATTAAATTAAAAATACTTACTTTACTACTATCAAAAAGTATTTTTGCGTACTGTGTAATTTTGCAGTATAGTATGCAATTCATTTCCCTATTTTTGGTAGGTACTAAGTTTATTACGCATGGTCGTATCATTGAGAGTTGAGAAGACTCGCAGTGTACTTCATAGATTAATGTATATATACTATAATACTAGTTTACTTGTCACAGAGTACTTTTTATATACAGGTACTTGTAGTGGTGTACTGAATCGGCCGGCGTCTGCGCGTGATGATCTATAGTATTTTAAAATAATCATATCAAATAATTGACTAAATAAAACAGGCAACATTTCTTTTTTGGATATTTAACATTGCCTGTGTTTTGATAAAATAAATAAAATAGATTAGTTTATAAGCAAATACACGGAAAAAATTACATTGAAGTGGAAACTTAAGGTAAGGCTTATAGTATTGTATTTTAATATTAAATCGATTTTTTTTCGAAATTTAGGATTTGTCTTGCTCTAAAAGACTATATTATATTCCATTATAATAGCGCTTAAAATTAAGTGTTTTAGATTACTCCGACGCATATTTACGTAAAACGCTATGAAGGTATTATCTTTGCTCTAAAAACCGTCATTAAAAACTATGATTTTGCGTTGTAATGCACTAAATAAAGGCTTCAACTTTCTAAAGCCGTAATTTTCTGCAAATAGTTTGCTCATATCAGTATCCAGCAGCTATATCAACTATGTACATTAAACTCAACTAAAATACCATTTTCATCATAAATATCAAGCAATTTTGGTAATGAGCAGCTCATTGGGTTATTACAATTTTGAACGGCTTCATCCTTAGTTGTTATTCCTAATTGGCCCATATCACCCCCACGCATACAGATCACCATAATCACTTAAAGCTAAACCCCCCCCCCCCTCACACTCTCCCAGCAGATATTTTAATTATTTTTAATCTAGCGAATTAAAGGAAGAAAAAATTCTATTTGTTTGTCAATTTTTTCGTGCTGAAAATATAGCCTTAGATTTTAATATGTTTTATTGTTATTTTTGACTAATTGCAGTTATAATCTGTTCAGAATCCTTAATTTTCGTATGTAGGCATTTCTTCGCGTCTGTATATTATGTAAAGGTTTTTTGTAACATATTGACTACTTATGAATCAATTCATTATTCTAAAATTTTATGCACAATGTTTGATCAGAATCAAAAGTAGTGCGGTCGTGGAAGGAAAAGGGGAGATCTCCCACCGGGCAAGGTGTTCTGCCCGGGGAGCGGCCAACACTCCGTGTAATAGTTCGGAGAAGTTCTATATATACGAGTACTGTTTATGATTCGCAATGTTGATAGCGCGATTTAGGCTTCGGTGTGTTTTTGCTCGTGGCGCGACGACAGCGCCGCTACAGTAGTTAACACAACACAAGTGAAGAACACAAGTGGTGAAATTAAAAAAATTGTGTAAACAATAAATAATTCAAAAACTACTAGTCAGATCTTGATTAAATTTATATGAGAGCACACGAGAATCTTTTACTATCAGAAAGCTGGTACAGTAACACACATTAAAAAAACATGCTGTTGAATTGAATACCTCCTCCTTTTTGAAGTCAGTATTTTTATTTTTATCATTGAGCTATTATGTACTACGTCCTAGAGACGACACTGCATTCAGCTACTCTGTTCCACTCAACTGCGGTTCATGCACCGGTTCATCCGAATCATCAAATCAGTCACTCGCTAGGCGCTTGTAGGGTAGTCACGTGTTGTGTTGATTTAAAAAAATCTCTTGATTAAAATATGCCGTCGTGTATATTTAGATATTGCGCAATTCATTCAAGTAATGTCAGTAATAACCAACGTATTACTTTTCATTGGTTAATAAGATACTTAATGAATAAAAAAGTATTATAAATTAATAATAAAACAAGTTATTCCTAAGACGACATCTTGTGTCATGTAATATAGATTATGGAATTAATTTGTTCAGATGCGACATTTCTGTGGGTACTTAAGTATAGGACGAATATATTATTATACACATTTTTTTTGTAGAAACATATATGAGTTATCATAATTGGGCCAATTTTTTATATTTAAATCTGCTCGTTATTCTTTCATATTAAGTCAAAGTGGAATAAATTCGTCCATTTTTAACTCTCGCGTGCCCAGCATTTATGAACGACTCTTATTCTAATTTAAATAAATATATTTGTAACTTAAATTTTATATTAATAAGTTTTTTCAACTCACATTTAGTATGTTTTTTTATATTTGACATAGATACCTTTTAAAATATTCAGATAAAAATATCATTAAAATGTAATTGTGATATAATGTTATGTAATATAATATTAAATAAGCAAATATTATATAAAAAATAAATGACAAAATTTGAAAATTGTTCTCGATATAATTTACCTATTTAACAATACAATCTATTATTACCTACTGATCATACTACCTATGTTTATTCTATGATAAAAAAACCAACCGCGCGAACACAGAGTAGCGCAGATGTTTTGTTTGAAATAGCTGTTCTAGTACGTAAGTACATATTACTTCAATGATTTTTATATTTAATTGTTGTCTATTAGGTACCCTGTTGCAAGTCCCTTAATTTAAAAAAAACTATGATATATTTTTTTAAATTTAATTAATTAAAGAATTAGATTATCATAGTGCCGTTTTAAATATTCGATAACAACAATCAGTTTCAATACTACAACAGGTGTTTAAAATGGTCGTTTTATTTATTTATGGTTTATTATTTTAACTACAGATTTGTTTCGGTTGAGTTAGCGCTACAATAACAAAAAAGGTTAGCACGTCGTACGCCGATCGAAGGGTGCCGTGAGTCCACTACTCATCTCAAGGAAATGGGTTCCCAAGTTGAGTGATTTTCGAGTCTTGAGTCTCCTGCCACCGGATACCTAAAGTCCGCATGAGGTCGACGCATTTGCTCTTTCAACCAATACAATGGTTGTTAGGTCGTTAACTAAAGGTAGCACCAACGTATCATAGTAGACACCAGTAACAGAATATTAAAGCATCATAGTTCTAGATGATATAGGCCACTGATTTGCGCACACAACAACTCACCAAAGTTGCATCGTAATCGGGTTGAAGTGGTAGGAATGCACATTTCTTTGAATTCGACAGCGAAAAATGGCAGACAACATCAGCACTTTGTTTTATGTGTTTTAAAAAAAATATTTAAAAAAGATTCAAATCTCACTAAGAAATCGGTCTTTCCATCCGATTAATATGTGGATGTCTTTAAGGCAAGAGTGGATACGCTATTGTTAGGTCAGTGCGCTTCACCGTCGTAGGTTACATCACTACTTACCATCAGATTAGCGTTGGGTTAGAATTAAAAGAGAAGAAAAAAAGAGGGAAAATTACATACCTGAGCCTTTTCATACTGCTTGCTATAGAAGAAGCGGTTTTCTGCATGTTACCTATCAAAAACTGAACATATGGTAAGTGTGCACATTTAAAGTTACCATATAATGGCCGTAGGTATGTACTTTTTCTACAAACAAGCAAGCAATAGCCAAAACCTTTAATATTAAACTAGCCCTCCAAAATGAATTTCGGTTACGGTAATCTCTCTTATAGTCCGATGGATAGGACGGGGGCTCTTCAACAGGGAAATTGGACAAGCTTGGGGGCGAAACACAGAGGTCTGTTACTGATAATAATAATAGTCCTGAAGAAGTCCAGAATGAATTTGGTCACGGTGGTCAGACACAGCGTAGACTCGGACAGGATTATAGTGCACGAATGTGTTCGAAACCACGTGCACTTTCTAATCCCTCGCTCATAGACGGATGGGTGAAATACCGACATTTTTCTGACTGAGGGCTGCTACTGAGAATTTCTTGACAGAACAACTCAAAAACGGATTATAGACCTGACCCAGGGATCGAATCCGTGACCATAAAATCAGCAGTCGATTCGATTTACGACCTCTATATCAACGGGGCAGTTGAATCTTAATATAATCTAAGGAAGCAAATATCGATGCACTCCTGATACAAAATATTATAACATACAATTTTGAATTGCAATCCACCCCGGCATTGTCTGGGTGATACCTTTTAAATTCATTTATGTCATTATTTACATTTAATGTAATCATCAACGACCGTTCATTTTATCAAATTTTGGATTTCATATAAAAATCTCCAAGCTTTTGAGGAAAATATAGCATGAATTACTCTTGGGATTGCTTTTTATCTGTTTGTGAAGTTTATCACAATCTGTTGAGTCATTACGAATATTAACTCGGACAGAAAGACAGGCATGTTAGATATACATTTTGTAAATTAACCATTTTTTCATTCCCTTGAGCTCGATATAAAGCTGTTATTTCGCTATTCAATTTTGTTTATATGTGGTTATGACACAAAAAAACCAAAATTATTTTGTAGTTTCAAAAATTTATTTTAAACTAAAATCTAGGTCAAGTATAAACGCTCTTTAATGTGTTCACAGATATGCAGACTTGTGAAAGTCACGTGCACGGGCCACGTGCCTTGCAACAAAGGGATTTTTGCCAGGGATCCGTCTGTCAGTAAGAGCCAACTGTCAAAGCTGAAGACTGAGTGTGGCAGCATCGTTTCCGGGACACCTGAGATTCTGAGTGAGATTGAGAGGTTCTATGGGCAGCTGATCACCAACATCATCGTTAGAGCCACACGCAAATGTGAGTAACGATCCAAGAGCGGGTCTTATCCGACACTATTCCGATGATATCCCGGACGTCAGTCTGAGCGAGATTAGAATGGCTCTCCAGCACCATAAAAACGGCAACTCCTCGGGCGAGGATGGAATTACAGCGGAGCTTCTGAAAGCGGGTAGAAAACCGGTACTTGAAGTCCTTCAGAGGCTCTTTAATTCCGTCCTCCACGGTGACACTACTCCGGAGGCGTGGAGCAGAAGTGCGGTGGTCTTGTTCTTCAAGAAAAGTGACAACGCCTTCTTGAAGAACTACAGACCGATATCCCTTCTGAGCCGCGTCTACGTGCTGTTTTCGAGAGTCATTACGAATCGTCTCGCACGCAGACTCGACGACTTCCAGCCTCCCGAACAAGCCGGTTTCCGAAAAGGCTTTAGTACCATAGACCACATACATACCCTTCGGCAAATTGTACAGAAGTCCGAAGAGTACAATCTGCCACTTTGCCTGGCGTATGTGGACTATGAGAAAGCCTTTTATTCCGTCGAAATTTGGGCAGTGCTACAGTCTCTTCAGCGGTGCCAAGTTGACTGTCGGTATATCGAAGTGCTGAAGTGTTTGTACAGTAGGGCTACGATGGCTATCCGGGTACAGAACCTATCCAACTGCAGAGAGGTGTAAGACAGGGTGACGTTATTTCCCCGAAACTCTTCACCGCTGCATTGGAAGACGTTTTCATGCTACTGGACTGGAAAGGATACGGTATTAACATCAATGGCGAGTACATCACTCACCTTCGATTTGCCGACGATATAGTCCTTATGGCAGAATCGCTGGAGGACTTAAGCACTATGCTCAATGACCTCAATAGTGCCTCCCAACGGATAGGTCTTAAGATGAACATGGACAAAACAAAGATCATGTTTAATGTCCATGTCACACCTATGCCGGTAGTTGTTGGGAGCACTAAGCTCGAAGTTGTTGACGAGTACGTTTAACTGGGACAAATAGTCCGGCTAGGTAAGTCCAACTTCGACCGAGAGGTCAATCGACGGATTCAACTCGGCTTGGCAGCGTTCGGGAACTTACGACACATCTTCTCGTCAGGTATACCTCAAAACCTGAAAACTAAGTTTTAGAACCGGTGCGTGTTGCCAGTGATGACATATGGAACTGAGACGTGGTCCTTCACTGCTGGTCGTATGAGGACGCTCAAAGTCGCTCAGCGAGCTATGGAGAGGGCTATGCTCGGAGTTTCTCGGCGTGATAAACTTAGAAATGAGGATATCCGCAGTAAAACCAAAGTGACCGACATAGCCCAACGGATTAGTAAGCTGAAGTGGCAATGGGCCGGCCATATAGCTCGAAAAACCGACAACCGTTGGGGAAAAAAGGTTCTCGAGTGGCAGCCTCGTAACGAAGTGTAGGGCGACCCCCCCACTAGATGGAGTGACGACCTGGTAAGACATGCAGGAAGTCGATGGATGCAGGTGGCTCAGGACCGTGCTTTGTGGCATACCTTGGGGGAGGCCTATGTTCAGTAGTGGACTTGTAAAGGGCTGTAATGATGATGATGATGATGATGATTAAATGTTTTGTAATATTTGTTATCCTTATTATTAGACGGTGAAGTGTCAGTGCCAGAGTATCCACTAGCCGAAATCGTTCCGCGGGTCTCGTAAAGGTGACAGAAGGAGCCGAGGCAGGAGAAATGTGCACCGTATTTAGCTGCATACCTGGCAAGTATGGCAGATATCTCGTTTCTGAGCTAAGCCATGGGCAGGACTTCCACCACAGTGTGAACTGCAATAGGCTGTAATTAATGGAATAATTATTCCAACGGCTACTTAACGCAGTGGCTGAGCGTGGAGTTGTGACAGGCCAAGATTCGAATCCCACAGGGGCAAGTGTTTGTATAGCCTACAATTGTCCTGGGTATGGTTTATGTATATCAAACGCCTACACGATATACGAAAAATTCCTATTAATTTGGGATAATGTTTCTTTCAGATTATTTATCAGTTTCATAACTAAAAAATAACATTAAAAAAAACTTCTACACTGGAAATTAATCAATAACAGACCGCTCACACTAGTAACACTGCTCCCCGTCAATTATCTGAATATTTAACGCCAGAAATAAACGAGAATTACACAATATGGTAGAGGTGTAGGAATTTCCACTACCCCATATCCTCTCGTGGGTGTCGCAAAAGTCGCCTCTTACGAACTTCCTTAAAATATAGGTGTCTTCAAGGCAAGAGTTGATAAGCTACTTCACCGTCTTAAGTTACATCATTACCATTATAATTTGATATATTTTTAATCACACGGTGCAGTTGGACAATGATTTTAAAACAATTGAGGCAAAAAATACACGTAAAATCTAACTCGTCAAATTAGGCCTTAAGCCATCTTTTAAGGTTTATATAAGCTCATACCCCACGTAACAACTAACCTACACTTCCAGTATTATATTGGAATGTTGCCTTGTGTACTTCCAATCAGTAAATCAGTAATATGGCGTGGGTAATAAACAAGGCTTATATATTCGTACGCTACGACATTACCATTTTCTTTTACTGCCCATATCATGCGTTCATTCATTCATTGCTCTAATTTTTTTGTGATTTCAATGTTTCAATTCATTGAAGGCGACATTTTTACGCACACTTTCTACACTACAAGCACCACACAGGACCCGAAAATAAATTGATCTGTTAAAAGGTTCTCAAGGAGAAGAAACGAGGAAGTTATTGTTGACAATAACTTAAGTAGTAAAGTATTTGAATAATTTCAATAAAATTGTTACCTAGATAAGGCATTGGACAATTTCTGTTAAGTTGTGATTTTAAAGTAGTGAATAACAAATTATAATGAAAAATATTTGAAACAAACCATGTCTAATATATACGAAAATAGCCCATTCAACCGGAGCACCATTACACATCGTAGTCCGCCCAGCACGCCTCAACCACCACACCGTGATGCTGCTGACTCTGTTGAACTTAAAGCTGCCACTGAAATTAAAAAATGGATGATCTCAATCGAACATTGCCTTAATGAAATTTGCCAATTGCCCAAGAGGGAAAACTAAACTTTGAACACAAGCTGAGAGTCAATTCCCTATCGCAAAAGGTCGGTACTGCAGCCCCTTTTTTTTGCCCGAAGCAAATTTTGGCAACCCTCCGGAAAGCGCGGGAGGGAGGCGGTGAATGCTCATAGCATACCACGCAGCCAGCTGCGTGGTTATGTGGAGACTTTTACCCACTAAACACCGCCTTTATGGATTGGCTTACCGATCTGACGAGAGATCTCTAAGCCGTATACGGACGCGACCCTCCTTGGCAGAAAGGAGGGCGCAACCTCTCAGATGGCAGTACACTTATAGTACAGTACAGTATACGTACACCCGATTTGATGATGTGGGGCACTTCCCGTCTACGAAAGGAGGTACGTCGTGGTATGAATTGCAATAAGAAAACAAGTGTATATTGTTTAAAATGTAATACGCGGATATGTTTCGTGACGGGAAAAGCTCCATGCAACTGTTTTTTGAATTTTCACGTAAAAGAATATTAGATTTCAAATAAACATAATTTTCATTATTTTCCTCTCGTTTCATTTTCGTCTTTTTATTCGCCTTCTTAAGTGGTAAACTCCACAAGTTATTTTGCTCGTAAGTCTCCATGTGTTCAATGGACTCCGCTGTGACGGACCCTCTTTTTCTCAAAAATGGTAGGTATCTAAATGTTTGATTGTTTTTATATCTTTTTTACGAGACTAATATAGAAACCTAGCTTTTGAAATAAATTTGTAAAATTAGCATCGACCACTCATCGACATCAATGAGTGGTCTGTACTTCCACAGCGAAGAAATTATCCAAAAACCGGTCTGGTAACACTCTGATCTCCAAACCGATTGTACAGATATCCATTAAAAAAATGAGGGCGAGTTTAAAAATTTACAGGCATTTAAAATGGTAATAGATCAGGATTACCATCAGTATTACAATGTATTACAATTTAATCCGGGTATTTAATGCATAATTTTATAGGTACCTCAGAAAATGATTGTACTTTGTTTGTAACTTTTATTTTATTCTAACTTGTGGTTGAACCGTTACCATATCCTAATTAGTGTTTTCTGAGAAATATATTATTTTCAATAAAATTAATAGCTTCAATTTTTATAGGATGTTTTGTGCAAAAGCTTTCATGTGATACATAAAGCGCAACCAAAATTCCTTATGTGTTAACTAAAATTGTTAAAACGTTGTAAAAAACAGGAAATCATGTGGCTCTTACCTACAGTTTTTGTCAAGTTGGCTTTATTATATTTCTTTGAGTAGACGGTTTTTATTGATTTTCTCATAAAATAAAATTAATTTTTACACAAAAGAGGTCTTAAAAGTCGCAAAGACGGTGTGGTCCTGATCTTGCATCCTAAGATTTTGAGCTCGACTGAAATACAGTCCCTTCAGAATTCTTTGCGCAGTGTTAGGTTAACATTAAGAGAGGGCTGTTAAAACTACTTGTCGCGTTTTTTTTTAACAAAATCCCAAACAACGGGTCAAAAAAAAAAAAAATAAAAAAAAAAAGAAATTTAAAAAAAAACCCCTAAGAGAAAAAAAAACCCACAAAAGAAAATCCCCCTTTTTTTTTTTAAACAAAAAACTAACACCAAAACAAAAAAAGCAACATGTAGTTATATTTATAGTTACATCTTGGTGATAAAAAAAACAACTGTAATTTTGCCTAGTTACGTACGAGAATAAATTAACATTTAACCTTATTTAACTACGCAAATGACATTTCAAATATTTGAGTACTAATGAAGATCTATAAAAATTATATCATATTTTGAAGGAAAAAATAATTCCATCATTGTAGCTCTTCACACTGCTTATCATAGGGGTTTTGGCGGGAACTTGGCCGACGACGAACTGTCGCTTCCGTTTTGTCGCTTGATAATGGTTTGAATTTGAAGTGGATTTTAATTCGTAAAAGTGATGTGATTTTGTGAATTAAGTGTCTGCGCGTGTGAACTATTAGAGAAAACGGCGAAACAAGTGCTTTGATGTTGATATAAACCTCAAGTTAATTTGATCGCTTGGGCGTCTTATGAACTTGAGTGGCTGTCGTCATCAACATTCCGCTGGGTTGAGCTGTCGTCAAAATCTCCTAAAAACTTCGCAATGTGACGCATCAGCATATTGCGAAGAAAAAATATATAAAAAGAAGATTCTGAATGAAATGATAGGCTCAAAAGGGCTAGTACCCAGAGCCGTAAAGCCAGCTAAATAAAAAAAATATGCTTATCAAACTTATCATATGCTTCCCCCAAAGAATGCTACAGTCCACGGACCTAAGCCAAATATATTACGCCTAAATCACGAGAGCACGTTAGTACTCTTATTAGTTTGTGGCCTCAATATTTAATTTACAAAAAACAATTCTATGGAAATATCTTATATCTTAAGAAATATCTTAATATACTTATATGTTATACCAAAAATACACAATGTGTTACAACGATAATTCTAAAGAAGACCTGGAGGTGATACATCAGTCTTTTGGTCTCCAGATGGAGGAGTAAGTAAAGTTGCCAATAAATATTTTGAGGAAATATTTTGGTAGGTATTTCTTTAGTAATCTGCCGCACGAATTTATGGTCGCCGAGTGGGCAGGTAGATGAGGGGGGGAAGGGTAGGAACCTTCCCCTAAAAGGGTTAAGTGTCGGGAACACCCCCCTTTTTTATGAATTTTTTTAGTAATCTGCCGCATGAATATATGGTCGCCAAGTGCGGGGTCTGGGGTAGGAACCTCCCCCTAAATCGGGGAAGTGCCGGAAACCCCCTTTTTTGATGATTGACGCAGTTACTTCTGCAACGGCTTCGGCACTGCGGGAAGTGCAGCCCCTTCGCCCTTGCGTAGCAAATCACAGGCACCCATGATCTCCCTCCGTGCTTACGGCTTTACAAAAACACTTTAGGGGTAGGGCAGACAAGACTACTAGAAGTGGAGTCGGGGTGTGCTCATTCGGTTTTAGAACCGATTCGAACAATTTTATCTATAAAGTCTAGTTGCTCTTAACTCTGCTACTAGAGTGGTAAATGAAATAATATAGGTAATGTGAATTGTTATAATTTTGTTTTCTGAAAAACCTCTTGACTGCTCTCCACTGCAACTCAATTTGTTGTATATAAGTCCCATCTCCAGCCACAAATGGATTGTCTGGGTCCGAGTGATTAACTTTTTTATGAGTGTATCTGTGTTAAAAAAACAAATTGACATATTTGCGTTTCGTTATATGCAATTTAAAGTGAAATTTATTTTTCGTAAATAATTCAAAAGGCATTTCCGAAATCCAAAAACAGTGTAAATGGGTCGACCTTAACCCTGACAATCCTTCTAAGTAGAAAACAAAATTAAAAAATCAAGTATCGGAAATCTACTTCATAATACGAGAAGAAATTGACATATTACACTATTTTTGGTGAAATTTGTTTTTATCGTAATTAATTCAAAATGCATATCCGACATCTAAAAACAGTGTAATAGAATTAAGCTTAACCCTAACAAGCCTCCTAGACTAAAAACATTACCAAAATCAAGTACCAGATGTCTAACCAACGCGATATAACCTCAAAACTTTAACAATCGATATCTCGAAAAATAAAGATTTCCGGCATAAAAAACAGCTAGATGGTAATCAATAGCATCATTGCCTGTCAACTAAAGCTAAAATAATCGCTTAAATCGTGCAGCAGATTACTAAAGCCGACCCAATATTTTGAATACCAGTTACACTCATTTGGAATGATAAAATTACCGTGGCCAACTTTTTTTTAATTTAGGCTTATTAATGATTTGTGGACGTCAAAAACACACTCGTTCGGTTCGGTTCGGTTTTTAAATGCCAAATTACAATCTCATTAGCATATCATCCACACAGAATGTTTTGCGAATTTGAAAAAAAAAAAACGTTCTATGTTTAGTTGTAATTAAAAGTATACAATAAACGCATGTCACACACTACAAACCTTTTTAAAAAAACTTTTCACCAGCAGCAAAGTTTCGTACGTATGAACCAATTTACGAAACATTTTACCTGTCCGCGTCAGACACTTCTCTCTACGACCTGCTCGAATGCTGCTAGTTAGTGCATTTTCAGCCGTTGAAAACGGTATAACCTGCAGCAGAATTTTTATTTTAGGGGATAAAAAGTCACCGGTACCAAATCAAGGCTGTAAGGAGGAGTTTACTCAAAAGCTTAACTGGTGTGCTGTTCAGGAAGTTTCTAGTTTTGAGCTAGTGCGCAAGCCCAATGTCACGCGAAGTCTCATGTTCGGTGTCTTGTAGTTCACAGCAGTGAATACTTCTAGCAAACATTTGGAAGTATTCCATTCGGCACAGAAGCTACTTCTATTTCCTAAATTAATTGACACCATATACCACGTCAATGTCAACAAACCTAGCGATCATAATCTTCCTGCGATTCTCGATCACTTTAATTTGGTAGGCATTGGTTCATTTTGAAAGAGCCAAACCGTCGACTGGCGCTTCGTATCTGGGTCATACTCAGAAAAGATGTACATTTGTTATCTTTTCTTGTCCAGCAAACTCATACTTTAATAAATATCTAATTTTATAAATATGATAAAAAACAATTCCCCTTGTTGTTATATTAGTCTATTAATGTGAAGAATTTTTTGGTATTTCAACTTTAATTTTTAGTAAAGGAATAAATTTTTTGAGATCATTCTTTTTGTAAAAATGCTAACGAACATTTTTTTAGCGTCCCAGTGACCATTTTACTTTTTCAGAGTCAAGTTGTTACGAATATTAATAAGCTTTATTTAACATGGCTATGGCCATATTACACTTGCTGAATCAAGCAATTAAACTCGACCTAATTCATTCGTAAGTCATTTAAAAAATAATTTATTTTAATTAAATTATTAATGTCCCAAAATTATAACGTTGCGTTACTCAGGTTTCGTAACGTGTAGTAAAATTTATTTAAAACGCGAACGCATTTATTTAAAATAGTAGAAATATGTTTTTCTATTCCATCGACACTAGTAACTACGTCAAATTTTTTGCCGTCGCGGCCATTGTGTTTTAGTCGCAACCGTGGACTCAAGATTTGTTATCACGTGAATATTCACAAAAACTGTCAGGGTGATAAACAGCTATTATTTTGTAAAGTTTATTATAATTTTTGTTTACTAATTAAATCCTTTTATTATTTTTTGTAATATCATAACGAATACACTCGGTGTTTGTTTGTGCAACACTTGGTTTACGTAAAAATAGCTTTAGAGGTTACAATTTCTCAGATTTTATTCTCAATTTCGTTATATTGCGTATCGTTACGAAACTGAGAAATTGTTAAGCTTAGTTCACAAAAACAATTTAGTATGTAATTACTTACAACTACTTAAATAACGTTTAATATGTCGTTATAATACGTCGTTGTGGTGCTTACTCTTTTCTAGCAGTTTTTTCTTTACTGCAAAAAAAAAAACAATGAAGTCAATAAAATCAATTTAATTAATAAATAAGTAAAACTAGTCTAATTTGTATTTATTTCAACAAAAGTTGTATTTTTCAAAAAAAGGAAAGAAGAAGAAAGAAGATTATGATAGAAATAAAACCGGCCAAGAGCGTGTCGGGCCACGCTCTGTGTAGGGTTCCGTAGTTTCCCGTCCGTCACAATAAGTGTTCCCACTTATGAGTTTAAAGGTGGGTATCCATTATGTTCGCGCTCCAGCAGCGCTCCGCGCTCCTGCAACTGCTCCCGATAGTGGGTACTGTTGTTTCCATCCAAGTTCGAAATGATTTTCCTAGAAAGTCCTTATAAAGTTCTACTTTTCAGATTTTTTTCATTTTTTCTAAACTTATGGTTCAAAAGTTAGAGGGGGGGACACACACATTGTTTTTTACTTTTGGAGCGATTATTTCCGAAATTATTGACATTATCAAAAATGATTTTAGTAAACCCCTATTCATTTTTAAGTACCTTTCCAACAATATATCACACGTTAGGGTTGACATTAAAAAAAATCACTTCCCACTTTACATATAGGGGGGCTACCCTAATAAAACATTTTTTTCCAATTTTTATTTTACCACTTTGTCGGCGTGATTGATACACATATTGGTACCTTACAGCTTTCTAGTGCTAACGGTCACAGAGATTAAGCGAGGACGGACAGACGGACAGACAGACATGGCGAAACTATAAGGGTTCCTAGTTGACTACGGAACCCTAAAAAAAGTGTTGAAATGGAGCTAAAAAGAACATCTAATATTCACGATATTCAGAAACAAGAATTGACGTCTGACAGTTATAAAAAAGTAACAAGAGAAAAAGAGAATGAATCACCAAAGATAGGTAAAAAGAGTATAACATTTGATTGCGAATCTTCTGAAACTGATGAAGAAGTCGTTTATGCTGAAAGTGAAAATAGTCCCTATATTAATGAAGAAAGTAACTAGCTATCATCAGACATTACAACAAAACCCAAAAATAAAGTCACTATTTTATCGGATATTGCATCCATACAATCAGTCAGTGCATAAGATTGATCCTACCCATAAAGTAAAGTAAAAGTAAAGTTACAGCCTATTTACGTCCTATTGCTGGGCACAGGCCTCCCCTCACTTCTGAGAGGGTTTAGGGCAAGGAAGTGTCTGTCGCGCTGCCCCAATGCGTGTTGGCGAACTTCACATGTCTTCGAAATATTTTTTCCTACCCATGATAATATATATTTATTTAAAAATAATAATCATAATGCGAGTGACAATGATATCTTTTAATAAATTATTAGACTTAATTTTATTCTCGTGAACGTACCTCCGACATCACGTTTTTATACCGAGGTATTACTGTGTGAAAAAATTAATATTTGTTAACATTCCATTTATTCCTAGTTTTATATCTAATTCACCGATGTTAATTATTTAGAAAATTATAATTTTGGTTGATCTAAATATTATTTCAATTAATACAAATAGGACCAATTAAACCAAACAAGTGTTTTATTAGCTCAATCTCTCAAAAATAATTTGTACTTAGTTCAATGTGTACTATACCTTATGAGATTAGTTTCGTTACGAATATTCTCAGTATCGTTACATATCAGTTTAGTTACAAAATTTAAATGTACACTTTTTCTGAGTATGACCCATCTATATCTAGATCGTGTTGATTGAGCCATATACAAGCGCAAGCTACGATCCAAGAGCAATACTCTTGTGACACCATTCCGATGATATCGCAGACGTAGAACAGAATTAGCAGTGTTTTAAAAATGGCAACGCAATTTTTTTATTTTATTTTTTTTTATTTACTATGGCTATTTTTGATCGCAAGGGTGAAAACTGGCAGCGATCACCGAATGGTTAGAGGCACACTGAACCTAAACGTTAAGTTGGAGAGGTCTCGTCTAATGAAGTCAACGCTCCGTCCCCCTCGTGCTCTAATCCAGAATCCCGAAAACTTTCAGCTCGAGTTACACAACCGCTTTCAGTGCCTACAAGATTGCAATGCAGTGGACGATATGAATGACAAGCTCGTGGAAACTGTCCATGCGGTCGGAGCTAAGTTCTGCAAGACCCACCGCAGAAGAATACAAAAACTCTCCGATCACACTCTTAATCTCATGGCTGTTAGACGGGAGATGAGGCTGCAATCGTTAACAGATTTGACAGCATACAGGCAACTGAACAGACAGATCTCCAAATGCATGCGGCGAGACTTACGCAACTTTAATACTGCTCGTATTAAAGAAGCGATCGAGCGGAACCAGGGCTCCAAAGTCTTTGCCAGAGATCTGTCTGCCAGAAAGAGCCAACTGTCAAAGCTGAAGACTGAATGTGGCAGCATCGTTTCCGGGACACCTGAGATGTTGAGTGAGATTGAAAGGTTCTATGGGCAGCTGTACACATCATCGTTGGAGCCACACGCAAGTGTGAGTAACGATCCAAGAGCAAGTCTTATCCGACACTATTCCGATGATATCCCGGACGTCAGTCTAAGCGAGATTAGAATGGCTCTCCAGCACCTTAAAAACGGCAGGGCCCCAGGCGAGGATGGAATTACAGCGGAGCTTCTGAAAGCGGGTGGAACACCGGTACTGTAAGTCCTTCAGAAGCTCTTCAATTCCGTCCTCCATGGTGGCACTACTCCAGAGGCGTGGAGCAGAAGTGCGGTGGTCTTGTTCTTTAAGAAAGGCGACAACGCTCTCTTGAAGAACTACAGACCGATTTCCCTTCTGAGCCGCGTCTACGTGCTGTTTTCGAGAGTCATTACGAATCGTCTCGCACGCAGACTCGACGACTTCCAGCCTCCCGAACAAGCCGGTTTCCGAAAAGGCTTCAGTACCATAGACCACATACATAACCTGCGGCAGATTGTACAGAAGACTGAAGAGTACAATTTGCCACTTTGCCTGGCGTATGTGGACTATGAGAAAGCCTTTGATTCCGTCGAAATTTGGGCGGTGCTGCAGTCCCTTCAGCGGTGCCAAGTTGACTGTATATCGAAGTGCTGAAGTGTTTGTACAGTAGGGCTACGATGGCTATCCGAGTACAGAACCAGAGCTCGAAACCTATCCAACTGCAGAGAGGTGTAAGACAGGGTGACGTTATATCCCCGAAACTCTTCACCGCTGCTTTGGAAGACGTTTTCAAGCTACTGGACTGGAAAGGATACGGTATTAACATCAATGGCGAGTACATCACTCACCTTCGATTTGCCGACGATATAGTCCTTATGGCAGAATCGCTGGAGGACTTAAGCACTATGCTCAATGACCTCAATAGTGCCTCCCAACGGATAGGTCTTAAGATGAACATGGACAAAACAAAGATCATGTTTAATGTCCATGTCACACCTATGCCGGTAGTTGTTGGGAGCACTATGCTCGAAGTTGTCGACGAGTATGTTTACCTGGGACAAATAGTCCGAATAGGTAAGTCCAACTTCGACCGAGAGGTCAATCGACGGATTCAACTCGGCTTGGCAGCGTTCGGGAACTTACGACACATCTTCTCGTCAGGTATACCTCAAAACCTGAAAACTAAGTTTTAGAACCGGTGCGTGTTGCCAGTGATGACTTACGGATCTGAGACGTGGTCCTTCACTGCTGGCCGTATGAGGACGCTCAAGGTCGCTCTGCGAGCTATGGAGAGGGCTATGCTCGGAGTTTCTCTGCGTGATAGACTCAGAAATGAGGATATCCGCAGTAAAACCAGAGTGACCGACATAGCCCAACGGATTAGTAAGCTGAAGTGGCAATGGGCCGGCCATATAGCTCGAAGAACCGATAACCGATGGGGAAGAAAGGTTCTCGAGTGGCAGCCTCGTACCGGTAGGCGTAGTGTAGGGCGACCCCCCACTAGATGGAGTGACGACCTGGTAAGATATGCAGGAAGTCGATGGATGCAGGTGGCTCAGGACCGTGCTTTGAGGCCTATGTTCAGCAGTGGACTTGTGAAGGGCTGTAATGATGATGATGATGGCTATTTTTTATAGTTCTTTACAATGATTGTGTACACAAACATACTGCAGTCAGTCAAGTGAAACCTTTTTTTGTTATAGAATAGAGCGACAAACGAGCACACAGTCCACCTGATGGTAAGTGGTTGCTGTGGCCCATAGACATCTACATCTATCCTCGCTTACAAATCAAAATGCAGATGCGTTGTCACCCGTGAGGACTAAGATGGAATGCCTCGTTTTCGGTAAAAAGGGTCTACAGTCTAGAGGACCGCACATAAGGTGACCGTATGTTGACCGTGCTACGGCCGACATTCGGCTCGGACCCGACACGGTGTAGCGTGAGTCGACCTTTAGGCTACTATTTTACGCTGGTATTCTGTGAGAGCGTGGAGCCCTAAAACACTTTCCTGAGCAGATGTTAACCTTTTTATCTATTATCTTCAACGCCTGCTTCAACCTCAGTTATTTCCCCACTACGTGGAAAGAGGCTACTGTGATTGGAATTCCCAAGCCAGGCAAGCCTCTAAACCTCCCATCCAGCCATCGCCCTATTAGCCTCCTCAAGGCAATGGGCAAGCTCTTCGAAAGAGTCATCCAAACGCGTATGAGGCGCTATCTGTTTCCCACAGACGGCGACCCTCTTATCATTCCCCATCAATTCGGTTTCCGAGCCAAACACTCATGTCCCCAACAAGTTCACCGCATTGTGGAATATATCCTCAGCGGTTTCTATCCTCGTCGTCATAAGACCATCGCGGTCTTTTTCGATATAGATAAAGCTTTCGATAGTGTCTGGCACACAGGCCTCATCTACAAGCTCTACAAAATAGGTCTCCCCGATCGGCTAGTTCGTCTCGTGGCCTCCTATTTAAAACATCGTACCTTTCGTTTTAGACACGAAGGCACGCTTTGTTCACAGCGAACTATCAAGGCTGGTGTCCCTCAGGGCTCAGTACTTGCTCCTCTGCTGTACATCCTGTTCACCAACGACATTCCCATCCCGTCGAAAGGTGTTCAACTCTCCCTCTTCGCAGACGACACTGCCATCTACTGCAAAGGTGTCTCACTACCCTTCATACGGAACAAGATCCAAAAGTCAGTTGATGACCTAGGTGCTTGGTTCAAAAAATGGCGCATCGATGTGAACCCGGAGAAGAGCTCCGCCGTTCACTTCGATTATAAACGACGCCGTCTCAAAAACACTCCACCAATACGTATGCTAGGGACCCCTGTCCCCTGGCATACGTCCGCCAAATATTTAGATGTCACTCTCGACACAGGGCTCACTTTCAGGCCCCACGTCAAAAGAGTAACCCGTCACGCACGGTTTTATCTGAGTAGGCTCAACAGTATGTTGGGCCGACACAGTAAAATGTCCCTTCGAAATAAGCGTACCCTTTACAAGGTCTGTATACGACCAGTCATGTCCTACGCGGGCCCCGTCTTTGCCCACGCAAACCCTAATATTTTAAATGAACTCCAAATAGTTCAGAACCTCTTCTGTCGTCGAGCTGCGAACGCACCTTGGTACGTCCGTAATGCCGACCTTCATCGGGACTTAGAGCTCCCAACAATTCAACAATTTTTTAAAAAACTCTCTGAGAACTTCTTCAAAGCCTCAGAGTCGCACCCAAACCATTTAATTCGTGAGGCAGCTTCTTATGCAGCCCCACCCCCCCTCTCGCTATCGTGTCCGCAGGCCGAGAAACTCTCTCTCGGACCCGCCTAATAAACTGTCAAACGACCTGAACTGTCTCCTGGCGGCTCAGGCCAACTCTAATTAAATTAAATTATTGCATTAACTAACATTAATTTGCTTTCGTAGGCACTCCCTCAGCGGCTCTTAGCCGCCTGCACCCTCTTTTCCCAAAAGGGGGTCGCTCATGATAAGGCACAATAGAGCTTAATCAGCCGGCTGGCTGTCCCCAAAGGCGGTTTTTAGAGGGTATCACTTAGGGTCCCCGGTAGGACAGTGAGCCCCTCATAACCACGATAGACCGGCTATCGTGGTATGCTTAATGCATTTTTCGCCTCCCTACGTATAGGGTAGCCCTTTAATTGCTTCGGGCGCAAAAAAAAAAAGAGAGCGTGGTCCTTCCCCAGTCGAGCCGACTCATTTGTGCTACGACTATACTTTAATACTACTATAATACTAATATAACAACTACAACTTGGCTCTACTACGTATAAACGAGAACAAGTGACTCAGGTACGCTATCTAAGGTGTACCTGCCGAGGTAATAAAATGAATTTACTAAGGCTGAAACTTGTTATACAGCTTGTATATTGAATATAAATGAAAATTGTGATGGTCAGTCAGCTCAATATGGTGACTCAAAAATTTTATTATTATTATTATTTTAAACATTAAAAAAATAGTCAGTCATCGATTTATTATTGTTTATTTTGAAAATTATTCATCAAAAACCAAACAAAAACCAACTCAGGTCTCCATAAGTTTCTGCCTGAACATGCTGTTAGTTTTTCGTGCGTTCCCGACTGAATTTCATTGTTCAGAACTTTGTGAATCTGTTTCATCAGGTCCTGAAATGAAAATAGTATTTAAATTAAAATTGTTTTTAATGTAAACAGCAAATGTAGGCTAGATATTTAAAAATATTGTTCTTGACATATACTATTTTTTTAGCTTTCGTATTGTGCCTGAACGCTCAAAGTGAGACATCCGAGCGAGAGAACTGCGGAATGAGAATTTGGCTACGTCTATAAATATTTAATAGTATGTTTTACATGTTTCTTTTTTGTTTGCTCAATATATGATGACGGCGGTAAAGCTGGGCAATTTTAGTGATTTTAGCAGGTTTCTAGTTTTTATAATAATTAATTTATAGCAAAAATCTACCGTAAAATAGTTTACTTCAACCTCATTCGATAATTAATCAGTCGTTTTCACGAACATATAGCTGACGTGAAGCGCCGACGCTCCGGGAAGTCTGCAGTCAGTGAACATGTTCAAGATCGGCCCCACCGATACAATTGATAAACCACAAATCCTCGCAAAAGAACACCGATTCCTACCAAGGATGATACGCGAGGCTATTGAAATTAAAAAACATCCTAATTTTAATAGAGAAGATGGATGGGTGCTGCTATCTGCTTGGGTTCCTATAATTAACAAAATTAAGCCCAAACCCAAGCAGACCACTGCAATACTTCAAGATAGTGTAAGCTCGTTCTGCGTAGATCGGACCAAAAAAATAATTGTATTTGAAAACTGAAGGTAGCCGGACTCACTATGACATCGGAACGTCAAACATTCAGTTCCCCGGCACCCGAAACGTCGGTAATTAAAAATAAATAAAATAAGACAAAATCCGTAAATATAGTTTTATTCAATACTTTTCAATTGTTAGAAATAGGTATATAGTAATGTTGTAGCAGTCTGGCGTCCCCATTATTCTGCCCATAACCTTCGGCTTGAGCGCATACAGAAAAGATTTTAATGGCATCTTGCCTTTTCAACACGAAAACCATATAAAAATGCATCGTTTGTAGACAGATTAAGGACATATAAAATGATCTCACTGTGTAAACGCCGGTATATTCTGGATTTGCAACTTTTATATAAAATTATCAGAAATAATTTAGAAGTAGGTTTAATTTTCGTATCCCAAGTAGTCCTCGTTAGTTTATTACTCCTCTTTCGCCGCCCCTTCGTACTCGTAGAACTATACTAGGTTTTAATTACCTAATACCCAGACTTTGCAGACTTTTAAATAATAATGTAGTAGATATTCACCACAACTCTTTTAACGTTTTTCGGCACAAAATTTATCAAAATGTTAATATTTCTTTGTAGTACCTAACTTTTTTTGGTAGATATTAATTGAATAATATTTTTTTAAATTTGATATTGTATATTTTTAGCTATTAGGTAAATACTTGCAGGTGAGGCTGTGAGCACTAAGCATGCTGTGTTTACCTATTATTGAATGTGCACTTAGTTTATATTACTTGTCTTAGAATTAAGCATATTATATAGGGGAAGTACGTACAAAATGACATAAACGGACAAAATGACACAGGCATCATATTTCAAATTCTGTCAATTCTAGCCCGTCCTAGACAACTATATCACGTGACTCTACTAGCTCATACCTATCTGTCAAAACGTGAACTCGCGCCTGTCTTTCGTTCGGGTGTCATAGCCGACGACAAAAATTGGTACGTGTATGTTACGAGTGTTTTTTTTTTGATTGCAGGGACTTTTTTGTATTAATATTATATTTTTCATAGTTTTACCTTACTTGTACATTTATTACACCCCTTAGGTACTTATTGTTGCATTTGAATAACTTTTTCCGAGAGTAATATTCATTTTGAATTTATTGTTGTATTTTGATTTTTATAACGCTATAAGGACAAAATGAGATACATAGGTAACGGACAAAATGAGATAGGTATGTCGTTTTGTCCATAAGAACTCCATGAGCTAATTGTGAACTAGCAATAGCTAATTGTGCATTAGCAATAGCGCCACAACACATCAAATAATTGTGCATTAGCATACCTTTATTCAAAGCTGTTAATTTCTTTAGCGATAAAACTTTACAAATACACCGTACAAAAACGATACAGTTCGAACAATCGACTCTACTGAACAAGGCTATAATTCAACATCAAACACTGGTCAAGACCTTATTTTACCTGCTCCAAACCAAAATCTGTTGGTAATAAAGAACGCCTTCTTCCATTATACCTACTTTAGTAGAAATGCCTATTTAGGAAATATCACCTGTCCCAAAAGGACGTTACATTAGTGGCCAAAGAAAACGTAAGCCAAAGATATAACAAACCTCTTTGATATTGACTTCTCCTCCAAACATGAATGCAATTAAGTCAAAACAAAAAAACAAAAAACCTAAAGCTCCTGCAGGAAAGAGGAGTAGAAACGTTACCAAAACCTTGTACGAAGAAGTCGGTGAAAAAGAAAATTTGGCAGGCAACGCTCAAGATGACGAAGAGGATTTCTCTTGCATATATTGCAAGAATCTTTTTTTCTCGATGAAGACCTGGAGAAGACTGGTTGCGGTGTTTAAGTGTTTCGCAGTGGACCCACGCTTCTTGCGCGAACGTCTCTAAACGAACAAAGCGATTCATTTGCGAGCTTTATCGTTAATGTTATTAATTTTGTAGTGTATGTCATTTTCTCCATATGCTATGGACAAAATGGATTTTCGTTGGACTCAGTTAAACTTTAATTTAAAAAAAACTGTGAATTTATCTTTTAAATATCTATTAGAATTTATAGGTATAAAACCAAAGATGTACAATATGAATGTGGTGTGATTTATTAATAAAGAGTTATTAATAAATAAATTTGTATGTCATTTTGTACGTAATAAATAAATAAATAAAAATAATGATGGAACGTAACAGAAAATGAAAATGGATGATGGAATGTAATAGAACGCGCAAAGGACCGCTGCCTGGAGGTCACCAGGGCGCGTCTGGAGCTGGTGACGGACGCGACAGTAAGCTAACCGCCAGCCGAGCGCGAGATACTCCACGACCACCCAGCAGCCCCTCGCATCCATCATCCCCACCAGTTTGCTGGGTGTCGGCAGGGTCTTCACCGCTGGTGGAGTACGCCGCGTGCGATGGACAATCAAAATGAATACCAACGCATTGTGGGCGTATTTTTGGGCGAAAGGGGGAGAAGTTGAATGTCTGCGTATCAGACTAGGATGCATCGTCTTTTTGCTGAGCTGGAGCCATCTTTAACCGTTACAGAGCAAAACCCGGCGGACCGAGTTAGGTATATCTTGCGCTCAAATATATTTGATGGCGCCGAACTCGAACGGCTACGACGTGAGGTTGTTCCCTAATCATATGATAATGCTAAGGCTGAGGATGCGGTGCCACAAGTTGCAGAGCAACCCGCACACGTGGATGCCGCCGTAAATACCCAAGTTGTAGTTGATTCAAACGATGATGGAACAGTCGCCCAGGAACTAGAACTAGAGCAAATGAGGAGTACATTAGAAGAGGCGATTGTGGAAACGCGCAGTACGCCTCTCGAAAATCAAGCGGAATCAGGCTGTCGTGAGGGCTCTGTACCCAATATTGGTGACCTACTTGGAAGCCAGCCGGGATCTTTGCGAGACGGACTCAATTCTTTTTGGCCCTGCACTGGCAGTCTTCCGTATTATAGGCGCCAAACTTTCCACGGCTGGATGCGCTACTAGGCAAAGTAGCACTATCCCAACCTGGAGAATAAGAATTGATGAACGTATCGCAAAGGCTAGGGCTCTCATCGGCAGACTGATATGCTTCAGGTCAAGCAATAACAGGCCAAGGATTGAGCGCACCGTCAGGATGGCGTTTGCTGACTTACAAACTTACATTTGTCCCAGCCGGATATAACGCAAAAACTGACGGAGCGCGTAGATGATCTGAAGCAGTGAATCGCTGCTTGGGGAAAGCGGATTTGGTGATATACTAGACAAGTCGACATAGTTCAACCAGAATCGTCTCTTCCAGAGTGATCAGAAGAGGCTCTATGAATCATTGGAGCGACCAGTGGTAAGTGGAACGGGCCCAGCACCAAATCTGGCCGACACTGTCGCCTGGCGCGGCCTGTGGACAGAGCCTGTAAATCACAACGAGAGCCCTTGGACGGAAGTTGTGTCGAGTCAGTATGCGACTATTACGTCTATGGACCACGTCATTGTAACAACGGATGACGTAGCTGAGGCGGTCCGTAGGGCTCCGAACTGGAAAAGTCCGGGGCTCGACGGGATGCATCACTATTGACTGTACAGTTAGGGATTTCCTCGAGCAGTGTATAGGGTAGTGGAGTACGATCCTTTGTCATCTGGGTAAGCGGAAGGCGGCTGCGGAAAGCCGCATAGGGATAAGAAGGGGTATCTTCCAGGGCGACTGTCTGAGTCCAATCAATCTGGTTCTGCCTCTTTTTGAACCTTCGCAGTACTTTAATGGAGGGCTCCGGGAGGTGATTTCAGCTTCGGAAAGGAGATATAAAAGTGACCTACATTTTCTATATGGATGACCTCAAGTTATTGGCCTCCAATCGCTCCCATGTTGTGGAATTGCCACACATCACTTGTGATTTTAGCAACTCTATTAGAATGGAGCAGGGAACGGATAAGTGTGCGGTCCTCCATGTTGAAAGAGAAAGGGTTGCTAACTCTGAGGGCATAGATTTAACTATGCCCGTCAACTTAAAGACCCTTTCCGAGGCTGAAACATACCGATAGCTGGGTATGTCACAGAACATCGGTATCAAAGAGGCTTGTATGAAACAGTCAGTTAGCGATGTGTTTTATGCACGCTTGACCAAAGTGCTTAACAGCCTTTTGTTCGGTGTGAATAAGACACACGCATATAACGGTTGGGTCGTGCCTGTCCGGCACACCTTATACCTTTGGCATATTCAGGTGGTCTCAGACTGAACTTAATACCCTGGATAGAAAAGTCCGCACTACCATGACGTCCCATAGAGTGCATCATCCGAGATCGTCGGTAATGAGGCTGTACTTGCCGCGTAAGCATGGTTGGCATGGCTTTTTAAGCACGCTCTCCATGCATGATGGCGAAGTGTGCAGCCTCCGTAACGTTACTTCCTGGCGAGATCGGATGATCCATTATATAGGGACATCATTTTTTGTGATAAAGGACTTACCACCTATCATTAGCCAACAAGCATGGCAGAACCCGGCAGTACATAGCATTGCCGACCGAGAGACCGTCTGGAAGGAGAAGGAGATTCACGGGAGGTTCCACAGAGCTCTTCATGAGCATGAGCCTTTCTTAGACACTGTAGCCTCCCTCCACTGGCTACGCTTTTGTGACCTCTTTAGGGAAACCGAGGGTTTTGTCTGTGCATAACAGGATCAGGTTATTAAGACCAACAACTATCGGAGATATATCCTAAAGCATGGCACCGTTGCCATCTGTCGAGCTTGTTGCTAGTTGGGCTTTTATTTATTTATGTATTTTTATGTATTTATTTTATTTTATTGATATTTATGTATATTTATCATTTTCTTTTACAATTATATATTTATGGAACCCAACCAGATGAGAAAACTTAAATATATATATATATATATAATATATATATATATATATATATATATATATATATATATACCCCAATAATAATAATAATTTATAAACTTCATTTATTAATTACCTTGTCCGTCGCCACCGCTTGAAATGTTTCTAGGAGCCTTAAAAATAAAAATGTAAGTTAGTTTACGAAGAATTTATGAAAAAATCTAAATATAAATATTACTAGCATATCGTCACCATCATACATCATTAAAACCCTGGGTCAAGTCCACTGCTGGTAAAAAGGAAGAAAAGAAAGTGCTTGAAAGGAAGGTTAGGCGGTATTCCTGTCTCTTAAAGCACAGTGATTATATTCTCTTTAAAACAAAATTAACGACCACGAAATTCGACGGAATGTCAATGACGTGAGGCACGTCCCTTGTGGTCGAGTTGTAATATGCTTTTTAACTTTTTACAGCAAACTCCGAAGAATTCATTTTCATTGCTGCAAGTCAAAAATCCAGCACAGCATAGACCTCACAAAAAGACAGCCTTATATGGGAGATATTGCCATAGTTGCCACGCTTATCTGGCGGGTTGGCAGCTGTTGTTGCAATACATTCCTAATTAGTTAGTAAATTATTTTAACATAGAACATACAGTATTTTACCTTTGCTTTTAACATTGCGGTCATAGCAGACATGACTCCTTCGATCTTTTCGTCCAATTCACCAGCCAGTTCAGAAAGTTCAGCACTCAAATGTATAAGATATTCGAGTCTAGCCCGGTAATATTTCAATCTGAAAAGCAATACAACGAAGCATGCACATAAAGTAGTCATGTTTGTAACCTATGTAAAATAACCACACCAAAAAAAAATATGGGAAATGGAATAAGAATTCTTCTTTAAATCAATGTTTCATATAAGAATTGCCGCGATTAATTATGTTAGATAGAGTTGTCAATAATTATTAAAGGTAAAAACAATGTGTAGTTTGTAATTTCAACTGTAAGCAAATACAACCCTGACAATACTTTTAAAATTAAGAATTATATATATTACAAAATAGCAGCTTAATACTGCTGTAGAGTACCGGAGACCCTTTTTATTGGAATCGGGGCATTCCATCTTAGTCCTCAGGGGTGACAATGCTTCTGCATTTTGATACTCAATCGAGGATTGATGTATGGAATGATGTATGGAGGAATGATATCTATGGGTCACAGCATCCACTTACCATCAGATGAACTGTATGCTCGTTTGTCACCACAAGAATAGATCGCCCCGACCAGAGTAGAACCACGATTGCATTAAATACCAGTGTGAAATAACAGCATAATACTGCAGTGTTTCGTATGGTGAGTGACGAGGACCGTAAACCTTATTACTGGTAATAATAAATTCCATTTTAGTAAGGATGTTGTCTATGGCCATAGCATCCACTTACAATCAGGTGGACGATGTACTAGCTTGTTAACCTTACTACACAAAAATAAATTGAACATTACGAGAAACTTAGTTGTTTAAATTAAACGTGGTAACGGTGAAGTAATATTATTCAAAATGCTAGGGGTCACATTACGTTACTTTAAGTTTTTGGCACAGGTAAATATCCATAGTGAAATAACAAATGGACACAGAAATGCCTTTATTCACTGAAAACAGCTGTGACGGCTTTCAACGAATTTAACATTTTTAATGATTAAAACTACACCTTATTTTAATTTTGCCAAATTTAAATGCACTTGCTAAGTTTTCGCGTGTGAGACTTTGGACAAGATGAAAACGCTAAAAGCAAAAATTGTGCGCAGACAGACAGAATGTCAATTTCCAACTCTGATAGTTCTAAGCCAGGATTATTGTAATTCCAGATAACACGATGCGACGACTTGTCCCGATTTTGTGGAAGTCGTATTATTCTAATGTTGATTATTTTTAAATTTATATAAAAACGTTTTACCTATACCCAATGTCTATGTTGTATCGTGGAGGTGTTTTATTAATAGATTCGATAAGTAGCCAGAACCGAAGTAATTATATTTGTAGGCTACGCAAACACTTGTTCAGTGGGGGAATTCGGAGTCTGCAGCGCCACAACCAAACTTTCAAATTAAAAGGAAAACAGTTTTACAAAGTACATAAAATGAGACTAGAGGTACACACGCTCAGCGAACTACATTCGGATTAATAAATCTACAATTGGGTTTGATGTCTTTGACTATGAACTGCGTTAAGTTGAAAACAGTCTGTGACGCGGGAAATGAACTCCTTATGATTGATAATTAAAATATAAAGTAACTAATAAGGAAGAGGCAAATATCCAACCTGGTACTCATAGCTTTACAATTTTTGCACATTTTACAATCTTGTTGTTGCATTTTTCCTCCAGTGTCCAGAACGCGCGCCGCACTGCCTGCTGCAGAAAAAAACAATATTAGTATAATAGCAACGCTCAGCTGATATTATATAATTTTTTTATTTAATTGGAGCGAAACTCCCATGGCGCAGGAAAACGATTCTTTGAAATCTATCTCCTCCGTAACTTGTAGGCCAATTTACATAATTTTTTAATATTTGTAGCTCAACGCAGACAAAATAAAAATCTTTTTAAAAAGTTTGTAAAAAATAAAAATCTGAATTTGAAGTTTTTTTTTACTATCTAATCAATTCGCTAACTTACATCTGTGCAATGTCACACCATTTAATTGAATCTTTTGTTGAAATAAAGATAGTAGTTATGAGTTTAGACTTTTACTCTGCTCGGTTTATGATGCTAACAAAAGGTTTTACCTTTGCATCTGCTGCTTCCCAAGTTATTCAATGTAGATTATAACAATACTTATTGAAAGTCACTTTTTTCATTTACCACTGGTCCGCAAAAAAAACCTCTGTCCTGGGAAGAACCAGCAAGAAACCCAGCGGGACTATTTTTTTTCCAATAATAGCTTACAATCATGTTTACAATTAACAACACAAGACAAATTAGAAATAGATTGGTAGCGATCACCCTTCCCAGGGTTATTATCATCCATAAATTCCTTAATATTATAATAACCCTTTTTATACAAAATTGTGTAAAATTTATTTAATTTTTTTTCTTTTATGTAAAAGCGTATACATTGCCCCAAGAATGAATTACTGACTCGGTGGAGTCGAGTAACTGGTACTACTAGCTTGCGTCTGTTCCTAGTATTTACAGAATGAATATCACTTATTTTCGCAAAACAACTTTTATTTTTGTGTACGTACATTACATTTTCATAAATGTATTGAAAGGACAAAGTTAATATATTAATTTCCTTAAATTTTTGTCTCAGTGACTCTTTTGGTTTTAAATTATATATTGCTCTAATGGCCCTCTTCTGTAAAATAAATATAATTTCAGTGGCAGTCGCGTGTCCCCATAGCAAAATACCATACGACATAATGCTATGGAAATAACTAAAGTAATACAAAGGTATATACAAAGACAAAGATAAAGATACATTTATTGCATAACTGTGTACAATGTGCTCTTAGCACAAATACATATAGTTTTACGTTCTATAGTCTACCCATGTCGGATATAAAACAATTAAGAAAATAAATTTAAAATTTACTACTTACTAACATTAATTTTATTAAAAAAACTCTTTGAGATTGTAAAAAAACAATTTCAATTAACAATTTCTTAAATTTGTTTTGAACATATTTCCATTTAATTGTTTAATAGCTGGTGGTAACTGAATGTATACACGAGTAGCAGTAATATAGGTACTTTTATAGTAAATCATATTTTAACCAACCAGCTTTAATGGTGAAAACCAGCTTAAATGGTATAAGCATCGTTCTCGGAAAATCCTTGTAGTTCCAGAAAGTTCTGATGATTTTCTACTAAGGAAGCTACTGATGGAATTCCAACAAGACAAGGTACGTTCCACAAGCTCCGTAGAAGCATCTCCGTAAAATAAATATCAACCTTATTATTGTACTCATTTTGAGTTTCCTTCTTTCTAGTTGTCGCAGACGACAGTGTATGCAAGAGCCGTAAAAGAAAAAGGAACGTATCTAACTGGGAAAAGGAGATCAGGGCTTTTGGGCAGGCATACATAAATGTCAAAGAAAATTTTGTACCAGCAAAGACTCAATAGTGAAGACTGTACATGTGTTCATAAGTGTCACAGTAAACTGTTGACGAAAGGTAGAAGAAAGATTTTTGATGACTTATATGCACTTGGAAACTGTAAAAATTTGAAAATGATACCAGTGTCGTTGCATTTGACTTGATGAAAACTCTTCGTACTCCATTCATATCCTTTGGTCTAGCATACTACAAGCGGCAATTGTGGACATACTGCCTTGGTATTCACAATTTGACAACAAACCAAGTGTATATGTATTATGTATGTATGGCATGAAGGCTTGGCTTCCCGGGGACCATGTGAAATTGACTCATGTTTATTACACTTTATGAAGAAATATATCACTAAGTACTATGAATTTGATAATGTACAGCGACCTATGTGGAGGCCAAAACAGAAATATTAAACCATCAGCTATTTGCAATTACATAGTGAGTTCAAATAAGTTCACAGTAAAAAAATAGATCACAAATTTTTTGTATCCGATCATAGCTACCTACCATGTGACCGTGATTTTGGTTTGGTGGAGGAGAAGAAACATAGGAGATTTATGTTTCTGAAGACTACAATTATGTTATTTCAAATGCCAAGAAAAAGAATCCAAAATTTTTGATTGTGAAGATGATGACGGGAGACTTAAAAAGCACTGAAAAATTGAAGAAACTAGGAGAAAAGTAGATGATGATACAAACAAAAGTCAAAGAACCAAAGTTGAATGGCTAAAAATTCAATGGTTATTCAACTGTTTGACTGTGTTGATATTGAAAGAAAAAGGACTTGTTTTTCTTCCTCCTTGAATGAAATAGATCTGGATATTTTGTATCCCAATGGATGCCCCACTAACAAAAAAAAATATGAAGATCTATTACAGCTCTTGCCATATATCACTACAATTCAACATGAGTTCTATCACAACCTGAAGACTAATAATTCTGCACAAGATAACTTGACTTCTAACAAGATAACTTGACTTCTATGATAATGACCCAACCCAAGAGTAACTTTCTAATTAGGTAGAATAGTGGCCTAAATAATGGACATTTTTCTTTAATAATAAGTTGTATATTAGTTTGTAAGCATAAAAGTAACAATAATCTAATTACTTTGTATGTCCTATGTTTTATTTTAACATAACCGCAGCAAATACTAAAATATCTGTTTAATAAGATAAACATATTGTAATATTTTCAAATTTTTTAATAAAACTAGTTAAAAAAACAAACACTCTGCCTGATGGTAAATGGCTACTCTAATATGTAAAGGCTACTGAATGCATTATCACCTCTGAGGACCTAAGATTGAATAGGCCACACCCTGTAATTATGCTGGCATGTAATGCATCTCTCTGTACGCTTCAGGCCGGAATACAGCAGTGCACACACTGCTATTTGGTGGCAGAAATATAAAAGAGTGTGGTTTATATTGTGTTGAGTTTGTTGTAATCTACCCAGATGTACTCCCACCCTGAGAAGTCCAACCACGTGGTAGACAACTCTAAACTTAACCTGTTCAAAAGAATATGAAAAATTAAATCAATTAAAATTTTAATTCTTTACCAGAAAACTGAAGAATCTCGTCGTACGTCCTCTTCGAAATATGTGGTATCTTCGATATATGTGATATCCTTTAAAGCTGCAAAACCTGCCGTTGTTGACCAGTCGTACTACACAAATGCCAATAAAATTTAAATTCAAAATCAAAAAAAAAGTTTAAACTCTACCCCCTTAATCACAAATATTTTTAAGTGTTTTGTCACTTTCTAGCAAAAAGTGTCTCACAAATGTTAGAATGAGACAAAACACTACAGGGCATGGTAGCTTAGTAGGCATGTCGATCTAAAATCGATTAATCGCAAAATCGATTCTTTGGAGTAAAATAATCGATTTTTGAGTCCGATTCGGAGCACCGCATCGATTCACTGAATCGATCCAAAAACCTCTCGAATCGTACTGATTCATCTGATTCAAGAACTAGCGATAAAATTCCCAAACTGGATGGGGTAAGATACCGCAGTTTTTAATTTTTTGCTATTGGGGGACACAAAAACAAACGGTCGTACTTGGTTGATAATTTTTCATAATCATAATCATAATCTTTACTGAAATCAAATGGTAACAATAGATGTTCTGTCTTTTTTTAAAAAGACCCCATTTGAACCCAGTTTGGGCGTAGCTATTATAAAAATATTAAATACCATTAAAAACATAACTTGTAAAAAAAAACAAGTCTCGCAACTCAGTTCTTCTACCGTAAAATGTTGTAAGATCCAGGTAATACCAAGTCGCTTAATTTATTCAGTTCCTACTTAAGGGTTCTTCTGTTTTAAGTTATTACTTAATTAGCTAACCTAACAACATTTTATAGTGACCATATCAATTTTAAAAGTCTTTTATGTTTTAAATATATAGATTGACTGGGCCATCGCATGAAACTACAATGTATCTCACAAGTAATACGTATTATATTAACTTAGATTGCTTAATGCGATTGCCAAGTCAATCTATGTATTTAAAACATAAAAGACTTTTAAAATTGATATGGTCACTATAAAATGTTGTTAGGTTAGCTAATTACGTACTAACTTAAAACAGAAGGACCCTTAAGTAGGAACTGAATAAATTAACCGACTTGGTATTACATGGATCTCACAACTTTTTACGGTAGAAGAACTGAGTTGCGAGACTTGGTTTTTTTTTATAAGTTATGTTTTTAATGGTATCTCATTTCTTTTTGTATATAAGATAGTCCTAGTTTTTTACCTTTCCGGTACCTTCTACTTCTTGAGTACCAACAACGTACCTATACACCTGTAATACATATACAAATACACTGATTCATTCACTGCAAATGTAACTTTGTAATTCTATATATTTATATAGGATTACAAAGTTATTTATGCAGTTAGTGTATCTAAAAAAACTGGACAGAAATTAACAAATGTTTTAGTTTTTCCTTGATTTATACACTAAACACTAATTGTATTCTAAATTTGAAGCTTTTATGTCTGCTAGAAGTGCCTTAGAGTTTTGATAATCGGTCAGTCAGTGAGTGACAAAATTAAGAAACTTTGACTGGTTACAATTCTTAAACTACTCGTTCAAATTGAATGAAATTTGTAATATACCATGTTTATACAACTGCTTACTCGGTTACTGAAAAATCAAGCATCTAGTTTTATTGACTACGAAGTTATAAGGGGTCGAAAATGGCCTGAATTGCTTCGAGAAAAAATGGTACGGCCGTGCCGCTTTTTTGCTTGACTTGGCGGGGGCACTGCCGTGCCCTCAGATATTATTTTTAAACTACACTACTACAACTATACATATTAGATTTCTTTAATAAATTACATTATTAGATTATATTAATTTAAAATTCTGTAAATTTAATTAAATTAATGTCACAATGTCAAGTGAAAAAAAAAATTATAAATAAAAATAAAATTAAGTAAAAATAATAATCGAATAAAAAAATTTAAATTAAATTAGATAGGCACAGGCCGAAGTTGTCAACATAAATTAAATAATATTTGTATCAAAATATTCAATTAAATTATAGAAAAATTTTTCAATTAAATATAACTTTAATTTGGATAAAAATAATGTAGTACTCGTTAAATTTTTTATGTCATTTGGTAGTTTATTAAAAATTTTAACTGCCATACAGTAGGGACTAGAGCTATGCAAAGCAAGAGTATATTTCGGTAATAGTAGCCTATTCTTATTTGGTCTAATTGAGTATTTGTAATTTGTTTCACTTAATTTGGTAAATAGTTCTGGGTGGTTTTTTTTTTACAAATTTGCATGTTCCTCAAATATAAATAGACGTCAACGTCAAAATTTTAAACTTTTTGAAGTGGGGCTTACAACTTTCTGGAATTTTTATGTTTGTCAAGATTCTTATAATTTTTTTTTGCATTATAAATAATTGCTGTGCATCTTTACTATTTCCTCACAACATGTCACCGTATGACAGCCACGAAGATGTGTATGCGTAATATGCTGAATTAATAATTTGAACAGCTAATTTGAACACAATATATATTTGAATAAAATAAATATTTATAAACGCATCCAACAATATCGAAAAGTTGCCATTTCATTTTCAGTTCTAAAACTCTAATTCTAATCTTACCTGTGGAACGTTGGTCTAACTTAATTTGTGCTGTGAACAAAGACTATTAACATACTACAATATAACATTATAACTGTGTACCTGTTTAAACTGTGAACTTGTGAATTTACTTTATTTATTATCAATAACATACATACTGTGAGCTGTAAGTACAGACAGAGTACTTTTTAAATGCCTAGATACTGTAAATAAATATTATAATATGTTGAAGTTTATAGAGATTTTTAGTAAAGAAATAACCAGTATTATGTTCGTGTAGCATTCATTTCAATTTAAATAGTGAGTTATTAGCATGAAAGTTAGAGAACAGGAGAACGATCACTACGTACTAAAGCATAGCCCGCCTGTCCTTGAAAATTGTAGAATACATAGCGGCGCTGACGTCGGTGAGTAGCGACTGCGAAGTTAGCTGTTTATGAGTACAAGTAGGTGAAGTTAGTTGAATAATGTACAAATTTTCATTTCATTGTTTCGTAAAATATTTTCATGCTTCGTAATTTTGTAATTTTTGACAAAAAGAAACATTAAAAAATGGAGAAATATTTTATTGTGCGTGGATGTGCAAGTGGTTTAGCATCTGATCGGAAAAATAGACTGAAAATGACTTTTATTGACTGCACTTAGTGATCGCAGCGCCTCACTGATGGTGTCCATATTTCTGGGACACTATTTTCTACTGCGATCGTTCTCCTGTTCTCTAACCTTCATGGTTATTAGATTGGAACAGATTTATCGAGAAATGTACGTTGCAGCTTGCACTTTTGTTAAAGTATTGTTGTTGTGTTTAGCCTAAAATGTCAAATATAAGTGATACATGGAATCACTTTGTAAAAAAAGGGATCGAGTGGCGTATGTGCGAACCACTCTAACACAAGCGTTTCAGGCTTACCAGGCGTGGTTAAAAGGAATATTAGTAATGTTAATTAATAAGATTACTAGTATTTTATTTTAAAAAAATGTTAAAGTTCAATTAAAGAAAAAATCGCATATTCTTGAAATTTCGTATTTAAAAATGTCGCGATTAATCGAAAAGCGATCTTTTAATCTTCGATTTAATCGATTATAGTGTCTTCGATTCAAATCGATTCAGAGATCGATTTTTTGTATAAATTTGCTTTCTGAGCATGGCAATATGCGTAGTATCCTCTTAGTAGTCTGTGGTGGCAATTAAGGAAAATACTTCTTTTGAGGCCTATTACCCCCATTACACTACCCTGAATCAGGCTCCCTATGCTCTGATTCAGGGTGGTGTAATAAGAGAAAGGGAGTAAAGGTCCCCAATTAGGGCGACAAAGTGCACCCTGTCTGCAGTGCCTTTGCCACCGTGTAGTGTAATAACACTTATGATATAGGGTAGTTAGGGATGAAAACGATACATCAATTCTTTCAAACATCGATATACCGTTCATAAATATGGTTATTCATGAGCGATGTTTTATGAACGATGTTTTGGCTTGCCGTCAAAGATTTCGAAATAACAAATTATTTGAAGGTATAAAATTCCGTATGTTAAAAGTTGCAAACGATGATTATCACGAATCTTATATTGCCGAAAAATAAATATACCAAAAAAATATATCTCAAAGTTAGATAATGTCTAAATTATTAAAGTTAGAAGATTTATTTAGCAGAAATATCACAATCCTGAAAAATTTAATTACGAATCAACAAACAGGCGAATGGTCTTTCAATCGAAAATAAATTGTACTCTCGACTCAAATATACTTGAACTTCAGAAGTGCAATTATCTTCAATCGTTTATTTTATTTTTGATGTAAAATTTTGGTTTATTTTTATTGTGGAAATGAATTAACGTAAGTTTACAATTAATATTGAAATTGTTTGAGCTTTAACTTAATCAATATCTTAAGTACAGTTTTTTAGAGTAATAGTTATTTTGTATTGGAAATTATTTTATCGGTTTACGGTACTTCGTATTTCGTTACAATCACTTTTCCGAAACATTGATTTTGATAGATGAACGGTTATTCAAGTGCTTGTATTTCGGTATAGTTTAGTAGATGTATTCAGAAAATGCGATAATACTGAAGGTGACATATGGAACTAATATAAAGAAGTAACGCACCAAAACATAAGAAATAAAACCAAAGCAGAAGAAGAGTTTCATATTATATTACATGCGGTTATTTCCCGGGCTCACAGCCTGGCTAAGATCTATTTGCCTATCGTTGCAACTTCGGTATCCAGTGAGCGGTTATTTTCAGAGGCTGGATCTACAATCACCCAGGAGAAACCGCACACTAGGTGCCAGGTTGTTAAAATTGTTATTTTAAATTTCAATTCGAAAGAAACAAACATAAAAGTAAAAAAATAATTCCTGTTTTCTGATAAGTCGATAAAATAAATGTGTAAAAATAATATATATATATATATATATATATATATATATATATATATATATATATATATTTAAATGGTTATAATAACATCGAAAAATTCAATATATCGAACATAAGCTTCCATGTTTTAATGAGCGATGTTGCATCCTATAGATGTGCTTACTCGGAAAAATTACGACTGGAGGTCACTTGAGTTGAAATTCATGCAACTCGAACTAAACTCGAGTTAGCAGGACGAAACAGAGTAAATAATTTGTTACAAATTACTTTTACGAATTTGTTTTTCTATCTAACTCTTTGGTGGGTTGGGTCAACTATCATTATTAAACTTGTTACTGTTATAAAATTCTAAATAACAAATTATTATGGTACTTACAACTTAGCTGCAAGTTTCCTCGGGCTATAATAGCCACTTGCCATCTTTAGGTGGACTCTTCAGTATATTTAGTAGAGTGATTTCGTATCGAAACGAATTTTCATAAAACTTTAGTTGTATAATTCTTATAAATAACATTTTAAATTATTTATTAAATATTTTTCAGATGACATAGAAATTGAAATTTATATTACAAAAATTATAATAAAGAACTTAACTAAAATAATAATTAAAATTATAATATTTACGATTAAAACTAATTATATAGGTAAAAGAAGAAACTATAATATAGAAAATCTAGAACTAAAAATTTAAATCGTCAAAAAGACCTGCTCCCCGTGGTATAGTGCCAAGAACGCTGGCTGCGTTTCCTCGCTGAATAGCTATACTTAGCCTTTGAGCGAGGAAAGAACCAGCCCTCTTATCACCATCAGCGACGACCAGTCGTGGATACAGTTCCTTTAGAAATTTCATTGTCCGTGGACCCCACGGACCGATAGTCTCTACAGCAGATGGCACAAATATGTAGTCATTTCTCAAAGACTCATATTTGCGCCATTTACTAAATTCGGCTGCCTCTGATGCCGCCCCGGCTCCAAAAGAGGTACCTTTGAGATGAGAGGCCGCTAAAGTGTCAACGCAAGTAGCATACCACACTAGGGCTTTCCATCTCCCAACCCAAGGGATCAAAGTCATACCGTCGGGTCTCCTGCCATCGTCTCTAAATATCCCGCAAGGCTCTAAAACCGAGTGGATATTTATAGAGACAAGAGCCCTTCGGATGATTTCGTTCAAAGAACCGTGACGGGAAAACCTACCTGCACTTTTCTTGCATGAAAGTCCGTGGAGCCTAAACTCATCGACACTGCTACCACAGGGAGTACCCCTGTGGTAGCAGCCTGTGGTGAGGTTGATAAATAGCCACTTCTAGCCGGATTCCTACGGCGATGCGCAAGCTTTCCCCATCAAGCAATGTGCCGAGATTACTTGAAGAATCGTACTGAGAACTCTTATCTATGGTTCTGAGCTTCTGAGTAAACAGAGTGATTATATATTCTTTGTTTCACGTGGGTCCTTAGTCCTTACTAAATATTACTATACTCTTTGGCGGGGGTCTAGAAAGGCGACAATTGTTTTTCCGAATGGATGGATTGGTATCTGAGAGGTTAAGTAACTAATGTATATGCATTGGGTACCTATAATAATTCAACACCTGTTATGTTACTTGTTCAGAGTATTTCATATACCTACAGCTTTTTATAGTTACAAATTACCTACTTAACATCATGGTACAATTTTTTATCTTAATCATAAGAGAATATTATATGAAACAATAAAATTTAACTTCTGTTTACAGTCATACAGAATGGGTCCCACATATATGCAATAAATGAAACCACAAGTAATACTAGTCCGTAGAAGTGTAGAAAAATTAAATATTAAATTAAAACCCGTAAAATAAAAAAGTGAAATTTTCAAACAAAATAAATATTAAAATAAATTCAGTAAAAGTGAACACTCTGTTTAGACAACGTACCTTGACCTCTTGGAAGAGTGACAACGTTACACACGGGTGGCACGCCGACAAAAGACACCGCTGTCGATATGTCGCAATACCAATAGTTTGCACTGCGTGGCAACGTCGCTTTTTAATTTTCAAGGATTCAAGTTCATTGAATCATTGACTTAGTGACCCAATTCTATAGAGTGTTCAAATTTGCTTAAAATTAAAACTCTACTTTTTGACCTAATTACTGGACCGATTACGTTCATTTTTTGTATATCATCAGCAAAGGCGATAACAAGTATATGGTTTCATTTATTGCATATATGTGGGACCCATTCTGTATATGATTGCATGTAAAATAGCGTTTTACTTTTTCCATAAAAAAATTTATTGGATAGGATAACAAACGAGCACACAGTCCACCTGATGGTAAGTGGTTGCTGCGGCACATTGACATCTACATTTATCCGCGATTACAAATCAAAATGCAGATGCGTTGTCACCCGTGAGGACAAGATGGAATCGTTCGTTTCCAGTAAAAAGGGTCTCCGGTTCTCAACACTCAGCACACGAAACACAGCAGCATTAAGCTACTATTTTACGCTGGTTCGTATTGTCATCTGCTAGGACTATAGGTCTTGCAGGTCTCGGGCCTCGGGGTATGCCCCCATCGCCCGGACTTTCCTCATGGCCCACAACTATGGGCCAGTCCTAGGAGCCTTTTTTAGGCTTGGTAATCACAAATAGGATAATCCGTAGCTGGAAATTTTTTTCCCCGTAGTCGGTTAACTACGGGAAAAAGGAGGTTGTCCAGTGGAGTTGGCCTATCAGCCGTTGTTACTCGACTCTCTAATCGCTATAGAGAGGAGTTCTCTTGGAAGAGGTCGCCCGTCCGGGGGCCGTGTGTGCAACGGCGCGAAGCCGTTGAGATGTTCATGTGGCCCGTTGTCGGCGCGGTCGAACATGCCGCGCGCCAGCCGGGCCACAAAGTCGGTGATGTTCTCGACTTTCAGATCGGCCGCTATGACGTCGTTCCGGACGTAGCGACATGCTCCGACGATCGTCCTTAATGACAGATTCTGCTGGGCCTGCAGTCGCCGCCTTAGAGGATCGCTCAGAAGCGCGTACCAGGCCGGAGCAGCGTAGGTGATAATGGTCCGGATATACATCTTGTATATCCGGAGCTTAGTCTTTGTTGGCAGCTTGGATGCCAGGACTGTCAAGAGCGTCCGGCACCCAAGGTAGGTCACGGTCTTCGACCGGGGAAGGACCACGCTCTCACAGAATTACGCTGGTATTCTGTGAGAGCGTGGTCCTTTCCCGGTCGAGCCGACCCATTCGTGCTACAACTATACTACTTACTAATATAATTGCAGCATGGCTCTACCACGTATAAATCAAATTAAAAAGTTAAAAAATAATAACTTATCACAACCAAATAACTTAATAATGAAAATTTAGTAAACTAATATTAATAAAAATATAATATTGGCAATCAAAAATAAAAATAGTAATTATTAAGGTAAATTTTTACTCTAACAAATTATTATAATTTTGTTCTAAAATCAATATGGCGTCAGTAAATATACGCGATAAATTCCGTAAAAACTAGTATTATTTCAATGTGTAGTGTTCGCGTAAATATAAGAAATCATTATACCTACCTGTATTTTAAATGTAAAGTTACAGTCTAATGTACGTCCCACGGCTGGGCACAGGCCTCTCATTTCTGACAAGGTTGTGCGCAAGGCCTACCACAAACAGTCGGAATTCCGTTTCGAAAAGCCGTTTCGGAATATCGATTCAAGAATCCGTAAATACACTACATACACGTTAATTTCTCTTCGGAATAAAAAGGCTCAGTTGAGAGAGGCTATGCATTGAGTCCAGATATTCTGCCAGCGGATATGGATGACGATTTCATGATTGCGGATGCATTATTGCTGTATCATTGTTACTGGATGCATACCCTGATATTTTAAGATAGTCAATAATATGTAAAAAGAGCCTAATTACAAGCTTATCCAAAGAAGTTTTAGAATACTATCGGATGTCCACAAACTCTTGCGACGCATTAACAATTCGGAATTGTTAAACAAAATAAGAGGAAAGATTACGTAAAGAGATACACGTACGAGATTACATATACACAAACATACATAAACACACATACTCGCTTCGGTCAGCAACGCACACTAGGTGATACACCCAGTAACAATGATATATCATCATGATATATCGTATTGCTATAGCAACAGTGTAGTCGTAATCAGAAAATCGTCGTCATTCGTCGTCGCAGGCAGAATGTCTAGACTCAATGGCTAGCGTCTCCTAACTGAGCCTTGTTATTCCGAAGGAAGATGAATGTATATGTGTGATGTATTTACGAAATTCCGAATCGGGAATCCGAAATCTAATCCTGAAACGGAATTCTCGGAAAAAAGTCTTTGTCTCGTGAGGCGGGTATGTATTTCCCCGTGTAAACAAATCGTTTTCCTAGTTTTGGTTTTATAGAGCGGTAAAGCTTACGGCGACCATGCTATCCTCATGTACCTTATTAAATAAATCATTTGCCGATTAAATCTTTTGAAGTGTTATTTTTATTGATTAGTACGAAATGATAGATTATAAATACATAGATTGCGAAAAATTTAAAATAAATCCAGGCTATAAGTAAGGCAACTGTACAGCCCGACAAAACGTTTAGATGGCGGCGAAATGCGAAACTACATATTTTCTACCTAAAAAATCTGTGAATGCCACTTTTTCCGGCAATGTGTAATGGTGCGGCTTCTCACTGCTCATGGTTGCCAGAAATTCACTAACAATGCCCTCATTTACTCTATAATTTTTTTTGTCATGTTATATTTTCTTAAAATAGAAAAAGATTATATAGCGTAGGCGAATAAGGCCGATGCCTTTCATCACGGGGGCCTCCGTGATGATGTGGGTATAACTTTTAACCCATAAATAAAATATACTTTCAACAGTAATAGACATCGCATTACTCAATTCTTACATTTCAATTTTTCAATACATTGGACACTATTAAAACGAATGTTCGGTGATTTAGCCGAATATTCGGCCGAAAACGAATATTCGGTAAAGCTGCCGAATATGCCGAATATCGAATATATAACGAATATTCGGCCCATCTTATTCTTAAAATGACTGGGTTCTAAAATACCAAAATGACTAGGTAATATCATGCTTTACTTTTATTACACACTGATAAATAGTGAGGAAGTAAGATGTTTTGAACTGTTTGTGCCAGGATAACAAACACACAGGTATAGTTTAATTGTATTTATTATTCGCGATCCGCCCTGACTTCGCACAGGTGATTTCTGGATTTCGACAACAGCGCCACCTACCGAGTCCATATGTGAATATGAATCATATAGAGACCCATTCACACACATAAACATTTCATCAAAATCGCTTGGATGGTTTCATAACGGGCATAGGTAGAAACATTTTTCGTGTTTTCATATCAAAAGATTTTTTCAAAATAACTTGATGATAACATGTCTACTTATGATATGATATTGATATGTAATAAGTCCCAATTGGGCCGGAACCTATAATTTCCCCTTTGGCTATGTTCGTTCACTGGTAAGTAGATACTTCAATAATTTACACCCTCAACTTTTTCCATAGTTGAGGGTGTAAATTATTGATATTATATAAGTGTAAGTGTAGTAAGTAAAAGATTGATATTATATTAGTGACTGTAGACAAGCTAGGGAGGCCCTGTCCGAAATAAACAGTCGTCTAACCAAGGTTCTAATGAGACTGAACAAGCCATAAATCAAGATAGTAACAAGTGCTATCACAGGACATGGCTCTTTAACAAACATTTGTTCACCATGGTTGTTACTGATAGCCCCTGTGCATGGCATGCATGGGAGAGGAAGAAACGGCGGCTCACGTGTTGCTGACATGTCCAGAAGTCGCTTCATACAGGGCTAAACATCTCGGCACACCGGGATCGCTCCCCGAAGTTGCTTGCAACATCAAAGGACTGTTGAACTTCTTCGGGGAAATATCATGGTTCGAATAACTACATTATTTCTGCCCACACGCAAAATAGGCGCTTAGACGTGGAGTTGCGGAAAACAGCCCGTCATAAACTAAACTAAACTAATTATCAGACCACAGCAATTTCTTGATACTTTATTTTTTTTAATCTTCTTTATTGGCTTGTATTCGTCTACTGCTGGACTTTAGCCTATCATGTTTGGCAGGTGGATTGATGATCGCAGTGCTAGACGTGAACACCTTTGAAGCCACTTGTCCGTCGTCGATTTGGATATTTTAAATTACTTTACATAAACGAGATGATTATACCGCCGACTAAATGGAACTCGGAACATATTTTTGACATCTCATCTCTTATGATACCCACGGGACAAAATGAGGTGATAGATTTTTATTATTAATACACATTTTTTAAAAGACTATGCACATAACTTAATGATTTCTTATATTTACGCGAACACTACACATTTATTACAGCTACTTTTACGGATTTATTCGCGTTTAATTTTTATAAATTAATAAAATAAATAAAATTCTTAAAAGTAGTTTTACGCAATACATAACTTAATTTAAAGTCAAAAATTTGTTTGGTAGGACAAAAGTTTAGTAAAAATGACAAAAGTTTGATATAAAACAGAAACATTTTATATTTAATGTTTTATAAAGATTGCAGTATGAAAAGCAACCTAAACTGTTAATAACAATTTTCAGTACTGAATATGACCTGCATGTCTGAGAAAAATAATAAAAATTATATTTTCAAGGAAATGTTTCGTCGATCAACCAGAAATTGAGTCTATAATAGAACCTTTGCAAGTAGTGGTACATTTATAGTCTGTAACTTATATTTTTACCCGCGGCTTCGCTCACGTGGGCTTTAATTTAGCAACATTAATAAATGTTGTTCCGTTCTAACTATTAGAGACACCTCGATGTCTGTGTCTTTCTATATGTATGTTTATCAAAGATTTTTTTTGATTCTCAGACTATTGAACGTAATTTATATTTGGCATAGATATAATATGCTATAGGAACACGTGAATAAATAACTTTTTCATAATTGCATTAATATCTTGTCTATAATCACCTGCTATTTTTTATATCAGGCGTGTTTTCCGTTATATATTCCGATACGTCTTGGTATCAATTTTTTATTAACATTTTTACATTTGGAAAAAATTGCGTTATTTTACATTTTACACTTTACATTCTTTCGTTTATTTGCGATATTCGATTCATATTATTGATCTCATTTAATATTGATTGGCACCACAAAATAAATGATGATATTATTTTTATGTTCGAGTAGACTGCAAAATTTCATAAATAAAGTTCTATAAGGATTTCTTATACCTACTTACGCGAATACTGCACATGGAAGAAAAATTTATCGCATTTAATTTTAATTTTTATACGCATCTTTTTCTAATTTACACCCTCATCTTTTTCCAAAGTTGAGGGTGTAAATTATTGAAGTATCTACTTACCAGTGAACGAACATAGCCAAAGGGGATTGATATTATAGGTTCCGGCCCTATACTTGCCTGAGCTGTCCCCTTCTGGCCAGTTCATCTGCTGCATCGTTGCACATCCACTGTGTCCCTTGATCCATTGCAGAGTCACATTGTTGTGTTTACATACCTCATTCAATCGTTGATGGCACTCGTATATCAGGACCGAGTTCGTCACATTGCAACTCAGAGCTTGTAGTACCGCTATACTGACGGTCAGTATTCTGATGGAGAAGTCTTTCACCTTCCTAGCATCTATTGCTATGGCCGCTTGGATGATACCCATGCATTCAGCCTGGAAGACTGTGTTGTGGGTACCCAGCGGTGTGCATATGTGGAGTCTTCAGAGAAAGCCCCAGACCCCACACCTTCATTAGTCTTAGAACCATCCGTGAAAACTTTGAGCTCTCTTGGACCCAATCCTTCCAGATGGTCAGTTTCCTTCAATTGTATCTTGTACTTCTTATCGAATACAAATTGTTTTGGGATCCTATCATACTTGGCTTGTAAGATAGGAATATTGGAGTAAATTCTATCAATTATATCTGTATGGGGACCCTACTCTTACTTAAAAGATTTAGGGTCTTAAGTCTAATGGCAGCTAAAGTTGCTTTTTGTTGTATATGTAGATGAAGCGTTGTTAGCTCCAGTATAGCCTCTAAAGCTGCTGTTGGTGTAGTTCTTATGCAGCCTGTAACAGCAATACAAGCCAATCTCTGGTAACGCTGAAGCTTTCGTATAGTGGTGGCTTTGTTAGTTTTGGTCCACCATACCAGAGAGCAATATGTGATCATGCGCCGAATTACAGTTTTGTACAGCCACAGTATAATTTTTGACATCAAACCCCATCGTTTGCCAATCATGTTTCTGCATTGCCAGAAAGTTAAACTAGCTTTGCTGATTTTGTTTTCTATGTGTTTATTCCAGTTAAGTTTACTGTCCACGGTAAGACCTAAGTATTTTCCCTCGGAGGAAAGCTGGAGTTTTGTGCTGAAAAGACTTGGAAGATGATAGTTATTCAGTATTCGTATTTGTGTGAACGTTACTAGAACCGTTTTGTTTGGATTAACGGTTAGGTCATATTTCCTGCACCATCTCTCCACAATACGGAGAGCCGCTTGGGTCATGTCGCACACAATACTTGCTGTCTTTCCAGAGACCAGTATTGTCAGATCATCTGCATAGCCGACTGTATAGAAATGGTTAGCGTTTAATTTGCTGATGAGTTCATTAATTACCATGTTCCACAGGAGAGGTGAAAGAACCCCACCCTGCGGGCATCCTTTCATGATCTGAATTGTATGATATTCACCAGCAATCTTTGTTGTTCGTGTACTGAGCATGTTTACTATCCAGTCAATCAGTGCCGGTTCAACATTAAGTCTACTTAGGGCACTTTTTATGCTGGAGAAATTTGTTGTGTCAAAAGCACTTTCTATGTCTATGAAGGAGCCTAAACATATTACTATGTTTTGGATGGCCTCTTCTATATTATTACATGGTGAAGTGCCGATTCTGTCGATTTACCTAAGCTATAGGCGTGTTGTTTTTCGTGTAGCGGTAAGTTAATTAGCGCCGACCCTCTCAACTGCCGTTCACACATCCTCTCCATAGTCTTTAGGAGAATGTATGCGAGGCTAATGGGTCTGTAGGATTTAGGGTCTGTATAATCATTCTTACCTGGTTTGGGTATGAACGGGACTTCCACTTCCCTCCATCCCCTAGGAACATATTTAAGAGCCAGACATGCTCTCATTATGGCAACAAGTCTGACTGTTAGTACTTTACCCCCCCCCCCCCCATGAAGAAGTGCCGGGAATAAGCCACCAGGTCCTGCTGCCTTATAGGGTTGTAAACTATGAATGGCCCAATGGATTTTATCCATTGTCACCACTCTTTATGCTAAGTCCCAGTCTTCTTTTGTTGGTGTCAGTACATTTTCATGCCAGTTCACCCTTTCAACTACACAGCAACCTGGGAAGTGAGTATCAATTGGATGCGTTGGGTTTCATCCGGCGATGTTGAGTAGCTTCCGTCGGGTCTCTTTAAAGAGATAGATCCCGGCGTGTTCTGTTTAGCTAGGATTTTTTTATCCAATTTGCTTGTTCACAGGTTTCTATGCTACCACAGAATTTGCACTTCCCTGTTGAGCGTCGATACCTGATACATTTTTTGTATTCAGACTTAGCTTTCTTATATAGTAGCCACTCTTCATCCATTGAGGTATTCATTGCCCTATTTAGGGCTTTTCTTACCTTCTTGCGTTTCCTGTCTAGTTCTTTACCCCACCACGGTTGCTTTTGGTCAGCATGTTTTGGTGGAGTGATTACTGGACATGATTCATGGTAGCTATAGATCATGGCTTTAGTAACAGCTGCTAACTTTTCTTTTAGAAGCGATTGATCTGCTAAGGTATTAGTTCCCCCAACACCCGCGAGCGAAGACGTCAGTCTATTGAGGTATTTAGTTTAATCCGTCTTGCGGGGATTTCTCCATGGTGGTATAGCGGAGATATCGACCTGTAGTGCGCAGCAGATCCATCTGTGGTCTGAGCATGAGGCCTCTTTCGACACATGCCATCTCGTTATTAGTTTAGCTGCTCCTTCTGTTGCAAGTGTGAGGTCGATTATTGTGCGACAGCATTTATTTATGAAGGTTGGTTCAGAACCAGTATTTAAAACGGTTAGGTTAGTACTAAATAAATATTCAACTAAAACCTTACCTCGTTCATTAGGTTTTTCCATTCTCCAAAGGGGATGATGAGCATTGGAGTCCATCCCGATCACAACCTCTAGTCCGGCCCTCTCACAGAAATTCACCAGCCTGACGAGGTCGTGAGGAGGAGGGGTGTCTTCCTCAGGCATGTAGACCGAGGCGACGACTAACCTTCCCTCCTGTGTATTTTGTAGTGTTACGGCATACATGTCTCTTGAACAGAAATCTGTCAATGGTTTTGCACAGATATCTTTAGTAGTATAAATACACGCTCTGGGCTTGTCGTGCTCAGAGTTGTAGAATAACTTACCTTTTAGGTTGTTTAGGCCTTTAATTTTACCAGCCCCAACCCATGGCTCTTGGATTAGGGCTATGGGCGTGCTTTGTGACTCCAACCACTTGCGTAATTGAGCCGACGCTGTTTCACTGTGGTGGAGGTTGGCCTGCACTAGGCTAGTTTTGGACGAAGGGCACGCCGTCATCGATCGCGTCATCTCCGTCCTCGCCCAAAAATAAGCCTACCAGCAGATCCCGGGTCTCATCGTCAGCCACCGAGTCGGAATTGGACGGCAAAATGCAGTCCTCTTCGTCGCTCAGTGAGCTGCCGGTGAGCTCAATTTCCACTGGGGGCTTCGGCTCGGTTGTGTAGGCCGTTTTTTCACTGGACTTGGCATCCAGTGATTTCGATGTACCGGCAACCATGGCCACGGTACCCATGACTTCTGGGTTCTTTTCTGCCTCTTTGCTCGGTGGATAATCAACGAATTTTTCTCCGCGACCTGGAATTTAACGTATATCGTCCCACATACACATCGCGAGACGGCGCCCGGCTTTCATCAGGGTCGGGATATGATCCTCCGGCACCGAAACAACGAGGAACCACCCGTCCGTCTGTTTGTCCGCTTTGAGTAGCAGCCAGTCCTTGATGTTTACCCAGCGGTTCTGGTACGCAAGCACACGACCAATGTCGCGTGAGTCCTTCCAGGCACCTTGGGCATCAAGGATAAGGATACCACATTTGATTCTTTGTGGTATCTCTGACTGTTTCTTAATAGTCAGCGAGGTGTTGTATTTGAGGTCGAGGGTATTAATATTCTCCTTCAAACAGTCCAGAGCCTTCTGGTCATCACACCACAGCTTTAGGACACCCTCCGTGTAAACGGGTTTGCCTCTAAAAACCGGGCCCGACGGATCAGGGTCCTGGTTACTCCAGGCCTCGCTGATCTCTATAGCCACGAGGATGTCATCAGCTACCTCCTTTGTTATGTGACCTGAACGCGCACACGTTAAGGCCACACCCAAATCTGCTTTAGCAGCAGAAGCGTAGCTTGTTTTTGCAGCCTTTGGTTGCTGTTCAAGTCGCACTTTTTTGTGCTCTCTTCTCGTCGAGGTGGACTCCTCCAGCATCCTTTTGGCTGCTCTTTCCATCTTTCCAGGACGCTTGGCTGCTCTCTGGTTCCTGGCGGATTTCTTAGAGCTGGTTCCGGCGGCCGTGCCTACTGCTCGGGCTGGATTTTCATCCTTCCCAGTTTCAGCACGGCTACTGGTTCCAGCCCCAAGCATCGCAGTAGCAGTAGCTTGCCCAGCTCCCTGAGTGTTGCTCTTTGAAGCAGCAAGCGCGGCTCTTTCTCTGCGGCCTTTTTCTCGCTGCTTCTTATTTTTCTTTTTGACCTTCACACCACTGCCTGCTGGGATAGGCCCACCTGATGGTCCGTCAGGTCGGCAAGTCACCATTTTGGGTGCCTTGCGCTTCCCCTTACGGCTCACCACTTGCCAGACAGCAGAGAAAAGGTTTTCGGTTCTTTGAGGCTCCGCAGGAGTTCTGCTACTCGCGGCCCCTTGCTCATTCAACTATTAATATTATAATACCGTATCAATTTACTATCGTTCTCTTCTCCTTCTTATTTTAATAATTGTGTGTGTATATTGATCGTAATAAACTAAATTATTCGGAATCTGTGAACGTTATTTAAATTACCTAATAGTTATACGAACATTACATCATACATTACTAGTTTACTACACACCTCTGACACGTCTCCCTCTCTACTAATGGGCCTTGTGTTGTCCATAGTTTTTGAAATGTGTAATAATTCGTCCCCCCGGCTTCCCACCCTCCATGGAGCCTGCACCTTTGGGAACGCCCTACTTTATTAAAAGAATTTCAGGCGTTAGGATTACTGGGGGAATATAGGGACACAGAGTTGGCTCACAGCACGACATCGGGAGCTCGATCCAGCTGGCAGATAGGGCTCAAAAGGCCCATCCCCACTGCCCGAGTAGACTTTCACTTGCTCCGTCAGCATGACCTTTACCACCACCTAGCCCTTTTCAGGGAGACTAGGCAACCCCTATACCCCTCACTTGCGCCCCTCTGACGGAACGCTTGGCCATTTCCCTATCTGTGGCTAGCAGATAAGGCCACCGTTTAGCTTGAAATCTGGACCAAAGAGGGCGTGTTGCCTCTCGACACTATATACCCCAGTGACGATCGGCTCAACCCTCCAGGACTCCTTCATCCCCGCATACGGCGCTCAACTTCTGCGCAGATCCTAGCGCAGGTGGGTGTGTTAGTCCACCGGATACACGCACTCTCTCCGGCGGAAGCGCCCCCCTCTTTTCCGGGCTTGGGACCGGCAGCACCAAAAAGCACAGACAAAGTTAGTTGCTTATGCTTTTTGTTGCAGGCAGAGTTGTGGTCTGATAATACAAGTGTTTATTATAATGGATCAATTCGCTTTTTGTTTTTCAGAAAAAAACATTCTTCGGAGATGTGAGGAAAATGCTGAAATACTTCTCTTTTTTGACAAGGTATACTATTCTGTCAATGGCACCTTATAATAAAGAAAGAAAAAAAGAAAATGGAAAGCCTCTTCTTGGACCGGCAAGGCCAAACTCATACTTACTCACACCATAAGATGTGGAATGAAGCAAAAGCAATATTTATTGATATGAAATTTATAAATAAAATGTTAAGTTATCATAAGTGTGCCAACAATTAAAATTGGGTATGGACACTGGATGGAATACAAATTCCTTTAAAATCTTGGAAACTAAGTGTGGTATTGTCTCTGTTTAGATACCTACCATCTGTTTAAATGCTCAACCAAGGCCCTATTGAAAACATTTTTAGGGCCATTAGAAGCCATGGGTGCCGCAATGTTAATCCAACACCAGATCAGTTTCAGAGTACCTACACTACATTTTTAATTAATAATATGCCCAGTGTCCATAGCCCAGGTGCAAGTTGTGAAAAAGATAGTTTTAAGGATTTAATCTCTTATCATCATAGATAAATTCAACAACCTGTAACTTTGAAACAATCCTTGATGTAGAAATAGTTGATAATAAAATGTGATGTGATGTTATCCCAACAGTGTCCACTAGATGTAACATGAATCACAAGGGTAAAATTTCAAAAGAAAAACTTTGTGATATAAAAACGCAACTTGAGTATATTGAGCAGTCAGTCCTTTTACATAAATATTCTAAATTCTCAATAATTAATAAATAGTGTTATAAAAAAAACTATCTCATATAAATAATGGTATTTTAAATAAATAATTAAAATATTTGTAAGTTCTTAACAAAACTAAATTGGTTTATAGTAAACAAAGGTTTTATGTTCACATGTTCAATGCTTTTTTTTAATAAATTGACATAGAATAACCTATTTTTAAATATTATATTTATAATAATAAATCTTATCTAAGTATTGATACTAATATTGTATTGTAAAACAATAAGATTTAATTACTAAGTTTATTTGATTATTCATTATTTTCAAACGCTTATTACTCTTTTAGAACTATTTGTTAGTTACACCCTTATCAGCCCTTCAATTGTAAGGCAGTCTCTTATCATCATAGATAAATGCAAAGCTGCTACAACCCGTGACCTCGAAACAATCCTGGATGTTGAAATAGTTGATATTCAAGTGAAAGCTGCTCTCTATATTATAAAGGTAGCATTATATTATGTTAGTGGATACTTGCTAGATGCGCTTAAAATGTTTTTAAAAATTGTAGTGAATGTACTGCTAACATTAACGCCCTACAAGAAAATGAAATCGGTGAATATGCAGGTAAACGGCGGCTTTGCTCTGCCACTTAGTCTCTTATAGTGAGTGTATCTGCAGTGCAAGATAAACAATATTAACAGTTTTCGTTTAAAGAATTTTTTTAGATAGAAACGATGTAAAAGAATTAATAAAAACCTGTATACTTTGAATTTTTGAAATGTATACATAAAAATTAAATAATTAATTGTTTCATATATAATTATGTAAAAAATATAAATAAAATACTCTGTGATAAAAGAACAATTTTTCAACGAAAGCCAAAAAACATTTCCACAAATGTAAAAAAGAAGATTTATTCAATAAATGACTTAACATACCGAAATGAGTTTTTATTTTTACATGAAAATCTATAATACTTATTGTAAGATATCGTACAATTAAATGAGTTCTTACAATTAGAAAAATTAAAAAAAAAGTAAAGAAACTAGTATAAAGAAGGCGATATACGATATAGTAGATATATATACTACATATGTACTATAGCTATATGATAATAAATATTAGTAGTTCCATCTGACACCACCAGCGGCAGCACATTCTACAACTCGCATTTAGGCTTGAGATTCATCTCTATTTCAGGTATACAAAAAGTACTCTGTGAAACACTATTTAGCTATAATCAAGCTAAAGGGGAATGCCCATTGTTCATACACTTCGGCCATGGGTGCCCACATATAAAAGCATATGGAAATGACAATATACAATTAAAATAATAAAATGGTTAAGGAATTGGTTTAAAAAAAGTCGGGATTTTTATGATATAAAAGTTTTTATTTTCACAAATACAGTTTTTTAACGACTACTTTAACCAATTTTATTGCTTTTAATTTCTTTAACTTTTAATTCCCGACGTTTCAGGTGCTTTATAGCACCCATGGTCACGGGGGAATCAGGTGACTGCCATCCCAATGTCAGTATTGGGACGTGAAGTACCTTCAGGTTTTTATTATTATTTTTATAGTCAAATCCACGCAGATTGAACTTACTCTATCTTTAAATCTTGCAGTGGTATGCTTGAATTTAGTTTTAATTTTATTAATTATAGTGTCCCAAGCAGGTGGTAGTACCCAACCGCCTTCTCTATTGAAATTAGGATGTTTTTTAATTTCAATAGCCTCACATATCATTCTTGGTAGAAATTAAGGTTCTTTCATGAGGATTTGTGGTCTATCAAATCTGATGTATGTCTATCTAGTTGGGGTAACACCCTTGACAAATGGTAGTACAGTAGGCACAAGCTCAACTGCGGTCGGCTTCACTCGGTCACTGTGACGTAGACGTCGGACCCGAAGCTTGATTTTGTGCAGAACCTGCTTGACGTGCTGAAGCTCCGCGGCCAGTTGCTTGCTCTCACAGATCCCATATGCTCTCTGTAACAAAGATTTGCTCACGGTAACTAACTGTGAAGGATGATGGTGAGATTCACCGCTTAAATATCAGTTTGTATGGGTCTTTTTTCTATACACAGTGTGACCTATGATGTTGTTAGGATTTTGGATAACAAAAACATCTAGGAAAGCTAAGAAATTATTTGCCTCTAATATAATATCATAATTACTGAATGGAATTTGGCACAGAGAGTGGTAACGATGGATAAAATTCATAGGAACAACATCCTGATTTATTATTTCGCAGGCCATATTCATGAACCGCTCCAATTTTTTTCTTGGCACTTGCAATAATGCCTATATGCATTCATCACTATCTCCTGTTCTTACTTTCATCTAATATACAGCAAGTGCAAAACATCCACTATGTTTACTTGACATTTTGGGAACTTCAGACAGAATTTATTGGTATTGTGCCTTTGATAAGCCTAGATAATAATGTACAGTATATTCAGGCATACTGTGAATATTTTCAGTCTATATGATGGTAAATATTATCTTACAATAATGTAGAAAAATCTATAATTTGTGCTACACTAAATGTTTTAATATGGATATGGATATTATATATTGATTCTAAAAGTAAATACCAAGAGTTACTATTTAAATGGTAGTTACTGATTCTACATTCTGGAGGTACATAGTAGGGTCGATGCGCCGGTAAGCCGGCCGGGTCTAGATTTCGGCCTTTGGATCAAGATGATGCAGTAAATTTGATTTAATAACGGTTTTAATAAATATTATCGTACGAAATGAAGTTTAATGCACTTGTAAATAGTTGCACAATATATGGTAACATTAACTAATCAGGTAAACACAACACGCGATTTATAATAAATAGTTTAGTTTGACGCCGCCACAGAAGATGTCAAAGCGTGTAAGATCGGACAAAAAAAATAGTGGCGCGCGTTCCATTCAAAAGTAAGTTTCGTGCTGTATTTACTATGATTATTTAATATTGTGCTTAAATTTCACTTTATAAATAACTGAATATAATTATTTGAAATTGATTATTATAATACTTTATTAATAAAGTTAATAAATTAAGTGGCCGAAAAGTGACACATAAAATTGTCTTATTATTTGGCTGTCGGCCATGCGGCCGAAAAGTAGCCTGAGTTTAGCCTAAATACTTTTTCTCTTTCGTTTATTTGGTTACGTACTATAATTCATCTTTCTTACTTATATTGAATTGTAGCGTGCAAAGACACTAACTTTCAATTTTTGGCCACTAAATACTTCAATTTGAACAGTTAGTGACGAAACAAAAATACCCATTTCAGTCTTGGCGGAAAATAGAATGCTGTCTTAGTTTACGTTTACGGCCATTTCATCAAATATTTTATTCATATTGCGTTTTAGGAAGAAGATTTAACAAGATTTTTTTTTTCTTCAGATGGCTCATCCAAAGAAATATAATAAGTAAATGGCTTCAGAAAATGTGGACTTTATTAAATAGATCTCAATGCAGTGGATTACTTAAATTGAATCCAGCAAACCCTGGAAAGACTAATCGGTATAATTAAAAAAGAATAAATATTTCTAAAGAAATAACTAACGCAGACGTAGTTTCCACTAGAAAAGTTTAGAAACATTTTAAATCAACTTTGGCAGAAAAAAAATAAAGGTTGCTATTATAGTGAATGAGATAAGGAAATTGAAACGAAAGTCTTCTCAGATCAATATTGTTCCACACAGACAGGCCAACGCAGACTTGGAAATTCTCCAATCAAGCAATATAAAACCACTAAGTCCATTTAAGTCTCCAGAAAGTCTGTGCAACACAGATCAAGATAAAAATATTCTAACTCACGATGTTGTGTTAACTATTTATTCATCTACCGATGCATCAGAATCGTTAATCGATAACAAAATTTCAACATTGCATTTGTCAGGAAGTTATTTGGATATTGGTTCCTAAGTATCGTTATATAATGTTCTTGTAATCCAAACTCAAATAAGCCTACCAACGACAACAGTACTGACAATGCCTGAAATGATAATAGATTTCAGTAATGAAACAATAACGACTCAAATCACCACGATGATACCACTACAAACACCGACGGTAACAAACAAAATCTCTGAAACTTTAGAAAATGTGTGGGTTTATATTCCAACTAAACAGACTAGTACAGCTCTATAAACTAGTGGAACTGCGGTGTGGCGAAAATTTTATGAAGATAAGTGAAAGTTAAAATACAGAAGTAAGAACTAAAATATTTTGAAAAAGAAAAAAATAGAAAAAGAAAAATTAAAGATTGCTAAAGTTTAAATACGAAAAATAGCTAAATCCAAGAAATCTATGAAGGAGAATAGGATAAGAGTAAATTGCGCTTTGTGTCATAATATTTTAATAAACGATACAGAAGAAGATCTGGAAAAAATATTGGATGTGATGTGAAAAAATCAATTACAATTAAATGCGATAAAATCCATAAAAGTAGTTTTAATCAATGTGTAGTGTTCGTGTAAATATAAGAAATCATTATATTGGATGTGACTTTTGCACCAAATGGATTTAAGATGTACTGATGGTTGGAGATGGTAACAGATTTTGTTGAACAAAAATACTTATGAGGAAGTACAAAATACTCGTAAATGAGAAGATTCGATTGATATGCTATATTTAAAAGATTTTATTATTAGATTATGATTCAAAGAATGATTAATATATAATAAATAAAAAAGATAAATGATTAATCATGGTTATTATTTTATATCAAAACCACCCCCAAAATGAAAAAAAAATTATGTTACGGTTAAAAAATTGCAAGCACCGATTGAAAAAACTAAATACACCGATTTCCCAAACTGTTTTGCCATTTTCTGATTTTACAAAAACACTTTTACGTTTGTACTACCTCTTCTAATACAGTGGCCGAAAACTAAAATACTTGTGGGCCGAAATCTAAAATTTGGGGCCGAAAACTAGCGTTTTGCATATTTTTCACATCAAAAATTATTATAAAGAATAGATTTCTTTTGTAGCATCAATGAGTTATAAAAATTAAAACTACATTATATAAGCTATAAATTAACATTAACAGCACTAGGTCAACATAATGGCTATTATTTTTTATTGTACCTTAAAGTTGACAACTCCACTAAAAGGCCGAAAACCAGCGCATCGACCCTACTTGTATTAACAAAAAGACATACCTGCAATGCTGATGGAACAGTGAGTTGATTGGAATTATTACAACTAGGAAAAAACATTGATTTTGTGTGAGTGGTGCTCTTACAAAATTAGGCAGCAGTATATTGTATGATGTATGATCTTGTGCTGAAGCTTTGTGGTTCTAGGTTCAATACATTACTCACTTTAGATTGCAACGAGGACGGACCAGATGATTCAGATGGTTCCCATTCTAAAGTATAACGTGATGCTGCTTTATCAGTCCTTCGCCAGCAATAATGACACTCACGCAACAACGATGGCAACTGAAATAATATAAAAAAAATAAGACAAAGTGAACAAAATAAAATAGATTTGTTTATTTTAAACTCAAATATAGGTAAATGTTACTTAAAACTTAATGCTCTATATTATTTAATAACGATGAGTCCCAACAGTTAAGGACTGACTGCCTACCAGTAGTCCAAAAACAATTAAAATCGACTGTCTCATTTCTTGGTATTTGATAAAAATTGTCCATTTCGTAACTATCTGGTGTTAGCTAGCTAACCTTATCGCCATGTTATAAATAAGCTATTATGTTTGTCAGATATAGCTTGTGCGTATGTTAAAAAATAAAACAACTTCATCATTTCATTCATTCATCACTATCAAATATCAGCACTAGAATTAATAAATTAAAAACTCTTGAACACTTACTTTTAACTGTTGTCACACTATAATGTGATCGACAATCTCACTCCATATGAGTTCTTGAGAATTTATTTGAAAAATAACAAACAAAATAACACAATTGCGACTATTTAGTTGTGAATTCTCTAGTACCTTTTTACTTTTTGAACATAGAGTAAAGTAATATTTTATACAGAAATGTTTTTTTGAAATGTTTTTGAATTGTGATTTCATTTTGACATATTTCCTACGATGTTGCATAACTAACATAAATATAATGAAACGATATCGATTTTTTTTTTCGATTAGTAATTTAATAAAAAAATAATAATATTTGAGGCGCTTTAAGTTCTACACGCTTATTAAAATATATTTTCTATTATTTATTTAAATTATTTTTAAATGTATTTTTAAGAACAGTTAAAATGTGGAGTAGCGTATTGTTATGCTCTAAACAGTTCATGGTAAATCAGCTAAAAATTCACTTGTTTAATTATCATAACATGATTCCATTTTAAATGTATTGTTAAAACAGATAACAATAACAGTTAAATTGTGCAGTAGCATTTTGTTATACTCTAAAGAATTCATAGTAAATCAGCTAGTAATTCGCTTGTTTAATATCGATAGCGATTCGATTATTAATTTCATAAAAAGAGAATAATCTTGGAGGTGTTTTAACTTATGCTCGCTTTTTAAAATGTATATTCCTCTATTTATTTAAATTCTATTTTAAGTGTATTTTTAAGAACAGTTAATTGTGCAGTAGCGTTTTGTTATGCTCTAAAAAATCATGGTAAATCAGCTAGAAATTCACTTGTTTAATTATCATAACATGATTTCATTTTAAATGTTGTTAAGAACAGATAAGAATAACAGTTATATTGTGCAGTAGCGTTGTGTTATACTGCATAGAATTCATAGTAAATCAGCTAGTAAATCGCTTATTTAATTATCATAACTACGGATGTGAAGGCGGTTGTTAACGTTTTCAAGCAAGCCGATAACAACGGTTGTTTTTGGCTTGAAATTGATAAAATATTTTTTGTGCAGTATGTTTTTCTCTTTCGTAATGAATAAACCACAGAAAGCCCTATAATGTAGATTAGCCCCTTTTTTTGAGCTACAAGTAGCTTATTTTCAAGAACCGCAATTACAGTTTTGCCCTTTATACAAACACTAGGAAAAACAAAGTAACTTTTTGCTGGCGATAATAATAGTAGTATTTTAACTCGATGTAGAATCTATGCTTGTTACAACGGAACTCTTCATTGGCTTGCGAGGCCGATTCACATTGTGCCACGCTTTCCAACTATTAGTTATATTTTATTAATTATTTTTCGTTTAAATGGAGCTCTCTTATTTTGAATTTATTACCTATATCTAAAACAATCAACCTAAGTAGGTAAAGTGTGTAAATACGATTGTTAAATTGTGAAAATAATAATAGGATTTGATCATCTTAGATAGGTATTTACTTTATTTATTTAGAAAGTATTAATATTACAAATAATTATTTTATAATATAATTTTATCACACAACTAACGCCCTCATTAGCAATGTAATAGTGAAAGAATTTTCAAAATCGGTTAAGTATTTTTCGAGATTAGCTAATAAAAACATATTAAGAGAAAGTAGCGCCCTCTATAATAAAATGCATCCTACATTAGATATCTATAATTATACATAACATTATAGCGGTGAAAGTATTTTACGAGTTTAGCTAAATAAATATATTCGTTGAAAGTAGCGTCCTCTATCATAAAATGCATCGTACGTTTCACAGTAATAATAGAATTGTAATGATGAAAGAATTTTTTAAATCGGTCAAGTAGTTTTTAAGCACCATTGCAAAAAGCGTTTTTTACACCCTTTTTTTATTTTTAGAAATAAGAGGACAAATCTCTAAATCCATTTTTCCATTTCATTCGTCAGTTAAACTATTTTTTTTAATTTGTGGCTATGGTTTTGGCTACAAGGTATTAAACCAAAGACTATAAAATGTTATCACTACAATAAGCTTGGATCATGAAGGTTCTCTAATCTTCATGGCTTGGATCACACACACATTGAAGTAATATGTACTTAGGTACTAGAACAGCTATTTCAAACAAAAAATGTGCGCTGCTCTGTGTTCGCGCGGTTGGTTTTTTTATCATAGAATAAACATAGGTAGAATGATCAGTAGGTAATAGTAGATTGAATTGTTAAATAGGTAAATTATATCGAGAACAATTTTTAAATTTTGTCATTTAATTCGTACATTATATTTGCTTATTTAATACAATATTACATAATATTATATCACAATTACATTTTAATGATATTTTTATCTGAATATTTTAAAATATATTTATACTAAATATAAAAAAATACTAAATGTATGTTTAACAAAACTTATTAATATAAAATTTAAATTACAAATATATTTATTTAAATTAGAATAAGAGTCGTTTATGGGCACGCGATAGTTAAAAATGGACGAATTTATTCCACTTTGACTACGTGGAAATCTAAAAATAAAATAAAAGAATAATGAGCAGATTTAAATATAAAATTTTTTGTCTAAATATGATAACTTATATATGTTTCTACAAAAAAATATGTATAATAATATATTCGTCCTATACTTAAGTACGCACAGAAATGTCTAATCTGAAGAATTAATTTCATAATCTGCATTCCATGATACGAGATGGCGTCTTATACCCCTATTACATGATTCAGGGTGATGTAATAAGAGAAAGGAAGCAAGGGTCCCTAATTAGGGCGTCAAAGTGGACCCGGTCTGCAGTGCCCTTCCACCGTGCAGTGTAATATTTATAACGTATTTTTTTTTTATATTTAACATAAATATATTTTAAAATATTCGGATAAAAATACCATTAAAATGTAATTGTGAAAAATATTATGTAATATTATATTAAATAAGCAAATATAATATACAAAATAAATGACAAAATTTAAAAACTGTTATCGATATAATTTACCTATTTAACAATACAACCTACTGATCATTCTAACTCTCCACCCTTATTAAATCCTCCCTTAAGGAGAACGAAAGGGTCGTCCCGGTTGCTAACAATAGTGGGCTTCCCCTACATATTAGCAACCTATTAAAAGCCAAAAAATCTGCTTTCCGGAGAGCTGCAAAATATCCCACCCCCCGAATATAGGCACGCGGCCAATCGTCTTCAACGAGAACTCCGCTTCCGCCTCTCTGAATTTCGAGACTTCGAAAAGAGTAAGCTCATGGAGAATATCTCTCCATCTCACGCAGCGTACTATCAGATGGCCAGAGCCCTCCGCATAGACGCTATCACCCACACTCCCCCTCTCTCCCGTCCCGACGGCACGGTTGCCTTCGAGGACGAGGAAAAGGCTGAGTGCTTTGCAGATAGCATTGTCGCTCAATGCTCTCCTAGTTCTCAACCCGTCGACCCCTCTCACGTCCAGGCAGTGGAGGATGAGGTCCGCCGCCGGAACTCACCCCCTACGACCTCCGAACCTATCTCTGTGTCCAATGATGAGATTTCATCCCTCATCAAAGGACTTAAGCCCAAAAAGGCTCCGGGCGCGGATGGCATCTCCAACCAAGCCCTAAAACACTTTCCTGAGCAGGAGTTAACCTTTTTATCTATTATCTTCAACGCCTGCTTCAACCTCAGTTATTTCCCCACTACGTGGAAAGAGGCTACTGTGATTGGAATTCCCAAGCCAGGCAAGGCTCTCAACCTCCCCTCCAGCCATCGCCCCATTAGCCTCCTCAAGGCAATGGGCAAGCTCTTCGAAAGAGTCATCCAAACGCGTATGAGGCGCTATCTGTTTCCCACAGACGGCGACTCTCTTATCATTCCCCATCAATTCGGTTTCCGAGTCAAACACTCATGTCCCCAACAAGTTCACCGCATTGTGGAGTATATCCTCAGCGGTTTCTATCCTCGTCGTCATAAGACCATCGCGGTCTTTTTCGATATAGCTAAAGCTTTCGATAGAGTCTGGCACACAGGCCTCATCTACAAGCTCTACAAAATAGTTCTCCCCGATCGTCTAGTTCGTCTCGTGGCCTCCTATTTAAAACATCGTACCTTTCGTTTTAGACACGAAGGCACGCTTTCTTCACAGCGAACTATCAAGGCTGGTGTCCCTCAGGGCTCAGTACTTGCTCCTCTGCTGTACATCCTGTTCACCAACGACATTCCCATCCCGTCGAAAGGTGTTCAACTCTCCCTCTTCGCAGACGACACTGCCATCTACTGCAAAGGTGTCTCACTACCCTTCATACGGAACAAGATCCAAAAGTCAGTTGATGACCTTGCTTGGTTCAAAAATTGGCGCATCGATGTGAACCCGGAGAAGAGCTCCGCCGTTCACTTCGATTATAAACGACGCCGTCTCAAAAACACTCCACCAATACGTATGCTAGGGACCCCTGTCCCCTGGCATACGTCCGCCAAATATTTAGGTGTCACTCTAGACACAGGGCTCACTTTCAAGCCCCACGTCAAAAGAGTAACCCGTCACGCACGATTTTATCTGAGTAGGCTCAACAGTATGTTGGGCCGACACAGTAAAATGTCCCTTCGAAACAAGCGTACCCTTTACAAGGTCTGTATACGACCAGTCGTGTCGTACGCGGGCCCCGTCTTTGCCCACGCAAACCCTAATATTTTAAATGAATTCCAAATAGTTCAGAACCTCTTCTGTCGTCGAGCTGCGAACGCACCTTGGTACGTCCGTAATGCCGACCTTCATCGGGACTTAGAGCTCCCAACAATTCAACAATTTTTTAAAAAACTCTCTGAGAACTTCTTCAAAGCCTCAGAGTCGCACCCAAACCATTTAATTCGTGAGGCAGCTTCTTATGCAGCCCCACCCCCCTCTCGCTATCGTGTCCGCAGGCCGAGAAACTCTCTCTCGGACCCGCCTAATAAGCTGTCAAACGACCTGAACTCTCCTGGCGGCTCAGGCCAACTCTAATTAAATTAAATTATTGTAATAACTAACATTAATTTGCCTTCGTAGGCACTCCCTCAGCGGCACTTAGCCGCCTGCGCCCTCTTTTCCCAAAAGAGGGTCGCTCATGATAAGGCACAATACAGCTTGATCAGCCGGCTGCCTGTCCCCAAGGCGGTTTTTAGAGGGTATCACTTAGGGTCCCCGGTAGGACAGTGAGCCCCTCATAACCACGATAGACCGGCTATCGTGGTATGCGTAATGCATTTTCCGCCTCCCTACGTATAGGGTAGCCCTTTAATTGCTTCGGGCGCAAAAAAAAAAATTATCAAACTACCTATGTTTTATTCTATGATAAAACACCAACCGCGCGAACACAGAGTAGCGCACATTTTTGTTTGAAATAGCTGTTCTGTCTCTGAATCGATTTGAATCGAAGATACTACCATCGATTATCGATTAAATCGAAGATTAAAAGATAACTTTTCGATTAATCGCGGCATTTTTAAACAAGAAATTTCAAGAATTTGCGATTTTTTCTTTAACTGTACTTTAATATTTTTTTAAAAATAAAACATTGGTAATCTTATTAATTAACATTACTAATATTCCTTTTAACCACCCCTGGTAAGCTTGAAACACTTGTGTTAGGAGTGGTTCGCACGTACGGCACTCGATCCCTTTTTTTTCCAAAATGATTCCATGTATCACTTTTATTTGACATTTTAGGCTAAAAACAACAACAATACTTTAACAAAATACAACAACGTACATTTCTCGATAAATCTGTTTCAATCTGTTTTATTACTTGGTCCTTATTATAAATGTCTATAAACTTCAACATATAATATTTATTTACATTATCTATATGTATGTATGTATGTTTTTGATAATAAATAAAGTAAATTCACAAGTTCACAGTTTAAACAGGTTCACAGCTATAATGTTATATCGTAGTATGTTATAGTCTTTGTTCACAGCACAGATTAAGTTAGACCAACGTTCCACAGGTAAGATTAGAATTAGAGTTTTAGAACTGAAAATGAAATGACAACTTTTCGATATTGTTGGATGCGTTTATAAATATTTATTTTATTCAAATATGTATTGTGTTCAAATTAGCTGTTCAAATTATTAATTCAGCATATTACGCATACACACCATCGTGGCTGTCATACGGTGTCATGTTGTGTGGAAATAGTAAAGATGCACAGCAATTATTTATAATGCAAAAAAAATTATAAGAATCTTGGCAAACATAAAAATTCCAGAAAGTTGTAAGCCCCACTTCAAAAAGTTTAAAATTTTGACTTTGACTTATATTTATATTTGAGAAACGTGCAAATTTCTAAAAAACCACCCGAGCTATTTACCAAATTAAGTGAAAGAAATTAAAAATACTGAATTAGACCAAATAAGAATAGGCTACAATTGCCGAAATCTACTCTTGCTTTGCATAGCTCTAGTCCCTACTGTATGGCAGTTAAAATTTTAAATAAACTACCAAATGACATAAAAAATTTAACGAGTACTACATTATTTTTATCCAAATTAAAGTTATATTTAATTTTAAAATGTTCCTATAATTTAAACGAATATTTTGATACAAATATTATTTAATTTATGTTGACAACTTTGGCCTGTGCCTATCTAATTTAATTTAATTTTTTTTTTTATTCAATTATTATTTTTTACTTAATTTTATTTTTATTTAAAATAATTATTAGTATTTTTTCACTTGACTTATTAATTTAATTAAACTTACAGAATTTTAAAATAATGTAATCTAATAATGTAATTTATTAATGAAATCTAATATGTATAGTTGTAGTAGTGTAGTTTAAAAATAATATTTAATATTTTATAATTGCTACGCGCAAACTGGGTTCAAATGCGGACTATTTTTTTTAAAAACATAACATCTATTGTTACCATTTGATTGCAATAAAGATTATGATTATGATTATGAAAAATTATCAACCAAGTATGACCGGTTGTTTTTGTGTCCCCCAACAGCAAAAAATTAAAAAAACTGCGGTATCTTACCCCATCCAGTTTGGGAATTTTATCGCTAGTTCTTGAATCAGATGAATCAGTCCGATTCGAGAAGTTTTCGGATCGATTCAGTGAATCGATGCGGTGCTCCGAATCGGACTCAAAATTCGATTATTTTACTCCAAAGAATTGATTTTGCGATTAATCGATTTTAGATCGATATGCCTACTAAGATACCATGCCCTGTAGTGTTTTGTCTCATTCTGACATTTGTGAGACACTTTTTGCTAGAAAGTGACAAACACTTCAAAATGTTTGTGATTAAGGGGGTAGTGTTGAAACTTTTGTTTTAATTTTGAATTTAAATTTTATTGGCATTTGTGTAGTACGACTGGTCAACAACGGCAGGTTTTGCAGCTTTAAAGGATATCACATATATCGAAGATACCACATATTTCGAAGAGGACGTACGACGAGATTCTTCAGTTTTCTGGTAAAGAATTAAAATTTTAATTGATTTAATTTTTCATATTCTTTTGAACAGGTTAAGTTTAGAGTTGTCTACCACGTGGTTGGACTCTCAGGGTGGGAGTACATCTGGGTAGATTACAACAAACTCAACACAATATAAACCACACTCTTTTATATTTCTGCCACCAAATAGCAGTGTGTGCACTGCTGTATTCCGGTATGAAGCGTACAGAGAGATGCATTACATGCCAGCATAATTACAGGGTGTGGCCTATTCAATCTTAGGTCCTCAGAGGTGATAATGCATTCAGTAGCCTTTACATATTAGAGTAGCCATTTACCATCAGGTAGAGTGTTTGTTTTTTAACTAGTTTTATTAAAAAATTGAAAATATTACAATAATATGTTTATCTTATTAAACTGATATTTTAGTTTTTACTGCGGTTATGTAAAAATAAAACATAAGACATACAAAGTTATTAGTTTATTGTTACTTTTATGCTTACAAACTAATATACAACTTATTATTAAAGAGAAATGTCCATTGTTTAGGCCACTATTCTACCTAATTAGTTGTAATGGTTCCGAAAAACAAATTAATCTCCAGCGATCTGTAGCCGACTATTATTCTAATTAACCAGCATTATAATAAATTACCGTCAAAAATCCCAATACATACCGAAAAAAAAAATTGCAAATTTAACAAACAAAGGAGAGAACGGTCAAATTACATTTCTCCTAAAAAAAAATAGATCTTCGAATAACAAAAATAAACTTCCGAATAAAATACTGAACCCATAGATAAATAAATATGTAGCAAGCTAACTGAACCTCCGACAAGATTACTAAGTTACCGACAACAGGTTTTGACAAAATAATCGTATTTTTACGACTTGCATGAACTATTATAATTTCTATTGTTGGTTATCAAATATATTTTTAACTCTCAATAATGATGAAAATATCTCAACTGTTTGTCCCGCGCGATCGGGTTCGGGTCGCGTTCGGCTGTTTTCGTGAGGTCGGATGGATGCACAGAACACTATTACTCCTATCGGATGGATGTTCCTAGTCCGAGCGCACGCGCAGCGCGCTTGCAACGACGTTATGAATAGTTTTTGTTGCTATTGGTTTGTGAGTAATGAAAAGACTTGATCAAGAAATTATACTCGGGACAGTGATGAAGACCAGAAACGTTTCTATCGTTGTAACAAGGTAAAATCCAAGGGGCCACAGTGTGATTGTGCGTTGTATTTATTGTTTGTGAACGACTGTAATGATATTCTTATTTTTAAGACCACTTCAGAGCACAAGCATGACCAGATTGGTACGCGAAGTGAGTACGGAATTCCGGAAAACGTTAAAAAAGAAATAAATAAGCTGTTTGATTTACGCCTAAAGCCAAAAGCTATATTAGAGGCTCTAAACAACATGACAGGGATAAAGGCGCCTTCGAAACGGCAACTTAACAACTACTTATATGACAGAAGGCCCGAAAAGTTCGGAAGAGCTGCAATTTACTTAGGTGAACTTGAAAAATGGATTTTCGATCGAACAACTATTCCCGATGACGAAAATGAAGTTTTCGTGTTCAGCTATCATGTGATAGAAGCGGAAGAACCAAGTTTTCGTCTGGCATTGTCAACTAAAATATTACTCAACATAGTTTGTTCCACGGACATACTGCACATAGACGCCACATACAAACTCATATGGCAAGAGTTACCCATTTTAGTTCTTGGTACCACTGATAAGACCTGCAAGTTCCATCTGCTTTGTCTTGGTGTGTCCACGAATGAATGTCAAGAAGATTTTCAAATGATTTTTGATGGCCTTAAAGAAAAGGTTCTGTCTTTATTTGATCATGTGATGCAAGCTAAAGTTTTAGTTTGTGACGCTGCTTACAGTATAAGAAATGCTTTCATCGCAGTTTTTGGTACCACACCAGTTATTTGTATGTGCTGAGCTCACGTGAAGAAAAATATGCACCAAAAAGTCTCGGAAAACTGTCAACAATAAAACGAAACAGAAAGAAATCATACAAGACATAGACACACTACATAATGCTACATCATATGAAGTATTTAATGTATCACAGGCTTTTGTTGAAAAATGGCCGACTCAAACTGAGTTCATTCACTACTTTAAAGAAGAATGGTTAAAGAAACATCCAAATTGGTTTTTAGGTGCCGCACTGTGTTCACCCGCCACAAATAATGTATTAGAAGCATTCAATCGGAACATAAAAGACCAAAACACCTTACTCGAAAATGTTCCACTTTCACGTTTCTTGACCATTGCCACTTAGATGGTTGCTTAGTGGTCTTTACAAAGCTGCAAAGAACCTTTACCTGAAACACCTACTATTGAGCTGAAGGACTGGACCGATGGGTATTGCTGGGCAAGGAAAGATTTAAGAATAAAGATTTTATCATCCAACACGGCATACACTGTATATATTCAGTGTATATATACACTGAATATATACAGTTTCATAAAAAATACGTTCGTAAACACCTTCTTGGGGTCGCTATTAGATTGAAGCTCGCACCTCCCCCTATGGATGCGAAAGCACTACCTATAGGACAAAAAAGGAAACGGGGTCGTCCTACTAAATCCAGACCTGCTCTTATAATACAATCAAGATAATTAGGATACTGACAACTAACTACCTACCTCCCTATTTAGTTCATAAGTACAGTTATGTATGACTTTTGTACTATCTATCAAACAATATTTTTGTAATGAACTGAATTTTGTTTTATTTTTATCTCTTTTCTCATTAACATTATAAAAACAAGGGAATTTGTCGATTAAAAAAAAACCAGGATAATAGTAAAATATTGTAGGAAACCAAAATCCACCTGGGCTTAGATTTATCTATATGACTGTTCTGAATTTTTAACGCCTGCCTTAGTAGCATGGCCACTAAAACATGATATAATAAAGCGATTTATTGCTTTGAACTTTCAAAATTCCATTGTATTTTGACAGTTCATAGCGATAAATCGCTTTATCATATCGTGTTTCAATGGTCATATTATGGGGGCTGAAGTAAGTACTGATATCGAAGCATACCTGTGGTAAGTATAATTCATGATAAGTAAAAGGTAATATTATTACAAGTACATTTTTATATTTTTTATAAGTTTCTGTATAACCACTCAGAATAGTACTTTCAGTATAACATTGTAGTTAAAATAGCACCACAGTCTATGAAATATGGAAGGTAATTTATACATTAATTTAGATTTTGGATTTTTTTAATTTAAAATCTTGGATTTTTTTTCTTGGCATTTGAAATAACAATTGCAGTCTTCAGGAACAAAAATCTCCTATGTTTCTTCTCCTCCACCAAACCAAAATCACGGTCACATGGTAGGTAGCTATGATCGGATACAAAAAATTTGTGATCTATTTTTTACTGTGAACTTATTTGAACTCACTATGTAATTGCAATAGCTGATGGTTTAATATTTCTGTTTTGGCCTCCACATAGGTCGCTGTACATTATCAAATTCATGGTACTTAGTGATATATTTCTTCATAAAGTGTAATAAACATGATCCAATTTCACATGGTCCACGGGAAGCCAAGCCTTCATGCCATACATACATAATACATATACACTTGGTTTGTTGTCAAATTGTGAATACCAAGGCAGTATGTCCACAATTGCCGCTTGTAGTATGCTAGACCAAAGGATATGAATGGAGTATGAAGAGTTTTCATCAAGTCAAATGCAATGACACTGGTAGCATTTTTTAAATTTTTTTAGTTTCCAAGTGCATATAAGGCATCAATAATCTTTCTTCTACCTTTCGTCAACAGATTGCTGTGACACTTATGAACACATATACAGTCTTCACTATTGAGTCTTTGCTGGTACAGAATTTTCTTTGACACTTATGTATGCCTGCCCAAAAGCCCTGATCTCCTTTTCCCAGTTAGATACGTTCCTTTTTCTTTTACGGCTCTTGCATACACTGTCGTCTGCGACAACTAGAAAGAACGAAACACAAAATGAGTACAATAATAAGGTTGATATTTATTTTACGGAGATGCTTCTACGGAGCTTGTGGAACGTACCTTTTCTTGTTGGAATTCCATCAGTAGCTACCTTAGTAGAAAATCATCAGAACTTTCTGGAACTACAAGGATTTTCCGAGAATGATGCTTATACCATTTAAGCTGGGTTGGTTAAAAATATGATTTACTATAAAAGTAGGTACCCATATTACTGCTATTCGTGTATACATTCAGTTACTACCAGCTATTACACAATTACCTAAATGGAAATATGTTCAAATTTAAGAAATTGGTAATTGAAAATGTTTTTTACAATCTCAAAGAGTTTTTTAATAAAATTAATGTTAGTAAGTAGTAAATTTTAAATTTATTTTCTTCATTGTTGCATATCCGACATGAGTAGACTATAGAACCTAAAACTATATGTTTTTGTGCTAAGAGCACACTGTACACAGTTATGCAATAAATGTATCTTTATCTTTGTCTTTGTATATACCTTTGTATTACTTTAGTTATTTCCATAGCATTATGTCGTATGGTATTTTGCTACGGGGACACGCGACTGCCACTGAAATTATATTTATTTTACAGAAGAGGGCCATTAGAGCAATATATAATTTAAAACCAAAAGAGTCACTGAGACAAAAATTTAAGGAAATTAATATATTAACTTTGGCCTCTCAATACATTTATGAAAATGTAATGTACGTACACAAAAATAAAAGTTGTTTTGCGAAAATAAGTGATATTCATTGTGTAAATACTAGGAACAGACACAAGCTAGTAGTACCAGTTACTTGACTCCACCGAGTCAGTAATTCATTCTTGGGGCGATGTATACGTTTTTACATAAAAGAAAGAAAAAATTAAATAAATTTTACACAATTTTGTATAAAAAGGGTTATTATAATATTAAGGAATTTATGGATGATAATAACCCTGGGAAGGGTGATCGCTACCAAGCTATTTCTAATTTGTCTTGTGTTGTTAATTGTAAACATGATTGTAAGCTATTATTGGAAAAAAAAATAGTCCCGCTGGGTTTCTTGCTGGTTCTTCCCAGGACAGAGGTTTTTTTTGCGGACCAGTGGTAAATGAAAAAAGTGACTTTCAATAAGTATTGTTATAATCTACATTGAATAACTTGGGAAGCTGCAGATGCAAAGGTAAAACCTTTTGTTAGCATCATAAACCGAGCAGAGTAAAAGTCTAAACTCATAACTACTATCTTTATTTCAACAAAAGATTCAATTAAATGGTGTGACATTGCACAGATGTAAGTTAGCGAATTGATTAGATAGTAAAAAAAAAACTTCAAATTCAGATTTTTATTTTTTACAAACTTTTTAAAAAAGATTTTTATTTTGTCTGCGTTGAGCTACAAATATTAAAAAATTATGTAAGTTGGCCTACAAGTTACGGAGGAGATAGATTTCAAAGAATCGTTTTCCTGCGCCATGGGAGTTTCGCTCCAATTAAATAAAAAAAATTATATAATATCAGCTGAGCGTTGCTATTATACTAATATTGTTGGTTTTTTCTGCAGCAGGCAGTGCGGCGCGCGTTCTGGACACTGGAGAAAAAATGCAACAAGATTGTAAAATGTGCAAAAATTGTGAAGCTATGAGTACCAGGTTGGATATTTGCCTCTTCCTTATTAGTTACTTTATATTTTAATTATCAATCATAAGGAGTTCATTTCCCGCGTCACAGACTGTTTTCAACTTAACGCAGTTCATAGTCAAAGACATCAAACCCAATTGTAGATTTATTAGTCCGAATGTAGTTCGCTGAGCGTGTGTACCTCTAGTCTCATTTTATGTACTTTGTAAAACTGTTTTCCTTTTAATTTGAAAGTTTGGTTGTGGCGCTGCAGACTCCGAATTCCCCCACTGAGCAAGTGTTTGCGTAGCCTACAAATATAATTACTTCGGTTCTGGCTACTTATCGAATCTATTAATAAAACACCTCCACGATACAACATAAACATTGGGAATGGGTAACGTTTTTATATAAATTTAAAAATAATTAACATTAGAATAATACGACTTCCACAAATTCGGGACAAGTCGTCGCATCGTGTTATCTGGAATTACAATAATCCTGTCTTAGAACTGTCAGAGTTGGAATTTGACATTCTGTCTGTCTGCGCACAATATTTGCTTTTAGCGTTTTCATCTTGTCCAAAGTCTCACACGCGAAAACTTAGCAAGTGCATTTAAATTCGGCGAAATTAAAATAGGGTGTAGTTTTAATCATTAAAAATGTGAAATTCATTAAAAGCCGTCGCAGCTGTTCTCAGTGAATAAGGGCATTTCTGTGTCCATTTGTTATTTCACTATGGATATTTACCTGTGTCAAAAAACTTAAATTAACGTAATGTGAGCCCTAGCATTTTGAATAATTTTACTTCACCGTTACCATGTTTAATTTAAACAACTACGATTCTCGTAATGTTTAATTTATTGTTGTGCAGTAAGGTTAACAAGCTAGTACACCGTTCACCTGATTGTAAGTGGATGCTATGGCCATAGACATCCTTAATTATGAATCAAAATGCGGATGAGTTGTCACTCCTGGGGACTAAAATGAAAATTGTTATTACCAGTAATAAGGTTTACGGTCCGCGTCACTCACCATACGAAACACAGCAGCATTATGCTGTTATTTCACACTGGTATTTAATGCAATCGTGGTTCTACTCTGGTCGGGGCGACCCATTCTTGTGGTGACAAACGAGCATACAGTTCATCTGATGGTAAGTGGATGCTGTAACCCATAGATATCTACATCAATCCTCGATTGAGTATCAAAATGCGGATGCATTATCACCCCTGAGGACTAAGATGGAATGCCTCGATTCCAATAAAAAGGGTTTCCGGTTCTCTGCGCTTACCATCACTACGAAATACAGCAGTATTAAGCTGCTATTTAGTAATATTTATAATTCTTAATTTTAAAAGTATTGTCAGGGTTGTATTTGCTTACAGTTGAAATTACAAACTACACATTGTTTACCTTTAATAATTATTGACAACTCTATTTAATATTCCATTCCCACATTTATTCCATTTCCCACATTTCTTTTTGTGGTTATTTTACATAGGTTACAAACCTGACTACTTCATGTGCATGCTTCGTTGTATTGCTTTTCAGACTGAAATATTACCAGGCTAGACTTCAATATCTCAAACAATCAAATGCTGAACTTGCTGAAATGGCTTGTGAATTGGTCGAAAAGATCGAAGGAGTCATGTCTGCTATGACCGCAATGTTAAAAGCAAAGGTAAAATACTGTATGTTCTATGTTAAAATAATTTACTAAATAATATTAATAATGTGTTTCAACAACAGCTGCCACCCCGCCAGATAAGCGTGGCAACTATAGCATTATCTCCCATATAAGGCTGTCTTTTTGTGAGGCCTATGCTCTGCACTGGATTTTTGATTTGCAGCAATGAAAATGAAAAGTTCTTCGGACTTTGCTGTAAAAAGTTAAAAAGCATATTACAGCTCGACCACAAGAGACGTGCCTCACGTTAAGTAGCTGAACATTTAAACCCAGGACGTAACACCCTTCTCTGCACTATCATTCCGTCGAATTTCGTGGTCGTTGGTTTTGTTTTAAAGAGAATATAATCACTATGCTTTAAGAGACAGGAATACCACCTAACCTTCCTTTCAATGGATAGTGAGGCAACCTGATAAGTGGTGAAGAAAGTAGATGTATACAGGTTCAGGAACATAGGCTCAGGAGGCCTATGTTCAGCAGTGGACTTGACCCAGGGTTTTAATGATGTATGATGGTTATGATATGCTAGTAATATTTATATTTAGATTTTTTCATAAATTCTTCGTAAACTAACTATAATTTTTTTTATTTTTAAGGCTCCTAGAAACATTTCAAGCGGTGGCGACGGACAAGGTAATTATTAAATGAAGTGCATAAATTAATATTATTATTGGGGTATCTATATAGTTTTCTCATCTGGTTGGGTTCCATAAATATATAATAGTGAAAGAAAATGATAAATATACATAAATATCAATAAAATAAAATAAATACATAAAAATACATAAATAAATAAAAGCCCAACTAGCAACAAGCTCGACAGATGGCGACGGTGCCATGCTTTAGGATATGTCTCCGATAGTTGTTGGTCTTAATAACCTGATCCTGTTTTGCACAGACAAAACCCTCGGTTTCCCTGAAGAGGTCACAAAAGCGTAGCCAGTGGAGGGAGGCTACAGTGTCTAAGAAAGGCTCATGCTCCTGAAGAGCATTGTGGAATCTCCCGTGGATCTCCTTCTCCTTCCAGACGGTCTCTCGGTCGGCAATGCTATGTACTGCCGGGTTCTGCCATGCTTGTTGGCTAATGATAGGTGGGTAAGTCCTTTATCACAAGAAATGACGTCCCTATATAATGGATCATCCGATCTCGCCAGGAAGTAACGTTACGGAAGCTGCACACTTCGCCATCATGCATGGTGAGCGCGCTTAAAAAGCCACGCCAACCATGCTTACGCGGCAAGTACAGCCTCATTACCGACGATCTCGGATGATGCACTCTATGGGACGTCATGGTAGTGCGGACTTTTCTATCCAGGGTGTTAAGTTCAGTCTGAGACCACCTGAGTATGCCAAAGGTATACATAAGGACAGGTATGACCCAACCGTAATATGCGTGTGTCTTATTCACACCGAACAAAAGGCTGTTAAGCACTTTGGTCAAACGTGCATTAAACACATCGCTAACTGATTGTGTCATACCAGCCTCTTTGATATAGAAGTTCTGTGACATACCCAGCTATCGGTATGTTTCAGCTTTGGAAAGGGTCTTTAAGTTGACGGGCATAGTTAAATCTATGCCCTCAGAGTTAGCAATCCTTTCTATTTCAACATGGAGGACCGCACACTTATCCGTTCCCAGCTCCATTCTTATAGAGTTGCTAAAATCACAAGTGATGTGTGGCAATTCCACAAGATGGGAGCGATTGGAGGCCAATAACTTAAGGTCATCCATATAGAAAATGTGGGTTACTTTTGTACCTCCTTTCCGGAGCTGAAATCACCTCCTGGAGCTCTCCAGTAAAGTACTGCGAGGGTTCAAAAAGAGGCAGAATCAGATTGATTGGACTCAGACAGTCGCCCTGGAAGATACCCCTTCTTATCCTTATGCGGCTTTCCGCAGCCGCCATCCGCTCACCCAGATGACAAAGGATCGTACTCCACTACCCTATACACTGCTCGAGGGAATCCCTAACTGTACAGTCAATAGTGATGCATCCCGTTGAGCCCCGGACTTTTCCAGTTCGGAGCCCTACGGACCGCCTCAGCTACGTCATCCGTTGTTATAATGACGTGGTGGTGGTGATTTACGGGCTCTGACCACAGGCCGCGCCAGGCGACAGTGTCGGCCAGATTTGGTGCTGGGCCCGTTCCACTTACCACTGGTCGCTTCAATGATTCATAGAGCCTCATCTGATCACTCTGGAAGAGACGATTCTGGTTGAACTGTGTCGAACTGTCAGTATATCACCAAATCCGCTTTCCCCAAGCAGCGATTCACTGCTTCAGATCATCTAAGCGCTCCGTCAGTTTTTGCGTTATATCCGGCTAGGACAAATTGACATTTGTCCCAGCAAACGCCATCCTGACGGTGCGCTCAATCCTTGGCCTGTTATTGCTTGACCTGAAGGATAGTCTGCCGATGAGAGCCCTATCCTTTGCGATACGTTCATCATTTCTTATTCTCCAGGCTGGGATAGTGCTACTTTGCCTAGTAGCGCATCCAACCGTGAAAAGTTTGGCGCCTATAATACGGAAAACTGCCAGTGCACGGCCAAAAAGAATTAGTCCGTCTCGCAAAGATCCCGGTTGGCTTCCAAGTAGGTCACCAATATTGGGTTCAGAGCCTTCACGACAGCCTGATTCCGCTTGCTTAGGGCTATGCGAGGAAGTCGCGGTCGATTTTCGAGAGGCGTACTGCGCGTTTCCACAATTGCCTCTTCTAATGTATTCCTCATTTGCTCTAGTTCTAGTTCCGGGGCGACTGTTCCATCATCGTTTGAATCAACCGCAACTTGGGTATTTACGACGGCATCCACGTGTGCGGTTTGCTCTGCAACTTGTGGCACTGCAGCCTTAGCATTTCCATCTGATGTGGGAACAGCCTAACGTCCTAGCCGTTCGAGTTCGACGCCATCAAATATATTTGAGCGCAAGATATACCGTACTCGGTCCGCCAGGTTTTGTTCTGTAACGGTTAAAGATGGCTCCAGCTCAGCAAAAAGACGATGCATCCTAGTCAGATACGCAAACCTTCAACTTCTCCCCCTTTCGCCCAAAAATACGCCCTCAATGCTTTGGTACTCAGTTTGATTGTCCATCGTACGCGGCGTACTCCACCAGCGGCGGGTGCCGATTGCTGGGCTCGCGAGGACCCTGGCGACACCCAGCAAACTGGTGGGGATGATGGATGCGAGGGGCTGCTGGGTGGTCGTGCTGCATTTCGCGCTCGGCTGGCGGTTAGCTTGCTGTCTCGTCCGTCGCCAGCTCCAGACGCGCCCTGGCGAACTCCAGGCAGCGGCCCTTTGCGCGTTCTATATCATTCCATCATCCATTTTCATTTTCCATTACGTTACATCATTATTATTTTTTTTTACCAACAAATGTTACATTAATACATAATATGCTTAATTCTAAGACAGTAATATAAACTAAGTGCACATTCAATAATAGGTAAACACAGCATGCTTAGTGCTCACAGCCTCACCTGCAAGGCTTTACCTAATAGCTAAAAATATGCAAAATCAAATTTAAAAAAATATTATTAAATTAATATCTACCAAAGAAAGTTAGGTACTACAAAGAAATATTAACATTTTGATAAATTTTGTGCCGAAAAACGTTAAAGAGTTGTGGTGAATATCTACTACATTATTATTTAAAAGTCTGCAAAGTCTGGGTATTGGGTAATTAAAACCTAGTATAGTTCTACGAGTACGAAGGGGCGGCGAAAGAGGAGTAATAAACTAACGAGGACTACTTGGGATACGAAAATTAAATTTACTTCTAAATTATTTCTGAATATTTTATATAAAAGTTGCAAATCCAGAATATACCGGCGTTTACACAGTGAGAACATTTTATATGTCCTTAATCTGTCTACAAACGATGCATTTTTATATGGTTTTCGTGTTGAAAAGGCAAGATGCCATTAAAATCTGTTCTGTATGCGCTCAAGCCGAAGGTTATGGGCAGAATAATGGGGACGCCAGACTGCTACAACATTACTATATACCTATTTCTAACAATTGAAAAGTATTGAATAAAACTATATTTACGGATTTTTGTCGTCGTTTGTGTCGTCACGGGGGGGAACTGAATGTTTGACGTCCCAATGTCATAGTGAGTCCGGCTACCTTCAGTTTTCAAATACAATTATTTTTTGGTCCGATCTACACAGAACGAGCTTACACTATCTTAAAGTCTTGCAGTGGTCTGCTTGGGTTTGGGCTTAATTTTGTTAATTATAGGATCCCAAGCAGATAGCAGCACCCATCCATCTTCTCTATTAAAATTAGGATGTTTTTTAATATCAATAGCCTCGCGTATCATCCTTGGTAGGAATCGGTGTTCTTTTGCGAGGATTTGTGGTTTATCAAATGTAGCGGTGGGGACGATCTTGAACATGTTCACTGACTGCAGACTTCCCGGAGCGTCGGCGCTTCACGTCAGCTATATTTTCGTGAAAACGACTGATTAATTATCGAATGAGATTGAAGTAAATTATTTTACGGTGGAGTTTTGCTATAAATTAATTATTATAAAAACTAGAAACCTGCTAAAATCACTAAAATTGCCCAGCTTTACCGCCGTTATCATATATTGAGCAAACAAAAAAGGAATATGTAAAACATACTATTAAATATTTATAGACATAGCCAAATTCTCATTCCGCAGTTCTCTCGCTCGGATGTCTCACTTTGAGCGTTCAGGCACAATACGAAAGCTAAAAAAATAGTATATGTCAAGAACAATATTTTTAAATATCTAGCCTACATTTCCTGTTTACATTAAAAACAGTTTTAATTTAAATACTATTTTCATTTCAGGACCTGATGAAACAAATTCACAAAGTTCTGAGCAATGAAATTCAGTCGGGAACGCACGAAAAACTAACAGCATGTTCAGGCAGAAACTTATGGAGACCTGATTTGGTTTTTGTTCGGTTTTTGATGAATAATTTTCAAAATAAACAATAATAAATCGATGACTGACTATTTTTTTAATGTTTAAAATAATAATAATAACAAAAAGTGTGGTAAATGAATTGTACATTATTTAGTTTTTGCACATACGAGTTCATGGCGGCCGACTGACCAGCTCCGTCCCCATATTCAGCTGACTGACCATAACAACTTTCATTTATATTCAATATACAAGCTGTATAACAATTTTCAGCCTTAGTAAATTCATTTTATTACCTCGGCAGGTACACCTTAGATAGCGCACCTGAGTCACTTGTTCTCGTTTATACGTAGAGCCAAGTTGTAGTTATATTAGTAGTATAGTTGTAGCACGAATGAGTCGGCTCGACTGGGGAAGGACCACGCTCTCACAGAATACCAGCGTAAAATAGTAGCCTAAAGGTCGACTCACGCTTACACCGTGTCGGGTCCGAGCCGATTGTCGGCCGTAGCACGGTCAACATACGGTCACCATATGTGCGGTCCTCTAGACTGTAGACCCTTTTTACCGAAAACGAGGCATTCCATCCTCCTCCATCCAGAGTCCTCACGGGCGACAACGCATCTGCATTTTGATTCGTAATTGAGAATGGATGGAGATGTCTATGGGCCACAGCAACCACTTACCATCAGGTGGACTGTGTGCTCGTTTGTCGCTTTATCCTATAACAAAAAAAAGGTTTCGCTTGACTGACTGCAGTATGTTTGTGTACACAATCATTGTAATGAACTATAAAAAGTAGCCTTAGTAAACACTAAAAGTTTTTTAGACGCCGGTTCTTCGTCTATTCTTGAAGAACATGACCACTTGTATTCCACGCTTGCAGAGTAACGGAGTGGAGGAGGGAATTGAATAGGTTCTGAAGAATTTCATGTAACAGTTTTCCACCCGCTTTTAGAAACTCTGCTGTAATTCACAACCATAGCGTTGCCATTTTTAAAGCACTGCTAATTCTGTTCTACGTCTGCGATATCATCGGAATGGTGTCACAAGAGACTTGCTCTTAGATCGTAGCTTGCGCTTGTATATGGCTCAATCAATACGATCTAGATATAGATACGAAGCGCCAGTCGACGGTTTAGCTCTTTCAAAACGAACCAATGCCTACTAAATTAAAGTGATCGAGAAGCGCAGGGTAGATTTTGATCGCTAGGTTTGTTGACATTGACAGGGTATATGGTGTCAATTACTTTAGGAAATAGAAGTAGCTTCTGTGCCGAATGGAATACTTCCAAATGTTTGCTGGAAGTATTCACTGCTGGTGCTGTGAACAACAAGACACCGAACATGAGACTTCTCGTGACATTGGACTTGCGCACTAGCTCAAAACTAGTAACTTCCTGAACAGCACACCAGTTAAGCTTTTGAGTCACTTCCTCCTTATAGTCTTGATTTGGCACCGGTGACTTCTTTTATCCCCTAAATTAAAAAAAAATCTGCTGCAGCTTATGCCGTTTTCAACGGCGGAAAATGCACTAGCAGCATTCGAGCAGGTCGTAGAGAGGAGTGTCAGACACGGACAGGTAAAATGTTTCGTAAATTGGTTCATATGTACGAAACTTTGCTGCTGGTAGAAAGATTTTTGAAAACAGTTTGTAGTGTGTGACATGCGTGTATTGTATACATTTGATTACAACTAACCATAGAACGTGTAGTGGCGGTTGAGAATATCCACTACCCCATATCTTTTTTCTATTCTATCTATCTATCTATCTACCTTTTTACGTGGTAGAGCCATGCTGCAGTTATATTAGTAGTATAGTTGTAGCACGAATGGGTCGGCTCGACCGGGGAAGGACCACGCTCTCACAGAATACCAGCGTGAAATAGTAGCTTAATGCTGCTGTATTTCGTATGGTGAGTGCAGAGAACCGGAGACCCTTTTTACTGGAAACGAGGCATTCCATCTTAGTCCTCACGGGTGACAACGCATCTGCATTTTGATTCGTAATCGAGGATAGATGTAGATGTCTATGGGCCACAGCAACCACTTACCATCAGGTGGACTGTGTGCTCGTTTGTCACCCTATCCTATAAAAAAAAAATCTTCCCGTGGGTGTCGTAAGAGGCGCCAGGGGGACGCAGAAAGGAGATGGGCAGCAGCATCTTCCTAATAACAACAATAACATAATAAAAAATTCCTCTGTGGTGCCCATTGGAGGCAAATCTCAGCCATGGTTTGGTCGCTCCTGTAAAATAGCATCATGCTATAAGCAGGAGTGCTACCAGGCCTGGGCTGACGCATCAGCGTCTCGGGGTGTAAATACCAGCGCTCTCAAAAAGAAGTATAATTCCGCCTCTAGGTCCTTCAAAAGAGTCATTGCCAAGGCAAAGTCAGAGCACATAGACAGAATTGGCCAGAAACTAGTTCGCCTTCCTTCTGGAACCCGTGCATTCTGGTCTCTCGCCAAGGCTGTCCAGGGGAATTTCTGTCAGCCATCTCTTCCATCTCTGCACAGGGAGGACGACTTACTGGCCCATACCGCAAAGGAGAAAGCCGATCTTCTAGGCTCTTTCTTTGCGTCTAACTCGACTCTCGATGACGGGGGGAGTACGCCGCCGCCCATCCCGTGGTGTGAGTGCTCCATGCCGGAAGTGCAGTTCACACAGCGCTCGGTTCGCAAAGCACTCCTCTCCCTGGACATCCACAAGTCGAGTGGGCCTGAGGGAATCCCCCCAATTGTGCTGAGGACGTGTGCTCCAGAGTTGGCACCGGTTTTAACGCGTCTTTTCCGGTACTCCTACTCCCTAGGCGTAGTCCCAAAATCATGGAAGACGGCTTTCGTCCACCCGATCCCTAAAACAGGCGACCGCTCAGACCCGTCCAACTACCGGCCTATCGCCATCACCTCCTTGTTCTCCAAAACAATGGAGTCCATTGTAACCTGCCAGCTCATGAGGTACCTTGAGGATCACCAGCTGATTAGTGACCGCCAATACGGTTTTCGCCGTGGTCGGTCAGCTGGTGATCTTCTGGTCTACCTAACTCACAGATGGGCGGAGGCTGTAGAGTCCAAGGGGCAGGCATTGGCCGTTAGTTTGGACATTGCGAAGGCCTTCGATCGGGCTTGGCACAAAGCGCTTCTTTCGAAGCTCCCTTCCTATGGGCTTCCCGAGAAATTGTGCGATTGGATCACCAGCTTTCTTGCAGATCGGAGCATCAAGGTCGTTGTAGACGGTACAAGCTCCGATTGCAAGCATATTAATGCTGGTGTTCCACAAGGTGCATGCTATCGCCAACGCTGTTTCTTCTGCATATCAATGATATGTTGCAAACCCGTAACATTCATTGCTATGCCGCGGCCAATATTTCTCGGGAAAACGTCTCCGAGTGCCGGGACAAACTTGTGTCTGAAGTCGAGTCTTTGCTGAACAGAGTCTTGGATTGGGGGCAACTAAATCTAGTCCAGTTTAACCTCCAGAAGACACAAGTTTGCGCGTTAACCGCTAAAAAAGAACCCCTTTGTCGTATCTCCTCAGTTTCAAGGCACTGCCCTTGTTGTCTCAGCCAGTATCGGAATCCTCGGCGTTGACATATCGAGTGACGTGCAGTTTCGTGGTCACTTGGAAGAGAAGGCCAAATTGGCCTCTAAAATGCTTGGCGTGCTCAGCAGAGCGGGACAGTATTTCATGCCGGCACACCGCCTGCAACTTTACAAGGCGCAGGTTCGGCCGCACATGGAATACTGTTCCCATCTCTGGGCTGGGGCTCCCCAGTACCAGCTCCTTCCACTTGACCGCATCCAGCGCAGAGCGGCTCGAATCGTCGACGACCGAGTGCTTTCCAATCGGCTCGATTCACTGGCATTGCGAAGAGATGTTGCATCTCTTTGCATTTTCTTTCGCATATACCATGGAGAGTGCTCTGAGGAACTGTTCGGATTAATCCCAGCCGCCAAATTTCGTGAACGCACTACGCGGCAAACGTCCCGATACCATCCACACCATCTGGATGCTTGGCGGTCCACCACTGTACGTTTAAAAGGGAGTTTTCTTCCGCGTACAACCTCTCTGTGGAATAGTTTACCACCGGCGATTTTTCCGGACCGATACGACCTGACCTTCAAGAAAAGAGCTTACTCTTTTCTAAAGGGCCGGCAACGCACCTGCAATTCCCCTGGTGTTGCGGTTGATCATGGGCGGCGGTAGTCACTTAACATGAGGTGAGCCGCGTGCTTGTTTTTTTCTATAAAAAAAAGATTATTGACGGGGAGCAGTGTTACTAGTGTGAGCGGTCTGTTATTGGTAAATTTCCAGTGTAGAAGTTTTTTTTAAAAGTGTTATAATTTTGAGTTATGAAACTGATAAATAATCTGAAAGAAAGATTATCCCAAATTAATAGGAATTTTTCCTATATCGTGTAGGCGTTTGATATACATAAACCATACCCAGGACAATTGTAGGCTATACAAACACTTGCCCCTGTGGGATCTTGGCCTGTCACAACTCCACGCTCAGAGATATCTGCCATAGTTGCCAGGTATGCAGCTAAATACGGTGCACATTTCTACTGCCTCGGCTCCTTCTGTCACCTTTACGAGACCCGCGGAACGATTTCGGCTAGTGGATATTCTGGCACTGACACTTCACCGTCTAGTAATAAGGATAACAAATATTACAAAACATTTAATAAGAACTTGAATTTATATATAATCCTTCTTTAATAATTTAGGGTAGTGGTAACTCGAATGGAAATGGACCTACAAACGGTGCATTGTTCAATTTGAGGTAAGCCAGGATTTCGAGAGTAATAATATATTATCATTATAAATAAAATCTATAAATATAAATAAAGTTGAAGTGTCTGTCTGTAATAGTCAAACAGCTAGTTTGTAAGCTCAAGAGATTATCTACGCGCTGTTAAGACAAAAATTATCATTTTTAAAATTTTTGTTTGTTTGTCTGTACGTATATCCTGACTAATCTTCGGAATGTCTGAACCGATTGTGATGAAACTTTACGAATATCGCTATGTGTTCGTATTTCTTCTCCTTCTAAACGGATTAATCGATCTTGATGAAATTTTTATGGGCTATTTGTTTATGGAGCCACCTAGATCGTTCTTAGATATTGTTGGACTCAGTAGGTGGCTCGGTTGACGCGAACCAGGAAGCACTTGTGCGAAGTCGGGGCGGATCGCTGGTATACTTTATGATATGTCAAACGCAGCCATCGGATTAAAAGTTTCCAAATAATATAAAATGGAAGGGCAGCTGCAGCTGTATGAAGCAAACAAAATATGTTTTATATTAATTGTTTATAGCTTATGGATTCACCTGGCACCTCGCTAGCCCGTGCTTTATTGAAAAGCTAGTTCTTGTGGAAGCCTATATTCAGCAGTGCTTAATATTGTTGCGCGCCTAAGTTGACGTCTGACACTAGCGCCATCTAGTGTCGGGTAACTGAGCGAGGATAGCTTTCCAGAAAATGACATGACTAATCTTTTAACCAACAGCACCATCTAGTATCGAATTGAAGAACTAAGCTTTGTAAATTAGGGGTGATAATAACTACAAGATTATGTCATTTATAAAACCACAATCTCTTTGTGCAGATTCGTTGGACTACTCTAATCATATAATTAAGAACTTAAACTATGACGACAAGATTGTGACGGGTGCGAATGATTCTAACCCAATCAAATTATTAAACGATTTAAGCTTGGTGCTTTATAAGTTAAGTAAATGTAGTAGAGTATATATTTTAGAAGTCGTAAATAATCCTTATTTGAATACTAAAACATTAAATGATAATATAGCTTCTTTAGTTAGGTTGTATAATAATTGTACTTTTTTGACATCGAGTGGTAATTTTTATAACGTAAAAGAATATTTGTGGCATATGAGTCGAAAAATAAATTTTAATATAGATTGCTTTGACTATGATACATCATTTCTATCATTAAGTAAAGTAAGAAATAGATTGTCACACAACAAAACTATTAACTCGCAAAAAACTAAACCTAATTCACCTAAAGGTCAATTCATAAAGGGCACTATACCTTACTATTTTAATTTAATGAATAAAAAGAATGTTAGACATAATAATGAAAATTGCAATATCATCAACGAGAGCTCTAAAAATTCTAAACCAAATAGAGGGTTAATTATTATTTTCATTCTGTAAAATCTTATAAACAAGTATCACATGATTCCTTTCGTCCATAAAGAAAAATCTTTAAATATGAAATTCACAATCTTACACCAAAATATAGCTGGCATTTGCTCCAAAAAGGATAATTTAAAATTAACATTAAAAAATTTACACGAAGAGGAGCATACACGAATAGATGTCTTATGCTTAACGGAAACATTTGTTAAAGCAAGTGATTATAATAATTATAATGTTTATGGTTACAAATTAGTTGGTTTCTATGGTCGTAAAAAAATAGAGGTGGTGTATGTATTTTGATAAAGAAAGATATAGAGTGGAATGAAATAAAATTTATTTCAGATTTAACAGAATCCGAGCATTTTGAATGTTGTGGAATAGAAATTCCTTTACATAATATTTACATAATATGCATCTATAGGACACCTGGTTCAAATGTGAATATATTCTTTTTTAAACTACACAACTTATTGTCAAAATTAATAAATAATCAAAATAAAAGAATTATTATTGCTGGAGACATTAACATTAATACCTTAGAAAATAGTAAAAATACAATTAAATTAAATGATATCATTTCGAATTATAATTTATATGTACATATTAATGAACCAACGCGTGGAAACAACTGTATAGATCATATATTTAGTAATATAATGAATGCAACAACATGTGTTAAAAAGTTATATTTATCAGATCATGAATCCGCGCAAATATTATATATTGATGTACATAAGCAGAGAAAAAAGTCAAATGATATTTGGGAGTATAAAAGGAATTATAATTTATATTACATTAATATGTTTCGTGAATGTATAAAAAAGCTTACTTTTAAGGAAGTTTTTGAGGACAAGGATATCAATTCTGCATACAATAAATTTATGGACCTTTTTATCTTATTTTATAATCTATGCTTTCCGATGATTAAGATAAAAAAACTAGACATGAAATATAAAAATAACTGGATTACAAAAGGTTTGAGACTTAGTTGTTTAATGAAAAGGAAACTCACAATTGGTTATTATAAGGAAAAGACTGAAGAGAATAAACAAAAATACAAAATTTATAGCAAATTACTAAAAAAATGTATTGACGTGTCTAAAAGAATAAATTATTTTAAACGAATTAATACCAGTAAGAATAAAGGAAAATGTTCATGGAATATGATAAAATCAGAGGCAGTGTTAAAAGAGAACGACAACTATTTAAACATGATAAACAAGAATAATGAATGTCTAAGATCTCCACAGAAGATTGCTAATGCTTTTAGTGAGTATTATGAAAGTCAGACAAGGATAGTTAACCTTAAGCAAGCGAAAGAAACACACCTGTATAACATTAAAAGCCCGTGCAAAAGTATGTTTTTACGTCCAATTACTCTGGAGGAGACAAAGTCATTAATAGTTAATTTAAAAAATTCTAGAAGTGAAGGTTATGATGGCGTAAATACAAAAGTAATTAAATATTGCAAGGATGAACTATCGCTTATACTTACATATTTGATAAATTTATCATTCGAAGTAGGTGCTTTTCCAGAGTCATTAAAACTATCTTTGATCAAGCCCTTATTTAAACAAGGTGATAAAAAAGATATTAATAACTATCGTCCAATAACAATTTTGTCAGTTTTCTCAAAAATTTTTGAAAAAGCTATGCATAGTAGGCTTAGTCATTATTTTAATGAAAACAAGTTTATGAAAAAAAGAACAGTATGGCTTTCAGCAAAACAAATCAAACACGATGGCGTGTTTTGATCTATTAAAAAGAATCACCGATGCAATAGATGATAAGGTAAATGTAACAAGTGTATTTTTCGATATGTCAAAAGCATTTGACTTTGTTTGCCATGACACCTTATTACGTAAGCTAGAAAAGTATGGATAAGGTATGGTATAAGAGGACTGACATTGCAGTGGATAAAGTCATACTTATCATCAAGAAAACAGTGTGTGGAAGTTATAAGCCCTAATAAAAATAATATTTTGACAAAATTCAGATCGCGACTAGTTCTTAAGTACGCTGGAGTTCCTCAGGGAAGTGTTCTTGGACCTTTTTTGTTTGTAATTTATGTAAATGATTTACCGGATTCAACTCCATTCCCATGCATTTTGTTTGCGGATGACATATCTTTAATCATAAAAAATAATCATGGAAATAAAGATTACTATGAAAACGACATAAAATGTGCAATAAATGATGTCATTTCATGGTTACATAATAATAATTTGGAAGTCAATATCGCAAAAACCTGTTATTTACAATTCTATAGTAATAGTAGAAAGAAACTAGATCTTGACGTAAGATATAATAATGACAAAGTGCAAGAAAACGAACAGAAGAAATTTCTGGGAACAAAATTAGATAGTAATTGTAATTGGATGGCTCATATTGACGAAATTTGTAATAAAATTAATAGATTTGTATATGTTTTAAATAGGTTAAGAAGAACATCGTCAAGTCAAACCGCACTCATTGCATACCATGGATATGTTGCAACAATATTAAGATACGGATTATTAATTTGGGGTAATAGCTCTTATTCAAAAAGAGCTTTTATAGCTCAAAAAAGTGTGTGAGAGCCCTAACTGGGGCCAAATGGTATGATTCCTGTAAGCCCTTGTTTAGGGATCTTAACATACTAACTTTACCAGGTATGTACATATTTGAAGCAAGTGTTCATGTAAAAAAACATTTACATATGTACAAAAAAGCATCTGAGGTATACTTGCGTAGAAATCGAAATTCTAATAGACGAGTTATAGAACGTATACCTAAAACTGCATTTTATCATAATGGCTGCTACGCGATGAGTGTAAAAATTTATAATAAACTTCCGGTAAACATTAAAGAAGAGACAGAAACTGGTAAATTTAAAACCAAACTAAAAAGCTGGCTACTACTAAAGTGCTTACGTAAAACAATTTTTAAATGAATAATCTTGCTGCCTGAACTTAACATTATTGTATTCTTTTAGACTATTTTTTGTGTAATCTGTAGATTTTGTATATGTACTCTTTTGACATTCTATTTTTTACTTTTTATAATGATTGTCATGTTGATTGTATTTTAATTTTATTTGATTTAAATGAATAATGCATATTTAAATTCTTTGCTTGTAATAATGATTGTAGTTTTAACGTTTTTAATTTATATTCATTTGTTTTAAATTAATCAATGTAGGTACATGACTATGTCTTTTCATTTAATTAATAATTTTCGCATGCCAGATGTGGTAAACATGTGGACTATATACAATATCCAGTATTTGTTACCTCTAATGTACCATGTTTAAGCGAATAAATGAAATTATTATTATTATTATTATTAGAAGCCTCACACTCGAACTTTCTGCGTCTGGTCGGTCGGCGCCCGTATCTACGGGAATATTCTGGATGTTTCGGCGTAAAAGTGTATTTAAACCCGCTGCATGCCGCGATCGGGGCAGTATTGAATTTGGCGAGACAAGCAAAGCTTCGAAGCGAAATAAAGTGAATCAGTGTGATTAATTATTAGTGTCTTTTAAGTTTTAATTGGTGTTCGGTAGTAAAAGTGTAAGTTTTGGTAATTTAATCGGCAGTTTTAAACGAACCTCAAGCTCGTAAAAGTTAAGTAGGAATTTGTGTGTTTAATGTTTACAATAAAATATTATTTCATATTAAACAATACCTTTATTTTCCGCTGCAAATGGAGTCCATTGAACTAATTGCAAATTATCATCTCCGAATTCCATAAGATTATTTTTTGGTCTAGGAAGTGCTGTAATAAAGGCAGGCTAAGAGTGAAAGTCGGTAAAATTTTTATTTTATCTTACTTAAATATGGTTATGAAATAATTTATCAAGCGGATATTTAAATGTGTAGTAGCTGCGCAAAGAAGAGAATTCTCTACCCCAAATCATCCTGTGGGTGTCGTAAGACGTGACAGATGGAAATAGAAACAGGTGAAGGGCAGCAGCTTCTTTTTGATAACTACTTAATAGAGATGACAGAAAGTATGCGAAAATATTGTCGTCAGCATCTGCGCTATAAGGACGTTTTTAAAAGACATCTGAATGCCTGCGGTATAAACCCTGAGTGTTGGGAGGGGCTTGCTATAAAAAGGTCATCTTGGCGATCTACCATCTTTGAAAGAATGAAATCGTTTGACGAAAGCCGCCTCAAAACTCTAAGAATTAAAACGCCAATTACGCAAAGAGAGACCTAAGCCCTTCTACGCCTACTTACAACTCGTCTGGCCAATTCTAGTTGTCACACATGCCAAAGGGTATTTAAGACCAAGTTCGGTCTGGCGAGTCATATGATAGGCTTTTTGCATACTTGCATACTTATTACATATTTGCATACTACTCGGTCGGTTAAATAATAGGACTAAAAATGGCGTCGCCTCTATTTGCCTCTCACTCGCACACTGTTGCTATCTATACTCACACCCACCGGTAGAGACAACAAAAATATATGTTGCGATATGCGTTTTTTGTACGTGCTAAACTTCAGTCCGACTTGTAATGACAAGTCAATTATACATATATACATATATTGGCATACATGGTCATATCCCGGTTACGCGAATTTATAATCTAGACGCGATTTTGTTAATAAAGTTAAAATAATTATTGTAAAGCGCTGTTAGATATTTCGTTTTTTTGACTATTTCGTTATTTGGTATTTTTCTTTTATTATTGTATCTACCTTCTGTTAACAATGGAGTATAAACGCGGGAAAGTACTACATTACTTACACGTAAATTGTATATAAGGTAATAAAGTATTTTGAGGTAGAGAAAAATCTGGAACGTTGGCACCCATTGCAATATAGGGCAAGGGCGGGTATGGCAACAAGATTATCACCCGAATTAACAAAAGATGGTGTGTACCAAATTTATCTAGTATCCAACCGTTTGTTTACAATTAATGATTCGAACAGACTATGAATAGACCATTAAATAATATATAAAAATATTGTATTCGCTATTCAATATTCGTTTTTTCAAGCGTTGTCCGTTCTTATGGTTCCGCACCCAAAGTGTGTCCCGTATCGTACCGTTACATACTATTAAAGTCCATTACTGAATAAGCCTCTTCCATAGATTGCCTCATATGGGGGATTTAGACGTAGTTGCCACGCTTCGCAACCGAGTTCGGAACCGCAGTTTTATTACTTTGAGTCATTATAACCAAGATGCTGCCGCCCATCTCCGGATTTGTTTCCCTCGGTCTCCTCTTATGACACCTGCGTGGTGATATGGAGTAGTAGATACACTTACACCGCCACTACTCGGCGGAGTGCTCAACGGAACCCTATTACTGAATCTATCTGTCTCTTTGTAGCTTGACTGTTAATATTTAATTATTAGTTACTATAATGGTCACTTTAATCGCAAATAGTGAAACGAATAAAAAGTTGAAGCCCAAAGGGCTTTTTACGTAAGGAATCTCGAAAAAAGTTAATTTTCCAACGACTTTTTGTGCTTCTTCTTCTTGTGTTTCAAAAATTGTAAATTAAATTTTTTCTAACTAACACTTGTCGTAAAGCGACAATTAAAAACAAAAGAACCTAACCTAACAACAACGAAACAACAAAAAAACTAATAATTTAAAAAATGTCGTAAAGCGACAATTAAAAACAAAAGAACCTAACCTAACAACAACGAAACAACAAAAAAAAAACGAATAATTTATTTAAAATTTTAAAAGATATTTACAGTTTTTTTATATAAAAAAAATATGAAGATGATGATGGGTGACGTGAATTACAATTTTTTTTTAAAAAATAACAAAGATAAATGAGTACTGAAACGGAGCCCGAAGACCAAGGTGGCACACCGCGCTTGGCAGTGGTGCTCACCGCTCACGGAGTATGCACAGGCTATGCCTGTGGTAGGTGCGCAGCGCCTGATCTAGGCACACGCAGCGTCTGGAGTAGGCACACGCAGCGCTTGAAGTAGGTACACACAGCGCCCGGACTAGGCACACACAGCGCCCGGAGTAGGCACACGCAGCATCTGGAGTAGGCACACGCAGCGTCTGGAGCAGGTACACGCAGCGCTTGAAGTAGGCAAACACAGCGCCCGGAGTAGGCACACACAGCGCCCGGAGTAGGCACACGCAGCGCCCGGAGTAGGCACACGCAGTGCTTGAAGCAAGCACGCACAGCGGCTAAAGATAGCGCGGGCACTAGTAGGTGGAGGCGTAGGCGTGGCTTGACGACGACTTCAGATGAAGGCAGACGCTTGCAGGATCCCGGGGCAGTGCGATCCCGGGATAGGCCTTTAGGAGATGCTTCTAGTATGAAAGCTGAAGCGAGACTGCCTTTATTGGCCGATTGTTCGGCTTTTATACTTTTTTTATAGAGCTCCGCACTCGACGACGGATCTGAGATAAGAACGGGAAATTATTTAAATTAAAAGCAAATTTTTGTAAATGGCCAAGAAGAAAAGAGTATTTTTGTGGAAGTTTTGAAGTAAAAACATCAGACCGGTAACGAATTTCAATAAAAATTGCCATGACAACCAGATAAACAACGATGTCAAAACATGTCAAATTTTGGTTTCAGGCTCGTAATAGAGAAACGGCAAGATTTAAGTGAAAAATGAGATATTATTGATATAGGAAAAAAGGTAGCGCAACAGCGCGCACGAAGCCCGAAATTGCAGAGTTACGGAGAACTAAATAAAAGATCGAAAAAGGTAGAATCCATTGACACCGATTTAAAAAGTGCTGATAGTGTGAAAATACGAAGTGAAAATGATTTGTTATTGTGTTCTTATGGTTTAAAAAACGTTACAGGATCCTATGGAAATAAAGGTGATGCAAAATATCCAGTTTTGAGGTGAATATAGAAAATCAAAAACAGAATGGAAAAATAAATTTAAAATAGTGTAAAATGATATATAAGTAGCATAACACTACACACTGTAAATAATACCTACTACATACTCTATACTTAAATAATAAATATTGAAAACAAGATAAACCGTGATAGACTTGGTGGTACGGAACCCAAGGAGACGGATTATTGAGCATGCAGGTTCAGAAAATTGATTTTTTAAGGGTGCTGAGATGATATTGGCCAAAACCAAAAAAGGCGATTACCATGATGAAATGAATAGGCAAAATTACACTAAACATATTGTGGAAAAATTAACGGACGAGGGAGATAACGACTGAAAATGACATTGAATAGTTAATAATCAACATTGGGCTGAACTGCGATTGACAAAGCGATAGCTACTTTCGATTCAGATCAAGAAGATAATGATGGGATGTCCGGAATCAAAGCGAACTCAGACGATTCTAATGAAGGTTCATGTAGTAGAATTTAATTTTCAAAGAAACGTAATAAATAAATGTCTATAGAATTTCTTGCCTGTCTGTCCTATTTTAAATATTTTATTAAGTGTTATTTAAATTAACATAAACTTACTTTAAGAAATACATTTTTTTATTTTATAGTCTTAATCGTAAATAATTTACTGATCTATACTTACTACCAAGCGGAGCCACAGCGGGTCACTGGTTATAAATGTTATTTTAAAATAATGTGTCTACTTGTGTATATAATTCTATTTAAATATTTTCCTTTTAATAGAAAATTTTCAATTAACCGACTAATATAATTAACGTTTTAATTCAAATAAAAACGGTATACCGTTATTAGAGGGTTTTCGTAATTTGTATTATGCATGTTGACGATACGGCCTCGATGAGTCGCCATATATAATCCCATTCTTTAGCCGTACGGGATATATATATATATATATATATATATATACTGACTCACTGTGAAATATGTGTTTGACATATTTTTTAATTGTATTTCCGCCATAAACAGCCACCAGTTTTGTCAGCATATAGGTAGGATGTCTCGCGGAATGTTGTGGTAGCGACTAGAGAATAAAAATTAATTAAAATTCAACTTCAAATGACATTTCAAGCAAATTCTCTCACACCTTTACACTCTACTAAAAAATCAATCTCTCAAGTTCCTAAAAATACAATTCACTTCGTCCATATCATACAAAACCGAAGTACCTAATAGAGGTTTGTGATCAAACCCATCACTTTTCCTAGTCATTGGGATTGACAAACTTAGGAGTTTTGGCGGAAACTTACCGTCTACGGATTATTGCTCATGTATTATGGTTTAAATAATATTTTGAAGTAGTTTTTGATACGTAACAGTGATGCGATTTTGTGTATTATGTGTCTGAACACGTGAAATATTAGAGAAAATGACGAAACAGGTGATTGGATGTTGATATAAACCTCAAGTTATTTTGATCGCCTAGGCGCCTTATGAACTTGGGTGACTGCCGTCATCGACTGTCCGCTGGGTTTAACTGTCCTCAAAATCTCCCAAAAACTTCGCAATGTGACGCATCAGCATATTGTGAATAAAAAATCTATGAAATCGAAGATCCCGAACGAAATAAAGACATGGCATACAAGCCAAAAAACTCAATAAAAAAGTTGATACGGGCCCGCCACGTCAATGGCTACTCTCTCCCATGGTGCTCAACATTGTACAATTTCAATGCACCTCTACTACGAGTCTAAGGTCCCTTTACAGCCGCACAACTTGTACATTTGCGACACCAGTCCTCGACATCGTTTCGACAGTGGACCCAGTAAAACCGTTCTCGGATCTTCAGTAGAGTTCTTTTAACTCCCAGATGGCCTCCTGAATAATCATTATGGTACAGCTGTAGAACATCCGGTACTTTAGCTTTAGGGACAATCATTTGTAAATGACAGCTGTCTCCCCGAACATTTTCCCATTTACGGCACAGAACTCCATCCTGAAGCAGCAAGCTGTCCCACTGGGCCCAATAGCTTTTAGTGGTCGAACTCATCGCTGAGACGTCGCTCCACTTGGGCTTGGGATGAAGGCCAGTCTCCCACACTGGCCTTCATCCATTTCAGGATCGGCTTGATGTCCGGATCTTCCTGCTGTGCACGTTGTAAGCTGTCCTTCCACTCATTGCTGAGGTGGTCTGCCCTGAGCATCCTCACGGATACCACTTCCTTACTCTCCTGCCTAGTACAATGTTTGCAATCTTCAGGACAAGGTCTTCGTGACAATGCATCTGCGTTGCCATGAGATTTCCCGCTGCGATGTTCGATCTCAAAGTCGTATTCTTGCAGTAGTTTAATCCAACTCGCAACTTGTCTTTCTGGATTTTGCTGGAACTGCAATAGCCATTTTAGTGCAGCATGGTCAGTTCTTAAGCAAAATTTTCGTCCCAGAAGATATTTGCTAAAATGCTGCAACGACTTTACCACAGCTAGCAATTCGCGTCTTGTGACACAATCGTTCCTTTCCGGTTTTGACAACGACTTGCTGAAGTACGCTATCATAACCTCTTGGTTACCATTCCGTTGAGACAACACACTGCCAAATCCTATATCACTTGCGTCTGTGTCAACTATAAATTCTTTGCTTGCATCAGGGTATCCCAAAATAGGTGTTTTGCACAGACGATCCTTGAGCTCCTGGAATGCGATATTGCAACATTCATCCCAGCAGAAATGTCGCTTCTCCTCGGTTAGCTTATGCAGAGGTTTGGCTATATCTGCAAAGTTCTTCACAAATCGCCGGTAATAGGAGCACAAACCCAAAAATGCTCTAACCTGCGTCTTGTCTTTTGGAACCGGCCAATCCTTTACAGCTGCGATCTTCTCTGAATCCGTGCGGATACCTTCTTCCGACACTACATACCCCAAAAAGTTGACTTGCCGTTTGAATAGTGAACATTTCTTCGGACTCAACTTGAGGTTGGCACTCTGAATCTTCATGAGCACGCGTTCCAGGTTTTTAAGGTGTTCCTCAAACGTACGGCCCACGATGATGATGTCATCCAAGTAGACCAGACAGGCATCGCCAATTAGCCCGGTAAGTATAAGTTCCATCAGCCTTTCAAACGTTGCTGGAGCATTGTACAACCCAAACGGCATTACTTTAAATTGCCACAGACCCTTTCCCGTCGAGAACGCAGTTTTCTCCTTGTCCTTAGGGTCAATTTCAACTTGCCAGTAGCCACTTTTTAGATCCAGCGTGCTAAACCACTTTACTCCTGTAAGCATGTCCAGCGTGTCGTCAATTCTTGGCAAGGGATAGCTGTCCTTCTTAGTAACGTCATTCAGACGGCGGTAATCAACACAAAACCGCATGCTGCCATCCTTCTTCTTTACCAGTACCACGGGTGAACACCATGTACTAGATGAAGGTTCAATAACACCATACTTCACCATTCCCTCAATCATGATTTCCACTTCCTTTTCACGTGCTACCGGCAATCTTCTTGGCCGCTGACGAATAGGCAATTCTTCACCTGTGTTTATTTTGTGTTGAAATAAGCCAGTCTTTCCTATGTCAGCATCGTTTGATGAGAATACATCGGCATACTTGAGTAAAAACTTCTTCGCTTTGACCATTTCATTCGGGGAGAGAACGCTGCGACAGTCTTCAAAAAGTGTGCTCACTCTCGTTTGTGCATCCTTGCTGGGGGTCCCAGTCGATAGATATTGGCACCGACGTAACCAATCCACTTCCTCACAAGTAGCAACCCGTGTGCCTTTTTCTATAATCTGTTCCTGGCCACAAATGTTCAGCACACGTACTCCTGAGATGTTAGTGGTTCTGACCAAGGTTCGAGCCACTTTCCATGGAAGGTCATTTTCTAACCTTTCCACGAGTACACGACGATGAGGTTGCCCAGGATTCCGAGGAAGACTAACCGGCACAATCATTTCCGATCTGGGCGGAAGAACAATCTTCTCAAGGCTGTACACGTTCCCTGGTAACGCTCCTTCCACAAAAAGTTCCTCTTGTTCACATTTCAAGACACCTTGCTTAACGTCAATGGCACAACAATTCTTCCTCATGAAGTCTAGGCCCAGGATGCAGTCGTCCATTATATCAGCCACGATGACATTATGCAGGTAGATCATGTTGCCTAGCTTCAACTCCATCTCTTTCTCTCCACGGACGGGTATACGCTGACCGGTGGCTGTTACCAAATTAATGCGTTCTCGGTTGTATGCGGAGTCCCCAAGGAACTGACTTATATTAGTTGGGAACTAACAACCGTACGAGAGGCTCCAGTGTCTATGGTCAGTTTACACGGCATTCCGTTGACCTCGCCCTTGATGATTAGACTGTTCTCATCGTGGGTTTTTGAGATCGAGATCCTTGGGGCTCTTTTAACATCAGCCAGTACCCGCCCTGCAGTTCTGGTTTTTACTCGTTTCACTGCTGCTGCTGGGCGGCGCTATTGGCCGCACTACCCTCCTGAGATCGTTCACCTTCCCTTTCTAGGGTTTGCTTAGGGCAGCTGGATCGAAGGTGGCCCTTTTCCCCACAGCCATAGCACCTAGGGCTGTATCCTTTGTTGCGGTCGCGAACTGTAGCTGCTGCAACATCCCTGACGCGATGGGAACGATGATCCTGCCGCACGGCTTCCACCTCCAGTGCATGGGCCAAGGCGTCCTTAAGCGTCTCGTGGTGCCCGAGCCTCACAGCAGATCTGACTTCCAGGTCGCGGATGCCGTCGATGAATGTCTGCACCAGGTTCTCTTCAATGAGCGCAGGTACAGACCGGTATGCTTTTCGCACCAGCTTCTCCACCTCTAGAGCCCACTGCTGCAGGTTTTCGTTGATGCGCTGCACGCGATCTTTAAGCTGCGCACGAAAGACGTGTTCCAGGTGAGCGTCGCCATATCTCGCCTCCAATACCTCAAGGAGTTGCTCATAAGTCACTTCCTCACCGAGAGCTTCCAGAACAGTTAAGGCCTGGTCGCGCAGGCCTAGTGTGAGAGCAGTCATGGCCTGACTTTTATTCCAGCCGTTCGCCTTCATAACAGCCTCGAACTGGATTTTGTAGGCTGACCAGGAAGAAGTCCCGTCGAACGGTGGCACTTTGAACCCACGTAGCGAAGGTGTAGCTACTACGGGAGCTGTAGTTCCATCACCCAGTTTGAGGTCGCCCAGAGTTTTCTTCACGTCAGCCACCACGTAATCAACCCGATTGTTCACTTGGTCGATTTGGGTTTTAGCTTCCTTGATTTGGGTTTCAGCTTCCGACAGGCGGTTCTCATATTGAGCAATCCTATCCTTCACCTCCTTTATCTCTATCCTAAAGGTAGCATGAAGGTCCTTAATGAGGAGCATCTGCTCTTCCGACCGACGGGCCTGTTCCTCCTGTCGGCGGGCCTGTTCCTCTTGTCGGCGTGCCTGTTCATCCTGTCCGCCCCGCAGCTGCTCTTCCAACCGACGGACCTGTTCCTCCTGTCGGCGAGCCTGTTCCTCCTGTCGGCGAGCCTGCTCCTCCTGTCGGCGAGCCTGCTCCCGCAGCATCACCATCAGAGCACCTAAGTCAGGTGCTGCAGATGTAGGAGCTACTGACGGGCCTGCAGCCGGCGGCTGTCCCTCCGAAGTCTGCGACGTTGCACCACCAAATCTTCTTTGGTCCGTCTCCTGCTGGCGTTGACTTCGGGTACGGACACCCTCCGTTTCCTCCTTAGGTAAAATCGGCATGATTTTATCCCACTTCTGACACCAATTGTTACGAGCTTGAGGTTCGTGACAATAAAAATTGCCGATAGAATTACCTAAATTAACACTTTAATTCACTTTACACTAATTAAAACTTAAAACACCAATAATTAAGCACACTAATTCACTTTATTCCGCTCCGAAGCTTCGCTTGTCTCGCCGAATTCAATACTTCCCCGATCGCGTATTGCAGCGCCTTTATATAGGGCTCTTCCACGAAAACATCCAGAATATTCCAGAATATTCGAGTAAATACGCGCGCCAACCAACCAAGCGCATAAAGATCGAGTGTAGAGCTTCTAGAAAGTTTAGTTCTTCAATTTGATACTAGATGGCGCTGTCGGTTAAAAAAATTAGTCATGTCATTTTCTGGAAAGCTCTCTCCTCGCTCTATTACCGACACTAGATGGCGCTAGTGCCATGAGATGAGATGTCAACTTAGCCGCGCAACACTATCATTATTAAAGTATAGGATATTTGTAAGATAAAAATATTTTTTTGATGGTCGATATTCAATAGAATCTACAAATTAGAGCTCCCAATTCATGTCTCTCAGAGTTTTGGCATGAATATGCATCTGAAGAATGATTATTTTTATTAATTGTTATTTCAAGCAACAAACCGAAAACATAATTTCAACGAGGAGACCTTGTGATTTCGCATTTTTCGTAATACTCGTCTTAATGCTGCCGTGTTTCATATGATGAGTGTAGAGAAGCGGAGACGTTCTTTATTGGAAATGAGGCATTTCATTTTTATACTCAAGGGTGACAACGCATCTGCATGTTGATTATATATTGGAAATATATATTCTGCATTTTATGGACCACAGTATCCACTTACCATCAGGTGGAGTGTGTGCTCGTTCGTGGCCCTTATTCCATTAAAAAAAATCGAAGCCTTATTTAATATTTGCTCGACGTCGTCTCGCTATACTGTGTGTATTTTGAATACCTGGCGTACCGACCGATCAAGAAACGACTTAAAAGTAAAATAAAACACGATAAACAATAAAAATACTTAATAGAAAGTTATATAATTCAATCCCTGTTTGTGCTTAAATTCAATTTCGTAAATACATAATAGCAAACGCAGTCGACTAAATACGAATACGTGAAATATAAATACTGTCACTATAGGTCAGTCAAAAAAATTATATTTCTGTACAAATATCGATCACAATATCTAAAGCACCATGTAGGTAAGGACGGATGGTTTTATCACTGCTTGATTTTATACGTAGACTTCGCCTCGTTTAGAGCTGTTGGGCTTTCGACTGAACTCCGGTTGTGTGCCAGTACTAGCGGTGCTATGCTCGCTATCATGGTCCGAGGATGGGACTTCAGTGACTGACGCACGTGCTGGCGGTGGGGTCGAAGTGGTCCCCGCACCTCTATCCATACGCGGCGTCGACGGCACTGACCCATTCACTAAAGTCAGCTGTGATACGCCCATAGGCGATAACGTTACGGATGAGACCACTGGCGCTGCTGTCAACATTGGCGCTAGACCCGACGAAGTGAGAGCCGGTGACAAAACTGCCTGCGCCAGCGCAGTGGTACCCGGCTGACCGGCGTGTAGAGTATTATTCACAGATCCACTGTCAAGCTCTTGTATCGGTGACAACACCAGAGCTCCTAGTACGGGCACCTCATTCTGGTAGCCCTGGTGTGCCATTATCACTCCCATGTTTTGCATTCCCATCGCAAGCCGGTTCTCACGGTCCATTACTTCTTTGGTCACGTCCGGTGTTGGTATACGCGGTCGGTTACGAAGAGTTATCGGTATTGCAGAGCCGTTGCTCTTTTGTCCACCTGAAAGTTAAGAATAAGTATGATTTTATACTTACTTACTTACTTACTTATCTTCACGCACAATCCCTAACGGGGTAGCCAGAGAGAACAGATCGCCAAGTGTCACGATCCTTACATACCTCTTTCGCTTCCTTCAGGTTCATTAACTTCTTCATACATGCACGTCTAGGTATCCGAGTACTCTTGACCCTTCCCCTCTTCGAGCAATTTGCTCACATGGTCTTCGAAAGTTAGTCTCGGTCTACCTCGACACCTTTTAATATTTACTTTCGCTCTATATATTTTCTTCACCATTCGGTCTTCACTCATTCGTTCAACGTGCCCAAACCATTGGAGTACGCCCCTATCAATTTTTGTGATAAGGTCATCTTTCAATCCTGCCATATTGCGAATCTTTTCGCTTATGCTACTTATAAAATCATGAAGTAAATGTACTGGATGACTACTTTTACCGCCTGGAAAAAAATAGTGTGTAAGAGGTGAACGGAGTAGAGAGAGAACCTAAGACACTGATAGTTATCGTAAGCATGTACCAATACTCTGATTTCGAATACCTAGCAATGGGCCGAACTAAAACGATTAGCGTACACAGAAGTAGCACAAAATGTTAGTGATTTAAAGCAGCATATAATAGACGCATTTATTGTGATAAAAGTGATAGAGGCACGCTTTCGAAGTTTAACAAACAATTTACAAAGACGTGCTATTTTGTGTTTAGAAGGAAACGGTACACATTTTGAACAGAAACGCTAGAAATGTAATTTTTATTTATGAATAACAATCATGTAGTATAATTTTGTAAATATCAATCAGTGTAGTTTGGAAATAAGTTGATTTCAATCTTTAAAATACGCCAAGACGTTGCAATATACGGCAGGCATAAAAATTATTATAAGAAACTGTTTATCAATCGATTATAATGCAAGATAAAATTTAACATGTATTCTACAGCATATTAGACGGTCCTAAGCCCGTAAAAGTATAAAGGAAAGATAGATATCAGAAAAGTAATAATCTGACACGAAATGTAAATATACCTACTCACCATTTTCTGTTTCACATTTTTAGCTATTTACAAACATGCGACGGCATTATCAATAAAAGCGTGGCAATGAGAAGTGTTGCTATTATAAATCTCTTTCTTTTATCGACCAAGTATTTTACTATATCCAGTATATGCTGATATTGCATTAGTAGGCAGTAACTACTACTGGCTGGTCTACTTACACTGAACGTATTAAGGTCATTGACATTATACGCGAAAAAATCGAAAACTGTGAAGCTGTGGTCAGGACTATCGGCTTTACGTGCTTTCCGAGGCATGGGGATGAGACACCGCCAACTTCCTGACTCCGGGCAGCTACTAAGAATTTCTTGACGGAAAAACTCAATAAATCGATTTTTTTTGTTCAGACCCGGGATTCGAACCCAGGACCTCACGATCAGCTGTCGCACTACTACAATCACTAGAGGAACGAGGCAGTCAAAATCAAAAATAAATATAAAAAATGTGCCTAAATACTTAGGTATAAGAGAAAAATACTTTTTAGGCGCGCGTCAGTCGACCCCACTCGGCCTGGCACCTACATAATGAAAGAAATGGCATGCGTCTCACTCACTCCTACAACTTTCATTCACTAATTTTATAGTCATGAATTGTTTTTATAGTCAACCAAATCTAAGAAATACCTTTTGACGTTTCACATTAAGGGGAAATATAACCTCAAATGGTTTAGCAAGATCCTCCGTTATGCCGAAAGTATTGTAGCATTAATTTTGAAATAAATATATGGTAAGGTTGAGGATTAATGTTAAGGACTATGTTAGATGAAAACACGATTCCGTAAAATTTTCTCGATAGAAAAAAATTCCAAAGTTACCTCCAAACTGAACAATAAACCGCTGTTATTCCTAAAATACTTTAAATAAGATCATGAAACTTTGCATACTAACTGAACTAACTATAAAGCAGTGCTTATGTTATTTACTTTTTTTAAAATACCATTATTTTCACCGTAAAAAGAAATTACCTAAACTGTCGTCGTCTTGAAGCTTGATTCCCGTCGCCCCGTTAGTATCGCTTAGGCTTTTGAAGGGAGAAGTTGTGTCGCTTACGATCAGAATACACATTACGCAACAGGACGATGTAAAATTAAAATGGGAAATAACCGTGATAAAAATAAGAAGCGACTGGGTTGGCGTTAAGAAACAGGCATAAATATGATAAACCTAATGAAATAAGTATCTAACGATCTATCTACTTACAGTATTAGTGATTACAAACATGTCGGTACATAGCATACGACACGCGGGGAAGTGAGAGCGAAATTAGAATTTGAGCTGTCTTGCTATATCCCCTTAATCATTCAGCAATAACTTTGCATAAGCGTACTCAGACGATTTAAAATAACCTTTTACGTAAATCCGAAGAATTATAAAGTTATCTTTATTTCTTTACAACGTGTATAGTTTTTTATCACTAATTTAAATTTGAATCTTTCAAAAGAATCAAAATATTAAAAAATAACAAGTACTACTTTTTTTACTTGACGTCGTTTCAATGATATGTCGCTATGTACATTACCGCAGTGTTTGGATGATTAAAATTCATTGTTATGCGAATAATCGGCAAAAATATTTAAATAACCGGTAAAAATTCAAATAATCGAATCTATAATTTTTTAATGTGATATTTGTTAATTAGATTTTTATATTTAAAATTCCTCATATATCATGAATCATGAATAAAATGAGTTTTTTTTATCAACGTAAAGTGTAGACAAAAAGCTCATGTACAAGACCGCGCTGAAAAAACCACTACGTAATTTCAATATTCCGCCAGCATAGAGCCTACTGTGCGTAATTTTGTAATTTTGTATTTGTTTTTAACTTTTTGAACTGTTTCTTCTACATTCGTTGAAGCATGTGCCCATGTCACAAAGGATGATTGGGCAAAAGTGGTAGAAAAAAGCAAAAAAGTTATTACGGATGACTTTGAAAGAGACATTAATAGACGACTAGATGACTCAGTGACGCAGTGGCTTAGCAATGAGTGGCTGCGCTGGGGGTCGCGGGTCGAATCCCGCACGGAACAAGTATTTGTATGGCCTGCAAATAATTGTTCCGGGTCTGGATGTTTGTCCTTGTGCAATTTATGTTTGTAAACTGCCCCCACGATACAGGAGCAAATCCTAGTGTAAGGGTAACGTTTAAAAAAAAAGAGTAAAAAAGCAAGAAATTTTGACAGCATTATTGAAAAACAAATAATAATTAATTAAAACAACTACAGCTCTACTAGTTGTACTGAGCGTGATTGAAATAAGCAGTAACAACAAATACGTAAAAACTGATAAATCTTGTGTTTTAAATTATTCGTTTTTAATCTATTCTGGTATTATTCAAACCAAACTGTAAATGATTACTAACTCTCAATAATCGATATTGATTTTTTTAAGAATCGAATATTGTACGTTCCCATTTTTTGGTTGGCATACCTGTGGTGCAATAAGTCTGACAGCTGACAAAATATATTTCTTAGATTTGGTTGACTATAATTATTTGTTTGGATATTCGGAAATTTTGCCTACCTAGTTATATTTTGTTATATTTTACAAATACTTTCAAGGATAGCTTCTATTCCATTTACACAAAACACCATATTATTTTCCAGACGGTAAAAATAGTCACCCAGTATAATTATTATAATAGAGTTACAAAAGGACTAACATCCTACATGATGATTAGTGGTCACGGCAGACTATTATCACCATCATCATCATTACAGCTCTCCACAAGTCTACTGCACATGAACATGGACATGGTTTGCTCACAAAAAATACCCTCAAACACGGTCTTAAGTTACCTGTATCCATCGACTTTCTGCATCTCATAGGCGAAGTACCAAAATGGCTAATTTGTAATTTTAAATATTTTCGTCAACCAATTCGAGTGCGGTATCCCAATAACTACCAGCATAATATATATATATATATATATATATATATATATATATATATAGAAGAGAGAGAGAGCAAATTGTTGAGATTCCGCCGTAGTGAATATGTCGTCGGCAAAGCGAAGGTGAGAGATGTATTCACTATTGATTTTTTCTGTCTAGGAATGTATCAGGGTAGTTACCAGTGCTTTGTTCCGGTCTGAATTGTATAGAAAGCCAGTAATTTCAGGCTGTGAAACGTTTCATCTTAGTCCTCTCCGGCGACAACGCACCTGTAGCCTTTTTTATTAGAAATTGACTGCAGGTCTGTGTCAGTGACTGACAGCAGTAGTCCCTTACCCATACGTGGAATGTAAGTCCGTTTGTTACATCACTTTTATAAAAAAATATTATGATATAATTAATAGAATCATGTGTTACTTTATGGAAATCCATTATATTAAAGTTGGTAAGAGTCGCCTCGCACATATCCCTTCAAATGAAATAAAAAAACGACGGGTTGCACTCCGGGAGTGCCGGCAGAAGTGAAAACATGAATAATAACGTTGTGAATTTTTGATATTTTGGAATAATTAGGGAATAATTTTGCACGAGTTGCTTTAATTATCACACACGAGCATTCGCGCAAGCGCCCTGCGGCGCCTAAACAAAACAGCAGGCGCAGGCATACATTTTCGCCGCGCCGTAGAAAGAGAGGGGGATACTTCCTCTCCTACGCCGCGCCAGCTGTCTCTCTCTCTCTCCATCCGTCTTACGAATTTTCGATCAGGGTCACGTGTCCTGACGCGAGTTTAACATTTTTTACCCATTACAAAAAAAGTGTACAAAGCCGCTAAAGAAGTTTTCACTTCAAAATTATGTGTCTTACCTAATTTGAAAAGCACCTCCAGCCCTCCCTCAATTGCGTGCACTACCCCCGTCACCACTAATCCAAGCACCACTACTCCCAATATCACTCACTATACTAGAAAAGACACACCATCGACGACACTATGCCACGTGTTTCGCCTCTACACGAGGCATTCCCAGGTGATGTAGACTCTTAGCCGTAGTCATTTATTTCATTGAGGGAATATATGCGAGGTAATTCTTACCAACTTTAATATAACATAATTGATTTTTGTTATATCATGACGAGTAAGTTTATAATTGAAAAAATATTAAATTTGTAACTATTATGGTTTGCATAGTGAAAAAATCTTAAAAAATTTCTGTTACCATGTCTAGAATTTTGTCGATGCTGTCCACGCCCAGATTTACGTCCAACCAGCCTCTCATAGAGCGACATCTTGTGGTGTGGCGGCGGTGGACCCATAGGTTGCCCGGCTTCTGGGCTTGAATATACGACGGAGTTGTGACGGTTTCGTCCAAAAAGACCTCCCGAAGAATAAGCGGTAGATGCAGATCGAACTGATCCCATTCTTGAAATTTGCCTTTGAAACCAATTTTTTCTTCGTTCAACTAATGGTGTATCAACACTTTCCTGAAAGAGAAAATCATATCGTCCTTTACATTCGAACAATTTAACTTTATCAAGGTGGTTTTGTGGAAGAAATTAACTGATGTACAAAGAATTGTAATCAACCTAAACATGTGTTTCCATGTATAATAGTGGCACAGGACAATACACCGCCCTATTGCCTTTCCCAGGTGTTGTTTTACAACATGGTAAAGAAATAGGTAACATTCGCTCACAAACATGCCGACATATACTTCGTGTTGCAATAGTGGCGGCACGAATGCACTTCTAATGGAGACTGGTCGCGCGGGACTTTGTAATATAATAATCTATAACATATATGTTACACACGTGAAGTGAAAACATTGTACCCCTTTTTAAACATATTGTGTGCGCGCCCCATTCCGTCATTATGCAACACCAACGATATATTGGCCGGTTTCTGAACGAATATTAACCTGAGTGTTCCATATCATATATGTGCATATAAAATAAATAACACGTTTAAACTTTGAGAGAATAATTTGAAATTGGTCCACAACTTCTAGGCGCAACGATGCTTTTTTAACTATTAAGTTAACTATTGAGAGAGTTACAACGATGCTTTAACTATTAAGTTAAAGCATCGTTGTAAATCTACTTTTGCTAAAGTTAATACTTTCCAGCATGTTATACTGCAAGTTTTAATATAAACTAAACTACTTAGAAGGAACTTATGAACCCAAACTTGGTTTATACGAGCTACTTTACTTCTACTCGTTATTTTTAACTGTAAATTTATACTTTGTTTGTTTGCAATTGAAGTAATTCTTTGTTAATAAATGTCCAAAGTTTACAGTTCTATATGTATTTAGTTTTTAGGGAATATGAATACAAACTTTGGTTTCCAAAGGCTACAACCAACACGTATTATATTTAGATTAGTTTCAAATAAAATATTTTATACTAGATAATTACAGAAAAGGCAAAAAGATAATTTATATATTTATTCCCTATTAATGACAAATATTAAGGGCACTAGGCATTCTCTACCAGTCAACTAATAGTGTGGTAAGAGTTTAAAATAATAATGAGTCGAATAAAATAATAAAAATAATAAAATAGTTTCATATTTTGAATCGGTGCTCAGATAGTGGAGATTAAATCTGGCCCCGACTTTAAGAATATGAAATTAAATAATTTACTTTTTATAGTTATTTAAAATTTACTTTTGCTTTTTATTTAAGGTTTATAAAAATGTATTAAGTATCATAAAATGAATAACGATAAACGAAATAAAAATGACATTGAAACTGTGATAAGTTTCAATGTCATTTTTATTTAGTTACAGCAGAAACTTAATTCCCTATTATGCCACACTTAGGGACGGATTTTTCTCCAAAGTTATATGAGATCATCCCCGAAGTATTTTTTATAGCATAAGGTTGAGTAGCGAGTACATGTTCCACATGATGGTAAGTAGATGCTGTGGCTAATAAACATCTACATCTAACCTCGATTAAGAATTAAAATGCGGATGCGTTGTCCCACTCTCTGCACTCATCATACGAAGCACAGCAACATTAAGCTGCTGTTTTACGCTGGTGTTATGGGAGAGCGTGGACTTACTCTGGTCGATCTGACCTATTCGTACTGCAGCCATAATATAGCTGCAGCGTGGCTCTACCATGATAAAGTATAACCTATCTAATTGAAAAAGAATAATCAAAATTAATTCACAATTGGAGAAGACGTAGCGTATGCATACCATAAAAACAGTCTAAAGTCAACTAAAGACCGTTTTTATTTTTGAAAAATAGCATGATCCTAATGTATACTTCCGTTTGCTAATTATTTTCCTAAGCCTAAAATAATAATGCTCGGAGTGGTTCATGACAGTAGTCGGTTGTCAGATGGCGGAAGCCTGTGACTTTTGAGTTGGGCAGCCATTATACTACAGAAGCTCCATTTTTTAAGTTAAAAAATAAATATTTAAGAAATGACATTTTAAAAGTATTGGTTATTGATATTGAGTCGAGGAATCACTTACGTAATCAGCATAAGTTTCGTCGTGACTCTTCCTTGGCGCTTGTACATTAGCGTACACCGCATCCTCAGCCTTAACCTTGTAGTGGTCGGCGGAACAGGGCGGCTCATGGCGTCGGTAATGTTCGGAAGCGACAGTATACGGTAAGTCTTTAGGGACCACCTCCTCCCAGTACTGATCTTTAAGTAGCTCTGGATGCTCTTCATGCATTTCATCTACTATCATATAGGCTGCCTGCAGTCAAAAACACATATATAACAGTAAATCGAAATGATAGTATAATATTATGTTATGTTTGTTGGTACGGTTTATAATACTAGAAAAAAAACAGTATTATTAACCATTAGCTTTTAGATTTTCTTGAATACTAGCTTCAAAACCTACAGAGCTTTAATAATATATAAACTACCTAGCTGGCCAGGCAGACGTCTGCAACACACTTTCAACTAGGGGCTACAAAGCGCGATTGTTCTGTCCATTCAAACGTTTATTGATTAAAAAAAAATGAAGTAACTTATCTAGATAAAAACTATCCTACCTCTTGAATTGGATCAAACTGCACACAGTGTGCAGAATTTCATTGAAATCATCGAGGACAAACAATGTGACACGTAATGTTTATATATAAAGATATAAACTAAGTATTTTTGCTATTTTCTTGAAAACTATGTGTGATATGGAACAAGGGTTTAATTAAAAATATATCTATATCTATTAATTTTACGTGAAAAAGTTCTCATAGCTTTAATCTTTAACAATCATTCACGTCACAGTTTTGTTGTCACCTCTGAGTATTAAGATGGAATGCTTCACAGATGTTAATTACACTGGTTCTCCACACCCGTCACACTGGAACACAGCAATGCAGCTGCACTGCTGTTAGCTAATATGTATCTACCCGAGCGAACCTCTAGGCAGAAAGCCCTACCACCTAGTTAAGTATTGTGCTTGCTTGTGGAATGTTCACCGATACGTATTTCGTGATCACGTGAGCAGTATTCGACGCAAATGGGTCTATCTAAGGTTCTAAGGTATGCATTTGACATTTTTTGATGTGACTGATGCTGTGGGCACTTGAGGTTAGCTTTTGTTGACGTTGGATTTTTTGTTGTTGGATAAAAAGAAAAAACAAAGATATTTATATATACCGTGCGACTGCTGATCATGAGGTCCTGGGTTCGAATCCCGGGTCGGGCCAAAAAATTAATTATTAAGTTTTTCTGTCAAGAAATTCACCTTGATTGATGCCTGATCTCTCTCCGGTCGTGTCGGTTTACCGTCCGAGTAATCTTGTCCTGCGCCGACGGCTAGTCTCCGTTGAGGCAGGCCGCGTGGCACATTATATATATATATATATATATATATATATATATATATATATATATATATATATATATATTAATATTAAAGAGATTTAAATATATATTAAACTATATAGCTTGTAGTTGTTACATAGATGGGTTATCTAAGAGAAAATTTTCCATATAAAGTCAGCACCTAATGTCCTGATTCCTAACTCTGCCTAATTGTAGTTTTATTGGCAATGGCAAATTTTCTCAGTGGGCAAGAAACACCAAACTGCAAGCAGGTCATACAGAGCATTTTGTGATGGTTTGAATTATTAGATAAGGTATGGATTTGTGTAACATTTGTGATGCTAACCAAACGGAAAAAGAGAATAGGCTTGGGTCAGGTTAAGTTTAGTTATCAAATTCTGATGCTTAGCGTAGGTAACTCTAAATTGACTGAACAGTCTGAATGATTTCATCATGAAGAATTGGTTCAGTTGCTCCGAATTGAAAATTGGACGGAGGGTAGTACTTGGCTCTACTTGTTCGAGTTCTCCTGACTATAAATTTGACGAGTCATATTTAAGGAAGACTTCGTCCTGTAACTCTGAATCGGCATTGGTTTTGGACGAGTCTAACACTACGGCTTCAGTTTGAGTAAGAATTGTGCACCGTTTAATAGTGTGCATATTTATACCGGTGCACTTAAATTGCTTTAAACATTAAACGTACGAAACATTGTTTAATACAATGTTTCATTCGTTTAATGTTTGGAGATGAAGTGATCAATTTACTTTTGCATTTTTTTTAAGTTTGATTTAAATAGGATCATCGCTAAGTGCATCTGAATTAGAAATTATTGTTGTTCTATGCAAAACATCGTGATAATTTTTCACGGTGTTGTCGCACTCATATCTCGATGTAGCAAATTTACGTTCGTTCGTTGTTTTTTATAGGATAGAATGACAAACAAGCACACAGACGAGAAACAGTCCACCTGATGGTAAGTGGTTGCTGTGGCCCATAGAAATCTACATCTAACCTCGATTTTGAATCAAAATGCAAATGCGTTGTCACCCGTGAGGACTCAGATGGAATGCATCGTTTCCAGTAAAAAAGGTCTCCAGTTCTCTACATTCACCATACGAAACACAGCAGCATTAAGTTACTATTTTACGTTGGTATTCTGTGAGAACGTGGTCCTTCTCCGGTCAAGCCGACCAATTCGTGACAACTACATTACGTACAACTATACTATTAATTTAACTACAGTATGGCTATACCACGTTTATCACAAACTATTTGAAAAAGTTTTCATTACTTTTTAACCCTCATTCATTCTTTAGAAAATAGCACCTCCATTTTATTACATAATGAATTTTTTTGTTGTTTAACCCGTCGGAGAAAAGAGAATCATCCCGCAGAATCGCAGCTTAAAAAAAATTTAACTCTTACGAACCTTGATGTGCCTGTCTATAAGCCAGTTTAATTCAATATCGTCATCGTCCTCGCCAAAGGGATTTATGAGTACTTCGGCCACCTTTAGCCATCCAACGTAGAAGCAAAACTGCAGGCAAAAAAAATTTATTAATTAGAATGTTTATTAATTTACATCTCATTCATTTGTCAACAGCTGTTTTTAGAAATTATTTACCATTACAGTCGCCATCACAACATACCGAAGGTCCACAGCTGTACCATAGCTCTTCCATAGATTGTCTAATAAGGGGGATGTTTGCCTTAATTGGCGCACTTGGCATGCGGGTTGGCAACAAAGATTTAAATGGATGCGCCCTTACCATAGTATGACCACTCCTAAATGTTTCTATTCTCAAATGAGTGAGCTCACTCATTCGAAATCAGTGCTCATTTATGCGACAGAGAAAGTAGTATACACAATTTCTGTAAGATAATAAGAGATGCCACTATTGTGTGCGCGCGTCAGCGTCTTGCAAACGAACACATCCAAAAATAATGGCACAGTTTTCAAGATGGAGGCGCATCTAACTATTTAAATCTTTGGTTGGCAACAGCAGTTATTTACATTTAGTTGTTATTATAGGATGACTCTGCTGCCCATATTTTACTTTGTTTCCCTCTATCGTAAAAAATAAAAATATAAATTTCTTTGCAACTTTCCGCTAAACATATAAAATGATGTGTCTTACCTGGATTGAAGCGCCCCTCCCGCCCTCCCTCAATTGCATACACTAACTAACGCTAAGACTTAGCGGTCAGCCGCCGTAGAGTCTATATTACCTGAGGATGCCTCGTGTAGAGGCGAAACACGTGTCGTATTATCGTCGATGGTGTGTCTTGCCTGGAATAGTGGTGTTGAGAGTAGTGGTGCTTGGTCTAGTGGTGACGGAGTTAGTGTATGCAATTGAGGGTGGGCGGGAGGGGCGCTTCAATCCAGGTAAGACACATCATTTTATATGTTTAGCGGAAAGTTGCAAAGAAATTTATATTTTTATTTTTTATTATAATGGATTTCCGCAAAGTAACGCCTGATTCTATCAATTATCCCTCTATCGTCTCTTACGGCACCCACAGGACGATATGTGATAGTGGGTGTTCTTACATAGCCACTAAACGGTCAAATTGGAACTTATTTACGAACGGTAACTTGCTACTATCGTTACATATTGGAATTAACTTAAAAAAAAAAACGAAGATATCAAGGGATTATTTTATACAGTAAGGTTGATAAACGAGAACACAATCCACTTAATAGTAAGTGAATATTGCGTAGTAAAATGGTCTTTGGTTTTCTACACTCACCATACGAAACATAAACATCGTAAAATTTCAGCATTATGCTGCTATTTTACGATGTTATTTCGTGAGGGCGTGGTCCTATCCCGATCGAGCAGACCCATTCTTGCTGAAGACATAATATAGCTGCAGCGTGTCGCAATCACGTAAGTATTAATTAAACATTTTAAATGAATAAAAATTACAAAATGAAAGAAATAGTGGCTTTAATATAAAAGTACTTAATCTTTATTTACACTAATGTGGATATCATATAGTTTATTATTTACTCTCATTAATACATAATGTTGGGTTTTAAGGGGAAATAACGGTGCACCCTTTTGATTGCGGACCGGCTAATAGTGAAAAACACTCGCTATTGCTCCGAACCAGATTCGTGTTAGTGGTGGTCGAATGATACTACTCATATTTTAGGCGTGTGAGGGTATCAGTCAGGGTGGTAAGTATGGCTAAAGCTTATTAGATACGCCTGCGAACTGGTTCATCATAAGAAAAGCCTGTGTCTGCCAAAGAATATAGGTAATTTTGTAATGTGCGATGGCAAAGACAAACATTCACGGTTATTCTCAGAGAAAATCTATTGATTATTAATAAATTTGTTGCCGTAGTACTCAATAATGTAAATCGGAGGTATCAAATTTCATACATTAAAAAAATAATTTTTTCCAGTCTGTTGCAGATATATTTTTTATAATTTTTTTCTGAGTTCCCGAAATCGCCCTACTAGTACCTGCGAGCTTATCCTTTACTTACCGGACAACCTGTATATAATTTACTTAACAGACATCATTATTTATTCAAAATGGCGTCAAAATCAATTACCTTTATAGCCACAAATTATAAAGTAAGACAACGTATTCGTGCTAGTGTTATTTATATTTTTACCTGCAAAGCCGTAAACAGAGGAAAATATAGGTCTGGTTCATATTTTGAAGTGCTGCCTGGAGCAGGTGGTACTAGTTGGCGGCCCATTAACGCGGCCACGAAATATGTATAAAGAGCTAACGTCACCACCTGCAAATGAAAACAAAAGCATTGAAAATGAAGAATGACAATTTATTATTTAGATAAGTTTTGTTTACATATACTTACAAGATATAGACAGATAGCTGTTGGTTGTATGAACTATATTATGATATAAAAAATTACAGGCTGTGACGCAATTTATTTTAGACCACCGGGTTCTATGTTTGAAGTAAGTTGCAATTGCAGGTATTCAATGGCAAGAGCAGTCACGTAACATAGAGTAGACTAAGTTCGATCACTCAAATTTTATGATATAATGTACAATCTTTGAAAGACCATTGCGGCATTAAAAGACTAAAAAATAAGTTCCTAAATATTAGACAATAGGAAATATGCAGTTTATGTATTTGCGGTTTTATTATTATTACTTATCAATCTATTTTTCTTTTGGAGAGAGAAAAATGAATCGATTATCAAAAGCAACCTCTACATTGTTACATGCCTAAATTAGTTTGAAAGAACAGGATTTTTTAACAAAAAAATTAAACTTAAAGTGAAGTTGATGATATTTTTGAAAATGATTTTTTTTTCTTCTAAATTCTCAGACCACTTCCTTCTCCTTTTGTGTAGTTTAAAGAGACAAAGGAAAATATTGTTAATGCCTAAAAATTCCCCGAAATTCATCAGCAGTTCTCGACTCAATATCGAACTTGTTCAAAAACATAATGCACGAAAATTCATGTCTCAGTCCGACGTAGCTTAGGGGTTGAGCACCCGCCGTAATTTTTATGGTACGCGTGAAAATCCAAGTTTTCGCCGGCACTAGACATTTGAAACTGTTAATTACGGCTTTGGGTGCTAATTTAACAAATACTTGGCAGTGAATAAAGCAACGTGAGGACTAAGAAAACCTGCATGTCTAAGAAATACAAACATAATTCGAACAAAGATTTTGTCATGTGAAATCCGCCAACACGCATTACCACAACGACATAGACACTTTTAGCCCTACAACTCTCTAGAATAGAACAGAATCAATTTTATTCAACATATTTTACAACAAGACTTATTGAAAGTCAGTTAAGATTTATCACTGGTTCGGAAAAAAGTTCTGTCCAAAATCCCAGTTGGACCTTTCTTAAACATAATTTACAATATTATTTTTTATACAATTAACTTCGAAAACATTTAAAAACAACATGGTAGTGATCGCCTCATTCCCAGGTCCCACAGGTTATTAACAACCTTTTACTTGGATTCGTGTCTCTTGTTAACAAAACATAGAGCTTTATCTACATATTTTAGGTGACTTTTTTATACAAGAGGGGGCAAACGAGCACGCGGCTTACCTGATGGTGACTACCGCCGTCCATGAACACCAGGGGAATTGCAAATGCGTTGCCAGCCTTTTAGAAAGGAGTAAACTCTTTTCTTGAAGGTCCTTAACTCGTATCGGTCCGGATAAGTCACCGGTGGTAAACAATTCCACAGAGAAGTTGTATGAGGAAGAAATCGCCTAGTAAAACGTACAGTAGTGGACCGCCAACTATCCAGATGGTGAGGATGGTATCAAGAATTTTGACGCGATGTGCGTTCGTGAAATTTGGCGGCTGGAACTAATCCGTACAATTCCTCAGAACACTCCTCATGGTAGATACGATAGAAAACGCAAAGGGATGCAAAATCCCTACGCAATGCCAGTTAATCGAGCCGATCAGAAAGAACTCTGTCGTCGATGATTCGAATTGCTCTGCGCTGGATGCGGTCAAGTGGAAGGAGCAGGCACTGGGGTGCCTCGGCTTAGAGATGAGAATAGTATTACATGTGAGGCAAAACTTGCGCTTTGTAAAGTTGCAAGCGATGTGCCGGCATGGAATACTGTCTAGCTCTGCTGTGCACGCCAAAATGTATAGAGGCCAATTTGGCCTTCCCCTCTAAATGACCACGAAACTGCACATTATTCGGTATGTCGACGCCGAGGATTCTGATGCTAGGTGAGGCAGCAAGGGGAGTGCCTTCAAACTGAGGAGATACGACAAAAGGGTTGTTTTTAGCGACTAACGCGCAAAATTGTGTCTTCTGGGGATTGAATTTAACTAGATTTAGTCGCCCCCAATCCGAGACTTTGTTAAGCAAAGACTCAAGACACAATTTTGTCCCGGTACTCGGTAACGATTTTCCGAGAAATACTGGCACGGCCGGTGAATAAAGGCATCACCAGTCCTGTCGTCCGCATAGCAATGAATGTTATCAGTTTGCAACATATCATTGATATGCAGAATGCCTATGGAACACCAGCGTTAATAGGATTGTAGTCAGAGCATGCACCGTCTGCTACGACCTTGATGCTCGGATTGGCGAAAAAACTAGAAAACAAGAACTAGAAGGTAGCTTCGAAAGAAGCGCTTGGTGCCAAACCCGACCGAAGGCCTTCACCATGTCCAAACTAACGGCTTAAAAAAGAGCTGGTTCTCAATGGACTGAATGTTCTCTTTTTGTATGTATATTACACATTTTTTTAAATATGTACTACTTTAGGGGTGGTTTCTTATAAATCTGAAAATAAATTCCTCCCTTAAGGTGTATGAATAGGTGATGAAGTTTTTAATCTAATTTCAGCTTGCGATATTCCTAATCCTAAGCCCACTCATAGGAGTCAAAAAATTAAACTTTTATTAAAAATAAAAGGGACTTCAAAGAACTTCTAAGTACTGAACAATTTCTACTTTACTTTTTTTTATTTATTATCAGTAAAATATTACAATTAGTATTACATATTAAACACAGTGCAAATCCCTGAGGTATAGTTGCTGTGCTTCATTAATTTTTTATAGCATTGGGTGACAAATGAGCACACAGTCTAACTGATGGTAAGTGGATGCTGTGGCCTATAGACATTTACATTAATCCTCAATTAAGAATCAAAATGCAAATGCGTTGTTAACTCTGAGGACTAAGATGGAATTATTTGATTCCAATAAAAAAGGGTCTCCGGTACCTTACACTAACCATACGAAACACAGCAGCATTACGCTGCTATTTTACACTGGTATTCTGTGAGAGCGTAGTCCTTCCCCGGTCGAGCCGACCTATTCTTGCTACTACTATAATATAGCTGCAGCGTGGCTATACCACGTAAAATTTTGGAAAAAAAAACAAACCTTTTAAAAAAAGGGGGCAAGCACGATTTATTTTAAAGAGCGAACCCAATTTAAGATATAATAATAAAAAAAACAAAAAATAAAAAAAATATTTTTATTTTATTATATTAAAAAAAAAAAAAAAAAAAAAAAAAAAAAAAAAAAAAAAAAAAAAAAAAAGGAAAAAAGAAAAGTATTTGCTAGGGACTATATAAATTATGGTTCTCCCGAAATTGTGTTTTCCGTTACTTTAACGGTTACTCAACAAGACTATTGCACCGGTCGTGATCATAAATAATTTACATATTTTAAAAATAATAAAACAATTTTATTGACTAAGGGTAATGTGATAAAGCAGTATAGCAGTATGGCAGTATGATTATTTTAACAATATCGATTTTGCTTGGTACTGCAATTCTACAATACAGAAAAATGAAAGTAAAACTGAGTTCAGACTCGGTTAGAAATTACCAAATAGCGAAAGTAGGGCGTTCACTCCTTTTATGAAACATTCTGTTAAGTAGATATACTAATGCTACTTTCAGTGCTTATGAAAAATAACAATGAGATATCATAGCAAGTACATAAATAAAATAAGGTATAATATACATTTATAGTATACTAGCTTGCCAGGCAGATGTTGTTCTGCCCTTTTTGACGACCCTTTGTCAGGTCATATTAAAATTCCTCAAATTCGCAAAAAAAAATTGTAGGTCACTCATGAACAAAAAAACTATACTATCTCTCAAGTTGGATCAAACTACACACAGTGTGCTAATTTTATTAAAATTGGTTGACTAGTTAAGGAGTCCATCGCGGACAAACAACGTGACACGTAATTTATATATATTAAGATATTATATATAAACACAAGAGGTAATTAACACATTTCTTTATCAAATTTTAAATATAAAATGTTATATAAACCTATTTATTAAATTATAAAATGTATTCATGTCATTATATATAAAAATACGTTTGTGAAGTACTTGTTACTTCAGAAAAAAATATGTTAATATTTCTTTCTGTGTGCTGTCGCGCTACACCATGCCCTTTCCTTTCCTAGCTCCATGCATGCTATGTTTTATAGATAATTCAAAGATAAACGTAATGCTTTGTTGCTTTCTTGTATATTTAGTATAATCTTATGTTCAAAAGCAGAATTCGAAACCAGTACGCGTGTTAAATATGTAATTAGGTACGAAGTACACCCAGAGGGCACAGGTTACTAGATAGTATTAAAATTTAACTACTACTCCTAGTACTACTAGTTCTAAAGGTTACTAAGTGATAACCATTTGTAATAATTAAGACCTTATTTACTTGGTGATCAAATAAATACCTGGATAATTGAATACTAGGTACTACTACATCCCATCACTAGTCTACTTCTGAACCTATATACAGGCCTCCCCCATACATTGCCATAAAATACGTAATTCTAACCATGTCGCTGTAAATTTTACAATGTATACTTAGTTTAACATCATGATTAATCATGTAAGCGCATGAGTCCTCACTTACGTCCTAAGCAACTTTATAGTTACGTTATCTTAGCTCTGAATAACAGAAGCATAACCTACTGCCTGCTCACATCTGGCGGCACGTCGAGCGCTTTAAATTGTATATGATAAATCATTGTTTGCTAGTCATTGCTTATATAACAAACACGTGCACTTGAAAACAACTGATCCAATTTCCATGTGGTTTTCCTTAATGTAGATTTTATCACAGTCTGTTATATGATCTGGTTAAGGGCGACTATTAGCAATAACATTAAAATACATTATTATTGATCTCACAGTGGTGACGCGACTCAGCTCCAGACATATTAGTTCAAATTTTTGACGGAGAAGTCTTACACTTTAACACATTCAATCGAGGAAAAAGTAACTCCCAATTGTAACGTAATCACAGACATTTACCACAGTATGGAAGAATTTGTTCTGGTGGTTCTAGTCGTGGTGCTCATAATATAGGACTATGTAACGATGAAGCCTAAAATTAGATCATTTTATAAGATAATTAACATGTGTATGTCCAAAGGCAAGTGTATAAGAGTATATAAGTAAGAGTTCTTTACGAGCAGACCCTTGAGGATAGGGTTTCCAGATAGTCGGGATTCGCCTGGATTCTCCCGACATTTTAAATGATCTCAGACTACTGACAAAACACAAAATCTCTAGACAAACAACTTCTTGGAAAGTTAACGTAAGGCCTTTGATTTATTAAAGGTGAGTTAGTTATTGGACTGAACTATGAAGTAAATTGTTTGAATTTATTTCTTTTCTCAATACTAATAAGGGATCCAAATTAGTGGACTCTTAGTAAACTCCAATGCCAAATAGATGTGCCAACCTAAAAATTAAGTGAACCTAGAATTGTTATGTGTTTATGTGTAACAATGTTAAGTCTTTTTGTAGCCCCTTAATTTAAAAAAAATACTTTTTATTTTTAATATTTATTTCTTTCGACAACTACCCCGATATTTTCAAAATTTGTCTAGTATTTTGCTCTTCCGATCTGGCAAACCAGGGATAGAGGAAAAGAACAAGTACATAATGGATATTATAATACCTATGAAAATATTAGCTAGCAAGCATAATTACTAAATGCCAAAATTTCCTAAATAAATACCATTTTATACTATATTAATGATATTATTTTCTCGAAGGCAGTAACACAATTTGGCAACTAGATGCGTTTAGGGACCAATATCCGGATCGGGTCTAGCTGTAGGCTGCAATTTTGATTGTGATGTAGTTTATATTAACCCAAAGTAAATACACCAATAAGCCGCGGGGATTGAGTAATCCTCTTAAATTTCATATCACACTAGTTACCTGAAATCGCTTCAACTATAATATTTAGTACATAACTATGTAGTCGACAAGTCATTGATGTTGATACCGCATCATTTCCAGACCTGTGACCTTCCGACGTCTAATTCAGCGGTGTAGAGTTTCGAAGACACAACGTTATCCTGTCTTACACCTGTTAATTGGATAGGTTTCGCATTCTGATTCTGTATTCGGACAGCCATTGTAGCCTTACTATACAAACACTAGAGCATTTAGTTATAACGACAGTAGACTAAGCACCGTTGTAGAGAATTTGGACGAAATCAAAAACTTTCTCATACTACACATATGTACTCGAACGTAATACAAAGTAGTACCTAGGCTGTACTCTTCGGTCTTTTGTACAATTTGTTGAAGGGTATGTACGTGGTCTATGGTATTAAAGCTATTTCGGAAACTGGTTTTTTCGGAAGGTTCGAAGTCGTGCGAGACTATTCGTAATAACTACCGACAACAGCACATAGTTGCAGCACAGAAGGGAAATCGTTCTGTAGGCCTTCGATGGAGATTTGACGCCCTTTTTGAAGAGCAACTCCACCGGAATTCTGCTCAATGATTCGTAAGTATTTTTGTTACGTAATTATCACAGATCATGATTTCATTACCTATGGGACTAAACCTTTTCATTTTTGACTAATAAAAATGTTGTATCATTGTCCTTCAAGAAAGATACCAGCAGAGTTTTTTTCCCGCCGTTTTTTCAGAGGATTTACGTTTTGTAATGGTAGCAGATCAAAAAACCTGTTGTTGTTTGACATACGAAGTTTTATATACGTCGAAAAATAAGGAGTGCTCACTTCATATTTATAATTTATTATTATTTCTAAATGTGAGCCCATAATACAACGGCAGTTATTTTTAAACAAATTTGCATTAGGGATCGTATCGTTCATATGCGCAAATTTGACAACTGACATGAAACGACGTAATAAATTATACGTGTGTTATATAAAACAGGCAACGTGAACCGGTCCGCTTATGATGATCTTACAGCTACTCAATTGTATAGAGAATAAAATACAAGTATACTAATATTACGTAAACACAATGTGGAAAATTATTAATATTTATCGCTGCGTATATTCGCGGTGAATTAGCGACGGTTTAGAGAATAGTATTCACCAGAAAAATATTATTATTCACGTCCTATTAGACACAGACTAGAAGTAAGTACATTGATAACCATGGTTGGGAAAAGCAATGTTTTATTCGAGAATAAAAACTAAATCTACAATATATTACTAAAATATTTAAACAGCGCGAGAAGTTTTAAATTATGCATGATAGTGCCACAAAAATCCACTCTAGTCACCACCTATTCGTGGATGTTTATTAACATCGGACGCAGGCTAGAATATAGAGAAAGTGACGCGGAGATTTACAACATAACATGATTCTTCTCGTAGAAGTCAGAAACTCTGACCATGTGTTTATGAATATCAATCATGACACCTATTATGACACCTATACTAAAAGATGAGTCGCCATTTGCAAAGAATAAAGGACAACCATAACTAAACCTTTCATTTAAGACGCTACACGCGAGTAACGTCCGAAGTCCCTTCAAGCACGGTCCATATGCCACGCGGTTGATGTTAATGTTAAGCGTAGCAAAGACCTAGAAGTTGTGGTTAGTATTTATGCATAGTTGTCTAAAAATTGTATGTCATGTGTGTAATGTAATAGCGACGTAAGAGAAATACACTGCTCTATATCAGCCCGTGAGTGTCGCAGCATCATCGGCGGCAGAATTTTCCTGATAACAACTCGGAATACAAATCGCAACCCGCCTGTCAAGCTTGGCAACTATGGCAGATATGGCTTCTTATGACAATGACGATATCTATGAATATATGTCTATCATAAAAACCCAACGCCCCACTGTAATAACGGCCAGCATAGTCACACTAAAAAGAGGGGAAATCCCTCTGAATATTTTTCCGCCAATACACATAACGTAAGAAGAGACAATAAGGATAGCAGAGAAAATATTCTACTTTGTTTCATAATTAAGAAACAAAGTGATTGATGGAATATTTTCCGACAATTGTCGGAAATGTCAGTAATAACCAGTGACCGAAGAATTGCGGAATAACTATTTTCGGGGCTGCTATAGATAAAAATATTTATTGTCGTGAAACAACGACTAAGGTTCGAGTACTCGTACGAGTTCGGTACTGCGAAAGTCGATTCGCCTGCACGATCTTTTACATACGTGTTTATGAATTACTGTGTAAATAATAGTAAGTACTTACTTTTTTTTCACTAGTTTTTTTTTTACATTTACTTGTGTAGATACAAAAGGACCTCTGTTCATAGACGTTGTTTTCAGTTTAATAAATATCCATGAGTCATTCTAGATATATTTTTACTTATTTTAAACTTGGTTTGAACACAATAAGTTTTTTTTAAGTTTTCCAATGTAATTTGCCGAAAATTAGGCAATGACATTTGAAAAATCTAAATACTTATCATAAATTATGAAACACTTTAGTATTATAATACTATCACGATTAAGGGTGCAACATTAGCGTTAACAGATTTCATACTAGCCTGGGTATAGACGAGAGGTACACACACAGTGTCGTACCCGATTAGTGCTCCCAATCGCCTTCGTATGTCCGACAGCTCCACTAGCAGTGTTTGAACTATATGGTCGCTTGTGATTAAGCCTTCTTTGCGTGCCCTGTTAATTATATTTGTTGCCCACACCAGAGGCATCCAATATTTTGACATTGGGCTTTTCCCGTCCATTTTCTCGAACACTTTCCTTTCGCTCTCAAGCATAAGACCTGGAAAAAAAAAACATTACGGCTTCTCATTGTGCTATTTTGAATCGCTGTATGTACTGTGCACCTACCGGAGTCCACGACGTGCTGCCAAGTCGGGAACCTTCTTTTAACTCGAAGTGACACCCTTTGCAACGTGATGACGTATGCTAAGATAGCGTATCTGACTATGTTTCTTCTCATGAGTCTACCGGTCTCGTCCTGTAAACGATTATCGTAACATTTGTAATTATTTGAATATCCATATAAAATACGTATATATCCTATACAAAATATAAATAAAAAAGCGTGCCACTGATATCAATGTGTGTAGAAGTTAAATTCGCGAACTTCTGAGCAATTGCAAATATATTTTTTCGCATTAGCTCATTGTAAACAAGGAAACGCTCGCAAATAATAAAACAAGATAACATCGTTGCTAAGGATAAATAATAAAACAATGCTAGCGCATTGTCCATCCATATTCGCGGCAAAGCACCTTTTGTTTCAGACGACTTTATGTATTTTTTTTAAATAATCGTATTATTTAATACAACAATAGTTTTAGAGTAAGACTTACGTTGGTTAAATACAACACAAATAAATTAAAAATTACAGTTGATGAATTAAAATAGTTTCATTTTTATATCATCATCATCATCATTCATAATTACAGCTCTTCACAGGACCACTGTTGAACGTAGGCCTCCCCTAAGGAATGCCACAATGCAGGGTCTTGAGCCACCTGCATCCATCAACTTCTTGCATGTCTTACCAGGTGGTCACTCCATCTAATGGGGTCGCCATACACTTCGCCTCCGGTACAAGACTACTACTCGAGAACTTTTTTCCCCATGGGTTATCAGTTCTCCGAGCTATATGGCTGGCCCATTGTCACTTCAGCTTACTAATCCGTTGGGCTATGTCGGTCACTCTGGTTCTACTGCGGATATCCTCATTTCTAAGTTTATCACGCATAGAAACCCCGAGCACAACCCTCTTCATAGCTCGCTAAGCGACCTTGAGCTTTCTCATACGGCCAGCAGTGAAGGACCACGTCTAAATTCCATAAGTCATTACTGGCAACACGCACTGGCTTTGCAGTCAGTGCAGTACAGTCTCGTTTTCAGATTTTGAAATACACTGACGAGAAGATGTGTCGTAATTTCCCGAACGCTGCCCAGCCGAGTTGAATCCGTCGAATTACCTCTCGGCCGAAGTTGGACCTACTTAGTCTAATTATTTATTCCAGGTAAACATACTCGTCAACTACTTCGCGGTTAGTGCTCCCAACAACTAACCGCATAGGTTTGAGTGACATGGACGTTACACATGATCTTCGTTTTGTCCATGTTCATCTTAAGACCTACCCGTTGGGAGACACTATTGAGGTCATTGAGCATAGTGCTTAGATACTCCAGCGATTCTGCCACAAGGACTATCGTCGGCAAATAGAAGGTGAGTGATGTACTCGCCATTGATGTTAATACCGTATCATTTCCTATCCGTATCCTTTGAAAATGTCTTCCAATGGAGCGGTAAAGAGTTTCGGGATACAACATCACCCTGTCTTACTCCTCTCTGCAGTTGAATTGGTTTCATACTCCAGTTCTGTACTTGGATAGCCATCGTAGCCCTAAGACGTCCACGAGATGATATGGGGTAGTGGATATTCTTAAATAGCCGGTACACGGTATATAAAAAATATTTCTTCATATTAAAAAATATAGTCATAGAAAAGAGATTTTTTTATAGGATAGAGTGACAAACGAGCACACAGTCCATCTGATGGTAAGTAGTTGCTGCGGCCCATAGACATCTACATCTATTCTTGATTACAAATCAAAATGCAGATGCGTTGTCACCCGTGAGGACTAAGATGGAATGCCTCGTTTCCAGTAAAAAGAGTCTCCGGTTCTCTACACTCACCATACGAAACACAGCAACATTAAGCTACTATTTGATGCTGGTATTCTGTGAGAGCGTGGTCCTTCCCCATTCGAGTCGACCCATCCGTGCTACAACTATACTACTAATATAACTGCAGCATGGCTCTACCACGTATAAATTGATTGATTAAAGTAAATAAAAAAGACTACGTCTGAAAAATTCATATCAATGTAATTACCCACTACGAATAAAGTTGTTTCAAATCCGCTTAGTTAAATAATCATGCAAGAATTTATAACCTTGTTTTGGAATACTGTATTTTTCACACAGCTGTTCTAATAGAAATAATTACAAACAGAGACTGAGAGGGAATATGTGAAATTTTGTCAATAAGTACTGTAGATTTACTGTACATTTTAAGGATATTTTTATCTGAATATTTTAAAAGGTATCTAAGTCAAATGTAAAAAACATACTATATGTATGTTTAACAAAACTTATTAACATAACATTTAAAATTACAAATATATTTATTTAAATTAGAATAAAAGTCGTTCATAAATGCTGGGCACGCGAGAGTTCAAAATGGACGAATTTATACCACTTTGACTTTGATGTGGAAACCTAATGTGTGGTATTTCAACTATATTGTAGATACCTTATATCTACGTACAAAAATTACACATGGACAAACACCTAGGATAAATATTTAGTGGACCATACAAACATTAGATCTGTACGGTGTTCGAACTTTAGGCCAGCAGTACCGCAAACAAACGAAACTTTTAACGTCAAAACATTTTAATTGCACGAAAATATATTTCTTAATCATACCTTAAAATAATAGTTCAAGAGTATTTTAATGCTAATAATTCAAATAAGAATGGATTTTAATGAAATACTTGGACTAATGATTATATTATAAATGTGTCAGACAAATTATATAGTAGTGACCAGAGCAATTATATACATAACTAATTATTTAAATAGAACTCGATTTTGATAACATGTATGTTACAATACCTAGTGCTAGCTAGCCGTACCCCGCGACTTCGACCACGTGGAATTTATTACGTACGGATCTCTAATTAATTTTCTAAAATAAAACTAGGCGAAGTTACTCCTTGTAACATCAGCTATCTGCCAGTGAAAGTCCCGTCAAAATCTGTCAAACCATCTCGGGGATCCGAAACAGACAGACAAATATTTAAAAAAAAATGTTTTTTTTTATACATATATAAGTATCGTATAAGCTTTCAAATGCATTTAGTAGAAAGTTGTTATTTTAATATTATTTTAGATAGTTTAATTTTACAATTTAATTTACACACTTTTTACACACTTTTACTGGAAACGAGGCGTTCTAACTAAGTCTTCAGGGGTGACAACGCATCTGCATTTTGATTCTTAATCGAACGTAGATTTAAATGTTCATGGGCCACACCATCCACTTACCATTAGGTAAAACTGTTTTGTCACCCCATTTATAATTATAACCCTTTTTTAAATTCTAAAAACTTTCAATTCATTGCCATTCTTGAATAAATTTCCTTGGAGACCTAACCACGTTGTCATCTTAGCCAAAATTATTCCACATTTCCATCGATGATTTTATATTATACTTAATATAATCACAGAATAAATAATAGTACTAAGTATAATGTCGCTAACTTTTCGTTTTTTTACATTATATTGTAGTACGTTAACCATTTAACGTTCATTAAACGTTCAACGTAGTACTAAAAATAAAGCACCGTGTAGTGTAGTAGTAAGAATATCCACAGCCCCTATTATACCGTGGGTGTCGTAAGAGGCGATGGAGGGAAGGAAACATATCCGTCTAATAACGACTAAAACTAAAAACCTGCGATTGGAAACCCGCTTGCCAGGCGTGGCAAATATGGCAAATATCCCCCCAATGAGGCAAAATATGCGGTGGAATTTAACAGGTTGTAACAGGTAACTACTAATAAATAGACCAATATAGATAGAATATGAAAATAGACCAATAAGGACGCTACTATTATAACTGTATACCTGCAATCTATATCAATTATAACGAAAAAAGGGTCACTTAAAATGAAAAAGTTTTCAAGTAAGTCAACTGTGCATTGAAGTTTCAGATTAAAAAACTGAAAGAAATTTTTCCAAGTTATATTACTATATATACGCCGGCAATATACTATTGAGTTGTAATCGGCGAATAAACTTGGTAAAGTACTTGCTAGTTTATATCTATAACGATTGGCAGAGTTACTGTTAAACCTCGAATAGTTATGACAGCTGTAAAGTTGTTGTTTTTGTAAAACAAATACCTTATTATTACTATCGATAGAACTGTACTATACGTACTTTACGTATACGCAATACTTAATCTATACTCTTTGCCAGTACACGTGTAGTAAATTTTGTTTCTAGCAGCATAGAAAAAACAACATCGGCATTTTGATTTTTTTTGATTACTAATAAAAATAACTTAATAAAATCTTGAAATTCAATTCAAGAATAATACTGTAAATTCAACTATAAAGTATTATATTTAGCCACTGGTTGATATTTAAGAAGTTCAGATGACCGAACAGGGGTAAAAGTAGTTTTTGTTCGTCTCGTTGTTGATTTCGTGTAATAAAATCTATAGCTGATTTACACCTTATGCATAGTATAATAAAGTTGTAAACAGAAATCCTTCGGTTTGTGTATTCTATTTCATTTTAAAATTATTTGACGACGATAACACAAGCATTTACATATCTAGACTTTAACGGATTCAGGAATATTTTTCCATTCCTAGCACTAGCTACTATTAGCGTACAATAATAACGAATAATTAACACATTTACTGTCCGATTTTCAGACCAAATAGTAAGACCATAGCAATGAACTATATGTGGTACACAGAACATTGAATGGGTTAAGGTATTGGATCAAAATTTATACTAACAGACATAGATCCCAAATAGCAACAGGTAGTGTCCTGTTACCCCATTTTATTGCACCGCGGTCAGCGAGTGTTAAACATTAGTATAATCAAAAATTTACCTCGAGCAGAAGCTGTTTTAATTTTTTATGAAATGTCTTCATACTACTTATGCCTCGGCTAGACTAGACAGCGATAGCTTACATTTATTTAAAATCTATAGTGGGTTGCGAAGTAGCGATATCTATCCCATATTTGCGCCCGGCAAGAGTTCATTAAATGCATAAAGGGCATGTTACACAAAATTAGCACAATACTTAGTCGGGTCATAAGTTCTGTCAAACCCTTATTATTTAAAATGTTTGAATACTGGCTAGATGAACTTCACCGATTTTAAAAATATAACGTTTGCACTTGCCGAAAATAAAAAAGACATTAATTTTCATTCATTTACAAATATGGAGTGGTCGAAGAAAGAAGATTAGCGGTTATCGCGCTGCACCGCTATGGTTACGCGCCAAAAGAGATTTTCAATATTCTACAAAAATTGAAAATAACCCTACGATTTGTTTATCGCACCATCAAACGTTGTATTCGGATGAAATTTTTTTTCACATCGAAGAAAGTTATAATAAACAAAATGATTAGATGTATGCCCACAGTAGTGAAGAAGCCAGCACGCGCACGCATTCTGAGGGTTCAACGAGCACATTATCCTTCGTCACTCTGGTTTGGCTTGGAGTCTCATATTCAGGCTTAACTGAGGTGTTTTTCTGTGAAAAAGGTTTAAAAATCAGTCCTTAGGTGTACCAAAATACCGTTCTAACAAACACAGTGGAGCCTCTTTCTCAAACAATGTTATAAACAGACATTGGATATTTAAACAGGACTCTGCACCAGCTCATAGGGCACGAAGCACGCAAAACTGTTTGACCACCCATGAAATGACTTTATCGGACATGAAGACTGGCCCGCTTCTAGTCCAGATTTAACCCCACTGGATTATAAGATATGGCAACATTTGGAGGAGAAAGAATGCGCTAAAATGATAATTTGGAATCTCTCTGAGCATCTTTGGCTAAAGCAGCGGCAGAAATAAATATGAATGTGGTGCATGCTGCGATTGACGATTGGCCGCGTCGATATAGGGATATATGTATTCAAAATAGGGGGAGGGTATTTTGAATAATGTAAATAAATATGTATTCTATATTAAATAACCTTTCATTTCATATATAATTTCTATATAATTATCAAAAAGTGCATACATTAATTAAATAAAAAGTTTTGGACAGAACTTATGACCAGACTAAGTATGTGGACACTGCATGTAAACGAATGTTAGTGCTTAGACTATGGTTGTCACTTTCAAAACAAAGCATACCTACTATATTTTTATACATTATTTTGTTGAAAGAACGAAAGAAACACTTTGTTTTGACACGAACAAGAAATTGATGAATATAAAAAAGAACTTTGTACGTGTCAATGCCAAAAAAGATACAGTAGAATGTAGAAGGTCAGAATGGGTTGCAGTAAACCACAACGCTGATTTTTAGTGATGACCTATGGGCGTTTGAAGAATACTGTTCCAATATCTATTAAAATATGGAATGCTTTTACCAAATAAATAATTAAAAAATTAAGAATACCGCTACACTTGGAACTTTTGGTACACCAAACCAGGAGCTGTTAAGTAAGAAAATTTAAAAATTAAAATGTATTTAAATTATAGGATTAATAATAAAAATTATAAATAAAATTGTTGATGTATTTTTCGTCTAGAATATGTATAACTTATAAAATAACAAAAAAACAACTAATAATACGTATTATTATGTTAAAAATGCATTTTTTTATATGAATATTTCTGTCAATGTTAATCCCAGATGCTTTCGATACACTCTAATGGCATAAGATATCGAAGATAGATTTATTAATCGAGGATAGACGTAGATGTCTATGAATCACAGCAACCACTTATCACCAGGTGGACTGTGTGCTCGGATGTCACCCTTATCCTATAAAAAAACCCCTTAAAATGTCGAACGATAATCGTACACAATATATAATAGACTAAAGACCAGTCTAGCTAGTGCAACCATATCGGCTAGGTAAACGCAGTATGCCCATTGATGAGAGCTCGTTTGAGCAACTTCTTAAGAAATGCATACCTGTAGAATGTTTTTGCAGGCTTTTCTCTGGCAGCGAACTTAAAAAGAATCAAGAAGTAACTAAATCAGTATAAGTATACATGATGTAGGTATACTTCTGCCGTTTGCTCAATTTCTTTCTATAGTAGAAGTTAGTTTGTTAACAGACTAGGTGAGGAGATGAATATAGTAAGAACTATACACACAAGCAATGCTCTGATATGTTTTCATTGTGGTTTTCCTCCAAATCGATAATGAAATACGGTGACATCTCTTTAATAAACGAAAATAAAGCTATATTAAAATTCCACAATTATATACACAAACACAGAAACAACTATTCGACTTAATCTAAATCAAAAAAGCGTTACAATATGAAATTATGCATTTATCTGCATATTTTTATACTCGTATGACTTTTTATAGAAAATAGATCAAGATATACAAAAGCAAATACTGGCATCTAATAGCAAGAGTGATCACAAATGGATTGCATGTTTACTATTCTAATGAAAAAAAAATACATATACTAAGAGAGTAATTTATACATTTCGATTTTATTATTGGGTGAAAACAGTTTAAGTCACAGCCCAATGCTAAAATTGCTCTGAAAAATGCCTCTGATGCATTTTCCTGTCGCGGTATTTACTACTCTAATATATTGTCTGTAGATATGGTATACAAACAAGATGGCTACTATATGTTCCAAATCTATGTTGGCAGAAGTGAATGACAGGTAGGCCTATGGATGTAAAGGAGACCAGAGAGGCGTCATGATCGTGCTAAATTTAAATCCGTATTCTCTGTTTACACCTTTGGGTGACAGGTGTGAGTGTTTATGTCTAATAATCATTTACGAAATATCCAGGATGGCGACAAGAAGAATTAGGAAATAATGTGAGATTAAAGAAAATATATTCTTTTATAACTAATATATTAATAATTCTTTTAATACTATTATAACACGTAAATTATAAAACTGCAAAAGATTGAATCTTTTGTGTAGTGTTTTTATTTCTTAGTTTATAAAAACATCCATTACAAATAAAAGGTCGTCCGCTAATTAGCAGACATTATTTTTAAAGGACGTAGACTGTAAATAGGCACTCCTTGAGCAATTTATATGTAATATAAGTAAATGTAAGGTATATTTTTAAGGCTCTAATTGCTTTAATCATAATGAACATAATGCTCTATGCATGTTAACATTATTTTCTGATTTAATTATAATACATTTTGCTTTTATATTCGCTGGTAATATTAATTATAAATTTAATAATAACTACCGATATTTATAATATTTTTCAACTAACGAAACCATATATTATGTCGTTGCATAGGTATCTAGGTCAATTTATTAAAAGATGAGAAACAAAATAATCTGCTAGAATCTTATACAGGAAGCAGAAAGTAGAAGCATACGGACAGAATGATGTTGGCACGCGTAACAAGGCACCTCCACTGCCATTTAAATAGTTTGAAATCTATATGCAAGTATTCATAGGGGCCCGATAGCCGATAGGGTGACATGGACAGGGAGGCAAATGAGTTGACCGCTTTTGTCAATAACATTCAGTATTTACAGATACAAATATTGCCAGGGCAACCGCAACTGTTTCATAACAAATGAATATCAAGTTGGCTTTGACTATCAAGTAAAACGACCAGCAAATTACTACTGCACTTTGCATTTTATAAATCGCATATTTAATACTCGTACCATAATATAACTTAAAAGTTGTTATTTAAGAAAAGGTTAGTCATAAGACGTATTTTAAAAAAAATCTCAAGCATACTTTTCTAGCAATGTATATCTCATATATATTTTTTCGAAACATCACCCTGCAGGGCAGGCGGGTTCAACAGCACGGAGGTTGCAGACTACATCATCACTAACAACTAGGCGGTGAGACGCCATTTATGCCTAGAAGTTAGTCTGGGTAATTACCACCTTCCTACCTATCCCTACCATCAAATAGTAATTACCACCTTCCTACCTACCCCTACCACCAAATGGTAATTACCACCTTCCTACCTATCCCTACCACCAACCAACTGGACTAGTAAGTACGTTAGTCAGTTTAGTTTTATTTAAAAAAAATATTGGTCCTCAACATCGGAATATGAAATATAGAATGCTTCTTTCCGACAGAGTTCTTTCTTATCGACAGGATTCACTGGCGCTGCTAAGAGATGCATCTTCTATCGCATCTATCGCGGGGAGCGCTAGGTATTGTTGGGATTAATTCCAGCCGCCCGCCCAAAAGGGTATTTTCAAATAGTGTTTGAAATGAATTCTAGGGAAATTTATTATAAATAGATATATATGCCACATTTCGATTTAAAAAGACATAGAATTATATGTCTTTTTAAATCGAAATGTGGCATAAAAATAATTTTAATCTATTTTTATTTCAATTTTCGTGCCAAAACGCTAGCCAAGTCTAGCAAGTCAATCTATTTATTTAAAACATAAAACATTTTTAATATTGATATGGTCACAATAAGATGTTGTTATGTTAGCTAATTACGTAATAACTTAAACAGAAGGACCCTTAAGTAGGGACTGAATAAATTAACTTACATTAAGTATTACATGGATCTTACAACTTTTTACGATAGAAGAACTGAGTTGCGAGACTTGGTTTTTTTACAAGTTATGTTTTTGATGGCATAATATTTATAATGTATTTTTATGAATAGACATCAACATTTTAAATTTACTTCTTACAAAACCTATGAAAAAATATTATTAATAAGTATATTTAGATATTTTTTCCATGATTAAAAATACCCTATTTTACAATCGCATATCGCGACATAATTCTCGATACCATCTGAAGTTAATAATTGATATTACGCAGACGACTCAAGCTTGTTGCTTTATGTGCAAATGAACGGAAAACGAATTTTCTCAAAAAATGAGACTGAACCAACATATTTTTCACCTCCGTAAACCCACCCCATTTTTGCGAATTTCACTGACATGGTTAGAGCCGTTTTCGAGTACGCAATTACAAACAATAAATGCTCGTTTAAATTACAGAATACCTTCATAACCATTTTGATGTGATAAACATTATATATATGTCAACGGGATAATTATTTGATACTAAAGTAATTATAGACTCTGCTTAAGATTATAAACTGTGTGTTAAATTAGAAAGAAATTGATATTATAGTATATTACAGCAATTATTATATACGTAACATTAAATAAAAATAATAATTAAAATTATAATATTTACAATTAATACTAATTATACACAATATAAAAAAAAGAAACTATAATATAGAAAAACTAACACTAAAAATTTAAATAGTCAAAAAGTCCTACTCCTCGTGGTATAGTGCCAAGAACGCTGGCTGCGTTTCCTCGCTGAGTAGCTATACTTAGCCTTTGAACGAGGAAAGAAAGCCTTTGAGTGTACAAAATGTATCAATAACTACATTCAAATTATAATTATAATAAAGTAAAAATATTAAGGTAATACAAATGGCAAATCTTGTTAAGTACATAATAGTAACATTGGGTCAAAGGGGTCTTGATTATATGATCTTACTATTCGTATTATATAAGTTAACTATTTAGAGTAATAATAATTCGCGATGAATGTTCGTGGGGTACTACTTTACTTTATCCTTTGTGGGGTAGGCAGAGAGTATCGATCACCAAGAGACCGATCTTGACATACCACTTTCGCTTATTTTTCAGTTGATAGTTATTGTAGGCCTCATTTACAGTATTCATACAATCATATAGCCTCATTCAGTAGGGGTACTATACACAATGGTATTCGTTTTGTTTAGATTTAAATTTATGAAGTTACGCCTTTATACGTCTGACAGCTAGGCAAGAGCCGCCTCTCATATTCGATGGGAATATGGAGCATTTAACAATTCAATTCAGTTGTAATTAATGAAATCATTTAGTATATGTTAGGAAGTTTAAGATACCAAAATATTGTAGACAAAAACAATTTTATAATGATACAGAATATCAATTATAATTAGTCTCAAGAAATTCGTAATTTTATGTTCTTCATACTTGACTTATCATCACATAAGGCGTAAATGGAAAAAAATTTACCTGATCGAAAAATATCAACAATAAAGCTGCTAAACATGTGTTGAGTTAATAATTAACATTTCGTACATTATTAATTGAATGCCATTACATAATTATATCATTTACTGTAAGGTTTTATACCGATACATTTACATTATTTGTCGCATACAAACAGGTAAAATCTAAACTATTACTTCGTTTGGGTACATTGCATTTCCATGAGTAATTTCACTTATAAATAATAACGCAATTATGTAGCCGTGCTTAAGCGTTCAGTTTCGCATATTATTTTATAATCGCCGTCAGGTAATGTTTAGAAACTGACGCATCAGTTGTTTCGTAACACCGCAGCGCGGCGTTTCAATTATTTCACGTATCATGTACGACGTAACTATGGAAATTAATAGCCGTAAGAACGTAGCACTAATCGTTCTACGGCGAGTCGGCACACGGTAACTAGTGAACACAGTCGCGATGTGTTCATTTCAGTTTATACTTGTATGTGCAATGTGCATATTTTTTGAAAGTAGGCAAAATTAGTTTGTAGCTTACTTCAGTAAAATTTTAATCACATATTTCGCCGTTTTTTTAATAGGATAGGGTGACAAACGAGCACACAGTCCACGTGATGGTAAGTGGTTGCTGTGGCCCATAAACATCTGCATCTATCGTCGATTACGAATCAAAATGCAGATGAGTTGTCACACGTGAGGACTAAGATGGAATGCCTCGTTTCCAGTAAAAAGTGTCTCCGGTTCTCTACACTCGCCATACGAAACACAGCAGCATTAAGCTACTATTTCACGCTGGTATTCCGTGAGAGCGTGGTCCTTCCCCGGTCGAGCCAACCCATTCGTGCTACAACTATACTTCCAATATAACTGCAGCATGGCTCTACCACGTATATTACTACTCTGCACTCCCGTATGTGCATACGTTTTAAAAGCAAGTAATTTTAGTTTATACTACTGCTTACTTCACTAGAACTTTACTTGTGTGTACTTGTGTACTTTTGTTGTTATGATGAGACTACAAGGTAGCGCTAACGCTTGCTTTCTGTGAAGGAGTTTCACATATTTCTGCCTCCAAGCAACGGTAGACAAAGTGTGCACTCTACAGCTAAATGCGTGGTTTCAAGGGAAATATCTACAGTTACTGTATCATAGTTACAGGCTGAGGTGTACTCGTAGTGGCAAACAAGCAAACCGTGTAGTGGCGGTGTAAGAATATTCAATAATCCATATCACCCAGTGTCGTAAGAGGGGACAGAGGGTAAAACCATATGATGGGCAAAGCGTTTCTCTTATTAGAATTAGAAAATAAACAATTGTGGTTGCCCAACCTCCTACCAAGCGTGGCAACTATTGCAAATATACCACACGCCTGTGCCTATGAAGCACTCTATGGGTGTAGCCCATTTTCAGCATTGGACTGTGATTGGCAGTGATGACGATGATGAAGAGGCTAAGGTAAGCTATTCTCATTGAATTTCTCATTGAAAAACCACAAAGCCACAACCTTTTGGGTATCCATGGGCTTCAATAGCTGCTTATCATAAGGTGATTGTAAACTGTAGGCTCGTCAATGTACTCGTAGTATAAACAATAATGATGTTATCCCAAGCGATTCCAAACAATGCGACAAATATTTATTAATTGGAAGTGTTCTTGTGCTGTGTTCTAGCCTCTATAGTAAAGAGTTTGTTTGTCACTTTAATTAAAAAAAAGTTATTCAAATAAAATAAAATAAATCAAAGTATTCCAAACACAGTAAGGATTGTCAAATACTTAAACAACAACAAAAACGCATTTACCTACACGAGCATGAACAATCTACTTTTACTCTACCTACTTAATATCTATCTACCATTTACTTGGTTCAATCTTAAAGATACATTTACAATTTGTACAAACCATTTACTCTGCTAGGAATCAAACACAACTTACTAATCAGGCTTGTAATTAAATAACCAAGTACTGCTTCAGGCGCTGTGTAGCGAATTCAACCTCTAATAATCATTTCAAATATATAAGAAAATGAACCCAAAATATCGCCAAACAATCCCCTAACTATAACCGCATATTAATGACAAAACTGCGATAACAGATAGTATAGCATCTGGATGAATGGAGGTCCACCACTGTGCGATTTACCAGAAGCTCTCTTCCTCGCACACTCGACTACCATCAACGATTATTCCAGAACGATATGACTTAAGTACCACGTGGTAGAACCACGCTGCAGCTATATTTTGGTTGCAGCACGAAAGGGTCGGCTCGACCAGGAAAGGACCACGCTCTCACAGAATACCAGCGTGAAATAGTGTAGAGACCCGAAGACCCGTTTTACTCGAATCAAGGCATTCCGTCTTAGTCCTCATGGGTGAAAACGCATCTGCATTTTGACTCTTAATCGAATGTAGATGTCAGGGGCTACAGCCAGGCCTATGTTACTCTTACAATCTGCGTGAAATAATTACCTATAATCGCAATGTACCCAGGGTGAAACACGCAGTTGGGGCTAGCGCGTTTTAGGCGATTTAATGTTAGTTTTTAAGGCTGTTTACGTAAATAATTTTTTGTAAATACTTGTTGAAATAGTTTTTGTTTAGTGTTTAGTATATTTAATTGTAGGATATAATAGTTAAAAATTATTAATGTAATTTAAAAATTGTATATATATTACCCATTGTATATTATCTATTTGATAAATTTTAATCGCAAAACGTCGTTCCTACTAATGCTTCAGATATATCATTAGTTAATTTTTATTGTTAGATAGGTACTTACAGCAAAAAGAATTAAGTAATAATTTATCTAATATCTATGAACTTTATTACAAAATTTGAAATTTACTTCACTATCCAAGTATCTACTTACATACCTATACTTGTCTTTTGTATTTAAAATATTTTAAGTTATAATAACACAAAACACTGAAATTAAAACGTTGTTTACTAACAAAATTTTTAACTAAGTACAATACGATTACATTTCTCTTAGGAATCGTATTTCAAGTTTATTTGTTATTTACACTATCTAACTTTTTCATCCGAGCCAAGCATCGCGATTCCCAACGAATGACCTTGCAAGTTGCATGCGTTAGGCATCGCAGAACTCACATAGGTGCGAAAATATGGTCAGTCGTTTTTAGTCAGAATAGGTATTTCACCTTGGTAACTTAATTAACCTTTTGCAATGTATTTTGTTACTCTTTATTGACATCCCTTAGTAACAACGGAAAATCCGGCCTAACGTAAAAAGGGGAAAAGATGCAAAGTAATTCGGACACTCTCACGCATCGATAAAGTTTTATTTAGCTTGCGAGCGCAATTTATCTAATTAATAATAATTATGTAAGCTATTAAACGTCGGCAAGCAGTCAGCATCAAAGGACTGCAACTTCTGCACGTATTATTTATCCTGTACCACAGCTGCCACTTACCATCAGGTGGACTGTGTGCTCGTTTGTCGCCTTAATTCTATAAAAAGATATCATCAAGAAAACAGTCTACTCTTTTATAAAAGGCCGGCAACACACCTGCAATTCCCCTGGTGTTGCGGTTGTTAATGGTTGGCGGTAGTCACTAATGATTGCTGCTAGAAAGAGTTGTTTGAAATGATTTGTACAAATAGAAATATAATCCATCATTTTTAAACTGTGTCCCGGTCTAAATGGTATAGAAACCCAGTTTAATTAGAGGAGTAAGAGATTGCACTATCCTACTTTATCCCGTGGACGTCGTAAGAGGTGACAAATGGAAGTAAAACAGGAAATGGGCGGAAGCATCCATGAAGCATTATTCTGAATTAATCAACCCGCTTGCAAGCTTGGCGTGGCTACTGTGAAAAATATGCCAAATAAGCCATTGTGCGGCAATAGACTTTTTATAAGCTGTAATGATGTTGCTTATGAATTTCGTTTTATATTTAAGCTAAACACTATTGCCAGATGGAGCCGTGGTAGCTCAGATGGTTAACGCTCGCTGTAAATATAACAGAACGCGAGTAACCCTGGTTCGATCCCCGCCGGCACCAATGAAATTGTTAATTGCAATTTTAAGTGCTGATATACCACGTGCTCGGTGGTGAAGGAAAACTCACGATGTTTTCCTTGGAATCCTGCATGTCTGAAGAATAAAAAAAAATATTTCGAAGACATGTGAAGTTCGCCAACACGTATTGGGGCAGCGCGGCGGACATTTCATTGCCCTAAAAAATCCTCTCAGAAATGAGCGGAGGCCTGTGCCCAGCAGTGGCACGTGTACAGGCTGTAAGTTTAACTATTGCCAGCCAAGTAAACACTAATATGTAATATTAAAACCTGTTAGCGACTCCTAAGTCGTGGATATAATTACATTTGTGAAATGGGACTAAAGTTAAATGTTGTTCAATGACTAATAGTTTTCCACTTCAGTCACTTTTTAAACAGAACGAATGATGAATAATGAATAATAAAACTGTGTATATCACAATACTATGATATGACCGATGACCGTGCTGGCTTTGTAGTAAAAAGTATATTTACCGAGGCAGTTGTATCGCTGACGGATGTTTACCTCAGTGGCACTCAATTGTTCTTTCCGAGGCGTGAAAAGAGAAGACAAAAGGTAGATATTTATCAATTTACTTCACCTCCACAACGATTCTCAGTTTCAAGTTTCCGTTGTCAGTTGCCAGTTGAATAACATTGACTTATGTACTACAGCGGTCTTAATTAAATAAAATCAATGAGGTGATTTTAATCGAGTTCGACAAACACGAAGGTTCTGTATACGACGTATGTTGTTTTTTATATACATATACTCGTATGTACATCCGTTTCTTGAAAACCACCGAACTGATTCAAATGACTGTTTTTATTTAATAGATTATGCTTTAGGTGTGCTTAAATAAAAATTTAAAGAAAAAAAAACCGTCCCTAATAGTGTGAAATAGGGAATGAATAATTTAATGCAATAATTTAGGCGATATTCTAGTTTTTACTATTGCCATTATCTTTATATATATAAATTACGTGTCACGTTGTTTGTTCGCGTTGGACTCCTAAACTACTTAACCGATTTTGATCAAATTTGCACACCGTGTGCAGTTCGGTTCAACTTGAGAGATAGGATAGTTTTTTTGCCCATGTGACCCACAATTTTTTTGCGAATTTAAGGATTTTTAATAAGACATGACAAAGGGTCATCGAAAAGGGCAGGACAAGTCTGCCTGGCAAGCTAGTAGTCTATAGAAATTCACTGCCGAACACAGAACATAGAAAGCCTTTTCTACGAAGGAGGGGATAGGGGATTACGTCATAGCTGTCAAACTTGGCGAGGTTGACAACTGCAATTATTATTATTGAATTGCTAAGAGGGCAAGGATGTTGCCCATGTTCTGTTTCATGTCCCCTTAGTTGCCTTCGGCACTCACAACTCGACGCACGGTTTAATAAATCCATAGACTCTGCATTGATTAAAATCCATCCAACGGTTGGGATGCTTCGAAGGTATAAAGAAAAGACCTATAGCTGAAGCTCAATGGATATTAAAATGTTTTAATATGAATTTCGTTACTGTTTCGGTATTATACCTATTGTATTTGTCAATATTCATTATTATTATTCTAAAATGCTATCGCTTTGAATATACGAGTATGATTTTCTTTAGAAAGTTATGAGGAAAACAGGCTTATTTATTTTAATAGACTCTGTTTAATCTGTAGACCTAAGAATATGACTTTTTTGTTCTGTGTAAATATTGTGTACTAGCGATCCACCCCGGCTTTGCACGGCTGATTTCCGAATCTCGACAACAGCGCCATGTACTGGATCCAACTGAACTTTTAACAATCCAGGGCACCACTCGAATACACACAAAAATTCATTAAAATCGGTCGAGCCATTTTCGAGTTTTTGCAAAACTACAGAGCAACAACTGATTTTTATAGTAGAGCTTAAGTGTCCTATGATGAGTGGATCTAAAGTTGCTTCAAACAAAAATTCACTCTAAATGTAATAACGTTAGTCTATGATAATTTCAACACATTCAAACTGATGATATAAGAGTATAAAATAGCTATATATGATAGGGTTTTGGAGCTGGGAAGGGATAACTATGCTTCGAAATATTATATTTTTGTTGCTTATAGACATGCTCAGATATGGCACAATTTATTGACGATGTTTTTTTGCGCACCCATGCACGTTGCACGTGTCAGCACTTAGAATTGCAACTAATGATTTCAATGGAGGTTTGTTCGCTTACTATAAAACTTAGGCGAGCGCTTATCCCTTAAGTTTTCACGACTCTCCAGATTAACAAACGAGGGCCTGAGTGTGGTCGAGATTAAGTTTGATAATTTTATATCAGTGAAAGTAATTAAAATAAATAATGGTTTTGAAAAATCCGCATTTATATTATACAAATGTAAATGAAATGTTTTCGGTTGCAGAGGTTTTTGTTACACCCTAATTTCTTCTTTATAGATAAGTATCTTATTTAAAAAAAAATGGTTTTGACAACATCCGCATTTATATTATACAAATGTAAATGAAATGTTTTCGGTTACAAAGGTTTTTGTTACACCCTAATTTCTTCTTTATAGATAAGTATCTTATTTAAAAAGTGCTGACTGCGCTCTTTCCCATTCAATATATTTTTGGAATAAAAGATTAATATCTTCTATCACGTCGCTACCCTGTCATCTCTAGGAGCTTGTCAAATTTCATTTAAAACCATTGTCTTCTGTCTTTTCAATCAAGCAACTCAAGTACTGTAGGTACCTATTGAAAAGGAATTATTAAATTGTGGACACAAACACGTATAATATAACTCATTGGAGTCAATTCCCACAATATATTTAATTATTAGCTCTTTTCTAAGATCCAATAGATGGCGCTGTAATAAAATAAGTAAAAAAAAACTTACAATATTTATGGATCAAAATGACTGATATTAAAAATATTGATTTTATGAACATTAAGTGTCAAAAAAAGAAAATTACACAATCAGCAGGAAGTCCAGCGAGGCGAGAATTTAACAATAATTTACTATATAATCTGTATATATAAAGATCAATTTGTGTCCGTTAATCGCGCTAAAACTCAAAAAAGGCTCGACTGATTTTTAAGAAATTTATTGTGCTGTTTCAATGGGTCTCTAGATGGTTTAGATTCAGATTTGGACCCGGAAGGTGGCGATGTTTTCGAGATTGAATCGATGTACTGAAATCTGAAATGAATGAAAATCAATCAATCTACTTGTCAAACGTGAAGATTAAAGCAAATCCTTCCAACAACAGGAGATATCCATGTCTAGCAATGGACTTTAACGGGCTGATAGAGACATAAAAGAGACTATACAGTATACAGGGATAGGTACATATTTATATGAGTTTTTTTAATCGTTACCTCAAAATTAGGATTTTTTTCTGCATCGTAAGGACATTTTATATACATAAATTTCTCAAGGCCAAATATCCAGACCCGTAAAAATTATTTGTAGGCCATACAAATACTTATTCTGTGCGGGATTCGAACGCGCAGCCCTTACCGCTGCAGCTCATTGCTACTGCGCCACGGAGCCGTCAAACTTGACTTTAGCTTCATTTCTTGTTAGCTAATTAAATAGTTAATTTTTTTTATAGTATAGGGTGACAAACAAACACACAGTCAACCTGATGGTAAGTGGTTGCTGTGGCCCAGACATCTACATCTATCCTCGACTACGAATCAAAATGCAGATGCGTTGTCGCCCGTGAGGACTGAGATGGAATGCCTTGTTTCCAGTAAAAAGGGTCTCCGGTTCTCTACACTCACCATACGAAACACAGCAGCATTAAGCTACTATTTCACGCTGGTATTCTGTGAGAGCGTGGTACTTCCCCGGTCGAGCGGACCCATTCGTGCTACAACTATACTACAATATATTTGTGCAGCATGGCTCTACCACGTAAAAAACTAAATAAATACTAATATTGTTTATAACGTGTGTAAACTTTACATTAGCAACAAAACATACCTATACATAAAAACAGAACTTAAAGAAAGTAAAGGCAGACTTTAAAGAACTAAATAAGATATGTTATTCACATAACAGTCAATGTCGAGAAATTATTCGTGCGAAGCCGGGGCGAATCGCTAGTATTTTATACAAGTTAAGTATGAAAATACATATTTAGAAACAACTTGGTAACGACCACCTCATTTCGAGGGGTTATTATTAATCAGTTATTATTAATCAATAATTGGCCCTACACATTTGAGTTATTAATATACAGAATATACATCACTGTTTTAATATAAATTTTTTTATTTTTGTGTTTTATTAGGCTAAAGACATATAACTCCTTGATAAGTGAAACTTATCGCGCCATATTCTGAGAAGGGCAAAGCAACGTTTTGAGCTAGCTAGGCTGCGGAGTTGCGAGACCGTAGAGTCCCGCATGAAGTGAAAAATACCGATCTATATATGCCTCGCGCTCGCTCCTACAGCTACCACATGCTTGTCTGGCAAGGGATTGGAACTATCACAAATTTCTTGCTAATGAGGAAACAACATTTACTTGTTACCCAAGTATAATATATAAAAATCAGCTTTTATACTATAACGTAAGTAAAATTATAATTTCATGAACATTAAGGGTATAAGGGAACAGAACATACATCACTGTTTAAATAAATCTATTTTTATTTTTGTGTACATATGCATTAAACTTTCGTGAATGTACTGAAAGCTGAGAAACTAAAGAGATATATTTATTGCTTTAAAATTTTGTCTAAGATACTCCTTGATCCTCGACGAGTGAAGCTCATCGCGCCATATTCCGAGAAGGGCAAAACAACGTCTTTTGAGCTAGCTAGTATTTTATATGGTTTACATTAGGAGAGGGCATGGAATAACTGTGGTTAAGCGTCTGGCTGCGGAGTTGCGAGGCCGCAGACTCCCGCATGAAGTGAAAAATTATCGAAGCTTACCGAAATATTTAGGCCGGGTCTGAATGTGTGCCATATGCAGTTTGTGTACGACGCCACCACGCGAATCATAAAACCGATAAAAATAAATGGTTCTAATGATTATTTCGTAAAATGTAGGATATATAATGTATTATAGGACTTTGAATCTCATTTGTACAAATATGTGTTTCTTTAAATTATAAATATAATTTGCCTTAATTAAATGTATTTGTAGACCCTTATTAGTTACGTAATTTAATCATGCAGTATGCGTATTGATTAAAGAGATTATTATTATTTTTTATAAGCCCGTAGAAGTCCTTTGCTGGACAGCCTCTCCCGAAAGGATTAATCGTTACGCTTGACAACCGTATCGACTTATCGACGATCACAGTAAACAGATTGGACTCCGGTCCAAATGGTAAATACACTAACTAAAAAAAGGTATTATTTTTAATCTATGTCGAATAAAAAATATTCTGTTCTATTCTATCCTGGCCAAAACACTCTAAGTAATGAGAGGGTATCTATGTCTCAACTTGAGACTTATTTAGGCTATTGAAATAATTATAAACAATTTTTTATTAATTTAACTAGCTTTCCTATTCTCCCAAAAACTAACATGAGTATGTACGAGTATATATTCATTTTAATTGCTCACAAGTATTTGAGGAAAAGTACTGTGAATAAATTTTACCAAGAGGCAAATTTGTGTCACTTGTTCACAACAATAATAAATAATATTATAGAGATGGGCCGAATATTCGTTTCATATTCGGTAATCGGTATTCGGCATATACGGCAGCATTGACGAATATTCGTATTCGGCTGAATATTCGGCTAAATCACCGAACATTCATTAAAGTGGTACTCAAAGTACTGTCATGCAAGTTTTTATACAAATTAAACTAAGAAATTTGATGCTCCTGCGTAAATCCTCGTAGACCTTAGGACCTTGGAGAATAAAACTAATAAAACCATCATAATGTACTTTGATTTGACGACAAATTTTTGAGTGCCATTAACTCCATACATGGTAAATCAAGGAATGTACATAAATATAAAAAATATATTTTTATACGTGGTAGAGCCATGCTGCAGTAATATTAGAAGTATAGTTGTAGCACGAATGGGTCGGCTCGACCGGGGAAGGACCACGCTCTCACAGAATACCAGCGTGAAATAGTAGCTTAATGCTGCTGTGTTTCGTATGGTGAGTGTAGATAACCGGAGACCCTTTTTACTGGAAATGAGGCATTCCATCTTAGTCCTCACGGGTGACAACGCGTCTGCTTTTTGATTCGTAATCGAGGATAGATGTAGATGTCTACGGGCCACAGCAACCACTTACCATCAGGTGGACTGTGTGCTCGTTTGTCACCCTATCCTATATATATATATATATATATATATATATATATATATATATATATATATATATATATATATATATATATATATATATATAATTTAACATAATATACTGATGAAACTAATATATATTATTAAATGTTTGTTTGCAGGTAGGATGTCTTAATTTTTCAGTTTATATTTTTTTTAATTTAAAATATTTAAAAAATCATCAGCTTGTTAATTTTCGAAAGGAATCAACTGTATGATTTTAAAGATATAAAAAAAATTAAGTAATTTATCTAAATCATTATTTCTTGCTGGCTCTTCCCAGAACAGAGCTATTTTCTTAACCAGCGAAAAAACAAAATCACTTACAATAAATATACATTAAGACATTAAGAAATCTTTTAATGTATGCATTGATTAAGTCCTGCTTGACAATTTGACAATTCTAGTGGTGTCAGCGGCGGTCGAGCCCAGATTTTTATCATAGTAATTAAGTTTTTTTTTGTAAAACTTTACCCCAACACTATGATTTTAGTTCGAATAGCACATTTAACAATTATTTGTAGGCCATACTAATACTTGCTCCGTGCAGGATTCGAACCCGCGGCCATCAGCGCTGCAACTGATTGCTAAGCCACTGCATCTAATATAACTAGCTGTTACCCGCGACTATGTTCGCGTGGAATTTATTACGATTGGATTTCATGGGTTTTAACTTTTAATGTCTTTACGCAAAATTCTAACTCTTTTTCTAAAATAAAAGTAGCGTAAGTTACTCCTTAAGGCATCAGCAATCTGCCAGTGAAAGTTACATCAAGGAGACAGACATCAATTTAAAAAAAATTTGTTATAAGTACCATATATACTTCTATTTGCATTTAGTTAAAAGCTGTTTTATGTGACAGACACTTCAATTGTATGTATTTGTATCGATGATGTTTATTCTAACTGCTAAGCATATTCCTCCCCATAGTTTCCGTCGTTGGGGATATTTGCCATAGTTGCCATGCTTGGTGAACGGGTTGGCAACCGCAGTATCAAGGAAATGTTGCTGCCTATCTCCAGTTTTATTTCTTTCTGTCGCATTTTACGAGACCTACGGGGGATAATTGTGGTAGTTAATTATCTAATGGACGCCACACTCGGTCAGTTCAACTGATCATTCCAACTGATCAATTCAAACTAAAACTGTTTATATTTTTTTAAATATCGTATTCTCGATATATCGATATAAAACTCCGATATTGATATATTTACAATTATCGATATGTCAAAAATCTAATATTTAAAAAAATATCAACAGTTTTAGTTTGAACTGATCAGTTGGAATGATCAGTTGAATTGACCGTGTGTGGCGACCATTACGGCCTCTACAAGCGTAGACAAAATTATATAGTTTTTCCTAAACAATATTAAATATATCTGTAAAAAAGTTAAATTATAAAATCTGTTACTACTATATTAAAAAGCAGAATTAATAAATAATGAGCAATAGAATATTATGCTTTTCGTTTTAAACTATAACACTTTGTTTTATCGATAACATCGAAGAACTTAGGTTGCGAAAAATAATCAATTGACTAAATTTCTTTACTTTATTGCGGTCAAGGTAATACTAGCCTGCAGAAAATTAAACTTAGTCACGAAACGATAGATGTAGGTAATCAAAAGACATCTTTTAATTTCTTTAAGAGAAATAATACATATCAAGCAATTTCTTTCTTTTCCATATCAGTTCATAGAAGTATACAGCTGGTTATGGACTCTTGTTGTCCAAACAAAAACCTACTTATTTGCATCAATCGCCTTGTTACTAAATGCTCAACTAACGAGCTTGAATGCAAAAGTAGAAGTTATCGAAAATAAATATATTAAAAACTATGTAAGTTATGTAGTTATGAAAATATTGAATACGGAATTTTTCTAACTACATAGGATAATAATAAATATAAATTTATTTATTGATTAAAATATTTATTTATTTATTTCATATTTATACTCGTATAAGTACACAAAGTTGAAGCCCTGACCCCCGAACTAACAATACCTGTGTGTCGGGATTCAGTTCCTTCCCATATCCACAAAGCTATAGTTACAAAATGGCTCATCACAAATCAGAACAAGGTAGCAAAATAAATAAGACTTTTACAAATGAAATAATAATAAATAATAGAAATATGCATGTGATGTGTGATGTTCTTTGAGTAATCAATACTCAAAGGTTATGTACATAATAAGATGCATACAAATGTGTGTTTATAAGGGTAAGTGTATGTATGTGTGTTTTTATTCAATAGTTTTTTTTAATAAGTATCGACTTGTATTATTTAGTGATATTTAATAGATTTTCCATTTCGTTGTATGGAAATATCTATTTTTATATTATAAATTATAATGCTTTTGCAAGGATTTAATCATTATTTGAATGCACTAAACAGTTTTAAAAAAATAGCAATGAAGTTTATTATATATATACAGGTACACACAACATAAACGCACGGCGCTCAAATTCTAGGTCAACTAGTGAGAAGCTGGCGAGAAACACTAAAGCTTCCGTGTTATTTAATCTGTAAACATATTCTAAACAAGACAAGATTATTCAAAAATAACATGAAGTGAATCTTACAATTCGTCCCTACCTTTCCTTGCCCAGAAGCTGGACGCTCTTATAAAATTTCTTAGTACACGAACAACCCCAGTTCGGTCCTCACGGCAGCACAGGCATTTGTTAATCGTATTAACCGATAGCGACATGCACTTTCCAATTCACGGTTTTTCGAGGTTTATGGCCGGCCTATTGCCACATTCTAGCTTACTAATCCGGTGAGTTGTGTCGGTTGCCCTGGCTCTACCGAGGATATCTTCATTACATACGCAGGATAACTCTGAACGAAACTATGAAACGGTTGAACCATTTTCAAGGATTTTTATTTTAATAAACACTAGCGACTGCTCCGGCTTCGCACGGGTGGTATCTGGATTCTACAACAACGGCACCTACCGGGTCCAGCTATGTTTATAAAAGACTAGCGATCTGCTCTGGCTTCGCACGGGTGATATCTGGATTCTACAACAGTACCACCTACCAGGTCCAACTATGCCTATAACCTTCACGGAAGCGCAAGTAATATCTTAACAAAGTTTTACCACAATCTGATGAACGATATGGAAGAGCATATAATACGAACCATAAAAATTAATTTGTATGTATATATAGGCAGTATAATATAGGCCTCCTATACTTCAGGGTTCAGGGTGGCAAAACAGAGGACGAAGTTTGTAACGTTTCATTTAGACGATGTTTGTGACATCCTTATGCCCAAATCACACAAAACTATCAATTTAAGTCAAAGTGATTGTGACATCACGAGACTTAACGGCGTCTTAAAGTTGAGAAGCGGCTGAGTATTTGGGTAAAAGTCTACTCATGAGGGTAAAAAAAGAGAACCGATTTCTAAAACAAAAAATAATTTTACATAATAGCCTCTGAAGTCAGGTTTTTAATTGTTCGATAGGTACACGTTTTTAGGTTGTCGCTGGAGGGCCTCGTTACTGTAGTGTATCAAATATGTTTTTTGACGCCCGACATAAATATTTTTCCACTTTAATTAGCAAAATTCTTTTATTCGCTTATTAGTAGGAGCTTTTTAATGTAATTAGCGAGATGTATGAGAGCGATAATGTATTTTTGATGTGTCGGACAGGCACCAATTCATCTATCTTTTCAAATGATTAACTTCTTTTACTGACATTGATTTTAAATCTTTCTTTTGTATCTAAAGACAAATTATGTACTACATGGCCTGCGATAAAGGATTTTATAACAGAAACAACTTTTGCACAAATATAAACATGCGCACAATTTCATAGTAATTACATATACATAATAAAACACAATATTCTTATGAGAACAATTCGATCGTAAAAAATAATAACGTACAGCGCTTCGCAGAGGCGGTGAGTTTTTTTTAACACAAATAATATTCAAGGCCGCAATAAATAATTATTGCAACAATTATTTTTATAATTAATTCCGTTATTTAAATATATTACCTTGTCTATGTTTCCAGTTCACTATTTAGTATAGCTGAGAAATTCACGGCAGTCTTATCGCCACCTAAAAGAATTTAACTTTTGGAAAAATGAAAATTTATATTTAATTGTTCGCAGTGTGTAACATTTGAAAATTCTTATCTTACACGCAAAGATATTTAAATGCAGCAAAATGCCAATCATAATTAAGTTTTTGTACCTAACCGCAAACGTGCAGTAATAAATTGAGCGCACAAATTATAGTCCCTGGGTAAATAATTCAGGACCGAAGTGCTTAATATTTCAACGTAGCGTGGAATTGACATAAATCGTATGTTGGATAAAATCTTTCAGTATAATGAATTAGTATATATCTGTGTAAACTGATAAAAATTGTTTTCTGTATCAGAGCGTAATAAAAAAACATATTTGTAATGGATTTTTTTAAACCTATGTTATCATATCTAAAACAAGTACTTTTTATTTTTAACGGTGATACATTGTCATGGGTCTATGACAATATCACAGTCAATGTTCTTAGACTGTGACAATATTTTAGTAAATATAATATACTATACTATAATATACACTATCAAATGGTATTTTGATTGAAGAAACTCTGTGGCTATATTAAAATATATACGTTTCAAGTGTGTTCAATAAACAGTGGGATTATTCTGTTTGCACTATAACATAATAATAAAAAAAATAGGTAACTGTAACCAACAAGTGTACAGAAAGGTCACGGTCGCTCGCAGAAGCTGTAGTAAAAGATATTTCGCAGATGCAGCGTGCAGTATAGTTGTAAGGAAAATCTTAACAGCGCGACGTGGCGTTTGTATTATTCGCAAGCAGACAACTTTTGTACATAAAGTAAATGAATACGTATATTGATAAATATTAACAGGTTATCAAAATTCATAGAAAAATATGTGTTAAGTAGGTATCTGAAAATACCCATTATTTGAGTATTGCATAGGAAATGGGTGAAAGATTTTCTGGGCGTCTATATACTTACAAAATTATCTACATGCATTCTTCGAATCTGTAGAATCTTTGGTTTATGCACTTGTACGTGCAAATAGTTTTCGTATAGGAAATTATTAAACGAATGAATAAAAAAATATTGATTCATACTCATAACGATATTCTAGAATACTGACTTGGCAGCATTATATTATTTTGGCGATAAAAATAACGGGCTGCCTGCTAATGTTGAACCACTAGGTTGACCACGACATGGTGAGAGTTGCAGGAAGTCGATGGATGCAGGTGGTGTTGGCTTAAGGCCGTGCTTTGTGGTTTTACATGAGAAGCATATGCTCAGCAGTGGATTTGAGATGAGCTTTGATGATGATGATGATACTAATGTTGATTCATAAGAAGTTTAAAACGAGCTGCAAAACAATTATTGCATAATATATACATAGGTACTAAAAATTTAAAAGAACTGTGCAACTAATACAAAAACTGAGTTAGTGCAACTACGAAAAGTCGAGAACATTTATGTAATTAAAAAAATATACACTGACCTACGTTCTGAACTTAATTGCCTATACCCAAAACTAAATTTAGTTTTAAGTTTAGGCTAATGCTGTTAGGATATTTCTTGGTGAGGTTTCACTTTATTAATCACCTCATTTTAAGTATTATACAGCTCAGTTTAAATAAAAGATACCCACATGTTCAATCTAACGCGAAACATTGTTAAACAAACAGAATTAGGTCGCTCAAACTATATCAGGCAGCTCGTTTCAACTAAATGGTAAATAAAATTAACGTTTATTTGTCAATGTTTCAGGTCTTTGTTACTTTGCTTACAACCAGTCGTTCACATTTTTTTTCACACAGTATTTTGATGACCATTATTATTTTTGAAACCTTGAATTGGACTTTAGCATTGCTCGTTTGACTTGCCTTTTTGTATTACTGGATATGTTATTATTGACGTCTTATTATTCATCCACGAAAAATAGATAAAATAAACTTTCATCTGTACTTGCATCGTTCATTAATTTTATGATATCAGAATTTAAAATAATACCAATATACGAGGGACGTTCAACAAAAAGTGAGAATGGGATTGAAAAAGAATCTAAGAGGAAAGAGAAAAATTAAAATTAAAAATTATAAAAACGTAGTCGCTGCAATACAGTATTTGGGGGGCTAAGGAAAACAGATCTTTAGGAAGAAAATTTAATAAAATTTTTAGCTTAGTCATTGAATAAGACATTTCAACAATACTACGCCAAAAGATGATTATGTCTAACAATAAAATAACATTGAATAAGAAATAACTGCTGCAAACACATTGTCAACTTTTATTAAAACCACTGGCAATAATAAAAATCATTAACTGGCTATGTAATTTTAATATGATATAATTATTAATTATATGGTTATGACTATATGAAATATCAAAATTATTTTAATAGTATGCCAGTTAAAATGATCGGAAAATAAATTAATAATTGTATGTAATACTTGTCTTGTCTTTACTTTACTAACCGCTCCAGGTATCCCCGCCGAGATGAAGAGGGCGAGTGTGTCTGGCCAGGGTAGTAGTTTGTACTGCTCCCACCATCGTTTCACCACCAGGCTTACGTAGAAGCCCAACACGAACGACATCGGTATGGACTCACTCTGGGCACCGAAGTACTGCCGAACTTTCTCGAATATCCTGAAACATTAACGACATCAATGCTCTCGATTATACCTAAATGTGTTATCGTAGCAGCATTGTTCGCATGAACGTTATTTATTTTATGCGGAAAGCCTATTATGGAAGGCCGCACAAGAATGTAAGGCGTTATGTAATTATGGTGCAATTCCTTAGGAGAGTATACGCAATGTTCATCATTATGCGGAAGAATTATGACCATATCATAAAAAACTATAATTATGAAAATATTTGAAAAAAGAAAAACATTAGCTACTTTGCAATTAACCAATAACTACAAAGCTGATAAATTCATCTTCTTCTTGAATAACCCTTAAAAATCCACTGACGAATATGGAAAGGAATGTTATCGAACTATTTTAACCCAAAACCCGAAATTTTTCCATTATAATATAACATCATTAAAGAGTTACAAAACTAAATGAATATTTATTTAAATGAAATGCGTAAGGTAAGGATACACTGTAACTTCTGTATTAGGAGAGGTTCTTTGTTGTAAAAGCAGGCAAAAGTATAAAATATATATTTTACAAAACAATACTCGACATCTCTGCTCTTGATAATAATATCAGTTTTAATTTTTTTTGTCAAAGTAAAGGTCAAATGTACACCCCAGCCTTTGAAAAAAATTTAATGGAAGAGAAGTAGCCTTCGTTATATATATTTTGCCTTATTTAAATAAACATGACCGACGACTTTATTGGCCGGTACCGAGGGGTAGTCATTTAAGGATACTCGATTTTTAATACAAGACGACTGCGAAATTTCCTTATTTGAAAATGTATACATTACCAGCCAGTATTCTTTTATTGACCTACAGTTTTTAGAACAGTGCATATTTTAAAACTAGACGTGTAGGATAACTGGACTATTTAATACAATGGACAGTTTGGGCACAGATTATTATGTTGATCTAGTTAATAACTAGCACGGATTAATATGATTTAGGTTGCTACGCATGTCACTTAGTACTTTAGATTAAGTCTGTGGGTAATATAACAAGAGACAAATTATTTATCATTCTTTCATTTTTTCTACCAGTTTAAAGAGAAAACAAAGGAGTAACTAGATAACTACTGTTTAAATTATTGTTTTTTCATCAATTTTCCATTATAGTCTTTATAAATGTCAACAATAAGTCTAAAAAAAACTTTAAGGCTACTTAAAGGGAAAGGCAAAATAGGCACAGGTTGTACAAATAATACGAAAGTAAATTAAGAGACGAAATATTCAAATAGGTAAATTTATTCCTTGCGGTTTGTTACAAAACCTATAGCCTTGGTAGTGATGTATTTAAAATCAAAACTTCCTACAAAAAACCTAAACTAGAAGGCTAATATGTAAAAACAATTTTAATTAAAAGTTCCGGCAGTCATAACCTTTTGAATCAACAAAAAATTTAATTGTACGAATTTTAAAAAGTGTAAAATTAAATAATGCTTATTTAGAAGTAAAGAACTATTAAGCATTTAATGGAATTGGATGACATGAGTTCTTAGTCGCTTATTCACTGAATTTCAAAGGTATGCTGATGGAACATTTTTACATGTTTTACCACGAATTATGACACTAATAATTCTTATTGAAAGTAATTTGTTACTTTTACCACTGGCTCGTAAAAAACCTCCGTCCTGGGAAGAACCAGCAAAACACAGCGGAATTTTTTAAAAGTAAATTACTTTATCCTCCTCACTCCTGATCCTGACCACCTCATTACTTGGAGTTATTATCAACCATGTATTCACTTGTATTATAATAACCATTTTTATACAGTTTTTGTTTAATAAAATATTATTTAAACTTAGTAATGATGATAATTTTCTGGGACTTTGTTGTAGTAACGTATTGCCATTGCCCCATGAATAAATTACTGAGACTGTTGAGTTGAGAAACTGGTATCACTAGTTTAAATGTAGATTATTACCGTTAAACCAATACACTGATTTTGATATAGCGTTATTTATTTTGTCACATTTAAATGATCGACGTTTAATTTTAAAATTTAGGAAATATCAGCAATTAATACTTTATTATTTATCCCCTTCAAGGGACGGTAAGTCAATAATATAGACTAGAAATAGCATGGGCCGAAAATGGAGCCTTGGGCGACACCCATTAGTACAGGTGACCTGGGAGAACTTTTACCATTGATTATAACTTTCTGTGTTCTATTACTTAACTATGAAATAATAAGTTTAAGCGCTGTGTTCTTGACACAATAGTACTCTAGTTTCCAGATTATTGTCTCATGGTGAACACAGTCGGAAGCCTTGAAATGTCAATAAAATATACGCAAAGTATCCTCTGAATTCTCCCACGCACAAAAAATATGCTTAATAGGCTCAACGTCGATGTCAGTGGTCAAGCAACCTCTTTTTTATTTTAGAAATTTTTTAACAGTGGTAGAGCCACGCGGCAGCTTTGCTGTTGCACGTATGGGCCGGCTCAAACCGGGGTGGTACCACGACCTCACAGAATACCGGCGTGAAGTGGAAGCTCTGCTTTCGCGTTTCGTCTGGTGAGTACAGGTGGCCGGAGGCCCAAATCCCCCCCCCCCCATCAACATGGTAGCGGAATTAAATGATAGACTACCCCAGGAGGGTACCAGTACCCCTGGAGAATCCCTCGCTGAGCATCCACGACCATGTTTCTCCACTTCTGAGCGTGGGTGCTCAGGCTGCCCCGCGTATTCTGGGGGGGGGGGGTAAAATTCCGGTCAAGACTACAACTGCTCGGGGCAAACGGAGCAACAAGACCAAGGCGACCCCTGCCACGCTGTCCGTGAATTTCTGCAATATCAGGGGACTTCACTCTAACCTAAACGCCGTCCACTACCATCTCGAGACGGCGAGGCCGGCTCTGCTCTTTCTGACCGAGACGCAGGTTTCCTCTCCGGCTGATGTTTCGTATCTATCCTACCCGGGGTACAAACTGGAACACTCCTTTGTGCCTCGGGCTGGAGTTTGCGTTTACGTCAGAGAGGACATCTGTTCTCGACGCCTCGGCAGACTTGAAGGTTCAGACCTGTCCATCCTTTGGCTACGCGTAGACGGCGACGACCATCCGCGCGTCTACGGGTGCCTTTATAGGTCCCATAGCGGTAAAGCCGAAACAGACCGACTCTTCGACCACGTCCAAATGGCTGCAGATTCGTTGCTACAGCAGATCCCCTCCGCAGAGATTGTGATCCTCGGCGACTTTAACGCCCATCACGCCGAATGGCTTGGTTCACGTTTAACCGCTCATGCGGGGAGATCTGTTTATGATTTTGCCTTGGCATATAGTCTGACACAACTGGTTTCTTCGCCTACGCGGATTCCACATGTGGAGGATCATGCGACTTCCCTGTTGGACCTTCTGCTGACCTCTCACCCGGACGGATATCAGATTTTCGTCGAGGCCCCTTTAGGCTCCTCGGACCATTGTCTTGTCCGGAGTGTGGTGCCACTCACGCTGAAATCGCGGTTGCATTATGCAGGCTGCCGCCGTGTTTGGCACTATAGGTCAGCCGATTGGGATGGGATGCGGTCTTTCTTTGCATCCTACCCTTGGGGGCGGGTTTGCTTCTCGCCGGACGATCCCAACGTTGTTGCGGATTCTGTCACTGATGCGGTACTTCAGGGTATGGAACTTTTTATTCCTTCCTCTGTGGTGCCCATTGGAGGCAAATCTCAGCCATGGTTTGGTCGCTCCTGTAAAATAGCATCATGCTATAAGCAGGAGTGCTACCAGGCCTGGGATGACGCATTAGCGTCTCGGGGTGTAAATACCAGGGCTCTAAAAAAGAAGTATAATTCCGCCTCTAGGTCCTTCAAAAGAGTCATTGCCAAGGCAAAGTCAGAGCACATAGGCAGAATTGGCGAGAAACTAGTTCGCCTTCCTTCTGGAACCCGTGCATTCTGGTCTCTCGCCAAGGCTGTCCAGGGGAATTTCTGTCAGCCATCTCTTCCATCTCTGCACAGGGAGGACGACTCACTGGCCCATACCGCAAAGGAGTGTAATAGTGGAGACGAACTGTCCACTATTAACAGACTCCGAGTGGTTTTCTTTAAGGTGGAGAAATGAAACTACTGTTTATGTTTATGAAGGTACTGTCGAATGGGATTCGGAATGGAATATATTTTGCATCAACCTTGCCTATATTTATATGGCTGGCTCACTATTGATTTGCCAATGGTAACAATTAATATTTTGCCTAGCCAATTATATTGCTTATTTTATGACCAATGAAAACTATTTAAAATATACAATTATCTACGTTTCGTTTCCCGGCGTGAGACTTGTTTGTTGTTCACGAAGCTACGTCGCTGGACCGGGCTATATAAGACATGCAGATCGGTGCGCACGCGTAGTCGGCGGGCGGCGGCGGTGTGGAATACAGCTCCGGAACAGCAAGAGGAAACGAACTGCGGCGTTGAAGAAACGGCTCACCATTGGTCGACGGATACGTGACGATAGCGGCGTGTGAAGTCGGTGTGGCGCTGAATGATATTGGCGGCTGCTTATTGTTTCTTTATAAGAACGTCAAATTATCTATATACAGTCCGCAGTATCTCAGTAGCCAAGAATAATTAGGAAATAAAATGTTTTTTTATTTATTCTCGCCTTCCGCGTTATGGTAGCAGCGGAGTATATATTATTTATTCCCGTTTCGGTTTGATTAATCTGGCTGCTACATCACTCTCCCCCCAGCGAAAGCGTACCGGAGGCTTGACGACTCGCCCGTATTTCGTAGTTTTCAAAATAGGCTTCAACTGGGTTGATGTAGATGATGAAGTTTCAAGCTTCCTCGCTGGTGGTTTTGATGATGATGATGAATCCTCTGCAGTATCCTCGTTAATAATATAGGCAGGCTTTAGTCGGTCGATCGATATAATCGTAGATTTCCTTCCGGGTATTTGTAGTTTAAAAGTCTTGCTATTTCTCTCTAATACTTTATACGGTCCATCGTAGGTAGGTTGAAATTGTTTTTTCATTGCGTCGTTTCTTACAAAAACTTGTTTGCATGTTTTCAAATCTTGGTGAATGAATACTGATTTATTATTTCTGTGTGATTGCATTTCGGTGCATTTCAACGATAAGGCTTTGTTAATTGATTCTCGAAGTTTAGTTACGAAATCGTAATCCATTTCTTGTTTGTTTGACGCTGCTGAACTGAAGAAGTCACACGGCAGCCTTATGCTGCAGCCGTAGGTTAGCTGAGCGGCGCTAAGACTAGTGTCTGCACGCGGTGTTGCTCGTAGTCCGAGTAGCACTGTAGGTAGCTCATCAATCCACTTTGTATGTTGAGATAAACGAGTTTTGAGTGCAGTCTTTAATGTACGATGCCATCGTTCGATTATTCCGTTTGACTGAGGATGGTATGCTGTTGTACGCGTCTTCTGTATTCCCATAGTTTGAAGAAGTTTGAGGAATAGGTTGCTTTCGAAATTCCTTCCTTGATCCGTTGTGATGGTTTTAGGTGATCCGAAACGAGTAATCCAATTTTCATAAATTATCTTCGCGACGGATTCGGCTGAAGTATCATCGGTAGGTATTGCTTCTGGCCATCTTGTTGTTCTGTCGATCATTGTTACGAGATAACGATGTCCTTGCGGTGAAGTAGGTAATGGTCCAACGATGTCAACGTGCAAGTGTTCGAATCTCTCCGTGGGTGGAAATGTAGCTAGACTACTTGATGTATGCCTTTGTACTTTGCATTTTTGGCATTGAATGCATTGCTTCGCCCAGTTGCCAACATCCGCTTGCATTGCAGGCCAAAAGAATTTTTCAGTGATGAGTTTTCTTGTTGTTCTAACACCTGGATGACTAATGTTGTGCAGTGTATTGAAGACTTCGCGACGACATTCTTCTGGTATGTATGGTCGCATGGTTGTCGTTGAGGCTTCACAGTATATAGGTAGATGCGTCATTGGCATTGTAACTTGCTTGATGGACAAGTTACCTTGCTTCGCTAGATGTTTTATGTTGTCACTATCTCTGTCTTGTGCTGCGGCGATCTTATGATAGTCGATTGATGTAGGGCACGTTACACTGTCGATTGGTACGCGACTGAGTGCGTCGGCAACTATGTTGTCCTTTCCACTGATGTGACGTATGTCGGTCGTGAATTCACTTATGAAAATAAGTTGTCTTGCTCTTCGTGGTGTTTCCGATAGTGATGGTTTCTTTGGAAGTACATATGTTAATGGTTTGTGGTCGGTAAAAACGATCAGGTTTCGACCCTCGAACGTTTTTCTGAAGTGCTTGATAGCCATGTAAATAGCGAGTAGCTCTCGGTCGAATGTACTGTAGTTACGTTGAGTATCGGAGAACTTCTTCGAAAAATATCCAAGTGGTTGCCATTTCCCATTGCTGTATTGTTGGAGAACTGCTCCTGCTGAGAGATCGGATGCGTCGCTGAAGATAGCAAGGTTTGCTTCGTGTGATGGGTGAGCGAGTAAAGCTGCATTTTGGATCGCAATTTTACAAGCTTCAAATGCCTTCGTGGCTTCATCGTTCCATTCGATTGACGTTTTATCTTTTTTCTTCGTGTTGTGAAGGTAGGCGTGAAGTGGTGCTTGGATTTCAGCGGCTTTAGGTATGTGTTCTCTGTAAAAATTTATCATCCCAAGAAAACGCCTTAGCTCTTCGATAGTTTTAGGTTTTGCATAATCGATGATTGCTCTGACTTTTTCGGCAGGCGGTTTTATTCCTTCCTTGCTGACGGTGAAACCAAGAAATTGAACTTCTTGCTGTCCAAATATGCATTTCGAAGGGTTGATTGTGATTCCGTTGTCTTCTAATCGCTGTAGCACGGTGCGTAGATGGGTTTCGTGCGTTTCTTTATCAGGGCTTGCAACAAGGAGATCATCAATAAATGCGAAAACGAAATCCAGTCCATGAAGTACTTCGTGTATGAATCTTTGGAAAGTTTGACCTCCGTTCTTTAATCCTGGGATCATTCTTGGGAATTCGAATAATCCCATTGGGGTAATTATTGCTGTCTTCTCTATGTCTTCATCGCGGACTCTTATTTGTTGGTAAGCTCGGTTGAGATCGATGGTGGAGAATATAGTCTTGTCTGATAGTTGATGAGTGAAATCCCTGACTCGCGGTATTGGGTAGCGGTCAGGAGTGGTAATAGAATTCAGTCTTCTGTAATCTCCACAAACTCGTAATTCTCCGTTCTTCTTCGGTACAATGTGAAGTGGTGATGACCAAGGGCTTTTGCTTGGACGGCATATTCCTTGCTCAATCATGTTTTCGAATTCCTTTCGAACTTGCTCGTATAGGTGTGGTGCGATTGGACGTGCACGACAATGAAGTGGTGGTCCATTGGTGTCGATGAAATGCTCAACGTCGTTCTTCGGTGTTAATTTCATTGAAGTTATTCTTGTGATACCAGGGTATTCTTCGAGGATCTTGTGATACGGTTGTTGCACATCTATGCTTCTTATTGTGGGCAGATTGGTTGCTTGTACAAAAGACTGAGATGCAAGATTGGTTTTCCCGTCGATGATTCTTCTATTTTTGATGTCGACGACCAACTGGTGATGTTGAAGAAAATCAGCACCGATGATTGGTTTGCTGACTTTAGCGACGATAAATCTCCATTTGAATGGTCGGCGTAGATTAAAATCAAGTTCCATTGTTTTTTCTCCATATGTAGGAATAACCGTATTGTTTGCTGCATAGAGTTGAAAATCTAGTGGCTTCAACTTCTGTCCTTGCTTCGGCGGTAACACTGAGATATTTGCTCCGGTGTCGATAAGGAAAGTAAGCTTGCTTTTTTTATCGGTGACGAAAAGACGGTAGGACTTTGCTGTTACGCTGGATCCCGTCGCATCGAGCGTACTAGTTAGTTTTCCGTATTCGTATTTTCATTTTTGAATGTACACGGTGCTGTGCATTTTCTTGCCTCGACCCCGAAACGTCGATGATAGTAGCAGTAAGGGGATCTTGATGTTGAGCTTATTCGACTTCTACTTGCAGAGCGGTTGCGACGAAAAGGTGATCTTCGGTGTTGCTGATTGCGCTGGTTGTACTGTTGCTGGTAAAAGGTATGATGCTGGGAAGCTTTGAGCGCGGCGACTTCGAATGATAGCTTCCGAATTTCTTCGAGAAGAAACTGGGTATCATTGGCCTTTGTTGAAGTGCCTTCGATGATCGATATGTGTGAGCTACTGCTGTTTTCGATCATCTTGTCCGCCAGGAGTGCCAGTTCGTCGAGCTTCGTCTGCGTGCTGAATGTTTCGCTGACTGCTATTACCGATCGAATATGTGGTGGTAGGTGGTTTACCCACATTAGCCGTAGTGTTGAATCCGGAACTTTATCTCGCGCCAAAGTACGCATTTTGCGTAGGAGTTGTGTGGGTTTCTGGTCTCCAAGTTCTATTTCTGATAGAAGTTTTTGTAGCTGTCGACTGTCGGATTCTTCATATGCGGAGATCAGACGATCCTTCAGTGAATTATACTGGTCGACTGCTGGTGGGTTGTACAACAGGTCCGCAATTTGTTCGATGTCTTGTTTCTCAAGTTGGGCTATCACCATCTGTGCTAATTGCGCTTGGCTCTTCTTTAAACCATTCGTTGCGGCTTCAAAACTGACGAACCAAAGTCGTGGTTTGTCTCTCCAAAACGGTGGTATTCTTAACGATAGAGATATACCGGCGATTTCTGGTTCCTTTACCGGGTTTGATGTATATGTGTTTGCCTCCTGCTCCATAATGACGGCTTGATTACACTGATTTTATATAAACTGAAGTCTTCCTTCTCGGTGTTCGTACGGGTTTCCTTCGCGGTGTTCGTGCAATAGTAGTGGTACGTCGCAGGGTGTTCCTTCTTGGTGTTCGTACCGGATCTTCCCCCCTCGGTGTTCGTACGGGGTCACCACTGTAATAGTGGAGACGAACTGTCCACTATTAACAGACTCCGAGTGGTTTTCTTTAAGGTGGAGAAATGAAACTACTGTTTATGTTTATGAAGGTACTGTCGAATGGGATTCGGAATGGAATATATTTTGCATCAACCTTGCCTATATTTATATGGCTGGCTCACTATTGATTTGCCAATGGTAACAATTAATATTTTGCCTAGCCAATTATATTGCTTATTTTATGACCAATGAAAACTATTTAAAATATACAATTATCTACGTTTCGTTTCCCGGCGTGAGACTTGTTTGTTGTTCACGAAGCTACGTCGCTGGACCGGGCTATATAAGACATGCAGATCGGTGCGCACGCGTAGTCGGCGGGCGGCGGCGGTGTGGAATACAGCTCCGGAACAGCAAGAGGAAACGAACTGCGGCGTTGAAGAAACGGCTCACCATTGGTCGACGGATACGTGACGATAGCGGCGTGTGAAGTCGGTGTGGCGCTGAATGATATTGGCGGCTGCTTATTGTTTCTTTATAAGAACGTCAAATTATCTATATACAGTCCGCAGTATCTCAGTAGCCAAGAATAATTAGGAAATAAAATGTTTTTTTATTTATTCTCGCCTTCCGCGTTATGGTAGCAGCGGAGTATATATTATTTATTCCCGTTTCGGTTTGATTAATCTGGCTGCTACAGGAGCAAGCCGATCTTCTAGGCTCTTTCTTTGCGTCTAACTCGACTCTCGATGACGGGGGGAGTACGCCGCCGACCATCCCGTGGTGTGAGTGCTCCATGCCGGAAGTGCAGTTCACACAGCGCTCGGTTCGCAAAGCACTCCTCTCCCTGGACATCCACAAGTCGAGTGGGCCTGACGGAATCCCCCCAATTGTGCTGAGGACGTGTGCTCCAGAGTTGGCACCGGTTTTAACGCGTCTTTTCCGGTACTCCTACTCCCTAGGCGTAGTCCCAAAATCATGGAAGACGGCTTTCGTCCACCCGATTCCTAAAAAAGGTGACCGCTCAGACCCGTCCAACTACCGGCCTATCGCCATCACCTCCTTGTTCTCCAAAACAATGGAGTCCATTGTAAACTGCCAGCTCATGAGGTACCTTGAGGATCACCAGCTGATTAGTGACCGCCAATACGGTTTTCGCCGTGGTCGGTCAGCTGGTGATCTTCTGGTCTACCTAACTCACAGATGGGCGGAGGCAGTAGAGTCCAAGGGGGAGGCATTGGCCGTTAGTTTGGACATTGCGAAGGCCATCGATCGGGTTTGGCACAAAGCGCTTCTTTCGAAGCTCCTTTCCTATGGGCTTCCCGAGAAATTGTGCGATTGGATCACCAGCTTTCTTGCAGATCGGAGCACCAAGGTCGTCGTTGACGGTGCACGCTCCGATTGCAAGCCTATTAACGCTGGTGTTCCACAGGGCTGCGTGCTATCGCCAACGCTGTTTCTTCTGCATATCAATATATGTTGCAAACCCGTAACATTCATTGCTATGCGGATGACAGCACTGGTGATGCTCTTTACACCGGTCGAGTCAATATTTCTCGGGAAAACGTCTCCGAGTGCCGGAATAAACTTGTGTCTGAAGTCGAGTCTTTGCTGAACAGAGTCTCGGATTGGGGGCGACTAAATCTAGTCCAGTTTAACCCCCAGAAGACACAAAAAGAACCTCTTTGTCGTATCCCCTCAGTTTCAAGGCACTACCCTTGTTGCCTCAGCCAGTATTGGAATCCTCGGCGTCGACATACATGTGACGTGCAGTTTCGTGGTCACTTGGAAGGGAAGGCTAAATTGGCCTCTAAAAAGCTTGGCGTGCTCAGCAGAGCGGGACAGTATTTCATGCCGGCACACCGCCTGCAACTTTACAAGGCGCGGGTTCGGCCGCACATGGAATACTGTTCCCATCTCTGGGCTGGGGCTCCCCAGTACCAGCTCCTTCCACTTGACCGCATCCAGCGCAGAGCGGCTCGAATCGTCGACGACCGAGTGCTTTCCGATCGGCTCGATTCACTGGCATTGCGAAGAGATGTTGCATCTCTTTGCATTTGCTTTCGCATATACCATGGAGTGTGCTCTAAGGAATTGTTCAGATTAATCCCAGCCGCCAAATTTCGTGAACGCACTACGCGGCAAACGTCCTGATACCATCCACACCATCTGGATGCTTGGCGGTCCACCACTGTACGTTTCAAAAGGAGTTTTCTTCCGCGTACAACCTTTCTGTGGAATAGTTTACCACCGGCGATTTATCCGGACCGATACTACCTGGGGACCTTCAAGAAAAGAGCTTACTCCTTTCTAAAGGGCGGGCAACGCACCTGCAATTCCCCTGGTGTTGCGGTTGATCATGAGCGGCGGTAATCACTTAACATCAGGTGAGCCGCATGCGCGTTTGCCCCCTCTTCTATAAAAAAAATATTTATATTAAAAAACTTAACATCAAATGATTCAAAGTTTTACGAAATGTTGGTAGTACAGAAATGGTCTAAAATTGGCAGCCTAATGGTATGCTCTACTTTTTTATATTTCATTAAATCAGGAAACACACTAGATTCGACGCTTGTATTAAAACAGTGGCTACATAAGCTATTGTAATTATTGTAGATGCAATAAGTTATTTAAATATATTTGAACGAGCTTTTACATTTTGTTTAAGCAATGATTCGGCAGGAGGAGAAGTAACAGTGTGAGAAGAATTTAAAGATTTTGTAGTCAAAAAAGGAATATCAGTAAAATGTTTCTCAAAATCCATAGCAACTTCTTGATTAGATTGAATTAAATAACTATTGTTCATCATCATTACCGCTTTACAAGTCCACTGCCGAACTTAGGCCTTCCCCAAGGAATGCCACGAAGCACAGTCCTGAGCCACCCACATTCATCGACTTTCTGCATGTCTTACCAAGTCGTCACTCTATATAGTGGGGGAAGCCCTACACTTCGCCTGCCGGGGCTGCCATCTTTCTTTCTCAACGGATGTCGGTTGTAAGAGCTATATTTCCGACGCATTACCACTTAATCTTACTAATACGTTGGGCTATGTCGGTTATCTGGTTCTACTGCGGATATACTCGTTTTTAAGTCTATCACGCAGAGAAACCTCGAGTATAGTTCTCTTCATAGCTTGCTCACTGACCGACCTAGAGCTTCCTCATATGGACAGCAGTGAAGGATCACGTCTCAGATCTATAGGTCATCACTGGCAACACGCACTGGTACAATCGTGTTTTTATTGTTTGAGCTACACCACGACAAGAAAATGTGTCGTCGTGTCTTTCGAACGCTGCCCAGTATATGTCCCAGGTAAACATACTCGTCAACAACTTTAAACTTAGTTACACCAACAACTACTAGCTAGGTGGCCGGACACAGTCAGGCTTTTTGGTTGCGTGTGCGGCCAAATTAGACGGTGTCCGGCCTGTCCGGCTTTTTAAATTTCACTATTTTTTACATTGGAACTTAATATTGTAATGAATATTGAATGATTAACAATAAAGAAGACTGATTCGTTCAATTTTATTATTATTTCACTAGAATTAAAAAAAAAAACAATTTTATGGTAAATGACAAAAAACTTCGATTTACTTTAAAAAATTGTCGTGTTGTACTAAGACTGAAAAATTAAAAGTGTCCGGCCTTTTACCAAAATGTCCGGATAAGCTGGCTGGTCTGTCCGGTTTTTCAGTTTTAAGACCCCCTAGGCATAGGTGTGACATGGGCGTTACACCTGATTTTTGTTTTGTACATGATCATCTTAAGACCGTTGGGAGACACTATTGAGGTCATTGGCATAGTGCTTAGGTCTTCAGCCGATTCTGCCATAAGGACTATACCGTCGCCAAATAGAAGGTGAGTGATGTACTCGCCATTTACGTTATTACCATGTCTTTGCCAGTCCAGCAGCTTGAAAATTTTACAAACACTTGTGGGAATCGCAAGCCTCACTCACGAGGATTCAACGCGTGGCTGGGAAATTGCCACATTGGGAGTTACATACATGAAAAGAGTAATCAAAACATTAGAGTTTATCAGCAGGTGGCGAACTAGCCTTAGGGCCAGCAAACTTCGTCATATCAGTTGTATATAAAATTTAAATTTATAAAAATTGTATAAAAATTAAAATATATAAAAATTGCGGTAATTTGACACTTGCAACACTCGCAGCGCAGTCGCTTAAATGTAAAATAAAATTAAAAGCATTAACTGTGAAGCACACTTATTTAAATATTTTAGAATATGTAAAAAATTTATTTATAAAGGTCGCACTAGGACCAGCAATACAAGTTGGTTCTAAGAATAAATTTACAAGAATATACGTAAATATATTTAAACAATGAGCTAGAATTAATACTAACGGAAGATGTTTCAAGAAGTTGTGGAGGGTGGTCATGACGATAATAATGATGAATATTTTTCCTTTTCTACGAGTTAATTGGATTAAAAAAGATATTTTATTATGCCCGACTATGTGAAATGTATATTACAATAAGTTTAAACTTAAATTAAAAATTTGTTTTACTACAGAGTGCCAATGATGCTTGGGTAAAGTTTTATTTAGCTTTTGATTTTTTTTTATCCTGATAGTCTTTATTGTAATTACCACTTAAACGGTACTTCCAATAAGTACTGCCAATTATTGTATTTGGGACAAGTTAAAGGTTAACTTATGAAGTTGCGTTAAAATTGAAGATTTTTAGATGTAAGGTTTTGATTGTATTTAATAAAAATAATATAATTTAAAAATATTAGCTTTTTTCTTCAAAAATTTGAGTCCAGTACATATTAATTTGTTGACGAAATAACAGAAAAAGTTTATCCAAATGGAATAATATGACACTATATACGCAGAAAGTCGAAGCATACTAATGGCTCAGGACCGTGTTTCGTGGCATTCCTTCTATAGTCTGGTCTGTGTTCAGCAGTGGATTTGTGATGATCTATGGACAATGAGATACATAACTTTTACGTGACATGTATAACGATTAACAAGCAAACAGTCCACACATGCAGTGAATACTTGCAATCAAATTTAAACAAAGACCTGTGGATATCCCTGAGGATAATGATAAAATGCCTTACAACTGCTTATAGAGCTTCCTTTAAATCAGAACATAGCAACGGGCCCACTGTGGCTGAGAAAATAAGTAAGTATTGGCATTGAAAATAAGTAAGTACTCGGACGTGGTACCAACCCAAACGCTTAAAAGCAGTCCTAAACAGCGAAGGTTTTAATATCATGTCTTTTTAACGAACACAAAAAACATTTAAAAAAAAACTACCTGTGTATATTCAAAAATATTTCGACTATATAATAAGTATATCTTTATAACTTTAATTCGGAAATACTTAGCGACAGTTCTAACCTAGGCCATCGTCTTCATAATCGCAATTTCAAAATCGCCTAAGATGGCGCAACGTGCAAAATCGGTTAACTGGATAAATAATCGCATAACATGCATATACATTATGTGTTCCGTGCCAGTAGCCCCAATGTAAACGTGAAGTTTCAGTCTTTATAAGTCTAATGACTATAGGGCAAGACAGGACTCTAATTTCGTTAAGTAGCTATTAGTTTGCCGCACTGTTTCAGTGTGACTTCACATGACCTCGAAAATTTCTTTTTATTCCTTAGACACGCAGGTTTACTGACGATATTTATCTTAACCTCGGAGCGGGTGGTAAATTTTCTATTTAACCATAATTTACTGACCCCATCACCACACCCCCACTAATAAGTAGTAGATGTAGGAAACCTTCTTAAAGAACGTAGCGATAGTTACCTTAATGGTCACCAAGCTGAATGATAATTTTAATTTGTTTATAATTATTATAATATATCGATAATAAAGATTTATGTAGGATTGCAACCAACTGCATTCGAAACATCAAAAATTCTCAACAGTTAGCCCGGTTTAAAAATAATGTAACTTTTAAGTTATTTTTAACTTGCAATAATTGCCAGTCATGGTTGATTGATACTTCAGGCGCATACGGGTTTAAGTTTTGTTTAAATAGTACTGGGTTATTATATATTGACATATTGGGAGTAACATGCATGAAAAGAGTAATCAAAACATTAGAGTTTACCATCAGGTGGCGAATTAGCCTTACGGCCAGCAAACTTCGGCATATCAGTTATATATAAAATTTAAATTTATAAAAATTAAAATATATAAAAATTGCGGTAATTTGACACTTGCAACACTCGCAGCGCAGTCGCTTAAATGTAAAATAAAATTAAAAGCATTAACTGTGAAGCACACTTATTTAAATATTTTAGAATATTATGTAAAATTTTATTTATAAAGTCGCACTAGGTCCAGCAATACAAGTTGGTTCTAAGAATAAATTTACAAGAATATACGTAAATATATTTAAACAATTTATTGTTTAAATAGTACTGGGTTGGGTCGTTGTAGGATATTTATGGTTCATTATATCTATCTGTAGGTTTGGAAGATTATAGATTATATTTCCCAGATCTTGGGTAAGTACCGTTTGCGACACCTTGCTTGATACCTTGGATTGGGTTAGGATGGGAAAAAGGGGGTGGGATAAAAGATAAGAAGAAGAGGATCGTCTGAGTGTTTCTGTTCTGTCTGTTTCCTATTGAACCAGACCAAATTCAGGGGCAACCACGTGAAGGAAGAACTCCTCAGACTTGCCCTAGGGATCAACACGACTTGCGTTCTCCCCCAGAGCCATTCGCCAGACTGTTCGCCGGACAGGAGAGCAGAATAGGTGTTAATGTAGTCCTACTGATAATATCAAAAAGTTGGGAGGGATCGGATAGGTCACGGACTGAAAGTTATGCTTTAACTATTTTTGTTTTTAAAAAGCTAAGTGTATGTATACTACAGATTAATATATACGCACTTAATGCCATGTGGCTTTCTATGCCAGTCAACCATGGGTCGTACAAGTAAGACCAGGTGACAGATTAGAAACATAATACTTATTTAATGGGTACATATATCAAAAATTTTAACATTGATATACAAATAGTAAATGCATATTACTTTTTAAAGCTTATCTTAGACGCACTGTGTGTAATACGCTGTCGTACTACACACAGTGCGTCTAAGATTGCTTGGTTTTATATTGCTGCTTTTCTTTCCACTAATAAATGTATCGAGTTTAAGAACATTGATAAACGTCGTGTATGTACATGTTGACGGCGGATTATATGATTCGTCATTATACAAACGGCGTTTGTTTGCAAACGCTTGCTACTCGTAGTTCGCAAAATGCCAAAGGCTTGGTGGTTGGTGCTTCTAATCGATATTATAGAAATGTCAGCAAATTTTGGAGTGGCGATGGCAAAAGATAAAGAGGGACTTTGGAAAATGCTACTAAAACCATCCCGTTTTTGGCAAAGAAATCTTGAAGACACCCGGACCGGCAACGGACAGCAAAGTCAAAAATGCGAGACATTTGGTAGTGCGATCGTCAATTTACAATTGTTGTGTATCCACTATCCATCATACATACATTACTAATTAAAGTTGTTTTCATCATTAGTATTTTATTTACATTCATTAGTGTACCTTACACGGTAATACAGACTACCTATAAGGTCATTAAATTCGCTCTTTCACAAGGAGTGCCGCAGCATCTACACTTCAAGAATCATTGATTATTATGTAATTCAGATTTGAAGGCCGGGAGCTAATAGATAGCACATCAACTGCGCTTGAAAAGCCGCAAAGCAGAATTGAGTTAAAATTGACTTTAGAGTAGGTCTCGTGTCTCTTAACTTAACTTAAATTAACATCAAAAAAACCCTAAACCATACTTAAACCAGAGAGACCATATTTAAACCGTCCCGGCTTCGCACGGTTGAGTTTTTTATCTTGAGAACTTATGCATGTATTCTACATATAAACCATCTTTTTGAATTGTTCTGTCGATTGATGAAAACCGTATCAAAATCCGTTGCGCAGTTTAAAAGATCTAAGCGTAAAGAAGACAGGAAGCGACTTTGTTTTATACTACGTAGAGAAGCCCGGATTCATGCAGTCTCTATCTACCACCTTGCCTTAAGAGTTAGTGATGGAGGTTAGTGAAGGTACATCAGGTCTGGAAGGATGCCGTTATTTGTAAGCTGTGCGAGGAGATGGAGGCGCCCGCAATCACAACTCTTACCGACACATGTCATTGAACACACATTGATCACTGAAATAGCAGAAGAGAAGCTACCTTTCAGAGAGTCAATACATATGAATCGTTACTCCAAGCAGAGAAATTATAGACGCTACTGCTGTTGTGGAAAATGTGTATTTAACATCTCAATCTCATGATTCAGGGCGAAATTCCAAAGTTCAAAGACTATAATATAATTAATAATTACTTGCGGTGTCGGCTCGTGCCTCATGAGAACTAAGATAGAATGACAGAGCCCTCCAATTGTCGCCAGCATAGCATTATGGTATTATTTCACGCTAATATTTAATGGCTTCCCGCTTACGCTGCAACGTGACTCTAGTTATTAGAGATTGTTTTATAGCATTGTTTTATTGCATTTTGTTTTACTTGCTATTATATGTATAAAGGAGGTCAAACTACAATCATGGCGTAAATAACTAATATGATATTTAAAACAACTTGATTGCATTTTCAATGAGGTCAATAGAGAATGAGAACGCCTCGTTAAATTGTAGTATAATAAATACTCTTGCAGTGTAATCACTTATCAAAATAAGTCCTTGTCTAAAACCATTTGAGTTTTTTTGACATTTTAACTCACAGTTCACCTGATGACAAGTGGCTACTGAAGGTTATGGATGCCACCACCAAGCAAAGAAGGTTACAGATGCCACCTTTGAGGACTAAGACGGAATGTCTAAAAGCCAAAGTAATTATTTTGGACTGTCTGTACTCTTCAGACCGGACCACGCAGTACTACCATAGTTTAAAGAGATTCTTTAAACTGTGGTATTACAATACTTGTGTAATACCACACGTTGCTCACCAAATGTGGCAACTCTGGTAAACATCCCCCCATGAGCAACGACACGAATAAACGGCCCCCAGTCCCCGGCAGCCCGCGAATCCTGTCTAAGGTGGCGATCATGGCAACGTTGGGCATGGGGTGCTAAGAATCTCCGGTGGAGGTTCAGTTGCCACCTAAGTCAACTCGACCTGGCAACATATAACGCATGCACCCTGAGGACTGACGAGAATTGGAGCTGCAAGAAGAGATAGACAAGTTGCGCTGGGATATTATAGGATTATCTGAGGTCCGAAGAGAGGGGGCAAACACGGTAATTCTCGAAACCGGCAACTTGTTCTATCACCGGGAGGGCAACCATCAGTCCCAAGGAGGTGGCGGATTAATCCTCCACAGGTATCTTGTTAACAACGTCGTAAAGATTGTGAGTGTGTCGATGAGGGTTGCGTATCTTATACTCAGGATCACCAAACGGTATTTACTGAAAGTTATATAGGCTTATACGGTGGTAATGGGAGACTTCAGCTCAAAACTAGGCATAAGAGAAAACGATAAGTTGAAGGTAGGGAAATTTGGAATAGGGCAACGGAACCCAAGGGCCAGCAGCTGGTCGACTTCATGGAGTTCATCATAATCAGGGACTCTTTATGATGAACTCTTTCACACACGCTATTTCCTTCCTCCGGATCGGGCCCACAGGAAGTGGACCTGTTCGAAATAAATGAGATTGACTTCATTATGATGACTAGACGGCAACTGTTCAGTGATGTCTTAGTGATCCCAAGGGTAAAAACTAGCAGCGATCACCGAATGGTTAGAGGCACACTGAACTTTAACGTTAAGTTTGAGAGGTTTCGTCTAATGAAGTCAACGCTCCGTCCCCCTCGTGCTCTAATCGAAAGACCCGCAAATTTTCAGCTCAAGTTACAAAACCGTTTTCAGTACCCAGAAAACTGCAATACAGTAGACAATATGAATTACAAGCTCGTGAAAATTGTTTTTGCATCGGAGCTAAGTTCTGTAAGACGCGTCGGAGAAGAACACAAAAACTCTCTGATCACACTCTTAATCTCATGGCTGTTAGACGAGAAGTGAATATGCAATTTTTAGCAGATATGACAGCATACTAGCAACTGAACAGACAGATCTCCAAATGTATGCGGCGGGATTTACGCAACTTCAATACAGCTCGTATTGAAGAAGTGATCAAGCAGAACCAGGGCTCCAAACTCTTTGCAAGACCGAGTGTGGCAGCATTGTTTCCGGGACACCTAAGATTTTGAGTTAGATTGAGAGTTTCTATGGGCAGCTGTACACATCATCGTTGGAGTTACACGCTAGTGTGAGTAACGATCCAAGAGCAAGTCTTATCCGATACTATTCCGATGATATCTCGAGATTAGGAGGGCTCTCCAGCACCTTAAAAACGGCAAGGTCTCAGGCGAGGATGGAATTACAGCGAAGCTTCTTAAAGCGGGTGGAAAACCGGTACTTAAAGTACCTTCAGAAACTCTTTAATTCCGTCCTCCATGGTGGGACTATTCGGGAGTTGTGGAGCAGAATTTCGGTGGTCTTGTTCTTCAAGAAAGCGACAACGCCCTCTTGAAGAAATAAAAACAAATTGCTTTCCGCGTTCGTGCTGTTTTCGAGAGTCATTATGAATCGTCTCGCACGCAGATTCGACGACTTACTTCCAGCCTCCCGAACAAGCTAGTTTCCGAAAAGGCAATAGTACCGTAGACCACATTCATACCCTTCGGCAAATTGAACAGAAGACCGAAGAGTACATTTTGCCACTTAGTCTTGCGTATGTGGACTATGAGAAAGCCTTTGATTCCTTCGAAATTTGGGCGGTGTTACAGTACCTTCAGCGGTGCAAGTTGCCTGTTTGGTATATCAAAGTATAGAAGTGCCTGTTCAGTAGGGCTACGATGGCTATCCGAGTGCAGAACAAGAATGCGAAACCTATCCAACTGCAGAGAGGTGTAAGACAGGGTGACGTTATATTCCCAAAACTCTTCGCCGCTGAAGTTGAAGACGTTTTTAAGCTACTGGACTGGAAAGGATACGGTATTAATATCAATGGCCTTCACTCATCTTCGATTGCGCTTAATTCGATTCGATGCGATTATGCTTAATGACCACAATAGTGCCTCCCAACGGATAGGTCTTAAGATGAGCATGGACAAAACAAAGATAATGTGTAACGTCCATGTCGCACCTATGCCGGTAGTTGTTGGGAGCACAGTTCGGAAAATTATGACACATCTTCTCGTCAGGTATTCCTCAAAATTTAAACAGTACAACCAGTGCGTGTTGAGAGTGATGACCTATGTATCTGAAACGTGGTCTTTAACTGCTGGCCGTATAAGGACGCTTAACATTGCTCAGTGAGCTACGGAGTAATAAACTTAGAAATGAGGATATCCGCAGTAGAACCAGAGTGACCGACAAAGTTCGACGGATTAGTAAGCTGTGGTGGCAATGGTTTTTGAGTGGCAAAGTGGCGAAGTTTAGGGCGACCCCTCAATAGATGAAGTGACGATCTGGTAAGACATGCAGGAAGTCGATGAATGCAGGTGGCTTTGTGGCATTCCTTGGAGGAGGTTTATGTTAGCAGTGGACTTATGAAGCGCTGTAACGATGATGATGATGATGATGAATGGGTAACACCTACCTGCCCAGACGGACTCCTAGGCACAAAAGGAATCATACCACCAACTTTTATCTGACTATTTAAACATTTTGAAACAAGATGTTCATTTGATTGTATGAAACAATAATATCATTCACTGTTATTCTGATACAGTATAAAGCAAGCTTTCGGGTTGCTACTGAAACAACAAATTTGGGCAAGCGAGCCAAGTAACTACGCCGCCACTGAGCTACCTTAGCTCTCAATCCAGTTAATTTTCAAAATATTTTACAGTGTAGCAATAACTGCTTGTTATGTTGTCGATAAAACAATTAAATAAATATTTTCCATTGTTTTATGTCTTCATCCATTTTTGATTGACTTTGATATACCTACATAATAAAACAAGATTATTTGAGAGTACTCGTCATTGAAACCACACTTGTTACACAGGAAACGTTAGCAACGTTGTTGTCGAAAATATTTTGTGAAATACCTTCCTACGTTACGGTTACGGAAGCCTTTTGTGACAGGAACCGGTTAAACGATTCGCGCTCGTTACTTGTGTATGTATTATAGTATTCTATGCTCGTTACTCACTAACGCTAAATGCGTCACCCAAACGCCATTGTGGATTCAGTATTTGGTTTTTGCGATATTCGTATTTAAAGCTTAGTTATCCGCAAAAACAGTGAATCCTTATAAGTTTAAATTACTTACTAAATCACTACATAAATTGTTGTAGAGTTTTGTAAATTCTATTTTCTTTAATAAATTTATAAAACTACAACAATTTTTGGTAAAGTTGTGTTTCAATCGGTCTCTTTGTTTGTCTAAACGAGCGTTACACAAAAACCTGAGTACATATTGGATAGGACTTTCACTATAGTGTGGTTCATTTTTGTATTAATACAAGCAGATATGCAGGTCTAGAAAGACCTGTAAGATCTATTGTGATCGCTGCTGTGACTACTGCTCACTGCTAAGCCTCAATGAATTGAAGGAGTTGCTTAAAGTAAAAAAGTAAAGTTACAGCCTATATACGTCCCACTGCTGGGCACAGGCCTCCGCTCATTTCTGAGAGGGTTTTAGGGCAAGGAATTGTCCGCCGCGCTGCCCCAATGCGTGTTGGCGAACTTCACATGTCTTCGAAATATATTTTTTTATTTATTTCTCTGACATGTAGGTTTCCTCACGATGTTTTCCTTCACCGCCGAGCACGTGGTAAATCAGCACCTAAAATTTCAATTCACGATTTCATTGGTGCTGGCCGGGATCGAGCCCGGTTTGCTCGCGTACTGTGAAATTTACAGCGAGCGCTAACCATCTGAGCTACCATGGCTCTTGAGAGTTAAGGAGTTGCTTATTTGTCAGCAATTACACTTCTTCTGGGCTAAGTACACAGTTTTCCATATGAATGTTTTTACCTTTGCGCATTAAGGGTTCACGATCGGTTACGATATACAAAGTTGTTTCTTCCATTAGGGAATAGAATCGGCACACCTTAAGTTGCTTAGTCCCAGTATGGGCATGTGCTTTTTAGACAACAGTGTTCAGTCACGGGTCTTTCCAGAACACGCAGTTTATACTTACTTAATCCCAGGGCTTCTGAACCGAATTTATGATCATAAACCTGAATTAAGGTTTAAGAATGTTTCAAGCTTGGTGTATCAGACTAGATCTTAAGTGATTTATTGTGATAAAGAGGATTTGATTTCAGGGGTCAATCGGTCAAGGCTTATTAAAATTCCACAAAATATCTCGAGCCCAAATTGTGTACTCTTAGAGCCCTCCCGTGCGAGCTTGTCGGCAAGTTCATTGCCTACAATACCCGCATGACCCGGAACCCATCATAAAACGTTTAGACGGTTCACGCCGTCTCCAACTAACTTCGAATTTCATAATTCAGAGTTTATATAAATTATATAGTTGTCGTAGTATTTTTTTCAGGTAGATTTATGCAAAACGAAGTATGGCGAAAATTTCTGCCCGGAAGATAGAGGCGAATTTCCTCAAATTCATATTACGCTTGAATTTGGTGTGTTCCCCATAAATTCCAAAGCTTACGTCGCGGCTTATTATGTTTTTACGTACAGGTAAAGTTGTAAGAGTAAATATAGAATATCACGCAATGTTTTTTGCTACTGGACAGTGGGTGTCTTACTAGATACACAACACAATGTTGATTAAGCATTCAATGGATACAGAAACGGAAACAAAAACATGTTTTTATTCAATATAGGTTATAAATAATACTTATTTTTTAATTTACCACTAGTTCAGAAAAAAGCTTCTGTCTTGGGAAGAACCAGCAAGAAACCCAGCGGGACTATTTTTTATAATAGCGGGGCTATTTTCTATAAGCTATTACAATCATGTTTCTTTCAATTAACAACACAAAACAAATTAGAAATAGGTTGGAATGCGATCACCCTTCTCGGGGTTTGTTATCATCCACAAATTCCTCAATAATATAATAAACCTTTTTATACAAACTTAGTTTAATAAAGTTATTGATCTTTGTGAAGATCAATTTTGTATATTTTCCGGGATTTTGATGTAAAAGCCTATATATATATATTAATTTACCACTGGTTCAGAAAAAAGCTTCTGCCTTGGGAAGAACCAGCAAGAAACCCAGCGGGACTATTTTTTATAATAATAGCTTACAATCATGTTTGTTACAATTAACAACACAAAACAAATTAGCAATAGGTCGGAATGCGATCACCCTTCTCGGGGTTTGTTATCATCCATAAATTCCTCAATAATATATTAAACCTTTTTATACAATCTTAGTTTAATAAAGTTATTGATCTTTGTGAAGATCAATTTTGTATATTTTCCGGGATTTTGAGGTAAAAGCCTATATATATATATATATATATATATATATATATATATATATATATATATATATATATATATATATATATATATATATATATCACACCAAGAATAAATTACTGACTCGGTGGAGTCGAGTAAATACTAATTGGGTACGTATTATTATGGTTTCGAGTTTTTAATTGATTTGTTTATTTAGCTCAAAAATTTTGTTATTATTTTTTATACCGAAATTTTATTTCAAATTAGTAATATTTAATAATATGTTAATTAATTTAAAATAAAAATTGTAAAATATCAGTACTGTAGGCTTCTATTCCGTTCACCTGTTACACCCTATCTGTTCCAGACGGTTAAAAAATCATATATAATTCCACTACAACATAAATCTAAGGTGGATGCCTCATTGTTACAAATTATAGCTACAAATAAACATATCTTGTTCTTTCTTTCATTCCAAAATGCGCTTAGTATTCTTAATTTAGACGTTTTTTTATACACCAAGGGTGACAAACGAGCACATAGTCCGCTTAATGGTAAGTGGATGCCGTGACCCATAGTTTATAATTATGTTCAATTAAAAACAAAATGCGTTCACTCCTGAGAACTAAGATGGAATGCCTCGTTTCCAGTAAAAAGAATCACCGGATCTCTACACTCACGATACGAAATAGAGCAGACTTAAGCAATAAGCTCCATTTAATCAAAATAGCAATATTACGTTGATATTCTGCGAGAGTGCGGTCTTTTCCGATGATAAATGATATACAACGTTACCATGTTTGATTTTTTCGTAACCACTTCTGTTCTTTATATTACCTTAAAGGCGGAATAACTTCTATAACAGTGTAAACTGATGTATACTTTACGAGGCCGACACTGAAAGTTTTTAGAACTGGCCACTTGTAAACGACATAATAAAAAAATAAGTTCAAATTTTGAATATGGAACTCTTTGCCAATATTATTGTGCATGCATTTTATTAATTAATTTGTCATTTGTTTACTATTTAGGGGCAACTTGAGAATTGTCTGTGTCATTTCAGCATGAATTTAACGCGAGAAAATTTTCGTACAATTATTTTTATGACTTTCGATCATATTAGTCTTTCGGTCATTTAAGTCAACAAGAAAGTTATGAATCATGATAGACCTCGATTGGCCTTTCACGATGAAGCCCCATCTCGTGTTACTGTTTACAACTGTTTTAATAAGTTTAAACGTGGTCACACTAATCTCACCGATGGTCTGCGTGAGGGACCGCCTTCTACGGCGACGATTGAAGATAACATCAGTGTTGTGCATCGTACGATAGAGATTGACAAAAGAGTGACTTATCAGCAGATTCGGAGAGGCTGAGGCATCGGTATGAGTCAAGTGCATAATATCCTCCATGAACATTTAGCAATCAGGAAGCTTTATGACCGGTGGATACCTCATAATTTGACAGAGGCCCAAAAACTCCGTCGTACTACTACTACGACTTAAAATTACTTAGGTATACTTACATTAGTTTAATAATTTAATTATTAAGGTTAGTAAAAACTCTAAATAATTGCAAAAATATATACTTAGGTACATTTACATTAGTTTGAGAACCTAGTTATTAAGGTAAAAAAAAGGTTTATTATTTTTTGCTTTTCAGTTTTTTCGGCGGTTTAATTTTTTGTTAAAAAGTTTTTATTATAAACAAAGAAAACTATAAAAGGTCATAAAATGTTAAAAAAGTTTCTAATAACCAGTAGATAAGTAGCTTAAAGCCTGCATCAATAAATTAAATAATTGATTAAAACTACTTTTACCCATTGTATCGCGTTTAATTTATTTTATTTTTAATACCCGAAGTTTCAGGTGCTTTCCAGCACCCATGGTCACGGTGGACTGGAAAAAACTGATGTATAGCATATTAAAAATAAAATAAATTAAATTTGATAAAATCCGTAAAAGTAGTTTTAATCAATTTGTAGTGTTCATGTAAATATAAAGAAGCATTAACTTAAAAAATAATATGCAAACGTTTTATTCTTTTCTGTACCGTCCCTCACCATTAAGAATACTAGTTTCGAAAATGTATTATTATTATTCATATTTTAGTCTACACCGGCTTGCAAAAACAAAACCTTCTCAGGGAAAAACCAGCATGAAATTCTGAGGTGTTTTATTATGTACTTTTTTAAATGTCATGTTACAAATTTCATCCACCATTTACCTCAACATCAGGAATGTCTTCCCTATCGTGGACGTGGGGTACGTACATAAATTATGCAATGTTTTCTAGACCAATCAAACACTTGTTTAGTTATGAATTTCGACCTGCTTTAACCACTGCGCTAAGAAACTGTCGAAACAATATAATCATCATCATCATCATAATTATCTGAACATAGACGTCCTCCCAAGGAGCGACAAAAAGCAAGGTCCTGAACCATTTGAATCGACTTTCTGTATCTTTTAATAGGCCGCCACTCCACCTAGTGCGCAGCCCTCTATTTTTCATTTACCAGTAAGGCCTCTGCCTCGAATCTTGCGGGCAGCGGGACGGCAGCGGCGGCGGCGCGGGTGCGGCAGGATCTTATGCGTAAAATCAAATGGACCGACTCTCGAAAACAGCGGCTTGGCAGCGGCGCGGGGGGCGGGCAACGAGCGGTTTACTCCAGTCAAGCGGTGACCGCCCGCACGTCTGCATTGCAGTGCTGTGCAATTAATTTTTGTGACGTTTCGAAATGTCCTCGGACGTGCAGGAGCAAATTATTTCAGCAATTTTTGAGAGAACACCGATATGGAACAGCAAAGATGTGAACCATAAAAATAGAAAAGTAGTTAACCAGTTATGGGAAGAAATTAAAAACGAACTGAATACAGACTCTAAATCGCCCTTGATAGCTTCAAGAATATAGTCAAAAGTTTCTACGTTCATTCTGGTGTAGTCGTAGAATTTGTCGGGACATTGTTTCTGTTCTTCGTAATTTCGATAAAACTCGGCTTTTCTTTTCCTTGCCCTATAAGTAGTAGGGATTCACTTCTTCTTTTGCCCACTGTAAATCGAGCGTTAGAAATAAATTTGAATCAAAAAAGATGTTGTCGCCGTTGTTCAGACATTTCGTTCGCAAATAAAAACAAACATCTCGACAACACAACCATGAACACATCACTACGCCGCTATAGTGTCGCGCGATCTGCCCGCTAGTTTCGTGAACGGGTCTGCGTTGCCCGCCCCACTCCCGCGCCACCGTCGCCGTCGCTCCGCTGCCCGCAAGATTCGAGGCAGAGGCCTAAGAGGCAGTGTTGCCGTTTTAGCGACTTTCTCGCTAGTTCTAGCGGATTTTAACAATGTTTAGCGGATAAAAAAATCTTTTTAGCGAGAAATAATTATTTAGCGACATTTGGACTTTTAAGATGGCGACTTTTTTATAAAGTAATTTATTTCAAATAAGTCATTTATCTTATGTCCAATTTTGTAATCTACCGTTGGTGACACTGTATATATAATATAATTTCACGGGAACTCCCGAACATGAACTAAAAATTCAATGTCGTTCATTTACTTTCATCATTTTCGAAATACAAAAATGCAGCAGGAGTAAACATATTCGAAGATTTATGTAATTTTGCAATGATAATATTATCACTACCGCACTCAAATGCAGAATTTGAATGCGTATTTGGTGCTACGAATATAGTTAAAAGCAAACTGCGAAACAAGCTATCGGAAAAAACTTTTTTTCGAAAAAAAGAATTGCGCAACGTATGATATTCCTAAAGATGTTGTCAACCAAGTCGGTAAGGGCAAACCAAAGATGGGAACTGGAGACATTGGTGAACCTTCAACTTCCGCTGAAGTTCTTTTTGAAGATCTGTATCCATACTTCGCTATTAATTTTGAAATTTAGGTACAAGAACGTATTGAGCTAATTGTTTTATTTTTAGTAAGATGACTAATGTTTAAACGTAGTTTAAAGATTAAAGATTTATTTTTTTACAATATTTTTTTAATTTTGTACATGAATAATTTTTGTTTTGGTGGTCATGTCATTAACCTATACTATAAATAACAGATTTATATGAAAAAGAGTACGCTCTTTTTAAGGTTTTACTGAATTTAAACATTTAGATTTTTGGTATTCATTGTACATATACCATTTGGCAAGATTTTTCAGTTAGCCCAATGGTAGTACGAAAATGTACCTAGGGAAATCTAGCGGATTTTAAGAAAAAGAAAAATCCTGTTTCTGGCGGATTTTTTCTGTTAGTCTAGGGACTTTAAAATTTGTAGAACGGCAGCCCTGGTAAGAGCCCTTCGGAAATCCTTCTTCCCCATTGGTTGGCAGTTGTTCGAGGTATATGGCCGGCCTATTGCCATTGCCACATAAGTCTATTATTTCATGGGGTTATATCAGTTACTCTCCTTTTTTATAGAGGACTTTTTAACAAAATTTTCCTAATGTTTTTTTTTATATGACGTGTAATTGTTGCATTATACTTTTTTGTATTTTTATGCCTTATAAAGCCTTTATAGTTTTATAAAATCAATATCAAATATAGGTATATTGACAATACTGTTTTTTTTTAATTTTTATATATTTTATTTTTAATTACAATAAATTTATTTTTATACAAACATAAGTTTCTCAAACATAAACAACGCCGGAAGAGTCACGTCGCACGTCCTAAGTTATAGATTTCACAACATGTCGCTGGCTTTTGCAAAATTGTTGTTCCTATAGAACATAATGCTGTGGTAGTAAGCAAAGTAATATAATTGCTTCAGCATTTTGTGTTTTCAGTGTAGATCAATATTTGTAAATAATATTTAGTATAATTTTAGCTGTTAGGTTCAGTGGTTGGGATAAAATTGAATGACCATATAGTCAAATGCCTTTGAGGGATCACATAAGAAACCGGCGGTGCCATTACCGGTCCTACAAAACATGTGACACTAGTTTTATATGCCCATTCTTCGTGGATATTCGATCACGATTTAAACACATTTATACGTGGTAGAGCCATGCTGCAGTTATATTAGTATAATATAACTGCAGCATGGCTCTATTATATAGTTGTAGCACGAATGGGTCGGCTCGACCGGGAAGGACTACGCTCTCACAGAATACCAGCGTAAAAAACCAGCTTAGTGCTGCTGTTTTTCGTATGGTAAGTGTAGAGAACCGGAGACACTTTTTACTGGAAACGAGGCATTCCATCTTAGTCCTCACGGGTGACAACGCATCTGTATTTTGATTCGTAATCGAGGATATATGTAAATGTCCACTTACCATCAGGTGGACTGTGTGCTCGTTTGTCACCCTATCCTATAAAAAACACTAGGGCCATCTTACTGTATTTTATTTATTTAGAAAATACGTCAAAGTCATCATAGAGATTAAAAATCACTAATATTGAGGCTACATTAGTGTGCCACCAACTTATCTGTTCATATGGACAAACTGAACTAAAGTCGCCATTTCATAAATGACATTTCACTTTCAGCTATTATTTGAGTGCTATATGAGGATGAGGAGAGTGCGAGAGAAAGAGGAGTGAGGAGAGTGCTTTGTTTGATATCAATGTGAAAAGTGCAAATAAATATAAAATAATAGTCACTTATTTCCGCGGTTAATTTCTTAGTGGCAATAGTAAGCTCTCCACTAGCGACTCTGTAAGTTGAACAATAAAGTTGGTTGCACTATAATTATAATTACAGGCCCCATAGATCTTACATTTTGGTTTTGTTGAGAATCCTGAACGACTTAAGAATATTTGTATAAATCTTAAATAAAATACATCTCATAGCAATCAGCAATATCTACATTCTCATTGAGAAATGACCCTGCGACTAACTACATAGTAAATATTTTATTTCAGAATAAAATATTGATGATAATATTGTAAATATTTTATACTGAAATAAAATATGTATTTAGGTACAATCTAGTCATCAATCAATCATAACTTGAAGGAACATATTTGCCACTCTCTTTCACTAGTTTATCGACAAGTTTTCGGAATAGGACACTTATATAGAAATGCGTTCTATTTTTTTTTCGTATTTTAAATTCGTTAGTAGCTAAGACCGGAAGAAACTAAATTAAAAACTATACCAATTTTTTTTCAAACTACATTTGGCAGGAATTGGATTCATGTGCAAAATGACTGTCTAAAAAAGTTTTCTACAAAAAGTGTTTTCGAAGAAATTCATTTTGGCAGACAATGCTTCGTCTTATTCTACAGTGGCATACTGGTGCGCTGATATAAACGCGGCGCACTGCCTTGTGTGTGTGTGTGTGTGTGTGTAAAGAATCGCTCCGGGCGGCCAACCACGGCCGCTACGCAAGAAAACGTTAAAAAATCGAAAAAATTGTTAAGATAGATCGATGTGTGGCCATCCGTTATTTAGCTGAGATTCTAAAGCTTTCATTTGGAACAATTTAGTTTATTTTAACTCATACCTCAAAAATAAAAAAGATGGCCCCGCGCTCGGTTCCCCGAATGCTAACAGACGCCCAAAAGAAAACAAGAGTTGACATTTCAAAACTAAATTTAGCAATAATTGAAGAAGATCCGGATTATTTTGTGGTCGTTTCGTAACCGTAGATGAAACGATTTTGACCCGGAGACAAAAACCAAAGCGAGGTGTGGAAAAGACTGCCTTTGCCGCTACCCAAGTAATTCAAGGCGTCTACGTCAGCTGAAAAAATAATGGCCTCTGTCTTCTAGGCTGCAAAATGTATAATAATGTTCGACTAAAGTATCGCTCGAATAAAGGAAATAACAACCCGAGATTATTACGCATTATTAATCAAAAAACTAAGCGAAGGACTAAAGAATAAACGTTGAGAAAATTGCGTGCTGAAGTAATTTTTGAACATGATTATGCCCCCATCGATCTGATGTTGCAGGCGCTGCGATCCGAACTGCTGGGTTTCATTGATGTAGCCCCCACCATATTCTACGGACCTTTTCACTCATCTGGAAAAGCACTAGCGTGGTATAAAATTCGACGACCGTGATGAGGTGATTAGTGCTGTAGAGGCCTTTTTCTAGACCCAGGTTCTAGTCTTTTTTACCAAGGAAATCAACCTACTTGCAAAACGCTATCATTAACAGAGGCATTACGAACACCCAATTTCATCCGTTTCCAAAATCTTATTGATCAACGTGGTACAATTCCACCGTTCAATTTTAAGGCAGATGCCTTCGTTTTAGATTTAAGTATACCAGTCTCCAAATTAATTACATACAAAGCGGCTTTAGTTGGTTAGTACAAAGTTCAATATCATTGCTTAAAAAACTTTCTTAAATGTTATTGAGTATTTTTTACATATTTATGAAACGTTTAGTTATCCTTCAATGATATTTTAAATGCCGCACGTTCCTTATATGCACTCGTTCTAATCCCTTTAGCTGATCACTCACCAAAGTATTTTTTTACGAATTTTAACTACCGTGCCATCGAGATCTACAAATAACAAAATGTCAATGCTGAATAAAGACTTCCCCATAGATTGCCCTTTAGGGGGGAGGGATATCTGCGTTCATTGCCAAGCTTAGTGGGCGGGAGAGACATTTTCTTGTATTTTGAGTTCTTTACAGGAAGGCACTACTGCCTATCGCCTGTTACACTTTTTTTATATAGGATAGAGGTGACAAACGATCACACAGTCCACCTGATGTTAAGTGGTTGCTGTGGCCCATATACATCTACATATATCCTCGATTACGAATCAAAATGCAGATGCGTTGTCACCCCTGAGGGCTAAGATGGAATGCCTCGTTTCCAGTAAAAAGGGACACAGCAGCATTAAGCTACTATTTTACATTGTGAGAGCGTGGTCGCCGTCGTGGTCCCTCTGTCACCTCTTACGACAACCACGGGATGATATGGGGTTGTGGAAATTCTTACTCCACCATAACACGGTTCACGCAGATAGTTGAAGCTTATTATTCTGTTTGAATATTATACGAGTTTTTGTGTTCATGTGTTACCTTTGCTGTTGTTCGGTGAGTGCAAATCGATACAATAAGTTGATCGTGTAGTATAGTGTAAGATAGGCCAGCAGCTCGCGCCACACCAGCTTGTACACGCTGCCTCTCCATCTGTAAAATTAGGAATAATTTAAGTTTATCTTCAAAAAGAAGTATGTAGGGAATACTTGACAAAATTGAATCATTACAAACGTTGCTCTCAATCTTTATAGTAAAACTTTATTTGTTCATCAAAAAATCATTTTAGATAAATGTATTAACAAATTTGAAGGGATTACTTGAATTTTGACTCTTTATTCTCTACAAGTTTACCGTTTAGAGGCGGTGTAAGAGTATTTATTAAATTTATATATCGTTATTTATGACTGTTATATAATCTCTGATTGCCTCGTTGGTCGAGTAGTTATAGTAGTGCGACTGCTGATCATGAGGTGCTAGGTTCGAATCCCGGGTTTGATCAAAAAATTAATTATTGATTTTTTCCGTCAAGAAATTCTCAGCAACTGCCCAAAGTCTGGAAGTTGGCGGTGTCTCACCCTCGTACCTAGGAAAACACGTAAAGCCGTTGGTCCTGCGCCTGATCTCTCTCCGGTCGTGTCGGTTTACCGTCCCTTCGGATTATGAGAGTGAGGGAATATAGAGTGCTCCTGTGCTTGCGCATACACTCGGGCACTATAGTCCTGTCATGCGCAGATGGCTAGTCTCAGTTGAGGCGGGCTGCCGTGAACGAAATTCGGTGTGGAGGACATTATTATCTGTGTCTACTATACCTATATCTATATCGTCCGTGAGTGTCGTAAGAAATAACAGCGAGAAACAAACCACGAGATTAGATGCCGCGTATTCTTAATAACAACCAGAACAATTAGAAAATAATATAAGCTGTGGTTGCCAACCTTCCTGCCAGGCGTTGCACTGTGAGCGCCTGTGTTCAACAGTAGACTTCTCGTTGTATAATATGTAAGCCTACTTTACCGTTCACAGAAAACCTTCATAGTAAGTAGCCAATAACATAGCAGCAAACGAGTCGTAATAATTTCTGACATACTAAAGCAACACATCCGAGCTTTCCCGGATTTGTCCCAGTTTGGAAGAGATACAGCGGCTTTAAAACTTGTTTTTGAAATTACCCAATTTTTTTAAAGCGGTCGAAACTAGAAACTTTAGTTTGCATCCTTAAAAGTCAGACTATTGGTTAAATAATATTAAACGTTAAATTCAAAAAGGAATTATAATATTTTTTTATATTATTAAGGAATTAAAATATTTATTAATTTAAATAACAGTTAAAAAGCAGGCGACAGCAGCCTAATGGCAGGGCGCGGATCGCGAACTCAAAAGGTCGTGGGTTCGAATCTACTATTTGACTACTGTCGTGAACCACTCTTAACACAAGTGTTTCAAGCTTACCAAGAGTGGTTAAAAGTAATATTAGTAATGTTAATTAATAAGGTTACTACATACACATAAACACTCACGCCAGTCACCCAGAGGGGTAGGCAGAGACTACAGACTTCCATTTGGCACCATCCTGACACACCTCTCTCACCTCCTTCACATCCATACACCTACGTATACATGCTCGTCGGTTAAGGGTACTCCTAATTTGGCCCGTTTTCAATAAATCGCCAATTTGGTCGATACATTTTCGCCTAGGACGTCCCTTTCCGACTCTGCCATTCACTTCTGCAACATAAATTTTCTTTGTCACTCTTTCCTCATTCATTCTTTCCACATGACCAAACCACCGAAGCATTCCTTTCTTAATCCTGGTCACAACATCATCTTGCAAACCACACTCTTCTCTTATTACACAATTTCTTACCCTGTCGTTCAGATTCAGCCCTAACATACTCTTTAACGACCGCATTTCTACTGCGTTGATTCTATTCTCGTGCTTCTTCTACCGCACCCAACTTTCACTACCATACGTTAAAGTAGGGACCAACACAGCACTGTGAATTGCCATACGTGCCTTTTTTGACACATTTTGACTTTGACTCTTCACAATAGAGTGCAGGGCCCCATTTACTCTATTTCCCGCATTCACTCGTCGTTCTATATCCTTATCATATCTCCCATCCCTGCTAAATACGCAGCCCAAATATACAAACTCATCTATTTATTTATTTATTTATTCTTTTTTGTACACCACAATACAGAAACATCAATATAGTTAAAACTAATTAAAGTATGTACAATAGGCGGTCTTATCACTGAAAGTGATTTCTTCCATACAAACTTTGCGTAGAGGAATGTTGCAAACAAAGGTTACAAATAGAGGGGGGGCATACAAAATAATAATAATAATAAAAATACAATAATACATACAAATAAAAATAAGTGAAAGTTATATATAAAATATCATATAAGAGATTAAATGAAAAGAGTACGAGAAAGGTAAAGTAATTTATCTAATAGCGTTCTAAATAATACGATTTAACAAGAATTTTGCAAGAGTGAAGAGATTTAGCACGACGAATATGGAGAGGTAAGGAGTTCCACAATCGCACAGCGGTTACGGTGAAGGATTTCTTGAAAAAGGAAGAAGAGTGCAAAGGTGTAGAGAGAGAAAGATTGACGGAGGATCGAAGGAACCGATTATGGGTAAGAGAAAGATACTGGAAACGGTTTTTTAAATAAAGAGGAGTAGAAGGATTAAACAGCACACTATACAACGCGGAGAGAATGTGAGTATTCCTGCGAAGGTGGATCGGGAGCCATTTGAGCTGTTTGCGAAATTCGGAGATATGATCATATTTGCGAAGCCCAAATATAAATCTAATGCATAAATTTTGAATGCGCTCAAGCTTATTAAGCTGCTCATCGGTAATGTCAAGATAGCAAATATCAGCATAGTCAAGGATAGGCAGAAGTAGAGACTGGGCGAGCGTAACTTTAGTTGCTGTGGGAAGAAAATTACGTAATCTACGTAAAGAGCTTAACGCAGCAAACATTTTTCTACTGACCTCATTAACCTGTGAGGTCCAAGACATACAGGAGTCAAGATACAACCCCAGGTTTTTAACCTTGTTACTGTAAGGGATTAGAGTGCAGTCAAGTATAATAGGGGGTAGGGAAGACCAGTCCATTTTACCAATTAATCTAGAACTACCGATGACAATGGCCTGAGTTTTCTTAGGATTAATCGTTAAACCATAACATTTACTTCAATTCGAAATACAATTCAGATCAGCGTTAATAGTGTCAACTGCTTTAGATAGATCTTCAAGAGAGGACTGAGTATAGATTTGGAGATCATCAGCATACAAGTGGTAGGAAGAGGACAAATTATGACTTATAGAGTTAATGAAAATTGCAAAAAGGAGAGGAGACCACACTCCACCTTGTGGTACACCAGCAGCTGTAGTAGTCCAGGTGGAAAAAACCTCTTGCACCTGAATTCGCTGTCGGCGACCAAACAAGTAACTTCGAAACCAGTCAACTACAGTTATATTATATACTACAGTATATATATATATATATGTTGAGAGAGTGTAGGATGCTTAACAAAATATCAAAACTACATACACATACATCATCTACTTGCTCGATCAACTCCCCTTCTATTCTTATTTCACAAATCGTTTTACTTTCTTCTCTTTCAAAAACCATAACCTTCGTCTTACTTGCGTTCACTTTCAGACCCCTTTCTTTTAATGATCTGTTCATTAATGTACCCGTCATTTGCAACTCGGCCGCCGACGACGCAAGGATAACTTGATCATCGGCGTATAAAAGGCATTTGACGGTTAACTCACCCATTCTTAATCCGCATTCTTCAACTTTCAATTTTTGCAAACAACTGTCCATAAATAGGTTGAACAGCCACGGGGAAGCCACACAGCCCTGTCTGACACCTTTATGGATTTCAAACCAGTTCGAGTAGACCCCGTTGATCCTAACACAAGCACTAAAGTCCCTATAAAGAGACTCCAATGCCTGTATCAAGCCAGCGCTCAACCCAAATGAGTTCAGTGTTTGCCATAGCACATCCCTATCCACTCTGTCATAGGCCTTTTCCAAGTCCATGAACGCACAAAAAACCTTTTGGTTTTTGGCCAAAAACTTCTCCGCGATCATGCGCATGGAAAAGACTTGATCTGTACATCCCATTCCCTTTCTAAATCCCTCTTGCACATCCCAAATTTTTCCATCAGTTTCTTTCATGACCCTTTCAATCAGTACCTTGGCATACAGTTTTCCCACAATGCTAAGAAGGCTGATGCCACGGTAGTTTTTACAGTCCTGCTGCGACCCTTTTCCTTTATATACTGGGACTATCACGGCTTTGCACCAGTCTACCGGTACCCACTTCAGTTCCCAGCATAAATTAAACAAAGTGTGCAGCAGGCCTGCCACGACTTCCTCTCCAGCCCTTAGCATTTCGAGTTAAACTCTATTATATCCGGCAGCTTTACCTGCTTTCATGCTTTTCATTGCTTTCATTATTTCATCTATACTTATCTCGCTACCTCTTTCCTCTTCTTTCGGGGTTTCTACTTCACTTAGTACACACGTTGTCTCCTCACTCATAAACACGCTTTCAAAATATTCCTTCCATCTCTTTAAACTCAAAACTTCATCATTCAGAATATAGCCATTTTCGTCTCTTATAGCATTCATCATAGGCTGTTTTGAATGTTTCCTGGCAGTTCTTACAAGTTTCCAGAACATTTAAATATTTGCCTGGAAGTTATCCGATATTCTTCTATCATTCTTATCCGTACTTTCTTGCTTTTTTCTTTCAACTACTTCTTTTACTCTCTTATTAAGATGTCTAAAGACTGCCTGTTTTCTTTCAATATCATCATTCTCACAGAATACCAGCGTGAAATAGTAGCTTAATGCTGCTGTATTTCTTATGGTGAGTGTAGAGAACCGAAGACCATTTTTACTGGAAACGAGGCATTCCATCTCAGTCCTCACGGGTGACAACGCATCTGCATTTTGATTTTTAATGGAGGATAGATGTAGATGTCTATGGGCCGCAGCAACTACTTACCATCAGGTGGACTGTGTGCTCGTTTGTCACCCTATTCTATAAAAAAAATCGTACCGCTAGAATTACCAGCCTTTGTTGCTAGTAAATCTAGCCACGCTCTCTTCTTTGCTTCAACTTCCATACGTATCTCATCATCCCACCATAACGTATTATTTTTCCTTTCATTCTTTCTCTTACTAACACCACATACTTCGGTAGCTGCATCCACTAAACCTTTCTTTACATTTTGCCATACATTCTCCAAGTCTAACTCCTTCATACATAATTCATCCAAACCACTTATATTTTCTTTCAGTCTACATTTGAACTTGTTTTTCTCACCTTCATCTTGTAACCTTTCTATTCTAATACGCTGTAACGCAGTGGTAGACACAGATGATCGATGGCGCCAACGCCTGAATAGACCATTAATTCGGCATAAAACCAAATAATAAGGTTACTAATATTTTTTATTTAAAAAAAAAGTTAATCAATTAATTAAGATTGATTGTGAAATGGCCGAGTAAAAATATTCACCACCCCATATAGACCCGTGGGTGTCGTAAGAAGAGACAGAGGAAAAGAGATTAGATAGTGAGCAGCAACGTCTTCCTAATAACAAATAAAAAAAACTGAGCTAGCCAATCCGCCTGCCCAGTGTGGCAACTTATGAGAGTCTACGGGAGGCCTATATTCAGCAGTAAACTTTTAGCCGATCACGTGTTGGGTGTGATGAGTGAGTGATGCCGCTCTTTCTATTCGCTACGCCAACCACCGAAAAAAAAAAGAAAAAGTGGCAAGAGTGTGCAAAGTTTGTGCTGACATATCAAAGAAAGAAAATGGGAAACGTGGACGAAAAGAAACTATCTTTACTGTTATATATCACGCAGTTACAAATTACGCTGGTTGATATATGTAATACGTTTATGTAAGAGTTTATGTTTTTTTCATTTTCGCACCTTATTTAAGGTTAATTTTCAAATGTAACAATAATTAATAATATTATATTTTTTAATTATATCTTTAAAATAGAGAATACATAAAAGAAAAAAAGAAACATTATGCATAATGCATTATAACACTTACAGTTATTTTTCTAAAAACCTTACAATATATTAAAAAATGACCGGGGTATCGGAGAATGCGAGTTAAAAAACGATTGGCTGTCACAGCATAGTGTTAATAGGTTGTATCCACAGAAATCGTAATTATTACTATTTCTGTGGTGATAACGGTAACGGTTGTTTAAATAAAACTTTTATTCACAATTTCATCAACAAAAAACTTGAAGTGCATACTGCTCATATAATTATATTTGTAGTCTTATCATATACATAATTATACTGGCTGATACCCGCTGGCTTCGCTGGGCGCACTATAATATTTTATTGCGTAACCTAGATGTATAATAACAAGAATATTTTTTTGATAGGACATACATTGCGAAAGGAGTAGAGGAGAGTCGGGTGTATAGTTTTAGAGATGTCGTGATGAGTCAGTCAAATATATATATATATACATATATATATATATATATATATAAAAAAAATATATATATAATAGATTAATAGTAATGACGTCCTCCAATCATTGTAGTCTTATCATATACATAATAAACTATTGCGACATGTTACATGATAACGAAAGGCACGATCTAGCCTTCTTTTTTAGTAATGTATCTTCTCCAAACAAGACGATCAAAAACAAAAGTAACTAAGAGTACCAGTACACATGTACAAAAATAATAAAAACTTATAATAATAATTTGTGTGTAGATTATGTATTATTTCTGTGCATTTAAAACGTTATTTTATAGGACAGGATAGGTTATAGTACTCGGGTGAGAACCCATGCAAATCTAGTTTGATATATTTTAAATATACAAGCATAAAAATATATTTTTATTAGAAATACTTTAAAGCTTGAGTAAGGGAAATATTATTTATCACATACAAGTATGTGCGATTTTAATAGATTATTATACCTATCTACCACATGTTCGTGAAGATAAAAATAGATTTTATTAAATAGTAAGATTTCCTTCCTGCCTGGGAATCCGTCTAGGCAGATATCACGATCTAAACTATTCCAGCCGGCAAATAGCAGCGTGCTTGCTTTGCTTTGTTCCGGTCTGAAGGGTATAAAAAGGCAGGATATAATGACAGGCTGTAAGGCATTCCATTTCCGTCCTCTGAAGTGACAACGAATTTGCAGCCTTCTTTCTTTGGAAATTAAATGGATTCTAGGATTGCAGTAGGCTATTTCCATCAGATGGACCGTAAGTTAAATTTTCACTTTAGTTGAATGAACAAAAGATGAATTTCGCCACTTTAGTATATTATGTTATTACCATGTAACCGCAAAACAAAGGTAATTCTTATAATTAAAGAAGCAATATTTGCGTATGATTTTTAGAAACATACAGTAAAATGAGGTTATTCAGTGTTTCCGAAAATGTTACCAAATTCTAATCAGGTGTTCGCAGTTTATCATCATTACCTATCATCATACCATCTTACGCCAAACTTTCGCTAAGAGGTGACCTATTTTTACCAACTTAAGACTATTTTTCCTTTTTGATTACTTACGGGTGACAACGCATCTGCATTTTGATTCGTAATCGAGAATATATGTAGACGTCTATGACCCACAGTAAACACTTAACATCAGATCGTTCGTTTCTCACCCTTATCCTATAAAAAAGTACGAGGTTAATTATTTACGAATTTAGATTTTTTTATCACATAAAATATACTTTCACTGTGGACCACTGTAAATTAAATCTAAAACGAATGGAATTAAAATCAGTTTGTTCAAATATTATTTAATAGTCAAATCATTTAAACCACTGATATTTGTTAAATCCACTGAATCGGAAGAAATGCTGTGGAGTAGCAGGCTCGTATCGGTAAGCTTGATGTATCAAGCAAGCCCCTAAGTCGATGGATGCACTATAAACGTGGTTTTTGGCCGTAAGCCCGATGTACTGCAGTAAACTTCTCAAATACTTAAAAAGATCTCGAATGTTGTAATTTGTTATGTAGAAGACTAAAAATTACAAAAAACTTAAGATGACCAGTTACATCAAAACAACGGTATGATGGAAAACATACTCGTATAGCAAACAAATGTATGTACTATTAAAAGCAGAAATTGTGCGCCTATCAAGAAAGTAAAGGTTTGTGAAGAAAGCGATTGAGTTACAGCCTTATCAACAGTTCTTTTGGTCCAAACAAATCACGGCTCAATGGGCATGAGGTAATGCAGAATAATATCTGAGTTTTCGTTCCAAAATCGATCTTTGCAATTCGTATGTTTCAAAGTAACAAATTACTAAAACAGTTTAACGTTCGTTTCCCGATTTGAGATCTATGAATGAATATGTTATATTTAACAGTGTACTTAGGTAGGCTGGAATGACGACAATAATTTTAAGCAAACAAACGGATTTTGCAAGCGGAAAACGAATTCATCTTAAAAACGAGAAGTTTATATTTGTTTTGACGATGAGTAGAACTTCATACATGAATTTGTAGTCACTTGCCTAAGCCGCAAATACAAAATACTTAAAGGTAATATAAAATGACTAATAATATATAAATTAGCGCCAGGATATTAAGAGGGTTGTGAAGTGCCGATACTCGGCACGTGTAGATATTTTCAAAAATGTTATCTGGTTCATACCGCTCGCTGTGTTCGCCCTCCTTATGCGATAGAGTTTCAAGTCTTGGAGGTAATGGCCTACATTTCATTTTTGAAATATTGTTTCGGGCGATAACGCTTCGTCTTTTACGACGTGAGACAATTTTGGTTTCATTGGATTCAGTACACCTTAATCTGGGATCTAGTTTTTCTTTTTTTAGTAATTCGGTTTAGTTTAATAAAAAAACGCTCGAAGAAGTTTTTAAATCAAAAATAGAGATATTTTAGTGGTAATAACTCATACCATACGCAATATTTCTTTAAAATAAAAACTTACAAACCTCGTTTTCAATATATCGACAACATTTCCAAAAATTATAAAAATGAAACTATTTTTACGAGGGAAAAAACGTTATCGCTTTTTGTATGAAATGTTTACTTACGTTTAGTTTACGTAGCTTTACAGTACAAAACTATTTTGTAATAATAAATAAATAAAAATTGTCAAAAGTAAATAATGCAGTTTTAATAATTTTTCTTCATTTAATATCATGTAATCTAATAGCTATTAAAGCTAAGAAAACAGATAAGTTTTAACTTTTAATAATGAAAAAAAAAATGTGTTAATTTATACATGCTATTAAGTGATGAACTTTATTTATTTTCCGTTTATGCAGATATTTCCTTGTGCCATTTTGTAATATGCCGTCAGACCCAACTTTTTTTGGAGCAGATCTTTTCTTTGCGCATCACTTGATCAAGCATAACTACGTGTTGTGGTGTTCGAACTCAGAGAGACCAGTTATATAAATGACGCTTACAATATATTTTTTAGCTTTCCTTTTCAGCTTGCTTAATATACAAACTTTAAAATTTTAAGAATAACGATTAATTTCAACCACTAGGCGACCACTATTTATAACTATGCAAACTTTCAATCATCTGCGTAAAATAGTCGTGATAGACAAACACCGAGACGATTCCGTTAGTGATCCTTTTTGCGAATTTTGTCATAGAACACTAATGATGTTTGTAAACCGAAGCCCATGCGAGCGAAGCTGTGAAAAAAGTTACTTTATAATAAATATATGCCGTTCGTCATCGCATAAGGTCACGATTTTGTTGCTGTGGCAATTTTAAATGTTTGCTAAAATAATTGTGACAAGCTAATATTACAAAGAAATCTGAGAGTGCATTTTGAGCGCTGTAGGACGGATGCAGCAACACTTAAAGCAGGCTCTCTCAATTTATGCTAAGTGATAAAGCTAAATTCATTGGAGCGTGGAGAATCCTCCCGGAAAAAAGCGAATACCTGGCCTAAAATAAAGCCAAATTCTTGATGAGAACGCACGCCATCCACCATGAAACGCAGTTTTTTCTCTAACTGGTTATTATGCTACTTGTTTCTGAGCGTAAAAAGAACGTGCCGTTTTATCACTAGTATAACGAGCAGTCACTGATGCAGTTCCTACAAAAAAGTATCAGAAGCCTCCACGAAAAATGCCACATTTTCTCAAAGCAGCTCCGCGATTCTTAACATAATTCCTAATGAAGAATCTTGTTAGTCCGCGTACTTTGAAATTAGCATTGCACTCAAAAGTTAACTACATTAAATTGTGTAAGCAGACATATCCAACAACAAAATACTTTCGTTGAGAGCTCGTTGGGTATGTGAAAACATAACATATGATGTCTTAAAGCCATCAATGAACATTAAATATCTTTCAAGAAACTTGTATGATTTACTAGTGATTTATTTTCTAGTTAATTTTAATATCGTCTTAAACATAAGGTTTATTAGTTATCGTATTAAGGTTCCGAATAGAATATTATATTTTAGGCATACCATTTAGACCTAGTAATGAATTGATAATATTCTTAAGACGTAATCAAGTTGGCGTGATTGTTTTTATTGGACGTGGGTTTACTAAGCCCTTTGGTTCATTTTAAAGTTCATGATCCTTTTAAATGAAATTATTTAACTATAGTGATAATTGAGTGTTGAGTGAATGATATTACATAGTGATACTATATTGTATTTCTACGCCGCCACTATATAGCGATTTTCAGCACAACGTTTAGAATTAGACCGTGCTACGTGCCAGTGCCAGTCGATGCGGAAAACCTATGTTCAGTATGATGTAGAAAAAATAACAATAAATAAATGTAAAAATTATTTTAGTGATCTTCTCAGCAAACCCTTTCATTTGATGTCCATATTATGGGGGTACATAGAACATAACTAGTCTGCCATCTTGGGCGGTACGCCATATATGATTTTGAATTGCATCAGCTAACCATGCATTGTCACCTAAATTTAACAAGTATGCAAAATTTCAGCTCAATCAATGGAGGATAACTACTTTAAAATGCATTAAGTAATCTAATGCTTTAAAATTCATTTGCAAGATTTGAACCTCAACAAAGATACAAACATTGCAAGTTAAATAAAAGCTTTTGTTGGTTTAGTTACGTAACTTTAATAATATCCCTAATATTTGTTACCGCCACGTTTGTTTTTATGCTTTGCTTATATAAGGTTGCCACACTTAAATCGCAGATGACGGACAAAACCTCTAAAATCCAATATACATATATGTATATTTCCTAAAAAATATATGTATATTTGGTAAAAAAAGGAAATTTCCGGACACCTTTAAACAAATGGATGGGTTCACAAACGAACTAATGGTTAACTGAAAAACGAACTAAGAAAATAATTGAGCAAATTATACGCTTGAGTTTCATATTGTAAAAAAAAACAATAAAATTACCGCAATAATGTAATCATAAACATTTGGTTTCCATATAATAGATAAGAGACAGCCCTAACTAAATAAGCAAGCTTCATCATCAATTATTTGTACTATCGTATAAGACCTCACATTGTCATTAATATTAAAAATATTTATAATGAAAACTACAATCCAATGCCCACCTAAAATTAAGTACCTACCTAAATACACTTAACAAAATTAATGAATTTAGGTGTTTAACTAAAATCAAGCGCGAAAAGCCTTTCGACCTTTAAGTGATAGATGTGATCGGTGCAGTCTGTTTTTGTCAGGATTTTAATAGTGTTTCATACCTGTGTACCAGAAAGCACATAAAGCCGTAGACTCTGGGTCCGATCAATCTATGTTTGTGATGGATTATCGTCCTATAGGACTATGAGAGTGAGGGAGTGGAAAGTACACCTATGCTTACGCACTCGTGATTCATGATCCTGTCCTGCGCCATTAATGGAAGGCGAAATTATGGTACTCCCATGGTTTACTATAGAACACTATTACTCTTTACCAAAAGATTCGTACATAATATCTCAATGTCATGCATAAATGACTAGTCTCCATTGATACAGCTTCAGGAAACAGTCGATGAGTTTGACCGATGCAGCAAAGAATATGATGAATCCCTCAGATTAATTGCTGCAGTGCAGTTGCAGTTAAGTGAGGCTAATGAGCAGATTTTGCAATTAAAACAATACTTAGATGAATTGAAAGTGTCCCAAACTCAATGTCTCTTCAATGAGCTCATAGAATGTAAATCTTCAAAAACATTGCATCCCTCCACAACAATCGATTTGAGTGGTGATGATTTTGTCACATCTAGAACAGCAGAAAGGATTACATGCAGTAGAAGAAAATTAAAGAAATACATAAAAAATAATAAATATGTTAGGAAAGTACAAAAGTTAATTAAAACAAAAATTAATACAAAAATATTATATAAATATATGTAAGGAAAAGCTATATTAAAAAACTTAAAGTATATGCAATTGAGGTGGAAAATATGAAAAACTGAAAAACTTATGAGACTGAAATAGAGTGTCTCAATTCAGAAGTTTTGTCGCTTAAAAACTCCTTACAAATTATCTCAAATAAATATGCATCGGCTCAGGTTGAGATAAAAGAACACATATTGGCCAAGAATGATCTGGTAAAGTCATGTAAATACAATGAGGAGCGCTTTGACTCCTTAATAAAATATCAGAGTGAGAATCAATGCTCCATACCATGGTCACCGGGGACAATATGTGTAAATAGCAATGACTCCTTATTTTTCACCAACACTCTATGACGGTGCCATAATACAGAATAAAAACTTAAAAAGTAGTTTAAATATTAAAAAACATAAAGTTATTATGTATTGTGATGACATAGGTAAAAATTTGGGCATGATTTTAAATAACCATTTAAAAGGACAATTGATTAGTAATTATTGTATGCCTGGAGCATCCTTTAGTCATATAATGACTAAAGTTTTAACCAGTAAGTTTTGTCCTAATAGCACATTAATAATTCTTGTTGGGAGAAGAGGCAATGTAAACAAAAATCAATTATTAAAATATATTGATTACCTCAATACTTTAATTGTACAAAAAATTATCTTGTTTACATTGCCTTACATACAGGGTTGGCCACAGGAGAATAAAATAAGATATGATTTAAATTTATTAATGAATAATTTATCATGTAACAATAATGTAAATTTGACATTTAATTGTAACAATTATACCAATAGAATTAATTTAATAGATATTAATAATTTAATTAAGAAATTTTTGAACAGATAGGTATTACCTATCTAAATATAATTTAAGACAGATATCAAATGTGCTATCTTATTATTTATATATTAACTCAGCCAAGGACTTGGCTACCCAGACATCTGCTCCTATTGAGCAGCATAATGATTTGACATGCAATTTGGAATCGGTTCCAAGTAATTTAAATTAGAAAATGAGATAATAGAGGTAATCTCTAGCAGTTATAATAATTTAAATAATTTAGAATGTAGCTTACAAATACTTAATAGTTGCAATTGTATAACTCCACAAAATGATAATAAAAATTGTTTACACCTGGTGCATCAGAATATACAAGGCATGATAGGCAAAGAGCTAGAAATTGAATTGTTTTTAAATAGCAACAATATTCATATTTTATGTATTACTGAACATTGGTTAAAAGCTCATAATTTAATGTTTAACTTTAGTAATCACCAGGTGGTCAGTTCTTTCAATAGAGAAACGATTTTAAGAGGTGGCTCCTTAATTTTAGCTAGTAAATTATTATCATATAAAGAACGTAAAGATATTGTGAGCCTCTCTGTTGAGCGAAATGGCATGTGTTGAGTTTGAGCACCTCATTGTTGTGAGCGTTTACAGACCCCCATGTTCTTTATATGATACTTTTGAAAAAATTATGGAGGAAGTTTTCGCTAAGCTTAATAAACAGAATAAATCTGTTGTAATATGTGGAGACTTTAATATCAATCTCCTAGAAGCTTCCTCCACCAATATTAAATTTAGATCATTGTTTAAATCTTATGGTCTTTTTAATTTATTTTTGGAGCCAACACGTATTGCTGAATCTAGTGCAACATGTATAGATAACATTTTTACAAATGTTAAGCCGTTCAATAAATGTAAAATTCAAAAATTGAGCTCTGATCACTGTGGACAATTTGTTTCATTACCTTATGTTCACAAAAAGCAAGTAGATAAAAAAGTAGTGTTTGTTCCAGTAAAGCACATCGCTTGAAGAAGTTTAGAAGTAACATAGTAAAAAAACTTCCATTACTTTCATACCAAAATAATCCAAATTTTTTGTATGCAACATTATTTAAGCTCATTTGCAATGAATTTAATAATACTTTTACTTCTAAAACATTCTCCTTGAATAATCGTAAAGCATTTAATGAATGGGCGACAGTAGGAGTCCATAAGAGTAGACAAAGGTTATATGAACTTTACAATGAAAGGTCATATAATCCTAGCGTCGAATTTAGGGAATATGTAAAAAAATATTCCAAAATATTTAAAAGAGTGTGCTCCTTAGCCAAGTCATTGTATGTAAGAAACAAAATAAAGACTGCTTCTAACAAAATTAAAATGACATTGAGTATAATTAATAGTGAAACTGGTAAGGTCAACTCTCGCAATTCAAACTACCAGTTAAGTTTTAACAATAAATTAACTAAATCAGATCAGGACGTTGCAATGGTTTTTGAGAAATATTTTACTGATATTCTGATCTTAACCACTAAGTCACTGAATTCTTCTCCTACCGTCGCCGAATCATTACTTAAACAAAATGTAAATGTGTGTACAAAGAATTTTACATTTCATAAAGTTTCATCAAAAGATATTGTAAAATATTTTAAGACTATTGATATTAAGAGAACCGCCGATCTGTGGGGGATTTCTGTTAAAGTTATTGCGTCTATAATAGATACAATCGCACCTCAACTATCTATTATTTTAATAGTAGTATCAAATCTGGTGTGTTTCCTGATTTAATGAAGCATAGTAAAGTAATACCTTTATTTAAATCTGGTAGTACATTGGACCCCGCTAATTTTAGACCTATTTCTGTACTGCCAACATTTAGTAAAATTTTTGAAAAAATTATTCTTGATCAATTGTAAATTTTTTTAATGTAAATAAATTACTTCATAAAAATCAATTTGGTTTCGCAAGGGGTCGCTCGACAACTGATGCTGGTGTTGAGCTGATTAAATATATATATATAATGCATGGGAGAATTCACAGGATGCTTTGGGTGTGTTCTGTGACCTATCCAAAGCCTTCGATTGTGTTCACCATGAAACATTAATTAGGAAACTTCAACACTACGGTGTAAGAAATGATGCTCTTAAATTAATTATTTCATATTTAAGTGACAGAACACAAAAAGTTGTTATTAATAGTATGAGTTCTTCCGGGTCGATTGTACAAATAGGCGTGCCTCAGGGCTCAATTCTCGGCCCCTTTCTGTTTCTTGTATATATTAATGACTCACCTTACATAGTAGGGGATAACCATGATATAGTATTATTGGCTGATGATACTTCATTAATTTTCAAATTAAAACGACAGTTATTAAATTACGACGAAGTATATAATGCTATAGCTAAGTTAGTCAATTGGTTTAATGTTAATAATTTGCATTTGAATGGAACTAAAACTAAATGTATGAAATTCGTAACTCCTAATGTTAAACATGTCAATACTAATGTAATTTTAAATGGGAAGGAACTGAGTCTTGTTGATACCACCATTTTTCTTGGAATCACACTGGACGCAAAGCTTCAATGGCTCCCCCCATATAACAAAACTAGCTAGTAGACTTAGTTCTGCAGCATATGCTGTAAAAAAGATTAGAACTCTTACCAGTGCTGAAACAGCTAGAATAGTTTACTTTAGTTATTTCCATAGCATTATGTCGTATGGTATTTTACTATGGGGACACGCGACTGACACTGAAATTATATTTATTTTACAGAAGAGGGCCATTAGAGCAATATATAATTTAAAACCAAAAGAGTCACTGAGACAAAAATTTAAGGAAATTAATATATTAACTCTGGCCTCTCAATACATTTATGCAAATGTAATGTACGTACACAAAAGTAAAAGTAGTTTTGCGAAAATAAGTGATATTCATTCTGTAAATACTAGGAGCAGACACAAGCTGGTAATACCAGTTACTCGACTCCACCGAGTCAGTAATTCATTCTTGGGGCGATGTATACGCTTTTACAACAAAATCCCAGAAAATATACAAAATTTGTCATACACAAAGTACAAAAATGTTATTAAACTAAGTTTGTATAAAAAGGGTTATTATAATATTAAGGAATTTATGGATGATAATAACCCCCGGGAAGGGTGATCGCTACCAAGCTTTTTCTAATTTGTCTTCTGTTGTTGATTGTAAACATGATTGTAAGCTATTATTAAAAAAAATAGTCCCTCTGGGTTTCTTGCTGGTTCTTTCCAGGACAGAGGTTTTTTTGCGAACCAGTGGTAAATTAAAAAAGTGACTTTCTATAAGTATTTTTATAATCTACATTGAATAAAAAAGTTTCTATTTCTATTTCTACATGTCGCCAAGTCGCAATGACCGAAGTTCGGCCCAAAGGAAATTCCTGATGGGTATATTGGAAACAATAAATAATAATTTAAAAGTATTCAGTGCTCAAAACACTTAATACCTAAATATTAAAATACTGAAAATAAAATAAATAATATATTTATTTAATTAATCTTAACGACTTATATATTAAAATATAATAAGAACACATTTAAAAAAGTAGAAAAATTATATTTAAAACCTTTTAATATAACCTATGGTCGTAACAAAACCTTTTAATTCAGCGCTAACGCCATATCGTTGCAAATTGCAATAATTCCTACCTTATACACAATGATAACTAGACAACTTTACTATTTCTTTAAGAATTTTCCACCTTTTAAGGCGTAGTAAAGTTCTAAAATATGTATTATTTATAATTATCATAATTTCGCTTTACTGATTACCGCCATGCAATTAAAAAACATTTTTTTCACACGTTTTGAGTTAATCAACCAAATTGGCGATATATTGAAAATGGTATATTAGGAGTACCTTTACCCGTAAATATATGGATATAAAGGAGGCGAGAGAGGTGTGTCAAGATCTTGCCAAATGGAAGTCCGTAGTCTTGGCTACTCCTCTGGGTGACAGCCGGGAGTATTTATTCACTATTATGTATTTTTTTACACATAATTATTGTACCCTCCTCCTAACACTTTAAGGTAAGATTTTCGGGAAATGGAAAAGAAATGTATTTTATTACTTTAATATAAAAGTATTCGTACAAATATTCAAGTTACAGAAAAAATTTGAAATGTAATTTGTCTAGTAAAAAAATTTTAAAATCTTAAACACCATCTAAGGCTTTGAATTTTCAAACGAATATTTTATTGTTTTAAACCATTAATTATTTTTTTACATTACTAAAGTAAAAATCTTCTGAACCGCAAGTAAGGTAAATTATATTAATTTACACAATACTTTCAGTAAGTATTGTGTCAATCACCCCGTAAAATAAAAAGATGACAATGTCATAAAAGGTAGCTACGGTCCAAATTTCATTATATTCTTTTCTTAGTAAATAGGCTTTGCCTTTCGGGTAGTTCCAATAAATTTTGAGGGAAATATTCCACCCCTAAGAGTCCAAAATAGAGAAAACAGTTTCATTTGGGACTATTGTCTAAGGAATTTTATATATTTTCGCAGATTGTAAACCGATCTCGATCATTCTTTTTTTACTAAGAAAGGCTTTACTTTACTAAGGCTTTACTTCCAGGGTGGTCCCAATAAATTTTAAAGAAAAATTCTGGCCATAAGAGTGGAACATAGTGGAAAAAGACTCATATTGGACTTTTTTTTTTAAGTAATATTTGATTTTCACCTACTTCCGGTAATTCTAAAGAAACTTGGCACATATGCGTAGTTTACTTGACTTAACAATATAACGGTAACTTAAAGCTGATCTAGTAATAGAAACTGAAGGCAGTCTCGAGAGGAACTCCATGATAAAGTTTTGTAGCGTGCTGTTATGATTTTTCTTGACCAGGACTAGGACCTTTAAGTTTCAACTGAGGGTCTGATAAATTTCATGTAAAAATATCATTTTTTTTCAAATCCATATACAGACCAACCAGATGAGAATATTATATATAATTAGTAATTACTCCAGAAATTAAATTTTAGTACTACCAACGATTCGGATGAAATTTTGCGGTTTGTAAATTTATTCATTCATCATCATTATGAATATAACACTATTACAAACAGTTCATGGGAATCTGTGAAAATATTAATAGTCCTTTCATAATAATTTTCACTAGATACGTCCCCGCAATTGCGAATCGTTTGCCGCATAGCATCTAATAGAATCAATCTTTAGAGGATTGTGAAGCTGTAAATTTTCATACAAAAAGCGGTATAACGTTTTCCCACCCGTAAACATAGTCCAATTTTTATAATTTTTGGAAATGTTGTAGATATAACAAAAAACTAGGTCCGTACGTTTTAATTTTCAAGAAATATTACGTACTATATAAGTTATTAGCATCTAAATATCTATATTTTTGACTTAAAAACTTCCTTGAGCTTTTTTTATTTTTCTTAATTAAACTAAACTGATTTACTAAAAAAGAAAAACGTACAGACCTAGACTAAGTTGTACTGAATCTAATGAGACCACACTTATCTCATTTTATAACGTCAGTAATTGTCACCAATTCCTCACTAAATCTTGACATAATAAAATTCAAGATATCGTTGGGGATGATTCCAGCTTAAAGGGCGCTAAAACCAAATAGAAGCCCTTATCAACTGCCTAATTATCTGCAGGCGTGAGAATTTATGTAGGTATGCATGTTTACTTTTTTGCAACAATTGGAAAAAGTTAATGGTAACAAAACTTAGTTTTAAAGAAAGTAAAAAAAAATATATTCGATCTTTTTAAAATTTAAAAATTACTTCTAATCTATACCATAATAAAACTCTAACAGGAAGATTATATACATTGAATATTGTTTGGAAATTTGAATTGTGGACATTATGTTATCGTATCATCTGTATAGATGGAAAAACAATTTTTTTTGGAAACGTTGTCTGTCTGCACAAGGATCACGTGAAATCCTGTGAACGGATTTGGATGGAACTTTCACTACAAGATTACGTAACGGTTTATCATTACTTATATATTTAAACTTAAGTTTAATATTTGACTACTCTTTGAAAAATAACCCCGTATTTTATACGCGTTTATTTTCTACTAGACAGTTCCGCTCCGTAACAGTTTTTCCATAATTATGTATCACACAATTTTCGATCTAAAAATATTTATTCAATGTTTTATCACAAAAATGTGTCTTAACATATTAAACAGATAATTTCTGAATTGATAATGTGAATAAAACCTATCAGTAGCAACTGCTATTCAATACATTTTCAATAAATTTAACCGTTCAGTATCGGCTAATCGTATAACATACAAAATCTTAGCGATACATTCACTCAAGCTTTAGATGTTAATGAATGAAACTATATAGTAGTTAACCTTTGTTTGAGGTTAAAACGGCTCAAAGACTGGTCTCAAAAACAGAGCATCGAGGCTAAATATTAGGGCTCGAATATCGCTTATCCATTAGCGCATATGTAATACATCTAATGTAATTATAAAATCGTGTATCTCATGTTAATTCACCTACAGCTGCTGTGTGGAAGCAGAGTATCCATCACCCTATTTGCGTCTCGTGGATATCAAAAGCCCTAATGGATGGAAATAGTTTGAAAGGTGCGAAATTTCTGGGACTGCGGTAGCGATGCCGCGCATCATTAACTGACATAAACATATACTCTCACGCCTGTTACCCTGAGGGGTAGGCAGAGACTACGTACTTCCATTTGTCACGAGCCCACTTTTCCTCCCCCGATTTGATAACCATCTTTCGCTTTTTTACGTTTATATAATAATACATGCTCGTCGGTTAAAGGTACTTGTAACTTGGTCCATCGTTAATATATCGCCAATTTGGTCAATAAACTTCGACGTCTTTTGCTGACTCTACTCAATTTTGCAGCATAAATTTATTTTGTCACTCTTTGACTCATTCAATATTTCCACGTACCAAGCGTGGCGATTATGGCAAAACCACATGAGGGAGGAGGAGGCTCGGTTATGTCCAACGGTGAACAGGCTGACAACGGAGAATCAAGAAGCATGATGAAGCACGACGTGTGGTGAAAGGGAATAAGGTGAAACCATCACCATATTTCGTCTCAGGGAAATGTCAAAAACATCTAATTTAACTATCCCATTCCTTTCAACTACTTTTGAAATTATATACCAATATCAATTTTAATTTGGACATCGAAGAATCAATACCACTAATAATTTATAATTTTTACGAATTTAATCGGGTTTATTTTCTTTTTACTGACTACTTGACGCTCTAGGTGCTTTGCAACGCTCATCGTCACAGGGTAAATCCATCGACTTCTTGCATGTTTTATCTGGTCATCACTCCTTCTAGTAGAGTTTCCCAATACTGCGAAATTATTTACGCACTTGGATTATCTTTTGTCCAATTTAAAACATAAAAGCGTTATATTTAATCGATTCAGAGACACAAAACCATGTCTCTAAAACACGTTTCGTTTTCAAACGTTATAGCTATATTATGATTGTAACATAAATGGGACGACTCGAACGGGGCAGGACCACGCTCTCACAGAATACCAGTGTAAAATAGCAGTTTAATGCTGCTGTTTTTCGTATGGTGAGTGTAGAGAACCGGAGACCCTTTTGACTGGAAACGAGGCATTCCATCGCAGTCCTTAGGCAACGCATCTGCATTTTGATTCTTAATTGAAGACAAATGTAGATCTCTATGGGCCACAGTATCCACTTATAATCAGGTGGACTGTGTGCTCGTTTGTCACCCTTAACCCATAAAAAATCGGATTAAATAGTTTTAAGTTTATTTCAATTTTCTCATCGAAATCGTCATTTTGTTAACAACAATATTACTTTAAAGACAAACTTAAACTTAAAGTAAACTATTTTGTAAAAAAATATTTACAAAAACACCAAACAGCTTTGCAGGCGTTCTTCAAAACTTGTTTGGTGCTAGAGGCAAAAAATCAACTTTAATTATGGTTTAGTCGCATATCTAATCGCTAAACTCGAATCGATTTCTCGGAATGTAAGAATACTCTGACGTATTTCGTTGCTGATTTTATACACAATTGATTTGGTTCATATTTTAAGGCGTACTGCTGCCTTAACTTAGATGAGTATTTAATTATCAAAATATAAAAGCACTGTAGAGTACCTACAAGTACATATTAAACGATTTATTAAATGTAAAACGGATAAATGATTATGTTTCTAATGAGGCCGGACACTGCGGCATGGGAATGACACATAATGAATGGGATTTATGTTGTTAAGACAAAAACCCTTATAAAGTGCATTCTGGACAATTTTGAAGTAAATCTCTGTATGTTATCAAAACAAGTGCCTCATGGGTAATTTGTATATCGTTAAGATGTATTGCCAAATGAAAAACTGTCTGTCGGTCTTTCAGTTTGTCTGTATGTCTGCCGTCCGGGCTAATGTTCAGAATGGCTGATCTCATTGTTGTCGCTAATATAAAACATATAGTTTTTACGTGGTAGAGCTATGCTGCAGCTATATTACTGGTATAGTTGTAGCATGAATGGGTCGGCTCAACCGGGGAAGGACCACGCTCTCACAGAATACCAGCGTGAAATATTAGCTTAATGCTGCTGTATTTCGTATGGTGAGTGTAGAGACCCTTTTTACTGGAAACGAGGCATTCCATCTAAGTCCTCACGGGTGACAACGCATCTGCATTTTGTTTTGTAATTGAGATGTAGTACGTAATTGAGATGTCTATGGGCCGCAGTAACCACTTACTATCAGGAGGACTGTGTGCTCGTTTGTCACTCTATCCTATAAAAAATAGGTTTTTTTAAGTTCGTCCTGTATAGGAAGTAAAAAGTCACCTAACAATGGATTGTCACTTAAACATAACGTTAAAATATATACATTTAAAACCTACATGTAAACCATATATGTAATTCAGTCATTATGGAATTAAATAAAAAGAAAGAAGTAAATAGACATATTAACGTTTTATTGCTTGGATAAATCGTCCTAGGTACTTATGATCCTTCGTCCAAGTTTTATTTGAGTATATTCATTGACATAATCCTTTATATTGTAATTTTTCTAATAATTCTAATATTTCTTAATAATCCTTTATTCTATAATTTTCTACTTTATATGAGTACTAACTTACTTTTTGTTTTACGTTTTTTTAATCGTGGGTGAAAACAGTTTTAATAAATACCAAAAATATATGCATATGTAAAGCAGATATTCAGTAATTCTAATGTCCTCCGGGTGTTTAATATTCAAAAAACAATGCTTGAACAGGAATTGAGTGATGCATACATTGAGGATTGAGGTAATAGATTACTTAGTAACCTATTACCCACTTCAATGGATGCCTACGGTTTTGACTTATGGTTTGCACAAAAATATTGTATGTCAAACTTTTAGAAGCCTTTTTTTCTACATACTATATATTATTTTAATTTTAAAGTTCCGAATCTCACGAGCTTGGTAGAACTTTTAAACATATTAATCTCAATTCTTATATGATAAAAATTTTATTGCCACATAGTAGTACTTTAACGTGTATTGAAAGAAATATTATTAGTTATTTTGTAAAGGGAAACAAATAAATACTGCCGTATACAGGTTGCGTAAAAGAATCCAATACCCCATAACATTTCGTAGGATTGTAAGAGGTGAAAGCAGAAAAGTTAAACAGAAGTGGGGCAGTATCATCCCCTGATATCAACTCAATAATAATACTTAGTGCATTTACCTACCCGCCTGCAAAGCTCGACATCTATAGCAGCATGAGGCCATTCTATAGGGGAGGCACAGTTTGAAAGTGGACTTCTGTAGGCTTTAATAAATGAATCAATGAAAATAAATACTGGATGACCTTTTTTACTGTCTGGAAAAAATAGGGAGTAACATGTGACCGGAGTAGAAGTCTATGGCACTGACATTTTACAAAAAATAAAAACAAAAAATAAGAATTATAAATTGATTAATTGAAATATATCGAAATATAAATCATGTCCTACTTTACGAACTGCAATAAACAATAAATATAGTAGGCATCTTTGACCTTGTCACTTCGCAGGGTCTCAGGCTCGATGGCAAAGTAATTGTTGAAAAAATTTTAAACGTTTAATTCAAAAATTTTGTTTTTATTTTTTGTAAAATATCAGTGCCATAGGCTTGAAAAATTGAGTGTTCTTTCTACTCCGTTCACATGTAAATTGTGAACGGAGTAGAAAGAACACCCAATTTTTTCAAACGGTAAAAAAGATCACCAGTATATCGCAAGCCAGGCTGACTTTACTAATAGCTTAACATAAGCAAAATACATTTTGAATAATATTGGCGATGTAAATAATCTCTATTTACATTTTAAGTCCTAAAACAGATATTTTAAAGAGATTTCTTAAAGAAAGCCAAATGTCATAAAAATATATTCAATTCCTCCCATTCCCTCTCCCAGAGATTGCCTCCCAGGAGGGATTTTATAATAGTGGCCACGACTAGCAGACAGCTTAACAGCCATAGTTGTTTTATAATAGTGGCCACGACTGGCAGACGGCTTAACAGCCATAGTTGTTTAATAATAGTGGCCACGACTGGCAGACGGCTTAACAGCCATAGTTGTTTTATAATAGTGGCCACGACTGGCAGACGGCTTAACAGCCATAGTTGTTTTATAATAGTGGCCACGACTGGCAGACGGCTTAACAGCCATAGTTGTTTTATAATAGTGGCCACGACTGGCAGACGGCTTAACAGCCATAGTTGTTTTATAATAGTGGCCACGACTGGCAGACGGCTTAACAGCCATAGTTGTTTAATAATAGTGGCCACGACTGGCAGACGGCTTAACAGCCACAGTTGTTTTATAATAGTGGCCACGACTGGCAGGCGGCTTAACAGCCATAGTTGTTTTATAATAGTGGCCACGACTGGCAGACGGCTTAACAGCCATAGTTGTTTTATAATAGTGGCGACGACTGGCAGACGGCTTAACAGCCATAGTTGTTTTATAATAGTGGCTACGATTGGTAGACGGCTTAACAGCCATAGTTGTTTTATAATAGTGACCACGACTGGCAGATGGCTTAACAGCCATAGTTGTTTTATAATAGTGGCCACAACTGGCAGACGGCTTAACAGCCATAGTTGTTTTATAATAGTGGCCATGACTGGCAGACGGCTTAACAGCCATAGTTGTTTTATAATAGTGGCCACGACTGGCAGACGGCTTAACAGCCATAGTTGTTTTATAATAGTGGCCACGACTGGCAGACGGCTTAACAGCCATAGTTGTTTTATAATAATGGCCACGACTGGCAGACAGCTTAACAGCCATAGTTGTTTTATAATAGTGGCCACGACTGGCAGACGGCTTAACAGCCATAGTTGTTTTATAATAGTGGCCACGACTGGCAGACGGCTTAACAGCCATAGTTGTTTTATAATAGTGGCCACGACTGGCAGACGGCTTAACAGCCATAGTTGTTTTATAATAGTGGCCACGACTGGCAGACGGCTTAACAGCCATAGTTGTTTGTTTTCGATTGTAGTCAGAAAAATGCTTCCGCAAGTTCATGGTCCAGGTTCTACATAAACTCACGACATTATATACTGTGTTAGTGAATATTTTTACACCACCAATAGACAGCGAGCGTATAAAAATCATTACATATCACGTTTTTAAAGTAAGTTGCAATATAAACTAAGTCTTATGTTCAAATAATTAAACTGTTTCCAGTACGGCGTGCCACTAGGTACTGGAAACGTGGTAATTTTATCTTTATATATATAAAGAGTTTCGTTTCGTATGAGCTTACACAGCATCATCATCTCCAACAATATTTATTTATTTATTTATTTATTTATAAGGTAAATATGTGTAAGTATATAAGCAAGTTTTGTAAATTATTGTCGTGCTCTTATATACATACCTATTATAATTTATAACAACATTAATAATATGGGATACATTAAAAACAAAAGTATTTTTTAATAGGATAAGGTGACACACAAGCAGACAGTCCACATAATGATAAGTGGTTGCTGATGCCCATAGAGTTTTTAGTAACGCGAACAACAAACAACTAATTTATTTTTTATTTTTAATTTAAGTAAAAAAAAAAATAACAAAAAACAAAAAAAAAAACAAACAAAACAAACATTTATATTCTCGATTACGAATTAAAATACAGATGCGTTGTCACCCGTATATATATCTTAATACAGTTAATAATATAACACAATAAAATTTTATTTTATATATATATATATATATATATATATAATTTAAAAAACTACGTCTTCAAGGCAAGTATGAATAGTTTTATTACTAGCGTATAAGTTAAATTTACAGCCACCGCCTCGCACTTGTTAAATAAGCACTTAAAATTGCAATTAACAATTTCATTGGTGCCGGCGGGAATTGAACCCGGGTTGCTTGCGTATTGTGAAATTTACAGCGAGTGCTTAGCCACTGAGCTAATACGGTTTATCACACTAAGACAGTGTGATTTACCATCTATGGTTTTATCAATACTTAACAGCAAGTGGGATGGTAGTATCATTGGCTTGTAATACGTAAGTAAAAAGAGAAAAAAGATTGCTACGTTTAGTAGAAACAATACAGATGACGCAATAGTCTTTTTTATAGTGTCTTTTTTTTATAGAAGAGGGAGCAAACGAGCATGCGGCTCACCTGATGTTAAGTGACTACCGCCGCCCATGATCAACCGCAACACCAGGGGAATTGCGGGTGCGTTGCCGGCCCTTTAGAAAGGAGTAAGCTCTTTTCTTGAAGGTCCCCAGGTCGTATCGGTCCGGAAAAATCGCTGGTGGTAAACTATTCCACAGAGAGGTTGTACGCGGAAGAAAACTCCTTTTGAAACGTACTGTGGTCGACCGCCAAGCATCCAGATGGTGTGGATGGTATCGGGACGGGTCTTCGTTTAAATGACCAAACTTCACGCCAATACTACCTTTTTTATAGGATAAGGTGACAAACGAGCACACAGTCCATCCACCTGATGGTAAGTGGTTGCTGCGGTCCATAAACATCTACATCTATTCTCGATTACAAAATGCAGATGTCACTCGTGAGGACTAAGATGGAATGCTTCGTTTCTAGTAAAAAGGGTCTCCGGTTCTCTACACTCACCAAACGAAATACAGCAGCATTAAGCCACTATTTCACGCTATTCTGTGAGTTCCTTCCCCGGTCGAGCCGACCCATTCGTGCTACAACTATACTACTATTACAACTGCAGCGTGGCTCTACCACGTTGAAACCTACCTAGCTTACCTACCTACCTAACTTAGAATTGAAATTCTGCCACGCTATTTACTTAAGGATAAAAAAAATGTATACGGGTGATGATGGTTTTCACGTTCACGAGATGAATCTTATAAAGTAGGTATAGTACGTGAGGGTAATATGGTCATCTGGTTAATATGGTCACTTTCTTATACTACAACCTTGTTCGCATCGATGGCTGTGTGATAAGACAGCTCTTTGTCAGTCAATCAAATAATAAAGGGTGAAAAAGGCGATGCTTTATCAAAGCCATTTTGACATTTGATATTATAGTAAATATTTTAGTTGATTTTGGTATGGTGTAACTAGTGTAGTTAGTTTTTAAGTAGATTTTTCGAAGTGTTCCTAATTATTATCAAAGCTTGTTTATATCGGCTATTTTTTTTCTTAATATATTAGTTAACTTAATATATACTATGCGACTTTGTGTTTGTCTATCCTTTTCCTAGTTTTGGTTTTATGGGTCGGTAAAGCTTAAGGTGACGGTATTTCCCTCACGTAACTTAATAGTTACATGATTGTGGTTTAGAAAGAGAATTAACTCTTAACTCATATTATACAAGCAATATACTGTATTGATAATGTGTAAATCAGAAGTACTGGTACAACGGCATTGAAAAACTAGGATCGTCTGTTGCAATAAAACACTTGGAAAATCATAGAAGATGCTCTGATAGAAATTATTTCTTTGTTTTTTGTACTTATTTTTAAATAAAATTTTATTTTGTCCAATCACTTCCACACATACTAAGGGTCTTAAATTAGTGCTATCTCAGTCTGAAGACACCACGGAGATGGATTTTAATGCGGAAGTCAGCCCTGAGTAAGCTCTTTTTAATAATTTTGCTATGTACAATACTTCAAGTTCCCTTTGGATGTTGATTTTATTTTGACGGGTTCCAAACATTAATTCCTGTAATAATAGCATATAACATATTTTATTAATAAGCTACAAGCCAGATGGAAAATAATATGGATGTACTACCCAATTTGAAAAGCACCTCTCTCAGCACCCCTCTCACAGTTGCGTGTATTATCACTGCCGTTATAACGTCTGACACGTTATAATATATATATATATATATATATATATATATATATATATATATATATATAAATTACGTGTCACGTTGTTTGTCCGATGTTTAACCGATTTTAATAAAATTTGCACAGTGTGATAGGATAGTTTTTTTGCTCATGAGTGATTTTTTCGCTAATTTAAGAATTTTTAATAGTACATAACAATGGATCGTCGAAAAGGGCAGAACAACGTCTGCCTGGCAAGCTAGTATATATATATATATATATATATATATATATATATATATATATATATATATATATATATGGTTGGTTCAATGCGGCTCGAAGGACTAATGTATAACTAGAGTAGACTGTATGGAAAATATTTAAAAAAAAACTCAATTTCAATATCCATAAACACGTTGCTGCTTAACCAATCTTTCTAAAATTCGAATAAATATGAGTTAGCTTTTCCTAACTAGATGAAACATAAATGTGACAATTATGGCAAAGCAGCCTCACTATATGTGACACCCATGTTTAGCTGTTTATTGTTCTGGACTAACAAAGAAGAAATTAACATATGCGCACCAACCTAAAATAATATCCTAGATACAAATACATATTAGGGTATAAAGATATCGCTAAATATCAAACTTGAGAACATACCACCTAACACCCGTTAGTATAAATTAAAACTTAAAAGTAATACACGAGGCAAAAAAAATCTAACGTATACGGATCAAAGAATGCTTCCTTTGCCGAGACCATGAAACGATAAGACTTACGTACAATTTAAAGGATACCGACATCGTAACTAGTAGTTTGTGTTCATTACATCTACAAAACGTGTTTAATGTTTGTAACATATAAAATATATAGTATATTGTACAACACATTTTTCTAGACAGCTGCCCAAAGAAATAGTAACTTGCTATTGTCAAACAGAATCCATTTTACTTCGCAGGTAACAATGCGGTTCACAATTCCTTCCTTTGTGTGCTTGTTGAGCAGTGCAAGGCAAATCTCGACGCGGACAACTTCGCGCTGGCGATCATTGAGTTCATGGGGCACCCATCTGCCAAGATTTTTTACCTTTCCAATTTGACGTCAATCGACCAATATTGTTATGATGCTAACCTCGGAAGCTGCTGCTAATTCAGCCCTAGATTGAGTATTATCAGCTTCCACAATCGCCTTGAATTCGTCAATGTAGACCAGTGTTCAGACGACCATGGGGTTCATTTTTCATGTCAAAATTTCCAGAACGAAAGCGGGTAAACCAAACAGGTGGGTGGCGCGTTCGTTTGTAGTATTCGATCGCTAAATGTCGTTGATATTATGTGCCGCTCTTGCCGCGTTGCTGCCACGACCACGACGGTACTCATATTCCATAACTACTCGAATTTCTAATGTATCCATGATGAAGAAAAAGGTTCAAATGCAATGAAAACATAACGCTAATCGATAAACAAATAACTAATTTTGAAAATAGAATTGCATTTTTTTAAAGTAAAATTACTGATAAAAACTGGTAGAAAAGTAGAAAGAAGTTATAGTAATCTAGAAATTATTAGAATAGTTTCTTGAAGTATCTTAAGTGAATATAAATTATAAATGTAAATAAAAAAATAAAAAATGTATTAAAAAGCATAATCACCAGTTGTTGACCAAATGGAATATTACTGGAAAATTATAGAATTCGTGTTCTAATGGTTTCCCAATGGCAGTCATTGATTTAAATTAGCAATTTCTGATAAAATAAGAGGTAATATTATTGTTATATTAAGCATATTATGCAGTTAACTCGAAAATCGTTTACAATAATTGATATAAACAAAGATTTTAAATGGTTAAAATAAATTACCGTCGTACGCGTATTTAGTAAAATGGCCTGCCGTTTCGGATTTTTTTTTACAAATGTATATCACTTTTAGTTTAAATTACATTATTGGTAAAAGTACGTCATGGCTACCAAACGTAAAAAATGGTGGGAATTCAAAAGAATGTTAATATTTTTAGATTTGAATATTGAAATGGTCTAGTAGTGGTTCCTGGTGTGGAACAGGCACACCCACTCTAGTTTGAAATTAGAATTCTTAGCCAAACAAACATTATTTTGATTTGAAAAGGCCAGTACTGCAAAACGGTAATTTCATAGGTAAATAAAAAAAATATGATAACTCGATTGTATAAATTGAAAATTAAAAATTACATTATTATTACTAAGGTAGGACCCGTTTTCTATCTAGGAATCAACTGCTAATTGGCGGCAAGGTGGTGCTTGCCGCCAATTAGCAGCACGGCTTTGTTATGGTCTGAAAAGTATAAAGAACCAGTATAATTACACACTGTGAGGCATTCTAACTTAGCCCTCAGAGCTTAGAGGTAACAACCCATCTAGCCTTCCTGACTTGAAGTAGGCTGCATGTATTCATAAATAGCTACTTACCATCAGATGGACTGCATGTTCGTATGTCAGTTTAAAAAAGCACTATCATTATATTGTTGTTGAAAAAATAGTAGCACTTCTTGTAACTATTATGTATCCTACTATGGTAGTACGTAGCCCAGTGGTCAAACCACTCAGGGCTCTACCACAATGCGCATCCTGAGTTTCAGTCATTCAGATTTCGGAACTAATCGTAACATTACAGCAAAAATAGACTTTGATTTTTAGATATATGTAGTAGAATTCGAAAAGCATGTTATACTATTCAGATAATAATTATTGTTTGCAATAAATTTGTGAACAATTTCCAAAACAATCCATGCAAAACCAAAATTTTTTTCAAAATTTTTACATCTGTACGACGTCTACCAGTAGGTTTTTTGTTCATTAATTTTACTTGTATATGTTTACATACCTGCTGTAATAGTAAATGAAAATATTTAATTATTTATACCTATATATATATATTAAAACATTTGAAAAATCAAAATGAATTATGTAGATAATCAATTGTTTGAAAGAGGTCTTTTGGCCAAAGTTATACGAGATACTGTGTGCTGAAATGTTGAATGGCTTGTATTGCAGCACAGAATACATAATAGTTCCAGCAAAGAGCCATGGTTGCTCAGCAGAGAGCATACCTAAGGCGTAGTAATGGAGCACCCCGAGACCGATTTCCTGTGTGTACTTTTAATAGCTACCAATTACTTTACTTTCTTTAACATACTTATTTTAAAAATCGTTACTGGTATAAAACATCTTCATATTCATACTCCGTGTTTAATGCAAATCATGATACATAAGTAGGTATCATGATCATTAAAACAAGGCAAAAAAAATAGGTAGATACTCGTTGATGCTATGTGGTGTGCCGTGTGTCTTCGTGACCTCTTTCCTAGGCAGGTTCTTACTCTGCGTTTTACTCTTACGTCTGTGACTTAAGTACGTATTTTTTGATGCTCTGTCTTTAATGTTTGAGAAATAAAGCATTATTTTTAAGTAATACTGTTTATTTATGTATTAAATTAAAACTTCCAGTTATCAGAATGGTACAAGTAGTAAGTACCTGTAATATCATTTCTTTAATAATTAATAACAAGCATAAAAAATAATTATTGTGTTCAAAATTATCTATTAAGATTGCGTTTAATTGATAATAACTTGTGTTAAAGAATTTGAAAATTATAATGTGTTTAAAAGGTGAAATTGTTATTTTGGCGACCTATGGTTGTTAATACAATGGTTTGTTGTGAAAGAACATTGTTTTTAAAATATGTTTGTAGTTCATTGAGTCTGAGAAGGCGTTTATTATGCGACACGAAGGCACACTATATTTCAATGTGACTTGTTACATTTACGGTTGAGTTATCCATTCGAAAAATGAACAAAATAAATAGTGAAGAACAGAACAACTAGTTATAGCTGTATCTCATCTACTCACTCTCTCTATTCTAATCTATCTATTGTGAAAATAGAATATACATTGTAATGTTTTGCAACCAATAAAATAAAATGTATTATAATATGGATTATTGGTCATAAAACATATTTGCATCGAACGACCACGTAACACATAGTGCAATGTGTGCATTTTAAAGCCTTTAACAACTTTAGAGAAATAATTGTGCTCCAAATGACAATTTAATAAATTTGTTGTGCTTGAATCGTGTTTAATCAATCGCCGCGTGCGTCACAAGTTACTTTCGCCACATTTCGTTGTCAGGGCCAACAGCAAAGCGATCAGGCTTTGAATCTATACTAAGGCACTTCGAACAAATCATATTCATTACAATCACATCGACTATGACAACTTCAAGGCCATAAGAGGTGTAAATATCTAACTGACTGGCAATAACAAAGTAGATAGGTAATAAGATAGCAGACAAGACAGACATTATTGTGCGACGACTGAAGTAAAGGTATTTTATAAACTAAACAAAAGCCAAACGCCACACAATAGCAGTAGGTGCTATTGTCATATTATGTGTAAGTACAGATTACGAACGATTGGGCAGCGATTTCGTCACGTAAACGGTTGCTGTGAACAGCTGTTCGAGCTTTGACTGCCCGACCCATCGCATCGCTTCGCACCCAGTATCATCGGGCCAGTTCTCAGTGCGACGGCCTCGCTCCCTACAGACACATTTACTTACTTGCAAAGGATCCTCCAGAAACAACCAAAACTGCTGCCGTTTGGAACTTCACCGGCGTATGATATGGTCATGTCGAGTGTAACTTAACAACTATACAATTAATATTTATTTATACACACACACGTTTTGTTGGCGCAACTTGAAATGAGACACACGCGGAAAATTAAATACGTTTTAGAAAGTAATAAAAAGTTTGTTGACGTTAGTTACTGGGGAAGGCAAGGGGAAGTTATTTTATAAAGGTGACTATTTTTAGTTACATTCTGCTGTGGTTATGCACTCGGCCTCCCCCGAACTGTTATTATAATACATAAAGGGAAGGGCGCGCGACAGCACCGACCACAAAGTAGCGGCAACTGAGACTGATGTGTTGACTGATGCCTGGCTTGGTATGTTCCGCTGTTTGTCAATGCGTATAGTGGCGTATAGCGCCGTAGCGCGGCTCAGACGCAGGCAACTTGCAGGTTGTACCGCATACGACTTCTACGTCATCGAGGCTGCCACAAGATGGCGCTTGAGCCAATACAAATTTACAAAGGAATGGATAATTATGTAGTGTTGGAACCAATGTTGGTTTAATACTCAAAGGATACGCCTAATTTTGTTTAAACATATTTTTATTAACTTGACTTGTATGTTTGTGTGTATGAATGTACTTGAATTTATAATAAAACTAGCTTACCAGGCAGACTTGGGTCAGACCTTTTCGACGACCCTTTGTCATGTCCTATTAAAAATCCTTAAATACGCAAAAAAATTTGTGGGTCACATAGGCAAAAAAACTATCCTATCTCTCAAGTTAGACCAAACTGCACACGGTGAGCAAATTTGATTAAAATCGGTTAAGTAGTTTAGGAGTCCATCGCAGACAAACAACGTGACGCGTAATTTATATATATAATAAAATATTTACTAATTTCCAGAATACAATTTAAACAATCGATAGATGTCTATTTAGTTCTACCATCTGCTTGGGATCAATAAAATTAAAACTAAACCCAAGCATACCACTGCAAGACTTCAAGACACAGTAAATTCATTCTGCGTAGATCGGACCATAATAATTAAAAAGCTGAAGGCACTCCGCGTTAACACTGTCATCGGGACGTCAGTCACCTCCGTGGTCCCCCGTGACCATGGGTGCTGGAAAGCACTCGAAACGTCGGGAATAAAAAAATCATATAAATTAAACGTGATAAAGTCTGCAAAAGTAGTTTTAATCAATGTGTAGTGTTCGCGTAAATATAAGAAATCATTAAAATAATTCACAATTCACGAGTAGTTAAACTGGTACATCAAATCAAATTTGTCTTTATCAGCCCGTATCAGCGCAGCCGCACCACCATTGCATCAGTGCTGCGACCGTAGCTTGCTAATTATTTATTTATCTATGGGTGCGACTCCGGCAGATCGCAAAATTAGGGGGAGGGGCGTTCGTTCCCCTGACCGACTCCGCAACTCCACCTCTGCGGAGGGCAGGGCAGGGCTAGAGGACAGTTCAAACGAATCCTTAGACTCAATTTATATTGCTGCGGAACAGAATGGAAGCGATTTTTTGTAACGAAATTGTACATAGCAAAATGAGTCTTATGTTAATTGTGTAACGCGCAAACTAGAAGCAAAAAGAAATCGCGCGTCTTCAAGCTTCCGGGGAATTCTCGAGGATTCCCGTAGCTACTGTCGGAGAAGTCTGTAGAATTCGCGGGTAGTGGCGCGAAGGGCGTAGAATCTTGACTAACCTTTCTACAGCCCCAAGGCTGTCTATCGTATAATCAGTAGGAGAAGTCGCGGGAATGCTCGATCATTCACGCGAATTCGCGCGCCTTCTCGCGTGTCGCGGCAAAATTGACGCTTCCGTTCCATTCCATTCCCTTAGTCACTTCAGTGTAGTATTATTATTTATTCTGTGCTTCAGTTTAAAATAACACAAACAAAATGTGCTGACGAAGAGAATTCTCTTACACCGCGACCACACTGCAAAATTCAATTTAAAATCAGCAAACTTTTTTAAGTATTATAATATTGATACGTGTTACAGTAGTGTATTTAATGTAAATTGTTTCTATTTCATAGATAAAAGGCGACAAACGAGTACGCAGTCTGCCTGATGGTAGGTAAATGCTAAAATCCAAAGACACTTACGTCTTATATGGTAGAGCCACGCTGCAGTTATATTATGGTTGCAGCATGAATGGGTCGCCTCGACCGGGGAAGGAGCACGCTCTCACAGAACACCAGCTTAGTACTGTTGTGTTTCGTATGGTGAGTGTAAAGATCCGGAGATCCTTTTCTACATGAAACGAGGCATTTTATCTTAGTCCTCAGGGGTGACAACGCATCTGCATTTTGATTCTTAATTGAGGATAAATGTAGATGTCTATAGGCCACAACATCCACTTACCATCAGGTGGACTGTGAGCTTTTCTGTCACCCTTATTATAAAAAAAATAAGACACCTACATCGGTTTTCGAATAATTCAGATTCAAATATTTTGCACTCCTGAGTGCTTACTACACGAACTATTTTACTAATTCTCTTAATTTAATCTCTTAATTTACTAGTTCTCTTCACTTACCATACTAAATATAGCAGCATTCAGCACTGGTTCCCATCATTTATCTCAGGGATTCTTGTTGAATGGTATGAATACGAAGTCGTCAGAGCCTTATTCGTCTGTCAGCGCACAGATCATGTAAACCTTTGTAAGAATTGTGGCATTTTCTTCACGACACTTAAATCGAAAGATAATCCTAAATGTGTGATCTCGAATTTCCTTTTGTGTGTCCTAGAGACTGCCGTAGTAAAATTCCTAATAGCTTTAAACCTCCAGAAATGATAAAATAGGCGTCTATCAGCATTAGTGGCACTAATTTCATTTTCTAACACACTGTCTAAGAGCGACACTGTGCAAAGAGCTTATGAAAAGCCCATTTCCCCACATTATACAATTTAAAGTAAAATGCATAAAAATACAGTTACAACTTTAAAGCAATGACTGAAATGAAAATACCTAAATATTTAATAAAATGTTTTTTTTTTTAGTTAGTTTTTGCACATTGTACTCAACACACTTGAAGTTAGTGCGCAGTGCGACACTACATAACTGTTTGACCTTATTATTATTATTATCATCAGCGTGCTATGCAAAGCATGCCATTTTATAGATCACACATCATATTATTATAGAACCTACATTCATCTATTGGACTGATACACGTCCTTTGATGATTTTAGATTAGATTTCCACTAAGCACGATCCTAAGCCAATTACTTTTATCTGTTCTCTGCATGTTTTATCAGGTCGTCAGCCCATCTAGTGGGTTTGTCAATACTTCATACGCTTGCCAATACGAGGCCACCACTACTCGAGAAATATTCTTCCGAATCGATCGTCACCTCTCCGAGCTTATAAGTCCGGTCCATGTAGCAAATACGTGAATGTAAATAAATCCATACATACATACCTACCATATTATAATATACATAGCGACCGACATTAATTCTTTCTTAATTTAATTAGCACAATGATTATTAAACCTTTTCCGATTTTTCCGGACCGATACGACCTGGGGACCTTCAAGAAAAGAGCGTACTCCTTTCTAAAGGGCCGGCAACGCACCTGCAATTCCTTTGGTGTTGCGGTTGATCATGGGCGGCGGTAGTCACTTAACATCAGGTGAGCCGCATGCTAGTTTGCCCCCTCTTCTATAAAAAAAAATTTCGAAAGTTATAGGTACATAAATACTATTGCTGTTTAGGTACGATATATATTCATACTCGTAACATTACACTTATATCGAGCAATGTATTAAAATATTAAAATAAAAAAGAAAAGTAACGTAACAGCTAATATACGATCCACGGTTGAATGCAGCTTAATTTTCGTTTCTTTGATTATTCTTGTTTCTACTTTCTTACTGCTTCGTGTAGTCATCTGCAAGGGACTACTGTTATTAATCCCTGCAGATTTCGGGCCTCGGGGTATACCCCATTACCCGGACAATCATCACAACCCATTTCTATGGGCCGGTCCTGGCAGCCGTACAGGTACGGCATTGTAGGTCATCTTCAGCAGTCTCGAAGCCCCACGGAGTCCCGCGACGGTCCCGAGAGCGGATCTCGACGCAGGGCCAATCCTGCCGACAGGTGTGCGCTCCAGCAGCACTCCGGGTCTCAGGTGCTCCTTCCTAGCTCTAGGTAATGACCTGGCTGTTTCCTAGGCATAGTTGGCGTATCTCGTGCCTCTGGGAAGGGATCTGCCGAAGGGTCAGCAACTTCCACGTCACGCGGAGACGGATCTCGACGCGGAGCCGATGTCACCGACAAGCGCGCGCTCTCCTGATAGCAGCACGCCGGGCCTCCGGCGTTCGCTTCCCAGCATACTAGGTGACACGCAGTGTAGAGCATGTATCATCCCGGGAGGGGTCAGGGGCGTCCTCAAGGCTCGACGTAAGCCGAGTTTGCCCCACGGCACGTACACCCACTGCGAAGCGACGCGCTGTACTTCTCCCTCCCGGGAGGAAGCCGACGACCGACGGACCTGACCGGCTGCGAGCGCGATCCGGACGCGACTCTCTTACTGCTGAGTCCAGTTCAGCTAGATTCAAATTACTGCATAACCTTCAAGAGAGAACCGAGTCACATGTCTTATAAATATTCTTAATCCTTAGAAATGTAAGTTTTCTCACAATGTTTTCTTTTACATCCGACCACGTGTCAATTATTTCTAAAGTTATCAGCAATTGTATTATCGTTTATTATGAAGTTTACGCGCTTATCCCTTGAACTATCACGGTTCTTAAAACATTGAGTACTAAATTAGGACATAACACCTCCATAAATCACCACCAATCGAAGAAAATTTCCCGTCAGTGGTAAGCAATGTAGTTTTGATATTTTGTTTTCACATGTTTCTAAGAGCAGAAAAGAGGAGCACTTTTTGAGCCAGATCGTCGGACCTGATTTGAAGAAGATTTCATTGTACTTGAATAGGGAACATCAAGAAGAAAAGCATCCTTTGAGTAAAGACATAAATATGTTTTCTTAATAATTGATATGCTATAATAACTATTAGATTAAAAATATATATAAACCGGTTATTAGTCTTGTACAAAAAATTTAAGTTAAATGGTTTGTAAATTGAAAAGAGACAAAATTTCTGTGGAAATTAATAGAAAGAAATTCTTAGGGAAAAGTTGCCTGAGGGCTACACGGAAGTTAGTAGGGTTTTAAAATGGTTTGAAACGGAACAGATTGGTTCATGAACACTTATTTAATGGTAGTATTTTCTGCGAACCATTACAAATCTTTAAGATACTGTAAGCTCATTTTGCTTATATCGGTCCAAGAGTCAGAAGCAGAAGGTAACCTGGGTTGTCGATGGCTCTAGGACGTCAAATGACACGAACTCCGTGGCCTCAGATGTTGTAAAGCACTTTCTCTCTTTTCTGTTATTCACCACGAGCAAAGCTAAATAATGAAATTCATTTTATAACTTTAGCATTGAGAGATATCGGAATCGTCACAGTATGTCGATTGACGATATGAATTTATATGCTTGCTCACTTGCTTCTTAACACAAATAATTGATGTAGATAATTTCTGGAATAAGGTTTTGACATTTTATCAACTTTCCACCGTTCTGAAGGCATCTTTGGCATCGCATCTGATTGATCTTTTTTAACTTTAGTTAACTAAACTCATTTTACGGATACGCCGTAACTTAACATTCGTCGTAAACATCACTTAAATAATTTAATAAAAGTAGGAACTTTTTACATGGCACAAAAGTGAGATTTAGCAACTCGGAACTGATCAAGAAAAATATTAAGATGCACATTATTATATAGAGCTATTAAATAGGTCAACATTATGGCCATATCCTGCCATATTGCGAATCTCTTCGTTTAATATATAATGATAATACAATATGGCAGGATTGAAAGATGACCTTATCACAAAAAATTATAGGGGCGTACTCCAATGGTTTGGGCACGTTGAGCGAATGAGTGAAGACCGAATGGTGAAGAAAATAAATAGAGCGAAAGTAAATATTGAAAGGTGTCGAGGTAGACCGAGACTAACTTTCGAAGGCCATGTGAGCAAATTGCTCGAAGAGGGGAAGGTCAAGAGTACTCGGATACCTAGACGTGCATGTATGAAGAAGTTAATGAACCTGAAAGAAGCGAAAGAGGTATGTAAGGATCGTGACACTGGCTGCCCCGTTAGGGATTGTGCGTGAAGATAAGTAACATTATGGCGGCCACAAATAGCTTTCTTGTATCATGGTCTTGATGTCACGCCTCAATGTTATCGTTTGTAATCATCGTCGTAACCGGGGCTCCATGGGCTGATCTCCTATCTTCATGATAATATGCTGTCGGGATAACTGAATTTTCTTGTTTATTCCTTAGTCATAAACACGAATAACATTATCGTTGATTGTTGATAGATATATGTATAATACAGGAAATTCATAACGGCCACATCTTGGTTCTTCGACTCTTACAAATATTCGAACACATTTCATCAACAGCGTCGCCTGCATCCTTTGTAATATTCTAAAAGTGTCACCTTGCAAGTCCACTGGAGCCTATAATTTGAGTTCTCTGTCTCTTACTGGGCCGCATGTTGTCATTGCAACACTGAATCAAAGTTTCAGAAGCAGAATCGTTGCCAGTGTGTCGGTGTATTCCCTCCTTCAAATTATTATCAACTTCTGATGCCGAGTTTTCATCTGTTTCATTCATTGACTTATCTGCTCTTTGTTACTCCTCAAATTCATCAGAAAATAATGTATATATTGGATACTTTTTTGCCTTCTGGAAAAAAATTAAGGTGTAACATCTGTACGGAGTAGAAGAGAGTGAGAAGAGCTATTTTAAATATCTGTGCCATAGGCACAAAATAAAAACAATTTATTTTAAATAAATAAATTAAAATCTATCGAAATTCAAATCATATCCACCCTACTTTACGAACGGCAATAAAACCATAAATTTAGCAGGCATCTTTGACCTTGTCACTTCGCAGGGTCACAGGCTCAAAGGCAAAGAGCAAAGTAATTGTTCAAAAAAATTCAAATGGTTAATTCAAAATTTCTGTTTTTATTTTTTGTAAAATATCAGTGCCATAAGCTTCTACTCCGTTCACATGTTACACCCTATTTTTTCCAGACGATAAAAAGGTCATCCAGTATCGTAGGTACACGAGAGTAATGAACATTATTTATTAACTAAAATAGTTATACACAATACAGCTTCAAATACAACTCCTATCTACAATAATTTAATTAGAAACATATTCAAATAAACATAATTTATAATGAATTTGAAAATAAATTTCATTATTGCACTGTAAAACAAAAAAACTAATGTTACAGACATTAGTTTTTTGTTTTACAGTGCAATGTATGTCAGTCATTTCATACCTACTTACATTGTGTCTTGAGTTACGTAGCAACAAACCTATAATCGAGCGGAGGATGGGGTAGCCGTAACTCAGTTCCTAATGCCTAATCCACCTAAAACTGCAAGTGCGTCAAGAGTTGCCCTTTTAACTCAAATAGGAAGGTAAAAAAGAGCGGAGGGCAGGTGGTATGGGGAAGTACGCGAACTTGACGTTCTCGTGCGCCGTCGCGTGGACGAATCCTTAGTTTATGTGGGGTAGGTAGGGTATATTCCAATCGCCCCTTATCAGCCCTTTACCACACAATATACGCATAATGCAGGTTTCTTTATATAAGTAACGATCATAATCAAGCACATAATCCATCTAATGGATGGATTTGTAAATGCTGTGATTCATAGATACATATATCAATCATAGGTCAAGATAAAAATGCAAATATTTTGCCACCACTATACTACGGTAAGCATAGTTTTGACCACAACTTTATTAATGATTCTGAGGGCGACAGCAGAATCGATCACCTTATTATGCTGCTATATTTCGTATTCACATCGTGTCAGAATTTTGATTCTTAATAGAGAAAAGTTGTCGTGTCCAGAGGCCAAAGTATTACCATAAACGGTATGCTCGATTATCGACTTTAATACTTTAAATATATATATATAATAATTTTTATACTTCTCATACTGAGCAGTTGAGTCATCCATGAATTGCGCTATGAAAAAGTCGATAGCAGCAGAACTTCTGTCATTCAGAATTCGTGTAACATATATTTTTTTTTTATTTTGAATATAGTTTTGTTTTCCTTTAAATAGAAGATTACAGCCCTTTGAGTTTAAGAGGCAATGTAAAATACAAAGTTTAAGTTTTCTTCATACTATGGCATCTTATTGTGCTAACTAGCCCGAAATGTTGTATGAACGCATGTTTATGTATTATTTTAACTGTAAATAAAACCCTTATTTGTGTAAAAGCTATCCATTTGTTAGTTTACTTAACTTTTTGAAGGACTATGGAGGACGAAATTGAAGAAGAATCTGAGGGACTTACACCAAACACCGTTGTAATTCAGAGTTGCCGAGTTGAGATTTATTTTTGGATTGTTACTCACACTTGCAAATGGCTTCAATGACGATGTATACAGCTGTCCATAGAACCCCTCAATCACGCTCAAAATCTCAGGGTCTCGGAAATTACAATCGATCTTCAATTTTAATCGTTAGCCCTTTTTAGCAATAACCAATCTCTGGCAGACTTTGAGAGCTTAGTTTCGCTCAATCGCTTCATCAATACATACATACATACATGGCTTTTCATGAATCCTAAGGACACGCGGATTTTCATTATCGTCGAGATTTGACTGTTTTATTTTAGCGTAACAAACGTGGAACAAAAATATTAGCTCGAAACTCCGACCGACCCCAAGGTCCACTTCACATATAAACGGTTCTCGATTCTACTTGTCCGCTCACTTACAAAATCGGCCGAGAACATCGTCGAGGTGCGTGAGTATACAGCAGAACCCGAGGCAGCCAATTTCTTGCCGTGCCGAGAACTCGGCCATTCGCAGACTTCAACTTGGAGAATTTTTGTTTTGCTACACTCTTATAAGATCCAACTGACCCAGGAACTCAAAGTTTATGACTATAGACAACGCCGCTGACTGGGCTTCGAATAGTTTGGATGAGGAATTTTGGCCGAAAAATCATCTTTAAGACGAGACGCATTTTTGGATGAATGGCTGTGTTAACAAGCAGAATTGCCATATATAGGACACCAACCCATGCGAGGTCCACCAGGTGATAATACTTTTCTTTTTCTTTAAAAAACCTCCACGCTGGGATTTTCTCCTATATCGTGGGAGCAGTTTACAAACATAAATTTCACAAGGACAAACATTCAGACCCGGAACATTTACTTGTAGGCTGTACAAATACTTGTTCCGTGCGGGATTCGAACCCGCGACCCCCAGCGTCGTAACTCATTGCTAAGCCACTGCGCCACTGCGCCGTTGATAATGAATCCTTAAAAAACTACCGTTTGGTGTGGAAGGCGGGCCGGTGGCGTCATTGGTCCGTACTTTTTCAAAAACGCCACTGGTGGCCCAAATTAAACCATATGACCTCAACGACACGTGGTTTCAGCAGGACGACGCTATATGCCACACGGCGGACGCCACGATTGACATCCTCCAAGAGCGATTTGAGAGTAAGCTATCTCTCGCAGGGATGATGTGAATTGGCCACCAACGTCATGCGTTTGACCCTGCCAGATGTTTTCTTGTGGGGTTTCTTGAAGTCGCAGGTCTATGCAAACAATCCACAATCGACTGACGCCATAAAGATGTCATAATCGCTCAAATTCAGCCGGATCTATGCAGAAGAGTCATTGAAAATTGGATCACTCGGATGCATGTCACTGTAAGAAGCCGAGGCGGGCATTTGAACGAGGTCATATTCCACACTCAATGGCATGGGCATTTCAAATAACAAAATCATTTTGTTAATACCTCACACACAGCTTGTTTTATTTCATTTTCGCCCTTATTAAGAAACCCTTTACATATAATATTGATTATGGATTTTTTTTTTCTAAAAAACATTACCTCCACACTAGGATTTTCTCATTTATCGTGGGGCAGTTCAGATACATAAATTCCAAGAGGACAAACATCAAGACCCGGAACAATTATTTTTAGGCCATACAAATACTTGCTCCGTGCGGGAATCGAAGCTGTGGCCCTTAGCGGTACATCTTATTGCTAAGCCACTGCGCCAAGAGCCATACAACTGGAACACGGAGCCGATAAGAACGGAAGAAAACAAATTGTCACTACATGACAACATTTATTAATAAAAGAAAATATTTTGAAGATATTCCATTACAACACATTTAAAAATTATATATAACCAAGATTATTATATTTTTATAAAAGAAATACATAGTATAAAATAAAATATCTTATCCATATATATCCTACAGCTATTATTATGACCGCTCCATATTGATGGCTACAATAATATTTCAAAAGTATAGATGCATCATTATTCGCGTCTGATAAATGAACTTGTAATCACATGTTAATAGCATGTTCATGTTTTAAGTCTATAGTATCCTAGCAACGAAGCCTTGTTGTCTCTATAAAAAAAACTACGTGTACGTCTTGAGGTGTGATTGAGATGTTTAACCCCTAACTACGCCAAGTAGATTATTATGGACTTTCTCATTGAAGGTAGAGTAATGTTTATTTTGTTCTGAAAATCTTTTGAAGCAATCGTACAAAAATACACGCCTAATGTCTTTTATCACGTACCTTATTTCTCGTGCGACCTAACTGCATAAATCATAGCGCCGCTACTCTATATTATTTTATCAAAATTTCAATTACTCGAAACAATAGCAGATACACATAAATAAATATATGAATGCGTATATCGTTTCTTAACACGTTAACTGCCATGGTCTTTAAAAATTACAAAATATGCTTAAAATGTATATTATACGCATCAAAACATTATATAAATAAGTTATGTATTTTTAATGTACTAATCATTACCTATTTACATTTGGCGATACCATATGACGACAAGAGTTGAATGAAATAATTTGAGTCAGAAATATTGTCCGACAAGGCAGTTAACGTAAAACAAATTAAATTAGAAATGTAACTTAAAGCTTTGTTTCACTAGAGGCTAAGTCCAGAGTCCAATGTCGCGAGCAATTGCAGTCGCGGCACATTTACGTGCGACAGTCCGGGGACAAAGTCGACGAACATTTCGCTCGTTCAAATACGAAAGTTGTGGTCGAGATGTCGCCCGGGAAGGTAGTGCTGTTAAGTGCGGCTTATATAATTATTGGGAGAAGCACTACAAAACGCAAAAAAGGTGGTGGGTACGGGAATATTTACTATAAACAGAAAGGTCATTAGGCTTGGTAAGCAGTCTAAAAACGGTATGACGCGCGTTCTTACTTAAAAGATGCTGTCGGGCAACTGCAGTGTCGACTGTCGAGAGACAAAGAGTCGCGTCGCCGTCCCGCGACATGTAGATGTCGCCTGCATAGGTAGAATTCGTGTTGGCCGACATGGTCGCGCGACAAACGTCTCCTAATAAAAATGGGGCTTAAAGATCGTATTCTAATATTGAAGGGTTTATTGTCTGTTACGTAAAACATTGAGTGATCCGTGACGCATGAAAATGGGAAGCTATAGATAGGTAATACAGATTTTTGTGTATAACCTTACGAAGAAACCATAAATATCGTTGGCTAGTTATAAATTGCATTTTATTAAGGTATACGAACTAATATAATAATCATTAAAAACAAAAATGTTGTAAAATGGTATTTAATAGAGATTATCTTTCGATATAGCCATGAACTCCTTTCGCACCATTAATTAAATCAAACATATAGATGTCAAAATCTAAAACAAATAAAAAATAATAGTTCTCAGGCCAACAAAGAATATTGTATGAAATATTGTACATACACGCACTCCATGCACAAATCTCATTTTTCAAAAACAATCGCATGTGCGTATGTGTACGTCCAGAACAGGACTTTTGTAGGTTGTTAAAGAAATACGAGAGGTACGCGGTTCGGTGTCACTCGAAAACCTGAAATTATTGAACGTGGTGTTTTGTCCATTTCTTTGTTGGTCTAAATAGCTGAAAAAAAATTGCTGCTACACATAAATTATACGCATGTTTTTTTTACCAATAAAATTGCCAAAATAAAGTAAACAACTCTATTTTCAATCATAATGTTTGCACCACTATTGTAATACATGTTAAATTTAAAACATTAAAATTCGTTATAAGCAAAGAAATATATTATTTTCTATCTGTACACCGCGTAGTTTTGGACAGTCGCCTTTGGCAGAACGATTAAGTAATATAATAAAATTACATGCAACATAGACAATAAAATAACAATAAATGTAAAACGAAAGCAAAGTAGCGTTACTGTAGCCGGTCCACAATAAAATATATATAAATACTAAACTACTACTAAAAACTACTAAAACTTTAAAAAATCAGAAGTGGAATATTACAGGTGCATTTTCGTGTGTATCAAGAAGGTTTAATTGATTTAATTGCATACTTATCGCAATGAATAGTAAAATTAAAATAATTAATCATAACAGTTATCAGAACTGTAAAATTAAATAAAATAATAACCCTTTCCAGGAATAAAATTTCATCACAAAAAATCTTAATGTGGTAGCATTAAGTCTATATACCTAATTATCTTTAAGTTGATCAGTATGACTAACTAAATAGCTGCTCGGTAGCTCGTTCCAATACCCAATCATATGTTGACAAAGCTACTCTCGCTTGGTGTTCATCTATACCCATATCTCTCAAAAGTTGCACCTTCTGATTGAAATCAAATATTGAGCTTGGTCCACCAGCGTACACATTGGTCCAATGTTTTGCTGTCAAAATGAAAAGTTGTGGGCTTTCTCTATACTGCTTAGCGACAACCGCATCCTGTGGGTCATTAGGTTCGGCTGCGGAGAGCAATGCCTGTATCGACAGAAGGACGGTACGCAACGTCAGTGCAGCAGCCCATTGATCTTTCAAGATATCTAAACATATTGCTCCAGTCACCGACGACACGTTTGGATGCCATATCTTGGTCATAAACCGAATCTGAACAGAAAAACAACTATAAATACAAAAAAGTCAGTTCGAAAATATTTTACAAACTTTTAGTAGGTAACTATACCTTAGGTGGATTAAAAGGATATGTTTCCGGGACTTTTATCTCTAGAAAAAATGTTCCACCTTCGTACGGTGTATCAGGTGGACCAGCAATTTGTCCCTTAAGTTCTGTCCAACTATCATTGACCAACTCTAGTTTGATTGCCCCACCTGCTACCTACAACAAAACAAAGAAATAGGAATTAAAAATCAAAACATCTTTTACAGTAATCTACAAAATAATAAAATAACATGCTCGTTAAATTGCATTTCAGTAAAAAAATATTTCGAAGACGTGAAGTTTGGCAACAAGCATTGACACTTCCTTGCTCTAAAACCCACTCAGTGATGTGAGAAGGCCCATGTCCTGGAGTGCGAATACGCCCCACTCCAGGCCTCCTCACATAACATTACCTATATATAGTGTGTAGCTTTATTTACTTTAACTTAATAGTAATAAAAATTGTCCTGATACTAAAATAATATTTTCTGTTTCAGTGTTCCATGAAAAACTAAATTAAATTAAATAATAATTTTGTTAAAAAAATAAAAATTAATATTTTTTAAACATATGACGTAAATTACGCATTTGCAAAGATTATTTACATTCAAAATGAGATTATCAATATCTTGTAGTATAAAATCCCAGGATCGATCTCCTTGTGGGATTTTGATTTTGAGGAGCTGTAGCATATCCTAAGTGTGCGCTGGACGGCCAGGCCAACGTTGCCATGTTGTGTCGCTGCATCCACTGAGTAACCATTCGAGTCGTATGTGTGCGGGAATTACAATACACAGGGAATTATAATACAGCAAAAAATCTTGGTTCATTTGCAATAGTGTATTCGCGCTTAGTCGTGTCACGGTAATGACGGTATTTCCTATGAGCTATATTGCGGTGTACCCCAAAGGGATCTGTTCTCCCGCCAAGGTGTGTTCCCGTACAATACAAGTCATGATAGTTCCATCTTGATATAGATGGACTTCCTGGAGACTGAAGGCAGCTTTTATGCCTGGATGTTGCTAAAAACGTATTCTTCGTGAACCAGAATGGAAGCCGATACGGAATTCATCTGAGAGCAACATCCTAGACCATTGACGATAATTCTGAATGAAGGTTTATATTCTTTTATTGCGTATATTCAGCCGTCTCCTCGGGCTACACGAGATATTCCTCGATTCCGGTTAGGCCGTCTCCTTCAGAGTACATGAGTACAAATCACTTATGCAGAGTATCGCACTCGGTCAAAGCCTCTTCCTCCTCGAGCGAGACCAGTGAGAGTACTCATGCGAATAGTGTACAATCGCAATTGTTATGTTTCTGTTTGTTGAAGATTTCTATGTATACTACTAGACCAGCTATCCAGAATAACCACGTCGAAACCACGTCACAGCTGTGAATCATGCGGCCGCGGGCGAGTAGCTGGCACGGTAAAAATGCCACGGAGTTGTATTTTCATTTACAAGTTACTAGTTTTAGGCAAATACGAAATAAAGTTACTAGTATACGTATAGTAGTAAAGTAAGTAAATAAAGTAGTAAGTAAAGTAGTATAAGTATACTTATTTGAAATAAACTTCAAATCACGCTAACAAAGTGCGCACATAAATAATGACACAACGTTCGCGATTTACAAAACAGAGAACTAGTCTTCTCGGCCGCTCGCAGTCGACAGGGAAGGGTTAAGGTTTACGGACAATGGACCGTAACTTACTGCGCAAACGCAATGTATTAAAGCCACAGAGCCCGTCTAGTAGCATACATAGTGTTCTTTGGGTACGGTTGTACATTTTCCCGTGTTAAATGATACGAAATTATTATTTATAACAATTTTGTACGTTGATGTATCACATGGAGTTTTTGGAATATTTCGCCGACAGCTTAAGCCAGCAAACACTCGACAGTATCCCTAGTTTTTAAGGCGCCTAAGTAGACAAAATTATTTAAAATTCCTATCAATTTCTGTGAACAACTACTGAATACACAAAATCTGAATTAATGTAAATTAATTTAATAATCTCAAACAGTCGAAACAAAGCAAGGCAGCAAGCTCATCAATTTCAAGCAACAAATAATAAAATATGTACAGCAGGCTCCACAATTATCAGCGTGTTCAGTCTTTATAATCTATTGCTAAACTCAAGACTTTCTAAAGGACGCAAACATGCAAACTTTTATAGAAAGATTTGCCCCGTTCTTCAATTCTGGGCACGTGGATTAGTGAACGCAGAGTTTCAATTTTTTATTAACAGCAAATTAGTAATGATATTCGCCAGTGCAACTGTGAAACATAGTTTAGCATTTATGAATGGATTTTCCCCAATAAGTCTGTAACTAAAAAGTATAAACCGCCAAATAGCACAAGGTGCTTCGTGGATAGACGACATTGACATTGTAAAAACGGTTGATAAATTTTCATCCGGGACCTAATAAAGTTCACAATATGTTTAAAATAGAGAAAATCTCGCAAAGCACGTACGCACTCTAAGCCTTAATCACATTAGAATACAGGATTACAGTAACCATATACGAGGCCGACTACAAACAGCAGTTCAGATTTGTTAGTTATGTAAGCAATCATTTTCAATTAAACTTCGAAACTGTATATAATTTTAACTCCAATTAAAAATTGAGACATTCATTAAGTATACAATGCATGGTAAAATAAAATCGATGAAAAAAAGAAGTACACAATCAGTAATGTCTCCAAATGATTTAGCACAATTGTTAAATAACCAACTACTCAACACTGAAAACGCTGCATTTAATAATATGTTGTTTTAATATACATGTAACAAAATATAAGAAATTTTAGCGGCTGTGGCTAAGAATTGAAGTATCAAGAGATCTTTAAGTGCGCTTCAAATAAGTAACACATTAGCACACTCTATTCTGGAGTTAGTGAAATATTGGGCAGTAATAATTGAATAAAGAATGTTGCCATCTATGTACATGTAATGAAAAACTGATACAGCGATGTTTATATATGAATCAGTAAGGAGTGTAATATCATGGCTCTTTTAACTTAAATAATAATGTTAGTTATTAGTGATGTAAGAATATCTACTACTCTATCGTTCCGTGAAGGTCATAAAAAGCTAGGCTTCCTAATAAAACAAAAAATAATAGAGCAATACGATTGCGGCCCCGCCCGCCGACCGCAACAACCATGCCAAAATCTATGCGAGACACCTGTGATCAGCAGTACTTTTTAAGGCTGTAATGGACAGATGAAATAAATTGCAGTAAAGCTGAAATAAATATCTGTATCATTAAATTTATTACAATTGTAATAAATTTAATGATAGTTTAAGTTGTACGTGGTAGAGCCATGCTGCAGTTATATTAGTAGTATAGTTGTAGCACGAATGGGTCGGCTCGACCGGGGAAGGACCACGCTCTCACAGAATACCAGCGTGAAATAGTAGCTTAATGCTGCTGTATTTCGTATGGTGAGTGTAGAGAACCGGAGACCCTTTTTACTGGAAATGAGGCATTCCATCTCAGTCCTCACGGGTGACAACGCATCTGCATTTTGATTTTTAATGGAGGATAGATGTAGATGTCTATGGGCCGCAGCAACCACTTACCATCAGGTGGACTGTGTGCTTGTTTGTCACCCTATTCTATTAAAAAAATTGTAAAAACGCTCAGCAGAGATAATAATACAATTGTTACATTATAAATTATTAAGAAATGAGTGATGAAACATTATATCATCATCATCATTACAGCCCTTCACATGTCCACTGCATAACATAGATCTCGCGTAAGGAATGCCATATAGCGTACATGGTGTAAGCCAATTGCGTCCATTGACTTTAAAAAATATCTGTAACCAATGGGGAGAAGGTTAGTGTGGCAGCTTCGTAAAAGAATTTGTAGGGTAGCCGCTCACTAGATAGAATGACCTGGTAAGTGATACAGGAATCATTATATAATGACTTCTTATACTATGTATATTCGTTAGTAAAATTACTAATTTTGTTCATATCTACGCAGTATGAACTAGGGATTTAATTTCACGTGTTAGACACTCCGGGAAATCTGCAATCTGTGAACATGTACAGGATCGCCCCTGTCACTACATTAGATTTGATAAATCACATTCACAAGATGATTCGCGAGGCAATTGCAATCCAAAAGCTTTTTTGAAAACATTCCAATTTCAATAGAGAAGATAGAGAGATAATATATATATATATATATATATATATATATATATATATATATATATATATATATATATATATAAACCCTAAATACTTAACATTTAATCAAATTTCACAACATGTGCAGTTTGTCCAACTTGAGAGATAGGATAGTTTTTTTGCCCATTAAGATTTTTAATAGGACATGACAAATTGTCGTCGAAAAGGGCAGAACAACTTCTGCCTGGCAAGCTAATATATATATATATATATATATATATATATATATATATATATATATATATATATATATATATATATAATAAGGTATATAATATTATAAGGTAAGGTACCAAGACTTGTAATTTAAAGTTACAAAGTTTATTCCGATCTATCAATATGTACTGACTGATCATATCAGTCAGTCAGTATTTTATTATTAATGATGCAACTGCCAATCAAATTGCTTGACAGAAGCAATTCTTAGAAATGGTTTTTTTTTTTAATGTTACATGTTCACATAAAAATTTTGGAATAAATCGTTATTATTTAGGAAAAATTGAAGATACTATATATATTTAATTAATGATTACCATAAAAAGAGCAAGTAGTAGTAACAATGCGGAACTGTGATACCTAGTTTAGAAAATTCAAAAAGGAACATAACAGAGAAGAACAAAAATTATATGTAACATGTTTTATTCCGGGATAATATTGACAATAATAATATCCTACTAAAATCCTAATAAAATATCTGCAAAAAAATGTGGAGAAAATAATATATTAATTCTGTAAATAAAGGTTCATTTAGTAAAATATCCAATATGCATGGTATGAACTTGCCTTACGTTTCCTATCATAGTTACATTTCATATTATCAAGGAAATCCGTGATAGATCACCTGTGCTCATGCCATTGTAATGATTTGCATCAATTTTAAGAACCGTAAATAAGTGAAACACATTTGCATTTAGGCATCAATTTCTAGCTGAAAGGCAAATTATATTATTTCTAGGCAAATGTGTTCTGCACCATTTCATTTTACAAACAACTCCTTCTGTAATACACATTTATTCACACATATTTGGTATGCTCTAGTCTTAAAAACTGATAATATCGCATTCTCATCAGTGAAGAGTTTTCTCCTCATAATATATGAGGAGAAAATCCAGTATACAACTTTGGCTGTTGAAGGAAAAGGGGAGATCTCCCGTCGAGCAAGGTGTTCAGTCCCGGAAGTGGCCTATGCTCCATGTGGTAGTTCGGAGCTATTCTATATATACCGCAGTACTTCGGAACTTTGATAGAGTTCGGTGCGTTTCGCTTGAGCGCGACGAGAGCGCCATTACACAACCTACAGCTGGACGCAAGCCTCTTTCATTTGTGAATTTTGGAACAGGGAAGAATCCACCATGATAGACAATAAAATTTATATTTTTAATAAAAATTTAAATAAGCAAATAGGTTTAAATAAATAATCCCCAATGATTATTGGCGGTCTATATTTGTCTACCTCTGGGTTTGTAAATTTGTTACAGTACTTAAAATTGCAATTAGCAATTCCACTGTTGCCGGCGGAAAATAGATTAAGTTTGCTTGTATAACATGAAATTAAGGGAGACTTATTCCCTGATCAAAAATTGAGTATACCAAATTTTCATTATACTCTGCCTTAAGAGGAGCATATACCCATTAGATAGATTTTAAGTGTATATATTTATTCACACATACAATCAGCTACTTCATTTTATGATCAAAATTTTTATTTAAGTAACTGTTCTCAGTTCTTTGTGGCTTGCTCGTCTACATACACCTTCATCACTGCTTCTACAGATATTTTTATCACTGATTTTTTAATGCAGTGAAACCAGAGCACAAACCTTTCCACAGAGTGATACCTAGCTGCTGACTTATATGGTCAGCAGTAAAGGAATACATCTTCGTTTCATATGTCATTAGAACATGCACTCATTGAACACAATTAAAAGTCTGAGGTATAGTAGACAAAAAGATACATTGCGGGCTAACTTATTTGGATTCTCAAGTCACCTTTTAGTTAGTTCCGCAGATTAGACATTTCGTCCCAGATACACACATTCATGCATATTGTTCCCAATAATTATATCAGTATAGGTGCATATATTACACATGCATTTGCATTAAGGTCATAGAGCATCATGCTAGTCCTCAACTATGGGTAAACAAGAAAGTCACTATAAAGGAACATACTGAATCATGCGAAATGTAGGTAAAACGAAAACGGACGGGTGGTTCCTTGTTGTTTCGGTGCCGGAGGATCATATCCCGACCCTGATGAAAGCCGGGCGCCGTCTCGCATGTGTATGTGGGGCGGTAAATTCCAGGGTCGCGGAGGAAAATTCTTTGATTCTCCACCAAGCAGAGGCAGAAAAGAACCCAGAAGTCATGGATAGCGTGGCCATGGTTGCCGGTACATCGAAATCACTGAATGCCAAGTCCAGTGAAAAAACAGCCTGCACAACCGAGCCGAAGCCTCCAGTGGAAACTGAGCTCAGCGGCAGCTCACTGAGCGACGAAGAGGACTGCATTTTGCCGTCCAATTCCGACTCGGTGGCTGATGATGAGACCCGGGATCTGCTGGCAGGCTTATTTTTGGGCGGGGACGGGGATGACGCAATCAATGATGGCGTGCCCTTCGTCCGGAACTAGCCTAGTGCAGGCCAACTTCCAGCACAGTGAAACTGCGTCGGCTCAATTACACAAGTAGTTGGAGGCACAAAGGACGGCCATAGCCCTAATCCAAGAGCCACGGGTTGGGGCTGGTAAAATTAAAGGCTTAAACAACCTAAAAGGTAAGTTATTCAACAACTCTGATATCTGTGTAAAAACCATTAACAGATTTCTGTTCCAGAGACATGTATGCATTAGCATTACAAAATACACAGGAGAGAAGTTTAGTCGTCGCCTCGATCTACATGCCTGAGGAAGACACCCCGCCCCCTCACGACCTCGTCAAGCTGGAGAATTTCTGCGAGAGGGCCGGACTAGAGGTTTTGATCGGGACGGACTCCAATGAGCATCATCCCCTTTGGGGAATAGAAAAACCTAATGAACGAGGTAAGGTTTAGTTGAATATTTATTTAGCACTAACGTAACCATTTTAAACACTGGTTCTGAACCAACCTTCATAAATAAACGCTGTCGCAAATTAATCGACCGCATACTTGCAACAGAAGGAGCAGCTAAACTAATAACGGGATGGCATGTGTCGAAAGAGGCCTCATGCTCAGACCACAGATGGATCTGCTGCGTACTACAGGTCGATATCCTCACTATACCACCATGAAGAAATCCCCGCAAGACGGATAAAAATAAATACCTCAATAGGCTGACGTCTTCGCTCGCGGGTGTTGGGGGAACTAATACCATAGCAGGTCAATCGCTACTAGAAGAACAGGTAGCAGCTGTTACTAAAGCCTTGATCGACAGCTACCATGAATCATGTCCAGTAATCACTCCACCAAAACATGCTGAACAAAAGCAACCGTAGTGGGGTAAAGAACTAGACAGGGAATGTAAGAAGGTAAGAAAAGCCCTAAATAGGGCAATGAATACCTCATTATTGAAGACTGGCTACTATTTAAGAAAGCTAAGTCTGAATACAAAAAATGTATCAGGTATCAACGCTCAACAGGTAGCATAGAAAACTGTGAACAAGCAAATCGGATAAGAAAAATCCTAGCTAAACGGAACACGCCAGGATCTATCTCTTTAAAGAAACCCGACGGAAGCTACTCAACAACGCCGGATGAAACCCAACGCATCCTAATTGATACTTACTTTCCAGGTTGCTATGTAGTTGAAAGGGTGAACTGGCAGGAAGATGCACTGACATCAACAAAAGAAGACTGGACTTAGCACAAAAAGTGGTGACGATGGACAAAATCCATTGGGCCATTTATAGTTTCCAACCCTATACTGCAGCAGGACCTAACGGCTTATTCCCGGCATTTCTACAGTGGGGGGTAAAGTCCTAATAGTCAGACTTGTTGCCATAATGAGAGCATGTCTGTCTCTTAAATATGTTCCTTCCTAGGGGATGGAGGGAAGTGAAAGTCACATTCATATCCAAACCAGGTAAGAACAACTATACAGACCCTAAATCCTACAGACCCATTAGCCTCACATTCTTTCTCCTAAAGACGATGGAGAGGATGTGGGAACGAGAGTTGAGAGGGTCGACGCTAATTAACTTACCGCTACATGAAAAACAACACGCCTATAGCTTAGGTAAATCGAAAGAATCGGCACTTCACCATGTAATAACAAAAATTTAAGAGGCCATCCAAAATAAAGTAATATGTCTAGGCTCCTTCATAGACATAGACGGTGCTTTTGACAGAACAAACTTCTCCAGCATAAAAGGTGCCCTGAGTATACATAATGTTGAACCGGTGCTGATTGACTGGATAGTAAACATGTACAATATACGAACAATAGATTGCTGGTGAATCTCAGACAACTCAGATCATGAAAGGATGCCCATAGGGTGGGGTTCTCTCACCTCTCCTGTGGAATATGGTCATTAATGAAGTCATCAGCAAATTAAACGCTAATCATTTCTACACAGTCGGGTTATGCAGATGATCTGACAATACTGGTTTCTGGAAAAACAGCAAGCCTTGTGTACGACCTGACCCAAGTGGCTCTCCATATTGTGGAGAGATGGTGCAGGGAACATGACCTAACCATTAATCCGAACAAAACGGTTCTAGTAATGTTCACACAAAAACGAATGCTGAATAACTATTCTCTCCCAAGTCTTTTCAGCACAAAACTCCAGCTGTCCTCCGAGGTATAATACTTGGGTCTTACCTTGGACAATAAACTTAATATACACAGAATAAACACAGAAAACAAAATCAGCAAAGCTAGTTTAACTTTCTGGAAATGCAGAAACATGATTGGCAAACAATGGGGTTTCATGTCAAAAATTATACTGTGACTGTACAAAACTGTAATTCGGCGCATGATCACATATTGCTCTCTGGTATGGTGGACCAAAACTAACAAAGCCACTACTATACGAAAGCTTCAGCGTTACCAGAGATTGGCTTGTATTGCTGTTACAGGCTGCACAAGAACTACACCAACAGCAGCTTTAGAGGCTATACTGGAGCTAACAATGCTTCATCTACATATACAACAAGGCAACTTTGCTGCCATTAGACTCAAGACCCTAAATCTTTTAAGTAAGAGTAGAGTTCCCCATATAGGTATAATTGATAGAATTTACTCAAAAATTCCTATCTTACGAGACAAGTATGATAGGATCCCAAAACAATTTGTATTCAATAAGAAGTACAGGATACAATTGAAGGAAACTGACCAGCTGGAAGGATTGGTACCAAAAGAACTCAAAGTTTTCACGGATGGTTCTAAGACAAATGAAGGTGTAAGGTCTGAGGCTTTCTCTGAAGACCTTAATATCCACATATGCACACCGCTGGGTACCCATAACACAGTCTTCCAGGCTGAATGCATGAGTATCATCCAAGCAGCCATAGCAATAGATGCTAGGAAGGTGAAAGACTTCTCCATCAGAATACTGACTGACAGTATAGCGGTACTACAAGCTCTGAGTTGCAATGTGGCGAACTCGGAACTGATATATGAGTGCCATCAACAATTGAATGAGGTATGAAAGCACAACAATGTGACTCTGCAATGGATCAAGGGATACAGTAGATCTAGAGGCAACGATGCAGCAGATGAACTGGCCAGAAGGGGATCGGCTCTGGCAACTATAGGGCCGGAACCTATAATACCAAACCCCTTTGGCTATGTTCGTTCACTGGTATGCAGATATTTCAATAATTTACATGTTCAGCTTTGGAAAAATTTAGTAGACTGTAGACAAGCTAGGGAGGCCCTGCCTGAAATAAACAGTTGTCTAACCAAGGTTCTAATGAGACTGAACAAGCCACAGATCAGGATAGTAACAAGTGCTATCACAGGACATGGTTCTTTTAACAAACATTTGTTTACCAAAGGTGTTACTGATAGCCCCATGTGCAGACCATGCACGGGAGAGAAAGAAACGGTGGCTCATGTGTTGCTGACATGTCCAGAAGTCACTTCATACAGGGCTAAACATCTCGGCACACCGGGATCGCTCCCCGAAGTTGCTTGCAACATCAAAGGACTGTTGAACTTCTTCAGGGAAATATCATAGCTCAAATAACCACGTTATTCCTGCCCACACGCAAAAAACGAGCTTAGACATGGAGTTGCGGAAAACAGCCTGTCGTAAACTCAACTAAACTAATGATCATTACAGCCCTTAAAAAGTCCATGCCTCCCTCAAGGAATGCATAGTTCATTTATGCATAGCATAATAGTTAATTACGTTGACACAACTGTATTTAAATCATTTGTGTTATATTTATGATTCTACAACCTCAGTATAAGTTATTTGTCATCTAATCTACAAAAACAGAAGTCACACTACGTTACTACTATGTTACTTTTAGTTGTATTTACGCATATAATTGAAACATTTATTGTTATACATTGCAAAATACATTTTGCAATGTATAATAATATGTGTCTCAATTCAAAACTTTTTCTTTTATTTTTGTAGTTAATTAAGAATTTTGAGTCGGTAGTATTTAGTACTAATATTTTACCAATAATCATTAAGTCACAATTATTTTACTGCACGTCTATTACCTAATTAAACATTTCTTCAAAAATGAATAATGACATTTGATACATAAAGGTACGCCACCCCTGACATAGTACATGTGTATTACTTCAATGATATTCCAAGATTGGTGTAATGTTTTCTTTCTATTTGCTTTCTGAGTATTGAGAAGTCGATGGGTTAATCCCAAAGTACAGATTTTTCTAAGCTAATGGTAAAAGTAAGCTATACTTATTGTAACACAGTATATGATTTGAATTTGAATTTAAGACATGATTTGAATTTAAGAATTATATTTTGAATATACAGTACACCTAAAATTAAACTTTTTCAAAACTTAAAATTATTTTAAGCATTGTTACTAAGTCTACTAATGACTGAACATGGAGAAAGTGTCTAAAAAGTGTAATGAATTCTAAATCAAATCTTCAATGATTTACAGACGAGTTTCAAAACTAAATTCTAATCCTCTGATTTAGTCAAAATTTTTAATTAACTCAAAACACTAAAAACAATAATTTACTCATCTATAAATTTGCTATGGATATATCAGTGGTTCATAATTAAGTTATTTTTAAAATATTATGAATTATTTTATACACGTTGACAATTGGTTGATGAATTATGGTTAACTGTGGGTAAACAAGAAAGTCACTATAAAGGAACATGCTGAATCATGCGAAATGTAGGTAAACCGAAAACGGTGTTTTATTTAGTATGTAATGAATAAAAATGTACAACCATCGTGACTGTCATTGGTTCATTTTAATGTAGCTTCTACTTAAATGTAAATAACACAATTCAATCTCACCTCTTCGCTTTTCATTACTTCCTTGAATTCTCTTTTAATACGTTTGGCTGCTATGTTTGCCATATTGACAATTTAATATACTTGAATTCAAGGTGATCAAAATGATGAGTCTAAATTTTTGTTTAAAATCTAACACTATCACCCGTACTAGTTTTAGTTTTAGTTCTGGGTATGTAGGTATATATAATTTTAAGGTTTGAGTTTAGTTTTTAGGCAAAGATAATGTATTGTATAGTTATCAATGTTGCCTCATACAATTAGCGTAGGTCTCTAGCATGGAGGTCAGAGAACAGGAGAATGATCGCCGTAGAAAATAGTGTCCCAGAAATATGTACACCATAAGTGGCGCTGCAATCGCTAAGTTCGCTCAATAAAAGACATTTTCAGTCCATTTTTCCGATCAGATGCTAAACCACTTGCACATCCACGCACAATAAAATATTTCTCAATTTTTTAATGTTTCTTTTTTCAAAAATTAAAAAATTACGAAGCATGAAAATTTTCTCATCAATGCCGTGAAGAAAATTTGTACGTTATTCAACTAACTTCATCTAATTGTACTCATAAACAGCTAACTTCGCAGTCACTACTCACCGACGGCAGCGCCGCTACAAATTCTATAAATTTTCAAGGACAGGCGGGCTATGCTTTAGTACGTAGCGATCGTTCTCCTGTTCTCTAACTGAAAATAAACTGAAATAAATGAATTTATTAACAAAAAATTCTCCAAATATCGCTAAATATAATTTTATTAAAAAAAACGTGACACAAAAAAAAATCGAACAATATATATACAAAAAAAAAAACCCAACTACATTCCGTCACCTATTACAAATAAATCACTTTACATGTACAACATTATTATTCTTATATAAGGTAATGGAATGTACTTGTGTTTTTTGTATTTATCATTGCAAAAGCGACATCCAGAGAACCTTTGTTTCGGTTCCTTTACATTTTATAATTTGGTTACTTGATAGAGTATATTCCTTACAGCTAAAGTAGTCAGATGGTAACAAAAATTTAAGTAAGTGCATTTGCACTTACTTAAATTTTTGTTGTCGCTAAAAGTCACCAGAATATTTTTTGTTGCTAAACATTGAATTAAACTCCCTGAAATAATTAAAAATTCGTTAGGTAGATTTAGCGACATAGCCGCTAAAGTGGCTACACTGATAGTTGTATAATGTCTTTGGTTTTGACGTAGACAGAGAAACCTATAGACAAATTGACATAGACAAAGAAACCTATAGACTAATGAGTGAGAAAGGACGATAACGAATTTTTAGGTTATACAATAATCTTTATGACTTTTATACACATTTAGACAAAAATTTTAATTGTTCTAAGAACTGAACTGAACTAGATTCACCAATCTTAAGCTCACAAAACATTTTTTCTCACTTAAACCAACTTGTAAACTCCTTAAATCGCTACGCTGTAAAAGTTATATATCTATCTTTTTCGTGTGCGAATGCGAAAGAAGGCGTCAATTTGTCTATAGGTTTCTCTGTCTACGAATAAGAGGAATAAGATACTGTCTATGGTTTTAGGTAGGTATTTTTCACAAACTAATAGCTCTTCTACGCGATGGGCCAGCGCTGGCCCAGCAAGATGGCCATGCAATGGTTGAAACGCAACTACACAATGGCACAGCGGTGACACTCCCTGTACGTGAGAGCTTAAGCGCCGGTGACCTTGAGTCGAAGCGTGTAACGCTAGGGTTGATATCGAACCGAAATGGAATATTATAGACTTGTACCAAAGAAGATATATAGTAGGTATGTTTTATATATTATGTAAACTTATGTATTTAGGTAGTGAAAGATACGTTCAATTTTAAATCAACTTTTATTAAATGAGGAATATTAAAACTTCCGACAAAACCGAATATGCACGACAGTTAATGGTAAACTTAAAGAATTAACCAACATTTAGTATTTCAGTACGCAATAATCAATATTACCTACTATCCTTTAAAAATAATTTACTCTTATATATTTTGGAATTTTTCGATTAATTTTTTAATTTTCATTATTATTTCTAACAATTGCAAAAATTCACAGCATGTACATTTTTTTTAGAAAATCCAAAGGTATGCAGGTTTCCTGGGACATGGCGGCCAACAAATTGTTCCCTATGTGTTGAGGAGATAAGTCATTTCTATTTCTAATGAAATAATCCATAAATACAACAATGAACAAATACAAAAACTCTTTATAGATATCTAAAATTTCTCGACTCTCTAGTGGTATTTTTAATAGTGATTATTTCAGTTAATGTAATATAATAAAATTGTTGGCGACATATTAGTTTTATTGGCATAGTATTTCCTTATAATTCTTGTTAAGATCATATCGACTTTCATTAAAATGAGTTCACATATTTTTAAGTATCATATAACATTATTAAATATTAAACTAACAAAACAAGGGCCCTTGTTTTGTGCAGTGGAATTTATTTTAATTGTATTCACTTAAAATGACTTTCAGTAATACTTATACATATACTATAATATCATTTATTTAATAAAAACAAAAATATTTATAAAAGCATATAAACCTAGCATACACGGCTATAAAAACTAATGACGTTACTTGGTAACATAAACTTAATACCTACTGAATAGAATAGTAATATGTACATTAAGATATCGGTAATATTCATATATTAATTGAAATATTAACTAATACTGACAAATATCGGTATTACTACTAGCCCTCGGCCAGGGCAGTCGGCGACTGCCCGTTCCACGCCCCGCGCGCCTCTCAAGGCCCCCGCACACATCCAGACACCCACACATAGCCGCAAGCGATTTTAAGTGCACACATGCTTAAGTGTCGTTTCTTTTCGCGTAGTGTATATATTCTTTGACAATGGCGACATTCAGTTGTGATCGAAACGTTTTTCGAGATGGACGTGGATGAATTAGCCGCCGCGATAATGTATCTATACAACACGTACTGTTATTTTCTTAATGTGCACAAGAATAGAGTAATTAAAAAATAAATGGCGTAGAAGAAGATGGTGGATGTTATATATCTCTCGTAATAGAACTAAATATATCCTAAGTCAATTTAGTTTTCTTTAAATACAAATAATTAAATGATTTAATAAAAAAATCATTAATTAATTATTCAAAATAAATAAAGAACAAATTATGTATATGTTCTGATTTTAGTAGCTCTATGATTAAAATTTTATAACTTCATTATGAGGCCAGATATTCGACATTTTTAATTCGTTAATTAATAAACAAAACATGAACGTCCACACTCAACCGTCGAACGCTCAAATCTGTGGAATGGGCCACGTGTAGATGCGTACCACCATCGCTGGCCCACTACCTTTGATGCGCGGTGGAAAAACCGACACCGTCACCACCCCCAAGACCATCACACGCGCCATAAGCCATCCAACACAATTACGCCCTCCACACGCTGGCCCATCATATTGGGCCATCGCGATGGCCCATCGTGTAGAGGGGCAATGATAAGAGTACTAACCGTAGACAGAGAAACCTATAGACTATTGATTAGCGTGGCCTCGAGTGAGAAAGGACGATAACGTAGTTTTAGGTTATATAATAATCTTTATGACTTTTAAACATATTTAGATAAATAAAACTAAATTTACAGATTTTACGGATTTTATCGCGTTTATTTAATAAACGCGATAAAATCCGTAAATTTAGTTTTATTCAATGTGTAGTGTTCGCGTAAATTTAAGAAATCATTATATTTAGATAAAATTTTTAATTGTTCTAAGAACTGAACTGAACAAGATTCACCAATCGTAAGCTCACAAAACACTTTTTTCTTACTTAAACCAACTTGTAAACTTCTTAGATCGCTACGAACTGTCAAAGTTGTTTAGCAAAGTGTAGTTTGCTAAATAAAAAACCGGCACGGAGAAAGGGACAAACAATCACACCGCTCTGTCTCATTTCTATGCAAGACATATGCATAAATCTATCTTTTTCGTGTGCGAATGCGAAGGAAGGTGTCAATTTGCGTAGACAGAAAAACCAATAGACTAATGATTAGCGTGGCCTCGAGTGAGAAAGGACGATAACGTACTTAAATTGCGACGGACCTCGACAGTCTTTTTAAAAACACAAATTCAAAATATAAAATGGTTTAATGTTCTTCCGAAGGTGGTTAGTTACAGAATAATTTCTCCCATACTCTTCTGCAGTAATAAGTTCAGGAACTGTACGTCTGCTATATTAATTCCATCGAGGTTCATGGGCTTCTTCAGGGTAAGTTTATCATTGGTTGTTTAAGGAAAGTTATTTCTTTACCTTGAGTCTCATGTCTTTTCAGTTCGTATCCTTTGATTTTAACCTTGCAGTTATCATCCATAGTCAAGAGATAGGTACCTAGTAGAATCTCCTGGCTTACTTCACTGTCGCACAATTTAGTCATGGCTGTTTCAGTATTTGAGTAAACTATCCAGCGGTTTGGTTGTATAAGGTAGATCTTCACATTTTCAAGAGTGGCAGGGATCGGGTGACAACTTGAGATATTTGTGTGAAACTGCATGATTTCTATGACACAGTTGTCAACGGTGAAAGGTTGTATGTCGTTCTCGTAACACAGAAATCGACGTTCGTCGACCTCGGGGCATGACTGAGAGAGTGGTGTTGCTTTCATCCTTTTTACAAGTAGGTGAGGATTTTTAGGTAGGATGAGAGTCGTTTGGCCATTATGTAATACAGGTAAGGGAATTAATTTATAATAGTTAAAAATTTCGTTTCTAATTAGTGGAATACTCATAATGAATTTTATCTGATTTTGTTTTATATAGGCTTTTATCTCGATACATCTTTCTAATTTTACGATATTTTCGTAAGTAACAGGAAACACTAATTTATCAGTTTGTTCTATTTTCTTCAACAATATTATAAGTTCTTCCGTATCAATAATTGTTTGATGCAGTATGTTAATTTCACTTAAAGCAATGGCTGTTTCGATTTCATTTAAATGGGAATATAAATTATGAAAGTTATCAAGAAAGAAAAGGTGAATAATTTTGGTAATAGTTTGTCTAAAATTGGATTTGTTTGAAGCTTGATTAATATTTTGAATACTATCTTCTATTCGTATAAAATTGCTTTTAGTAGAATTTGCCACATTTGTAAAGGAGCCCACCATTTCGGCAACTATTGTCATTTTATTTTTAATTGCATTTTGTTCCGTTTGTAATTTACTTATAAATCTTTCATATTTAAGAGCGTCATCATTATCTAAGTTACCTGTAATAGTTTTTATCAAAGAGCCAATCGGATTGAGGAGACCTCTTTTGAATCGTAATGAAGGAATTAATTGCTTAAATTTGTCGATGGTAACATTCAAAGTATAATCGGCATAGATAATCGGTTTGGTATTGAACGGTTATAAAATCTGAATCAAATGACTTAATATCAAAACAATTTTGAACATGCTTTTTAAGCAACCCATATATATGCATACTTGACTCCAATTCCTCGTGAATTAAATTTAAATCTAATATCTTAATAACTATCCAATTATCATAATTAATAAATGCTTGACCTTCGTCCACAGGTAACAATCCCGGGTTCTTGTCAATGCGAAGCAAATGAAGGGCCTGGATTCCCATTATTCGGATCACCATAATCTGTGAAGGACGTTTAATGTCTTTTAGTTAGGAACATTTGTGATACGTTTATTAGTTTCAACGGGAACTACATTTCTTTTTATAGCACCGGTGACATGAGCCTTTTGGTAACGCGGTTTATCCTTACCCCGTCTTGTATTAACACCTTTTATGAACACAGTATCACCTACATCTATATCGAACTGAGATTCACCTGCGTGTTTCTGTCTAACTGTAATTTTTTGTCAATTAACTTATTTGTAATATGTTCATATAAATATTTGGTCCTTTTGGCGTGTTCTCTTACTAACTGTTGTGTGAACTGCTTATGAAAATCTACGGCGAATGTACTATTGGATTCGGTATGCTCAAATACTACTTCAAACGGCGTGAGATCGTTGAAGAATGAATTGAATGGTTATATGACATAACAGCATAAGTCATCACCGATGCAGCGTCTGCAATTTTGTGTTCATATTTCGCGATACGGTAAATTTCAGTAATAGTTGAATGGAACCTTTCGATAATTCCCATAGAGTTGGGATTGTGCGCGGTACCAACGTGTAAATTGATATTGTATAATGTAAGCATTTCCTTTAAAAGTACATTGTTAAATTCCACACCGGGATCTGAACTAATTTTGGATGGAATTCCGTAAAATGAAAAATACATTATTAAAGCTCTTATTACTTCCGGGGTAGACCTACTATTAATTTCGATTGCTTGACCCAATTTGCTGACCTTCTATTAAAAATATCAATGAAAATTTCTTGTAATGGTTTAGACTGGGTTTGAGTCAGTTGAAGTTGAGGTTTTAGGGGTTTACGATCGTATTTCATTTTATTACAAACCTCACATGAGTTTATGATACTCGCTACTGTATGTTCCATATTATTCCAATAAAACGTTCGCCTCAAATGTACTAATGTTTCCCTAATTGCCCTATGGCAATTTTTACCTAAATGATATTTAAGGACTACTTCGCGTTGCTCGTTTTCATCTTGTACATAGACTATCCTCTTAGTACATTCATAAAATTTTACAGTATCCTTTTTGAATAATTGCGTTGTGACTTCGGAAAACTGCTTACGGTGTATGACATCTTCAAAATAAAAAAAATATTTAATTTTGGGTCTTTTGTATTCTTTCAGAAATTTTTTAATTAATTCCAAATTATTTAAAGGTAAGTGAACTTGCAATATATTTTGTTTATCCCTGGATAAATTTATAACTGAACAATCATTTCTGTTCCAAATATGTACAAGTATTTGGTTTGTTTTCGTATCAATCGCTTCCTGAAGGATTAAGATTCCTGCCGTGTCTACATCTTTAGCCGAATGTATTGTATTGTTACGACTATGTCCTTTAGAGGCTATGATGGTGCTACTAGTTGGAGACGGTATCGGATATGGGGATTGTCTACCGTGTAAGGAGGGAATACTCAAAGTATACGACTCCGACGATACTGTTACCGTGTCCATTGCCTGATTTGAATAACATAGCTGTACAATTTTGGACACTACTCGTACGTTACTCGTTTAACCACAAAATATCTATTCCAGAAAAAGCAAAAATCAACCACTCCAAATTTAGACAAAAAAAACCCCAAAAAAAAAAAAAAAAAAAAAAAAAAAGGCAATATAGCAAAATAGAATAGGATAGCAAATCTCATGACTTTAACATGATGATGATTATGACATGATGACATGACCGATTTTGAATGACAAGTAATCACGCAACAAATAAGCTCCTAGATATTTTGTAATTTTTAAGATTATTATAGATATTTATCTAAAATATAATTAGATAAATATTTTGATAAATATTTTGTATTTCATAGTTTTTTATAAATTAGATAAATATTTTGTAATTGATTTGAATTTTGAATTAAATGATAAATTTAGATAAATATTTTATATTTAATAGTTTTTTAAAATGGCTAAATGTTCCGTGAGTGACTGTGATGTTAATAACAGAAATAATCTTGATAATTGCACATTTTACAGGTAAATTCTCAAGACATCGTCAATAATAAGACGCGTCTATTTTTGGTTAACATTTATGTTATTAGAATATTTAATAATTATTAAATAAAGAAACTTGTAGGAATAAGTAAAATAAGATTGCCCTGATTAAAACTACTTTTATGGATTTTATCACCATCCTTGGTAGGAATCGATGTTCTTTCGCGAGGATTTGTGGTCTATCAAATCTGATGTAATGGTTGGGGCCATCTAGAATATGATCGCAAACTGCAGACTTCCCGGAACGTTGATGCTTCACGTCCGTGATACGTGAGGCTATTGAAATTAAAAAAACATCCTAATTTCAATAGAGAAGGAGGCTGGGTACTACCACCTACTTGGGATCCTATAATGAATAAAATTAAAACTAAACCCAAGCATACCACTGCAAGACTTCAAAATATAGTTAGTTTATTCTGCGTAGATCGGACCAAAGACAATAATTAAAAAGCTGAAGGTACTCCGGGTTAACTTTGACATCGGGACGTCAGTCACCTTAGTCCCCCGTGACCATGGGTGCTGGGAAGCACCCGAAACGTCGGGTATTAAAATTAATATAAATAAAACGCGATAAAATCCTTAAAAGTAGTTTTAATCAATGTATAGTGTTCGCGTAAATATAAGAAATCATTAAGATTGCCCTGTTTAAAGGCCAATATGTTAATGAGGCTGCTCTCTCTCTTTCATCAGTCCCTAAAAATATAAAGTAACATAAACTTATTATCGTTTTACTTGCATAAATTTAAACACAGGTCTTAACAGAGACTAGCCAAATACGCAGGAGATATTAAAGTGCGCCAAGTGTCTGAGCATACATTTGCCCTTTTTATTCTCTCAATCTATGTTATATGTATATACATGTATATTAAGAAAACGGTCTCCCATCCATGGACTGACCGCGGCAAGTGCAGATTAATCTCGCAGATCTATTGATCCGCGCAACTTTTACTTAACCACGAGCTCGAAATTTTGACACACTGTCGTCCACCATCAAGCATGAATCGGGTAACGAGCGTTACGAGTATCAAATATTATGGAGTTTATTTTGTCGTGGCACACTGAACTCCGCGTCTCATGCGCGGGCGTCTACTAACGGCGCTTTAGGAACATTACTAAATATCTATACCTTACTACGCTAAGTTTTATCATTATGACTTGGGAATATAATCCGAAGTACCGCTCGACACTTGGGGGCAAATAGCGTGATACTATGAATATTGTACTAGTGTGACCCGTGAGGTGCGAATGGTTAAGTAAGGTTATACATTTTTTCGGTTAATAAAGAAATACTTAGTTCGCTTCATAATGGCTTAATTAGTCTTATAATTATAATGTATAAAAATATGTCTCTATTTTTATGAAAAGTTTTTGAAGTTAATTTTTGCAGTCTTGTAATAATAATATACTTACTGGTACAATAAATGTAGAAATGGCTGCTTTTAATGAAATTGTTTTATTCTACTTTTTCTTTTATACTACTTCTCAAGAAAATATTTTCTGCAAATTTTTCAGTTCTTTGGATTTCAACCAACCCGCCCAATAAACTTAACTATTTATTTCTAATTATAGAATCCAGAGGGAATCTGCTTGACAAACGGCAAAATAAAATTACATTTTAGGATGCTAACCGAGACCGAGAGACTGAATAATAATAATAAGTCTATCGATTCATTATAAATATTTTAGATAAATATCGACATTAATTTTGATATAGTTGAGTCAATCCCTAACGTACATGTAAAATATTTGGTATAAAAATTTAGTTACTAAATTCATGCAAATTATCAACAATCTGACTTTTTTACTTTGCAAGATATCAAAATTAACAAAATACAGTGTATAACATAAATGTTAACCAAAAATAGACACGTCTTGTTATTGACGATGTCTTGAGAATTTTACCTGTAAAATGTGCAATTATCAACTTCTATTATTAACATCACATACACTCACGGAACTTTTAGCCATTTTAAAAAACTATTAAATACAAAAATTAAATATCTATAATAATCTTAAAAATGACAAAATATCTAGGAGCTTATTTGTTGCGTGCTTACTTGTCATTCAAAATCGGTCATGTCATCATGTCATAATCATCATTATGTCAAAGTCATGCTGAGATTTGCTATCCTTTTCTATTTTGCTATATTACCGATATTGCCATAAGGCATAGACTTAGAACATATACGCCAGTATATTCTAAGTCTATGTTTTCACCAACACTAATATTTATATTTATAATGTTTCATATGCGTAGAGACTTAATACACAAAATCGCATCACTCTTGCGTATAAACATCCATTACAAACCATTATTTAAACGACAAAACAGGAGCAACAATCCGTCGATGGTTGAATTTCAAAACTCTGTACTATTATTTATATTTAAAATTAATTAGGTTACAAATAAATAAACCAACCACAACAAAGATATTCATAAAAATAGAAAATTTTTAAATATACTTTTTGGTTGAATACTCAGAAAAAAATTCCTTAAACTTGTGTAAAAGTTAAAGACAAAAAATACCGGGGAAATGTTTTGTGTATATATATATATTTATTTGTGTGTATATATAATTCTCTAAAAACTGATAAACTGTTATTTAAAATTAACTTTTCAATTAAATTACATTGTGTAACAAATTACTTCACCTGGGTGTCAACTAGTGACATCTGGTGAGAGGAAGATTTATAGCCCTCATTGCATCAACGATCCCTCGTCAGCGAATCTTCCGATTTATGTTTTAACATCACAAAACAAAATGTCCAACATTGTTTATAAGGAGGCCTTTTGAACCAACAATTAACCCTAAAAACATATTTTAGTACTTCCGTACGTAAAAAGACCAAAAAGGATCTTTTTGACGAGTTTTTCTGTCTGTTTGTCTACATATTCTGTAATGGCTATTTTTTTGACGGTACTTGGGTAATTTTATGTACGGATAAATTTTTCTAAAATATAATATGACATTACTATTTAAAATGTTATAAAAATAATAATGCGTATTTTATTAGTGCATAATCTACGTAAGGTTCTGAATTGGAGTCATCCACGCTTTTATATATTTGTTTAGTTATATACGCTATTAAAAGTACTAAAATAGAAGGAAATAATTTGATAAGTAGGTATCATTCTCAAATTGTCGCAAGCTAACGCGTCGCTACTTAATTAATATATTCGAAAATATGCCATTTTGTGAAATATTGGAGTGTAAAAACCGAAATCAAAGACATAGAGAGAAAGGATATTTTGAATGGAGGTGTTTCGTACCAACAGCACGTGAAATTTTTTCGTAATAGAAACGTGATTAAACAAGAACAAAATATCCAATTTCCATTATTACAAATAATATTCAACTTTATTTTGTTATGCCAAGGTACATCTGTTATTATATATTTTTTTGTATTTACCCAAAATATTGCTTACTTATTTAGATCGTTGGATTTGAAATAAATACTCGCAGGCTAAATCCTATTGATGTATATATATATAGATAAACATATACATCAATAGGATTTGGTCTGCGAGAGAGTGAATCAGAATTCAGTATATATTGATTCCTATTATTTCGGGCTCCTCTCTGTGCGGTGTTTTATATATGATTAATAGGTATAATATCTATTAACTTTTAAAATAAAATTAAAAATTGACAAATTGACAAATTTATTAAAAAAACTATATTGAACAGAATTATCACATCCAACCAATTCATTATATTCCTCGTATACATTTTACCGGTACTTACAGAGGAATCGCTCTTGAGAAAATTACAAAGGTTGGATTGATCTAAAGGGTTGGACCAGACGGCATTCCATCGTTTTTCATAGCATCGTGTGCATTCATGTCAACGGCTTTCGGTTTGATAATTTTAGTATAACCTCAGGTATACCACAAGGATCACATCTTGGTCCTATCCTTTTTAACTTTTTTACTTACGATATCCTAGACTACTTAACTAGCTCTTATGTTTTTATGTATGTCGATGATCTGAAGTTCTTAAGACATATAAATTCATTAGAAGACTCAATATTATTGCAGAGGGATCTGAAAAATCTTATTGATTGGTGCGGAGATAGCCGAATAATATTAAATCCGAAGAAATGTCAACATGTTAAATTTACATAAAATAGACGAGCATATTATTCAAGAGGTCGAGGTTATAAAAGATTTCGGGGTCACTTTTGACAGAAAACTAACATTTATACCGCATTACGAAAACATTGTTAAAAAAGCTTCAAGGCTGCTTGGGTTTGTCATACGAAATAGCAAAGGATTCTGCATTAAAACAAAAAAATGCTTTATAATAGTCTCGTTCGTAGTACACTTGAGTACTGTTCTGTTGTCTGGCGCCTACACTTTGCGTTTCACAATCTACGCATTAAGCGTATTCAGAAGCGGTTCCTGTGGCATTTGGCTCGGTTAATTGGAGAGAGAGAGATTTCTCATATGTGGTTAGGCTAAAATTTTTCGAAATGTTATCCTTGGATAAACGCAGGGAGCTGACAGACTTGTTGTTTCTATACAAAATTCTCAACAATAAAACCAGTTGTGAACGCGTTTGAATTTAGCGCTCCTTCAAGATATCTGCGTCATTCAGTAGCTCCACAGAAGCCTCCAACCCGCAGAACCGTTTTTGGCTCCAACTCTCCATTACCCAGACTGTGTAAGCTGCTAAATAGCTATAAAGACGTAGTTGATGTAAAGTTTGATTCCGCTTACGGTTTCCGTAAAAAGATTGTCGATAGTTTGGCTAGCCCTAGTACTTAACATCGTGCTACTAGCTTGTGTTTTTTATTACCATACGGATGAACTACGTTCTTTTCTTTTAAAATTATTAACTCAAATTATAAATCAAAACCTACTTCAGTTATATTTTTAATGCATGCTGTGTTTTCTAGTAAGTAGTCACTACACTTAGCTTAAGAAAATTTTCTGTTATTTAAGATTGTTATTGTGTAAGTTGACTGTCAGCAAACCATATGAATAAAATAAAATAAAATAAAATAAAATAAAATAAATACACCCAACACTTCATAAACTAGCTGTGCCTCGACTTCATTCTCATAAAATAATTTTTAGTAATTAATTTTTATACTTTCTTATTTGAATAGAAATTTCTTCACAATTTCATGCATTTTAATTTCTTTGCGCGGAACCCTAATTCTTTTTCTACAGTCAGTCTGTCAAAATCAGTCCAGAGCATAAAACACTAATACCCTTAGCGGGAGTCCAGAAGTTTTAGAAATTAGCCGGAACAAACAGATGAATTTTTTTATTATTATAATTTCCGTATATAATTTCATATGTATTCAGTAAAAATCTGTTATTTGGATATTATAAACAGACATTTCAATTTTTAAGCTATTGCATAGCTTCTATCGCGGGCCTTGAGTGCGGGAAAATCCAGAAATTCCGTAACGAAAAAAACCTCACGCTCTCCGACGGGCACGGAGGTGTGGCTTGAAGGCCGTGCATTGTCTAACGATGGTCTAACGTCGTTTCTTTTCCTCAGTCTTCGACACGGTGTTTGTGTATAAAGTGTTTTGAAATTTTGAATATGAATGAACAAAGTGCATTTATTATTAATGAAGAAAGTCACGAAAAAATAGTGAAAGAAAATGAGTGAGTACTCTATATACATACCTACATTTTATTATTATCACAAATGCAGTACTAATTTTGAATTGAAAATATAATACTGCTATAAAGATAACCTAAATTTTTGATATTAAAATGAGCGATATTAAAAGTAGCCCTTTTTATATACACACAAACACACACACGCGTATAGTTTAAATTCTCAATTTAGATTCTCAATATGTATATATATACTCGATTAACCTAATTGTTGCCGTTAGGGATTCGGATAATCGAAAATCCGGATGATCGAATGTATGAAGAAAAGCGGGTTTTGTGCATTTGTAGTACATATGTACATACATAATGTTATGTGTTTATTAAAAACAACAATTTCAACGAAAATCAATGTTTATTAAGAAATTATTATTTTTTAATAAACATTGATTAAATTCCATGAAGAGATATAAATCTATATAACCATCCGTTACTTGCGACAAACGAGCCGCCGTCACCTAATTTTTTATTTAACTGTAATGCTTTTTCACAAAGCAAAGGGCCAGATATCATTTGCCCAGTTGATCGTTTTTGTAAAAACCAACAATACAAAGCGTCTTCTAATTGCCAATTTACTCGCGGACATAGGCCCTTATGTCCGGGACGGGGGTTTGTTAGCGCCTGATAGTAGATCGTCTTATCTCAAGCGGTATGAAGCGACAATTAGTGAGGTGCGGGAGGGGGAGGCTAGCTGCATTTGTGTGCGCGGTCGGTCACCCCTAAAGTTGGGCGTTATAACATACAACAGATAATATACTTCATTATATATTTTTAATCTTACAACACATTAGAATAATGAACCATTGACTGTTATAATATTATATTCATTATCGTTAGAAAGCGTCATCTGTTTACGTTTACGGTCCAACCGTCGCGTCGGCCGAGACAATGGGAGTCAATAAAATACTACCTACATTCATTATGCCACAAGGATTGCGTTTAGCTTACACTAATTTAAACTCTAAGCTAACTTAATAAGAGCTTATTTTACTAATACTAAATTATAACGGTAAACAAAAATATATTATTTCCTTCATTAGTTGCCTGTTGTGCCTGTTATTTAATTTGGCTGTTGTAATATATATCAGTTTAGTGTTCAGTTAGCTGTCTAGCTGAGATGACAATGACACTGTTATCTGTTAAATTATATACGTAATATTTTGATAGCAGGTCCCCATATTACGTGAAAAATCTATTGTTGTTTTTGTTTATTTTTCGTTAAACAAAACGCGAACACAGCCGACGACTGAACTGAACTAACCGCGTGTACAATGTAATATTTAAAACTGTTATAATATATTATAACAGTTTAAAACAACTGTTAGAAAAATATATTACAACAACATAACGAATTAGAAAAATATAACAGTTTCGCCCATCTTTAGTCACCCCTGTTGGCATCGAGCCGAGCTAGGGAGCAGACGGCGGGGCCGGGCTGCACCCGGCCCGCCGCTAGGGCGCGCTCCTAGCTAGGCACGCGGCGCCTGCGCCGATGACGTTCTCCGGTCGCATTATAGGGGTCGCGAGAGTTTTTGCGCGAAGCCGGGTTGTTCATATATTGAAAGTCTCCTTGTTTTGTCTTAAACTTATGTTAATAGAGCGTGCCATTTGAACTTAAAGACAATTAATTGGACAATAAATAATAAGTGACAAATCTTGCCGTGGAGCGTGGAACTGAGTAGTTGCGCGTCTTGTTAATATAATTGCCGTACGGCCGCCCTGACGTATGTACTGCGCGAACCTGAGTTTTTTGCGACGCGGTCCGGTGATACAGTATTTTTCACAAATAGTGAGTTCGTTATAACGCGGGTTCGGTTAAATCTGGTTGAATTTGATTGGATTAACCTAAGTAACTTGAATTAATATCAAAGAAAAAGAAATACTGCATAAATAAAATAAATAAATAATTATAATTGCATAAGTTGATACAAAATGCTATGCAATAGCTTTACCGCGGCAGTCCTCGAGTGCCACACGTCTTTTTACTAGTTTTTACAGATGCATTTAGTTTTAATGCAAATTGTTAGTAAAATAATTTGTTATTTTAACATTAGAAACAGATATTTACATTTTATTTATTTGTGAAGATTATATAGACGTGTTTAGGCACTGACCTCTATATATTATAGAGGTCAGTGTGTTTAGGCCATAGAGATGTAGATATTTATCCAAATGTGTATCTGTGTACTTTTTACAAGAATACATTATGTGACGTGATTATGACATGAATTGGTATTTCTAAGAAAAAAATAATGTTTTTATAAAAATGGGTAAATCTCGCGACAAGCTTTTATATCATATAAATTGTGTAATGTAATAAATTGATAATTTTGATTTAGTTTAAAGTTTACTTTCTTTTGTTTCGAGCATATAAATAAAAGCTTGTTTATAAAAATGTTCTTTACTTTTATATTTTTTTAATTATTTTTCCTTCATCAAATTATTCGTTGTTCTGTTGTCATCTATTTCTAATATGATAAATACAAAATATAAATTATATTTCAGAAAAAATAATACTCTTACAATTAATAATACTTTTCCAACTATTTCGATCTGTCAAAAATCAAGCAATGTGGCGCTGCGCGGTGGCTGAAAAAGTCATGGTTTCGCATTCTGATAAAACTAAATAATTTATATTTTTTGCCAAGAAAGTAAGAGCGTGCAATATTAATTAATTAATTTTATTCAATGTATTATATTTGCTTAAATAGTATAATAAAAAAGCACTAATAATCATAATGTAATTTAATGTATTATGTAGTGCCAGTAGTGGCTGCTGGGAGCCAAGTGGACACCACATATTTAAATTTTCGAGAAGCCTCTGATACAAAGTTTGCTGCGTTTGGTTTTACACCTAGCTTACTAGTTTAAGTCGATGACGAAAATTGTTTTCTTCATCGACTCAAACTAGTAAGCAAACGTAGCAAACTTTGTATCAGAGATTTTTCGGAAATTTAAATATGCGGTGTCTTCTTGGCTTCCAGCAGCCACTACTGGCAGTACATAATACATAAAGGACATTAAATTATATTATGATTATTAATGCTTTTTATGATACTGTTACGAGCTTGAGGTTCGTGACAATAAAAATTGCCGATAAAATTACCTAAATTAACACTTTAATTTTCTTTACACAAATTAAAACTTAAAACACTAAAACACTAATAATTAATCACACTAATTCACTTTATTTCGCTCCGAAGCTTCGCTTGTCTCGCCAAATTCAATACTTCATCCTCACGGATACCACTTCCTTACTCTCTTGCCTAGTACAATGTTTCCGATCTTCAGGACAAGGTCTTCTTGACGATGCATCTGCGTTGCCATGAGATTTCCCGCTGCGATGTCTGATAGTAAAGTCGTATCCCGGCTGCTGCTGGGCGGTGATGTTAGCCGCACTTCCCTTCTGAGCTCGTTCACCTTCCCTTTCTAGGGTTCGCTTAGGGCAGCTGGATCGAAGATGGCCCCTTTCCCCACAGCTATAGCACCTAGGGCTGTATCCTTTATTGTGGTCGCGAACTGCTGCAACCTCCCTAGCGTGAGGGGAATAATGTTGCTGCCACCGCCAGGCGGTGCCGTTAGCTGCACTACCCTCTCGAGATCGATCAACTTCCCTTTCTACAGTTCGCTTAGGGCAGCTGGATCGTAGATAGCCCTTTTCCCCACAGCCATAGCACCTAGGGCTGTATCCTTTGTTGCGGTCGCGAACTGTAGCTGCTGCAACCTCCCTGACGCGATGGGAATGATGATCCTACCGCACGGCTTCCACCTCTAGTGCGTGGGCCAAGGCGTCCTTAAGCGTCTCGTGGTGCCCGAGCCTCACAGCAGCTCTGACTTCCAGGTCGCGGATGCCGTCGATGAATGTCTGCACCAGGTTCCCTTCAATGAGCGCAGGTACAGACCGGTATGCTTTCCGCACCAGCTTCTCCACCTCTAGAGCCCACTGCTGCAGGTTTTCGCTGATGCACTGCACGCGATCTTTAAGCTGCGCACGAAAGACGTGTTCCAGGTGAGCGTCGTCATATCTCGCCTCCAATGCTTCAAGGAGTTGCTCATAAGTCACTTCCTCACCGAGAGCTTCCAGAACTGTTAAGGCCTGGTCGCGCAGGCCTAGTGTGAGAGCAGTCATGGCCTGACTTTTATTCTAGCCGTTGGCCTTCATAACAGCCTCGAACTGGATTTTGTAGGCTGACCAGGAAGAAGTCCCGTCGAACGGTGGCACTTTGAACCCACGTAGCGAAGGTGTAGTAGCTACTACGGGAGCTGTAGTTCCATCTCCAAGTTTGAGTTCGTCCAGTGATTTCTTAATATCAGCCATTACGTTGTCAACCCGATTGTTTAATTGGTCGATTCGGGTTTCAGCTTTCTCGATTCGGTTTTCAGCTTTCGCGATTTGGGTTTCAGCTTCCGACAGGCGGTTGTCATGCTGAGCAACCCTATCCTTCACCTCCTTTATCTCCTTCCCGAAGGTAGCGTAAAGGTCCTTCATGAGGAGCATCTGCTCTTCCAACTGACGGGCCTGTTCCTCTTGTCCGCCCCGCAGCTGCTCTTCTAATCGGCGTGCCTGTTCCGCCTGCTGGCGAGCCTGTTCCTCCTGTCGGCGAGCCTGTTCCTCCTGCCGCTCTTTCAACCAACGAGCCTGTTCCTGCAGCATCACCATCAGAGCACCTAAGTCAGGTGCTGCAGATGTAGGAGCTACTGACAGACCTGCAGCCGGTGGCTGGCCCTCCGACGTCTGCGTCGTTGCACCACCAAATCTTCTTTGGTCCGTCTCCTGCTGGCGTTGACTTCGGGTACGGACACCCTCCGTTTCTTCCTTAGGTAAAATGGGCATGATTTTATCGCACTTCTGACACCAATTGTTACGAGCTTAAGGTTCGTGACAATAAAAATTGCCAATAAAATTACCTAAATTAACACTTTAATTTTCTTTACACAAATTAAAACTTAAAACACTAAAACACTAATAATTAATCACACTAATTCACTTTATTTCGCTTCGAAGCTTCGCTTGTCTCTCCAAATTCAATACTTCCCCGATCGCGTATTGCAGTGCCTTTATATAGGGCTCTTCCACGAAAACATCCAGAATATTCCAGAATATTCGAGTAAATATGCGCGCCAACCGACCAAGCACAGAAAGTTCAAGTTTGGGGCTTCCAGAAAGCTTAGTTCTTCAATTCGATACTAGATGGCGCTGTCGGTTGAAAGATTAGTGGTGTCATTTTCTGGAAAGCTCTCCCCTCGCTCCGTTACCCGACACTAGATATATATTGAATACTATTGAAATTGAAAATAATTTAAGCATTCAAATAAGAAAACAATTTTAAATAAAAATAAAATTATTTTCCCTCGACCCAATACAGTATTTTGCAATGTATTATACGGTATTAAAATATGTTACATTCATTATAATCTTGGTACATTAATTTATTACCGAGCCGTTCGATCAAGCGATGTTATGAAACCCAAAGTGTGATAGATTAAAAAATACAAATCGCTTAATTTCAGATTGATCCTGCTGTGAACCGACTGTGGTCGACCAGTGGACAAAAGCCAGTGGAAATAGTAAACCCTCCTTTGCATTTGAACCCAAGCAAAAATTAAAAACCTTCATACGAAGTTTGTTTTGTTTAAAGGACAATAATCAATAAGATCTTATTATTAATAAACATGTTGAATTATTTACTCACGATGTCAGAACATAACAAATGGCGGTTATTTAGAACCACATTATCATAATCCTCACCCGTCTGCCCTCATCGCAATTGATTTAAGTTTTGCAGCATGTCTTCTCCTCCGCATCGTACGCCTATACCGTGATAGAACCATTCTGCAGATATATTAGTAGTATAGTTGTAGCGTGAATGTGTCGGCCGGCCCGGCCGACCGGGGAAGGGCCAAATTTTCACAGAATACCAGCGTAAAATAATAGCTTAATGCTGCTGTGATTCGTATGGTGAGTGTAAAGAATCAGAGACCTTTTTTACTGGAAAAGAGGCATTCCATGTTAGTCCTCATGGCTGCAACGCATCTGTATTTTGATTCGAAATCGAGGATAGATGTAGATGTCTGTGGACCACAGCAACCACTTACTATCAGGTAGACTGTGTGCTCTTTTGTCAACTTATCCCATAAAAAAAAACTATCGATAATCATCGGTAATAGCAGTTCAGGCTTTCTTTACGTACTCATTTCTTATTTTATAACTAATTGTGCGGTAATTTTTTCCTCACATTTGTAACTCTAAATTTAGTGACGTATTTTTTGTCTCTTTTTGCAACACGCTTAGCTGGTGTCTATAGCATTCTCTGTCCACGGTATATACTCTTTTTTATAGAATAAGAGTGACAAGCGAGCACACAGTACACCTGATGGTAAGTGGATGCTGTGGCCCATAGACATCTACATTTACCCTCGATTAAGAATCAAAACGTAGATGCGTTATCACCCCTGAGAACTAAGATGGAATGCCTCGTGTCTAGTAAAAAAGGGTCTCCGAATTTCTATACTCACTAACGAAACACTTAATGACTATACTATTTTGAACTATGACAAAGAGTTTAAGATCATCACCAGATCTACCATTTGGTAGAGAGCACAAACTACGTTAGTACGGAAACACTACAAGCACTTGGTAGAGAGCAACTGTCCTGTGATCACTACTTTAGTGTTTATACCCCTATTACACTACCCTGAATCAGGTTCCCTATGCCCTGATTCAGGGAGGTGTAATAAGAGAAAGGGAGTAAGGGTCCCTAATTAGGGCGTCAAAGTGGACCCGGTCTGCAGTGCCCTTCCACCGTGCAGTGTAATAACACTAAGGGAGTTAGGGCACTTATTCAATGCGCGACTAGGGATGCAAACGATACATCAATTGTTTCAAACATCGATATATCGTTCATAAACATAGTTCTTCATGAGCTATGTTTTGCCGTTGCCAAAAAATAAATATTTGAAACAAAATAATGACATATTATGTCAAAATTAGATAACGTCTAAATTTTTAAAGTTTGAAGGTTTACGAGTATTTAGCAGAAATAACTCAATCCCGAAAATTTTAATTACGAATCAACAAACAGGCGAACGGTCTTTCAGCCGGCTCTATTTTTATCGGCTTACGGTACTTCGTATTTCGTTACAATCATTTTTCTGAATTATTGATTTTTATGGATGAACGGTTTGTATTTCGGTATAGTTTCGTACATGTATTCAGAAAATGTGATAATACTGAAGGTAACATATGAACCTACCATAAAAAATGAACGCACCACATCATAAGAAACAAAATTTAAGCAGAAGACGAGTTTCATATATTACATGGGGGATATCTTGAAAGGGTTATTTCCCGGGCTTCGTAGTCTATTTGCCTATCGTGGCAACTTCAGTATCCCGTGAGCGGTTATTTTTAGAGGCTGGATCTACAATCAACCAGAAGAAAAATTACTTATACTAGGCAACAGGTTGTCAAAATTGTTATTTATAAATTCATTTCGAAAGAAATAAACGTAATAAAAATATTTAATTAGTTCTTGTTTCCTGGTAATTATTCGATAAAATTAAATGTGTAAAAATATGTAGTGTAAAAGTTCCTAAAATAACATAAATATAATGTTTGGTTTACATACTTCTTTGTTTCATTTCTGTTCAAAATGTTTATTTATTCATTATGTATGTATGTAATATTTAAATAATGAAAAAAAACATCGAAAAAATCGATATATCGTACATAAGCTTTGATGTTTTTAATGAGCGATGTTGCATCCTATAGATGTGCCTACTTGGAAAAATTACGACTCGAGTTAACTAAAGTTCAAATTCTCACAACTAGAACTAAACTCGAGTTAGCAGGCGAAACACAGTAAATGATTTGTTACAATTACTTTAAAAATATCGATTCCATAAATATATTTATATACTTTTTCACTTGTCCATCCCTATGACTGAGTAAGGGCGTAAAATCAGGGTAGTGTAATAACTGACGTCCCTAATTAGGGGCCACACCCACCCTTCATTCAGTGCCCTGATTCAGGGTGGTGTAATAGAGGCATTACATACTCTTTGAATACTACGTTTTAGTCTATGACTAGTAGTAATCTATGACTGTACATAACTTCAGATGTGAATGATGGTCGATTAATTGGGTGGTGTATTAATATTATTTTATTTGGTACTGTGGTTTCTTTTTTATAAAATCATAACTAAACATCATTATAGAATGGTTGTCCATGTATGGTAGTAAATAACAAAAATTGAAAAGTGCTAAAATTATTGTGTGATGGAAAGTGTTTTAAGAAGTGTGAGGACAGAAATATGTTAATTTATTCCCCATGTCACCGGGTTTCACCTATGTACCTGGCACTTGAAGGTGCGTTACTTGCCTGTTTACATTATTTTTTCCTAACTTTTCCTAAATAACAAATTTTTGTCACAGAACTATTTGTCACAAATGTAACATTTAGTTCCCTTTGTTTGGTGTACACTTGCGCAAACAAATATATTTATATAAGCACTATCAACAGACCTTTGTGTCCTCTACTCTCGCTTTTGTCGTAAAATTTATTGCATTCATTTTTTTAATTAATTATTTATACATTATTTGCAACACGACAAAATATATTACCTAATGTCCAACTAGAATTTCTTTTTGTTCCAATATTGTTACTAAATTTTAGAACTTCGTAAATTATTTCTTCGTATTCAAATACTATTTATAATTTTTTTTTAATTTGTGTGTTTTGTATATTCATCAATTAAATATCCACATTTTAATAAGGTGAATAAATATCGGCATTACTGAAATGATTAGTTATTTATTTCTTATGTCATATTGTTTAAATATTCTATGAAATATTTAATTTTGTTTTCGTGGTTTAATTTTAGTTCTTTATAAATGTATTTTAAGTTATTTAGTATATGTTTTAATATAACTTTATTTTTGTTGTCATTGTGAAATACCATCTTTTGTATACATTTATTGATATTGGCAGAACCTATTAAAAAATATTTTATTCTTTTTTAGTTTTTGAAGTTAGTTTTAACATTTTTATAGTTAATTTTTTTCCCTTTTGAGTGAGTTATGGAATATATAGAGGTCAAGGTAACAGCTAGAATGACTAAAAATAGTTACATTAAAATAATCATCCCCTATTTTGATTCTTACCACCCTTATCCAGATTATGAAACAGAAATACTAAATAGAGAGAAGAAAACTGAAACAGTAACTTAAAATAATAGAAATCTGCAACTGACAATCCATATGCAAAGTGTTAAAAATATTTAAGAGTGTTTTTTTTGATGTTTGATAGGAGGAAGTGAGAGATACAAGTGTCGTGCCTTTTTGCTTAAAATTTAGTGTTGTTGATTTACTATAGTAAATTTTTCTGTCTTGGTGGAGGATTTAACATCTGTAATTAGTAGTTTAATCAGAATTTTTTGTGTAGTAAAAAGAGGACCCTCCTCCCAAGGGTTTGCAATGATTCCTTTTCCTTATCCATTAATATTGATAATATAGAACTAATTAACCGTAAACATGCCCAAGTAAGTAACGAGTCTCCCCATCCACAAAAAGTAGTTATTACTGATTCAAATCAACAGTTTCCTTCAATACAATCCTCATATACCCATCCTGATTTTATTAATAAAAAAGTTAAGTACTCTCAAGATGATGCTGCTCCTTTTCTAGTTCACGTAAGTGAAATCTCAAATGATCAGTTGTCTGGAGTAACTCTTAAACCAATTAAATTCGGTCACTTTCTGTATCATAACAATATTCAAAATATAGTCCGTGATGGAGTAAAATTCAGTGTCATAAATGTTGTAGATTTGGCCATGTTACTTCCCAGTGCCGATCATCCCCTCGCTGCTTTGTATGTGCACAGAATCATGAAGGTTTATCTTGTACTCGACAAACTTCTACTTGTCTATTCTGCTCAGGTCCCCACACCACAAAAGACCCTACTTGTCCTGAACATCTGAGGCAAAAATCTATTAAACTTGTTATGTCACAAGAAAATATTTCATATTTAGAAGCTTCAGCTAGATTCCCTCAGACAAAAAGATCTTTTGCTGATACAATAAGAATCCAGCCTCGTAATTGTTCTCAACAGACCCCTTATACCGTAACTGATAGTCTTCCAACCCCTTCGACTCAGCTCTCACAAACTGCATCATATAAAAAAACAATTTTTATCCCTCAACGTACCTACAGCCAATCATTAAATACTGGATATGATATGGCAGCCCATCAGGCAATTGTTGAGAATCCTAATTCTTACCTTCCTAATGGGTGTGCTCTACTAGGGAATGACAACAACTCCTCTAGTAATGATAATTTCTGCGAACTTATGATATCAATGCTAATTAACATGATCTCCCGTTTTAGTGACACAGAGCTTCCTCTCAGCTTACACCAAAAACTTACTCAGCTTTCCTCCTTATCCCGTAACATTCGCAGTTAAACCAATTATTCAATGGAATTGTCGGAGCATTAGAAATAAAAAAAATGAACTCATTTACCTCATTAATAAACTTCATCCCTCCATTCTTGCCATCCAGGAGACATGGCTTAGGCCTGAGTCTCATTTTAGGGTTTCAGGCTACACATGCCTCCAGGATGATAGGAGTGATTGTCGTGCTGGCACCTCTATTTTAATTTCAAGAACAGTTACATTTTCACAAATTCCTCTCCCTTCTTATAGTCCAGCAGTAAATGCTGTTGCTATTAAGGCCCTTGATGTCTCTATTCTCTCTGTTTACATTCCTAATCCTGATGTAAATGTTTTAACAGAACTTGCAACACGTATTTCTTCTCTGTCACCTCCTATGGTTATTTTGGGAGATTTTAATATGCATCATACTGTTTGGGGCTCCCATCTGTGTGATTCACTGGTTCCCTTATTTTTAGATCATATTGATAATTTTAATCTCTGTATTCTAAATGACTGGTCTCCTACCCGTCGAGTATTCCCATTATAAAATGTTAGTAGTGCCGTTGACCTAACTCTCTGTTCCCCAGATATTACTTCCCTTCTTTTGTGGCAAATATTACCTTCTAGCTATGGCAGTGACCATTTTCCTATATTCATCACTCCTCCTACTTCCCCTAGAATAAATTTTACATTTTGCCCGAGACTAAAGTATAATCTATCCAAAGCTAATTGGCAATTATATTCTACAGTTTTGGAACGAGAGGTTTCAACTCTTCCTCCAATTAACAATGATAATATTGTTCCTGTATATATAGAGTTCAGAAATGCAATTATTTCTGCTGCTAATAAGTCAATCCCCTTAAAAAAAAACATTCAAAAATTAATCCTTCCCCCTCCTTGGTGGGACCAAGATTGTTCAGCAGCTTGTAGGAGAAGAAAAGAGGCTGAATTAATATACTCCTGTTCTATGATTGCAGAGAATTATATCTCCTATAAAAAAATTGCTGCAGAAACTTTAAAATTACTGTCAGACAAAAAGCGAACTGGTTGGTTTAAATTCTGTGAGTCACTGTCACCTAGGACTCCCCCATTTTTGGTCTGGAGAAATGTTAAAAAATATCGCTGTGCAGTTTCTAGTGAAAATATAATTTCTAATGATCCTTCCCTGTGGATAGATGAATTCTCTAATAAACTTGCACCACAAACAGTCCCATCTTATGATGAATGCCTAGTTTTTAATTCTGCTTTTTTTAAAACAAATGATAAATTTGATTCCCCCTTTTCTTCTCAGGAATTGTTTACTGCACTCAATGGCCTTAAAGACTCCTCACCAGGTATTGATGGGATTCCTTATTCGTTTATAATTAATAGTAGTGAGAACACTAAAATTGTCTTACTATCCATTTTAAAATTTTATTTATATTACTGGTGATCCTCCTGCTGAATGGAAAACCCAAATTATTTTGCCCATTCTCAAACCAGGTAAGTCTAGCAATGACCCTTCCAGTTACCGACTATTGCCCTTTCTTGTACTTTGGCTAAAATCTTGGAACATTTAATAAAAAATCGCTTGGAATGGTTTTTGGAAAGGAATAATCTCTTACCTAAAAGCCAATTCGGTTTTCGAAAAGGTTTAAGTTACCATGGATAGCCTTAACTTTGGTCACAGATATTCATATTGCTTTTTCAAGACATGAATTTCTCATTGGAGTTTTCTTGGATATTTCTTCTGCATATGATAATGTGCTTCTTCCTGTGCTCAGGCAAAAAATGCTTAATCTGGGCATTCCAGTGAGGATAGTCAATTACGTCTCTAACTTTCTCTCTTCTAGATCAATATCTAGTACCCGGTAGACCGAGCTTTGCTCGGGATTTTTCGCTCGGTATTTTTTAATTCGTGTGTTTTGGAAATTATATTTAGATACAAATTACATACTGATGAAATACGAATAATATTTTTTGATCTTAGCGACATAATAGAAAAAACTGAACTGGTTATTTGAATAAAAAATTCTAACGATATTGTAGCAGTTTTTCATTGCCTAAAAACACGGACAAAAAGACATTTTCTAAAAATAAATCATAGCTAGATCGATTTATTGCCCCCGAAACTCCCTGCACACAAAATTTTATGAAAATCGATTCTGATTATATATTTATATACAAGAATTGCCCGTTTAAAGGTATAGGATAAATGATGATTTCTTATATTTACGCGAACACTACACATTGAAATAATACTAGTTTTTACGGAATTTATTGCGTATATTTTAACTTTTTAAATACCCGACGTTTCGAACGCTTTACAGCACTCATGGTCACGGGCAGGACTGAGATGTTCAACGTCCATATGTCATAGTTAACCGCGGTTACCATAGATTAAAATTTAACTTTTGTTCCGATCTATGCAGTATGAACTTATGGTATCTTGAAGTCTTGCAGTTGTATGCTTGGGTTGGGATTTAATTTTATTTATTATAGGATCCCAAGCAGATGGTAGCACCCAGCCATCTTCTCTATTGAAATTAGGATGTTTTTTGATTTCAATAGCCTCGCGAATCATCCTTGGAAGGAATCGGTGTTCTTTAGCGAGGATCTGCGGTCTATCAAATCTGATGTAGTGACGGGGCGATCCTGTACGTGTTCACAGACTGCAGACTTCCCGGAGCGTCGATTCTTCACATCAGCTATATGTTCTTTAACGCGGGTTTTTTATTGATCTTTTAGTTTGTCCTATGTAGGAGAGACCACATTCACAATCAAGCTTGTACACTCCTGCATCTTGCAGAGGGACATTACACTTGACCGATGGTAAAAACTGACCAATCTTCTTCAGCGGCTTGAAGTATGTTTTGATGGAAGCGCGCTTCAAGATGTAGCCAATCTTGTCAGTGACTCCTCTAACATATGGCAGTACAGCAGGTACACGCTCGACTGTGGCCGGCTTCACTCATTCACTGTGACATAGGCGCGGGACTCGAAGCTTGTTGTCATGCAAAACTTGCTTGACATGGTGGAGCTCTGCAGCCGGGTGTTTACTGTCACAGATCCCTCATGCTCTCTGAAACAAAGATTTACCCACGGTAGCTAACTGTGAAGGATGGTGGTGAGAATCACCGTTTAAATATCTATCTGTATGGGTCTTTTTTCTATACACAGTATGGCTCAAGGTGTTATCAGGATTCCGAATTACTAACACATCTAGAAAAGCTAAGGAATTGTTTGCCTCTAACTCCATTGTGAACTGAATTTTAGAATTTATAGAGTTAAGATGGTCTAAAAATGCAGTTACTTTATCTAAAGGTAGAATTGTGAAAGTGTCGTCCCCAGAGATGTCAACGCATCTGCATTTTCATTCTTAATTGAAGATAAATGTAGATGATGTCTACGGGTCACTGTATCCACTTACTATCAAGTGGACCATGTGCTGTTTGTCACACCATTCTATAAAAAAGACCATTGCATACTAATCAACATGCCTACAACTTAGATAAGTCATTAATAAAAAATATGGCATTGGCAAATTTGAGAAAGGATAGATGACATCTATGATCAAGAATTTTGTTATGGATACATAGCAAATATTGTCATTCCAACACTGAGAATAAAGTCAGGTTTTCTGTGTTGATATTAATACTTGGCCACAAATCACACATAAATTAAGAAGTGTCTCTACTCTTTACTAAAGTTGGCATTATTCTATATTCACTCTATCCAAATGCTACTCATATTACCTATACTCGCTTGCTAAAGAAATCTTGAAAAAAGTTTGTCAACAACCGGAAAGTAAAGATGGAGATTATGTTATTATTAAGTATGTGTGTAGACACTTACCTTGTTTAGGATTGAATGTTTGATGTTTATTGATTGAATGTAGAGAAACTATGTTTCCCCTAACCTTGTGGAATGTGTCTTAAATGGCTGCTAGTTTTCTCTTAACTATTATAGAAAATTGTAGAATATGCCCTCTAGGCCCAACATTCATGGCCTATTTGATCTTTTCCTCTCTCACAATTCTTTGTGCATAAGACTACTCATAGCTGGTTGTTGTGATCTTTGCAGCTTACTTTGTCAGTAATTTTGCATCCTGGTAAGTGTGCTCCTAGTAGGACACAATGAGCTTCAGTTGGAATTTAGGGTGTAACTGCCACCTAGTTTCACGCCATGTGATAGCATTCTTTTTTTCTTTATTTGACACTTATAATTTCATACAACGTCCTTGAGCCCTGACTCCCAAACTATATTTATATATTTACTTGATATAATTCTATAGTCTGTTTTTTTTTAAACAAATGAGTACTGAGTATGTCTCGCACATTTCTGATATTGATAAAGTGTGTGGGTCATTATTAGGGGTGGGGCCAATGCCTTTGATCTTGTTTTGAAGTTGTAAGGGCCCGTTCATATTGAATACTTCCAAAACTTACTATAAAGAAAATTAAATTATTTTTATATTTATATAACTTCATAAATAAATAACAAAATTGGATATAGTATTAAATATATTATGCACAAGACCTTATAAATAAAATAATTATTACATGATTCTGGATTCTTCGAATCTTAAAACTATCGTCATCATTTCAATTCAATTCCAATGAACATTCTGCAGATGTGTGATATAAACTGCTCTAACATATTTTCTACATTATCACATTATCACTACTTTAGCTACTCCTTGTAACAAGAGTTCGAACTTAATCAATTTTATAACTGTTGTTATTTGCTACAATTTAGCCCTTTACTTGATCCCAAACAAGCTCAACTGGGTTGAGCTCACAGTGATACTGTGTCAACTATATGATGCAATTATTTGTGGACTTAGCCATTTCGTCTACGACAAATTTTTCAAAGCGATCTTAGTTTCGTTTAACTAAATCCAAAAGTTGCAACTTTAGCATTGATTCGTCACAATGCAATAATGTCTTACTTGCGAGAAGAAGTTGTAGGTGCTTTGTCAAGTTTTCGAGAATGATACAATGCATTATCTAACAATAATCTAATTAAGGTAAATAGTCTTGGAACCAATTTTCAAACACTGGCCATATCTTGGTGGTAGTCACCGGTTTTATTAGATTAAAAATATTTTAAACCCCTTCTACAAATCCATTAATACTGCTGACATTTATAATCCGCTTGCCTTTTCCTGCAATAATAATAATAATAAAGCTTCTGTCAGTGAAATAACATGTATTTATTTCATAAATAAAAATAAATACACAACTAAACACAACATATTACCTGACGGATTTTTTAATCCTGTTGATATATTGCACACACAACACTGTATTGTAACTCGGACTTTTGATTTTGTATGACCGGCATTTACTCATGTCAAATGCCAATGATAATTAATATATAGTAGTTGTGTTTTGTCTGGCTGCCTTTACTTAGTCTAAATATTTACCGGCCTTTCTAGGAAAATACTGTTTTTACGTCTTTTAATATATATAGGAAAATATATAGGAATACCTTGTACACTGTAGAAACATGAATTCCTATTGAACTTGATATTGTCTGGTCAATTTCATTATGTGATCTGTTACAATCAGAATCTTTAAATGATTTAAGCAAATTGTATATAATTTGTTAATCTGTAGATTGCAAAGGGTGCTTGGCAGGAAACATATACACCATGACTCACTCACAAACAATATCTGGTCCACTCACTAAAACACATGTGATGCCAGTTAGTCCTCCCAGAGTTAACTAAGTGTTCATGTAAACAATACCCTTAGTGTGAATTGGACTCTGTTGATTACCAATAACAACGCAGTCAAAATTTTCGGTACTAGTTTGTTAAAAAAAAAACAGACTATGGTATCATATTGTTAAGATTGGAATATGCAACAAGACAAAAACTAATAATTAGTTTTTTGAACTAGAATTTAAGTTTTACATTCATTATACCTCTTGTATGGCTGGACTATGGATATAACTGGCTATATAAATATAAAATAGCCGTGGTAGCTCAGTGGTTAACGCGCGCTGTAGATATAACAGAACGCGAGTAACCCGGGTTCGATCCCCGCCGGCACCAATGAAATTGTTAATTGCAATTTTAAGTGCTGATTTACCACGTGCTCGGCGATGAAGGAAAACATCGTGAGGAAACCTGCATGTCTGAGGAATAAGAAAAAAAATATTTCGAAGACATGTGAAGTTCGTCAACACGCATTTGGGCAGCGCGGTGGACACTTCCTTGCCCTAAACCCTCTCAGAAATGAGGGGAGGCCTGAGCCCAGCAGTGGGACGTATATAGGCTGTAACTTTACATTACTTTTATAAACATAAAAATAACAACTGTTGGGAAAGAAAGGTAGGCAATAAAGTATAAATTCTTGTGTTGAACTAACAAATAAAGCCGTATTAAAAAAAATTGTGGGAAGACTACAAGCCTTTCGCCAGTTAAAAAGTTAAAGTTACAGCCTATTTGTCCCACTTCAAAGTGGGACTAATAGGCTGTAACTTTAGCCCTCCTCTCACTTCTGAGAGAGTTTTAGGGCAAGGAAGTATACACCGCACTTAATGCATATTAGCCAACTTCACATGTTTTCGATATATTTTTTTCTTATTTCTCAGACATGTAGGTTTCCGCACGATGTTTTCCTTCACTATGTACGAGGTAAATCAGCACTTAAAATTCATCATCATCATTATCATTATAGCCCTTTACAAATCCACGGCTAAACATAGGTGGCTCCCAAGGAATACCACCAAGCACGGAGCTCAGCCACCTGCATCCATCAACTTTTTTCATGTCTTACCAGGTCGTCAGTCAATACTGAGTGTTGCCCTACACTTCTCGTACCAGACGAGACTATATAAATATACTATATATAAATATACTAACGACGAGTAAATGCAGGGAATAGAGTGAATGGGGCACTACACTCTATTATGAAGAACCAGAATGTGTCAAAAAAGGCACGTATGGTAATTCATAATGCTGTGTTAGTCCCTACTTTAATGTATGGTAGTGAAAGCTGGGTGTGGCAGAAGAAGCACGAAAGTAGATTAAATGCTGTAGAAATGCGGTCTTTAAGGAATATGCTAGGGTTGACTCTGAATGACAGGGTGAGAAATTGCGTGATAAGAGATAAATGTGGTATGCAAGATGATGTTGTGACCAGGATTAAGAAAGGAATGCTTTGGTGGTTTGGTCATGTAGAAAGAATGAATGAGGAAAGAGTGACCAAGGAAATTTATATGGCAGATGTGAACGGCCGAGTCGGGAAGAGACGCCCTAGAAAAAAGTTTATCGACCAAATTGGCGATATTTTGAAAATGGGCCACGTTAGAAGTACCCTTAACCGTCGAGCATGTATGCGTAGATATATGGATGTAAAGGAGGCGAAAGAGGTATGATAGCTCTAGCTGCGAGGCCCATACAACCAGAATGCACCGCAGAGGCAAATCTACGTAAACAGCCTTGATCAGTGTCATTAAAAGGATCGAAAAAGCATTGGAGAATAAAGAAATAGCTCTTTGTGCCTTTCTAGATATTGAGGGCGCCTTTGACAGTAGCCCCACATCACTGCTGATTGGGGGCCTGACATCTAAAAATGTTGACCCCACAACCATCAGATGGGTGAAGTCGATGCTCTCAAATAGAAAGGCAAAAATAGCGCTGTTTCAAACTTCGATTGAGGTAGTAGTAGTTAGCTTGTAGTTACAAGAGGTTGCCCACAAGGAGGTGTTTTGTCACCCTTTCGTTGTTCGTCGGTTCTGTTACATAACGGAAGAAACGCGTCTGCACATTCTAACTGATTGCAGACTTCTCCGATCACACTCTTAATATCATGGTTGTTAGATGGGAAATAAAGTTGCAGTCTTCAGCAGATTTGATAGTATACAGGCAACTTAACAGAACGATCTCCAAATGCATGCGGCAGGACTTTGGCATGACTTAGAAATTTTGAGTGGGATTGAAAGGTTCTATGGGCAGCTGTACACATCATTGTTGGAGCAACACGCAATGTGAGTAACGATCCAAGAGCCAGCTGAGCAAGATTAGGATTTCTCTCCAGCACCTTGAAAACGGCAAATTTGTTTCTTCTGCATATCAATGATATGTTGCAAACAAGTAACATTCATTGCTATGCAGATGACAGCAATGGTGATGCTCTGTACACCAACCGTGCCAAAATTTCTCGGGAAAACGTCTCCGAGTACCGGGACGAACTTGTGTCTGAAGTCGAATCTTTGCTGAACAAAGTCTCGGATTGGGGGCGACTAAATCTAGTCCAGTTTAACCCTAAGAAGACACAAGTTTGCTCGTTAACCGCTACAAAGAACCCCTTTGTCGTATCTCCCCAGTTTCAAGGCACTCCTCTTGTTGCCTCAGCCAGTATCAGAATCCTCGGCGAAGACATATCGAGTGACGTGCAGTTTCGTGGTCACTTGGAAAAGAAGGCCAAATTGGCCTCTATAAAGCTTGGCATCCATCGACTTTTTTCATGTTTTACCAGGTCGTCATTCAATCTAGTGAGTGTCGCCCTACACTTCTCGTACCAGATGAGACTGCCACTCGAGAACCTTTCTTCCCCATCGGTTGTCGGGTCTTCGAGCTATATGGCCGGTCCATTACCACTTCAGCTTACTAATCCGTTGGGCTATGTCGGTTACTTTGGTTTACCTGATGTTAAGTGATTACCGTAGCCCATAAACAACCGTAACATCAGGGGAAATGCAGGTGCGTTGCCGGACCTTTAGAAAGGAGTAAGCTCCTTTTTTGAAGGTCCCTAGGTCGTATCGGTCCGGAAAAATTGCCGGTGGTAAATTATTCCCCAGAGGAGTCGTACGCGGAAGAAAACTCCTAGTTAAACGTACAGTGGTGGACCACCAAGCATCCAGATGGTGTGGATGGTGGGAGGTTTGCCGCGTAGTGCGTTCATGAAATTTGGCAGCTGGGATTAATCCGAACAATTCCTCAGAGCACTTCCCGTGATAGATGCGATAAAATACGCAAAGAGATTCAACATCTTTTCGCAGCGCCAGTGAATCAAGCCGATCGGAAAGCACTTGGTCGTCGACAATTCGAGCCGCTCTGCGCTGATTGTGGTCAAGTGGAAGGAGCTCGTACTGGGGAGCTCCAGGCCAGAGATGGGAACAGTATTTTATGTACGGCCGAACCTGCGTCTTGTAAAGTTACAGGCGGTGTGCCGTCATGAAATACTGTCTCGCTCTGCTGAACACGCCAAGCTTTTCAGAGGCCAATTTGGCCTTCTTTTCCAAGTGACCACGAAACTGCACGTCACTCGATATGTCTTCGCCGAGGATTCTGATACTGGCTGAGGCAACAAGAGGAGTGCTTTGAAACTGAGGAGATACGACAAAGGGGTTCTTTGTAGCGGTTAACGAGCAAACTTGTGTCTTCTTAGGGTTAAACTGGACTAGATTTAGTCGCCCCCAATCCGAGACTTTGTTCAGCAGAGACTCGACGTCAGACACAAGTTTGTCCCAGAACTCGGAGACGTTTTCCCGAGAAATTTTGGCACTGTTGGTGTACAGAACATCACCATTGCTGTCATCTGCATAACAATGAATGTTACTGGTTTGCAACATATCATTGGTATGCAGAATAAACAAATTTGCGGTTTTCAAGGTGCTGGCGAGAAATCCTAATATTGCTCAACTGGCTCTTGGATCGTTACTCACATTGCGTGTTGCTCCAACGATGATGTGTACAGCTGCCCATAGAACCTTCAACCCACTAATTCTTCATGCCGAGTCCTGCTATCCTTTTCTAATCAACACTCAACAACCTATATTAGGGGTGTATGAGAAGTCTGCAACTGCAACAAAAAAAGGACAAAACACCTCCTTGTGGGCCCTTTTGTAACTACAAGCTAACTACTACTACCTCAATCGAAGTTTGAAACAGCACTATTTTTGCCTTTCTATTTGAGAGCATCGACTTCACCCATATGATGGTTGTGGGGTCAACATTTTTAGATGTCATGCCCCCAATCAGCAGTGATGTGGGGCTACTGTCAAAGGCGCCCTCAATATCTAGAAAGGCACAAAGAGCTATTTCTTTATTCTCCAGTGCTTTTTCGATCCTTTTAATGACACTGATCAAGGCTGTTTACGTTGATTTGCCTCTGCGGTGCATTCTGGTTGTATGGGCCTCGCAGCTAGAGCTACATATAACAACACGCCGTCACCAGAGGGGTAGCAAGACTCTCCATTTCACATCCTACATACCTCTTTCGCCTCCTTTACATCCATATATCTACGCATACATGCTCGACGGTTAAGGGTACTTCTAACGTGGCCCATTTTCAAAATATCGCCAATTTGGTCGATAAACTTTTTTCTAGGGCGTCTCTTCCCGACTCGGCCGTTCACATCTGCCATATAAATTTCCTTGGTCACTCTTTCCTCATTCATTCTTTCTACATGACCAAACCACCGAAGCATTCCTTTCTTAATCCTGGTCACAACATCATCTTGCATACCACATTTATCTCTTATCACGCAATTTCTCACCCTGTCATTCAGATTCAACCCTAGCATATTCCTTAAAGACCGCATTTCTACAGCATTTATTCTACTTTCGTGCTTCTTCTGCCACACCCAGCTTTCACTACCATACATTAAAGTAGGGACTAACACAGCATTATGAATTACCATACGTGCCTTTTTTGACACATTCTGGTTCTTCATAATAGAGTGTAGAGCCCCATTCACTCTATTCCCTGCATTTACTCGTCGTTAGTATATTATTTATCTATAATAATCTTTTCCAATGCCTTAAGAAGAAAGGAAGATAGGCTTTATAGGTCTGAAGGACTTTAGGAAAGCGTGGTCCTTTTATACTAGCCTTGGGTATAAATATAACTTTGACAATTGTCCATCGTTCTGGAATATATCCCCATGCAAAACTTGCTCTGAAGATTCTCACCAGAAAGGAAGAAGGATATCGATACTCCTCTGTAGTTAGATGGGAATTATTCCATCCTCCCCGCTTGTTTTAAATGTTTTAAAGCTCTGCACCAGGTTTGGCCTTATTATCTTTGCAGCCCTACACCAGTCCCATTACAAGGCCTTCGTAGGGCTCTGAAAGAGTTCAAGGCTGAAGTCTTGTGTGACCCTGGGAAATGGGTTGACGCTAGTAACTCCAATGTTTCTGTTTCACAGTTAGTGAAGTTACCATCCGGCTTTTTAAGAAGCCCGATCTGATTAGGTTTAGCTTTCGATGGCATCTTGTGTAGTCTTGCACTGCGAGGCAAAGACTCAACTTCCTCGCATAGCTTCCTCCACGATGATCTATTGGCTTTCCTAATCTTTTTATTATATAAGTTAGGGTTCAGCTTGTCTATCTCTTCTTCCAGCTCCATGATCTTCTCGTCAGTCCTCAGGGTGCGTGCGTTGTATGTTGCGAGGCCGTGTTGTTTTAGGTGACGACCGAATCTCCACCGGGGATTATTAGCACCCCCTGCCCCGCCTTTACCATGCTCACCACCGTAGCTAGGAATAGCAGGACCGCCGGGAACAGGGGGGCAACTCTTCGTAACCCTCATCAGGGGGGTATATTACCATAGTTGCCACGCTTGGCATTATTTTATTGTTATTTTGCTGTCATCTTTTGCCTCAGTTTCCCTCTGTCGCTTCTTAAGACACCCACGAAAGATATAGTGTCGTGGGTATCTTGCCTGCCACTACACGCGATTAAAATTGCAATTGCAATGGGACTTAAAATGCAATTAAAAATGTCATTGGTGCCTTTTATTAAATTTATAGCGAGCGCTAACCATCTGAGCTACCACGGCTCTCGTCAATTATTACCAAAATGATTTTATGGTATTATATAACATATTATTGTAGAGGGTTACTCATTAAAGTTATCCATAGTTTATGTCGTTGCAGGTCGTCATTTGAATTACTTACAGCATTACAATAAGGGGTTTCACATTTTATTGCAATTATCGAAATTAATATTGTAATGAATATTGAATAATTTATAATAAAGAAGACTGATTTATTAAATTGTTGTTATTTTGTTAGAACTTAATATTTAACGGTAAATGATAAAAACATGGTTTTACTTTAAAAAAATGTCTTTTACTAAGACGAAAAAATAAGGGTGTCCGACCTTTTTAACAAAATGGTTTGTCCGGCTTTTCGGTTTTAAGATCTGACAACCCTAATCATAAACATAACTCTTGTTGATTAAGGCCAAAATGTAATAAATTATGGAACAAGCGCGCACTCATTCTCGCGTTAGATACGCACATTTCTGTTGTTTAACCTCCCGAACCAGCCGGATTTCGCGTAAACATACCATGAGAAAGACTTGATTCCGTCGAAATTTGAGCGCTACTACGGCGGCGCCAAGTTGACTGTTCGTATATTATTATATATTAAGAGCTGTAGTGTTTGTACGGAACCAGAGTACGAAACCTATCCGATTGCATAGTACACCTCTCTGGGCAGGGTGACGTTATATCGCCGTTTTCAAATTACTGGTTTGGATAGGACGACGATATAATCATTATGGCAGTAACTGGAAGACCTTAATAATCTCAAAAGCATCTCGTAACAGATGTCTTAAGATCAACAAAGATAAGACAAAAGTCATGTCCATTTTACACCTATGTCGGTAGTTATAGTTGTACATGATTTTTGTTTTGTCCATGTTCATCTTAAAACATATCCGTTAGGATGCATTGTTGAGGTCATTGACTATAGTGCTTAGGTACTCCAGCAATTCAGCCATAAGGACTATATCGTCGGCAAACCGAAGGTGAGTGATGTACTCGCTGTTGATGTTAACACCGTATCCTTTCCAGTTCAGAAACTTGGAAACGTCTTCCAACGCAGCGGTGAATAGTTTAAGTATTTCAGGGATATAACATCACCCTGCCGAACACCTCTTTCCTTCGAATAGCCATTGTAGTCCTACTGTACAAACACTCCAGTACTTCGATATACCGACAGTCCACTTGGCACTGATGTAGGGACTGCAGCACTGCCCAAATTTCGACGGAATCAAGGACTTTCTCTTAGTCCACATACGCAGGGTATAGTGGAAGATTTTGCTCCTCGGTCTTCTGTACAGTTTGCCGCAGAGTATGTATGTGGTCTATGGTGCTAAAGCCTTTAAGAAAACCGGCTTGTTAGGGAGTCTGCAGTTTGCGATCATATCCTAGACGGCCCCAACCATTACATCAGATTTGATAGACCACAAATCCTCGCGAAAGAACACCGATTCCTACCAAGGATGATACGTGAGGCTATTGAAATTAAAAAACATCCTAATTTCAATAGAGAAGGAGGCTGGGTACTACCACCTGCTTGAGATCCTATAATTAATAAAATTAAAACTAAACCCAAGCATACCACTGCAAGACCTCAGGACATAGTCAGTTCATTTTGTATAGATCGGACCATAAACAATAATTAAAAAAAGCTGAAGGTGCTCCGGGTTTAACAATGACATCGGGACGTCAGTCATCTCAGTCCCCCGTGACCATGGGTGCTGGAAAGCGCCCGAAACCTCCGGAATTAAAAAAAAATACGTGTGGCACTCGGTGACTGCCGCGGTAAAGCTATTGCATAGCATTTTTTATCAACTTATGCAATTATAATTATTTATTTATTTTATTTATGCAGTTAAGTCTTTGATATTAAATCAAGTTACACTTTTTGAGCGTGGTGACCGATAAGAAAACAATTTTTTTCTCTTATTGAATAAATGAGAAGTTAATATTGTTTAAAATATTTTTAATATCTTACAATACATGTAGGTTATTCAGGAATTTTTATCATTGAGTTAGCAGCTAGTGTACACGCATATGTCTAGTCGCACGCACACAAACACCGTGCCGAAGTCTGCCGAGTGCCGAAGTCTGCCGAACTGAAACGACGTTAGACGATGCACGGCTTTCAACGCCACACCTCCGTGCCCGTCGGAGTGGGGAGCGTGAGGTTTTTTTTCGTTACGGAATTTCTGGATTCGGTCCCCGCGCTCAAGGCCCGCGATAGAAGCTATGCAATAGCTTAACAATAGTAAAATAAACGCGATAAAATCCATAAAAGTAGTTTTAATCAATGTGTAGTGTTCGCGTAAATATAAGAAATCATTATTGTTAGGGAGGCTTGAAGTCGTCGAGTCTGTGTGCGAGACGATTCGTAATGACTCTCGAAAACAGCACGTAGACGCGGCTCACAAGAGAGAAATCGGTCTGTAGTTCTTCAAAAGAGCGTTGTCGCTTTTCTTGAAGAACAAAACCGCACTTCTGCTTCACGCATCCGGAATAGTGCCACCATGGAGGACGGAATCAAAGAGCTTCCGAAGGTTGTCAAGTACGGATTTTTCACCCGCTTTCAGAAGCTCTGCTGTAATTCCATCCTCGCCCGGGATTTGTCGTTTTTAAGGTGCTGGAGAGCCGTACAGAGAGTGACGTACGGAATATCATCGGAATATTTAAAAAAAACCTGATACAACCAATGATTTCAAAAGGAAGGATAGGCCCATCTAAATATTTTACTCATAACTTTTTCATACAAGAAAAAGTAGCGCATCTGTCATAAATCATAATACAAACGTCATATCAAAACACGACGTAACCAGGGTCGGATTTCGTAGTATAATTGTACCATTATTTCATAGTTTGTAGTACATAGTAAGCTAAAATCCCATAATTTTACCTAATGGTCGACTTGTATTATTATTGGGTCCTTATACATTTTATTATTAACCCTACGATATCGAGAATTTCTGTATTGTACATGAGTACCGAGTTTTTTTAATAAAATTAGAATTAGCTCCTTTTCTGGTCAATCAATGCTCGATCGATGCATTTATGTTGCATCCTTGATACAACTATAATTAGGGGCTACCACGATAAAAACTCGTTGCTCCAAAAGCAATCGGTTTGAAAACAGAATTTCAAAATATTTTATAAATCAGATTTTCAGATTCAATTAAGCAGATATTGTTTCTTTTGTACTCTTTTCGTTTAACCCTTATTGAATACAAAATATATTAGGTACCAATATTCAAAATTTTACTTACACTAAGTTCTTTAGACAAAAATTAAACGTCAAAAAACGAAACCTATAGGTAAACTAGACGCGTGACGCTAAAATCCCGACACATGGGAAAAAAGAAACATAAAACGTCAAATGTGATATGATTTTTTTTAAAATAGTATAATTTTATTTTCCATGTACAATATTTTTGAGGGTCTGAATCCAACCCTGGCCTAATCTTGGTAACGTAACTAAACTAACTGTAAAATAAAACTTTAAAAATGCGTTTATATAATAATTTAATTGTAACAAAATTAATATAAGGTTATTTACCGATTATACGATATCCCATGTTTTTTTAAATCTTTATACCGTAATTTTTGCATTCTTTTACCATGCAACTAGATATATTTGTGACAGGCAAATCTGTCCTGCGCGCGCACTACTGTCGACCGTTTCGCATTGGCCCTAAACTGTAATTTTAGGGCCAGCGCACTGGTCCGTTTTAGTTGTTCGTTCGGCCCGGTCCTTACGCTAGTAATATATAAGTCAATGGATACAACATCATCGTTAAAAATGTTTAATGGTAATGAAATAACCAACATGCGTGCAGTTTTCAATTGGCAAGTGGCCGCCGCAACCAATGGACATATGCCATGATCGAATTCCTTCTTTATATTAGTTTCTTTAACATCAAAAACAACGGTGAGTGCGTACGTACGTGCAAGCGTACTTGCTTTTTGGCAGAAGTTGATAAGAGGATTAATCATTCACTTAACCACGACTATCGTGACACAGAGAATAGCAAAGAGCTCGAACTGCTCTCTAGCAATGCTTTGTTGCCCGCGATGTGTACTGCTTGCTGGACTCGCATGTTGGTGACCTGAGTGATTTGAGCAATTGTCTGGTGCAAACCACCTCTATAGTTCATCTGCCCTCGGCTATAGAAATATGCTCACCCGAAATATATACGAAATATAATATAAATATATACGTAATACAAATTATTAAGAAGAAGCTCTACTGCCTAAGTAGTAGACTAAAAAACCACAAAGTGGTGACCAAAGTCTTTTGCAGTTTTGAAAATTACAGTAAGCTAGACTATTTTTAAGATTTCTGTTCTATGCTTTCCGGTAGTTTAAAATAAAATTTTGTAAAATTCTCGGCGCTTATTTTCGAAATAATACATAATTAAACTTGTGTTTTTATTGTTTAAGATTTGCGGTGTCGGTAGAAATGGCGAAGTGAGCGCGGTGACTTGGCGAGATGGTGGCGCGTATCGTGGCCCTGCTGCTGCTCGTCCGGGCCATGCGTTTAATCGCACTCGATATATGTGAGTATATTTCGATTGTATTTTTTTATAGGATAAGGTGACAAACGAGCACACAGTCCACCTGATGCTAAGTGGTTTCTGCGGCCCATAGACATCTACATCTATCCTCGATTACAAAAATCAAAATGCAGATGCGTTGTCACCCATGAAATGCCTCGTTTCCAGTAAAATGGGTCTCCGGTCTCTACACTCACCATACGAAACACAGTAGCATTAAGCTACTATTTCACGCTGGTATTCTGTGAGAGCGTGGTCCTTCCCCGGTCGAGCTAACCCATTCGTGCTACAACTATACTACTAATATAACTGCAGCATGGCTCTACCACGTACAATGTCATGACTCCTACTTTTCTGGCATGTATATGTATTTATCAACGAGGCAATATGCCACTCAGTTGTGTTTTTATGATGAGAGTATACTTCGATTGTATAACATGAGTCCTATATGTATACGTATTTAATAACAAGGCAATATGCTACTCAATTGAGTTTTTCTGATGAGAGTATATTTCGATTGTGTGACATGACTCCTTCTTTTTTGGCATGTACATATATGTATTTAATAACAAGGCAATGTGCTACTCATTTGGGTTTTTAAGAGGACATAGTGGTTTCGTTTTGTAGTATTTTCTTGACAGACTTGCTGTCAATACTTAAAAGTAATATTAAGTTTCTGATGTGAAATTTTTAAAATGCTACTGATCTTGCTTGTTCTTTGTAATTTTTTTACACTAACTGTAGTATTAGAAGGAAATGAAAAGCGAGGGGTTAATTTTGTGGCAGAGGTGTGGATAATACAGTCCTTAAAGTTATAAATAAATGTGTAACATTAGGGAAGTGTTTTAAAACGTATATCTTTTAGGCATATGTGTAAGCCTTAATTTAATGTGTTAAAATATTTAACGTTTTAATAGTTTTATAGATTTTTTACTTTTTATAATTATGACACAAGGAGCCCGTCAGGTCGCCGTAAGTGCTTAGCATCGTTGCCGCTGTCGTTCTAAACATAAGGATCCACTCAGCGATTAGCAAGTAGAAGATCGAAAATGCTCAACGAGCTAATACTATATTATGCAAGACTTTTTCTAGGTTAATTATTCTTAAGAATCTTATACCTAAGCTAAAACAGCTATTTCTCATCATACATTAAATTTAATACCGTACGGCGAAACTAAAACTTACCAAACGGTATTGCAACCATACGCCTTAATTTTTCAACAAACTAACCCTGAGAAATATAATATAAAATACGGGTAAAACATAGTACAGTTTTCTTCAAGTTAATCTTTCGACCATGCTTTTTTCTCTTGGGAAACCTTATTTTGTGAGCCATTTACTGAGTTGAATAATATATACATTCAAAGTTCTATTGAAACATTAAAGTTTTATTAGAAAGTTATATAATTTATAAGCTTTTTGGATTTGTGAAGGTCATCAATTATCTATTACGAGCTTCGCTTGGTACCTCTCTTGCGGATTATTTAGAATTTGTAATAATCCACAACCGTGTACCGTTTGTGTTGATAATACAAACAAACACTATTTATAGTTAATGCAGATTTGTTGTTAACAAGCCTTAGTTTTATGATCTAATGTTTTGTCAACTCAAAGTAAAGTATGGCCGGGCGAAAATAGTTACACACTTGCGAAAAAATGCGAGAAATATACGAGAAAAGTTATTAGTTATATGGAAGTCGATAGAAGCAGGTGGCTCAGGACCGTGTTTTGTGTCATTCCTTGGGCGAGGCCTATGTTCAGCAGTGGACTTGTGGAGGGATGTAATGATAATATGTACCGTGATGTATGTGCAATTTAATTTAAAATTAAGCTTCTAGTATTATATATATCTAGTAATACGGGATGAGATGTCCTGCCATTTATATTTTCATTTTTGAACGGAAGTAGCGCAAAGGAAAGCTATTATTTGTTTACCATAAAAGTGTCACCGTAGTAGACTAGGGACTGGGTATGCAATAGCTTTAAACGGTTCTCGTCTCCGTTTCGTACGTGGACAGTTAACGGTGAATGTCGTTGAGACTGAAACTTAGTCCAAATACACCTGGTGCTAGAACACGAACCGATCGTCGTTTATCCGTTTTACATTTGAAACTGCATGTTTGAACATGGGAAGTTCTAAATTAGGCAAATGGGTCAGGTATGTAAGCGGTCGCGCGATTGCTTCACGCTCCTTTTACATAGGAATCGTAAAAAGTTAATGATCGATATGGGTAGCAGTACTTAGCGTAAGTAATGCTATATTGGCCAATTTTCCGTTCTAATTGCTGAAGAGCAATTTATAATTAAAAGAGGGACCCTATATGTATTCCATAATGCCCTATATGTATTCAAAAATTGCTGAAACACGACTAAATAATTAGAATTAGTTTTAAAATGTAGATATAATACACACATGAGATTCAAAATCACAACTTTAGGGGTCTGTTTTGATGGATAAACTGGGCATTACAAAGTGTTTTTTTATCGTGTTGTGATGATTGTCCTAGGAAAAATAGTCAACATGACAATAATGTAGTATGTGGTGTTATTAATAACAACATTTCAGAAGTAAAAACTTTATTATTATCTTCTTCAGCCTGTAAAAGCCAACTGAATTGAACCATGAACATGAACCTCCAACCACTTGAATCAATGAACGTCACGCTTGGCCGGCGGAATTACGACTGTAGTACCAGAGGTTGCGCACTAGTTCCCATTGCATAGCCGCCACCGCACGACACAATTCCTTATGATAACCATTGTGTTTTTTTTTTTATAGAATAGGGTGACAAACGAGCACACAGTTCACCTGATGGTAAGTGGTTGCTGCGGCCCGTAGACATCTACATCTATCCTCCATTAAAAATCAAAATGCAGATGCGTTGTCACCCGTAAGGACTGAGATGGAATGCCTCGTTTTCAGTAAAAAGGGTCTCCGGTTCTCTACCCTCACCATACGAAATACAGCAGCATTAAGCTACTATTTCACGCTGGTATTCTGTGAGAGCGTGGTCCTTCCCCGGTCGAGCCGACCCATTCGTGCTACAACTATACTACTAATATAACTGCAGCATGGCTCTACCACGTAAATTAATTTTAACTTATATTATTGTCAAAAAATCTTTGAAAATTGCTATCCCACCATAATCCGAACGTATCGCTGAAAAAAACTGTAAAAAATATACAAATGTAGAAAACAGGACACACACAAGTTACTGTCGATTACCCAGAACAATATAAAATACATAATGATTATTAGGAAATATAGGGATTAGAGTACACTCTAGGGTACATTTAAATTTTTAATTTTTAATCGAGTGCAGATGTCTATGGGCCTGCAGCATCCACTTGCCATAAGGTGGCTCGTTTGACACCTTAATTCATGAAAAAAAAAACGAAATCTGCGAGCTCTTTCTATGTGTGTTTCAGTAATTTTTTGATATTTTTGAAACGGTATGTGTGTAAAAATCGACAAAAATATGACGGAACGCCTTCAGTTTTAAATTAGAAAATTTTTATTATAAATAATACGGGTCATAGTAATACAATTTTGAAAAGATTATATATATTTATTATTTATCCACGAATATTTAGCATTTATAGTATGAACCAAAATTACCAAGATTAAATTGATCAAAATAAGATATTTTTCGACGTAGAAAAATAAAATTTTGCATAACAAAGGTCATTTTTAGGGTTCCGTAGTCAACTAGGAACCCTTATAGTTTCGCCATGTCTGTCTGTCCGTCTGTCCGTCCTCGCTTAATCTCTGTGACCGTTAGCACTAGAAAGCTGAAATTTGGTACCAATATGTGTATCAATCACGCCGACAAAGTGCTAAAATAAAAATTGGAAAAAAATGTTTTATTAGGGTAGCGCCCCTATATGTAAAGTGGGAAGTGACTTTTTTTTAATTTCAACCCTAACGTGTGATATATTTTTGGAAAGGTATTTAAAAATGAATAGGGGTTTACTAAGATCATTTTTTGATAATGTCAATAATTTCGGAAATAATCGCTCCAAAAGTAAAAAACAATGTGTCCCCCCCCCTCTAACTTTTGAACCATAAGCTTAGAAAATATGAAAAAAATCTGAAAAGTAGAACTTTATAAGACTTTCTAGTAAAATTAGTTTGAACTTGGATGGAAAGTCGGAGCGCCTGCCGCGGAGCGTGCAATGTTGCACGCTCCATGTTCGCGCATGTTGGGTACATGTACTACCGGGAGCAGTTGCAGGAGCGCGGAGCGCTGCTGGAGCGCGAACATAATGGATACCCACCTTTAAACTCATAAGTGGGAACACTTATTGTGACGGACGGGAAACTACGGAACCCTACACTGAGCGTGGCCCGACACGCTCTTGGCCGGTTTTTTTTAGAATCCACTACTACCTCATGTGCTACATACATCGACTACTAATGTTTTTTTTATTAGTGATCGATGACTAAATATTATAGAATTTTTATTATTAATACCGTGGAGAATCGCATTAATATACTTTAGTTTACACCAACACTCCAATTATAAAAATCGTTCCAATTTATAATGTTATGTCATTATTAGGTATACGGAAAACTAATTTTGAAAGTATAGCCCTATTGCCCAATTTAATTTTAATATAATTGCATTGGATTATCACTCGGCATAAAAAGTTCTCAATAAATAGTAGCTTAATGCTGCTGTGTTTCATATGGTGAGTGTAGAGAAGAGACCCGTTTTACTGGGATCGAGGCATTCCATCTTAGTCCTCAGGGGTGACAACGCATCTATATTTTGATTCTTAATCGAATGTAGATATCTGTGTGCCACAGCATCCACTTACCATCAGGTGGACTGTGTGCTCGTTTGTCACACCTATCCTAAAAAAAAAATTCGACTGTGTGACACGTTTTCATTATCACGCTTTCTTATCTGTCTGTCTGCCTGTTTGGTACAAATTTTCAATCGATTTTAAAAGTAACTTCTCTATAAGCTCAAGATTTTCAATCAAAACTGGAAGACAGTGCAATATTAGCTAAGTTTATTGTGTGTTTGTTTTGTAAAAATGTTCGGTAAAAATTTTGCGATCGATTTTAAACTAACTTTAAAGACTAACTAGACTGACTGACTAACTAGACTGAGAATTTTTAAAGGTTTGAAAAATCCCGAATAAGGATACTTTTGACTCATTAAAAAAATGTAATTTATAGAAATGTATAAAAAATGTTTATGTTTACTCGTTTAAGGATATTATTAACTGTTGTCTGAAGAATATAAAAAATATATCTTTTTTATTTCATTCTTTTTCTTTATGTATTTTAATGGGTCAAAAGTATTCGCATGCGCGATTTTTCAAACCTTTAAAAATTCATTATTCCGAAAATATTAACTTTATCGTAAAAAAGTTAAAAGATCTTTTTTATTCGTATTTCATGAAAAAATATTTAAAAAATGTCAAAACAATAGAAATAACTATTCCTTTCAGTTGAAAAAAAAATCGGTTTAAACATTATGGTATCGAGTTGCCACATGGCAGCATGCATTTATATAATCAGTAGGAAGATTTGAAGAGAATCGCTTGAAAAAATTGAGGTGGAATAGTTTTCAGTACTTATGCGCCGATTCCTCCTGAACTAATATAGATAAAACGAAAAACTTGGGACGCATGCAGTTGATAATACTCGTAGTTGGGACTTGGAACCGGGCGGCAGGAAACAAGCTTCAGGACGCCGATAGCTTAGGTAATTTCTTTTTACAGTAAAAATAATGGTAATTAAAAAAAATATAAGCCCTGCTTAGTATTACTATAGTTAGTTCAGTTAATATGCAAAGTTTCATGATCTTATTTATAGTATTTTATGAACAGCGGTTTATTGTTCAGTTTGGAGGTAACTGGATTTCTTTCTATCGAGAAAATTTTACGGAATCATGTTTTCGTCTAACATAGTACTTAACATTAATCCTCAACTTTACTATATATTTATTTCAAAATTAATGCTGCAATATTTTCGGCATAACGGAGGATCTTGCTAAGCTAATTGAGGTTATATTTCGCCTTAAAAACGAAAGATTACAAAACAACATAAGCCTGCTCCTGCTAAAAAGAAAATAACATATAGATGTTACATTGTACAACCTACTTATGAGTGGAAAAATACTAAATTCCTTCATCGTGCTGAAATTTCAGAAGACACTTTTAAAGCTGACATTCCTGTGAACTAATCTCCACTTAAATACTTTTATGATTTCTTTTCCGAGGACAAACTCGATGAAATAGTACAAAATACAAATTTATATTCTGTGCAACAAACCGGTCGTTCTATTATAGTGACGAAGGATGATATCAGAGATTTTGTATCAATAAACTCATGATGAGGATCATTTCTGCTCCATCTTATTTAGATTATTGGGTGTCAAATACCACATGTGGATTAATCGTAGATTTAATGATTATTAAAATGTACCAGCAAATAAGCAGATACTTGCACATTGTAGATAATACAGTTCCTGATACATACCCATACTTTTTATAGTAAAGTAAAGTAAAGTTACAGCCTATATACGTCCGACTGCTGGGCACAGGTCTCCTCTCATTTCTGAGAGGGATTTAGGGCAAGGAAATGTCCGCCGCGCTGCCCCAGTGCGTGTTGGCAAACTTCACATGTCTTCGAAATATTTTTTTTTCTTATTTCTCAGACATGCAGGTTTCCTCACGATGTTTTCCTTCACCGGCGAGCACGTGGTAAATCAGTACTTAAAATTGCAATTAATAATTTCATTGGTGCCGGCGGGGACTTTTTTATAGGAGAGGGGGCAAAAGAGCATACGGTTCATCTGATGTTAAGTGACTACCGCCGCCCATGAACACCAACAAGCTTGCGTAGTAGTGTATTTTGATAACTTTTTTAGTATTCTTGCTCTTGTACAAATGCTGTGCCAGAAATATGGAATTTTCGGTCTTGGAACTATTAGATCTAATCGACTTAGAGGCTGTGAAAAACTACTAATAGATGGCAAATTTCTTTAAAAAAAAAGGAAGAGTTGCCTTCGTTGAATTGGTATGCAACAAAAGTCAAATTTCTGTCGTAAAGTGGTACGACAACAAGTGTGTAACATTACTGAGTCCATACGTCGACTCATACCCAAAGAGACCATAAATAGATATGTTGCGAGTAAACATTATAATACTCAATTAGAAAAAATAGATTTGGCTGACAAACTGGTGGCTTTATACAGAAATGAGATGAAATTAAGAAGGTGGTATTTGTCGATTTTTCCCAAATGATTGATATTTGCATCAACAATGCGTGACTAATGGAAAAAAAAAGAAAAAAAAAAAATCAGACTAAATATCAGCGAAGAATCTATAAAGTTTCTCTTTTTGTCAGTTGAAGTACCCAATTTCTCGGGAAGCCCATAGGAAGGAAGCTTCGTAAGAAGCGCTTTGTGCCAAACCCGATCGAAGGGCAAGGCCAACACCACCTTGGACTCTACTGCCTTCGCCCATTTATGAGTTAGGTAGCTTAGAAGATCACCAGCCTAGCGACCGCGACGGTAATCGTACTGGCGGTCACTAATCACTGCTGATCCTCAAGGTACCACATGAGTATGCTGTTAATAATAGATTCCATTATTTTAGAGAACAAGGAGGTGATGGCGATAGGCCTATAGTTGGACGGATTAGAGCGGTTTAGTGTTGCCCAAAATCGGTCTTGGTCTTGCAGTCTTGGTCTTGTTCTTGCATTTTTGCAAGACCAAGACCAAGAACAAGACCGTATTTTAGCAAGACCAAGACCAAGACTGACCGTGCAAGATTTGAGCAAGAACAAGACTAAGTCTGCGAGACTCTTGCGTCTTGCAGTTAGGAATGAGTGTCGTTTAAGAGTATATGAGTTCGGGTATACGCTTAGGAACTCTATGAGACGCAAAAATATATAAAAAAATTTGGAAAATTGGACTTATGCGCATTACGAACAATATCATAAACATACATAGCGGATGAAAATATCCATTAAATAAAAACAGTGCATCCCTATTTTTGACCATCGGCACTTTGATAGTGCGCGGCGTCTTGTTATCGGCATCATCAAAAGTCGAATACTGACCTGTCAAAGAAATTTTGCAGCTATTCGAAAGTACAAGGTCAAGATACACGCGCCGGCGGCTTCTATTGATATCGCATTCAATCGTCGCCGCCGCGCCGCAAGCACTACATTTGACATTGTTTGAATGCCGCCACAGAGTACATGTTCCAAAGAATAAAATAAGTTTCCGGGTGCTCAGAATGGACACGAATACATTATGCTGATCTCGCAAGGAATATTGTAATTAGATAATGGTAAGGATAGGTAGATACCATAATAATTTATTCTAGTAAGTAATTATTATAATATTAACTATATGGGTTTATAATATTACTTACTATTATTATTATTACCTAATAGATAAACATGTTCAATAAGTTCACTGCAAATCTCAATTTTTGAAAGTGTGTGTTGTTGAACACAAAGTGTTCGAATATGTCGTCACCCATTTGATAAATATTGTAGACACTTTTAACATACTTGAAACGTGTAAACATTTTGTACAATGCTAATCGAATAATATAAAAAGTGTGCATATTAAATAAAAAGCGTAAAATAAGATCTATGTACTTTTTAGGAGCCCGAGTATCTCTTAGAGAACCGTTTAAAGAAATTGATTGCATCGAATTGATGTAAATAATAGTGATTTGCACAATTTTAATCATCATCATCATCATTACAGCCCTTCACAAGTCCACTGCTGAACATATGAACATTGGCCTCCCGCAAGTAATGCCACAAAGCACGGTCCTGAGCCACCTGCATCCATCGACTTCCTGCATGTCTTACCAGGTCGTCACTCCATCTAGTGGGGGGTCGCCCTACACTACGCCTCTACAGGTACGAGGCTGCCACTCGAGAAACTTTCTTCCCCGTCGGTTATCGGTCTTCGAGCTATATGGCCGGCCCATTGCCACTTCAGCTTACTAATCCCTTGGGCTATGTCGGTCACTATGGTTTTACTGCGGACATCCTCATTTCTGAGTCTATCACGCAGTGAAATTCCGAGCATAGCCCTCTCCATAGCTCGCTGAGCGACCTTGAGCGTCCTCATACGGCCAGCGGTGAAGGACCACGTCTCAGATCCGTAAGTCATCACTGGCAACACGCACTGGTTATACACTTTATTTTTCAGAGATTGAGGTATACCTGACGAGAAGATGTGTCGTAATTTCCCGGAACGCTGCCCAGCCGAGTTGAATCCGTCGATTGACCTCTCGGTCGAAGTTGGACTTACCTAGTCGGACTATTTGTCCCAGGTAAACGTACTCGTCAACAACTTCGAGCATAGTGCTCCCAACAACTACCGGCATAGGTGTGACATGGACGTTAAACATGATCTTTGTTTTGTCCATGTTCATCTTAAGACCTATCCGTTGGGAGACACCATTGAGGTCATTGAGCATAGTGCTAAGGTCCTCCAGCGATTCTGCCATAAGGACTATATCGTCGGCAAATCGAAGGTGAGTGATGTACTCGCCATTGATGTTAATACCGTATCCTTTCTAATCCAGTACCTTGAAAACGTCTTCTAACGCAGCGGTGAAGAGTTTCGGGGATATAACATCACCCTGTCTTAAACTTCTCTGCAGTTGGATAGGTTTCGTACTCTGGTTCTGTACTCGGATAGCCATCGTAGCCCTACTGTACAAACACTTCAGCACTTCAATATACCGACAGTCAACTAGGCGCCGCTGAAGAGACTGCAGCACCGCCCAAATTTCAACGGAATCAAAGGCTTTCTCATAGTCCACATACGCCAGGCAAAGTGGCAGATTGTACTCTTCGGACTTCTGTACAATCTGCCGTAGGGTATGTATGTGGTCTATGGTACTGAAGCCTTTTCGGAAACCGGCTTGTTCGGGAGGCTGGAAGTCGTCGAGTCTGCGTGCGAGACGATTCGTAATGCTCTCGAAAACAGCACGTAGACGCGGCTCAAAAAGGTTGTAGTTCTTCAAGAGAGCGTTGTCGCCTTTCTTAAAGAACAAGACCACCGCGCTTCTGCTCCACGCCTCCGGAGTAGTTCCACCATGGAGGACGGAATTGAAGAGCTTCTGAAGGACTTCAAGTACCGGTGTTCCACCCGCTTTCAGAAGCTCCGCTGTAATTCCATCCTCGCCCGGGGCCTTGCCGTTTTTAAGGTGGTGGAGAGCCATTCTAATCTCGCTCAGACTGACGTCCGGGATATCATCGGAATAGTGTCGGATAAGACTTGCTCTTGGATCGTTACTCACACTTGCGTGTGGCTCCAACGATGATGTGTACAGCTGCCCAAAGAAGCTCTCAATCTCACTCAGAATCTCAGGTGTCCCGGAAACGATGTTGCCACACTCGGTCTTCAGCCTTGACAGTTGGCTCTTTCTGGCAGACAGATCTCTGACAAAGGCTTTGGAGCCCTGGTTTTACAACTTTAATAGTAGAAATAAAAATAAAATCACAATACCTGCAATATAATAAATTTTAATAGTAGAAATAAAAATAAAATCACAATACCTGCTTTCCGGTTACACAAAGTATATAATGCGTTCTTGGGTAGCGATATACGATTTTATAATAAGATTCCAAAAGAAATGTTAGATCTTTCACCTTTTCAATTTAAGTCAGACAAAAATGCTTGGAACTGACCTCTCGTACTACACAGGACTAACTAGAAATTTCTAAAGCGATTTGGTATCTACATATACATTTGACATTTTATGTTTGATTTAACTATTGTAAAATATTTTGAAAAAAGCAACTACTGAGTTTCTTACCTTCTTCCATGATTCTTTTCAGTAGAATCAGAACCCCTGGACATGGAAAAAAATTGGGGAAAACAGTGATTATATGACTATTCAAAAGTGTATTTTTAATGCCTACTTGAATAAAACATAGAATTTGAATTTCAAACAAGTGAAGGTAAATTTAATTTAATTAACGTAGATTAATTCAATCACACAAAAGTAGAAGAACATAATATACACAATTTAATTTACATATTTACATTTCATTTTTATGTAGGCACACTATACGTATCTGGCAACGCATCTACTTTATTAATGTTCTGAAGAATCGTTAATTTTATCAAAGGATGCCGAACTTTCCTTTGTCGGTCTTTCGGCGTGTACTTACAAATAGTAGTATTTATTTTAATTCCAGTCATTCCCAATTGAGCTTTGCTTCGAGTCTAATGTATTAATTGTTTTTACTCTAATCCTTGTTGTTCTCGGAGTGATAAGTTTACAATTTGACATGAGTGACGAAGAGTCGAATAGTTCTAGTCGGAGTAGTGAGAGTTGGAGTTATAGATCTAAAAGACCTAAAAGTAAATTTGATGAGTTTTTCGACATAACTCATGCATCCCAAATTGCTTTGTGTAAATTATGCCAACATAAAAAGATTGAAATAAAAATGAAAAACAGAAACACTTCAGGCTTAAGGAAGCATCTAATATCTTTCCACAAAAAGGAATCACAAATATTTCTTCCTGAAAAACCAAAATTAAATGGAGATATCACAAGCTTTTTAATAACCACCGGAAAAAGTGGACAGGAAGGGAAAAAAAGTCACACAATTACATAACACATATATTATGTAACTAGCAGCCGCCTGCGACTTCGTCCGCGTACAATATCTGATTTTCTATGAGATTTTGAAATTTTCTCGCTGCAAAAGTCTTACCTAAGTATAAAGATGCTATATAGGTAAAGCTTAACTATGCAAGTATTTATTATTTAAAACTAATAAAGTAAATGTCGATCTTCATATCTATACTTTAAAAATATAGGACTTGCATTTAACCATTTTACCCCAATTTCACCCCCCTTAGGGTTAGGATTTCGTAAAACAGCTTATTCAGGATTTTATTATTGAAAACTTATAACTTTAATGCCGATTTTCGTGTCTCTAACTTCAAAAACGTAGGACTTTCATACAAACTTCCAACTCCCATTTCACTCCCTTAGGGATAGATTTTCTCAAAACCGCTTCCTAACTGATCTCTATGCCATAAAAGGAACCTACCTTACAAACTTCAAGTTTGTATGTTTTATAGTTCCTGAGATATCGTTATAGTCATATAGTCTATAAATATTTTATATATATATATATATATATATATATATATATAGATTATAGTGTTAAATATGTATTTATAATTCACTCATATTTTCATTTGTTTTTATAATCAGCGAGACACATGAAATATCTTCCCTTCTCATTTTTCGATGACGAAGCTACACAAGTATATATTTTCGATCAATTTGCCCAAATATGGTGTTTCCTAAAAGGTCGACGCTTAGAAGGAAGGTCAAAGAACGGTTTGAAGAGCTTCAATTGAATCTTAAGAAACGACTACAACAATTTTCATCTAAAATGTCATTTACCATTGATGGATGGATGTCAATTGCTATGCTACGGTGTCATTATATAGACAACGAATGGAAGTATCGATCTGTAGTCCTTGATTTTAAACCATCACGCGGTCGACATACTGGGGAAGATATTGCAAGGATTTTCCACGAATGTTTATTGGAATATGACATAATTGATAAAATACAGGGTATCACGGTCGACAACGCAACTGCAAATACCAAATTTATGTATGAATTGGATAAACAGCTGCCACACTTTGATTCAGATAATCAACATTTCCGGTGCTTTGCTCACATTTTGAACCTTGGTGTACAAGATTTATTAAATTACACAGTGCATTACACAGTGAAACTGACAATAAGGGACAAGAACAGCAGTATGAAGATAACGAAGACGAAACTGAGGAAGATGAAGAATATGCGCCAAATATTGCTGACTCACGTACAGCTATAACAAAATTACGCAGTATTTCCAGTAAAATAAAAGAAGTGAGATATTGAAGAGGAAGTTTCAGTCTGCTTGTGAAGCAGCTGGCGTGCCATCAAATCTGAACCCCATACTCGACTGTCCAACGAGATGGAATTCCACACATGATATGATTGGATTTGGTTTAAAAGTGAGAACTGGCATTAACATATTGTGCACTTCTGTCATCGAATTGAATGATTTTCAAATCACAGATAGTGAATGGCAAATACTCGAAAAAATACATAAGTTTCTAATAAACTTTAAACTTCTATCAACGAAACTTGGTGGAGAAAATATGTTACATTACCGCTAGTCATTGTATCATACAATCTCTTGCTCGATAAAATTGAATCTATGGTAAAACAATTATATGAGAAACCTAATCGATCCGAAGTGGATGAAATGCTCATTCTGGGTTTTCAAGCAGCTAGAGACAAAATGCTTAAACATTATAAAAAGAGCAACTGGATTTATTGTACCTCTTTAATTTTAGACCCAAGGCATAAGACTCGGACTTTTGACTTGACATTATGGAGGAAGCAAATTAAAACAGAAAGCCTGCGCAAACTTAATGAACTTTATAAAGAATATAAAAGTCTACACTCAGTGAATACATTTGTAGAATCACCAAGATATGAAAAGAAAGTATGTGAATATGATGAAGATGAACACATAATAGATTTTGAGAAATTGTATGCATGTCCCTCGACGTCATCTGAATCTGGATCTTTTCATCAAGGCTTAGTTATAGAAGAGTTGGAGGAGTACCTAAGTAAACCCATAGCCGCCAGTTCGGAAGACATTTTAGAGTGGTGGAGGACGCATAAGACAGAATATCCGACTTTATCGAAGATGGCCCGTGATTTTCTTTCAATACCTGCAACTTCAGTACCTGCTGAGAGATTATTTTCTAAAGCATCATTAGTATTAAAAAATCGTCTTGTTCTTGCATTTGGGCAACACTAGAGCGGTTACCTTTTTTAAGGATCGGGTGCACGAAGGCTGTCTTCCATGATTTCGGGACTACGCCTAGGGAGTAGGAGTACCGGAAAAGACGCGTTAAGACCGGTGCCTACTCCGGAGCACACGTCTTCATCATAATAGGAGGGACGCCATCAGGCCCACTCGACTTGTTGATTTCCAGGGAGAGGAGTGCTCAGCGCACCGTACGTTGGGTAAACAGCACATCCTGCATGGAGGGATGGTCGGCGGTGTGTTCCCCCCGTCATCAAGAGTCGAGTTGGACGCAAAGAGAGAGCCCAGTAAATCGGCTTTGCCCTTTGCAGCATGGGCCAGTGAGTCACCAGTCAATCACAGTCTTGGCGAGGGACCAGAATGCACGTTCCCGAAGGAAAACGAACAAGCTTCTCGCCAATTCTGCCGATGTGCTCTGACTTTGCCTTGGCAATGACACTTTTGAAGGAAAAAGAATTTTTTTAATAATGTATTTGATATTTACCATGACTCTTAACGTTTTCGGGATATAAAATTCATCAATTTTATCAGTACTTTGTGTAAAATTTTTAGGATTCTTATTCTTTTTAAATTTTATTTCGTTTTTAACTTCCCGTTAAGAAAATTTAAAATTTTCAAAAATAGCGAAGCTATTGGTTTCATCCCGATTTTCGAAAATCGAGTTTTCATCAGATCTCGACGTTTCGAGATCCCAGGAAGCTATTCTGACTAATTTCACGTGGAGGTCGGTACGGATTAGCGGGAAGTTCCAGGAATGGCCTGCAGGGTCAGCCAATTTTTTGTATACTTTCTTCATATCTATAAGTGTTATAGAAATTATCATAATTATTAGAGTAATATTTGTTGGTAAATCAAATAAAACCAAATAAGCATTTTTATACGTTAATATTACGTGACGTTTTAAACTTCGTTGTAACAACGTCTTTGTTCTATCTTTTACTAACACTGGTTTTATTTACGTTCTTTGTACAATATATTGCTTTCCACTTATAAATAAGCCTATACAAACTCTAAAAGGATACGATATTGAAATATTTACGAGCGAGGCATCGACTTTTTGAAGGCAAGTAAAAATACTTGCACCCATTTTAATCGAAATGACGGGACGCGGCGCGGCGTCGCGCACGTCGATCGTTCAACATACAAAAATAAGCAAACTAATTTGCACCACTGTATAACGGCTATAATAAGTATTAAACTGTCTATGAGTAGAGGGTTGTCAGTTCATATACATTTTTCCATTATATGTTATACGCCCTATATTAGTTTGACCTGTATGTATGTATGTATGATTATAATGGAATTTGTTATTCAGTTATGTTATTTATCCACTTCAAGACGTATAAACTCAAATTTGGCAGACTTATAAGATTGATGACAGTAATTATTTCATGACTGACTAACACTTTAACAACGCGTTGTTTATGTTTTCTTAAACTCTTATATTATTTTACTATTTCGCGTGTCGCGTTTTAAGTTATAAATTTCAAGTGCAAAATTGCATTATTAAAAATCCTTAAATTCGGGGGGAAAATTGTGGGTCCCTCATGAGCAAAAAAACTATCCTATCTCTCAAGTTGGACCAAACTGCACACGGTGTGCAAATTTGATTAAAATCGGTTAAGTAGTTTATGAGTCCATCGCGAACAAACATCGTGACATGTAATTTATATATATTAAGATAATAATAAGTAGGTATTTAGTACTACTAACTAGGTTTTCCCAAAGTTCTCCTCGCGTGTACAACGTCACATTTTTTTGCAACACCACTTATTATTAGTTAAAAAATAATAATTTCACCAAATTTAAAAATTTGTATAACCGACTTCAATATAATTATAATGAGAACACCATCAGTGTACTCGAAGTCATTAAATACGCATTGTTTATTAACGATAACTCAAAAACTGCTGGTTATATCTTGATTAAATTTATAGGAAACAACATGAAAGCACCAGCTTTCAAATAAAAAAGAATCATCACATAAAAAATATAGTCGAATTAAGTACCTTCTCTTTTCGAAGTCGGTTTAAAACGGACGGTTGCTAAATTGAATAGAGTTCTTTGTGCGGTTCATCATTCATCCATTGCAGTCTATATTTTATCATGCGATATCGTTCAGTATCATTATGTTTCATAATAGAGCTATTTGCTATAGTTGTTATAGTGGCAACACGGCGGGTTGGCAACCCGGATGGCAACGTTCCGACGTTGACCATATTAGAAACCTAATTCTGAATACCTACTAATAGTAAAAGCGAATAACTAATTCTGAATACCTACTAATAGTAATTAAGCACCAAATGATGACCTGCACTTGCTCCCTGAATAAAATGTGTATATATTATATATTTATTAAATAATAATATATTATGTTAAGCTAAGGATTTTTTATAATACCAGCTGGTACTTGGCGCGTTGCTGCCGCAACAGAAACAATTGTGGAAATATTGTTTTAAATTTTGAAGAGTTATATTGTTTGATTACGAATGATAATACAATGAACGATAAATAACTTTCAAATAAATTTGTCAGTACGACACCCACGTCACCCTTAGACCATTCAATGAATGTCACCTAACCACGTAAGTTAATTGTAGATACTCTGCCTTTAACCTTCACGCAAGTGACAGCAATGTATTGATAAAGGCGATGGCGACGTTTCCATACATTCTTGAGCCCAGGTGGTAATGAGATAAAAGTAGAGCCATTTGAAATCTTTTTTGAAGAGGATGCTGTGTCCTATAGACATCAACGTCTATCCTCAACAAAGGAGTGAAATGCAAAAGCGTTGTCATCCCTCAGGACTTAGCTGGAATGCCTCGATTTCAATAAAAAGTTGTCCCCGGTTCTCTACACTTACCATACGAATCAGCAGCATTACGCTGGTATTGTATGACAGCGTGGTCCTGCCCCGATCGAGTCGACCCATTCATGCTACAACTATAATATAGCTATAGCTTGTCTCTACCACGTAAAAAACTTACATACCTATAAACAACTTACATATAAACAATTCATACCTGAAAATCTGGCAAGATTTGTCAACAAGGAGCTGAGATATGGAAGATTAAATAAAAGTTATGTAATATTTACACTGTACCAATTGATTTTTAATTATTAGGTAATGTAAATATTTACTTACTCAATATTATTCGTATATGTCAAAGGTGGTAGAAGATTAAAAGAACCAAATATATTTCTAAACTATCATACCCACTATAAATATAACACACAATACGTATGAACCCAAAACGGAGGTTAACGCATATTGACTTCGCTCGTAGTGGGAAATTAAAATAACAACATTATCCCTTATAATAAATTTTCTAAACTGTCCCTTTGCTGGACAGAAACTTCCTTATAAGCCAAGTACTAAATTAATAGTCAACCAAGCTGATATCGCTTAGACATGTAAACCTGCATGCATTATCAAAAATGACGCCTTAATCTTTAAAACGAGTGATTATGAATTTCTAATACAAAAATGAGGTAACTAAGAATCGAATCCGACACTGACTATTATTTGATAAGTGCTTTTTTCAGCACGTATTACGTATGATATACGTCTCAAATATTAGGATCTACCTGATTTAACCGGATAGAAATATGAGGTTAGTTGGTTATTTAAAAGAAAACCCATTTTTTAGCTATTTTAACTGACTTCAAATATTATCAAAACATGCCTAAGAAGGTACCACATAATTGAAATAATATAATACTTTATGATAGATGCCTATATCCAATCAATCAAACATATACCAAAATAACAAGGCCGGATCAGTCGTGTAAGCAAGATTCACGTGTACAATAACAAAGAAAGGATAAAAAAGCACTAGTAAAATCACGAAAGATAAGCTGTGTTTACCTAGGAAACAAAATGGTGAAAGAAACGTTTAACTAAATTCGAAAATCTTAACAACTAGTAACAAATAAAGTGAACAGTAAGCATGTCGATCTGAAATCCACTATATCTAAGATAATGTATGCTGTATTAGAATAAATCATCTTTATTCAAGATGTGTGATTATTCGAATGAATTAAACGCATCTATACTTACTACAAAGTTAACTTAATAATCAAATAACATTATGATGCACTCGTTTCAAGTCGTAATAAAATCGCCCTTGTAGAGGACAAATCGACGTGCCGAGTTGCCAAGTAAATAGTTTGGAACTGAGGTTTTGAAGTTTCTACTGTCGAGTTTCAAAATGAGAAGACTCCAAGGAGAAGACGTTACTCAGAGACGTTTACTAAGGCTGAGATCTATAGACCGTACTTTGATTTTGCTCAGACTTTGCTTTCGGGCTAAGACAATGTCGGTATTTATAGAGCTAACTTCCGAAGTCGTGCTGAGTGCGCGGTTAGCAAAGCCTAAGTCAACGAAATCGACGACTTACGAAAACTCAGGATATTAACCAAAACCACCGTATTAGTTTTAAATTGTTGTTTTTAAGTTACTCTTATTTATAACAACAAATATCTAGTGTTAGGCCATCTTCTAGTTTTAAATAGCATTAATCAATTTTCTATTTACGTAATTTAAAACTAATTTCGTATTTCTTAAAATCGAAAAATCAGCAATTTCAGCCAAAAATTATGTTGTTATTAAATTTCTAAAGTAAATATAACTCTATATTCTCCATAATATCACAATGTCCTTAAACAAACCTTAAAAACCCAAAGAATGTCGGGTCCAAATTCCGGAAGCGTAGGTCAAATAGGTAGGTAGGTATATAGGTAAAATCGGGAGTCCAAGTTCCAAAACCAGTCGTAACAAAAAGATCAGATATTTAAAATATAAATAAAAACTTAAAATGCACACAATATCAAAACATCAAAAGCTTCACGTTTGAAGCAGTGATTTGACAGCGTTAGACCGGCTGACCAAACGATCGGTTTCTTTCTCATATTTTAAACTAAAATGAGTTAAATGTAATAATAACTTATTTATGAAATTACTTACGAAAAGCTAAGTTTTTCCTAAGTAAAGTCTGAGCAAAGTCAAAGTACGGTCTATAGATCTCAGCCTAGGTCTATGTTTAGTATATATAGATAGGGTTCAGAAATGAGAATTGCATTATTCGATTTTTTATGTTAATCAATTTCTTAATAAAATGTTCATTTCTATTTTTCCATATGCAAATGTATAATATTTTTATTCCAAATGTATTCATATAACATTCAAAGTAAAGAATATAATTAAAATTAAGCTTAGAAATTTATTCTTTTTTTTGATACGAATAGAAATAAAGTCTATGATATAATCGATTTTGTAAATAATTTCTTATCTTAATGATTTTTCGTAATCTATCTTGTAAAATGAGCTAGATTTTTGTATTTTACGTTATTAAAATATAGCCAATTATTTAAAGGTTCTTTCTACCTGTAAACTTCAGGCTCAAAAACCCCATTCTCCTTTTACTGCAATCTGATGAACGGTATTGCAGCGCATAAAATACGAACCAATAAATTTTTATTCTTAAGACGTTATATTTTATAAACGGATTCATAATTTAATTAAAAAACCATCTTCAGTGCGTCCTTACGATAAAATATCTATTATTAGTTCTATAAGCTATGAAAGACTTAATTTTTGAAACGATTTTTAACAAACGATTTACAGTCCACAGAGGGAGACGAATGAGCCACAATTTTGATTTTATATAGAACATTTTGAATAACTTTTCCCTTTTTCTACAATGATAAATAGATTCGTATCCATTGATCAGTGAACATCTCTTCGACTGAGAAAGCAATTATATTATGTAAAATATAATTATACCGAAAATAACAGGCAACTGTAAATTAATCAATTTTAATTAATAATTAATTAATCAACAAAAGTATGCATAACTTCATCGTCGCGGAATAGTGGTTTAATAAGAATTCTATAGAAACATACTTGTTATGTTTATTTTTGTCACTCCATGACTAAATTATTTCTCCATATAAATAAATTCCTCAAAGACTTCACAACTCCAGTGCCAATTGGCAATGCAAAGTATGTTAGGTAAATTCGAAAGCGTGGATGGACAGCGTTACTGTTCGAGCGATTTTCAATGCAAATTGCGCGAGTTGAACCTGTACGGTACATTCTCGGCAAATACAGAGCCCCACTCTCGCAGTCTCACAGCGGCCTTGCATTCCACATACCTAACAAAGAGCTAAGTGTCAGAGCCAAGTTTCCCCGTCCGTCTGTGTATGGACGTCCTTAATATTTAATTACAAACTTCTCAGCTCTCGCTCCGGCGGACGCCGCCGCCACGCCTCGATGAAGTTATACGAAGAATTATAAATTTCATGAGCTTTCGTTTATATTAGAAGTTTGATGGGATGAAATATATTGGCTGGAGTGGGAGTGACACTTGCGTTTATGTTCAAAGTAATATAAGACGCGGTAGGTATCTGTACGTACCTAACGTTGATCATAAAATCGTCGACGGTTGATTTACAGCGATGTTTCGGATGTTTACGTTCATTAAATAGACGAAATACTCTAACTAAAAAAGATGTGCCTTGCGAAAGTTGTGTCGAAGAACCTCGACTCCAAAATTATGCAGCATTAGCAGGGGTACGTGTGTGGGGATAGTAAAAGAAATTTTTAAATGGAGTAAATTTTAATATTATAAGGAAGGATGTTTATTTTTCCTCCTATATAAATATAAAAAAAAAAAATATATATATATATATATATATATATATATATATATATATATATATATATATATATATATATAATAGCTTGCCAGGCAGACGTTGTTCTGCCCTTTTCGACGGCCCTTTGTCATGGCTTAATAAAAATCCTTACACTCGAAAAAAAAAAATGTGGGTCATTCATGGGCATAAAAACTATACTCGTTGGACCAAACTGCACATGGTGTGCAAATTTGATTAAAATCGGTTAAGTAGTTTAGGAGTCCATCGCGAACAAACAACGTGACACATAATTTATATATATTAAGATTATCTTTAATTTTATTTTATTTTTAATTAATTTAAACAGAGTGTTAAATTTTTTTAACGGATAATTTTAAGATAAATTGTATCTAAATTTATCTTAAAATTGGGTTAGTGAAGTTGCTTACTTGTCTTGTTGTAGGCTTATGCTCTATAAATTAGTTTTTAAGCTATTCACGTAGGTGTACTGACGACATTGACTAAACGCGTCATGGCCGGTGATTTAAAAGAATGAAAACGGAAACCAGGGCCACATCTTAAGACTTGTTCCGACTGTACTTAGTATGCCCGTTTCATACAAAATAAGTTTCACAGCAGGAAGACTGAACTGCTAAATTAATATTTATAGCACACCTTGCGAGGTTTATCGCAAATACTCTTAACTAAACGTCCATTCGAAACGTACGCCGAACCCGTTATATCTCGCGTTTTGTTGCTCGCGCGGTTATTGATTTCGAGAAACAGAAAAAAATAACTCTGCTTCAGCCATTAAAACCGTGTGCCTGATCGAAGTAGCCTAAAGCATATTTTACAACCGTCTTTCATTATGTTACTAGTGGCCCACTTTTATCGATATTCCACTGTGAGCATGTAATTATGACCTCTATATTTATAGATACATCTGTGTATTGAATAGTTTGGAAAGTCATTACTGAGGTACCGGACACAAACCGTTATCGTCAGAAATGCGGTCGATATTCGGCGGCGCATTTGTCGTGAAAACTTCTGAATCTGTAAAACGAAATACTTAATGTTAATGTCCCTCGAATGTACGTACAATAAAAGTCATTAAAGTAATAGTTTTAACGACATCACGCAAACTGTTTTTTGCCATAGGAGAAATAACGGCGACATTGTTACTTGGCGTGTATAACGTACGTCGTATGCCCGGCTTACTTGTACCTAGGTAACCAAACGCTCTGCGGAGCTGCCGAGCGCTTCTGGAAATTTATCCAATATCGTGGGCGATTTAACCTTACATTCAATCGTTTTATGCTAAAAAATATTGCCTTTTGAGGATGGATTTGAATGAGCAACGAGTCGCCACCGCGCTGTTTATTATTCATTAGACGACTACATGTCACGCAAGAGCATAAGCACGCACAAGCTCAGCGCTTCTTAAACTTTCGGCATCCCGTAAATTTGTTATAAGCGCTCTCTCAATTAATTGAAGCATAATATATTGCTAAGGTATTCAGAGTTATGAAAATCGCTGTTTTTAACAGCTTTTCTATAGACTAATATTGGTAGTGTTTTATTTATTAACTTACTTCATGCCGTGCAGTTTAAAAACCTCTGACCCTTTCCGCAAGCCGGGATCATTTATTTGTGTTTATTAATATTGAAAACTGGCTTTATGACGTTCGCGATTTGTTGTCGAGCGCTCTGCAATAAGAGGTCATTAGTAAAATAACGAGGGAGACAAAATCAAGCAGGCTTATTTGCATTTGACCCATAAGCGCTCCCTCTTTAACTCACAACGGTGAGACGCTACTGATAATAAACGTTTGATAAAGTTAACTGCATTAATATTTTTAACAAATATTTCAACAATCATAATGTACAAGGTCCACGACCGCAGAAGATAAATACGAGTATTTGTTTCACATATTTGAGTGCATTCAGGTCGAGTAAGCAAAGCCGAGGTTTACATAATATTCATCGTCTGTATGACTTCTGATTATTATCAATCTTCGGTCCCATATATTACGCTGTGGATTGTGACTCATTGAATATAAATTAACAAAGTTATTGAATTGCCCGCTGTTAGTTACGGCGAATGATGCCTTATGCGAATCGAATAATAAGCTCACTTTTCTGACGTTTAAAAATCATAAATGACCTCAGCCAAGTATTTAAAATATTATGGTATCTTTCTTACTAATTTCAAAATGTATTGCCATTATTTGGTTACCGTCTAAAGTCGTAGTGTGTGAGAAAAGAAATTATCTGCTGTCGTGCTCGGAAATATATCATGGCAGCATCACAGAAGGCTCTCTTCATTTCAAAATACCTTGTGTGTGAATCTTATCTAATAATAATTTGTTTGCATTAGTTAGTACCTAGGCGACCGAGCTTTGCTCGGCGTTATAAAAAAATGTAATCTTATCAGGGATGAAACCTAAGTAGATAGTACTTATGCAAAATTTCATCCCAATCGTTGGAGCCGTTACTGAGAAACTAATTACAATCATATTAATTTGCATAAGATTACACATAGTTGATCAGTTTAATTGCGTATTTTTAGGCGGCTAAAAGGGAAGGAGGCTGGGCATGCCTTCGTTAGGTATATTTTTATCTTCGTGAAATGATAAAAGATTTACAAAGTGAATATGTAGAAGAAAACTTTTGTAATGACTCATTATAATAACTTTCTCTTATTTTTAATATAAAATAAAGATTTTTAAAATAGTAGTAGTAGTGTTTTAGAGACAGAAGTAGTTTCATATATTTGTATTGTTTAACTAGAATTTAAATGTTCATCAATTTTATATTCATTCAATTTTAGTTATGGCACGGGACCAGGCGTTAATTGCAAGATGTTCGATAACGAACGCTCTCATGTTTGATTTTATTACTAGTTTGCGGTTGAGAAACATTTTAAATTAGATTTTCGCCTAGGATGCATGCGCATCATCGCACTTGTTTTGAATGATTGATAGACAATAAGCGTTTTAAACACAAGCGGAGAGCAATTTCAAAAGTAAATATAATTTTACATTCAGTTTTATCTTTCCTTTTACTTTTCCTTAATTTAGCTAACTAATGTCTACCAATGTTCTTGAATTAGTTATTACGGCTAAAATTAGGGTTTTAAGAATGCATAACTTTCGTGCGAATCAATATTATGACCTTTCTAACTGCTTGTTGCTTACTTCCTGCGTTTGTAATTTTACTTTGACTATATTAATTGTCATGATGTTTTTTTATACATATAAGAAGAGGCAAACGACCTTGTAGCTCACCTGAACTCAACAATCTCATGAACAACTGCAACGCCAGGGGAATTGCAGATGCGTTGCCGGCCTACTAAATTAGGATATTTAAGTCCATTTTTTTCAATTTATCATGAATTTACTAAGTCTGTTTCAATAAAGAAATATAAAGTACTAGCTTGCCAGGTAGACGTTGTTCTACCCTTTTCGACGATCCTTAGTTATGTCCTATTTAAAATCCTTAATTTCGCAAAAAAATTGTGGGTCACTCATGTGCAAAAAAACTATCCTGTCTTTCAAGTTGACCTAAACTGCACACGGTGTGCAAATTTGATTAAAATCGGTAAAGTAGTTTAGGAGTCCATCGCGGACAAACAACGTGACACGTAATTTATATATATTAAAATTAAATATGATAGCTAATGTCAAATATTGCGAATACTCTGGCGCCGTGATTAAGTAGTACAGTAAAAATAGAATTTAACTTTGCACTAAATTTCCGATACAATTTTTTGTTTTTATAAGGTTTAGGATCACTTACTGAGCATAAAATCACAAAATGCTGACAGATCCAGGTGACGCTTCAAGCGCCATCTTGAAAAAACATTTTCAGCCGATATCTCGGAAACTATGTACTTTAAGGCAAAAGCATTTCGCATCTTTTGTTTCCAGTAAACTTTTTTGTAAAACTTACCGTTTCCGATTAATGATCTATTTAATGAACCCGTTTTTCTATCGCGGCCAATAGCTCTTGATATTAGATTAATCAATAAAATGCATTAACCCAGTTTTGAAGATCAGTTTATTATCTACAACTTTTGTTTCAACATTAGTAAAAAAAAGTTTGAACCTTTATAGGTTTATAGTTTGACCTTATAAAAACAAAAAAATTGGATCGGAAGTTTAGTGCAAAGTTGACCAAAAAAACGTCTCTTTTTACAGGTCTATAAGGAACTTCTTTCGGTTATAATGACTATTCTTAAACCAAAGTTTAAACCCAAGACTACAATAAACCACATTTTGTAATAAGACCGACAGTACTTTTCTTTTGCTTTGACGAACATAAAATTATGGATAATGTTTCCAGACTTAAGTGATAAAACAAAATTGTGAACTACGAACAAGGAAAATAGAATCATTAATTTTTTCAAATAATTTAGGTAATAATTTAAATTAATACATACTACTTTTCTGTTTGAACAGAACGTCTGTTACAACTTCTATAAACAATGATTTATTTATTTAAACCACATGTGAGAAGCCTTGGGGCATGTAGCATGTAGTGGAAATTTAATCGTGGATAAAGTTCAATGAGTTTAATTAAACTTTCTAATTTACAGCTTTTTCGATAGCGGTTTACCTGCTTCAAACCATTCGATCTAGTTTATAACGAAGGTAAATCGAGATAGGTTTGTTTGCACCTGTTTAGGCTTCAAAAGATTGCTTTTTCGAACTTGGATATTCTGTTCCTCGTGTTAAATACAGTTTATATTTTTGTTATATAATATTGTATGAGTTATGGATACGTATTATAATATGATAACAATAACGCGTTTTTAAGTCTAACGCATTAAGAAACTCGGAAAACTTATCCATTATCATAAAATGAGAAAAGAAAAGGAACATTGTAATATACATATTAATAACTGGGAGCGTTGTTTAAATTGGAGTTCTACTTCGGGTTATAATTGACTACATCTTGCCGAATTTCATTATAATTTGCCCAGCTGTTCAAGAGTAAAGGACAAATATTATATTAAACAAAAAGCGACCCTTCACTCATAATCCCTAAATTTTCCACTAAATAAATTTTTGTTTTAAGTGAAAGAAAAATAGGTATACATATTAGTATTTTTTTACCTTAATTATTACATACTGTAACGAAACATTAGCCGTGGTGGGTTACCCGGGCTCGATCGTCGCCGGCACCAATGATATTGTTAATTGCAATTTTAAGTGCTGACTTACGACGTGCTCGGCGGTGAAGGAAAACATCGTGAGGAAACCTGCATGTCTGAGGAATAGGAAAAACTGAATTCAACTGAACCACTAGAAAAAAAACACCCGCCACTAAAAGCAATATTCGTCCACTAAAAGGGGGAGGGGTGTCGAAGTATTAGTGGAAAATCCACTAAGTTGGCAACACTGGTTGCGGGGCTCAGACGCGTGATATACGCGGGTAAACCGCGGGGCGCAACTAGTACTTAATATAATATAACTAATTTAATGAAGTACACTAAAATAATTTCTCTTTTTAAATCTGACAGTATAAGTAATCTCAAAAATTTTCGACCTTATACTATTATTTATACTATTAGTATAAATTGGCAAAGTAATTTTCTTCCTCAACAAAACAAATTATTTCATAACAGTTAGTACGGTTTCTCTAAACGTAAAAGTACTAATAACGCTGGTATTGGACTTCTTAAATGCGTATTTGAAGCTTGAAAGTGTAACTAGGATGACATATGGAGTTTTTTTGGAATCTGTTCAAAGCGCTAGATATATACTATATCAGGGATGGCAAACCAAATGGCACGAAAAACAATATTTTGGTCACACCACCACAAAGTTCAGTATGAAGTATTATATTAATAAAACCGGCCAAGAGCGTGTCGGGCCACGCTCAGTGTAGGGTTCCGTAGTTTCCCGTCCGTCACAATAAGTGTTCCCACTTATGAGTTTAAAGGTGGGTATCCATTATGTTCGCGCTTCAGCAGCGCTCCGCGCTCCTGCAACTGCTCCCGGTAGTGGGTACGTGCGCGAACATGGAGCGTGCAACATTGCACGCTCCGCGACAGGCGATGCCAAGGAGAGAGATGCCAAGGACCAACCGAACAATTCGATAATACCCGACCCAATGTAATAAGTACCTACAGCGTCATCTCTCGGGGAATTGGGTTACTAATTAATACATAGACGTGCCAGAAGTTTTCGGTGGTAATTTTGGATAATTTTTTAATAATTCTTTTTTTGTTTGAAAAAAGATACGTTCAGGATAATAAAATATGTAAACGAAGTTAAAAAAATGCCTGCTTAAACGATTATACTACAAACTTAGTCCAGAAATTATTTTGTACAACTTTTTGTCTTTTTTGTACAAAAACTGTTTCCATCCAGGTTCAAAATAATTTTCCTAGAAAGTACTTATAAAGTTCTACCTTTCAGATTTTTTTCATATTTTCTAAACCTATGGTTCAAAAGTTAGAGGGGGGGGGGACACATTGTTTTTTACCTTTGGAGCGATTATTTCTGAAATTATTGACATTATCAAAAAATGATTTTAGTAAACCCCTATTCATTTTTAAATACCTTTCCAACAATATATCACACGTAAGGGTTGAAATTAAAAAAAAATCACTTCCCACTTTACATATAGGGGGGCTACCCTAATAAAACATTTTTTCCAATTTTTATTTTACCACTTTGTCGGCGTGATTGATACACATATTGGTACCAAATTTCAGCTTTCTAGTGCTAACGGTCACAGAGATTAAGCGAGGACGGACAGACGGACAGACAGACATGGCGAAACTATAAGGGTTCCTAGTTGACTACGGAACCCTAAAAACGAACGCGAGTGATCCTACGGTATGGTGGGTTAGGTTCGGCGGCGGCGGGCGTGAAGCGCAAGCGCGCTCGTTTGTTATTGTAGTTACATCACTTATACTCGTAGTATTGCTAGTGACGCATAGTTAACCCTAATATAAGTTATTTGTCATCTAATCTGCAACAACAAACGTGATAATATTGTTACTTTAATTTGAATGACGCGTATAACCTAAACATTATTTATTATACCTTGCAAAATGTTTTGTGTAAATACAGTTATGAGTTACTAGTACATATTTAGTATTGTTATTTTCCCAATAATCACGAAGTCAACATTATTTTACGGCACGTCATGGCCTCATTAAACATTTCTTTAGAAAAATGGCACGTATATACGATACATAAAGGTTCGCCATTCCTTTACTATACTATACTATAGAGATATACTGGGCTTTATTGGGTCTCAAAAAAACTTATTAAAATCATACTTGTCTGACCCGTTGCAAAAAGTAGTTATCAATGAAACTGAGTTTTGTGTAGCACCCCTAATTATAACCGTACCCCAAGAATCAATATTGGAACCACTGATATTTTAATTATGGTGTATAAATAATCCTCCTTTCTGCACAAAAACACTTATGTGAAACATTATTGTTTGCTGATGACAACTTTTCAGAGTTAAAACTAAGTACCGGTAAGAGCCGTGGTAGCTCAGATTGTTAACGCTCGCTGTAAATATAACAGAACGCGAGCAACCCGGGTTCGATACCCGCCGGCACCAGTGAAATTGTTAAATGCAATTTTTAAGTGCTGATTTATACCACGTGCTCGGCGGTGAAGGAAAACATCGTGAGGAAACCTGCATGTCTGAGGAATAAGAAAAAAAAATATTTAGAAGACATGTGAAGTTCGCCAACACGCATTGTGGCAGCGCGGCGAACACTTCCTTGCCCTAAAACCCTCTCAGAAATGAGGGGGAGGCCTGTGCCCAGCAGTGGGGCGTATATAGGCTGTAACTTTAACTTTTAACTCTTGTTTGCTTAGCGCATATTAACGCGCATAAATCGCTCCCGCTGAAGCTTACGTCCATATCCATACAACATTCCTACTGGCGAGTGGCGACACAGAAGTTATCAAACTACAGTGTAGCGCCGGCGCGCCAATTAAGTGTCGCGATGTATTATAAGTATAAACGGTGCCTGTTTGTTCTCTCGCATACCTACCGCACGCGATATCATTTGATAGATTGACTAATGAGGGCGACCCTTACGAAATTAATAATATTACACGCCCAATGAGAAGTTTGCCTGTCGACTTTGTACCTCGAGCGTATTATGTTTTAATTTATTTATTATTCTACGTTCCCCTTTACATGTTCATATTTTGTCCAGCTTGTATTGCGACAAGATATTAAGGGGATACAGTAAGTCAGCTCAAATTCTAATTTCGCCCCCACTTCCCCGCGCGTCGTATGCTATGTACTGACATGTTCGTAATCACTAATACTGTAAGTAGATAGGTCGTTAGATACTTATTTCATTAGGTTTATCATATTTATGCCAGTTTCTTAACGCCCACCGAGTCGCTTCTTATTTTTATTACGGTTATTTCCCATTTTAATTTTACGTCGTCCAGTTGCGTAATGTTTCTGATCGTAAGCGACACAACCTCCCCCTTCAAAAGCCTAAGCGATACTAACGGGGCGACAGTTTAGGTAATTTCTTTTTTACAGTGAAAATAATGGTATTTTAAAAAAAGTAAATAACATAAGCACTGCTTTATAGTTAGTTCGGTTAGTATGCAAAGTTTCATGATCTTATTTAAAGTATTTTATGAATAAAAGCGGTTTATTGTTCAATTTGGAGGTAACTTTGGATTTTTTTTTCTATCGAGAAAATTTTACGGAATCGTGTTTTCGTCTAACATAGTCCTTAACATTAATCCTCAACTTTACCATATATTTATTTCAAAATGAATGCTGCAATGCTTTCGGCATAACGGAGGATCTTGCTAAGCCATTTGAGGTTATATTTCTCCTTAACATTTTGCCTTGAAATATCCGCTTGATAGTATAATGGTGGTAGATTATATTTGTTAATATTCTAATTTAAAATTTATATGCTATTGATTTTTTTATTACATGCTGTGCTTAATTAATTATTACATTTGATCACCAAACAGCAAAAGAATTATTTACCACGTAGGCGGCGTGAGAATATCTATTACCCCATATCGTCCCGTGGGTGTCGTAAGAGGTGACAGCGGACGATTGTAATGGGAAGCAGTATCTTCCGGATAACTACCAAGCGTGGCAATTATGGCGAAATACCCCCTATGAGGCAGTTTATAGGGAAGGTCTATTTTTTATAACGTAAAGTGACAAACGAGCACACAGTCCACAAGTTACCACTGATGGTAAGTGGATGCTGTGGCCCATAGACATCCACATTTATACTCAATTAAGAATCAAAATGCAAATGCGTTGTCACCCTTGACAGCTTGAAGTTTGGGGGCTAAGATGGAATGCGTCAATTCCAGTACAAGGGTTTCCGGTTCTCTACACTCACCATACGAAACACAGCAGCGATTGTGAGAGCGTGGTCCTTCCCCGGTGCCGGTTCCATGGCTGCAGCGTGGCTCTACCACATAAAGAATTTCCATGTTCAGCAGTGGACTTTTTTATAGGCTGTAATCGATGGATGGGTCGTAATTTAATATATTTAGTGTATATTGATGCAAACAAAGCGAAATGTTTTGTATCCGCGAGAGCGTTGCGAAATTTTAATAGCATGTGTTATGTTTTGCGAATTTATTACAATAATACTCATAGCCTTTAATTTATAACGTTTTATTTATTGCCACCCGTATAGCTTTATGTTCCTAAGTGTTATAACATATTCAACAGGGTCACGGAACTTGTCAGAAACTTCATAATTATTTTATAGGCCAGTTTAATTAACTTCACAATTATAGTGCGAGTCTGCCTTTAGCAGTTTTTTTCGTGTGTTGATTGCATTGACACTAAATTAAATTCGTTTTAATAAATTTTAAGAAACAAACATTGAGCTATTATGTACTACGTACTAGAGGCAACACTGCATTCAGCTACTCTGTTCCACTCAACTGCGGTGCATACACCGCACTTTAATCAGTCACTCGCTAGGCGCTTATAGAGTTGTCACGTGTTGTGTTGATTTAAAAAAATAAATCTTGATAAAAATATGCCGTCGTGTGTACTTAGATATTGCACAAATAATTCAAGAAATGTCAGTAAAAACCAAGGAATTACTTTTCATCGGTTAATAAGATACTTAATCAATAAAAACGTATTATGTATTAACAATAAAACAAATTATTCCTAAGACGCCATCTTGTGTCACGGAATATAGATTATGAAATGAATAATATGTATGTTGAGATGCGACTAATACATATGTAGAAACATATGTAAGTTATTAATTTGGCACAATTTTTTATGTTTTAATCTGCATTATTCTTTTATTTTAAGACATCAAAAATCCCTTACAAAAGATTTATTCTATAAAAAAAAGAACAAAAAGTTTATAATTTTAAACAAAATGTTTTTTTATATTTGACTTAAATACCTTTTAAAATATTCAGATAAATAAAAAATGTAATGTGATATAATATTATGTAATCTTATATTAAATAAGCAAATATAATATACAAAATAAATAATATTGTTCTCGATATAATTTACCTATTTAACAATACAATTTACCTACGGGTCATTCTACCTATGTTTATACTATGATAAAAAAACAACCGCGCGAACACAGAGTAGCGCACATTTTTTGTTTGAGATAACTATTTTAGTACGTAAGTACATATTACTTCAATGGAAACAAATGATGATTGTAATTACGTGTACTCTTTTCAAAAATAATATTTCATGCTGAAAGCGGGTGGTGACCGTCTAGACAGCCTTGCATTGCATGTTCATTTATTCTCAAACATTAGTTTTTATCAAAACTATATTTTTGGTATAATAATTAGCATTTTTTGTTGTCGAGGCCTATTATTGTGTTGCTTATGTTCTCACAAATGTAGTTAGACCTCTCTGACGCATTATACTATTTCTGAAGCTTGTGCTTTAATAAATTACGGCCTTTCGTGTTTGATTTACCATAAAGTTACAGCTTATATGTCCCGCTGCTGGGAATATCCCTCATTTCTGAGAGAGTTTTAGGGCAAGGAAAAATCCGCCGCGCTGCCTGATGTTGGCGAACTTCATATGCCTACAAAATATTTCTTTCTTATTTCTTACACATGCAGGTTTCATCACGATTTTTTCTTTTACCGCCGAGCACGTATTAAATTAGCTCCCAAAATTGCAGTTAACAATTTCATTTGTACCGGCGGGGATTGAACCCGGGTTTTACCACCTTGTGAAATTTACATCGAGGCTCTTGATTTACCATAATATCATAGAATAGCCATTTGGACATTTATAAACGTGACCTGAATGTATTTATATTGTAATACAGGTGTTCCAATTAGTTATAATTATAATAGAGCTACGGCATTAGATGCTTGGCGGAAATGGAGGCGGCTTCGTGATTGTCGGTAGGTGGACTTTGTGTTCTGTTTTATTGTACGAATAAGATTACTTCGAAAAATTTACCGCCTGGTAATGGCTATCAATATTAACATTTTAAACGGTCTGCGGAAAGTGGCAAACAATCCTTATGGCCGTTTAAAGTTTTAGGAAAGCGATATAAATAATAAATAAGTAACTAAAACACTGAGAGGGCGGTGAGAAATATTTAATGTAATTGCCACTAAGCTTAAAGGCGGCCTGAAGCCGCGTGAACATTAATATTTTATGAAAAGAGATAACATTAGACTGATGTTATCTTTTGTCCGTAGTATTCTACTGTCATCGATTATCGTCGTGTAGTTGCGGCGTGAAATAATTAACATCCCTATAATAATATCATCTCTTGGGTGCCGTTATGCCGCATGACCGCGTGAGGTGACAGAGAGACGAAACAAGGAATGGGAAGCAGCAGCTTTCTGATAACATCTGAAAATAAAACAAAACCGCGCTTGCCAATCCACCCGCCAATCGTAGCAACCATGCACATATATCCCCATGCTATCCCTATGAGGCAATCGAAGGTGTAGACGGTTATGAATGAATGAACGATATCCACATATTATTGTGGTGCTCAGCAAGATATTACTTAGTGAGACAGTACAGTTTAAATAAATATATTGTCATCGATATATAGTTAAGAAGTTTTTAAACAGATTATTATAAATCTTAATAATTTCTTATTACTCAACACTGGCAAAAATCGTTTGAGCCTCTAAACAAAGAAAATAATACTTAGATCCACTTGCCGCCATTTCACATTTTATTTTACACCGTGATTGGTAAAATTATATTGTGGAGTAGGGTATAAAAGAAAACATAATCCAGTGATGTGAATGTTATTTCAAATGTATAGTGTCTAAATGCATCGCAATCCTGTTTTAATTGTAAAATGTGTGTATGTTGTCTGTCTGGCCGTAGTTTAGGATTGTGACGATATATCCTTTAACGTGCCCCTATGTAAATGCTATCATAATACTAACCCTCCACTATAGGTTCTTGTCTATCAATGTTACGCTGGACGTCCACGTCATTTTATTTTTCCAATATTAGTATTTTTCTCCAAGGATCAAGATCCCCGTATTGACATGTAATTTTTTTAAATTTTTTTTAAAGAATATTACCAATGCTATAAACATTACTAATATTCCCCTTACCCACTTGTGGTAAGCTTAAACTGCTTGTGTTACGAGTGGTTCACACCAGTAGTCGAATGGCGGATTCGAACCCACGACCTTTTTGAGTTCGCGATCCGCGCCCTGCCATTAGGCTACTGTCGCTTCAACACGCTTTAGCTAGCACAACTTTGGATCGCGACCGATAGCCTGAGGTATAGAGCTACATGCCTTTTAAGCCAGTCTTTTTTTATTGTATTCGTTCAACGACTACGCAGCCCGAATAGACGCCTAATGTAATGTTCAGGCTGTGTAGTCGTTGTATTCGTTCTTGCTGCCACTTGTCAAATTTGAAGCTTAGTTATGACCTCTGTAGAATAATATGTCAAAGAGCGTTTTGTTAGCACAATAAATCCTGTCTCTCTTGAATATTCTTCCCTCCGGTTTTGTTTAATATAACATTGACAGACTTGTGACCTTTCCTTCAGTTTTCTTTTTTTTTATTCCTTCAATAGATGTATATAAATGAATAAACAAACAGTTTTGTAAATAACTGATGAACTGCTATTTAAAAAGAGTGACCTCCTTCATTTCTTTTTTTATTCCTTCAATAGATGTATATAAATGAATAGAACGAGAATCAGTTTTTGGTAAATATCTGAATGAACTGCTATTTTTAAAAAGAGTAACAGACTTAAGCAATGTTTTTATTGAATATGCAATAGCACAAATTAAAAACGTATATGTAAATTACATGTAATGTAACCTAATAATCTATGATCCTTATGTTCGTTCACTCATTACATAAACTGATATTGATGGCCAATGCTATAATGACATAAGAAATTTAATTCACACTCATTAGTGTTCCAACAAAAGTGATCTTTAGTAAATAAAAAGTTACTAAAGTTCACTTTTATTCAGTTGCACTTTAGAAACATATTCTTTCATTCATTTATTCAGTTTTAGGAATGTTTCCTAAGTTTGGCATACGTTTATTTACACCCCCCCCCCCCCCCCAAAACTGCCACAAGAAGGATATCGCGAATCAGAATCTCCGCTTCCTGTGATCTAGATATATTACTCTTATTTCAACCACCCTCAGCACTTCTGTCACATTCTGCCTGGGTATTCCGCCATTGTGTGTAAAATTACTTTCTCTCCACAATTTTGTACACATTTTCTTTGTATAAAATTTATCCAAATCCGCCGTCAATGATTTCTCAGAATGATAAATATGCTGGTAATGATTTACCGCACATGTCCAAAATAAACGATACATAAAATTTCAGCGTTCTCAGATTAGATTTACGCCTTAATAGATTTTTTGTCACTTTAGATCGCTTAAAAATTATTCACCATAAACACGAGTAGATAAAGTTCTATTTATTAATCCATTAGTTTTTGTACGTATCATTGACAAAACAGTTAGTTAACTAAAGCGCTGTTCGTTGGCCTAAGTAAAGAAATTGAAAATATTATACTGGATTTCTATTTGTGCCGCATAACAGCTTCGGGCGCCTGACACTGAACTTTATTATTAACTTGTCGCAGCGTTGAAATATAAACCTTAGAGCTATCACTGCTATAGTAAGGTTAGTTTATTCATATTCTATCTGTTCATTGCTTTGTCAAAGCGTAACTTAGTCATCCAACGTTATTTAATATTTAGCAGCGAGATAGCCTCTGTACATAAAATATACGGACTGTTGGAGGTTGCGATTAGAAATGTTCTTTAAAGGTTATCTATAACTGTAATGTAATGTAAAGGATATTGCTTCGAAATAATTGAAATATATAATATAAGAGATGGGAAGCGAATTATATTTTATATTTAATTTAATATTTAAAATTATAAATTGAATATGGAAATAGCTTGAATTAATCGACATTAAAAATCTAAATTCATGTGTTATTTCTTATTGATTAAAATATGAAAACATTCCATCGCAGCCTATCAAAAGTCCACTGAGGAACACAGGTCTCTTTCATAGATAGCCTCATAGGGTGGACATTTGCCATTGTTGCCACGCTCATCTTGCGGATTGACAACCACATTTGTTATTATTTTAAGTTGGTATCACGAAGATACTACTCCTGTATTATTTCACGCTGATATAGGGTAGCGGAATTTCTTACGCCGCTATCACTCGCCAAAGAAAATACGAAAACCTTTTTCAGTCGCAAGTACAGAGAAAGAAAAAATTATGGCTTTCCTTACTTACCGAACAAAATGAATCACCAATGGATATTGTCAGTTATATAAACCTATATAGTGGTTTCGTGTCGATTGTAATTATTATCGGTATAATTATAATGTCCGACCGTTCGTAGTGTCGCTGTCGGTACTTCCTATCTACAAATATGGTGTATATATACCTACAAAAAATCAATTTTAAACAAAAATATTGTACGAATTCTCCAGGATAATTCTTTAATCTGATTCGTGATTAAAATGGACGTTGATACGTTGCTTTTGTTCGAAAATCGACGTCGGTAATTTCTCATGCAACTTATCAGCTTTATTTTAATAACGTGTTTTTTGTATTTTTTATTTTACAGCAGGGATGTGTTTCAGGTTCCCTGCATATAAATATTTATAGAATAAGAGTTAAGTGATAAGACGAGCAGATAACCAACTTGATGTTTGGCACAATACTTTGCGTATAATAACAGCGATATAGTTTAGATCTTCTTTTACTTGAATATAAGGACATTAGAACTTCTCATATGCCTATAAATTCACCGCCATCCACATATTTTCCAAACCAGAACAAAGCAAGTCCAGTGCATCACTATTTGGTAAACAAACTCGGCGTAAGGTGATCAACACTTAGAGTGAAAGAAAACACTATGTTGATCTGCGTTCGCCCCAGAAGAATTAAACCAATTTTAAGTCTTTATATTTTGTCCATGCACACAGGTGTCACGGTCCCCCTTTGCGGGTTTCTGCGAGTCCCCATCCCTCTCTCATGCAAGACACGCCCCCAACTTTGAAAACCACTGTTTGAGAGATAGTAAAAAGGGTAGCAATATTGAATCTATGATTTTATTTTTACTTGATTACGATTACTATATGGGTACTTAACGAGCTATCATATCAGTAAAGACATATGTAGTTTATTGAATAAGCCTTCGGTTACTTACATAAAATGGTAATGTCATGTTCAATGCATGTGTAATATTGTGAAATATATTTGTTAACCCCCTTTGGAACTCACTTATAAATCTAATCTAAAGTAATATACTTTGATTCAACCTAGTTTAAGTATCTACTCCATGTTAATATCAATCGCTCTTGCTTTCAGCTCAATGTATCGCTCCCCTCGGGATGGAAAATGGATTAATTCCCGACAAGGACCTCACCGCCAGTTCTTCATTCAACGACGGCAACGTGGGACCGCAGAATGGACGGTAAAGCTTTTGTATGAAACCACTATTCTAGATAACCAAGATCTAAGGATGAAGCTAGAATTTCCAATTATTTAAAGGTATTTGAATTTCTCAAAAGGAGAGGATTATAGTTTGAATAATAAATGTAATAACTTCGGTTAATCTGTTTTTTAAATGTTTCTAATATATTCTATATCGTTAAACATACATAAATTGCACAAAAACACACATCTAGATTTGGTGTAGGTATTATTTTGTAGGCCATACAAATAGTTATTACGTTTGGGTTAGAAACCGCGGACTACATGGTCGCATCCGAAAGCGCTACCGAGGCGACGGCCAATAAAAGCCGGCCTATGCTACAATTTAATGTTTAAAAGATTTTTAACGCTGTTATTAATGATTGCTCCGTAATTATCGATCTATGTTGCTTTATATGCTTATAGAATATATTCCCATATAATAGAGGATATGTTTACTAAAAAAAATTATACGTTATATTCTCATAAGTACTCGAGATAGGTTAAGTAAAAGAATTTTGAAACTTTAACAAGGGATTTATTTATATTCATATCTACCATTATTAGAAATAAAAATATATATATATATATATATATATATAGCTTAAACCTGGATTAATATACCAAATTATAAACCAAATTTTGTAGTAAAAAAGCGTAATGTTGTTCTAAAAGAGTTTAAAAATTGCTGTAGAGATTAATATGTCGCAGACTGCCAGATCAATTACAAATATAAAGTAACAACTCTACACATTTTTTGGTTAGAGTAGATATCGAGAATTTAATTTAAACCGTTATGCAAACGGATCGGCCGTATTGATGTAGACGCAGATGCAATCAGTATCAGGATTTTCACAAAAAAGCGATTTTTCCATCAGGAAATGTAAACGTTTTAAGATTAAATACGCTTCTCTAAAAAAGAAAATGAACCAATAGGTTTGTTGTATTTTACCTGATGTTAAAATATAATTGTTCTATGCACTATCCGCGAATTGTTTTGCGGGATTTAAAACCTTTTAATATGGATTTAGGAAAAGCTACTAACTAACTAAGGGTACTAGTGCGCTACACGTAACTTTACTGTCTGCAATGTCATGTCAGAAGCCCATTGTGGCCAACTTAAATACATATCAGATTTTTAGCCTAAAATCGCAAGGTCAAGGTCAAACAGAAAACTGTCTAAAAGTTACATTAAAACTTTCATATATTATTATATAAATTATCATATTATATTATTGAAACTACTTTTACGGATTTTATCGCGTATAATTTTAATTATTTTAAATTCCCGACGTTTCTTGTGCTTTTCAGCACCCATGGTCACGGGGGACTGAGATGACTGACGTTCCGGTGGCATTAAACTCGGAGTACCTTCAGCTTTTTTAATTATTGTTTATGGTCTGATCTATGCATAGATGTCATCTCAGTCCCCCGTGACAATGGGTGCTTAAAAGCACTCGAAACCTCGGGAATTGAAAATAATTAAAATTAAACGCGATAAAATTCGTAAAAGTAGTTTTAATCAATGTGTAGTGTTCGCGTAAATGTAAGAAATCAATGAATCAAAAAACATATGAAAATTGTAGAATTTATAGCGGCGCTCTCGTCGGTTGGTAGTGACTGCGAAGTTAGCTGTTTATGAGTACAAGTAGATGAAGTTAGTTAAATAATGTACAAATTTTCTCCACGGCATTGGTGAGAAAATTTTCATGCTCTGTAATTTTGTAATTTTTTGACAAAAAGAAACATTAAAAACTGGAGAAATATTTTATTGTGCGTGGATGTGCAAGTGGTTTAGCATCTGAACGGATAAATAGACTGAAAATTACTTTTATTGACCGAACTTATGGTGTCCATATTTCTGGGACACTATTTTCTACGGCGATCGTTCTCCTGTGCTCTAACCTTCATGAGATAAGTCGAACTTCGACCAAGAGATTAACCATCGAATCTAACTCGACTGGGAGTATTCGCGAAAAGAAACTGTGTATTATTATAATTTACCAAAGGCTACTCAACATAGCATAGGCCATGCTCTCTATCTTTATAGAATATTAAATTTTATCATAAATAAGGAAATTTAAAATAAAAATAAGGATATGAAAACAAAAAGACGAGTATACTTGTATTAAAAAATAATACTAGCAGTACTCTAACGCAGAAATTTATAGTCAAAGGGTGAACGCTCCCCCCGAAATCCATTATTCAGCATTTACCTAGCGGTTGAATGTTTAATCAATCTTTTTTGGCATTCATAAACAATCACTGAAGAATCTTCTACCCTTCCTACCTGAATAGAGTTTTATACAATAATGTCCATTATTTAGTATATTACGTTGCCCATGAAAATTATTTGTTCAGTGTCACTTTGACAGGCGAAAACAATTAAATGAATTAAGGTATACTCTTCTGATGATTTCATTCGCGAACTCGACTCTCTCCTGCGGTTTCTTTAAGTTAAATTCAGTAATTTATAAAGTTAATATCATACAGCTTTGTAATAATGACGAATTATATTTATACTAATGATTTAGCTCTCCTTTTTACTAAAATCCAATATGAATGAATCATCGGCTTTAGTAAAAATAACATTTGTTGCAGAAGAAAAGCAGTAATAGCTGTTATGAATGCTCCTACTAAAATAGCAGCTCATATTTTACCACAATTCTACCGATGTAACGTCTTGATAATTAGGGGCTACACTTAAATGGGGTTGCAACAAGGGGATTCTTAGGCTGACGAAATACGGGCAGTCAGATCAGAACCACTGACATCTGTCAAATTGCGGGTTTCTTTAGTCTATGAAATGCTTTAACTTTCTTGTATAATAAGGTGTGTAGGTATGAAAAAAAACGTAGGTCCAATCTCGTAGATGTCTCGGCGGGAAATAGCCGGGGCCCGGGGCGAGCGCAAGCGCCTGGGACTTGCTCTATTAGATTTTTTATAAAATAAAATAAAAACGATTTTATTAAATGTAGTATGAAAAACCTTTTTCTTTGATATAACTGTGACACGGTTTTATTATGGAATCTCTGCAATTAACACAAAAGTCAATCGCCGGGTGAATTAGTACTAAAGCGGAAAAATTTCAGAAAAACAACGTACGTCCCATCTCATTTTTGATATGTTATATTATATGGTTTCATTATGGAGTCTTTTCAAGATACACATTTAAATAGTGACATCTTTATGATTTATTTTTAGCAAGTAATTATGAATAGCGTTTTGTCTTCACATGTTTGATGTAAAAAAAATGATGCTTAATGTAAAAAAAAACTTGGTTTTGAGAAATAATTTAATTTCATTTTTCATTAAAAAGTAATGCAAAATAATCTTAAAATTGAATTCATTACGTAGAGCCTGGACGATACAGGCAGACCTAATCTAGTTAGTAGGACGTTTTTAAGAAAGAAAAAAAAGGAGTACAAACTCCAGTATTAGTTACTAATGTATAACTAGAAGTGTCTCACGTCAGTAGTCGAATGGCGGTTTCGTACCCAAGACTTTAGCTTCGCAGTCCGTACCCTTGACTATTAGGCCAGTACAAAAATAAAACTTAGTACAAAAAGACCGTTGTCGCTGTGGCCTTAAAAAATAAATATCGTTTCCACACTTACCGAACTACAGTTCCCTCACCTGTGAGTAGTGTCGGTTTACACTTATATTCGTGTCGATGGTAGTTATTATTATCGGTATAATTGTAATGTCGAACCATCCACAGCGACGCTGTTGGTACCCAACCTACAAACAGACGTTAAAACGTGGTAGAGCCACGCTGCAGCTGTATTATGGTTGTAGCACGAAATGGTCGTCTCGACCGCGGAAGGACCGCGCTCTCACAGAATACCAGCCTAAAATAGCACTTTGATGCTGCTGTGTTTCGTATGGCGAGTCTCGAGGAACCTGAGACCCTTTTTTACTAGAATCGAGGCATTTGATTCTTAATCGAGATTAAATGTAGATGTCTATGGGCCACAGCATCCACTTACCATCAGTTGGACTGTGTGCTCCTTTGTCACCTTAATTCTATAAAAAAATAAAAACAAATCTGTTTTATGTCCCTACTCAGAAATCTAAACAGAAGTATTGTACCAATCATTATCATTATCACCCGATCAACAACCCGACACAAGTCTGCTGATGTACAAAGCACAAAGCACTATCCGGCATCCATCAACACTCGACATCCTAAAATCTCTTACTGTCACTCGATCTAGTATACACACTTCACTTTTACGAATGTTCCAAGTATAACTCTTTAATCTTATTCGTGATCAAATTGGACGTGGATGGACGCCTTGCAATTGCTGAAACAGACATCAACGTCGGTAATTTGATTTTTAACTCTCATTCAATTTTTCTGTTTTATTTTTATAACGTTGCTTTTATATTTTATTTTTTAAGGGAGTGCAACATTATACAAAGGGATCAAAATTTTGAATATATCATTTAATCTTTTATGTATTACGATTTCGACAGCCTATTTGGGCTATAGTTTTGTTTTTGTACTGTATGTACTAAATTTTTGTACAGATAATAATGAAAATTCAGATTTATACCAATTAAATAAAAATTTCATAAAGGACGACGGCGAATTCCCAAACAAATTTTAGTGACTTTTTTTTTGCGTCCAGAAATGCAAAATATGTAAGAGTAGAGATTAGAGTTTAAAATCCTGAACATTTTTTTTCAATTAAGAATCGAAATGCAGATGTGTTGCCACAGTGGGAAATAAGATGCCTCGTTTTCAAGAAAAAGGATCTCAGATTCTCTACACTCACTGTACAAAACAGCATTACTTTGCTGATTCACGATGGTATTCTGTGCGAGCGTGGTCCTACTCCTACCCCAGTCGAGCCGATCCATTCATGCTTAAAATTTAACAGTATAAGGTTTTACAGACAAGAAGTTTTAAATTTAAGGTTTTAAATTAGGTACTTACTAGATTTTATGCTTGAATTTAAATATACTTTTTTATTGTAGGCGCTTAATATTAAAATTGTGTATAAGTGCTATTTTGTTAGGTATTCATTTATTAAGTTAGCTTTCTGTCGTTTCTAGATTCTTGAAAAGAATTACATAATGTTCCGCTATCGACAAAAGCGTTATTATTGGATTACATTTTGTAAATGAACTACGTCTAATTGTAATAATCTTCATTTCCGACTTTATTTTTCAATATGAATGATTGTTAAAAATACAACTGCTTAAACATTATCGGATTGTTCCTTCGTGGCCGCCTGATGCCGAGACTGCAAGATGTCAATTGTGTTCAAATTTTATAGTGTTTACATTCGTGCAGCACAAATGACCGAACATCGCGTTACCTACTTCCATATGTGTAACGCAGTGATCGAGTGCGCTTTAAAGGACCACCCGCGATTCAAACATATGTTTTACAATTCAGCGAATTTAGGGAGTTTTTAAATGTGCTTAAACTCTTTACTCTTAATGGAAGCTTATTTTCCCAATTCCTTTTGCTTTGTACGTAGTAGAGCCTAGTTTTTACTACGTAGGGGCGTTACGGCATTACAAAAAAGTGGAATAGAATATTTTTAGGGCATGATTAATTCGCTCTGTTGTGTCAGTCCGTCCGTCTGTATGTAACGAATCTTTTTCTCATAGATATTACATATTAACATTCGATGTAGAATGTCGATCCGAAAGCGAATATGGAATAAGAAATTTAATTATTTATCATTTACATAAAAGAAAAATGAATTTTTTTCTTACATTAGCATGGAGGTGTTATATGGGAGGGGGGGGGGGAGGTTGCTTTAGACAAATCTGAGTGAGTAAAGTACAAAGAAATTTGTTTTTTTTATTATCTTTTTATCTTCAAAAATAAAGAAATGTGGCCTCGATACGAGTCGAGACGACCTCGCTTTGTTACGCGGTCTTTTTCAAAACTAAACTATATACCTATAACTTTAACTTAATTTTATATGCATTGTAGTTTATAAAGAAAAATATGTTTTGGTTTTAATTTTTATATCGATAGCTAATCGATAATTTTTGCTTTGTTTTGTGTATCATTATTCGCCTTTTTTTAAATCGATTTACCATTATTCCATCTCTAGACACGCCAAACTGTAAGCTGTCACCCGCACCATGCTATAATGCAAAGACTATAGGCAGTTAGGAGTTAGAAATTTCTATATTATGAACTATATTCTGTATTTAGATAATAAATACTGGAAACATCCACATAGAGCAAGGATTAACTCGTGACTAGGCTGTTTTTATTTTTATAGAATACTAGATAACACTTTATTAACACGGTTTACGTTATGATTCCTGTTTATTAAAATGTTAATACTAGACCTCAACAGGCACTGTTAAAAAAGTAATCCATCTCGTAGTTAACAATATATTTATTTATAACATCTGGATTTTTGGAAAAAATCATGACTATCGAGATCATATTGTGGTCAAAGCAATAACATGTTAGCTTATCGTAAAAAAATTTAGCTTGATCATAATAGAAAAACAAGATCGCTAGACTTAATTAAAATCTCCTTTCAGTTGTTCGCTTAGACATGACTTTGTGACTACCGTGTTCAAACAATGTTTGGTGGCTTAACACACCTTTCGTCGTACGGGAACGCACGAGTATAATTGCTACTAAAGCATTCACCCAGCCAATTGTTAATCGTGCGGAACGCCCAGAAGTCCAATGAACGCTTCAGAAACAGGAGATGAAGTTGTGTGGTAATTTTACTGTAATATGTAACATGAGCACAAACATGAGAGTAATTATAAAAAAGTCCTTCATATTGCTTTTCCGTCAAGGCTCTCAAAATTCTTCGCGGAAATTCCATCCCGTCCCCTTTGAGTGTTTACACGAAATATTTGAGATTATTTTATGAGTACGTAAATTCCTCAAAGGTATGAAAACATATTCAAAGCGTCTCTGCGGACTCCAGTAACGTTATTAGTATTTGGTTTTGTTTTCGTTATACTATAAACGTTTTATTCATAATTACTTTTTATATCACAAATGTACCAAAATAATATAAAAATGTCTGTATAAGTAAATTATGAGTAAATGTTTTTGTCACGATATTTGCCAAATTAGGAGTATCTTTACCTGACGTTTATGTGTGTATATTTTTTTTTAATTATGTGCGAGCAGCTTTGCAGGTCTAGGGAAAGAGACCAGTATCACTGCGACCTAAAAGATCTATTGTGGTCGCTTTTATGGCTATTGTTCACTGCTAAGCCCCATGTCTTCAATGAATAGAAGCAGTTGCTTAGCCGTGAGCAATTTCACTTCTTCTGAGCGGAGTACATAGTTTCCCAGATGAGTGTTACGTTTGCGCATTAAGGGCATGTAATCCGCAATCAGTTAGGATGTGCATAGGCATTTTTTCGGTTATGGAACAGAACCGGCACATCCTTGAGTTGCTTAGTCCTAGGGTGGACATGTGCTTTTCAAGACAACAGTGTCCAGTTAGGGCTCTTGCCAGAATCCGCAATTTATTTTTACTTAATCCCAGGGCTTCTGAAGCGAATTTACGATCAAAAGCCCGGATTAAGGTTTTAGAATAATTTAAGCCTGGTGTGTCAGACCAGATCTTACCTAAGTGATTTATTGTGATAGTTTCAAGGGTCAATCGCTGGGCTTCTTGAAATTCCACAAAATGGCTCAGGTCCAAATTGTGTACTCTTTAAACCCTCCCGTTCAAATTTGTCGGCAAATTCATTGCCTACAATACGCGCGTGACCAACCTATCTTAAGACGACCCTGTTGTTAAATCCCAGGGTGTTTAAACGGTTTACGCAATCTCCAACTAGCTTCGAATTCACTAAGTTTGACCTCAGCGCTAGCAGTGCTGCTTGACTATTGAGTTTATATAAATTATATGGTTGACGTAGTGTTTTTGCAGGTTGATTTCCGCACACTGAAGTATGGCGAAAATTTCTGCCAGGAAGATAAGAGGTTAATCTACCCAAATTCATACTACATACTTCGAGGCCCATTTTAGACCCATCGGTATACCATATGAGGCTATCGACCTCACAGATAACCTGGCCATTCAGGCAGTTTTCTCTGGAGGGAAATTCCACTATATACTTTTTATCAAAAGTGTGTAGTGGAGGCATGATATCTGAGATCATGCATGAGACCGGTGTTTCCTTAATTGAGTCGAGCATGGATCTCAATCTGTAGGAGAGCAAGCTCATCCGCCCTGGGCGTTAATCCTATACAAACTAGCTCTCGCCTCCTGTTATAAAGATCAACGGGCGTTAGGCGTAGAAGTGCATTAAGTGCCGCTCCAGGCGATGATCGCATAGCTCCAGTTGCCATTAAGCAGGTAGTCCTTTGTAGACTATTTAGTCTGTCCGCAGTCGTCTTTTGGTTGGCCTTGTTACACCGTACAGTAGTGGCGTAGGTGAAAATAGGTGAAACTATGCTGATGTACAGCCATAGGGACGCAAGCCCCAGTTGTTCCCGACCAAACGACTGCACGCACCTAAAGCAATTTTCGCCTTAGGGTAGACGGTGCTCAGGTGAGAGTTCCACGTTAGTTTTTGGTCGATTGTTACGCCCAAGTACTTAACTTCCGCGGAAAATGGTACTTCTTTACCGTTAAGTTTTGGTGGGACTAATTTGTCCAACCGTATCTTTTTGGTATAGGGTATTATAACAGTTTCATCAGCATTAACTGATAAACTGTTATGCCTACACCAGTTATTTATGGTGTTTAGGGGTCTTTGTATTATTGACGATAAAGTACTTTGGCTAAAGCCCCTCACAATGATCACAAGGCCATCATTATAACCTGGTGTGTCAATGCGTAGGTCTGCCATTTTGTACAATAGTTGGTCAACCGCAAGAGTCCAAAGAAGGGGTGACAAAACACGTCCTTGTGGGCAGCCTCTTGTAGTTGCAATCTCAATCGAAGTTTGAAACAGCGCTGATTTTGCCTTTCTTTTTGAAAGCATCGACTTCACCCATCTGATGGTTGTGAGGTCAACATTTTTAGATATCAGGCCCCAAATCAGTAGTGATGTGGAGCTACTTTCAAAGGCGCCCTCAATGTCTAGAAAGGCACAAAGAGCTATTTCTTTATCCTCCAGTGCTTTTTCGATCCTCTCAATGACACTGATCAGGGCTGTTTCCGTGGATTTTCCTCTGTGGTAAGCATACTGGTTGTAATGTATGAGCCTCGTAGCTAGAGCTACATCCCAAGTATATCTATCTATAACCTTTTCCAATGTCTTTAGGAGAAAGGAAGATAAGCGTATAGGTCTAATGGACTTTGTTAAAGCGTAGTCCTTTCTACCAGCCTTAGGTATAAATAGAACTATGTCAATTGTCCATCGTTCTGGAATATATCCCCATGCAAAGCTTGCTTTAGACCAGATATGGAAGAAGGACGTCGATACCCCTCTGTAGTTGGATGGGAATTATTCCATCCTCCCCGCCTGTTTTAAATGGTTTAAAGGAGTTGACAGCCCACTGCACAAACTTTGGCCTTATTATCTTTGCAGCTCTACACCAATCCTCATTAGAAGGCCTTCGTAGGGCTCTGAAAGAACTCAAGGCTGAAGTCTTTTGTGACCCTGGGAAATGGGTTAACGCTAGTAACTCCAATGTTTCTGTTTCACTATTAGTGAAGTTACCATCAGGCTTTTTAAGAAGCTCGATCTGATTAGGTTTAGCTTTCGATAGCATTTTGTGTAGTCTTGCACTGAGCAAAGCCCGATGCTCTCTTGGCTTTCCTAATTACCTTATTATATTCAGTTAGGGCTGCACTATAAATGTCCCACTTTTTGGTTTTCTTAACCCTATTAAATAGTTTCCTTGTTTTTTCCCTAAGTTCTTTTAGCTTAGTATTCCACCAAGGAACTTTTGGTGTTGAGGTCTCGGGTTTTACGGGACAACTGTCCTCGGAAGCTTCACGGGGTACCGTACGGTTACTGTTTCCGTCGCTAACTCCAGACTTCCAAATTCCTCCATAGGCTATCTCTGTAGATATCCCAGGAGGTCGCTTTTGGATCCCTAAAAGCAATGGTTTCATAAGTTGATGATGCTCCAATAACAAACTTAATGTGTTTATTATTTAATATGTGTGTATCATTTAGTTTTCTGTAAAATTATTCAATAAATCATATCATAAACTCAAGCCCGACACATAACGGTGTTGGCAGAGACTACGTACGGCCTTCCATTTGGAGTGATCCTGATACACCTTTCTCGCATCTTTCACACCCATATATCATGCGTACATGTTCTTCGGTAAAAGGTGCTCTTAATTTGAACTATATTCCATATATAGGCGATAAATTTCCGCCTAGGGCAGTCGTTACTCACACTGCCACTTCTGCAAAAATAGTTTGCTTTGCCAATAATCTTCATTCATTCTTTCTTCGTTTCAAACAGCATTCCTTTCTTTATCCCCATTAAAATATCTTGCAAACCTCGGCTTTACTCACTGGCACTGCGAAGAGATGTTGCATCCCTTTGCATATTTTATCGCATCTACCACGGCGAGTGCTCTGAGGAATTGTTCGGACTAATTCCAGCCGCACAATTTCATTATCGCACATCGCGACAAAAGTCGCGATACCATCCATACCATCTGGATGACTGGCGGTTCACCACTGTGTGATTTAAAAGAAGTTTTCTTCCTCGCACAAATTCCTTGTGGAATCGACTACCACCAGATATTTTTCCGGACCGATACGAGTTAGAGACATTCAAGATAATAGCCTACTCCTTTTTAAAAGGCCGGCACTGCATATGCGATTCCCCTGGTGTTGCAGTTGTACATGGGTGGCGGTACTCACTTACCATTAGGTGAGCCGTATGATCCTTTTCCCCCTCTCCTTTTAGACTTTCTTCCTTTAGACTTTTCTCTTATCACACAATTTCTCAACGTACTATAAAATAACTCATTTGAATATTACTTAAAAATACAATGAATACGAAATCACCGATCAGAAACATTTTAAAATAAAGACAAAAACTTTGATTACCATTGTTCGGTCAAAAGGCTCTGTTCGACATTTCCCAAACAATAACAAGCATTTACGGTTAACACAAGTTTATGATCTGTTGTATGAGTAATACAACTGCTTAAAAATTCATTCTATCTTAGTCCATAGAGGCGACAACGCATCTGTATTTCGTTTTTAATCGAGGATAGATGCTTTTGGGTCACGTAATCCACTTATCATCATGTAGATTGTGTGCTCGTTGTCGCCCATATTCTATAAAGAAGCAACTCTTGGGGAGATGGTTATATATCTGTTTTAACATATAAGTGTGCCCGCTCTTTTTGGCTGCCATTTAGAGCAGGCACCCTTATTCTCATTCACTTTAACAACTTAATAATATGATTTATTCGATATCAACTGTAAAGTAATAATTCGTTTAATAATTTTATTAACTATATAGTGTCTGCAGTCCAATCTCAGAACAGTCTATTAAATGAATCATTAGATTATGAGTAAGTTTATCGAAGAAACAATTTCGTTTGCGAAGCTCGTTGTATAAAAGAATTTTATATTGCAATACAATTATCACAATAGTATTGCAATATAATATTCTTTTATTAAACAAACAATATAGTTAGTTTATATTATTATATAATTACTATTATATATTTTCATTAATTATAAAGATCAAGTATATGTTTTTTAGTAGTAAAACATATACTTGATCTTTATAATTAATGAAAAATTTTGAGCTCACAAGTTATACAATTTCGAAAGTCATTCTTCTTATTTATGATAAAACCTGGTTTTTGTGCAAAAACCTAGGCTTGATCAAGAACTAATTATCAAAATCTAATTTTACCACAAATCTGCGACATCTCTACATAGTATAAAATAAAGTCGCTTCCCGCCGTCTGCACTCTTAATGCGGTTTTCATCGATAGACAAAATGATGAACGAAAAAGGTTTCTATGTACGAGTATAATACATGCATATGTTGTTGAGATCCAAAAATCACCCGTGTGCAGCCGGGGCGGATCGTTAGTATGCATTAAAGGAATGTTTCCAAGGAACTCAAACAATGATATCAATTACGAAAGCTGATTCTTAACGCATCACTGATAGCTACGATGTTCCAGTCTCGCGCCAATAAGCCTTAATGGCTGGCCATCTACGAATTTGATTGGGCGAAGCGGGTGCAGACACTTCGTGACACATAAGTGAATGCACTAATAAAAACTCGTAAAACGTATAAAACTTATTATTATTAACTCAAATCGAACCATGGTTCATCTGTTTATTAAAAAAGTAAAATAACAGTTGACTTTCTTATGGTCAATATAGTTATATTTATGCAACAAAATGTTTTTTAAACCTGAATTATGATATTTAACACTTTTCATAGGAAGTATGATAATGCTAGAAATTTTAGCGACCACTATTTATCTTACAAGAGTTTACGGTAGATACGATTACAACAAATATAAAATATTTACTAATAGGCTAATATTCGCAAACAAGAATGAGCAAAATAACACTATTTTATGATGATAATGTATACTATCGATGTAGGGCAATCATTTTATTTTATTTATAATCCTTTAATAGGTCTCGAGTTTTATCTTTTTCTATAGAAAATATTTATAATAGAAAAATTACTGAAACAAAAAGCAGAAAATTTATTAACTTGTTACGTAATTTTGATATTGATACTATGCGTAGTAGTACGTTGCTTAAAACGCTGCCAATTTATAAAAATCTTTCATTTTATACATTATATCCATAGAATACTATAATACACAATGTATTATAGTATTCTATGATTATATCGGTTGAGAGGTTAAGAGGCTGGTTGCCAATCGTTATCTGAAAAGTGAAGGAGGTACTGATTAAATTATGACAGAATATTAATGTTTGGTGTTGTGTTCATTGCGTAAATAATCGAAAAGGAATATATCAAATAAATATTAAACTATTTTGTTGCTACACTGACTATATAAAATAAAATTATGTAGAGTAGAATGTTTAATTTAAAGAAGAAAAAAAGTGATAAACGATATGGTTATTTTTTTTTCTAATAAATTACTTCATATTTTAGCAAATTAACCGAAATATATCGTATATATTAAATAGGGACTTTAAATTAGCACCTCAAAACTGAAATTATATTAATATCCAAGCTGCTGTGAACAACTACAAAATTTTTCCTAACTGTAACGTACAATGTTCTTCTCAAAATGGTAAAATATTACGTCGTCGCCAATCCAGAACGAACATTAAGCTATACGCTCCGGTATCACGAATTTATGACTTTGATTTGACTCTAGTGACAACATGTTACGTAATACTTTTCATAAACATAGGAGAACAGGTTTTTTTTTATAGAATAAGCGTGACGATCGAGCATACAGATCACCTAATAGTACCTAAGCGGATGATGTGGTTTAATAACCTCTACTAAGAATCAAGATGCAGATGCGTTATCGCCCCTGTGGACAAAGATGGAATCATTGTTTCCAGTAAAAAGGGTCTTCGGTTAACTACACATGACTACACTCACCGTATGAAACACAGCAACTGTGAAAGCATGGTCCTTCCCCGGTCGAGCCAACCCAATACTACAATCATAAAATAGATGCAGCATGGCTCCACCATCTAACATTACAAAGAAATAAGCTATAGATCAAAATTATGAATATATATATTTTAATTTCTAGGCCCCTTAATATAAGAAGCTGTATATTAGTTACTGACCGTGTGGCAAGATAATTTATCAGCATATTTCGTCTGAACGGGAGTGGATTCGAGGGAATGACGGCTTCCAATTTAGTACAAATCTATACAATTTACTTATATCGGGCGTAAGCAAGATGTTATATCAATTTTTTTATCACCATCAATGGGAAGCCATGAAGACAAGCATTTTCTACTATCGCTTCTTACGTCACCCATATGAAGTATAATAGTGAAATATCGCTTACGCTGCCTCTACACTATACGTATAATTAAACAGGCAATACCGCTTTAAAATAATCTATAGATATTTTAATTATTTTTTGTGATCATCGATCGATTCTAGTAATGCATATTTATTTATCAATTAAAAGTCGACTGCTAAACAGCCCGACCATAGATTGACTAATATGGAGGATTTTGTTATAGTTGTCATGCTTGGCATGCGGGTTGGTAATTGTAGTTTTTTTAGATCTTAAAAGTGTACGTTATCACAACCTAATGCGATAAAAACAACTCCTTTGCGCAGGTTAAATCGAGATATAAAAGGCGGCGCGTGGTGTCCTAAGTCTCAAATAACAACAGAGTCCACGGAATGGTTGGAGGTGGACCTGCACTCGGTGCACGTGATCACCGGTACTGGTACGCAGGGCCGCTTCGGCAATGGCCAAGGCCAAGAGTACGCAGAGGCTTACGTGCTCGAGTACTGGCGCCCAAAACTGGGCAAGTGGGTGCGCTATAGAGCAGCCGATGGACAAGAGGTGCGTATTATGCTTTTTTAAATATATGTCTTTTACGCTTTTTAATCTTACATTTTAATCTTATACACAAAATCTTACCCTAATCTTACACCGTATGTTAGGTATAAACAATTTAGAATTATTACATAATTTTTATGTACAATTTACTTTCGTAATCTTATTAATTTTCATATATATTTTAGTTGGTATAGTAAAACTAGATGTTACTCAGGCATACGTTTTATGCAAAAAGCTTAAACTTCAGAGAATAAGCTTTGTAATACCGTGAAACTTATGCAAGGAAACTAGAAACTTTTGCATGTATTCCATGCCAAGTTGGCAAATATAAATTTTCTTTTATAAATGTACAACAAAAACGATCTGGTTTTTATCGACTATGGCGAGTCTAAAAGGGGATTTGATTTTTGCAGGCTATGTATTTATATATGTTGATCTGTTCCCAGGCGGGGCGGCTTGTTGTGAAAATTTAGTGCTACGGAAAAGATATTAAATGATGATCAAAATATCGTGTTTAGAATGAAATGTCTTAACGTGTACATTCCATATTCCATATGTATTTCAATTTAATTACCAATTAATTAATACGGTTAAAGCGCTCTTCTAAGAACGAAATGGTAGTGAGGCAGTTTAAGGTCATATTATCATGTCCTGTTTACAAATATATGTATTTATTATAATGAAATAATGAGCAAATATATACCTGTACATATATCGTCTTTCGTATCCAACATGACATTTTTTATAGCATTGGATGACAACCCACATTTATCCTCAATTAAGAATCAAAATGCAAATACGTTGTCACCCCTGAGGACTAAGATGGAATGCCTCGATTTTAGTAAAAAGGGTCTCAGGTTCTCTTACACTAACCATACGAAACACAGAAGCTGCTATTTTACGCTGGTATTCTGTGAGACGAGTGAGCGTGGTCCTGCCCCGGTCGAGCCGACCCATCTATTCGTTCGTGCTACTACTATAATATCGCTGCATCGTGGCTCCACCACGTAAAACATGTTATGGATTTCCTTACATTTATAAAAGTTATATCTCTTTTATTTCCCAAAATTAAAGAACTGGAGATGAAGGTGGGTGCACCTACTCGTATACACAACGATCCCTACTTCTAGATAATTTTAATAATAAAGTGTTTTTTGTTTAAATATATAATAAAGGTGACAAACTAGCGCACGGTCCACCTGATCGTAAGTGGATACTGGTGTATTGACACATACATCTGTCTTCAAAATATGAATGCTTTGTCACCACTGAGATTAAAGATTAGATGCCTCGAAACAACAGCAATATACTGTTATTTCACGCTTTCATTCTGTGTGAGTGTAGTCCTTCTCTGTTCAAGACGACCCATTTGTGCTGCAACCATAATTTTTAAAAAGCTGCAGCGTGGGGCTCTACTTCGTTAAAAAATAATAACGGTGTTTTTTATCTAAGTTTGGTTTTAGTTTTAACTTTATTCTTGTATGTATTTTGAAATGAGAACGAGAAGTATTTTATTACAGATACTTTCGGGAAATACCAATACGTATCTGGAAAAGAAAAACCACTTGGAACCACCGATATGGGCCTCAAAGATTCGCTTCATCCCGTACAGTTCTCACCGGCGCACTGTTTGTATGAGGGTTGAACTCTATGGTTGCTACTGGAGCGGTAAGATTTTTCTTGATTTTAGTTGTATATATTTAATTCATTATAACTTACACAGACAATCCATCTAGATAGTAAGTTTACTGTATAGTAAGTAAATTAATCGTATATTTAATGAAAAAGTTGATATATGAAAAAAGCTATTAAATACCACGACATTTAAATATGACGAAGTAAATACTTATATGCAAGGAATATATATATATATAAGAAATACAGATCGATGATTTTTTGTATACATATCATATATACAAAAAACAGAATTAAAAGACACAAACAGAATTAAAGAAGCGGTTATATTCGAATTCAAATATGATTTTTTACTTCTTTAAAGTGATATTCAGCTGCTTTAGTTTTCGCATATTATGCATATTCATATTATTTTAAGTACAATGTTTTGATAGTTATTAGTTATAACGACGAAAAGGCACATAGGTGAACTTTTTAAAAGAAATAGGCATTGTTAGAATTATATTCCGTAATTTAGTGTGCATTGTAATTTTAGTAATCAACAAAATTGTAATTCTATTTTTATCTGTTATAACACTTGACATTTACTGTGGTCACATAAACAATTGACGATAAAATATATTTTTTCTACTGTAATATGTTATCATGTTAAATAAATGAATGAAATATATATGGACCATATTTTAATAAGTTTGTGATTTTTCAACATTGTTTATTAACTATTTTTATTCATAAAAATAAATATAATTTATATATTTGTATTAGAGGCTAGGCGTATTTGTTTAATTTACAGGTTTAAAAAAACAAAGGAATAAAAATAAAAATGAATATCTTATCATATAATATATATCGTATGAATATGATCCAACATATCGCAGTGGGAGGATGAAATCATTTCACACGTAACATTAAAACGAGTCAACCTAAATGACGAACGTCTGATATTTTTCTATTTAAAGCTACGGCTTGGTGTTCCCACGTAAAAAAGCGTGTCTTACGCAAAAATCTTTCACTTGAATTCTAGAAGTATGTAGGTTCATTTATGAAATTTAAGGAACAATGTTTGAACACGTATTATGAAAATAATTTTGCTTAAAGTCGGCATTATGGAGGTTTTAATGCTAATTTGTCTGTAATTCCAAGAAAGCTATCGCTGTAAGTCGAGGCATGCAAGGTTTCGCTATTAACGTAAAAAAAACAGCAAATTGCCCTGTTTTAATCATACGTCTACGTTTTTACAGGCGCTTGTTTACTTTTCCATTCGGCTCTCCATAGAAATATACTAAAAACTCGCATGTACAACACTATATTTTAAAATCTAACGTGGATAGATAAGGGTCGTAATTAAGCCATTGCATGATTAAAGACGTCGTTACTTCGGTCATTCGTGTTATTACTGAAACAATATAGTATGCAACCCGAAGTATAGTAGTTTTTATAGAGATATACAAGTACTCAAAACAATAGACTTCGATTTTACGTATAATCGATCGTTATATTTTTTATTTCCATGTGTTGTGGTATACATAAGGTGCATATATATGTATTAAGTGATCATTAATTTTATTCGTCTATTTAATATTTGGGATGTAATTTATTTATGTAATCTACAATTTCTTTTACTGGGTAAAATTTGTGATTGAGTCGACAACTTTTAGCACATGATGATGTTGTATCTGGGGGCACGGCAGCGTCCCCGCCAAGTCGAGCAAAAAAGCGGCACAGCCGTACCATACTTTTCTCGAACCAATTCAGGACATTTTCGACCCCTTATAACTTCGTAGAGGATAAAAATAGAAGAATTTTCAGTAACTTAGTAGGCATTGTATAAACATGGTATATTTCAAATTTTATTCAATTTGAACCAGTAGTTTAAAAATACCATTAAAAACATAACTTGTAAAAAAACCAAGTCTCGCAACTCAGTTCTTCTACCGTAAAAAGTTGTGAGATCCATATAATACCAAGTCGGTTAATTTATTCAGTTCCTACTTAAGGGTCCTTCTGTTTTAAGTTATTACGTAATTAGCTAACCTAACAACATTTTATAGTGACCATGTCAATGTTAAAAGTCTTTACAACAAACTTAAGAGACAAAATTAAGAAACTTTAAAAGTAAGGCGACTGTACTGCTCTGACCTCGGAAAACGTTTAGATGGACGTGCGAAATGTAACGGAATTACATATTTTTAATTCTACCAAGGAAATCTGTCAATGCCACTTTTTCCGGCAATGTGGTGGCTTGTCATTGCTCAGAGGTTGCCAGAAACTCACTAACAACGCTCTCATTTACTTTATATTTTTTTTTGTCGTGTTATATTTTCCTAAAATAGAAAAAAGATTGTATAGCGTAAGCGAATAACCGACGCCTTTCGTCACGGGGGCCTCCGTGGCATGGGCACGGGCCCCGTGTGCCCTTATGGTAAAGACGGTACTGGCTCCATCACCAGTTACAATCAGGTGGAATAGCAGTCAAACACTAGATTGAAAAAGTCCCTGGCGAGCGCTCTCTATGACCGCACTATTGTCAAAATCTATTGTGGGAATTTTCATTTAGTTTTTACCAATAAACAAACTGATTGACGAGGAAGGTTTAATGTTTATAACATTAAACCTTTAAACCTTAAACCTTCCTCGTCAATTTTGTGCAAATTAAATTTTGATTTAAATAAAATATATTAATATATAATATTTTGATTGAAATATAAGACATACAATTGAAGTACACATACAGCAGTGAAGTATCCACTGTTGGGAATAAAGAAGGATGCATAAGTAAGCATATGAAGTGTTTGCTGATTAACATTAAAACTGACATTTAAATATAATGGTTTAATATTTGAATTGTTTGCCTTACATTATGAGCATATATTCTTCATAATAACGTGTCGTATATTTAATGAAGGCCTATACTTTAGATATATCTTAAAACAAAGTATTAACGTCCAATGTAACATCCATTGCTCGTCTCCAGCAATAGCTAATATTTCCTCAGATAAACGAACAACCGCGACTCACACAGTCGTGTAAATAATTTCCCCGCGCATGTGTGAATTTGTAAAAGCACCGGCCAGGTGTCGGCTCTATTGTACCAACGCGTTTAGAATAATAAATAAAAATGCATTGTACATTGTACTTACCTTCGCCTTATAAAATTATACTGTGTGGAAGCTTTTATTCTTCTGTCACTTATTAAGGGCTGCCAGATCAAAAGAGAAGGAATATAGATATAATAAGTCACTGTGATTCTTTCTTTTCGATAACTGAGGCAGCGATTTACTGTGTTAGGTAATAAACGACTACGAGATACGTTATAGGTTCGGAATCATTATGCGATAACTGTAAACTGTCCTACATAATAGGAATATTATATTATTTATTATTATATTAGTTATTTTTTTACGTGGTAGAGCCACGCTGCAGCTATATTAATTGTATAGTTGTAGCACGAATGGGTCGGCTCGACCGGGGAAGAACCACGCTCTCACAGAATAGCAGCGTCAAATGGCAGCGTAATGCTGCTGTGTTTCGTATGGTGAGTGTAGAGAACCGGAGACCCTTTTTACTGAACTCGAGGCATTTCATCTTAGTCCTCAAGGCTGACAACGCATCTTCATTTTGATTCGCAAACGAGGATAGATATAGATGTCTATGGGCCACAGCAACCACTTAAAATCAGGTGGAACTTGTGCTCGCTTGTCACCCTTTTCCTATATAAAAAAAATTAAAAGTAAACTAAAATTGCCTATTATTTAAAAAAATCTAAATGTATTATAATTTCAGCTGTAAGATTACGCGTTTAATAAGTTGTTTATACTTTTATTGTTTATCGAACTAATGTCAATTACTGGCCTTGCTATATTCGATCGAACCTCAAAGTGAAGCAATACTTTAAGGATCTCTTGTTTTCGAATACAGTCGATATTTTGATATTTGTTTTTTGGGATTCAATAGGATTCGTAAGTTGCCAAATCGGCACCGTGGAAATCTCTAAAGTTACATTATTGAAACATGTTTTTGACTGTTTACACTTATCAAATTACCACTAATTTTTAATTATAATTTATAAAATAAATGAAAAACAAATGAAATTTCAATTTTAAAATATTTTTTTAATTTGCATAGTTATATTTGGCCAATTCTATAAACTTCCATAGTCCCCATATTATTTATTGATAATTATTATCAGTTGATATTGTTGTTACATATGTGCACCACTGGAGCGTTTTAAAAGTAAATTGAATAACTAGTTAAGTTCTGTTCACTTGTCAACCCTATAGTTGTAAACATGAGTAAGCAATGCCGCATCATTATGGAGTTTGGACACGGCTTCTTAAAAATTGCGTGTACGCTTTGTAGATGTGAACTTAATTCTACGTGGTCACAGTGGCAATTGAAAATGGGCTTTGAATTTGCATACATTTCCTCTGTTTCTTAAAATATTGCAAGTTGTCCGCATCGGTTGCCGGCATACTGACTAATGTAATGCATTCATTCTGTGATACCTTTAATTATCCTTCCTATTTTAACAAAGTATTTTTATGTATTATTATGTACATGCTATACAATGCTATAGTAAAATATTATATTAGTATTATTTATAAGTTTCTTTTAGTAAATGGTTATTGCTGCCACTGTACTTGTTTTTTTTCTGTGGCTTTGTTCACTTAATTTTTTTAATCAATACTAGGTACAATTAAGTAATACAATTGTTGTATTACTTAATTGCACCTAGTATTGAATGTACATTTTCTTGGCAAAGCAGAAGAGAAAAACTCGGAATGAGAAAATTTGTTATCAATATAGTTTTATGTAAAGTATTCTATATTTAATGATAATTTTCATCTGCTGATATATAAGTTTACTACCGCTTGTTCATCATCACTGTAATCAATGTATGGGTATTATCAACATAAATTTACCTTTGAAAACTTTGTGGCAACTGACATGTAGACCTAAATATCTCAAAGTTCACTGGACAAATGTTGCCAAAATAAAAACTTTTATGGTTTAAGAATTCTAAAAGGTTTAATTTTAAGGTATTAAAGGGTAGTAGTATTAAAGATTTAAGTGATCAAATTGTTTTTTAAAGATATCAATTAAGGCTTTAAATGTTAACTTATGGAAACACGAATTTTAACAATATTTAAAAAAGTTACAGCCTATATACGTCCCACTGCTGGGCACAGGCCCCCCACATTTCTGAGAGGGTTTCAGGGCAAGGAAGTGTCCGCCGCGCAGCCCCAATGCGTGTTGGCAAACTTCACATGTCATCGTAATTTTTTTTCTTATTCCTCAGACATGCGGGTTTCCTCACGATGTTTTCCTTCACCGCCAAGCACGTGGTAATTCAGCACTTAAAATTGCAATTAACAATTTCATTGGTGCCGGCGGGGATCGAACCCGGGTTACTCGCGTTCTGTTATATTTACAGCGAGAGTTAACCATCTGAACCACCACATATTTTAAGAGGGTAGATATATTATATTGTATTATTTTGAAAAAAAAAAAGTGTTTGTGGTAATTAACAATTATAATTTCAGTCCCCGCTCCTATAACCAAAAAGTTAATTCAGAAAAATATGAATACATCTTTAAAATAAGAAAATGATAGAGATTAGACAAAGTTATCAAGAATGAATTCTAGTGTGATTGTTGTAAGCAATGCCAATGGTGACCTGATGCGCGACACACTGTTTACTATTGCGTGGTTTTCCTGTTTTAGGTGCAGCCTCAAAGTATAAACATCGCACTGTTGTAAGAAGGCCGTGCCTCATTTCTTAGAGGGTTTTTAGGGTTTCTTATTTCTGAGACGACAGGAAATTAAGTCACCTACAGAAGTTCCAAAAATTTGTCATTTTAATCATCTTTAACATAGTGTATTAACTTTAAAAATCATTGTCCGCAGTGGGTATTGTTGCGTACTCAATGCCGAAAGGAGACAAGCGCAGTAACGGAATTGAGTTGACTGACATGATATACGACGGCCAATGGGGCGAAGAACTCAGAGGAGGCTTGGGTCAGTTGGTAGACGGTCAATACGGTGGTGATGAAATTCGGGAGGCGGCTCGCAACTCCGCCTGGGTAGGCTGGAAGAAAGAGTTAAGGCTCAACCCTCCCGTTATTACTTTCGAGTTCGATAAAGTGCGAGAGTTCAGCGCCGTTCATTTGTACTGCAACAATCGATTTATGCGGGACGTTCAGGTGAGTTAAGCATGAACTAGATAGATTCTTATGAACTATAGTTTTTTTTTTGTAATACACTTGTACTGTTGTTTAATTGACCTATGAAACAGTTTGTACAAAAACTTGTTTACAATATGTTGATGTAAATTTTTTGGGAAATTTTGACGGCAACGTGAGCCAGCAACAATTGATTACTACAGCATCTCAAGGCGCCTAAGCAGACACAACAACTTAATGTTCACATCACCATCGGATCACTTGTTTCATTTTTTCAACTTATATTGTGTATTAATTATTAAACAAAACTGCACCACTTCTTCGTATCATAATTCACTTAAAACCAATGTTTAAACAATAATATAGCAGCTTGCTGCATTCACATAAAAGAGGGTTAAAACTTTGATATCATACATCTATGTTTTTTATAAGTTCCTTTTAATGTGCAATTCAAATAAATATTAATATATATTCCCCAGGTATTTTCCGAAGCGATTATATCGTTCTCCATCGGGGGCAGACATTTTCAAGACGAGCCGATACGCTATACTTACGTGGAGGATAGCATATTCGAGAACTCGCGTAACGTTAGTATAAAACTGCACCACCGGATCGGGAAGTGGGTGCGCATTGAGCTTCGATTTGCGGCAAGCTGGATACTCATCAGCGAGGTGGTGTTCGATTCCGGTAAGATTTTTTGCATTGTCTTTTAGTAGATACCTTGTAATTATTACTTGACAAGAAAGGAAATGCTTTATACCAACTAATTTCTTTTCAGATGTCGCACAAGGCAATTATACACCGGAGAGCCTTAAACCATCAGGTGGAAAGGACAAAACGAAACTGACCACCAGCAAAGATGTGCCAATATCAACCGCACATCAAGAAGACCCACTGTACATGGCCATTGTCGTGGGGGTACTAACATCTCTAATAATATTACTGGCTGTGGCCGTTTTTCTCATAGTGCACAGGCACAGGCACAGAAAATGCTTTGCGTCCCCGTTGGCGAAGTCGACCATTTCCCAGAAGCGAACGGTCGCAGACAATTATAATCCTTGCGGCACTTCACTGCCGCCCGAGAATAAGATGATAATAGACTGCGCTTTGGATGTCAAGTCGGATGAATATCAGGAGCCGTATCAGGCGCTCAAGTGCGCGCCGTACTTTAGTTATAGTACAGTGTTGCTCGAGATGAAAGACTTTGTTAAGGACTCCAGCACAGCTTTATCAGGTAAGTTCTGTGCAATGTTTATTTAACTTGTGCGCAATGTGTTAGTTTGATTATGCAAGGCCTTGTTATTATCGCGCACAACACACTATAATGCTAGGTCGCGAATTTCTTAGCCGCACAGGTTATATCGTTTTTCGCATCTACTTCAAAATAAATATAGAGTTGGTACATCTATATTTCATAAAAGTATAATATGTTCATTCCCTGTTAGTCGACGTCTAGAGGCCAGTATTTACGACAGAGACGACGTTCTACAAAGACGATTATAGCCGATAGTATTTTTTTAAAGCTCGGATGTGTAATATTGACGCCCGGGTGTACGCTTTTTTATTAAATGTAAATTAAAAGAAGTTAATTTTGTTCCATTGTTCAATTTTATTTTGTCAAAATTTATAACTGACTTTCAAGAGGAAATTATCATTACTCTTCAGCTGTATTTTATTAAAGATTGTAAAGTAAGATCAAAAAGGTTTCATTTTTATCCTACCAAATCCAATGACAATTGAACTTAGTTTCTATTTTATACTAAAATCCAGTAATTTTAATAATAATGACTAAGCTAGAATATGTCGCTCTTTTCTATGTCTTGTATGCAAAAATATTACTACTCCTGCGGTCAAAGAATAGCATTCAAAATGACGTCGCCTCTATTCACCTCTCGCTTGCACACTATCGCTTTCTACACGCACCCGCCGGTAAAGGTTACAAAAAATACGTTATAGAACGTATTGGAACCCATGACAACAAAGATGCCATATATATATATACGACACTACAAAAAAATTCAGCCCGGTTTTGATAATTCGTGAGCTACGACGCCTTCTGAGAGTAATTATTATTGATTTTGTTTGTTAATATTTTTTTACAAAATATGTATATGCCGTTCAGACATGAGTAACCATTTTTAAAATTTTCGTTTACCTATCTGAGTGTCCGAGCTAATCTTCGGAGTGCCGGAACCGATTGCAATAAAACTTCACGAACAAATAGAGAGCAATACCAAGAATGATCTAAACTAAATTTTTAGCGAAATATTTACAGATTTTATTAAAATAGAAATATTGATAGGATAAATTAAATAGTCTTTAATACCTCAAAGCTCGCTTTTCACTATGGGATATATAATGTAATTTATATTTCAGATTTAGAGATATTAATCAATATCCCTCACCGTACTTTTAATGGACTCCGTTTTTTCAATGGACCGAGCGATATTTCCATGTTATATTTCGCTCCTTGTACCCCGCACACCGTTCCCCTCCGCTGCTAGGTCCTCAAGTGTTCGTGTCTGATGTATGGCATTACCTGTGTAAACTTATGCGTAGTGCGTGGTATACTCAATTGGTATTCATAACTTTTCTTCATTCAATTCATTAAAAAGTCTAAATTCAGCATATCCCTCTGTGAACTTTATATGATTTGATATCAAGTATACTGCCTGTTTTTACTTAAAAGTAATACCCGTAAATCGAATAAGGATCTTCCCCTGGTGAACTATCGAGGCTGTCGAGCAAAACAATTTCCATTTTGTTTAAAAGACAATTTGTTTGTTTGTTTGTAAACGACGCATGCGGTGTGATCCAGTGATGATGATGAGGAACGCATAAAAGATATAATATTTTATATCCCGTAGTAAAAGGCGAGCTTAAATAACGCCACATTAATGGATTCCACCCAGGCGAAGTCAGAGCGGGTCATTAGATATAAATGTTGTTTTAAAATCCTACTTAGATATACAATTCTTTTTAGATCGCATTAATAGAAAAGTACTTTTTAATGACATTACAAAATTATGTAATTTTATGCTTTCTGGTAATGTCAATTCCAATTTCACTCCCTACTTATATGGGGCAAGATTGTGTGCCTTCAAAAAAAAAAAGGATAACGGTATATATACAGGGTGATTGAAAAGAAACTCCTTATCTTTATTTGTTTATAAGATTTTAATTTTTTACATTAATTTGTCAAACCACTAAACAAATAAAACTGTACAATGTGAGTTTTAAAAAAAATCGAACACGACTGAAAGGAATCAATCATCAAGAGCTTTGAGGGTTTGAGCGATAGACTTATACCAAAAAAAAAGGGCGAAAAACGCCGGCGCCCAAACCACAGTGTGGTGGGGGAATATATAAGAAAGCACAAGAAAAACAAGATCCAACTTTGCATTTTCTGAGCAGTTATTTTGGGATCAAACTCTGCCCAATAATGACAGTTATGACGGTTAACAAAGCCCCCAACATGAAAAATTGCTTCGTCAGTCCAGACAACGTTATCAAACAGTTCTGACCAATCTCTATGCCATCCAAGCATAATCTCTCCGTATTCCATCCGGCGATCACAGTCCTCTGGAGTTATTTCATGGCAGTAATGTGGCCTCCAAGGACGAAAGCTGAAAGACTTAAGGGCTGTCATTACAGTGTGCCGTGTAAGTCCGCTCTCACGAGCTGCTTGACATGTTGACTTGTAGGGGCTTCTTGTGAACATCTCTCGAACAATTTTAATATTTTCTTCTGATCTTGATGTTGAAGGACGGCCGGTTCTTTTACTATCTGCCACTGATCCAGTTTTCATCAACTTTGAATGACAGTTTTTAATGGTTTTTGGATCCAAAACAGCATGAGGTGCGTTGAAATTCCGCCACCACCTTTGCACTTCCACTATTGATTGCCACACTTCGTAGCGAGAGGCAATTTGCGCTCGCTCTTGCATTGACAATCTCCCTGGAGCCATTTTATGATGTTTACCTAATTCTCAATCTGGAAAGAAAAAAATTACATAAGATTACATGAATTTGGTTGAAGCTGGTAAAGTTTACAACGAAATAAAGATAGGGAGTTTCTTTTCAACCACCCAGTAGATAACATTTCGACGCTTAACTTCAAAATTAGCTTGCAGGCACATAATCTCAAACTTTAAGACAAAATTTCAGCCTACTCAACTAGGCTTTGGCACAAAAGGTGTCTGTGAGGCGGCGGTACACTCGGTGCGTACCTTCTTAACAAATTCTAATGCAGATGTTCTTCTGAAGGTTGACCTTAGAAATGCTTTTAACTCTATTGATAGGATAATCCTGCTGAAAGAAGTGGCTAACAATACCCCCGAAATTTATCATTACGTTTGGCAATGTTACAGTCAAAATTCTGTTATTGACTCTGCTGTAGGTGTTCAACGGGGTGATCCATTAGGTACAGCTCTTTTCAGTTTGGGAATTCAACCTATTATTTCAAATTTCAAATCAAAGCTGAATGTATGGTATCTGGACGACGGTACACTGGGAGGTAAAGCAGATGACCTCCTCAGTGATCTTACTCATATTTTTCAAAATGTGACAATGTGCGTGCGATGCCATGATTTTATCTGGGCATTTGAGGTTATAGTTTGATTATGTAGGAATGTGTGCTTTTTATTGTACGATGACGTTTTTGAGCGGTTTTTGAAGTACATGCTATGTGAATTCATAGGTTTATCACTATTTTCAGAATAATATTAAAATGAGTCATTCACAAAATTCAGTCTGCGACGATAACTAATCGTTCAACAAGTTCTGATTTGGCGAAAATGAAAAACGCACATAGACAAATATAATTTTTTTTCGATGTTTGGACGATAAATTATTAGTTAATTAACTGTTTCAAAAATAATTATAAAACACATTGCGCATTGTGTGAAAAAATACTTCAGTATAACTCATGATGGCTAAAATGGGTACAAAAAAACCTCTTGTTTATTAGGTTTGTAAACCAAATTCTCGACTATTTTTACCTTCTGTCCCACTATATATCATATTTGATGCATTGGACATGGCAACGCACGTATGCGCGAAAGGCACTCGTACCTTAAAAAGCTGCAGGTGTAGTTAACGCCGTACTGAAAATCATAGGTGCCGGCGGTCATTTTATTTGTTTTAACATAAAATAGAAGATGATTTTTATTTTCAAATTAATACATATTATAAAATGTAACTATAATGCCATAATTTGTTTTAAACTGTAACTTGTATTTACAAAGAAATATTTGTTTCGGTTTAATTTTTTTTTCCATAGCTTTGTTTATCGTTAATCGCTTTTTTTATATAAATTTAAGAGGGCTTATGTAATTTGCGTCGCAAACTTCATTTTTTAGGGTTATTTCAGGGGCAATATCGTAACGATGTGAGCAGATTCATCATCATCATCATTACATCCCTTCACAAGTCCACCGCTGAACATAGGTCTACCGCCAAGGCATGCTACAAAGCACGGTCCTGAGCCACCTGCATCCATCGACTTCCTGCATGTCTTACCAGGTCGTCACTCCATCTAGTGGAGGGTCGCCCTACACTATTCCTACAGGTACGAGGCTTCCAGTCGAAAACCTTTTTTCCCCATCGGTTATCGGTTCTTCAAGCTATATGGCCGGTCCATTGCCACTTCAGCTTACTAATCCGTTGGGCTATGTCGGTCACTCTGGTTCGACTGCGAATATCCCCATTTCTGAGTTTATCACGCACATGATGGTTTGACAAAGAATCAAAGTGCAGATGTGTTCATCCCTAAGGACCAAGATGGAATGTCTCGTTTCCAGTAAAAAAGGTCTTCGGTTCTCTACACTCACCATACGAAACACACCAGTATTAAGCTGCTATTTTATGCTTGTATTCTTTTGGAGCGTGGTCCTTCCATGGTTAAGCCGATCCATTCATGCTGCATGACATGAACTCTACCACGTAAAAATAATTTGCACGTATCGTTGCATTATGGACTCAATCCCGTGTACAGATAGTTCAAATTACGACTACGCGGTACCGGAACTGAGCTCGGCGCCGTTGTTGACGAGACGACGGCCGGGCGACAGCCTGTCGGGGCGCGCCACCGAGCTGCTCGGCGAGCGGCCCGACCTCGAGCTCGACGCACGCCGCTCCGCACCTGCCTCCATACGATCGAAGCACAGCACTAGAGTAAGTGATACTGAAGTAATAAATAACGTCACAGTGACAAAATCACTGCGATTGGCGCACTAAAAATATAATTAGCTGACTCGCATTACGTGAAATAGTATATGCTCGGAAATATATGCGCACACATAAAATACTCAATTCAATTCTTAATCGAATAGATATTTAAAATACTTTAAGTTGATCGAGATTACAATAAAAAATTTATAGGATAGGATGACAAACGAGCACACAGTCCACCTGATGGTAAGTGGTTGCTGTGGCCCATAGACATCTACATCTATCCTCGCTTACGAATCAAAATGCAGATGCGTTGTCACCCGTGAGGACTAAGATGGAGTGCATCGTTTCCAGTAAAATGGGTCTCCGGTTCTCTACACTCACCATACGAAACACAGCAGCATTAAGCTACTGTTTCACGCTGGTATTCTGTGAGAGCGTGGTCCTTCCCCGGTCGAGCCGACCCATTTCGTGCTACAACTCTACTTCTAATATAACTGCAGCATGGCTCTACCACGTATAAAAAATTAATATTACATGTAATAAATATATAATTTAATTCCTGAGAAAAACTTTGACGTTCGATCTCTCGTTTTTTTAAAAGGTTACCATATACCTAATATTTTTCGATAATATGAAAGGATTGTTATTGAATTAGATCTTCATCGGCTACATTTTTATTTAAATACTACGTTTCCTGATTATCAGCAAAACTAAGTAACTTTTTGTCCACCGAATGTCGCATGCTTATTTCATGTTGGATAAATGTGTATGTAGCGGAGAAGGTAGGAAATCCTCACCTTATGCGAATTAAGTGACTTAATTAAAAATAAAATTACACTTTGTAACTCTATCGCTAATTACCTAACAGTTTATTACATTTTGTTACGTCGCGGGAAGTGCAGTTAAACATTTACCCTATTTCTTCTATATGGTTTATGGTTTCAAATGCCATTGCGTTTATTATTTGTCGCTATTGTGCTTGTCACTGTAACATTATAGTATAGTATGAGGGACAGAGGAAACTTATAATTAATCCGTATTGTGATAGTGACGATATTGGAACTAAATTCGTTCGCGGCGCAATTTGTGAGCCACTCCTACATCAGCTCAATTTGAATTTGAGTAGGGTCATTATTAAAACTAGGAATGCTTCTATATTTTTTTACTTGCGTTCACTAATTACGAAGGAGCAACATTCCGATATTTCTGTAAGTATTAGAACGTAGAGTAGAACACGAACATAAGAATTGTAAGCGTTGGATCATAGTGGGAGTGCGATAAAGTAATAAACACGCCGCATTATATTAAAAACAAGAGACGACACATACGGTTATTTAATCTGGAAAGAAAACTGCTTATGACTACAACTATGTACATAAAATTTAACGATATCTATATTCAAAACTCAGGCGGATCTACGAAAAAATTAGGTGCCCAAGAGTTACGATTTTACTTTGATTCTTAAAACATAAACATAAAATGTTTTTGTTACAGTCACAAAGCCAGCAAGAGGTCCTCATTGATTTGAAACGGCGACTCGAAACTACCAACGTGATCGAGTTCCCGAGACACAGGTTAAGGATGATATCAAAGCTAGCCGAAGGCGCATTTGGAACGGTAAACATAAATTTTAAAATCAATGTTATGTAACGTTTAGTGTACTTACTGAACCAGTGATCTTTACTTAAATGAATATCACAAACAATCTATACAAATAAATAAAATTGAAGTGTGATTGTAATGTCAAAACAACAACTTTTTACTAAACGCATATGAAAGTGTACTTACGGTGCTTATAACAAAACACAATTTTTAAAATTTTTGTCTGTCTGTCTGAAAAATTAAACCCTAAATTACACGCGGACCAAATAACGGGGAACAGTTTGTTAAAAGTTAATTTTAACATTATTAACTTCTATTATCAATAAAAAAATTAATTTATAAAAAATTTATCGTAAACTCATACTATAATATTATTTTTTATTTATCTATTTATTATACGTTTAGGGGTAGGTACAGTAGTAGTACAGTAGACGATACAGTAAAATGTTATTGAACTGGTTATCGTTTAGACATTGTCACAGGTTGATTTAATCCCGTTTATTATTTATTTGAAACATAAAAAAACAAGAATCAAAACAAGAAATATTAAAAAAACAAGAACTTTGTTCAGTCCACCGAAGCAATATTTTAAGTGTTTTTTTCCATCAGTTTCTTCTAACAACATCTGTTCAGTGTTGTCAAGTTATTGTTTAACGTTTTAATTAATTTTACGTTTAATCGGATTGTTTATTTCATATTTTTTACAGGTGTACGTTGCGGAGGCGGATGGCGTACCAGAGTACAATGGTACTATAACGTCAGAGAAAAGGCTGGTAGCGGTCAAATTTCTGTGTCACGATGCTTCGCCCAAGGAGAGGTATATCATGTATGACGTACTTTTATAGCAGTTTTACTCTCTCGTCCCTACGCCTTTCTATCTTCTTATTTACATTAGAAACGTTTTAACAAGGGAGTATATGTAGTGAAAACGACGTCCAGCGTGGATTTTACGTCATTGTAAATATTTTTTAGATATATAAAAAAATTAGGTCATTTCAAAGATAGATATAATTGCTACATGTGCCAAGCGTATATATCCCTGTCTTCAGTGTGAACCATTTAAGTGTATGAATTTTGTGGGCAGTTTTCTTTAATCTACTCCTATGAAACACTCATGACACGAAATTAATATTTATTTTATTTTAAAAGAGAAGCATGTTCTATGTAATTGATTTCTTGTATTTACGCAAACACTACACATTTAAAGAATACTATTTTCACGGATTTTATCGCGCATATTAACTTTTTTATATTCCCGACGGTTTGAGCACCTTACAGCACCCATACACCCAGCGTGGTCACGTGACGGGGGGGGGGGGGGGGTTGACATGTTCAACGTGACCATGATGAATCGATTGTTGAATTATAACTGTAGTATGAAACTACTGTAGTATGAATTATTATTTAAATGTTCCATGTATTTCTTCTAAAAACATTTCTTCAAACATTTTTTACAAAATTTACCGTGTGAATTTGCACGCATATTTATTAATTTGTTTTTGTACTTAGGGAGGAGTTCGAACGTGACGTGCGCATACTAGCGGCATTATCGTCCCCCCACTTAGCGCGGGTGCTGGGCGCCTGCCGATCCCCCCCACTTGCGGTAGTTCTCGAGTATTTGGAATTGGGTGACTTGTGTGCATTCCTACGAACCGCACCTCCACCATCGACCCCCACTTTGTTACACCTGGCGACGCAAATCGCTGCCGGGATGCAGTACCTGGAGTCACTGAACTTCGTGCACAGGGATTTGGCAGCCAGGTGAGATAGTTTATTTTAAAAAACCTAATTTACTTATTTACTATTATTGCTACTATAATTTGTATCGTGAATGACAAATATGTAAAGTATAATTACTGTTGAGTCATTCCGTCTTCGTCTTTTGAGAAACTTGATTACAGTCGAGAAATTGATGCAGGTGTCTGTGAATAATCGTCAGTATCCATATAAAAAAATTGGTGTGCTTGTCCAATGTATCATACCTGCTTAGCTTAAATGTGAAATAACTAGGATAATTGTTAGAATCAGGCGTTACTTTGCGAAAATCCATTATATAAAGATATATTTATGTTGCAACCATCCGCTCAATTAAATACAATGATGTGTCTTACGTAGATTGAAGAGCACCTCCCGCCCTCCCTCAATTGCATGCACTAACACCGTCACCACTAGTCCCAGCACCACTACTCCTGGCACCACTACCTCCAACACCACTATTCCAGGAAAGGCACACCATCGACGATATTACGACACGTGTTTCGCCTCTACACGAGGCATCCTCAGATGATGTTGACTCTACGGTGGCTGACCGCTAAGATCACTGCGGTGCACAATGAGGAGGACAATTATAGCATGTTGCAACATATTATCTTTATTGTGATATAACTAGCTACATTTAAGCTCAGAAGATATGAAGAACCATTTTTAGTGTTTTTGTTTGTCGTCTGTCGCAATGGCTGTACTGATTGCGAAAAAACTTCACGAACCGACAGCAATGCCAGGCGTGATCTACGCCATATTTTTCCGAAGAAAAAAAAACAGCATTTTTTTAGGATATTCGAAAAATTGATAAATGAAATGATCTTTAATGGATTATTGTAATTGTAAGTAACACCATTAATATACCCCACCTAGGCGAAGCCAGGGCGCGGTCACTAGTAATATCTCTTTTAACTCCGGGGTCTTTTAACGCAAAAACTATCTGCTTTTAGACTAAGGGTAAGTAGTGCTTGGTGGTATATGATAGAAGCCTAGCATTAGACCACGTCAATAAGATGTAGTAACAGGTATAAGTAGTAAAAAATACTTTAGCGTAGCCTGTTTTTGCATTTAATGATGTATTTATTTATAATTATATATAACTATATATAAATATAATCCGGGGTTAACTGGATAATATGTATATCAAACTAGAAAGTAATATATATTTAAATAATACTAATTTTTACGGATTTTATCGCGTATATTAACTTTTTTATATACCCAACGTTTCGACCACATTCACAATTAAGCTTGTACACTCCTGCATTTTCCAGAGGGACATTACATTTGACTGATGGTAGAAACTGACCAATATTCTTCGGCGGCTTGAAGTATGTTTTAATGGAAACGCGCTTCAAGATGTAGCCAACCTTGTCAGTGACACCTTCGACATATGGCAGTACAGAAGGCACACGCTCGACTGTGGCCGGCTTCACTCGTTCACTGTGACGAAGGCGCGGGACCCGAAGCTTGTTGCCATGCAAAACTTTCTTGACGTGTTGGAGCTCGTGATTAAAAATCATTGGTAACCGCGGTTAACTGTAACATCTCGATGTTGAACATCTCATCATCTGTAAAGTGCTCGAAACGTCGGATATACAAAAAAGTTAATATATAAATCATTAAATAATATATATCTATACCAATATCTATACGTTTATTAGTAAAAAGTAAGTGTTTTATTGAATATAATATTTCAATTATTATTTTATAATGGACTGAGATTATAATAACATTAAACTGAACATTTAAAAACCCACGAGACGACAAGAGCTGATGATCTTCAAACGGTTGAAATGATTTTGATAAAAGAAAATCTGCTTTTAAATAAAAACCATAAAACCCCCCTTTTGAGTCAACAAAATTCTTCGTTGCTTTGTTATTACACTTATCTTTCTGGTGTTTTCCTTATTAACTACAAATCCACCTATCTAAAAGTAAAAAGAAAAAGTTTCTCATTATCTCAGAAAATAAATACATTGGCATAGTAAAAGTACGTACGCTAATATATTTGGCAACTGGTTTTTCGTTTATCTTGTTACTTGATTAACATGATTAATTGAAAAATGAATGTCTATTTCAGAAATTGTTTGATCGGTAAAGGCTACCAGATCAAGATAAGCGACTTCGGCACGGATAACGAGGCGTATTCGTGTGACTACTATAAGGTGGATGGCAGAATACCACTTCCCCTGCGCTGGGCTGCGTGGGAGTCGGTGCTTTGTGGGAAGTACACCACTAAGAGCGACGTGTGGGCGTTTGCTGTCACACTGCACGAAATATTCACACTGTGCAGGCGGAGGCCGTATGAACATCTCACCGAAACTGAGGTAAGATTTTAATAGAGATTATTTAGCGATATATCTTCTCGTCAGGCATACCTCAAAATACGCACGTACGACCAGTGCGTGTTTCCAGTGATGATCTGAGACGTGGTCGATCGTGGTCTGCCGGCCGGATTAGTAAGCTCAAAGTCGCTCAGCGAGCTATGGAGAGGGCTATGCTCGGAGTTTCTTTGCGTGATAAACTTAGAAATGAGGATATCCGCATAGTAACCCGCAAAGCCCAACGGATTAGTAAACTGAAGTGGCAATGGGCCGTCCATATAGCTGGAAGAACCGATAACCGATGGGGAAAAAAGGTTCTCGAGTGGCAGCCTCGTACCGGTAGACAGTGTAGGGCGAGCCCCCACGAGATGGAATAACGACTTTGTAAGACATGCAGGAAGTCGATGGATGCAGGTGGCTTGGGGGAGGGAGGCCTATGTTCAGCAGTGGACTTTTGAAGGGCTGTAAATGATGATGATGAATTTTGCCATTGCTTAAAATCACTAGGTAATATTTTTAATATAACAAGTTCTATCATAGTCACTATTTTAAATAATTTACGCTTACCGAATTACAATTACGTAATTGATAATTTTGTTAGGGCCAGTGTTACTGAATTTGTGGTACTTATTGTGTAGTTTTATTTTTTTATATATTATTTTTCTATATATTATTTAAGAAAACACGTCTACTCAAGCAACTCTAAGCTATCATATAAAAGTTATGTGGGATAGAATGAAACTAGTCTTAATGTCTGCACTGTTTTTCAGTCTAGCCCTCAATTCGATCGAGCCACTTTAACGGATCCTGTATACATGGGCCCAGTGACTAGGCTAGCGACTGTTATTGCGACAAGGCCGACAAGACCACGTTTGCACGCTCGCCAACGCTCACTCAACCCGCCTTTGAGATTTGACATGGGCAATAGTCATAAATCTCCAAAAGTGTAGACCAATTCATGCTGGCATTTACTTTTAACGTTTCACATTAATCATTCCGCAATAACTTTGTACGAGCGTAACCCTTTAAATAAATCCAAAGAATTATGAAGTTACCTATATTTCATTACAACATGTTTTGTTCTTTATCACTAATTTAAATTAAAATCTTACAAACAAAACACAGTCCAAAAATCTTAAACATAATCCACTTTTTTTGCTTGACGTTGTTCAATAATGTGTCGTTATGTACCTTACCGTAGAATGATATTCGTCTATACCGTAGGTCGAAAAAATTATCGGCAAAAATATTCAAATAGTAATCAAACCATGACATATATTTTTGTGTTTCAGTGTAGGGGTGATAAAAATTCATGCTAATGCGAATAATGGGTAAACATATTTAAATAATAAACACTTTTCTTTGTTATTTCTGTCAATCCTATTGCTACGTAGTTGCGAGTAAGGTTAGAAGATGACTTCTTGTACAATAGTTGTATAAAGTTGTTTAAACGATATGAAAATAATTGTTTAGAATGCACAATGAATGCTGAATGACATTAATCTAGATATTCTTAAGATTAAGATATTCCTCTTAAGAATCGAATAATGTAGGTTTCAGATTTTCCAGTTGGAACGCTCAGTCCAACAAATATGACAGTTGTCAAGAGGTATTTCTTAGATCTGGTGGAGTATAAACCGTGGAGTGACAGTGTAAGAATATCCCCTACCCTATATTTTTGATAGGCTGTATCAGTAACGGTAATAACTACACTACTTATTGCAATAATGATGTCCCGCACACCGAATTTCGGTCACGGCGGCCAGCATTATAGTGCCTAAGTGTATGCGCAAGAACAGGTGCACTCTCTATTCCCTCACTCTCACAGTACGATGGGACGGTAAACCGACACGACCGAAGGATATCAGACGCAGGACCGACGGATTTAAGTGCTTTCCGAGGCAATGGGTTGAGACACCACCAACTTTCTGACTCCGGGCAGCTACTGAGAATTTCTTGACGGAAAACTCAATAGTGATTGTTTGGCCCGATTCGGGATTCGAGCCCAGGACCTCATGATCAGCAGTCGTACTACTACAATCACTAGACCAACGAGGCAGTCAAATATTGCCATAATGTTACTTCAGTAGACGTGTTTTCTTTCTGTTGTTAATCGACTAAGAGGATATTGTTATGTAAATGATCTGTTCATTGTGTAGGTGCTGGAGAATCTGTCGCACTTACAAGCGGACGACGGCATGTTCGAGTGTATCGACCGCTCGCCGGGCTGTACTCGCGATTTGTACGAGCTCATGTGCGAATGTTGGCGGCGCGACGAATTGGAGAGGCCTGCCTTCACAGAAATTCACATGTTCCTACAAAGGAAGAGCCTCAACTACTCTGCTACGTGATCCCGGCACGGCGCATGCCCTATTTACCCGGGCATGGCTTATTAACGATCAATCCGGGGCAAAAGTTGAGACTACTGCGAGCGCTGTAATTGCTTCACCCAGGATAACGTTGGTTATCAAGTGACAAGGTTTTGATTCGAACGAAGCAGCTGTTTTGGGAAATTTTATATGCATAGACTTGGGATACAACCTTATTTAATATTATTTTCGACGCACTTCGCGTATTCCACTTGGTTACTGAAACCTCCCCTAAAATAAGGTAATAAGTCAAATTTAATGAATGCAAGTCTAGAAAATATAAATTTTCTCAACAAACACTTACAGATGTGACTTTAACGGTATTAAATTTAACAATTTGGAAAATAAGGTTTATATATTGATAAACATTATATCTTAATAAAACTGGCGCCCAATAATCCTAGTCCTAAATAAAATAAGTTGAAGGATCCCACAATCACAAAGTCACATGTATGTATCTTTTATAAGTGACGCAATTCAAACTATGCAGGTTCAATATATTTTGTAAGGTATTCGATTGATCCAAATAGTAGTGTATTTTTGTACAATTCGTTGTAGGCATTGCTACATATCAGTGTTAAAATAAGCTTTATAATCCCAGTTAAAAAGGTATAATATTTTTTCTATAATTTTGGTGATTTATAGCTATGATACGTCATTAAAGTCACATCTAATACGAGTGTTTAATATAAATGAAATATGTTTATAGAACGAAGTAAAGCAATCGCAGCGCGGGTTCTAAATGAGGAGGCCTCAACTTTGCTCCGGACCATTGCTGCCCCATAATTATTTGTCGTACACATAAACCGAACGGACGCAACAAAACGTACTTAAATATAATCGACGTGAAAATGATATTGTATAATGATTTTTGTAAAGTGTAAATCTATAAAATATAGTACTCATTGAATAGTGATAAAACATTCGACGAAAAGTCGTATGTTAATAATAGTCATGTCAGTTTTAATTATGTTTGATTTCACAATACAAAGTAGTCTGTTCTAATCAATGATATATTACTATAAGATATTTTTTAAATTAAAATATTGACACACGATCCGCTTTATGCTGGGGTTCATCTGCGTATATCGCCACAAAGCGACACGATACATGCAGATGTGACCGGCCACAGCCTTCTATGCTGGAGGCTGTGGACCGGCTATAATCGGCTATCGTCGCGATTAATCGGGCTACGTGTGCGTGTGCGGGTGTTATCGCGCGGGTGGCGCTACATTAATTACACTAGTCACTAATTATTTCATGCAAAAGTAGTCTGGCGATTACTCCACTGTTTGATGGTTATAATGATTAATGATATACTAACGTTCAAAATAAAAAATGATTTCAATTTGTCTTATCATTATCTAACCCTGTATGGAAACAAAATAGTAAAAAAAAGAATATATTTAAAACTGCTAATTTTAACACATCTTTGGGCGGAAATAAATACCATAAGAAGAACGAAAATTGCAAAACAGTTACCATACAGGGATAGATTAGGTGTTCAAAAGTGCAAATAATTTTATTTTGAACAGATTCACTACATTCAATAGATTTTTCATGACATCCAGATTCCCAAAGGTCTGTTTTATAAAATTTTGCGCGTTCGTTTTTGTTGTAAATCATCATGCCTTTCGCTTTCGCACGTGATGTCGGCTGAGATAGCATGCATTTTAACCCCGCCCACCACTTAATCCGTGCCATTGACTAAGGCCACCTTAAAGGGTTTTAGCGCAGCAACATATCGCACTACCTGGTCAGACTAGTGTTATTCATTTCGGCCGCTGTTTTCGATCAGTTCAGACACATGCACGTAGCTGTGTAAAAATGGAGTGGAGTGATGAAATTGTACTGGAATTCCTCTTTTTAGATTTTAGGTTTTAATAAATGCTTTATGTAATTGTTAGCACACATGTAGAAGTAAAGAAATTCGTCGTCCATAGTCAAACGTTTGAAAATGATTTCGGCCAATCTTGGATTATTGCACGATAGTTCATGCAAAATATCGAAGCTGCTAATATATAATAGACCACAGATTTTATTGTATCAAAACGTACGAAGCTTCGGCACACATTACTTTGGGACGATACACGCAGGTGCGGCCGAAGCATTAGGGTAAAGTGCATTTGCAGCCTGTAGACATATGCAACATACTTCAAAAAAGATCCTTACGAAATGCCTCACAGCTTGTAATTGTTTTGTTCATCTCATTCTTCTGACCAGAACACATCAGTAGGTGAACTAGCGAGGTGTTTGTGTGCAGTCTCATACAAATGTTGAGTCAAAAATATTTAAAGAATAGTAAAATAAAATATCATTTGTGTCATGCTATTGTTCATATCATTACTTAAAAAAAAATATCTTTTATTGCTTACAGGTTTTAATGCGTAAATATCATTAAATTCTCGTATATTTAATATCATCCATTTTCTATACCAATTGTGTGTACCTAAACGCGGTGCCACTCTATGACACATCTACGACAACGGTTATCACTTTTGCGATAGATGTTATTTAATATATACGAATACATAATTATTTATTGCATTTAGCGCTCGCTGTAAATTTCACAATACGCGAGTAAACCGAGTTCGATTTCCGCCGGCACAAATGAAATTTTTAGTTGCAATTTACGTTCTGATTTACCACGTGCTCGGCGGTGAATGAAAACATCGTGAGGAAACCTGCATGTCTGAGAAAGAAGAAAAAATATTTCGTAGACATGTGAAGTTCGCCAACACGCAATGGGGCAGCGCGGCGGACAATTCCATGCCCTAAAACCCTCTCAGAAATGAGAGGCCCAGGAATAGGACGTATATAGGCTGTAACTTTAACTTTTTAACTTTATAAAGTTGTTACAATAACACAAAACTTATGAACTACAAATGGTGGTCATATCACTTTAAATAACGCCTAATTGATAATAAATTATTCTGTTATATGCTACTTATTAAAATTTTATTGTATTTGTTTGTAACAAAAAACGAATAAAATAAAATACAGACCAATAATACTATTCGTGGCGACGATACCTGAAGTAATGCCGGTGATAATAGCCTGATGCGAGCTGTTGAATAAATAAATAAAAAATTATTTAAGACACCGTGTTAATATTTACAGTGGAACCTGGTAAATTGGGATCTCAAGGGACCAAGGATTTTGTACCATTTAAAGAGGTTTTCATTTATCCAGTTTAACAATTAGACAGGTTTAAAATTTAGTTGTCTCATTTACAGAGGCCCCCGCTTATAGAGATCGAAATTTCGTTTCGAAACCTGTCCCAACCTGATAAATTGTCTCATTTGTGAAGGGAATTGAGCTCTATAGAGTCTACAGGTAAACATCGAAAAAATCCTAGAAATCAAATCTCATTTAACCAGGTTCGAAAATCTCATTAACAGAGGTAATTCGATGAAAAAGTGCCGGGACCTCATTGTACTGTACATAACCAGGTTTCACTGTACTTACCGAATATATTATCGTAATTTTCAATATTATCGTGATATTCTTGTAGTTTTGTAAAGAGCACATTCGGATTGAACAAATGCCGAAAAATTGGCAATGAGCATGAACCTAAAACAAGACTAAATAAGACGTTTTTAAGGCACTGATTGTTAATCTTATATAAATCTCATAGTAGTAGAACAATTGTTCCATCAAATTTTCTACAAATGTAAACCGTGTTTGTAAAAGTTACAAACGAATGTAAAACATGAAGTTTTTACAAGTTTCACACATCAAACGCGAAGCTGAGACTTAGTGCTCTATTGTCACCAAATCAAAATATCGCGATCCACTTAACCTAAATCATTCCCCCAGCTTTATATTGCATTTATATAATAACAAAGTACACTAGTAGCAAAAGATTTTAATTAATACTTCTGAAGTAATTATGAGATTATTTATTTTAATTATTAATAAAAAAAGTTAACTGAAAATGATTTCACTTGGACGTCTTGGATTCATTAATATTTGACAATTTATTTCGGCAATAAAATACGAATCACCGGTATGAAGCAGTCAAAAAAATCGTGTTAATTAAACAGAAATAATTTTTGTAGCTTTAAACGAAACACTCGTTTCGGTATTTAATAAAAGTAAATTGGTTATACAAAACATTACATGAGCTTTTGAGGTGTGCACATTCGGATTTTTTAAATTTGTTTTAATGAATTTGTTGTAAATTATTTAAAAATTAATATTACTAAATTACAGTACCTAGATAATGATTGTTTACATTGTATAAATTGGATGCAGTTGAACTTCATCGTTCAAACTGTTTACAATAAGAGTTTGAATTTTATATACATTTGTATATGTCACAGTATTAATATTTTATGTATTTAACAGGGACATAATATAGAGGATATGTAATATGGTTTTACATACAAGACGTGGAATTAGTCAATTCAAATTTATATATGAATGCAATAGTAGCTACGATTGGTAGTACGGAAGAAAATATAAATATTTAATGTAATTATTTTTTACTTGTTTAACCGTTAAATTGGGTAAGATTTCTTCATATTGTGAGTAATTGAGTGAGTGTATTGTGAGTAAATCAATTTAGATATAATAAGGATGTTAAATTTAGGTGCCCACACCATAGCGGATCTGTTCTTACTGTCAGAAAATACACCTGTATCGCAAATTATTTAGTTAAATATATTATCGTCTTATAAGCCTGCAGTTGTATTGAACTTATTTGTAAATTAGATAGCATGGCTCTTTGCTGCTAAGTCCGTCTGAATGGATATGATACTCAAGAAAAAATGATTTTACTATTGTGTTTTTGAACTGAATAGCCTATGGTACAAGGCTGTGAGGTATTCTTTATGCGTCATATCCATCGTGCAACTCCTCAAATGTTCGTTTATTCATAAGCAAAGTAGCTGTAATATATTGTGCTAGCATTTCATCTGTTCAAATTAGCACTAGCTTGGCGTAGGTTTATATCTGTAATTTATAATAGTTAATACTCGTTTTAATCGTTAAATCTGTATTATTTACTGTATTTTCACGTCGATACCAGAAATAAAATATGTACTGTTTTCTACGTCAGTTGTCTCCGTGTGGTTAATGTCGATAACATAGCAACGAGTAGGGCTTTCGATTGTGATCTACTCATCGTACCTGGCTTTCTGTGGCAGCTGCGAAACTGATCTCCTTTACAGACTGATTTTTTCCTATTGAGTGAATGTTGAAGGAATGATACGATGAAAGCTGTTAATACGGCTGTTGCGAGACTTTGTACGAATCGAGTTCGACTTACGTACGTTTTGTAGTTAGTGTTAATGATGTTACGAGGCTTTCTCCGTGAGATTTGTTTGACTGTGAAAATTTGTTTTAGAGGCACGTCGATATAGTGACTCCATTAAATAAGATTGTTTTATTATATGGCGTAACATTTTGGTGTAGATACGCTGAGCTTACCAGCTATCACAGGGTCCTGTGTGTTGCTATGTCATGTGAGAATGAGGATGAATTCTAATACATTGTAACTGTGTAATAACTTTCACGAGTGAGCGTTAAACGTATTAATAGACATAAGCGATCTGATCTTCCCACACTTCCCTACACCCGCATTCGTTATTACCTGTAGTAGGTAAAGTTACCACGCTACATACTTAAGTCAGTAATTTGCTTATATCACATTTCAATGAAAGCGTATATGATTATTAGTAAAAATCTTATTAGTGATAGTTGCATTTAAAACGAATGAATTAATAAAAAATATAATTATAAATGTATATTAGAAGTATTATATAATGATAGTTGAGATTGGTCTATTTTCCATAGTTTGCCGTGTTGGACTTAGGGTTGGCAGGATATTTGGACAATATAACGCGCGAATAGATAAGTGTACCTCTATTATAAGCCGTCACACTGAACCGATACGACAACTCGACTTCGAAGCAATGCCTTAAAACTTGTGCTTTATACCGTGTCATGTATTGACCACTTAATATATATAATACATATTATTAAATTATTATTATTATATATTATCAACTCATCGCATTAAAAATGACTTTTTCGCGTCACAGTATAAGGCCCACTTTCTAATGACTTTGATTTCGATTTGTCGTTCGAACATTGTGCGACGGTTCTATCTCTGTCGTAGGTAGAACGTTTGGGCGATGAGACGCCATGACGTCAGAAAGGCCCGGACGGAAGCTTACTAGTATATATCACTAGATATTATTCTCCATGTCGTGGACCGAAACTAACGGCTTAATTTCATGAGCCTAATAATTTTAGCACTTTAAACCTAGATGTAAGCAAGCGACTCTAGTTCGCAACGTAGAATGTTTGATTCACTAGTGTACACAGACGGAACCAATGCGCTAGAGTAAACGAACACATAGAGGTCTAATTATTTTGTAAGTAGGATGACTATAATAATTATAAGAAAGCTATGGTTTACTTTTTACGAATCTGGCCTTATTTCTCTCGTCTAGCTACTGTCTAGCCTCTAACCTAGAGTCAAGAGGAGGTGTCGTTTCACAGAGGAATCTACATTCCCTCTTGCTAATATATCGTTAGAGAAAGTAATTTTTAGGGCACTAATAATAATCATGTACAATAAAACACCCTCTCTGCCTTAGTGATGCTATTCTTACCCCTAATGCTACGTACGAAATGTCACGTTAGAACGAAATTATTATGTATCTTGTAAATACGATTTCTTATGGCTGATGTAAAATATTGAGCACTATGGAAAACTTAAATTCCTAACAATGGTCCAAACTTCACTTGCTTTTTATTTGTACTATACGATTATACAATTTCTATTTAGATAAAGAAATAATAATTAGTCTAGAAATACGTCTTATGCTTTAATTTTATTTAATAGATGTAAAACGTGTATTTGTCGAAATGCTTAATTTTCATAATCAAAGTTTTATGAAGGAAAAAGGTTTATACCAAATGCAGTATTTTTATTTTATATTCTACATCTTTGTACCCTAATAAAAAGCAATAATCTGATTAGACTGTACTTATTTAAAAAGTAACCCTTTATTTAAACCTAATATAGCTAATTCTTAAGAACTGGAAAATAAATATTCTTCGAGTGTACACTGTGTTCATTCTGCTAAAACATTTACCGCAGGCTAATTTATTTGTTCAAAATTTCATTCCGATAACACAATTTATCTGTAAAAGTAATAAATAAATACCCTGTGCCGAGACAGACCATCATAGGAATGGATAGGGCCCAGGTGTCATTATCTGCACAAAACCTAATATAGCTAATTCTTAAGAACTGGAAAATAAATATTCTTCGAGTGTACACTGTGTTCATTCTGCTAAAACATTTACCGCAGGCTAATTTATTTGTTCAAAATTTCATTCCGATAACACAATTTATCCGTAAAAGAGCTAACGTATTGTGTATATTATAAATAAATTTGATTATATATCCAATTGTAATTTTACTTTATATGTACTATTAAGTGCATCATGCACTAAGCAATTTTTAAATATAATACCATAAATAACTAAACAAAATTTTTTATCTGAAATAAAACAAAACTGTAAATGGTTAATTATAGCAGTTCTTTTGTTAAATGATTTGAATGCGCCCTCTGTTTATAAACAATAGGTATTATCGATTAGGCGTTTGTAACAACATCCTCTATGGTGGTAAACATTCATAAGAGAATTCGACGTAAGCTAATCGCCTCACACCATAGCTACTCACAAAAATGAGGCCTACCGTTGTGACCCTCGTGTGCCTGCTACAATTCGCAATCTCTGTTAAAGTCAAAGTGGTCCTACATTCTGAGCAAGAGGATTCCAAAATGGAGGAAGAGGAATCGCCTCATACTGAGTCATGGGATCATAAAAAGACATTACTACCATTCCTCAAAAACTCGCGGCACATTGAAGAAAAGCAAGTAGATTACGAAGAAGATAAGGTTACGACGGAAAAAGCCACGCCACAATTACATCCTAACGAAATGATTTTTCCGTTGATCTATCGACAGAGTCATATAAACAGTATGTTTAAGTTCGGCGAAAACTGGTACACTTGGTCTACGGAGAAAAGAAATGATGGGTCGAAAGCAACCAACTATTACATTTGCTATGACGAACCGAAACATTGTGATGACGTTGGATGGGTAAGGAAAATTGAGATATACAAAAACTATAATTCCTTTCTTTAATTGGATCTTAGAATAACATCTCAGATGCTTTTGTGAACTTAATCCCCAAAATTGTTAGTATGTAGTCCGTCGAGTAGTATTGACTAATGATGAATATTCTTTATTTATAAAACAGGAACGCACGGACAGTGTGCCAAAGTGCGCATTCCAAATAGATTCGTTGTTGCCTGAAGATCGTGCCTGTATTAATAGCTTTGGAATAGAACCCCATGGAGGAGGAATATGTGATGGAGGAGAACAAATGAAGGTAAATTAAAAATAAACGTGCTAACTAACGTAAGTTAAACGAATTACGAGGGGAGCTCAAAAAGTAGGCGGAATTAAAAGGAAAAGGGGTGAAAATATTTTTCCTTCTTGATATATTCTCTATTAACCCTAATACACTTCTCATACCATCCAAATAACTAATTTATACCTTCGAAAAAAACTTTGTCAAGCCCCTAAAATAGGTAGACGCTGCCGACTTCACTTCATTTCCATCTGTAAATTTATTTCCCCGAAGCTCTTTTTTCATATTTGGGAACAGATAAAAAACCGAAGGGGCCTTCTGAATCAAATTCTTCTTCTGGTTTAAAGTTTCGAAGCCGCACTTGTAATAGGCAGCCATTGCAACATAACTGAACGAGTCCGTGAACGGGTGCGTTGTGCGATAGGAGCACACTTCGAAACGTAGCGTAGCGTATACTGTCCTATGATACACCTTTATCTTTATAATCTATCAATAAAATCCCTTCTGATGATCCCAAAAAACTGAAGCCCTAGTCTCCACTCGATTGTGACACCTTAAACTTCTTAGGCAGTACCACAGTTGGTGCCGCCCACGTAGGTATTTACGCGGGTGGCGTTTTAACCCCTATGTCAGGGTTTGTCGCCGAATTGGGAATAATTTTGAATATTATAAAATTACGTTCATAGGTACTTAAAAATTATAAACATTTATTGAACAAGTTCATTTTTATCGCTACAAGAACACTCGTAAAGACTCAAAGTATAACAGTCATTCACCATTGTAGACATATTTTTCGAAAACTAGTTAAATAAGCACTATAAAACCCAGTCGCGTCAACCGCATGTATTGTACAACAGCCTTTTCTAATATTATCCATACCTTTCTATACTTTAAGTCAAAGTGATTGTGACACCATGAGACTTAAAATTGAGCAGCGTTCGAGTATTTGGCCTTTAGTGGAGTGCGCTGGAATAAGATCGCGCCGCCCCCTGCCCCGCATTGCCTCCACCGTTACTCTGCGCAAGTAAATTCGTTTCCCAACTGTTAAACTATCTTTAACCTTTTTATGCCATTGCTTCGACTTCCTGCTTTGAGTCAGGTTCATAGTGATCAACTCAAGTTTCATCATCACTCACAATCGGTTCATAATTTTGTCCCTGTTGTTATTACACAGGTCCAAAAACACGCGAGAACACTCGACCCGATGTTGTTTCTGAAGCGGTGCGAGTATTATTGAATTCCATTTTGCACTTACCTTAGCGCTCGCTGTAAATTTCACAATACGCGAGCAAACCGGGCTCGACTCCCGCCGGCACCAATGAAATTGTTAATTGCAATTTTAAGTGCTGATTTACCACGTGCTCGGCGGTGAAGGAAAACATCGTGAGGAAACCGGCATGTCTGAGAAATAAGAAAAAAATATTTCGAAGACATGTTAAGTTCGCCAACACGCATTGGGGCAGCGCGGCGGACTATTCCTTGCCCTAAAACCCTCTCAGAAATCAGAGGAGGCCTGTGCCCAGCAGTGGGACGTATATAGGATATAACTTTACTTTTTTTACATACTAACCTTAGACATGTCAAGCTGATATTGGAGAATGTTTAAAGCGGTCTTGGATGTTACTCTATTAATTACTGCGATTTGTTTTTTTTCAGACGACCATCTTCAAGAACATGTTTTTTTTTAACTTTTTCGACAATGTCTGAGGAAGTTACCTCAATCGGTAGGCCTGGGCGCTGATAGTCTTCATTTAACTTTCTCTGCCTTGCTTGAAAAGGCTATACCACTTATAAACCATCGTTTTTCCAGGGCAAGTCTTAGTAAACAGATAATATGTCTTCCATAATGATACGTAGCGTTTTTCCTTCCTTAGTAAGGAACTTAATCACGGCACGAACTGAATTTTCATCATAGTTAGTGTTCACTTCTCGATTGACTTGTTAATCCTGTGATATCTCAAAGGTTAATAAACCGATCTCGCTGAAAATTGATATTTATAGTGGTATTGTTTTACCAAGTAGACAGTTAAAAATCCCCCCTTTCCTATCTAACTCCTCCATTCGGCGAACCTTTTATCCCGCTCTCGTAAATAAATTTTATATCCCTCGAAATATTTCTCAAATATTTGTAACTTGTAAGCTATATTAATGAAATCTACGGTGAACGATTCACAATAAACTTGTCAGTGATAGAAAAATACTCGTACGAAAGTTGCATACAACTTTTAGGCTCTAACTGGTAAAAAACAAGAACATAACTATTAGTAATCTCTATTTAAGTTATATCAACCTTATATATTATACCTTTGTCTTTAGATTGGGCGACCTGAGCTGGGGAACGTGTATTTATACATTTATAATATTGTGCTAAAAAGGCAAGGATATTGATCGATATTCGTTTCACGAGAAGAAATCAAACCTAATCATTTTCTTCATCAGCCCTTGCAGTCGACTGATGAATATGACCTGGCCTAGCAAGTCTACATTAAAAGGCCGATATGCGATAGCAGTACTACCGTAGCACCTTTGATATTGTTTCCTTCGGCAGATTTGAGTACTTGCATCTAATCATCCCACTCATGTTTTAACTGCAATTTGAAGTTACGATTTACTAAGTCCTCGGTGGTGAAGAAAAAGATTGCAAGGAAACCTGCATATCTGAAAATTTTAAAAAATATTTCGGAAATCATTTTTAGATATAGGTATGTGAAGTCGATCATCCCGCGTTGGAGTCAACTTAACTTCTTTTTGACCTAAACCTCGCTGTGGCAGTCCTTTTTTACCTAAACCTCGCTGTGGCAGTCCTTTTTGACCTAAACCTCGCTGTGGCAGTCCTTTTTTACCTAAACCTCGCTGTGGACGCCTGGGCACAGGACTGCCGGCATCCACAGTGCAAATTGAGTGTATTTATAGTTTAATTTAATCATTTTGTCTTTATTCTGTTGTTTCTGTCAGTGTTGTTATCTACCTAAACGACTATGGATATTGAATATATAAAAGAATACCGGCAACGTCCAATGTCGGCACAAGTGGTACACTGTTCTAGTGTAAGCACATACACGTCCGAGTTACTCGTCCGGGTAGTTCTGTCCGCCATCGGCCGACAAAATCGGTTTTGTTGTACACGTACCGTTACGGTAACAGTCTTCCGATACTTACTCGTAAGGGAAGATAGATTTCTACGTCGTTATCATACGACTTAACCAAATGATGTACTCTGATTTAAATTTCGTTTAAGTTTCGAAAACTTCTGGCTTTACATAAAGTAAAAAAGTAAAGTTACAGCCTATATACGTCCCACTGCTGGGCACAGGCCTCCCCTCATTTCTGAGAGGGTTTTAGGGCAAGGAATTGTCCGCCGCACTACCCCAATGCGTGTTGGCGAACTACACATGTCTTCGAAATATTTTTTTTTTCTTATTCCTCAGACATGCAGGTTTCCTCACGATGTTTTCCTTCACCGACGAGCCGTGGTAGCTCATATGGTTAACGCTCGCTGTAAATATAACAGAACGCGAGTAACCTGGGTTCGATCCCCGCCGGCACCAATGAAATTGTTAATTGCAATTTTAAGTGCTGATATACCACGTGCTTGGCTTTACATATTAAAAAGAAAAGTGTATAGGTGAGTGATATGGTACGAGCTTGCGGCCCGCGGATCCGCTCTTTATGGCGCTTCTACCGCGTCGGCCGTCGCCCTGCCAACGCAGCCAAACCTGCAGACGTCAACTCACTCATTTGTGAAGACGAAGAAGAATGCTACATCACGATAGAATACCGGGTAAGGCATGATACAATGCTGTATAACGCAAAGTCAAATAATGATATAATAAATGAACTCCTTTGTCATGTAAAAAATCGTACATACCAAAAATAGAATAAAGACCAAATTAAAACTAAAAGGGTATCGGATGCCTAGACATAAACGAAGTCACTGTCAATTCAAGAAATGTTTAGTTTCTCTCTTTCTCTGTTCTGTTTGTTAAACGACGATAAAAAGAGACAACTATAGAGATAATTGATACTTCATTTAAGTAAGCAAAACAATTATAAGGCTGTTAGAGAATGGGTTATAACAGACAACAGCAATACTATAACTTAACGATCAATGAAAACTTGACCTACTTAAGTAAGTTGAGATGTTCCTAGTTTTTAAAATAATTGAGCAAAAACGGCAATGGCAGGGGAAGATAGATTTTATATATTATAAAAATATTTACTCATTATCCAAAAAGAAAACAGAGGAATTCATTTGTATAGACTTAATGACACCTGAATAGCCTTTTAGAATTTAGTGACATAATTTAGACGAATGAAAATTAACAAAAAATTTTTTCGATTTTATTAAAAGTTGATTATAATTACAGATACACCATGATAGAATCACATTTTCACTGCATGAGCCGACGCGAGGGCAAACTTTCAAAAGCGCTCTGAAACGTGAAATTCCAGTCGAGGATGAAAATAAAGGAACACCAGCTACGGAAACACATGCGCACACAGTGCATAAGGGCAAGAAAGGGCTGAAAGTAAGAGAAGAGAATCAAAATGAGGGAGCAAAAAGGTTTCACACGCGGCCAAAAACTAAAACAACAGAAGGCAAGGGTGTCATTAAAGATCGCAACGATTCCGAATATACAAATCGAAGAGTGGTTAAAAACAAAATAAAAATCAGAGAAGATATATCTGAAGATGTATCAGAGTGAAACTTCTAACATTCAAAGACTTAATTAAAAGTTTTAATTATATTGAATACATTTATTTGTTTTGTGCAAGTAAGGTATAGTGCTATGGTTGCTGGTATGGTATGGTGCTATGGTTATAATTTACTAAATTAGTGATTTGTTTTTTTTTTAAAGAATTGTAAATTGCCCTATCTCTACTTTATTGCATATGGTATGATGAATGTAAATAAAACCAATAAAATAAATAAAGAAAATTAATATAATCTGTAAACTTTCACTTAAAAATAATGTATTACTATTAATGTTTTTTAAACTTCATCTTCGGCTGTTTGAGTACTTTCTCATTCTCGTTATAGAACTTTTTATAATTCACATTTTTGTAGTTGAAACGATTTACATTAGTTTTAATTTCCGATTTGTTCTGCATTTTGTATTTTTGATTGTTCTCGGGTTTGTTTTCGGTTTTGTCCTCTTTCGTGGCTTCCACTACAGAATCCTTGCGCTCTCGTTTATCGGAAGATATTTTCCTTTTGCGTTGAACGGTTTTTTGAACCACGTTCTCATCATCATCGATCTCGTTGGTTGTATCGAATTGGTCCGTTTCAGTTTTATCTTCGGCCTCAACAAGGGCCTTCGCTTCTTGAAGTTTTATCAGTACTTCTTTCTTGATCAGCTCATTGCCTTTACCAATGGCTGCAATTTTCGCTTCTTTGTCTTTAAACTCCTTAAGCTCCTCCATCTGAAAAATAAAACATAGCTATCACTTTATAAACGTGATTCCACACTTTTAGAAAAGTTAATCGGCATATGATTACCTGAGCAAGTGTTCGGTACTTTCTGTATCTATCATATGGCGGAATAAATAATTTGGCGTCGACATTTAAATTGGATACCTGAAATGAATAATAGTTTCGTATTTTTACTTTTAAATGTACCTTTTATTACACGATAAATCTAATATACTCAAAATAATAAAAAGCCATCCATCATCGACTTTCATACTTACTATATTGCCCGTCTCACTATCAGATGTCGACTTAAAAGCTTTAATGTCGGGTTGAAAGTCGATGTAATTTTCAATGCACTCTGCCGCTTTATCTAAATTTATCGGTTGATCCTCACTGCAACAACGAAATGGTGTGATTTTATTAATTATCACATCGTAGAACTACAATGGAATATGAGTAAACATATTTGAGTAGTAACCGAATAATCGGAAAGTCTCATTGGCTAGTTGGTTCTGGGTTCAATCCCGGACGAAGCTGTTTGTGCAAAATCAAAAATAGTTGTTTTTGCATTTGTTTGTATTGTGTTGTAATTTCCTGATTCACTGTATTACATCGCCCATTACATCGGACGCGGATGGGTTAGAACGAATTTCAATATAATTATGGCACTACAATAACTCTTGCACAGTCAGTTGGAAAGTTGTCATGGCGAAATCGGTCAAAAGAATAATCCCATATGCTATTCAAAGTTTTGAAAGATGTTTGATGCAATTGGTACGGAATATGAGCACCGAATTTGTGTGATTTTTTATATATACGACAGACCATCCAAAAAGTTTTGCAAAAGCATTTTTTTTAAAATTATCATTTATTGGTCCAGTTATAATCTATTTTGAAAATACGATTATTTACGAATGTTCCAAGTTTAAATTTCCATCCAAATGTTTGATGGAATATCTAATTTAAGGAATATGGATGGAATGGCTATCTGGTGTGGCTCATTTGCGCACGATGATTTTTTAAAATTTCAAGTGTTGTCTAAAACCACAAGAATCGTATGATAGGCTTCAAATGTCATTTATTATTAATACAGTTATACCGCATTTATTATGCTTTTATTAAGTAGGTAAAGTGTATCTGATGCATTTATGTATAGCAATTTTATAAAGCAAATTTTCGAACATGGCTTGGTCTGACTTACAATCATCATTTAGAAGGAAATAAAACAAATCAGTTTAAAAAAAATATTCAACTCAATTTATGTTTCAGACACCATCTGAGGAACTTTCAGATGTCTAGCTCTAGCCTGTTATATTGTGATAAATAATTAAAAAAAATTTAACTATTTAACATTCCAATCTATCTAATTTTGAAATTTATGTTGTCACATACAATTTATAGTTTTTTTTTTCACACAACAAACCTGAATCAAAGTAACGTAAAAATCCAAAATTAAGGGTATTGCAGGTTAGGTTATTAAAAATACCTGAATTCTGGGTAATGTGTGAGGTCATGCACGTTGTAAGACATCAGTGGATAATGCGCGACGTTGACCATGCTGCTGATGCTCTGCGGCATTTGGAAGAGTTGTGGTTCCATCGGCAGCTCGCGGCACTGAAATACAAAATTCTTTGTTACTAATCTATTGTAAACAGAGACATTTGCAGCGATGTATTTCTAATAAAACTAGAAAATAAAAAGCTGCGATCGCCGACCCGCATTCAGACGTGGCAACTATAGTAAACAAGCCCCAAGAAGCAATAACAAGAAAAACTGATCTCAGTCCCTGGCTTGGCCGCCATTCCTAGCTACGGTGGCGATCAAGGTAACTGCGGGGTTTGGGGTTCAGACTCTCCGGTGGAGGTTCAGTTGCCACCTTCTACGACATTTAACGTATGCACCGAGGACAGACGGGAATGTCTTGCAGTTGGAAGAAGAGATAGACAAGTTGCGCTACGATATTATAGGGTTATCTGAAATCCGAAGAGAGACAGAGAGATGGCACGGTAATCCTACTATATGGTAACTTCTTCTATCACCTCCCGGTCTAGCTCTCCTGAGCTACTATCTGTCCCAAGGTGTCCAATTTATCGCCCACTAGTCATCAACGTTGTGAAAATTGGGAGTGTGTCAACAAGGCTTATCTACCTTATACCAAAGTTTAATAAACATACAGTTAAGAAACGCCCTTGATGTCAGCCGATACCACCGCCCAGTATTTACTATTTACGCCATCCTGCGCAAATATGCGTATAGGTTGTCACGAAATTGGGAATAAAATAATTTTAGATATTATTATACTAATTATCGTTTATTAACATTATGTACACACTTAATAAATGACGAAAAAAGTACATTTACAAGTATTACACAGGCAAATATTTTCATGACACTTCTTTATACAGAAGTTTTCATTTTTCGATTATTAAATTTAATTAGGTGGTGTACTCGTATTCGGATAAGCAATATTATCAAAAAATGAGTGAAACATAAGCATGACTGTCATTTGAATTCAAATTTATTTAGTAAATTCATATTTCACTATAACAGTATTCACCATTCTAGATATTATATTTTACGAAAACGGCACTTAAAATTGGTTAAATAAGTAGTTGAAAACACACTCGCGTCAACAGCATGTATTGTACAGCAGACTTAGTGGAGTGCGGTATGCACGCATGCTATGCATGAGAATATCTCTAGAGCTAACCATTTCATCAAAACCGATTATACGGTGAGGTTCATAAAGGACAATTAGGCTCTAGAAAAGACGAATTGAAAGTAGAGAAATTTGGAACAGGGCAACGGTATTTCAGAGCTCAATAGCTGGTCCACATCATGGAAAAGGAGGGGCTCTTTATGATGAACTATTTCTTTCAGAAGCGACCCCATAAAAAGAGAACCTCATCTAGTGTTGACAGATCGACGAAAAATGAGATTTCCTTCATTATGATAACCAAACGAAGATTGAAATGCAGTAGTCGACCTAAAAACAAGCTCATGAAAAATGTTCATGCGGTAGGAGCCAAAATGCAAATCCCGTCGCAGAAGAACCCAAAAACTCTCCGATCTCACCATTATGATGTCTGTTAAGAGGGCACACGTAGCTGCTTCTTCTCGTCTTCAATAGATATGACAGCATACAGGAAACTGAACAGACTGATCTTCAAATGCATGCAGCGAAACTGACGCAACTTTAATACAGCTACAGCTACAGATTTGCCTGATATTTGCCTGCCGAAAAAGCCATCTGTTCGAAGTTGAAGATCGACCGACTGTGGCAGCTTCAAATCAAATCATCAAACACACGCAAGTGCGATGATATCCCGGATGACAGTCTGAACGAGATTTTAAAAACTTAACCTTAAAACCAGCTAAGCCTCTGGCGCGGTTTGAATTACAGCGAGCTCCTCAAAGCAAATAAAAAATCAGCAGTTGAAGTCTCAAAAACTCTTCAATTCCGTCTTCCTCGACGACACTGCTCTGAAGGCGTAAAGCAGAAGTACGATGGTCTCGGTCTTTAATTAAAGAACTGCAGACTGCAAATAGCCCTGTGGAACACCAGAATTCACAAGTTTTGAGTACGAGCATGTGTAATAAATAATAATAAATAACTTCGTCCTTGATGTTAGGATCTGGGAAGAAACTCGTGATCCAACTCCACAGAGGAAGGCTTATAAGCGGGAAGCTTCGGAAGAATCACTTTTTGCCAAACCTAATAGAAGGTCTTCACTAATTCCAAACTAACTGTAAAGGCATACCTGTTGGACTTTATTGTGTCTGCCCATCTATGAATCGGGTAAACCTATATGAGATTACCAGCTAAGTGACCACAAAGGAAACTGTTCTGATCAAATGAATCAGCTGGTACCCCAAGACCCTCATGAAATTGTAGTTAATAATGGATTCTCTATTATTTTAGGTAACAAGATGATAGCAATAGGTTGCACCGATCAGGGAGTGCTTTGCGTATTGAACACTATATGAAGCGCACATTCCCTACGGAGCACTCATAAAGCAGGCTAGTCAGAATTTGCCTTGCCATCAAGAATAGATGGACGCAAAAAATAACTTTAAAATCAGAATTTTACGTTCTTTGAGCTTTTAGGCTGACAGAAGTTCTATTGGGCAGCCTTAGCCAGAGATCAGAGTGCCTTTACAATAACTCCTTTGAAAGACCTGGAGGCGGATTTTTTAAGGACGCTTCCCTGAAGAAACACATAAGCGACAGAATTTGCAACAACGTTCGGATCATGTGGCTAGAAGCTAACCCGCTAACATGAATAGGATGCAATAAAAGATCGCATCCCATCCCGATCAGCCGACCGATAGTGCTATACAAGACGGCATCCTGGAGAACGCAATAGAAATGCGAGCGTGAATGGCCCCGGTTCGAAGAGCCAAGAGGGGCATCGATAGAGACCTTCTATTCGAACGGATTAGAGGTCGACAAGGACTAATGGGAAAGGCGTATGATCCTCCACGTCAGGTGTCAGCGTGAGCGATGTAATTGGTTGTGTTAGTGATTTCTTAAATTTACGCGAACACTACACTTTGAATAAAACTAAATTTACGGATTCTATCGCGTTTATTTAACTGATTTTACTTATTTTTAATTCCCGACGTTTCGGGTGCTTTACAGCACCCATGGTCACGGGGGGGACTGAGATGTTTGACGTCCCAATGTCATTGTTAGTCCGGCTACCTTCAGTTTTTGAATATTAATTTTTGGTCCGATTTACGCAAAACGAACTTACAGTATCTTGAAGTCTTGCAGTGGTATGCTTGCGTTTGGGTTTAATTTTGTTAATTATAGGATCCCAAGCAGATGGCAGCACCCAACCATCTTCTCTGTTGAAATTAGGATGTTTTTTAATTTCAATAGCCTCGCGTATCATCCTTGGTAGGAATCGGTGTTCTTTTGCGAGGATTTGTGGTTTATCAAATCTGATGTAATGGTGGGGACGATCTTGAACATGTTCACAGACTGCGGACTTCCCGGAGAGTCGGTGCTTCACGTCAGCTATATGTTCTTTCACGCGGGTTTTTATGGATCTTTTTGTTTGACCTATGTAAGAGAGACCACATTCACAATCTAGCTTGTACACACCTGCATCTTGTAGAGGAATATTACATTTGATGGATGGTAAAAATTGACTAATCTTCTTCAGCGGCTTCTAGTATGATAACACTATTGGTCACACTGTGTATAGTAAAAAGACCCATACCAACCGGTGAATCTCACCATCATCCTTCACAGTTAGCTACCGTGGGTAAATCTTTGTTTCAGAGAGCACGAGGGATCTGTGACAGAAAACACCTGGCCGCCGAGCTGCAGCATGTCAAGCAAGTGTTGCAAGACAACAAGCTTCGGATCCCGCGCCTACGTCACAGTGACCGAGTGAAGCCGGCCACAGTCGAGCGTGTGCCTGCTCTACTACCATATGTTAGAGGAGTCACAGACAAGGTTGGCTACATCTTGAAGCGAGCTTCTATTAGAACATTCTACAAGCCGCCGAAGAAGATTAGTCAGTTTTTACCATCCGTCAAGTGTAATATCCCTCTACAAGATGCAGGAGTGTACAAGTTAGATTGTGAATGTGGTCTCTCTTACATAGGTCAAACAAAAAGATCCATAAAAACCCGCGTGAAAGAACATATAGCTGACGTGAAGCACCGACGCTCCGGGAAGTCCGCAGTCTGTGAACATGTTCAAGATCGTCCCCACCATTACATCAGATTTGATAAACCACAAATCCTCGCAAAAGAACACCGATTCCTACCAAGGATGATACACGAGGCTATTGAAATTAAAAAACATCCTAATTTCAATAGAGAAGATGGTTGGGTGCTGCCATCTGCTTGGGATCCTATAATTAGCAAAATTAAACCCAAACGCAAGCATACCACTGCAAGACTTCAAGATACTTAACTGAACTGAACGACTATTACTATGCCTTGACGCTGGAGATGGATGTAAGTTTTCGCAAACGTACGCAATCGTGTTATATATTCAGTCACATCCGCTGTCCCATCTGCTTGTGGTATAAAAAATTCGCCTGGAAGTCTAATAGTTTCCCCATATACAAGTTCTGCTGACGAAGCTTGAAGATCTTCTTTAAATGCGCTACGTATTCCTAACAATACTAAAGGAAGGGCCTCGACCCAGTTTTCTTTTGCATGGCAGGTAATGGCGGCCTTCAGCTGTCTATGAAACCGTTCAACTAATCCGTTGCAAGCCGGATGGTAGGCTGTAGTTTTTCTATGCTGAAATCCTACCATATCTGATAAGCGCTTGAATAGCGCTGACTCAAATTGTCCTCCGCGATCCGATATTATCTGTTGGACATCCGAAACGAGCTATCCATCCGCAGACTAAAGCTTTGGCTACTGTTTCTGCCGAAATGTCTACTAACGGTACTGCCTCAGGCCATCGAGTAAATCGATCGATTGCTGTGAGACAATACCGGTACCCTTGCGCTGATGGTAATGGTCCTATTAGATCTATGTGAATCTGCATAAATCATCTAAGTTCGTTTTGCGTAAATCGGACCAAAAATTAATATTCAAAAACTGAAGGTAGCCTGGCTAACAATGACATTGGGACGTCAAACATCTCAGTCCCCCCCGTGACCATGGTTGCTGTAAAGCACCCGAAACGTAAGGAATTAAAAATAAGTAAAATCAGTTTAATAAACGCGATAGAATCCGTAAATTTAGTTTTAGTCAATAGTTGTGTTAGATCATATGACGAGGCAAAGTTGTAAACAGATCTCCCCACATAATCGGATGAATGGGAATCGGATCATATAGCTTGGTGAGCGTTGAAAACGATCTCTGCGGATAGAATTGGTTGAAGCACAGAATCTGTAAACAATTGGAGGTGACCGATGAGTGTGATAATATCGGCATTACCGCTGTGAGTCATATAAAGGTGCCCGTAAATGCTGTAATAGTCAACGTTATCTTCGCGCAGCCACGAAAATATATATCTTCTGACGTACACGCAACATTCGGCCCGAGGCACAAGACTGCTAGTAATTATACCTCGGGTAGGAAAAATACAAGATATCAGCCGGAGATGGTATCTGCTTCTTGGTAAATAAATAATAATAAATCTTTCATTGCAGACCATTTAGTCCATAATTTATTATAAATACAGAGAAAACGTCTTATAATCTATGTTAGTTAAAGTAAGTGATAAATAAAATTAACATTATTTCATATGCCTGAGGTGCCTGACCGAGATACACTGGGTACGAACATCGCCATGCTAATGCAACCAGTGCCTTAAAAAAGTATACTCGAGTTTCTCGCTAATTACGTTAAGTGCGCTGTTGGCGCTCCCACGAACCCATCGAATACATCAGTGACGCTGTTTTTTTTTGCGAATAAGTGTGGAAAATCATTATCAACGTGGGCGTCAGAAACATACCTAATGCACTACATTAACGATGGAGCTCCAGCAATAACCTAAAAACGTAATTATATTGTATAAGTAGGTGTAGAAGGATTGGCAATAGGCATTGACTAAAATAAGTTTTACCTCGGCTGTACAGCGTGAAAAACGGAGGGCCAGTATGTTGCAGCGGACAACCAGGCCCTCCCTTCTCTTTCAAATTCTTTATCATCTTTTACATCTTTGGTAACCACACGGTCGTGGTACTTAAAAATTCAGTCACCCGTTTAAGAGCAACACCTCCTAAAGTTACAAATGGTACGAAATTAGGTTTCTCCGTGCCCATTTTGAAAGCCAGAGCTCACTCTTCGCAACGTTATATTTTAGACCGTGGGCTTTGACACAAACTTCGCTAACTCCTCTCCTCACACACCAAGTCGTTGTGTAACTGCTGTTGTTCATGCTGAGTCCATCAATAGAGCAGCCGAAACGTGCACTCCCGAGTCCATGAATCAGTTCATTTATATAAAGATTAAAAGGCGTAGGTGAGATTAATCCCCCTTGTCTCACACAGTGTTCTAATCTATAGTCGTTCGACAACACATTAGATCACGTGACTTGATTGATTTGATGACCGTACCAACAGCTAAAAATGCTAATGTATGTGACAGGTAGACCAGGATTTCGCAATTTATCCCACAGAATGTCATACCTGGCAAGGTCGAAAGCCTCTGAGAGCAGTTATGAGCAAAGCAAAACCTAGATCAAGGCCAAGACAGTCTTGGTATCGGTCTCTGTCTTGGTCTTGCTCAAATACTTGCTGTCTTGTTCTTGGTTTGTTCCGATAAAAACATATTATATTGAAGTTATTACAAATATTCTCATATACCATATTTACAATGGAAGTTATAATCTTTTATTTAGTCTCGAAATTTTGTCAAGGTCTTACATTCTCGTTTCTTGGTTTCAGTCCTGTTCTTATTCACATGTTCTTGGTCTCTATCGCACATTCAGTGGATAAATTGAATTTAAAATTAAATTGTACATCATTCAACTTAATGTATTCTTTTTAACTGTCTCTCAAGTACACTGTCGAGTATGTTGGTCGTAGTTGTCGCGAATGAGATGGACCCATTGTTGCACATATCCGAAATATCTCCGGGTTTGATTTTCAAAATCGGAATCGCGACCGTCCTCATCAGCTCTTCCGGCAAATAAGAGTGCCTCATCCATAGCGTGAACAAGAGCTCCAGCAAACTAGGTAAATGTGAGCCAGCTTGCTGAAAGTGTTCGATGTTAAGGCAATCGTAATCAGGTGACATTCCCGGCTCATCCTCAATGTTTACCAGGATACCTGCTTTAGTACCCATCTGCTTGCTTATATGCTTCCAAAATCCAAGTAAAAACAAGAACAGCTTCGCCGCATCCTTATGGGTAGTGAAAAGGGTTAAGATTTGAGTGAAGTACTCTGATGTTGCAGTAGTAGAGGCGGTAGTACTCTCTAAGTTCGAGACGGCTCATCCGTGCAACAAGAAATGCTACCGTGTGGCTCTTTAACGTACATTTTTTCCGTGTATTAAATATCTTTTACCCAGAGAATGAAATTGTAATATTCCTTTGTTGTGCGTGCGGATAAGGTCAACAGTTTCCAGTTTCTCAGTTTGTGACACATTAGCATTACACACATTCTAAGGCGTAATAAAAAATAAAGTAAAGCAAAACTATAGCCAATATACGTCCTTCAGTTAGGCATAGGCCTTCTCCCATTTCTGGGAGCATTGTGTATGTATATGGGCCAATTCACACGCCCTCGATAAAATTTTATTTTTCGACACGCCGGTTTTCTTACAACATTATCCACCGTTAAACACGGGGTAAATCAGCACTTAAAGAACAATTTCATTAGTACTACCGGCGGGTATTGAACCCGGGTAGCTCGCCACTGTGAAAGAGCCTTGATAATTCAGAGGCTAAGTGATCGCCGTAAATTTCTAGTATATTAGGCACTACTTTACAATCTATCTTTCACCTTTCTATTTCTTACAAACTACTATAATTTGAAAATGTTTGAGTTCAAAATCTAGAATGATGAGTGAATTGAATGACTATCTAGAATGACGATCTAAACAAAACAAAATATTTAACATTACATATTTCAGAATTTATATAATATATTTTATTATAATATATTCTTTACATTTATAAAATACAGGATTTGACAGATTTACATGACTTTCGATTTAAAGTGTGTGTTTTAGTTTGTGCTATATGCAAAAGTATTTCACAAAGTATTTGATATATAACTAAATATCATCAACTAGAGATACGCGAACACGAAACGTGATGCGAAATGCTACAATTCCACTCACCGAGAGCAACATTCGATGTATGCCGATGAGGTTCTGCTTGACGAATGGCGGCATAGGGCTGCAGCACGCATTAACACCTTGCACTTCGCGGGGAAGTGCCTCAGCGAGCGATAACAGCATGTGGTTGGGTAAAAGGTAACTGCAATAAATAAATATAATATTGTATTTTCTATAAGTTATGTACAAACCACTCAGAAATGACAAAACGCAATGTTGGTTTAATTATTGCTTTCTCTTAGTGGAATGTATTCTATTTTAATGTTTTTTTTTTTATATTTGAGAATCCATCCGTGAATGTCGTAAGAGGCGACTACGGGTAATGCCAGAAAGACCTTAGGGTGTTACCACAGGTTTACTCCACTTTTTTCCACAAAATATCCCATAGGTGGGACAAAATGGACTCTTTAACAGAAACAGAAACTGTTTTTTCAATATGTATTGTAAATAATACTTATTGAAAGTAATTTTTTTGAATTTACCACTGGTTCGAAAAAAAACCTCTGTCCTGGGAAGAACCAGAAAGAAACTTAGCGGAAGTTTTTTTTAAAAATAAGAGCTTACAATCATGTATGTTACAATTAACAACACAAAACAAATTAGAAAAAGCTTGGTAGCGATCACCCTTCCCATAAATTCCTTAATATTATAATAACCCTTTTTATACCAACTTAGTTTAATAAAGTTTTTGAACTTTGTGTTTGTCAAATTTTGTATATTCTCTGGAATTTTGTTGTAAAAGCTCATACATCGCCCCAAGAATGAATTACTGACTCGGTGGAGTCGAGTAACTGGTACTACTAGCTTGTGTCTGTTCGTAGTATTAATAGAATAAATATCACTTATTTTTGCAAAACTACTTTTATTTTTAAGTACGTACATTACATTTTCATAAATGTATTAAGAGGCCAGAGTTAACATATTAATTTCCTCAAATGTTTCTCTGCACTCCTGGTTTAAATCATACTCAATGCCCTCTTCAAACATCACGCATAACTCTCATGTTTCAACACTGGTAAGAGTTCATCTTTTTAACATTCAGTATGTATAAATGTATTAAGAGGCCAATAACATAAATTCCCAAATGTTTCTCTAACACTCCTTTGTAATCATAATGTTCTCTAATGGCCCTCTTCTGTAAACAAATATATTCATGTCAGTCCGTGTCCCCATAGCAAAATACCATACGACATTATGCTACGGAAATAGTTAAAGTAAACTCTTCTAGCTGTTTCAACACTGGTAAGAGTTCTAATCTTTTTTACAGCATATGTTGCAGAACTAAGTCTGCTAGCTAGTTTTGATATATGGGGGCCCCATTCAGGCTTTGCGTCTACTGTGATTCCAAGAAAAATAGTGGTATCAATAAGACTCAAGTCCTCCCCATTTAAAATTACATTAGTATTAACATGTTTGACATTCGGCCTTACGAATTTCATACATTTAGTTTTAGTTCCATTTAAATGCAAATTATTAACATTAAACCAATTGACTATCTTAGCTATAATATTATTTACTTCGTCGTAATTTATTAACTGTCGTTTTAATTTGAAAATGAATGAAGTGTCATCAGCAAATAATATTATATCATGGTTATCCCCTACTATGTAAGGTAAGTCATTAATATACACAAGTAGAAAGGGGCCGAGATTTAAGCCCTGACGCACACTCATTGTACTATCGACCCGGAAGAACTCATTCTATTAATGACAACTTTTTTCGTTTTTACTTAAATATGAAATAATTAATTTAAGACCATCAATCACTTTTTGTACCGTTGTGTTGAAGTTTCCTGATTAGTGTTTCATGGTGAACACAATCGAAGGATTTGGATAGATCACAGAATATACCCAAAGCATCATGTGGATTCTCCCATGCATTGAAGATATATGTAATCAGCTCATACCAGCATCAGTTGTCGAGCGACCCCTTGTGAAACTGAATCGATTTTTGTGAAGTAAATTATTTACATCAAATTTTTTTAACATTTGATCAAGAACTTTTTTTCAAAAATTTTACTAATGGTTAGCGGGTCAAATATACTACCAGATTTAAATAAAGGTATTACTTTACTGTGCTTCATTAAATCAGTAAACACGTCAGATTCGATACTAGTATTAAAAATAATAGATAGCTGAGGTGCGATTGTATCTATTATAGAGTCAATAACTTTAACGGAAATCCCCCACAGATCTGAGGTGTTCTTAATATCAATAGTCTTAAAATATTTTACAATATCTTTTGGCGATACTTTATGAAATGTAAAATTCTTTGTACACGCATTTACATTTTGTTTAAGTAATGATTCGGCGACGGCAGAAGAATTCAGTAACTTAGCGGTTAAGATCGCAATATCAGTAAAATATTTCTCAAAAACCATTGCAACGTCCTGATCTTATTTAGTTAATTTATTGTTAAAACTTAACTGGTAGTTTCAATTGCGAGCGTTGACCTTACCAGTTTCACTATTAATTATACTCCATGTCACACTCTTTTAAATATTTTTGAATATTGTCTTACGTATTCCCTAAATTCGACGCTAGGATTATACGACCTTTCATTGTAAAGTTCATATAACGTTTAAAATATTAAAATTATTAATTTAATTTTAATTCATTTTTGCACTTTACCAACATATTTATAAAAATTTATGTATTTCTTTAATTTTCTTCTACAGCGATAATGTGTTCGTCTACTTTTCCCCACTAATCGTTTTTTTGGTGGGACAAATTACACTGTTAAAATAAATCTCTTTCACTTTTCCCCTCTAGGTCGGGCATAAGCAAATTCTAGAGATCTTGAAGTGTTTTTCAAACAAAGAAACATCAAAATGAAATAATTATAATAATATACGTAGGCGGTCCCATAATGAATTGGCCTAAATATGAACCAATGAAGGAAATGAAACGAAACCAATTTTATTTTTCAATATATTCACCATGAATACTACACACTTCTGACATCTGTGAATCAGCATCTCTAAACCTTTATAAAAATAATCACATTTTTTATCCTCAAAATGACTGAAGACGGCCGCCTGCAACTCTTCATCGCTTCAAAATTTTCTTCCTCTTAAGTCCCGCTTTAAATTTGGAAATAAATAATAGTCGGACGGGGCCATGTCTGGACTGTAAAGTGGATGTTGAACTTCTGTGAACCCGCATTGACGAACTGCATCCTTCGAAACACCAGCGGTATGAACAGGGGCGTTGTCATGGAGCAACAGGACACCTTTAGACAGCTTGCCTCTTCGTTTTTCCTTTATCTTGTCTCGTAATTTATATATTAAAGAAGCATAATATTCGCCGTTGAGACTGTATTACGTTCTTTAAAATCCACCATCAAAATGCCTTGAAAATCCCAAAATATTGTGCACATCAGTTTTTTAGTCGATTGTTGCACCTTTGCCTTTCTAGGGGGCTTTTCACCCTTATAACGCCATTCCATTGACTCGCGTTTGCTTTGTGGATCATAATACAAGATTATAGTTTCATCACCAGTCACTAGCCGCTCGATCACAGTCTTTGGATTTTCGCCACAAAGATCCAAAAACTCCGAAGCGCAGCGCACTCTTTCCTGTCTCTGTACCGCTGAAAGAATTTTCGGTACCCATCTTGCACTCACTTTTTTCATGTGAAGATGTTCATGGATCGCGCGATGAACGGTACTCTTAGAGATCCCAAGCCTTGCTGCCAATTTCTCTAATCTTCAAACGGCGGTCACTCAGAACATCCTCTTCGATAAGATCAATCGTTTCGGGAGAGAGCACTTCCACAGGTCGACCGTCGTGGCCAAAGTCTTCGACGGTTTCTCTCCCGAGGCGAAACTCTTTCACCCAATTTTTCACTGTGCTATAGGAGGGGGCAGACTCCTTATACACGCCATCCAATCGTTCTTTTATTTGGGCAGGGGATAAACCTTCTTTAAACAGAAACTTTATGACACTTCGATACTCAGTTTTCGACATTTTGAAAAAATACGCGACTCTCGTTATTCAAATGCCTGTTAAACTAAGACTAAGCATTTCATGTCGATGCATGTTTCTTATATTAAGTGCACGATAAACGTACTATTTAATGCAACACAACATGTAGCGACATGTCGCGTTGAACTATATCAGGCCAGTTCATTATGGAACCGCCTGGTATGTCATAGATTTATATTGTTTATAACATTTTTTGAAGTTATCGACAGAAATCACCGAATATGTTAATAAAAGATTTACTTACATAATATCTGAAAACACATTTATGTTTTATAATATAACTTCATAAAAAGAGAGACATACAACGATATACATGCGAAGATATTTAAATTACAAATGAGTGAAATAAAACATCTGGGAGCAATTTACAAGAAAAAGAACACATCATCAGCCTTTCACAAATCCACTGCTGAACATAGGTTTTCCCTAAGTAATGCTACAAAGCACGGTCCCGAGACACCTGCATCTTCCTGCATACCTTACCAGGTCATCGCTCCAGGTCGTTATTATATCACATGCGTAAAATTCAAAAGAATGTAAAATCTTTTGGATAATGACAAAAGGTTTTAAAGTTAAATCAATGAAAACCAAGATTATTCAAATTCTTTTAAAAATATTTTAAAAATTCTTATGAAACACTAACCCCACGTAACAATTACTTCAGAGAAAATAGTAAAAGGATGAATCATTTACAATGTGCTTATTTAGTTATTATTATTATTAAATCAACTTCATAACACGGGTGCACTCACGTGGTGCTTTCATCCAGAATCCTCGCTTGTGCGTCGCGCCATTTATAAAGCATCTTGAGCGCAGCCATTTGGCGTGAGTTGAACGACTTTTTGGAGCGCATGTAGAGACCCAGATGACTGTTGTCGTGGACCACTTCCTTGTTGTATGTCTGCGAAAATGGTGTCATAGGCATGATCATCACACAAACATGCACATGAAGTGGAGAACGAGGAAAGATCTCCGTGGAGAGAAAGGACTTAAATACATGTCATACATTATAACTTACAAGATGTATTAGCACACACCGAAGAATTACAATAACGAATACATGGTTATTTCGATGGATGAGACCTTTAATACCTCACCGACTAATAAATACTATAACGCAAGCATTTATACATTGCAGACTTCTCGCGACTAAATACAACGCTCAGCACGGTAACCTAGCACATACAGATATCCAGCCATCCTGCTTGCGACGGAAACGTCAATGCGCGTTGTTGCACGTCTTATAAATAGTTTGATATTGGTTGATAAATAATCGGCCATCCCGATATATTCAAATTAAATCAATATCATTACTTCCCTACTTATAATCTATCTTTCACTTTCATCCTTATTAATTAAAACTTTTATCAAAGAGTTTATGGCCCATGAACAGCTGTGGTTCTTATTTTAATTTAAAGCCATATTTATAATGTTTTAATATACAATATATTACAACAAGCATATTTTAATAACAAGTCATGTGCAAGTCCGGTAGTCTAATTTAGTATAGCACGCACATAAATACAGTCGATAGTATGAAAAATTGCAAAAAATAAATACAAAGTTTGTTATCCCCAATATCTCACAGGCTCTTCCCTATATTGCCTATTTATGAGATATGGAGCCCTAGAAACCTGTTAATGTGTCTATCAGTGCGTGTTACTCTTTACTATTTAGTTTATTCCATACTATGTGTTACATGTGATGCATTTCGTTGGAATAAAAACTGACCGTTCCACAAATCTGCCGACTATGCTCAAAGACAGACAGCAAAAGATGTGGCTGACCGGCTGCTGCTTCCAACAGTTCATTCTTCATCCTCCGCCAGACGTACAACAGGTAGTGCGTATCCATACGAGCATATTTCACCAACTCGTCCGGTAAGGGTCGAATGCGCCAGTCCGCAAGTTGATACCTAAATCATTATTCAGTTTAGTATTTTCTTTAATATATGCGGTGAACCCAGAATCTTTAATAGCAAAGAATATACATAAGATTAAAGGGTTGAAAAAGTAAAACGTAAGCTATTCTATAATATATATAACAAAAATTCAAAAAGAAAATAAGAAAACAAAGCTGAAACCAACGATGTGATAAATAATATTTTTTTTTTGATTATGTCATTTTCATTGTTTCACAGATCTTTCTTGCACGATAAAAAGTGTCTTGAAATAATTTTTTTATCACTTAATGAATTTTGTCTCTTCGCAACTGGGATTTTCGGACATTATGGTGGATGATAAAATTAAAAAAGGTCTTAGCTCTTTTATTTTTTCACCCACTTATATTTGTTTTGTTCAAACACCATTGTTGTGTGTTGTTTTAGGGGAGAGCTGCGGTGATAAAATTATCGACGGCAGACGCCAGTCTGAAATGGGCGACAGCGGCGTGGTTACGGCGTAAATACAACGTGCTATTTTATTAGCACGATGGATTACAATAAAACTATTTTTGTTCATAAATTTTTGTCATTATTATGTCAAAATTATAAATTGAAAAAATTGGTTGTGTCGTAAGTCAAGTCTTACCGTTACAGCGTCTCAAAAGTGTATTACTGAACATAGGGCTTCCCCATAGGACGATATTCGCTATAGTTGCCACGCTTCGCAGGAAGGTTGGTAAGTAATGTTTTAATTTTATAGCTATAATCGAGGAAGACATTGCTGCTCACAACATCCTTGTTTGATTTCTTTCGTCGCCTGTAAGACACCTACGGGATGGTACGAGTGGAGGTGAAAAAGTTCGCGGAATGACGGGGGAAGGATAATGAAATGAAACATTTAACTATTTTTGGTCGGTATTTTTCATCGGTTGTTGGTTGTTTAAACAGAACACCGAAACTGATTAATATATAATATTACAACAAAAACTTTTGGGGGACTAAGCTGCTAGTGTCTGTAGGAGTTACTTGAACGCTTGACTCCCTTTACGTATTTTCTAGGTAATGCTAAACGAGCAGCACTAATTTCTAGTTGGAGGTTGATCTTCAACAATTGAGAGGCCAGGCCGGTGGCTAGTTACTACCCGCCTGGCAAAAAAGAAAACCGCCATATGACGCAAGTCGTGATTCGGTATTACATTAATAAGTGAAAACCTTTTTTTGGGAGGAATGATCTGGACTTTCATGGTGTCTGATCATCGAGTTCAGCAGAATCCGAGGTACAATTGCACCGTTTGGTGCCGAATTAATGAGCTAGCCAATCATAAAAGAACTAATCACCCATTTTACGAAAAAACTTGGGATAGCTTAGCCATAGGAGTGCCATCGATGCTATCACTCTGTATTCCTAGGTTAGAGTGGCGTCTTAGCCAACTAGAGCTCTCTCAACCTATTCACTCACCCCTTCATTGGGAATGTGAATACGGAGGCGGTCGTACCCGACATGCCGGATCACATTACACTGATAAAGAGGTGTTTTTGGTAATAAACCGTATGACGCGAGGCAAGTCGCCAGGGCACGACGGCCTCAGAATAGAGCATTTTGTACACGCAGGGACGCACTTACTGAGACATTTGTGTATACTCTTTACAAGTTGTAAGCGTCATTCCTACCTGACAGCTGAGTTAATGAGAATGATTGTGGTTCTCATAGTAAAGAATAAGATAGGGGATGTTTCCGATAAAGTATATTACAGACCGATCGCGTTGGCTACGGTGACAACTCAAAAAACATCTTTTTTTTAAATTTATTATCAAATAAAAATTTATAAAAATTTGCTATGTGGCGCAGCGAAAAACCACGCAGGTTTGTGTTGTGTGCCGTTCCGTCTACATCTAGAATTACATGATGCCCAGTTTGATTTTAGACCTAGCCTATCAACAGAATATGCGATTATGTCTCTCAAGCACATTGTCAAGTACTTCACAGGTAGGAAAAATGTGTATATACTGCCTTTTTTGATACGTCGAAGGCGTTTGACCTAGTAAGATACGATATACTCTGGGATAAAATGACTGACGTTGGTGTGCCTACCGATGCAGTAACCATCTTTGAGTACTGATATGGTCATCTAACTAACCAGCTCACGTGCCTCGGACAGTTATCTGAAGAGTACAGGTTGGTATGTGAGCTGAGGCAGGGTGGTTTGACTTCTCCTGTACTTTTCAATGTGCACATTAACCAGTTGATAGTGGAACACAGCAGCACACGGGTCAGGTGCTCTCTTGGCGGCACTGTGTCAAAAACATCAGTTACGCTGATGACATGGTGCTGCTGAGTCCCTTAATCGTTCCTTTAATAACCAGGTTACTCTGCATTACAGCACAGCTGGTTTTACCGGGCACCTTAATGCCTGTCATCAGGACTGGCTATTCACAAAGAAGAAAAGAGACCACACTGGGACACGTGTGGGATTTTCCTTTCCTTTTTTGTCGCGGTGACTCTCCTTGTCAGTATCAACGGTTCACATGTAGTCAGGCGGTCAGTCCAAGCGGTTTTCTTCATCTTTCGTATTGCATACAGCAAAGATTATAATCTGGGCCTCTTTATGGCAACAGTGAATAGGTTTTTGTTACATTAAGACAGTGCAATTTACCATTTAGATGGTAACAGCCCTGGAGCTCCATCACCTTTTAGCGCCAGGTGGGATAAATTTATTTCAAGAAATTATTAGTTGTTTAGGAGGTGGCTTACCGGTGATGATCGCCGTTCTGTAGGTCAGTACTAGTCTGACACACTGAAAGTTTTTACAAATTACCAAAGTAACAAAATAAAAAGATAAATTGAAGAAGAATACCTAAAAGCCTTTGTTGGTATCCCGCATAGTGGTTTACTATTGAGGATTTGCCTACGAAAGCAAGTAGGGTAGTAATCAAGGGATAATACAGTTGGCGTATTTTTGGTAGGTCCTGCATTAGATGACAGTTATGCAAATTTTTGTAGTAACAACTGTTTGCTAGTAGTATTGAAAAATGTTCGAAGCAGCACCTTAAAAGCAGGTTCTCTTAAACAATGCCATATAGCTTACTCCACAAGACCAATAGTCGAATGTTTGACTATGTCAGTGGTAGGTAATGAGTCATCTGCCACACAGTCTTGACAAGGCACCTTGCGATTTTTATTTCTTCCCAAAACTCCGAAGATATATTTAGAGATATTTGCTTTACAAATGCTAAAAATGCAGCAACTGTGTTCAAAAAGTCGTGCGAGAAATTGGTAAACAATAGTGCGGCCCACTACTCTCCTTGTAGTTTGATCAATTGCGATGATGCCTAATACACAGAAATTCGATAAACAATAACGCTACTATGTCATTTTACTTTAGTCCATTTTCTTTAAATTTGCAATGTCACTAATTTTTATCGTTATGGTAGCCTTCCCAGTTTCTTTCACGACGATGCCTAACCCCTCGTCTGCCGGCCGGTCATTTTGCAAACATGTCGCGTCTGCTAGGGCCTTAGGAGGTGATTTCGCGATATCGGCGCGTGGCGATTAAATTAGTAATTTCTCTAAAATATTGTATGGAAGCTATGTATAAAACTTATGTCATATGAATTGTTATATTATTTGCTATTACTCTGTAGATATCTTACTTGAATACAACTTAATAGATTTTATTAAGCCAATTTCAAAGTTGGAAAACCAAATTTTTAATAGTATTTTGTGCATAATTTGTGAAAATTAAACAAAAAAAATCGTTCTTTTGTAAAATAAATGTAATTTATTTTAATCAATATACACTAATTTATAATAAAAAAGCAAAAAAACCACACATTCCTTTATATTTTTACCCCAAAAGTTTTTTTACAATCTTAATACATTAACGGCAACCCAAGCGTCGCACAAAAAATAGCATATATTGTTAGTTTTATTTTGAGAAATGAGCAAGTCAAGTGGCGTGCGATAATTTTAACATTAAGTATGGCTCAAGTTCTTAATTTAGATAAAGTTTCATTTCTAAAAAGTATGTAATGTATTTTTAATCAACAATAGAGATACGACGGTTTATATTCGATTTTTTTTTATAAAAAGGATACATATCCCTAAATTATGAATTAAAAACTGTTGGTTATTAACCCTTCCATGTCTAAATAGCACCAAACTCCACTATTTGTTCGATTTACGAATAAAAATAAGGACAAAAACCGGGACGGGTGACCACATAAAAGCGACGTTCGCATGCGACTGCCACACAGGCTGTTTATTCGAAATTTCTAAACATGGCAGTACTTTAGTAGCTTTGTATCGCATCCTCTTTCTTTGGTTTATAATTTTCCATAAGTAAAAATGTGATAGAAATCATTGTCGCTGGTTATTTTACCCCCCCAAATACGCAGTCACGGATCGGCCAGAATCTGGTCGCTTGCCAGACGCGCGTAATTAACCATCGGCCAGAATCTGGCCGGTTGCCACACAAGGGGCTAAAACTATTAAAATATTAAGACTGGCACGTCCATGACCAAAGGAGTATGTTTACTATTGATAATTCAATATAATAAATTAATATTAAAAATAATTGTTCTATCATTTATTCTCGTGTTTTACAAGAATATTCCTTAGTCAAAAAATATATTACCATTGTCATTATATTTTCGTTAATGCAACAAAAATACTATCGGAAATGGCAACTCCAAAAATGCATCAATATAATTAACTCCCACTTCAAAAATAGGTATATAATTACATAAATGCAGGAATGAAAAATTTCTAACCTTGCTTGAGTTGTGTTTATTGGTAACTTATATGGGTCTTGTTACATATTTATAAAGTACAGTATCAAATCTCAAAATCGACACGATATCAAGATATATCAATGATGACATAAATTACATTCTCACCTCTTATCAGCATCTACTTGGCAATATCGCATAAGCAGGTTCTTGAGTGACAGCCCTGATATTTTTAACACCTTAGCCGCTTGGTGGGTATCAAACAGTCCTACTATGTAGACGCCGAAGTCCCTTTGCAACCAAAGGACATCCATTTCGGCGCCATGAAAAACCTAAAGGATATTTATAAATTTATTAAGATTACTTATTTTTTATGCTAGACTATGTTACAACTCTAAGATTAATTTCTTTGTTTTTGAAAGTATTTCTTGAGATGAATGATTAGGTACTTCAGTTAATAAACATTTTATAGTTTAACTATTTTTTGTATATATAGAAGATTATTCCAAAAACTAATTAAATAAACGTAATAAAATTAATTAGTCAAACTAAAATATGAAACGGTAATTTGTGATACAGTCAAACGTATGAGAAAAATTACATCGTAAGCTATATGTGTGAACAAATTTCTGTGTGGTGTCAAAAATGCATAAGACATACTCACTTTCATTTTTTTCGGGTCAGTGAAGGATAAGTTTAACTTGTGAATGTGTTCACGCACTGCTAGCGCGTCGATAATAAAGTCGCCCTCGATCGTCGAAATTTGTATTAGGCATGTGATGCCTGGAAGAGTAAATTTTCTGTATTAAGTGACGTTGTTCCTTCGCCGTAAAAGGTTCATATTTAAATCTATACTTTCAAAGCCGTATTCAGTTTGTGTAATAAACAAGCATTACGATAGCATGACCTATTAACGACATTTTAGTAATAACTAAAAATGTCTTACTACAAGCTTAAGAGCGCATATTCAAATATGTCTAAGTCGAAATCTACGCGATCGCTTTGGATCGGCGTAATATTGACGCACACTACAATGTTATCTCTGTGTGCGTGTCAGTGCGAGCGTGAGGCTATAATAGTTGCCTAACGACGACTACGAATCACTTTGATCTTTGATTATATACCTGTCTTTGATACTATTGGAACTAAAATAACAAAAAAATAATTTCCATATAACGGCTTATATAGTGTATAGGAATCGGCTAATATGTGGAAATAGTTTTATTCTTTTAGTAAATTGAAGTCGGCTTTACATTTTCACCCTATTGAGTATATTATAATATGTATATGTTCTAATTGAAAAATATGTATTGTATAAAATAATATCATTTGATAAACTTTTATTCTGTTTTATAATGTTAACATAATTCATCCAAACTAACAATTTCATTAGTGTCGGCGGGGGATTAGTGTTGCCAGGTCTAGCAAGTAAAATTTCGGGACGGAAGGTGAAAATAATTGGGGATTTGGTTTTCATATCCGGACAACTACAATGACTACAAAATATAGGTTCTTTGTAGCCTTTTTTGTGCTTTATTGAGAGCCGTGATAGCTCAGATGGTCAACGCTAACATGTAAATATCACAGTATGCGAGTAATGCGAGAAATTGTGACTGTAACTTTACTTTATTTTTGTGCTTTATAATTATTATTCGGGTCTGATCTCATAAACGAATAAGTTTTCATCCAAACATCGTAAAAACTGATTTTGTTTTTCATTTTAAGCAAATTAAAACATTTTTGAACTATTTGTTTTTTTTTTTTGCAGTCCTTGAATTTTTCAAATCACTCATTTTAATATAATTCTGTTTAAAACTTTTGTGGTTTTTTTCGACTAGTGAGACAATGTCGTAGTAAAAATATTTTAATGTGGTAGTAGCTAACAGATATAATCATTTTTGTTGTCTAAATTATGGATTAAAGTATAGAATAAGAATGTTAGTGAAAATGGGGACATTTGGCGTCCCGATCAAGGTTGAATCGGGACGTGTCACTAGACCCTTGAAAATCGGGACGTCCCGCGCAAATCGGGACACCTGGCAACACTAGCGGCGATCGAGCCCGGATTGTTCGCGTTTACGGCGAGCACTACGCCCTTGAGCTACTCAACTCAAGCACGGCTCATATGTTTTATGTCTGGGGGTACGGTAGTGCCCCCGCCAAGTCGAGCAAAACAGCGGCACGGCCGTATCATCATTGCGAGACTTGGTTATTTTACAAGTTATGCTTTTGATGGCATGTCTTTGTTTAATCATAACGTTATCTCCGCACTAGGAATTTTTCCTAAGTACATCGTTGGGGCAGTTTAAATACATTAATTTCACAAGGACAAACATCCAGACCTGGAACAATTATTTGTAGGTAATACAAATTTTTGCTCAATGTGGGATTCGAACCTGCGGCGCTCAGCGCTACAACTCATTACCAAGTCACTCCGCCACGGAGCCAAAGGTGAAAGCCAACGATTTTGTATTTTTACTTGATCCGAATTGCTTACGTTCATTATTCATTTCTAAAAAAATATGTATGAAATGAAAATTTGTCACCATTACATCATTTAATATTTCAATATTACAATCATAAACATATTTCAAAATTACTTACTAACAAAAATATCGCTTATAAAAGTCTCAATCGTTTAAAATGCGCGATGGTGCTATAGGTATCTAGTTATAGTATAGTGTAGTATAGCCCTATCGGTGTATCAACGCGATCGCGCGGTGTCGGTGAGAAAAAGTAATACGTCCTGTCGTTGGGATTACCCGGAGCGTACTGAATCGAACGGTGCCTGCGCATGATGTTTTATAGTATTTTTAAAATAATTGACAAAATAAAACGAGCTATATTTTGTTTTGGATATTTAACATTACATATATTTTGATAAAATAATTAAAATAGATATGTTTATAAGCAAATACATGGAAAAAATTACATTGAAGTAGACAGTTTTGGTGATTTTATAATATTATTTTATAATATTAAATCGAAATATTTTCGTAATTCAGGTTTTGCTATACACTAAAAGACTATATATTCCATTATAATAACGCTTAATCTAAAGTATTTTAGCTTATAATAATGGTTGTATTCAACCTGAAAGATAACTCTGATGCATATTTTCGTAAAACACTGTGAAGGGATTGTCTTCGCCCTAAAAAACCGTCATTAAAAACTATGATTTTGCACTGCTATGTACTAAATAAAGACTTCATCTTTCTAAAGCCCTAATTTTCAGCAAATAATCTCCTCACGTCGTTACGATATCGCTTTTGGAAAAACCATAAAACATGTAGTTTTCGACGCGAAACGCATATGCCCTCTTAATGGTTAAAACAAGAATTGAAAAACACAACAGCGTTAAAAGTTTACTCTCAAAAACCTTCCTCTTTTTTTGTATTTGCAGATGCAATATATAAATATTATATAGCTTAAGTCACTCCCATAGTTAAGACGAATCTAACGACACCTCATATGTTAAAATCTATCAGGCCGTATAGACTACAGAGCGTGCAAAGAAATAGACGTACGTACGACTAAATACATACTCTCAAAAACCTTCCCCTCTTTTTTGTATTTGCAGATGCTATATATAAATATTATATAGCTTAAGTCACTCCCACAGTTAAGACGAATCTAACGACACCTCATATGTTAACATCATTTATCAGATTAAACAAGCAGTGATTTGCACCCTCCTTTCTGCCAAGGAGGGTCGCGTCTGTTTATGGCTTAAAGATCTCTCGTCAGATCAGTAAGCCAATCCCTAAAGGTGGGGTTTAGTGGGTAAAAGTCTCCACATAACCACGCAGCCAGCTGTGTGGTATGCAATGAGCATTCTCCACCTCCCTCCGCCGTTACCGGAGGGTTGCCCTTAATTGCTTCGGGCGCAAAAAAAAAACGGCCAAACCTCATCTTCGTAATAGGTAAAATTGATATAAATCTTTTTGTAATTAGTGAGCACTATATAAGGTATATTGAAAAGAGTAATATAATATCGGTGTCTAATATATAAAAAGGATTGTTACATTTATTTACTATAAAATTAAATTTTCTTATATTTTATGCCGAACTTGTAGTTTAAATTATAATATTAAATCATTTAAAGTATTTGTATTTTATATTTCATTTCATTTGAAGTATTCACTTCTGTCGCGTGTGAGCTGCACGCATGTTTTTTTTTTTTACTATTTTTTTTCACCGTTTGCCTATATTACTTATTCTGAACCGTCTCTGCGAATTTGACCGGTTTTTGCAAAATAACACTGTATATCGACTATATTCATCGATCTGATAAGTAACAAATATCTCTGTTTTTTATTTCGGGTATTTACTCCGTTCCCGTAATAAACATTTCTAGAAGACTAGCCATATGCGGACACGATTATTGTGCAAGAGTACGTACGTAAGTACAGGCGCACTCTCTATTCCCTCGCTCTCAGAGACTGAAAGGACATGAATCCGACACGAATGGAACGAATGGAGAGAGATCAGGCAAAGGAACAACGACTTTTTAATATGGCTTTAAGCTTTTTTTTTTATAGGGTGACAAACAAACACACAGTCAACCTGATGGTAAGTGGTTGCTGTGGCCCAGACATCTACATCTATCCTCGATTACGAATCAAAATGCAGATGCGTTGTCACCCGTGAGGGCTAAGATGGAATGCCTCTTTTCCAGTAAAAAGGGTCTCCGGTTCTCTACACTCACCATACGAAACACATTAGCATTAAGCTACTATTTTACGCTGGTATTCTGTCAGAGCGTGGTTCTTCCCCGGTCGAGCCGACCCATTCGTGCTCCAACTATATATACTACTAATATAACTGCAGCATGGCTCTACCACGTATTAAAAAAGCTTTTTTATAAGGCGCCAGGGTGAAACTAAATTTCTAACTCTGTGCTGCTAATGTAATTTTTTTACAGAAAATGCCGTCTAAATGATTCTAGCCCGATCTGGGATTCGCTGCACTTGCGACCACTATATCAACGAGGCAATCAAACGTGCTCCCCTATGTTTGCATTGACACTTAGTTACAATAAAATACTGTACAGTTGATAATAGCCGGACGTCGTCGCCCAGCTATGCAAAGTGAGTCTTGTCGAGATCAATTGCTTGCTGCTATATTTGTATTTGTATATTTTTTTGCTGAGCAAATACAAAAGGAAGGAGTTTATTGTGCCGTGCCCTATATCATGTCTTTTATTGTGCCGTGGATCTTCCTGCTAGCAAATGGAAATAACAAAAATTGCACTTGCCACATTTGGCAGGCCGTATGGTAATATTTTTATAGATTTTTATAGAATACAAACAAGCGCACAGTCCATCCGATGGTAAGTGGATGCTGTGGCCCATAGACATCAACGTGTACCTTTCATTAAGAATCAAAATGCAGATGCACCCCCGAAAAACTAAGATGGAACGACTCGTTTCCAGTAAAAAGGGTATTCGGTTCCCTGAACTCACCATACGAAACACGTCAGCATTGAGCTGCTATTTTAAGCTGGTATTCTGCGAGCGTGTGGTCCTTCCCTGGTCGAGCCGACTCATGCTAAACCATAGCTCTACCACGTAAAATTATGGCAAAATCCTTCTTATAAGGCAGTCTATAGGCTATACTGGATACATACAGCAAATACGACGCAAAAGCAGTTATTAATGAAATAAAAATACTGTACCTACACATTGATACACGATAGTGAATGATTATGTCTATTACTTATCTTATCCTTATAAAAACGACTTCGCTAATGCTCGCAGAGCACATTAAAAAAAACATATTTTATTTATGGCAAATATTAAAGCCAAGTCGCGATGAGCGTAAATATATGCCAACAGCAATTTAAGAAATGGCTTGGCGATCAGCATAAGTGGTTATTGGGCTCTTGATACGATAGTGATAAAAATGACCACCAAACGAAAATAAGGATATAAGAACAGTCCGAAACCATGTCAGATAAAATTGTGCCAAAAAAAGCCCCGTGTTTTTGACACAGTTTACTTTAATCCAATTTACACTAACTTCTATCTCAAGTTAGAAGCAGACATCTAAAAAGATATAAATCAGCCACGTCATAACAGTTACGTTAGGTTATAGGAAGTAAGTGTTTTTATTTGCGGCCGCAATGTAGTTTATCCCAAGCAGTTGATAGCTTCCCTGGCAATATAATCACCTAACGTGATTAGCGCCATTTTCCAAATTAACCAAGACACATAATTTTGCATGTACCGCATATAAGTGGTGACACTTTGACAGCAGTTTCAGGTATTTAATGTAATTTTCACACATTTTAATAAATAAAGGACATTTATGGAAAATAGTTTGGGAAAGATGACATAGAAGTGATTAAGATGTTTCACGTTCGGCATGCTCGGAAACAGTGTAGTGGAAGAATATCTGCAATCACGTAACGTTCCATGTCTGGCGTAAGAAGCGATAGAGGGAAATAAACCTGGAGATGGACAGCAGTGTCTTCTAATAACAGCTTACCAAGCAAAGCAACTAAGGAAAATAATCCGTAATCCTATAATTAGTAGGCAAACCTATGGGGAAACTTATGTTTAGAAATGGACATTTGATTGGCTGCAATGATGATGATGATGAACTAGAAAGTGTACATTCAGTTGCAGTTAGTTAATGATTAACTGCTTCAAATATAGAGGGTTTTTAAAAATAGGTTTTCTTCATTGGTTATATAAACAGTGCCGGATTGTAAAATTGTTCTTCGTACTTTTGAACTTATTGATAACATATAAACACAATGGAATGGTAGAAAAAATTTTCTACTTTTGCTTACTTCATAATTCTAAGATTGCAAAAATATTTTTTTGTACTTCACAAACAATTTTTAAAGTTGTTGATTACACGCGTAAACTCAATAGAAGGGATGAAAAAGTTACTCTACTTTATACCATCGCAAGTTTTATAAGAAATTACAAATACTTTACACAAATAAACGAAATAACTTTTGATTAATTTTAATGTAATACGCTTGGGAAATGTAAATATTTGAATTCTAAATTTCGCAATGCAGCAGTAATGTAAAGAAGAAATAATTACGTTAAAAGGATTTAGAGATAGCTACATTTTATATACGTACAAAATAAATCATCATAATTCGAACAATATAAACAAAATAGTAATATATCTAAGGTTAGCGCTATTCAAATATCGAAACATTTAGGTCCCATTCAAGTTCATACCTTGGTAAGTTCTGTAGGAGTGATGTTCAACATCGACAGCCATCTCCTTCACATCATTGAGATGCTTTACGAGTGCGTCGACTTGCGACTCAGTCTCTATATAAGTGAACTTTGTTTTCTCCAAAGGCGGTGGAAACGTAGGTGGCTCCGGGTCGGGGTCAATGAAACTAGATGGTGGGTGATACAGCTCCAATTCCACTTTGTATGGATGTTCATATCTGAAATTTTATTAAATATAATATTATTATTATTAATATTATTTATATAACATATTATTTTGGTTTTTACTTATGGTATGGAATTAATTTCGGACGACACTACGCTGCACTGGCAATATCTGTATTTTTTTTGTATTTATATTGTTTTTATATTGATATATATTCAAACTATATATAAGTATTATAAGTAAATAAATATTGGGAGATCTAGAAAGTTTGCGCTTTCTTCAGACCTAGTCGTGAAATAATTACTGCACTTCAGAAAACCATCATACTTGTTGACACCTCAGAAATCTTAAAGCTGAGCAGCTAGTGTGTCTTCTTTGCTTTCATAGATCATATTTTTTTAATTTTTTGAAGAATAAAAACACAAGGGTTGGTAAGAGGAATACGAAACATATTTTTAATTAAATAATCTGGCTAAGGGTCCTGGATTCTCGATTTTGGTCGAACAAGCGGACTTTTGGGGCACAAACCATGCAACCAAGAACACAAACCATCGAGTTTTTAATCTTCTAGCACCCCTTGCCGGTTAAAAATCTCGATTAATTATTTCTGTTTTTCGCTAACGGCGACATTTCCTTAGACTTAGCTATCTTTAAGGCACCCTACAGCCGTCTGTAGTTTTGTTTCAAGATCATTGCTATGTATGACGCATGTCATTCGTACACCTTCGATCTCTGGATAGGCATGGGAAGGTGGATGGGTATGTTTGCGAAAATATCGTGTAACATATTAAAAAAAAATACATTCAAATTGAGAACCTACTCCTTTTTTAAATAGGCCAAAAGTGTAATGGTTTTAAAAGCCACAAAAGACCAATAATACCTTTTATGGCTTAAAATTACCTAATTTAAAACCAAAAGATCACTGAGACAAAAATTTAGAGAAATTACTGTATTAACTCTGGCCTCTCAATACATTTATGAAAATGTAATGTACGTACACAAAAATAAAAGTAGTTTTGCGAAAATAAGTGATATTCATTCTGTAAATACTAGGAACAGACACAAGCTGGTAGTACCAGTTACTCGACTCCACCGAGTCAGTAATTCATTCTTGGGGCGATGTATACGCTTTTACAACAAAATCCCAGAAAATATACAAAATTTGTCATACACAAAGTTCAAAAATGTTATTAAACTAAGTTTGTATAAAAAGGGTTATTATAATATTAAGGAATTTATAGATGATAATAACCCCTGGGAAGGGTGATCGCTACCAAGCTATTTCTAATTTGTCTTGTGTTGTTGATTGTAAACATGATTGTAAGCTATTATTGGAAAAAAATAGTCCCGCTGGGTTTCTTGCTGGTTCTTCCCAGGACAGAGGTTTTTTTTTTGCGAACCAGTGGTAAATTAAAAAAGTGACCTTCAATAAGTATTTTTATAATCTACATTGAATAAAAAAGTTTCTATTTCTATTTCTATTTCTATGGCTTTCTATAAAATTACCAATTTAATTTTAAAAACTAATTTAGAAAATTACTGTATGATTGAAGTGCAATAAGTGGTTGCTGTGGCCCATATACATCCACATCCACCCTCGATTACAAATTAAAATATGCAGATGCGTTGTCACCTGTGAGGACTAAGACGGAATGCCTCGTTTTAAGAAACAAGGCTCTCTGGTTCTCCATACGAAACACAGTAACGTTAAGCTGCTATTGTGAGAGCGTAGTCCTTCTTAGGTCGAGCCGACCCATTCCTGCTACAACTATACCAATAATATAGCTGGAGTGTGGCTCTACCACACTCACTAAATAGTTCTGTGAACACCTTAGAGCCTTAGATCTTTACCGTATAGCCATCGCAATTTAATATGTACCACTGGCATAGTGCACTAGTTGTATATTCCTCATTGTCATCAGGATATAAATGGTTCTTTGCTAGACATTGGGCTTGCCATAAAAGAGATGTTTTGCCACCATTGTCACACTTTTCAGGCGGATTAGCGGTAACAGTAAAAGCCGCGTTGCACCTTTGACAATACTTCCTGTCACTGGTCTGGGTACATTATTCCCCTCGACCTCGTCTCGTTTGAGCGGGTCCCGGGATGGTGGTGGATGGATATGTTTTGGATTCACTATTACACTCGGTACGTGGTGCTCTTGTCGAGATCCAGAAATCACCAGTGTGAGGCCGGGCGGATCCCAAGTACTCGATATAAGTGATGTACAATATTCACTTACACCTATCTGTTGTTTATATATTATAAGGAATCTATCAACACCAAAAATATAGTAACTTAATGCTGCTGTGTTTCGTATGGTGAGCGTAGAGAACCAGAGACCCTTTTTACTGGAAACGAGGCATTCCATCTTAGTCCTCACGGGTGACAATGCATCTGCATTTTGATTTGTAATCGAAGATACGAGTAGATGTCTATGGGCCAAAGCAATCATTTACCATCAGCTGGACTGTGTGCTCGTTTGTCCCTATCCTATAAAATAAATTAAAAATCTAATAGTGATAAAGTACTGGTTATACTTTAATTATCTTAAAATTCTTTATCCGCCAATTTCGATAAAAAAATTCTATTGACCCTCTATACTCTTCTTTTCTCCAAGTTCAATCTGGTTGTTTCAAGTATTACTATTTCGCAGATTGGCTTATGATATTTGAGAAGGCAGAATCTTCAGTCAAATAATATTCAGGTATAATATAGCAATATTGTAATATAATAATTTTCCTTGTAAAGTTTCATTTTATTTTACTTTTCACTTATTTAGGTTATTTAGTGAATAATAGTTGTTAACTAGCGTTGAGACAACCCCTAGCCTCTGATCCCCGGTAACACTGACTTCAAGTCTCAAGAAGTTTGTCTCCAGCTGAGATTATGCGAGGTTGGGTAAATCTTTAATAAAATGTTAACATATTTATTTTTGCACACCAATAAAAAGTAGTATGTAATAATATAACAATAAAATATAACAGCCATAATAATACAACTCAGAACTCACCCCACAGCCTCTCCCTCTTCATTATAAAGGATATTTAAAGCAAGCGGTTTAATGTTGTTAGGTTTGTCCGAAATTTTTGGCACCCATAAGTTTTCAGAGTTATCAATGGTGTCCTTAAAAGTTAATTGCGGACGAGGGATGTTCTTGGCACCAATGAACATTGCAGATCCAACCTAAATAATTAATTGGGATACATTATTTTTCATTTAATAATAAAATTTGTACCTAGTTTAAATTTTGATACACTGAATTCAATATCAATTCTACCACAAATATAGAGTATTTATAAAAAAATTATATATAAGTTATATTCGAGTTTACAGCCATGAGACAATAATAAAAAATGTTGTTTTAATTTACGAAACAATAGTTACTGATAATCACATGTTTGTACAATAAATTTGTCTGAAATGAATGTATTTAAGCAACTTTTACTTAACAAATAACACAACAACATTAAAACAAGTTAACCAACCTTTATTTTTGCAATCACTGGTGCTTTGTTCCATGAAGACACTTTGACACCATTTTCAGTATCATCGAGAAGTCGGTCGCCGGATTTGTTCAGCTTGGATATGCTGTCAATGTTAATATTAATTCTGTCCAATATACTGTCATTGGCATCAATAATTTTTTCTGTATTGTAATCATTATCATTGCTGTTAAGATAAAATTTTGAAGATGATTTCTATATATTAATATGATGTAGTGAATTAACATAAAAATATTTTTATTTGAATTAATTTTCATCAAAACAGTAGGCAAGTAAGGCATTTTTTATATGGATATGTATTGAACAATTTATACATTTTCTAATATTTAATAATATTAAGTGTAGTGTTATTTTTATTTCAAAAATTTTCATTACAACAGTAACATAAAAGTTTTTGGAATTAGGCCTAGTTGAATTTTTGATAAATTTTAATATTACAAATGTAATCATTTAATCATTATTTATTTACTTACAATTTTAGCTTCACAGTTGGTAACTCGGTGATTATTATTTCATTTGATTGTAGAACAACACTTTCACTTAGCTTGCATGTTACAAAATTAAAATCAGTAAATGTTTTGAATAACTCTAAAGAAGTTCCCGAAGGAAAATGATTTGAAGATCTTATAGTTTTATTGATACTTGTATAACCTCCCTGAAAGAAAAATGATATCACTATTACAATTTAGGTTTACTCTACCTTCATAAAGTTAAGTTAAAAAAAATTATCTTATTACCATTACAATTGATTTTCCAATTGTTTCTACCAATTTTCTCTGAAAACAGTGTTCAGCAGATATTTATTTTTGTAATTTTATACTATCGCGGTCACCTTGTTTTTTGGCTCTAGAAAATCGAAAAAGCATCCGATTTCGATGATTTTTTAAAAAAATCTTCATTATTACGGCGGAATTATGAAAAAAATTACAAGAATAAAAGCATGAAAATTTATATTGGTTTCAAGGCTTTAAATTTTTATGAAAATGCACTCATTCACGTATAATTGTTGATATTTTTTTTAAACAATCGAATGAAGATATTATATTTTTTTCATAATCTACACCAAAAATAAACATTTTAAATAAAAAAAATTAAAAAAGGTTACTAATTTTTTATTTAGCTTTTTATTGAGTGTAAGATCGAGCGATGCAAGCTCGGGACTCAGGGCATCCCGACTCGGTCAGGTTAGGTTAGGTGAAAGTCCCGAGTTCGCTTCGCTAAAAATTAATAAATAAACATTATTATGTGATTTTTTCCATTTTTTTTAATTTTTTTAAATGTACACTATTTAGATTAAGATATAGCAATCACGGTCAAAGATTGCATATTTTTTTATTTTGTTACAAGATTTTTTTCGAGGATAATATAAGTTATTGATTTATTTTTGAATATAATACATGATTAATTCTTTTCATTTTGGTCTTTTTCGTAAAGACGAAGATTTAAAAAAAATCATCGAATTTGAATAATTTTTTGATTTTCTAGAGCTTTTATGATAACATTTAAAGTCAAAAACTTAAAGTGAGGTAAAAAGCTAATAAACAAACATATTCAATGGTTTTTTAATGCTTGTTTTTTTGTGTAGATTAACAATAAAAATTAACAATAACTATACAAACTTCGTTTAGCGCTTTGCAAATAAGTTATAAACGACTATATTCAAAGAAGTGTGTTTATGATCACATTTAAAGTCATAAAACTACATGAAATCTTGAGTTGAGATATTTTCCATATTTTTTCCATAAATCCGCCATAAAGACGAAGATTTCAAAAACATTTCATCGAAATCAGATGATTTTTCGATTTTCTGGAGCCAAAAAACAAGGTGACCGCGATAGTATAAAATTACCATTTTTTAATATATTTATATGTATAATATTATTCAATTTTTATTTAAAATAATTATTAATTTAATAATATTTCAATACAAAAGTTCTTTAAATTACAAATTATATTTAACCGTTAACCAGGCATTCACTATATGTATATAAGACCAAATTCGTTTACAATTATCTTAACAGATTAAGTGATTATTTGTACCACAATACGTCAATGGTCATGGACAACATGTATTATTTTAACCTTGGAGTATATTTTACTTAAATCGGAACACATCCAGTGACATAGGGGATGTATTTTATTAAATATGCTTATTTTGCAGAGCTGGGCGTTAAAAGACAATGAGATTCAAGTACGACTCCAAGATTTAACGTCATCTGAGGATGATGAGAGCGAAGTTGATGACAAAGCAGACGTTTCTAATATCTTAATCCAGAGATTGGACGAATAAGTACAGGCTATTACTAATGCAGAGCTACGTGATATAATTGAAAACGATACTGAACATGATGCACAATTGGAAAATATATGGGCCCAAAGCTCGGTTCCACAATTTTCTATAACTGTATGTAATGCTGTAATTTTGGATCAAGACCACCATCTAATAAAACCTAAAGATTTGGGAATAGAAGTAAACGCTTCCGCAGCCGTTAATGACAACCCACAACTAACAGTTTTATGTGAGTGTTCTCAGGTTTCATCCGTTCAATCTGTAAATGACGAACCTGCAACTTTTATCCAGTTTAATCAAAAATATAGATTTTGGACAGCCAATATTTCAAATGAGCCATGTCCATATCGAAGTGCTGAAGTGTTTGTACAGTAGGGCTACGATGGCTATCCGAGTACAGAACCAGAGTACGAAACCTATCCAACTGCAGAGAGGTGTAAGACAGGGTGATGTTATATCCCCGAAACTCTTCACCGCTGCGTTGGAAGACGTTTTCAAGCTACTGGACTGGAAAGGATACGGTATTAACATCAATGGCGAGTACATCACTCACCTTCGATTTGCCGACGATATAGTCCTTATAGCAGAATCGCTGGAGGACCTTAGCACTATGCTCAATGACCTCAATGGTGTCTCCCAACGGATAGGTCTTAAGATGAACATGGACAAAACAAAGATCATGTTTAACGTCCATGTCACACCTATGCCGGTAGTTGTTGGGAGCACTATGCTCGAAGTTGTTGACGAGTACGTTTACCTGGGACAAATAGTCCGACTAGGTAAGTCCAACTTCGACCGAGAGGTCAATCGACGGATTCAACTCGGCTGGGCAGCGTTCGGGAAATTACGACACATTTTCTCGTCAGGTATACCTCAATCTCTGAAAACTAAAGTGTATAACCAGTGCGTGTTGCCAGTGATGACTTACGGATCTGAGACGTGGTCCTTCACCGCTGGCCGTATGAGGACGCTCAAGGTCGCTCAGCGAGCTATGGAGAGGGCTATGCTCGGTGTTTCACTGCGTAATAGACTCAGAAATGAGGATATCCGCAGTAAAACCAGAGTGACCGACATAGCTCAACGGATTAGTAAGCTGAAGTGGCAATGGGCCGGCCATATAGCTCGAAGAACCGATAACCGATGGGGAAGAAAGGTTCTCGAGTGGCAGCCTCGTACCGGTAGGCGTAGTGTAGGGCGACCCCCCACTAGATGGAGTGACGACCTGGTAAGACATGCAGGAAGTCGATGGATGCAGGTGGCTCAGGACCGTGCTTTGTAGCATTACTTGGGGGAGGCCTATGTTCAGCAGTGGACTTGTGAAGGGCTGTAATGATGATGATGTCCAGTCTTTGTAACTAAAGCAGTGTGTACTTTTCCCTATAATAATAGAAATGTTTTCACCAGACATTATGATATTCTTGTTGAAAATACTGAAATCAATGATTTTTATTCAATATAGATTATTGCATAATACTTATTGTCATTTTTTCATTTACCACTAACTTATATGCTAATAAAAAAAAAACAATCCAAAAGCTGGGTAAAAACCAACAGAGAAGAAATTTGTGCTTTCCTTGGTGTCATTATATTTATGGATCTGCATCCTTTCCCACTTATAAACTTTATTGGCCAACTGGTGATTTATATCAAAACCCAGACTCTTTCGACCAGGTCTTATTCCATAGGACGTATTTCTAAAAATAACTGGTTCCACTCATTTTGCTTTCTTCTTGAAACTGCTCTAATAAATGCTTACATGAAATGAATGATTTTATTCAACATAGACTATTATAAAATACTTATTGAAAGTCATCTTTTAATTTACCACTCGTTCGCAAAAAAACCTCTGTCCTGGGAAGAACCAGCAAGAAACACAGCGGGATTTTTTTAAACACATTTATATTTGCAATAAATTTTTATTTTGTTACAATTTCCGAATGATTTTTATAGAACCAGCATGGCGATCACCTCATTCCTCATTCCATACACCTTTTATGCAATGGGACATGTGAAGCGACATAATAGCCACCAAGAGTTTTGTTTACGTGCTGCAGAGGTCTAATAAACAACTTTACATCACGTAAAGCAAGTACAACAATTCTAAAAAATAAGAAAGGTGTATACAGAATTGCTGAGTAGGGCCGATTGGCTAATGTTGGAGCTCATATGCCTAATGGAGGCACTAAACGGCATTGCCATTTTTGCAGTACTAGGATTAATCAAAAAAGACCAAAAATAGCGCGCAATTTATGCAAAGTGCAAATGTTTGGGACACCATGTTTTGCAAGATTTCATTTGCCCAATGAGGTTTTGCTGAGATGGTTAGTGCTCTCTGTAAATTTCACAGTACATACTCGAGCAAACCTGGTTGGATCCCCGACGACATCAATAAAATTGTGAATTGCAATTTTAAGTGCAGATTTACCACGTACTCGGCGGTGAAGGAAAACATCGTGAGGAAACCCGCAAGTCTGAGAAATAAGAAAAAAAAACATGCGTGCAGCTCACACGCGACAGAAGTAAACCTTCAAATGAAATGAAATATAAAATACAAATACTTTACTGCAAATGATTTAATTATTATTATAAATTAAATTACAAATTCGGCATAAAAATATAAGACATTTTTATTTTATAGTAAATAAATGTAACAATCCTTTTAATAGATATATTAGACACATATATTATATTTTCTTTCGAGTAAAATTATAATAGCGTCACCTACTTCATTCTAATGTGGTAGTCACTTTATCGAACAACTGATTGACACCCAAGGTGAATTGATATTATGAAACTGAATTTATGAAATCATGAATTTTTAATGAATGTTAATTGTATTTGTTATTTTTTTTACTGTTTACTGCTGCTGCCACGCGGCTGCCATTTCTATATGAAAATCATAGATTATGAAAAGTGAATCATACAGATGGGAAACGCACGAAACTGCCTACTACCGGTTTTGATGGTTCTTTTTTTATTCAAATTAGTATAACTTGGACTCCATCGAGTCCGACTGTAAGGACTCATCCATAACTAACAAAACGAGCCCAAGCTCGGCACACTTAGTTCTTACTCGTCCAGGAGTTCCCGTAGTAGTCATCGAACCACACCTTCAGGTCACTCCATCAAGTCCGGAGGTAAGGTCTTATCATAACTGACAAAACCAGCCCTAAGTTCACAGCTAACATCTCACTGCCAGTAGAGGGCTTCCAGTGCCAAGCAGTCTCTGGAGTAGGTATTCGTATTTCGTATCTAAGTCTAATTACTCTATGTATCTAAGAATATTTTTGAGGTATAAGAAATCAAAATCAAATTCTATCTTTCAAATTATCAAAATAATTTTATTTCACTACGATTCCCGCCGCCAACCGTGCGTACACTTGTGTGTGTGACCCGTGTCAATGTAAAATATGTTCGATTCTATACCTATCAATTTTAAAACGCGTCCTTATATACGACATATTTTAATCCGACCATGTTTTAAAATATCTAAAGAAGTCTTCGACATTGTTAACGTACTTTTAAAAGTACGGGACAGCCACTAATTTTTACGAGTAGATTAATTTCCCTTCGAATGTTTATACATTGCGAAGGCCTGCGATCGGGTTTGGCACAAAGCGCTTCTTTCGAAGCTCCCTTCCTATGGGCTTCCCGAGAAATTGTGCGATTGGATCACCAGCTTTCTTGCAGATCGCGGCATCAAGGTCGTTGTAGACGGTGCAAGCTCCGATTGCAAGCCTATTAATGCTGGTGTTCCACAAGGCTGCGTGCTATCGCCAACGCTGTTTCTTCAGCATATCAATGATATGTTGCAAACCCATAACATTCATTACTATGCAGATGACAGCACTGGTGATGCTCTTTACACCGGCCGAGCCAATATTTCTCGGGAAAACGTCTCCGAGTGCCGGGACAAACTTGTGTCTGAAGTCGAGTCTTTGCTGAACAGAGTCTCGGATTGGGGGCGACTAAATCTAGTCCAGTTTAACCCTCAGAAGACACAAGTTTGCGTGTTAACCGCTAAAAAGAACCCCTTTGTCGTATCTCCTCAGTTTCAAGGCACTCCCCTTGTTGCCTCAGCCAGTATCGGAATCCTCGGCGTCGACATATCGAGTGACGTGCAGTTTCGTGGTCACTTGGAAGAGAAGGCCAAATTGGCCTCTAAAAAGCTTGCTAGCTCAGCAGAGCGGGACAGTATTTCATGCCGGCACACCGCCTGCAACTAACTTTACAAGGCGCAGGTTCGGCCGCACATGAAATACTGTTCCCATCTCTGGGCTGGGGCTCCCCAGTACCAGCTCCTTCCACTTGACCGCATCCAGCGCAGAGCGGCTCAAAACGTCGACGACCGAGTGCTTTCCAATCGGCTCGATTCACTGGCACTTCGAAGAGATGTTGCATCTCTTTGCATTTTCTTTCGCATATACCATGGAGAGTGCTCTGAGGAATTGTTCGGATTAATCCCAGCCGCCTACTACCACTACGCGGCAAACGTCCCGATACCATCCATACCATCTGGATGCTTGGCGGTCCACCACTGTACGTTTCAAGAGGAGTTTTCTTCCGCGTACAACCTCTCTGTGGAATAGTTTACCACCAGCGATTTTTCCGGACCGATACGACCTGGGGACCTTCAAGAAAAGAGCTTACTCCTTTCTAAAGGGCCGGCAACGCACCTGCAATTCCCCTGGTGTTGCGGTTGATCATAGGCGGCGGTAGTCACTTAACATCAGGTGAGCCGCATGCTCGTTTGCCCCCTCTTCTATAAAAAAAAACTCTTTTCGATATACCTTCTAAAGTACTTACTAATTACAAAAAGATTTCTATCAATTTAACCTTACCGAAGTTGAGGTTTGGCTGTTTTTCACTGCTTATTTATTCCGTAGGCATTCTGCACCTTCGTACCTTGTTGAACAAAACTCGTAAGCAACGCCGTTTCGGCGGCGTTTACGATTTTTTTCTCGCGAGCATTGAGTTATAATAATGCTTCCTATCTCATTTTCTCCCACGTTAAATCTTAATTTTTTGTGTCTCTCTTTTTACTGTCGCTTTTCGTTTCATAGACTTTCAAATCACAACGATGCTAAAGAAGTTTTCACTTCAAAAAATATTTCGAATACATGTGAAGTTCGCTAACACGCATTGGGGCAGCGCTGCGGACACTTCCCTAAAACCCTCTCAGAAATGAGCAGAGGTCTGGGCCTAGGAGTGGGACGTATATAGGCTGTAACTTTTAATGATAAAAAGCCTATATAGTTTACTTTTATCATTATTGTACTGAGCAAGGTACTCCTGGAGAACACATTTTTTTAATTAATACATAAACATATTATATCAAAATAAAAATGCTAGTTTTATTGATTTTGCAACCTTAAAATAAATAGAATTAAAAGCCTCTCTGCCTGGTTAAGGATTAAGTATACAAAGCATTACCTTTTTACATTTTATATTACTTAGGATTTTTTTAAAGTATAAAAAATTTATGAAATAAAATATTTCATATTAAGATATCTTGGAAAATGGATTGAAACAAAGATCACATGGTGAATATACAAATATTGGGTAGCTTTCAGATATTTTGTTTATCATACTTTTAAGTAAATATTTGTTTCAGGTTTGGTATTTAAGATAGATAATGTAATGAATATATTGTACTAAGCCGTGTCAGTCACTTTTTAAAGTAGATTTCGATTTTTGTGAATTTGACTGCCAGGGGACAGACGAGGGTTACATAGTACCGATTAAATACGCGATTTTATAATAAATATAGAAAATTTATTAACGCTGAACAAATTTTTTAGAATCGTATAATGGCATGCATTTTAACATAATATAACAACAAGAAAATCTTTTAAATATTAAAATACATAAGTAGCTATTTACAATAACTATTCATATTATTAATAATAAATATTCACTTACTCTTTATAGTCTGTATATGTCTACTACACTTCCAGATACAGCTTGTTTAAACATTGTTTTGTTCATGAGTCTTTATTTTAGTTTAGTTTCTTCTAATTGTATTTGAACACACAATTGTTATTTACGCAGCCAAGTTGACTGTCGGTACAATGGCTATCCTAGCACAGAGCCCTAAATGCAGTGAAGTGTAAGACAGGGTGGCGTTATATCTTCGAAACTATACGGTATTAACATCAATGGCGAGAACATCACACACCTTCGAATTGTCGACGATATAGTCCTTATGGCAGAATCACTGGAGAATCTAAGCACTGTGCTAAATGACTACAATAGTGTTTCCCAATGGATAGGTCTTAAGAAGAACATGGACAAAACAAAGGTCATGTGTAGTGTCTATGTCACACCAATGCCAGTAGTTGTTGGGAGCAATACACTTGAAGTTCTTAATGAACATGTTTACCTGGGACAAATAGTCCCACTAGGTAAGTCCAACTTCAAACGTGAGTTCAATCTATGGATTTAACTCGGCTAGGCAGCATTCAAGAGATTACAACACATCTTCTCGTCAGCCATACCTCAAAGCTTTTAAACTAGATTGTACAACCTATGCATGTTACCAGTGATGACTTATGGATCTGAGACGTGGTCCTTCAATGCTGGCTGTATGAAGTGATCAAGGCGCTCACCAAACTATGGAGAAGGCTATGTTTGGAGTTTCTCTACGTGGTAGACTTAAAAATTAGGATATCGACAGTAGAATCAGAGTAACCAACATAGCCCTATGGAATAAATAGAATGCTGAGTGTCAATGGGCCAGCCATATAGCATAAAAACTGCAAACGATGTGGAAGGTTCTTGAGTGGCAACCTCCTAACGGTAAGTAATGGATACGACATCCCCCCACTAGGTGGAGTGCTGACCTGGTAAGACATGCAGGATGTCAATGGATGCAGGTGGCTCAGGACCGTGCTTTGTGGCGTACCTTGGCAGAGGCCTATATACAGCAGTGGATATGTGAAGGGCTGTAATGATATTCATGATGATTTTAATGTATATTTTTTCCATTTTTTTGGTTATTCATTGTTCCCTCGGTGTAATTTCAATAATAATTTTTCTTTGCTCTTTTCTTTTTTTATAAGTACTGCATGTTTTGGTTTTCTTTGTACCTTTAGTCAGCAAAGAATTTTAAATTTGAACAACACACAACAGACTGACAAATTTAACTAAACAAAGAGATTCTTGATTTTCAAAAAAATAACAGAGCGTTACATGATGAACATTGTATTCGATATTACAAATTGCAGGGAAATATTAAGTATTACTATATTAACAGTATTATGTAATAAACAGCCACTTGAATGCATATTTTTGAAATTGTGACATGCCAAGGTACTGACTTTTTGAGAATTTCTTGTACTGTTTCACAATCTTGTTTTCAAAACAAATACCTGAAATTGTGTGAACCAATAAAGGGCTTTTGATTGTTTTAAAATAAAATGAAATAATAGTAAAATGTATCTATTGACTGATAACATAGAGTTACCCAACTTTTGTATATTCACCAATATATTATTCTATTTATATTTTTTTTCATCAAGTATTATTTATGCAAAAATAATTATACTTCTTAATACACAAAAAATTATGCATGAAAAACACATCCACCATTACAGTCCGTCTCCTGTTTCAGTTTCTCTCTATCCTCTTATCTATCCTCTTGATACCCTTGGCTCAATATGGGATAGTGGATATTTTTACACCTCCACACTGGCATAAAGTATTATGGATTATCATCTCTACAGTCCTACTACAGGCCTTTATTACAGATTGGCATATTATACATCAACCCTCTGAACTATCTTTTACTGTATAAAATATAATGTAAAAAGCTATAAGAGTTTGTAGTTTGGGGTCGGCTTTAGTAATCTGCTGCATGATTTAAGTGATTATTTTAGCTTTAGTTGACAGGCAATGATGCTATTGATTACCATCTAGCTGCTTTTTATGCCGAAAATCTTTATTTTTCGAGATATCGATAGTTAAAGTTAAGAGGTTATATCGAGTTGGCTAGACATCTGGTACTTGATTTTGATAATGTTTTTAGTCTAGGAGGCTTGTTAGGTTAAGCTTAAACCTATTACACAGTTTTTAGATGCCACAAATGCATTTTGAATTAATTAAGATATAAAACAAATTTCAACAAAATTAGTGTAATAACGAAAGGCAAATATGTCAATTTGTTCTCGTATTATGAAGTAGATTTCCAGTACTTGATTTTTTAATTTTGTTTTCAATTTAGGAGGATTGTCAGGGTTAACTCGAACCATTTACAATGTTTTTGGATTTCGGAAATGCCTTTTGAATTAATTATGATAAAAATAAATTCCACTTAAAATTGCATATAAGGAAATGCAAATATGTCTATTTGTTTTTTTAACACAGATACACTCATAAAAAAGTTAATCACTCGGACCCAGACAATCCATTTGTGGCTGGAGATGGGCCTTATATACAACAAATTAAGTCGCAGTGGAGAGCAGTCAAGAGGTTTTTCGGAAAACAAAATTATAACAATTCACATTACATTATTTCATTTACCACTCTAGTAGCAGAATTAAGAGCAACTAAACTTTATAGCAATTAGACTTTATAACTAGATAAAATTGGTCAAATCGGTTCTAAAACCGAATTAGCACACCCATACTCCATATAGTCTTGTCTGCCCTACCCCTGGAGTGTTTTTGTAAAGCTGTAGGCACGGAGGGAGAGCAATACCCCGCCCGCTGTAGCAAATCGCAGGCACCTAAGTGAGCTGTAGTAGCTGAGGCTGGTTGTCGATGGCGACCAATAAGCCGAAGCTGCGGAGGCAAGCATGGGTGCCTGTGATTTGCTACGCAAGGACGAACGGGCTGCACTTCCCTCAGTGCCGAAGCCGTTGCAGATGTAACTGCACCAATATTCCTGCATAAAAAAGTGAGGTTATAATTTTACAAAAAAGGGGGGTTTCCGGGACTTCCCCTTTTTAGAGGGAGGTTCCTACCCCAGCCCTCCCCCCCACTCGGCGACCATATATTCATGCGGCAGAATACTAAAAAATTCATAAAAAAACCTTTTTTGGGGGGGGGGGGATTTTCCGGCACTTAAACCTTTTAGGGGGAGGTTCCTACCCCTCCCGCCTCTACTCGGCAACTCGGCAAACATAAATTCGTGCGGCAGATTACTAAAGAAATATCATAGTTTGTATTACCACTTATCAGATAGGCTTTAAATTTTCTTGGTGTGAGAAAAAATATACCTATCTCAAACAACACAACAATTTCTGAATTTAATACACTTTAACATTATGTCATCTTTCATTTATAAATAATATTCTATGTAAGTTTAATTGTATTTTATAACATAAAATATATAAATAAATTAACATAGGTAAGTTTATAAAAGATACCAAAATTTTGAACTCCCTATTTAAAAGAAAAGAGTACAAATTTATTTTAACAATTAATCATTAAAATGTTAAAACTAAGTAATTTAGGAATTCAGGATGTGGGTAAGTAAAAATTATTAAACACACATTGGGTGACAACTAATGTTCTAGAACCCTCTGGTCACTGGTGTATAAGTATGAATAAATATTATTACTACTGAATATTTTGCTTATATATTATTGTAATATAATATGTTTGTACATAATATGTAGACCTAGATATTAATAAATTTGTAAGTAATAAACATTACAAACAAATTTGGTAAGTTTTCTTGTAATGTTACTAATACAGAAAAGGATTTTAATATTTTTTCTTTCTAATTTGTTATTTTTTATTTCTTTATTTTATAATTTGTTATTTTATTTTAAACAGCAGATTATTGAAATAACCATATATTTCGAAATGATTAACAACTAAAGTAAAGGATATTTACGTTTCTATTCAAAGTGGCACTAACTTTGTGAGTGAATGGGGGTAGGAGATTTCTTGAAGAAAACAAAAATTGAAGACTTTAAATTTAGTTCATTTTTATATAAAGTAGTTAGTCTTTTCAGTTCAGTATACTGGCCCGTGACGTACACACTATCAATCTCTAACAATTGGTTGTTTTCTTTGTCCATGAACGCAATTACGATAATAAAAGTATATAATTTTAAACCACGTTTAGCCAAATTTCTGTCATAATAATTATCTAGGTCAATAACATACAGTATTTAACCTACTTTATTTAGTCAACATTTATATAAGCTGAAAAACTTGGATATGGTGAAAACTTGCTGGTGTGTTCTTACAAATTTATTATTGAATCACGTACCTGTGTAACTGTTGTGAGATGCGGATAAAACTCAGGAGCCTCGGGATTTAAAACTGAATTCATATTGTTCACCTATTGTTTAAAATTTTGCAAAATAAAATAAGTAATTACTACTTCCAGCGTGCAAAAGATGGGCTGTGAAGAATGAACAAAACAAATTCCATGGAATCGAACGGAGGGATACAGATTACAATAGGTTTCTCTGTCTACGGTACAAACTATTTTTTTTTGCATACAAGAATAGTCTATGGTACGGACCAAAGAGTATATAATCAGTAAGTTTTGGTATAGACTTTAGATAATGATAAATTACAGACTTCAAAACGATAAATGCTGCTTCGGTGAATAAATAGGAAAATGAATAATATACGACAAATGTATAATTTCTTAGCAAGTTCATAACTTTTAAATGCAAACAAAATATGTTTGGTGGACCAATATTATTTTACATATTAGGGATACTAAATTGTAATAAAATAAATTAGTTTAAATAAATTTTAATATTTATTCAAGAAAGTGAATGATTTTGAATCTAATAATTATTGAACGTATCTTTACAACATTGATTATTTGTCATTGAGTATATTACAAAAGTTTTGGCAGGAATTTGGCCGACGTCGGAAATGTCGCTCCTGTTTTGTCGCTTGAATAATGGCTTGAAGTGGATTTTAATTCGTAAAAGTGATGTGATTTTGTGAATTAATTGTCTGCGAACTATTAGGGAAAACTACGAAACAAGTGCTTTGATGTCGGTATAAACCTCAAGTTATTTTGATCGCTTATGAAATTGAGTGACTGTCGTTATCAACTGTCCGCTGGGTTGAGCTGTCGTCAAAATCTCCCAAGGGCTTTGCAATGTGACGCACCAGCATATTATGAAGAAAAGAAAAAAAAGTGCGGGAACCTTGAAACTGGACTAATAAATCTATATGGATTGAAACTTATAAAGATTATAATATAAAGAAGACTTGGCTTTATAGTTTTTGGCCTTTGTGGTTTTTGAAAATATGAAGAATTAAAGAAAATAATAATTGGCTTCGGCCATTATGGATTTTGAAGAGATGGAAAAAAGAAAAATAAGACTTGGTTCCGGCCTTTTCATTTCAAAATTTTATATATTGAAATTAAAAAAAGACAAGGCTGTATGGCTTAGTTTCTTTGCCTGTTCTCTCGAGCGAATAATAAAAACAACAACAGTATTACGATCAATGACATTTGTATGATTTTGACATTTCGTTATAGAGGATCAATTGAGGGTGAGGGGTTGTTTTGGGGAGAAAAAGTAGAGGTGAGGTGGTAGTGACATAAAGTGATGTATATTTATTAATTGGAGTATTAGAGTGTAGCGTCGGTCATTTTCGAAGCAAGTGTACTGCGATTGCGCGTTGTGACGTTTAAACTACGCATCTGCAGCAACCAAATAATACATGAGTTAGCAAAGGACAGAGCATAAGCCCATTGAACGAATATACACCGGGTATGTTTAACATTGTCGATATTTTGTGGGATAGGCGAGGGCCTGCCTAGATACTATACGAGTGAACCTTTCTGTACATGTTATATACGTTGCTTATTTTTGATTGTTGTGTTTTTCCTTCCATCACATGATACTGCTAGCAATTATACGGTACCTGTATCTGACATGACTTTAGAAGATCCTTTTTACGTCGTCAAAGAGTAAGTGCATATATATGAGCTGTCATAAACGTAGGAAGGGCACCAAAAATGTGTCACTTGTTACTTTTGCAAAAAAATTGGTGTTAATGGTTTTGCTGCTTATACACAAATTTTATTCTATTTATTTATTGTAAACTATGCTACGTTACTTTTTGTATACCATATGGCATTATTTTTAGGTGTGATGATAACATATTCAAGATAATATTCCCAGTAGCGAAGGAAGCTGTAATGGCTGACTGCAGCATTTGTGTATTGTTAAAGCTATTGTAGATGGATATATATTAGAATCAGTTTATCAGCCATTGTATTGATTGTTTGGGTACAAATTAAACAGAATAAGGTTCAATGGCCATTAAATAGCTTGGCTAAAACATTTAATTAACATTAAAATGGAATAAAAAATTATTAGACCTGATTGATGGTTTTTAAGTGTTAAGAACTTTATTATGCTTTGAGTTCTATTTATTTGTGTAATGACATTACAGAATTATACTAACATTAAATTAGATCATATAACATTTACTCAGTAAAAAAGCTAGTAATGATATACAATGCTTTTATAGAATTTAGTCAATTTAATTTTCATAGCATCTTGTAATACGGTATGACTTGATGACAGTGACTGTCACTAATAAATATTGAGTGTCATTAGTTAGTCCAATTTAGTTTATGATCGGCAATCAATTCCGCAACTTTATGTCAAAGTGTGTATCTTGCATGGGGGCAGAAATATTCTGATAAATTGAGCCTTGAAATCTCATCAATTAAATCCAGCTATCCCTATCAAGGGATATATGATGTTGCCGATGACCTCTGGAAGCAATCTAGGATGCTAGGATGTTTAACCATCTATGTGATGAACTCTGGACACATCAGTAACACATGAGCAGCGGTTTCTTTCTTCCTCATATATGCCCTGCACAGGGGATTGTCTGTAATATCTTCGGTGAACAAATGCTGCTTAAAATAACTATGTCCAGTAATAACACTTGTTGCTCTCTGAATCTGTGGTTTATTTAGTCTCATTAGCACCTTGCATATATGATCATTAACTAGTGGTAAGGCTCTATGTGATCATTAATTGCTAGTTTAATTTTTCCTAAGCTGAGTGTGTTTAGTATGTGTATGTATAAGTGAACAAATATTCCCAAATATAGTGGGTAGGTATAATTGGTTCTAGCTATATGTCTAAAAACAGCTAAACATGAGATAATTATTGTATTTCCAGCTTAGAATACAATATTTTACATACACACATTATTATTTTATAGGTAGTTTAGTAAACGATAGGTTGTTTTCCGCAACTCCATGACTAGCCACGTATTTTAGTGTGTGGGCAGGAATAGTATAAATTATTCGAGCCATGAAATCTCCCTGAAGAAGTTCAATACTTTGATGTTGTGAGCAACTTCAGGGAGTGATCGAATCAAATCGGCATACCAAGATGTTTAGTCCTGTGTGTAGCAAATTCCTAGTTTATAGGTATTAAACTAACCAAAGATATTAATAAACATAATTACAAACAAATAGGTACATTTTTTGTTTACAAAATGGAGGTTGGTTGCTTATATAGTGTTATGTATTACAAGAATTGAAACACATTGTATTATTATCAAGCTGATGACTTAGTGCTGTTGTATGCACTTGATTGCTTTTTAAAATGCATTTTAATAATAAAAGTCTAAACTGTTAATTTTTAAGTACAGTGGATTTCATTTATTACAACCTTGGTTGTAGCGACCATTAACCTATAGTGACTTTAAATATAAGTCCCTTGAGTTTGAGGCATACTTTAGTATGAAATTCATGTAGCTGTAGCGACTTTGGATGTAATGCGGAGTTCTGGTGTAGCTTTCTTTCACAAAAATTTCTTATCTTTTGTTTATATCTACACAGATGGTCAGCAAGTGTGGAGACCTTTACCTTTTGATTATAGATATCAGCTAAGTAGGTAGAGAAGCATGTGCATTCCGAGTTAAATTTATAGGTCAGTTACAAAGTTATATTCTGAGTAACATTTTGAAATATACCAGTAAATAAATATGTGTACAAATATTTTCAGATGAATCAGAATGAATACTTATATACTATATACATGTGTACGTGTCTGTATCTCTTTACCTTTGCCTGTAACGACTTCTGGATATAACGACGAAATTAGAGTGGTCTCTTTATCGTCATTATATCCGAAACCCACTGTACTAAGAAATATGCCTAGCGCTGGTAAGAAATATGCCTAGTGCTTGTTATATTTCTTACAACTTAAAAATTCTATTCTATATCCAAAGGCACCACAAATTTTGAGTGATATTTTCTAATAGCTTATATACATCTTTTTTATTATGTATCTCTTTTGGTTTTACAATAGTTCATGACAGATTAGTTAAAATGCTCCTTGTGCTACTTGGATTATATTTTACGATCATTTCATTTTAGGTAAGTTTTGTTTTGTAAGAAAATACCTTTCTTTGAAAAAGGCTTTAATTACAAATAAGAAACATTCCAACATATTTGTTCCTTTCATAACATTACTCTTGTATAGTATTATAGTACACACAAATAATAATAATACTGCTGTAATTTTGGCTAATGAAATATAACCATAATTATTTTAGTAACAATATGTCATTTATTCATAATGTCAGTATGGCAATATATTTTCACATTTTATTATTTTTTGTCAATTATTTAAAGACCATACAAATTATAGTGACTTATTTGATTGTAGAAATAGGGACAGTGGGCTGCTGCATATCAATCAAATGCATATCAATAGCACTAATAAGCTAGCCCATCATATTGTGAGTGGCAATAAGTTGTAAGTATGTACAAGAGCTCAAGAAGCTATTTTTAATTGTTAAAACAGTTCAAAGGGAGAATTTGCAAGATCATCATAAAAATCCAGTATTGCTGTTGGGCTTGCAGAAGTGTTTGTTTATTTCCGTATTGCATCTGTTAGAGGAGTATTGTGTATAAAATTCACGTTGTTCCTCCAGACATCTGTCATGACTGTATTGTAATCACAGCAATTTTCTTGATTGTTAATAGCAGATAATTTGTTTCTTTATAAATGCAGCAGATGAATTGGATTTAAAAACAATCACATTACCTGAATCCTATAAACATTTAATTCTGCTCCAAATTCAGATTTTACTCATCACACAAGTTTCACAAACTATGTGCGATGCGTGTGATGATGTTGGCATTTCTGTAAAATTAACACTTAGGGCGCTTAAAGACCATCAAAACCCAGTCTACAATATAACCAGCGCTGTCATCGACAATGTCTTTCGGCCCCTGCCATGTAACTAATATATTACATTATATTTTGTAACTCCACTCTACGATTTTTGCTTTAGAAACAAGAATGGGAAAAAGAAAATAAACACTACTTCCTAAAACTCAAAGCCAAAATACGTCTGTTCCGCTACGTATTTTTGTATGGCTTATCGACAATGCCACTGGCACTGGCACTAGACTACGAAGCCGCTGGCACTAAGCAACTATATTGCCAGTCACTTGATCAACCGAATTGTCTAAAGACCTTCAGGATCTTTCTGGCTTGTATGATAAAATTATTCTTTTTTGTGGACAGTGAGGTGTTCAAGGCATTGAACAAAACTCGTGGCTTGTATTTACGGTGGCAGGAAATATCAAACTCTCCAACAATTCCTAATAGCCCAGAAGTAGAATGGACCTCTACAGAATTAAGGAATGCACTCCGTAGTATTGAATGGGATTTAGAAGATTTGGAAGATACAATAAATATCCTTTTTAATAATAATTTTATAATTGTAATATAGCGTTATTTGTTTGTAATCAGAAGTAATACATAACAGATTGCGCTCTTCTAATAAATAATATTCTTTTTATGCAACCCGTGTCCTACAAATATCCATTTAGTGCTGCATTTTCCATTTGTGTCCGCAGGCATGTCGCTTAACTTTGTGTGGTGGCCACTGTTGCGCCCCCAAGTCCTTCGAAATGTGGCAGACATGTTCGATTCATTTCTGTATTTGTTCGGTGGATAACCAACATCAGCCTAATAAGCCTATAATTATCTAGGAGTGTATTACAGTAGCATAATGGCAGGGCGCGGACCGCGAACTCATAAAGGTCGTGGGTTCGAATCCGCCATTCGACTACTGGCATGAACCACTCGTAACAAGCAATTTCAGCTATCCACGAGTAGTTAAAGTTATTAGTAATGTTTATAGCATTGTTAATATATATTTTTTTAAAAAGAAAAAGAAGTTTGTACGATGTTCTTTGTAATGATGATGACAACCTATATGATGACTTGGATTATATATTTGTACAGTGTTGAAGGTTTTCCGTTATATTTTTAATAATAATTTGTTAAAACTCTATTTAACGGAATCTTTTCATGTAATTTTCACCTACATGTAGATGTGCGACTGACATGAAAATTTGCACTGCTATCAAGGCCTTAATGACAATGCAATAATTTAATAACTATATCCAGGTATCCAAATCAGGATGACGAGGATATATATAATTCTATCTTTAATGCGTTTCTTTAATTTTTTTAAACTATAATTTATTGCTAAGTCATAATTAACTTAACTTTCTAAGCAAGCATTGTTGAGAAGAATTCTTCCAAGTTTAAGATCGACAATAAAGAAATTTGCGATAGAAGAACTTTCATTGAAGCGACTAAACAAGAAGTTAAGGTAAGAGAATATTAATTTAAAATGTGTTGGCTCAGGGACTCGGTGCCTTCCTTAACTTTTATAGAACGCAATCCATCTTAATTCGATCCAAACCGGTACTAAATGCTGATTAAGTGCTCGGCGGTAAAGAAAAACATGTAATGAAAAACGGCATATTGAAAAAAAAATATTTTCATAATTTGTGAAATCCTGTATATAGCAAGTGCATGCATGTCGGTGGGAGTTTACTACTTTCTACTATTTAAAGTGGAATAAATTACACAACATTAACATATTCTTTAAAAATATAACATTACTGTTTATATTTCATATTTTTTTAGAATTAAAACATTAATTATTATGTCTACAATTGGATTTGGCGTTCAATGGTAGATGCGTATGTTTATAATTTATTTAATTTTAAACATTCGTGCCATTTTATAAAGTGAATTCTTGTAAAGTGGTTCTATTTAGTTACATTTTTATTTAGTTATATTTTATTTATTTATATAACATTATTCAGCTCCAGCTAAAGCCTAATAGCAGCAAACATATTCGTTAACTTATCACTTATAGGATACACAAATAAACAAATATTATTACCTTATATTGATTTACTAATAAAGTTAAATATTTGTATTATAAAAAGCTGCAAGCGTGTAATGTTATTGCGGCTTCTCACTGCGTGTGTTATCATCACGCGCCGCGTCGCCCGTGTAGATTCGTACGCGCAAGCACGCGCCACTCGCGAGCCCCGCGCCACCCGTTTTAACTAACGCGGCGCGGTGCGTGCTTGCCCAAACTCTGAGCCACCGACACAGTCTGTTTAGCGCAGCGCACCGTGTCGTGCGAGTCGAATTGCCACCTCCAGCCATGGAGCAATGCCACTGAAGAAGATGGCATCGCTGTTGCTTCAGCCGCTTTTGTTTTATTTTGTGGATATCATTTACTTAATAAAATTAAAAAAAAGAAGAGGAAAAGGCACTGGTGGATGACATCGTTCAAATTAAAAATTCAGCAATCGTCTCATTAGACCACTCTATATCTATATAGACATGAGAGTACCTCAACGTCGGACAAGTTAAGACGAAATTAACGATTTCTATCTTGTAAGCACACGCCGCGCCGCACGCGCCCGCGCAGCGACGCGTGACCTCGCGCCACGCCACGCCGCGTCTTTGAAGTTACCGATTTTAAACGGATAGTACGCGCCGCGCCACACCTGCCCGCGCCGCTCCGCGTCAAGCTCTTCCCACTGGGGGCGCGGTGCGTGAGAACATACGCAGTGAGAAGCCGCCATTAGGTTGTTATAAGGGTTTTTCAAATTGCGCGGGTAGATTTTGGCGGCCCGTGGCGGCCATTTTGTTTTGGTGACATGTGAACATTTATTAAATCATTTATTAATTCTTTTATTATTTTATTATCGTGTAACTTGCCATGGCCATGGTTATTTGAACAGCACGTTCAAATAATAAAACTCTATTATCAAAATAAGCGTTCGTTAGTGCAAACGTAGTGCGCATTGCGACCATTTTACGGTAGATGTGGTAGCCCTTCACAGTCGACATTTCAACGTTCCTTGGCCAAATTTACATACATGCCATACAGCGGACGCCACGATTTACATTCTCCATGAGCGATTTGAGGGCAGGGGTGATGTGAACTGGCCACCAAGTTCATGTGATTTGAACCCGCTAGACTTTTTCTTGTGGGGTTTCTTGAAGTCGCAGGTCTGTATGCAAACAAACCACAATCGACCATGTCCTAAAGGTGAACATAACACGGTCTATTGCTCAAATTCAGCCGGATCTATGCAGAAGAGTCATTGGAAATTGGACCATTCGGATCCGTGCCACTGTAAGAAGCCGAGGCGGGCATTTGAACGATGTCATATTCCACACTTAATGGTACACGTTGACTTTTCAAATAAGAATATAATTTTGTTTATACCTCACACACAGCTTGTTTATTTCATTTCAACATCTACCCGCCCTTATTGAAAAACCCTTTATTTACTTATATTTTACATTTACTTGAATTTTATTAACTTTCAGGTAATGAAAGGCAAGATGAGTATGAATAGAAATCGCGATAATGATGGAACGGCACGCGAGCCTCTTCTCGGTGAAGAAAGTCCTATGCATTTCGGTAATTCATGGACATCCACACCGAAGTATTCTAAGTATTCTAAGTTGGCGAATCAGACGGACAGTCCTAACAGATTTGACATGTATGACAACGATATCATGTCGATGCAAGAGAAAATGTTGATGAATCAGGACGATCAGTTGCATGTGATCAGTAATTCTGTGGGCTCACTGAAAACAGTTTCGAAACAAATCGGCATTGAACTTGACGAGCAAGCTGTGTAAGTCACGTCTTATCTTTGAAATAATATGATTTTTTTGCGAAATTCTTGCCTATAATGAATAATCTTCCGCTGGTCATTTTCATTTAAAAATTGTCCGAAGTTTACGCATAAATCGAGACTCGCCCTAAACCGGTGTAACGTGGTTTTGCAATGAGAGTGACTCTCAGAACTCTTAGATTCCCCCAGAATAACAAAATCGCTCTGCTGTTCCGAAAAGTTTAAAATTTTTCTTTTTTTATAGAATAAAGGTGACAAACGAGCACACAGTCCACCTGATAGTAAGTGGTTGCTGTGGCACCATAGACATTTACATTTATCCTCGATTTTAGAATCTAAACGCAGATGCGTTGTCACCCCTGAAGACTAACATGGAATGCCTCGCTTCCAGTATAAAAGAGTCTCCGGATCTCTACACTCACCATACGAAACACAGCAATACTAAGCTGCTATTTTACACTGGTATTCTGTGAGAGCGTGGTCCTTCCCCGGTCGAGCCGACCCATTCGTGCTACAAACATAATATAGCTGCAGCGTAGTTCTACCACGTATGTTCTTTAGTTTGCACTAATTCTTTTGAATCTAATACAAAATTGTAGTTTTTCCGTATTTCATTGCATTCAATATTTTTTCCTTTCAATAGCGCGAGTATTTGAAACTAACTCCAAAATGAGGAAATGGTTTCTCTGCTTCTTCACCATCAACCCGTAAAAGCCCACTGCCAAAAATGACTATTTTGTTGAAACGAGGATTTACTTTAATCGCAGCACATCTTACACCTTTGCTGCCACTCTCAGTACACGTATTATTATGTCTGGTGAAAATGGTTATGTCATTATCTATCGGAAACTTACACATTTATTTATGAAATTGCCATTGTCACATCTTATGAAATCCACAGGACTGAAAGGGCCAATGGATTCTCGTACACCGCAACCACACGACATGTTTTCACTTTCTATACTTAGAAGAAAAACTTGGTCATGCAATTTTATGCAGAAGAATTTTTAAAAAGATATTTTAAAGTTAATGACCACAAAGTAAAGGGCAAAATACAAAAAAAAATCTTGAAGATATGACAGTTTACATTGTAATGTGTTTTACATAATACCGTTTGTTTTACAATTTACGGGCGGAAAAATAATCGTTTTCGAAATGTTTTTCTTTTTCTTGTTTAATAATTCAATTATGTAGTGGTGTAATAATATTCACTAACCCATATTGTCCCGAGGGTGTCGTGAGAGCGACAGAGGGAAAATAAAACAGGAGATGGGCAGCAACATCTTCCTAAGGGAAAATGAAACAGGAGATTGGCAGCAGTATCTTCCTAATAACAACTCTAAATGATAAGTAAATGTGGTTGGCAACCCGCTTGCCAAGAGTGGCAATTATGATGAAATCTCTCTCTCTTCAAAATCCAAAGGCCTATGCCCAGCAGTAGATTTACCCAAACACCTATCATGTATTTTTGCAACGTATTTTAGTAAATAAAAGGTGAATTTTCTTTAGGATGCTGGATGACTTGAATACAGAACTGGAAAATGCAGATTCTAAGTTGGATTCGACGATAAAGAAAGTTGCAAAAGTCCTTCACATGAATAATGGTATGTTAATATCAAAAAAGTAAAAAGTTAATGTAGAGCTGTAATCCAAATACGTCCTTACTGATAAGTATGGGCCTTCACTTATTTCGAAATTATGGAGCAATTAGTTTAAAAAAAATTAAGTGATAAGTGAACTTAGAGTCCACCCAATTGTAATTGGTTACTGCAGCCTAATCTGCAACCAACTTGAAACAAAGAAGACTATAGGTTCATTGTCACCTCTGAGGACTGAGATGGAATGCCGCACAGCCTGTAATCATATTGGCTCTCTGTACCCATAACAACACAGCAGTATCAGTCATTTCTGACGTTAAAAGGTTGGTATCAATACAAACGGTTTCCTGGGCAGAAAATGTTTCATATCGCCTAGTAATGTCCGTCGCGCAGCTTCATAGCCGTGGAGGCGGACTTCATCCGTCCTAGAAATGTATATTTTTCAAACATGCATGTTTCCTCACGATGTATTCTTTAATCCCCGAGCCAGGTGTAAATTCTGACCTAGTAATGTTCTTTAATTTCTAATGAGACTATTAAAATTTATCCTAATGATTAGTATTAGTAGGCAAAAAAGAAGACATTTTTGTAATATTGTCTAATTGTTAATTTTTGCTTCATAACGATTAATTTATGTTCGGGACTTCATTAAATTATCAGTGTTTAACCATATCACCACATTTCACACCAAAATAGTGACAACTGGCAACATCCATTGGAATATTTACCGATTCTCATCTTGCTAAGCTGGGCTGATTCATTCGCACTGAGTACGTTCGTCGTTCACTCGAGCAGATTGCACTTCTTGCTTTTACATGATAAGAGTGAATATCAAAGTTATGTCAAAAGTTGAATTGAACAAATGAACATGCGTAGAAAAATAACTGTTAATGAAAAAAAATTATTTCTTTGATTTGTTTTGTTAAATAATTTTAACCGACGTTGCAGCTCGGCTTGTCGCCCGTACTGTAATATATAGTATCGTACTATATTTCAGTCAATTGTATTTATAAGTTATAGAAAAATATTATTGTACGAAAAATACTATATTTTTATCGTTAATTCAACTGTCGCGCTTTTTTATACAATGATTGGAAATCTGGCACCAGTAAGTAAGTAAGTAAGTAAGAAAGAATTTTTTACCATCATGAATGTAAAATTGTAACAATAAAGAAAAGGCGCATGTATTCATTTAGTTAAAAATTAATTGTTAATTTATTCCAATATGAACTAAATTGTTCAGTCTCCTGTAATTATTTTAAAAGTAAGGTAAGGTGGTGAGATCATTGATGGCCAAAGCAAAAAGCAATAACAATATACTGGGTGATTTTTATTCTGTCTGAAAAAAAATAGATCAATTTCATAATATGTTAATGTAAAATAAAAATAAATGTAAAATATCAGTGCCATAGGCTTCTATTCCGTTCACCTGTTTCACCCTATATTTATATTTATATATATTTTTTATTATTATTATATATTTTTCAGACGGTTACAAAATCATTCAGTGTATGAAAAAATACATAAAGATTAAAATTAATGTGTACTTTTTTACTCCTGAATATCTCAAAACTACTATATTTTTGCGTCTTTACCTAGTGAAGAAAGGAAGTCAATACTGTAGCTTCTTTATTTGTAAATAGAGTTCATGGTTTTTTTAAAGGGGCTAAATTAGCATACAGTTCACCTCATGAAAAATCTATGAAAATCACTAAAGTTACGGTCCGGAAAATTGCGGTTGATAATACGATCCTCTGAGTGGTCGTGTGAGGTTGGAAAAACTTTCTAGGCTTTTCCTTGACTCTGTCGAGTAGATTAGGATTACTTTCCTCTTTTTAGTCGAGTTGGACTAACAACTGGACTATCTGTACAGAGATGACCGCGATGGTTGACAGAAATTTTCTTGGATGGGCTTGGCAAGAGACTTGAATTCATGGGTTCATAAATTCATGTAGGGCGAACTAGTTTCACTAATTCTGACAATGTACTGTGACGGTGTTTTGGCGCCAATACGTAGGACACTCAATACGTTTTGAGATATACAAAAAGTGTTCTAGATACTATTAATAATATTTATTTTACATCTTTTCAAAATATTCTCCATCATGCTCTATACAAAGTTCCATTCGCCTAAAACAACTCTGAAAACACTCGCCAGTCTTGATCTGACAGGTCGGAAATCGTTTCTTCGTAGGCAGCTACGGCTTCTTCGGCATTTGAAAACAACTTGCCTTCTATTTTTTCTTTGACTCTTGGGAACAAAAAGGCAAGGAGCTAAGTCAGGTCTGTAGGGTGGGTGATTTAGAGTTTCAACACCAGATTCCTCAATAAATGCTTTTGTTCTAATGGAGGCGTTATCGTGACGCAGCATGACAAGGATTAAAAATAATAAAAAAATCACATTCCGATGTCGAGGCTTAAATTCATCTATAGATGATTGAAGTTAAGGGGAAATATAATGTCAAATGGCTTAGCAAGATCCTTCGTTATGCCGAAAATATTGCAGCATTAATTTTGAAATAAATATATGGTAAAGTTGAGGATTAATGTTAATGATTATGTGACGAAAACACGATTTCGTAAAATTTTCTCGATAGAAAAAAAAATCCAAAGTTACCTCCAAAATAAACAATAAACCGCTGTTATTCATAAAATACTTTAAATAAGATCATGAAACTTTGCATACTAACTGAACTAACTCTAAAGCAGTGCTTATGTTATTTACTTTTTTTGAAATACCATTATTTTCACTGTAAAAAGAAATTACCTAAACTATCGGCGTCTTGAGCTTGATTCCTGTCGCCCGTTAGTATCGCTTAGGCTTTTGAAGGGAGAAGTTGTGTCGCTTACGATCAGAATATACATTACGCAACAGTACGACGTAAAATTAAAATGGGAAATAACCGTGATAAAAATAAGAAGCGGCTGGCTTGGCGTTAAGAAAAGGGGCATAAATATGATAAACCTAATGAAATAAGTGTCTAACGACCTTTCTACTTACAGTATTAGTGATTACAAACATATCGGTACATAGCATGCGACGCGCGGGGGAAGTGGGGGCGAAATTAGAATTTGAGCTGACTTACTCTATCCTCTTAAGTGATGATAAATTAATATTAGATGAAGCTAAGATAGTATGGTGTATATACCATGCTATATCTTAGCTCCTTTGACGTCGGATTTTACTTTACTATTTAAACCAACTTCAGAAAATGAGGAGGTGCTCAATTCGATTGTATTTCTATGTATGTATATTAAATGCTTCTTATGTGAACCGAGGCGCATTTTAAAGTCAAAATTAAAATTGTGTCAGGATAACGAATCACATATAAAAAAGGACATCATTGCGAAATATCTAATCAGTAGTTTTTGAGTTATACTTAATGATGCGTATTTATTTGATTTCGACTCCATTGATGATGTTCTCATTTTATTTGTATAGAAATCGCTTGTACAGACTTGTTGGAGAACTTTTTTTTTATAAAATGTTAATCTTATATAATTATGGTTTTCAGATCGACGACAGTGGCTTGCCATTGGAATACTACTGGGTCTGTTAATGATAATATTGATATTGTTCATTATAATCTGAATGACGATAATATGGCTGTGTTTGTAAAGATATTTAGATAAGAGACGTGTCAACAGTTTCTTATATTGGAATGTATTAATTTACTGGTAACACTTTCCATTCGGCAAACATTGTAGATGTAATTTAGAAGGGATACACATTAATATAATTTATGTCACATTCACATTGATCGGGTACTACGTTTTTTTTAGTAATGATAGATTATATTTACATGTAGAGATAGAGAGTCAAGAATTTACGATGTTTCAATAAACAACAAGACTGAATTTATGAAAAATCATGGGAAAGTTGCTTTTGTTTTAATACACCTGTAGTCTCAAAGTGCAGCTTAACGTTTAGATCTGTTTAAGTTCAAACTTCAGTGTGGCTAATTATAGAAGTTCCTTACTTGTGGAGCGGGGGGGGGGGGGAGCTTTAACATATCGCACTAATTGATAAGAAGAGTGACACTAACCAAAAAAAACTGTTTTTTCGGTAGAAGCGTTTTAAGTTTTACCAAACCGTAATGACTAGTTTTGCACCATAAAGAAAAAAAATATTATATCATGTTATGGTTTTTATTTTAGAGAGCATTAAAAACGACTGGAATGTATTGTTTATTTTTATGAAAAAGTATTTTTAAATAAGATTTTCCCAAAAAACTTTTTAGTGACGTTATAACATTAATCAAAACGTTCAGTATTTCCTACTACGTGACAACTTACCGACACAATAACAATAGAAAAAAATACATTACGCAAAGAAAAAATAGTTTTTATTTAGAAAATATAGTTTATTGCATAGTTTAATACAAACTACTCAAACATTAAGTTGTTTGCGATGACAACAGCTAAATAAATCACATTTTTATTGATATTTTCAGACATAAAACACTTAGGTGTTATAAACGATAATAATTATAAAAATTGTATATCCAAAATATTAGACATCCTAAAGATAAAAACTCAAAGTAAGGCTCTTGTTTTGTTTATTAAGGCTTTTTTTTAATCAAATAGCTCTGAAAATAACGTAATATCACAATCATGTTTAATTACTTATTATAAATTGCACTTAATAATAATTGAGATCAAGAAAATTACCGTATCAGATTTATTAACTTATTCTTAAAGGATTCTATCAAAATAAGAAGAAACGTAATAATTAGGAATGAGATTTTGATCAATCAATGATTTGATGTCGTTTTTCTTTCTTTCAGCCTAAGGAACCTTAGCTGCATAAAGAGGTTTCAATAGATTGTTGGCATTAAGAACTTCTACCTACTACTCCTGTTGCCTAAGATACCCTATTAGTTTTTCTTTCTTTCACCTAAGGAAGCTTAGCTGCATAAAGAGGTTTCAATAGATTGTTGGCATTAGGAACTTCGTACCTACTACCTGCCTGTTGCCTACGAGTAGCTACCCTATTAGCTTCCAGACTAATCTCTTAAAGTTCTGTCCTAAGTAAGTTTTCTTATAAAATATTTTGACTGTAGCAGACTCATTTAAATCTTTCATCATTTTAATGATTTTAATATCACCTATCTTAACTTTTTCTCCTCCCGTATTCTTGGAAAAAATATTCTCACATAAACATTTAATATTGTCAAAATCACTATGGCTCATCAGATTAACATTGTATGCATTTCCTTTTTTCGTGCGTTCTTTATTGCTGCAATGTACTGGTCAGGAACATAAATAGGGCCAGATCTTAACATTTTTTTTACTTCTCTCTCAATTGTTGAATGCACTGCATCACCCTCATTTTGTGTGTGACCTTTGATTAAGAATTTGTGGGTTATAGATTTTATTGGCAAAGTTTTTACTGCATACAAATAAAGAGATAACATGAATTGGTTTTTTTGTTGCCCACAACAATTATCAGAATAGAAAATAAAATCGAAATCTGGATGTAATAAGGACATTTTTTTCTAAATATTTAAACAAACACGTCCCAATTTCATTAACATCTCTTTGACCTTCTACTTCTGTCCAAAAAAAAAAAACATTCAGTGTGATCTTTTCCCAGTTCAGAAATAGTGAAATTTAAACAATTCAATTTACTTTTATAGTAAAAGATTGATATTTCTCCTTTAGGCAAGGTTATAACTGCCTGCAAGTCATAACAAGACACAATGCAATTACTCATTTTCTTATCATTTTCCTTCTCTATTCTACTTTCATCCTTTTCTTTTAAATGATCTTGATATTTATCTTCCAAATTTTCTTTTACATCGGCAATCCTGTAAGCTGTGCAAAGAACACACTGATCTTTTTTGGGTATAAAAAAACTGATGTTAAACTCAGTATTAAAACTTTTCTATAAATATGTATTTTTACAAATTCGATATTTTTTTCAATGCAATCAGCTTTATAATCTTTGTATAAATCAGCAAGCGTCTTTCTTCCGTCGATAAATTCTCTCGAAGTTTGTTTTCGTAGATAGTGACTTTCTATACGAGGTATACTATTGATGTGACGTCGCACTTCAATTAAATTACCTTCAGGAATGGTTTTTTTATTACTGTGTTTGCCCCTTTGTTCAGGGTCCACTATACCTTGCTCGTTCTTCTTGTCTATCACTGTTCTAATAGGTCGATCACCAATTCCAAGAGTATTTTTAAAAAATATTTTACACACTCTGTTTTTTTACCATTTATCTCGAAATGGAATGCATTCTTTGGTTTTTTGCTGCTATTAAGTCTTTTGTACTGATACTTAGGAAATACGTTAACTAAATTATTAGCTATATAATCTCTTTGACGTGTTAGTGAGCCCAGATTCCAAAACGAGTCAAATAATCTTTTGCGGTCATCTTCAGCAATAATATCACGACATTTAAGCCGACACTTTTCATTACAGGGTCCTCTCATCACCCTTTTTTGCAACAATTTTTGCTGATGTAGATACGTATGATTGTCCTCGATTTCTTCGAGTCTGAGCTGTCTTTTTTTTATTAATTCGTCTGATTTTTTTCGACTATTCCTATTGCCTTCTCCTACAACAGGGTTCAATATGTTAACACTGGCTAGCCCAGGAACTGACGTTAGATTATTAGATTCTAAGGAATGCATGACAGTATTTTGCCCATCTTCATTGCAGTCATTTCTGATAGTAGTAGGTTGGATTGTAGAGATTTTGTCTACAGCGGCAGAAGCCAATGACGCCAACGATGGACACTGGTGATTTCTCGTCGAAAAACATTCAGAAGAAGAAACTAGACCAAGACGAAGAACTTAACGAGGAAGAGGAACTAGACGAAGAATTGCTCGATGATGAATCTGAAGAAGAAGAAGAGTCTGGTCGTCGGCAGTTTGCAGTGGATGGTTTTAATGGAAAGTAACTTGGGTCATCGTCTGAAGCAGGTGAAAAATCACGTGGAATGGAGGTAAATGACCTGGAATTTCTTCTTTCTGCATGAAGTTGTTCATTTGGAGGCAAGTTTTCATCCACATGAAGGGGTTCCTCCTAAAATAAGTAATTATTTTAAATAACACAATAAGTAAAAGAAATGCATCTCATAACTCATGCAGTGATATTCTTAGCTGGGTGACTAGGAGAAGAACAAGGAAAAGACAATAAGCTTTTTTAGTTATTTTAAGTTAACCGCTTATTGTTTCAAATGGTGGTAAGGTAAGTAGTGTATTCTGAATAGTATTCATAGTTTGATTATAAGGTAAGAATCTCCTACCGTTTTAGGTAAGGTAATAAGAAACCTGTTCAGCTTTCTGGTGATCTTTAGGTGTGATTTCTTGGGAAGGCACAATATTAAATCCAAGATTGTGGTTAGAAATATCTTCATTTGCATTTTGGTTAACGTCTTCTTCATTGCGAGTTGATTCACAATGATTTTTGGAGGTCTGGTGTGTCGTTGGTGTATTTGCGCTTTCTAAATGAACAGGTTCATTCTGGATACCATGACACTTTCTTTTTTTGAATTCTTCTTTATCATCTTGTGTGTCCTCAAGCAGTCTTCTAGAAATATTCTTGAGTTTGTTTATTCTCGCATTTTGTAAAGGCATTTTAAGTCTGAAAACAAGCAAATTATGGTCAAAATTACTAAAAGGAAGATCATTTAATTAATTGACTTTAGAAGCATTAAATTATATGTATAACCAAAACCAATATTAAAATATCCCAATTAATAATGACTCTAAACAAAATTCTTTGTTGTTCAGTGTTATTTTCCGTGCTTGCTATTTGGCTTAAAAGAAAAAATGACACAAAAAATCATCCATCACATCCTGAATTAATCATCAACTCAAATGTTTCAAATTCTGTAACGCGAAGAGTGACACTAAATAAAAAAAACATCAGTATGTTGTTCCAATTGAATACAAACCCTCTGTTTGGCTTAAGGGAAGAATGACACTAAACGAATAATGACATCCTGAATCAATAATCGACTCAAATGCTTTAAATTCCGTAACACGAAGAGCGACACTAAATAAAAAATGTCAGTATGTTGTTCCAATTAAATACAAACTCTCTGTTTGGCTTAAGGGAAGAATGACACAAAACGAATGACATCCTGAATTAATAATCGACAGAAATAGTTCAAATTCCGTAACACAAACATCGACACTAAAATAAAAATGACAGTATGTCGTCCCAACATAGCAATTTTTACAAAATAATACAGCATAATACACGACACTTATCAAAATGTGACGGTATTCGTATTAAAGTTAATTCGTACTTACGAAATATGGTCAATCCAAATCGCCTTTAACCAGAAAATCTCACTATGGAATACACTAGATGAAACCGTTTTTGTTAACTTCACAGTCACGAATGAAAAAATGGCGGTCTGTCATAACAGATCGTCTCAACATTGTTGATAGATATAGTTACAACGACAGGTGTTTTTGCATAAAAATTGTATCTTTGCGCGCTTAGAGATGGCACTCCTAAGAGAAAAACATCATTTTTCGTATAGTGACGGTCTTCTTATCAATGTGCGATATGTTATAATAATCATTCTTTTGTTAAATCATATTCATGACAAAAAATTCAAACAACAAGGATGTGGGTATATTCTTAATGGGAACTACCAATCTGGGGTAATAATATGATGTCATATGAGAAACCCCTATTTTGTTAAATAGTACTTGTCACACTAAGTACTTCAGGCCAACCATGATGTTGACCCAACTTTTATGTATTTTTATTTATTATTATTATCATAAAATGTGGCCTATCACAATCCATGTATAAAGACGAATCTTACTTGGGGTCGCCCTTTAATCACGTCAGGTTCGAACATATGGGCAAAACTTCAGAAAAAAATCACGATTAATCGCGATGGGATAATGTGACAATCACATGTATTTTTTGTGGGACGATAAAATGTGATAATGTGTGACGTGTTATATGTTTTACGTTCATCAACTAAATTCTCAATATTATTAATACTTATGGTTCTTAAGAATCTAATTTTATTATATTTTCTTAATAAATAGGCTCTTAAAATTTACAAATACTTGTACTCACAAATGTGTAAAAGTATTTGAAAAAAGTCCGCGTAGCAAATCTTCCAACAGGATCATACATGCTTAAGACCAGCTTTCGATTGACTTAAATTTTAATATCGATACTGTTGCTTTGATAATTTTAGAGAAATTAGTACCCGCACCAGTGTGTATGTGCAATTAAGTCATTTTAATAGAGTGTAATAACGTAAAACATAGCGAACAAACTTGTAAACATATTTTATTACTATTAGAAGTCGGGCAAAGTGTCAGATGTATTTAGCTTTAATTAGTTTACGCTTACATTTCATAATTATACCTGGTAAAGCCACGCTGCAGCTATGTTATGTATGTATTAGTTGTGGCTCGAGTGGGTCGGCTCGACCGGTGAAGAACCACACTCTCACAGAATACCAGCGTAAAATAGCAGCTTAATGCTGCTGTGTTTCGTGTGGTGAGTGTAGAGAACCGGAGACCCGTTTTACTGGAATTGAGGCATTCCATCTTAGTTGTCACAGGTGACAGCGCATCTGCATTTTGATTTTTAATCGAGGTTAAATGTAGATATATATGGGCCACACCAACACAGCATCTAACTAATACTATAAATTACACTACTGTGGACGTACATTCACACATACACACATACACACATTTAAAAAAAATATATATATATATATATATATATATATATATACAACATGTAACAAAAACCCTGTGGTTCCTGTTAAGTGCGTTGTCAGAATCAGTATCCAAGCGTATAGAAATAATTTTTTTTTTTAAAAAAACGTTTAAAAAATTTATGTAAATGAAAAAAAAATTAATTTGCAAATTGTATGTGGTTTTATTATCTCTGAATTGGCCCAGGAGTAAGAGGATTGTCAAAAACCCCGCAGTACCGATACTCCTATGAGTTAGAGGAAATAAAACCACATGCAAGTTGCAAATTAATTTTTTTCCATTAAAATTAATTTTTTTAAATGTTTGTTTGAAAAAAGAATATTTCTATACGCTTGGATACCGATTCTGATAATGCAGTTAACGGGAACCACAGGGTTTTTGTTACATGTTGTATATATATACGTATGTGTGTGTGTGTGTGTGTGTTCCTGTAGTTTAAATTGGGAAAGAATACAGTTATTATATGTTCAGGAATGTACAGGATTTTTATTTAATAAATATGTATATACAATACTACACTTTAACTTCTATTAATTAAGAAACATTTGTAAGATTATTGTTGTAGAGAATACTTGTGGTATAAAGTTATAAAAATGTATACACACATGATGTTCACAAAGTAATATTTCACCACCACTACCAGTGAACGTTACTTGTGAATCATTTAATTATTCGTTCGAAATGTATAGACACATACTCATAATGTACTTACGAGTATTACAGCTAGTTCGATAGTCGTTAACCATTATAAATCAACAAAATATAGACCAATGAAATAAAAAAAACACCAATAAATTTTCGTATTAATATACGTACATACTTAAAATATGTATTTACAAATGAATATTTTTTATGGAAATGCAATGTGGCCAAACAATTTTAATATTTAATTATAATTTATTTATATCCTCTTAGGTATAGTTTAATTATCATAATAATGATAACATTGATTATTCTTCTTCTGTGCTGGAGGATCCACTTAATACCTTGTCATACATATCCAGTAAGTAGTCATACTCCTCGTTCAAGTCATCATAAATAAACTTTTTCATTGTGTCCCCCTCCAAATGAAATTCCGGGGAGAAAAGGCTAGAAAATAATTTAATTTTGGTAAGTGATATATGTGAAATTCACACAAAAACTTTAGGAACAATTATTAAACGATGCATTGATAGAGTGACAAAGTTATTTAAATCTGTAGTAATTTATTGTAAGATTTGTTGTTGCCTGTCAATTAGTAAAATCCAGTCTAAAATATTGTCCATGTAAATTAAACGAATGAAAAAAAAAATGATGTATTTCTGTCCACAGTAGTAAATTGGTCTCAGAATATTTAACATAATTTTAATTATGGATGTATATTTTTACTTGTCTTCAAATTGATGTTTAGTTTGATGTTACATGTAAAACTGTTATTTTTGACCACAGCATGGCACTATTGAATAACAAACTTTAAAATGCTTTAATTTATTAAATAGAATTGATGTTGCAATAAGATCTTGTATTTTTATTTTATTACAAATTCCTATCCAGAAGAGAGGGGGGGGGGAAGTCAAGTTGATATTGATACGCGCTCCAGTCAACGATACACTAGCGCCATCTAGTGTCAGGAACGAGAGCGAGGGGAGCATTGAGAAAATGACATCACAAATCACTCAACCGACAGCGCCTAGTCGAAACTCGAACGCTCGGTACCTTGCGCGGGTTTACTTGAACATTCTGGATATTTCTTTGCTAATTTATATAACTAGGCGCTGCAAGATGCGAGCGGGACAGAGTTGAACTCGGCGACACAAGCGAAGTTTCGGAGCGGAATTAAGTGAATTAGTGTGTTTAATTATTAGTGTTTTTAGTTTTAATTTGTGTAAAGTAAATTAAAGTGTTAATTTAGGTAATTTTATCGGCAATTTTTATTGTCACGAACCTCAAGCTCGTAACAATATATAGAGGTGGAAAAGTTAAGGTACACGAGCAAGACATAATTTATACGTGGTAGAGCCATGCTGCAGCTATATTAAAAGTATAGTTATAGCACGAATGGGTTGGCTTAACCGGGAAGGACTACGCTCTCACAGAATACCAGCGTAAAATAACAGCTTAACTTTTATGTGTTTCGTATGGTGATGGTAAAGAACCGGAGATCCTTTTTACTGGATGCGAGGCATTCCATCTCAGTCCTCACGGGTGACAACGCATCTACATTTTGATTCGTAATCGAGGATAGATCTAGATGTCTATTAGCTGCAGCAACCACTCACCAACAGGCGGATTGTGTGCTCGTTTGACACCTTTATCCTGTAAAAAAAAAACATGAATCTTTACACTTATTGCGAGTTGTTACCTCTACGGCGATTGTAATAAGAACGGTACAACTTCCACTGTGTAAAGCTCTACGAAACCGTGACTGTACAATAAATAAGATTGTTTACTTTGCATTTGACTATATTTTGTGTCGCTAGGGGGAGGGGCAGCTGCTGCATGGCGACGCTCAAGCCTAATTTTAACCTTTTTTAGGGTTCCGTAGTCAACTAGGAACCCTTATAGTTTCGCCATGTCTGTCTGTCCGTCTGTCCGTCCTCGCTTAATCTCTGTGACCGTTAGCACTAGAAAGCTGAAATTTGGTACCAATATGTGTATCAATCACGCCGACAAAGTGGTAAAATAAAAATTGGAAAAAAAATGTTTTATTAGGGAAGCCCCCCTATATGTAATGTGGGAAGTGATTTTTTTTTAATTTCAACCCTAACGTGTGATATATTGTTGGAAAGGTATTTAAAAATGAATAGGGGTTTACTAAAGTCATTTTTTGATAATGTCAATAATTTCGGAAATAATCGCTCCAAAAGCAAAAAACAATGTGTCCCCCCCCCTCTAACTTTTGAACCATAAGTTTAGATAATATGAAAAAAATCTGAAAAGTAGAACTTATACTATAAGGACTTTCTAGGAAAATCATTTTGAACTTGGATGGAAACAACAGTACCCACTACCGGGAGCAGTTGCAGGAGCGGAAATGGATACCCACCTTTAAACTCCTAAGTGGGAACACTTATTGTGACGGACGGGAAACTACGGAACCCTACACTGAGCGTGGCCCGACACGCTCTTGGCCGGTTTTTAATACAAATAAGTGTGATAAGTAATAACAAATTCCACCTGATGGTAAGTAGACGCTGTCCATTACACATAAAATCTATAATATTTTCGTTTAAGAGTCAAATCTGAATGAAATGAATTTAATCCTTAAAAATAGGGTTAATTTTGCTTCTGCATTCATTTTTATGTAATAAGGGTGACAAACGAGCACACAGTCATCTGATGGTAAGTGGATGTTGTGGCCCATATACGTCTACATTTATCGTCAATTAAGAATCAAAATACAAATGCGATGTCACCCGTTCATTCGTGCACAATATAGCTGCAGCGTGGCTCCGTTTTAATTCTACATAACAATAATAATAGGTGCAAGATATAGTAAAATGGCTCGTTGATTTAAATGTACGAAACGCCCTCTTTAATCGAAGAAAACATTGATTTTGTATAATCAGCGTGCAGCAGTTAGACAAAGCCTTCTGCTAGCCGCCTTACGCATTGATTATATTAACTCAATGCTAGTATTTTTATCACACACTGGCAATCGAGCCTTTATTATGATAGATTGATATATAAGTTCAGTCTTTCCGAAGAAATGTGACTACAAACAACAAGGATAATTACATATAAGGATGCGTAAGTACCTTTTATAAAACGTCATCATCATCATTATATTCCAGAAAAAGTCCACTGCTAAACATTTACCTACCGTAAATCTCGCACTTTGTTCGTTCTGAGTCACCTACATTCATTCGACTTCCAGCGTGATTCATCAGGTCGTAACTGCATCTACTCTTTCAACACTGTGCTTGCTTGCTTGAAGCTGTCATTCGAGAATGTTACTTCAGCTTCGTTTGCCAGTTCTTTATTTCATATATCTGAGAGAGGGTAAACGAGCATGCCGGCCAACCCCAAGCACAGGGGAATTGCAGATGTATTGTCGGCCTTTTAAAAAGAGTAGGCTGTTTTCTCGAAGGCTCCTAAGTTGATCCCACAAAGAAATTGTGCCAGGAAGAATACTAGTAAATCGCACAGTGGTGGACTGCCAATCATCCAGATGGTATGGATGGGTCCGCGAGTTTTGTCGCGATGCTGAAATTTTGCAGCTGGAAACAGCTTGAACAATTCCTTTGAGCATTCCCCAAGGTAAATGCGACAAAATATGCAACACCTCTTCGCAACGCCATTGAGTCAAGCCAATTAGAAATAACTCGGTCGTCGACGATTCGAATGGCTCTGCGAGAGATACGATCAAGTGGCAGGAGCTGGCACAGGGGTGTCCCGACCCAGAGATGAGAACAGTATAATATGTGAGGCCCCACTTACGCCCTGTAAAGTAGCAAGCGGTGTACCGGCATGAATTAGCGCCCCGCTCTACAAAACACGTCAAGCTTTTTAGAGGCCACTTTGGCCTTCTCTTCCAAGTGACCGAAGAACCGAACGTCATTCGATATGTCGACGTCGAGGATTCTGATGTTTGCTGAGGCAACAAGAGAAGTGCTCTTAAATTGAAGAGATACGACATGACGGATTGAACTGGAGTAGATTTATTTAGTCGCCCCCAATTCGAGACTTTGTTCAACAAAAATTCTACTGTTTATACTGACAAGTTTATTCCGGTACTCGACGACAAACTAAATAAGTATTAACACGGCCGGTGTGTAAGGTGCTGTCATCTGTCAGTGCTTGGAGCCGGAGAATGCATCTGAGAGAAAACTGGTGATCCAATTGCATAATTTCTTGGAAAATCCATAAGACGCAACCTTAGATAAAAACGCTTTAAGCCAAACCCGATAGAAGGCTTTCGCTATGCCCAAACTAACCAACCGCCAAGGCCTCCCTCTTGGAATCGCCCGCCTGCTCCCATCGGTGTGTTATGTGAACAAGAAAATCACCAACACCGACTAAAACCGTACTAGCGGTCACTAATCTGCTTCTGCTCGTCAGCTCCTGTTATCAGAAAGATACTGCTGCTGCTCATTTCCTGTCTCAATTTAGCTCCGTTGCTTCTAAAGACACCTACGGGAAGATGTTGGATAGTGAATATTCCAACACCGTTACTTCACGGTAAACAATTACATGGATTTATAATCATCGAAGATCATTTTATTATATCAATATTTCACTTTCTAGAAAAAGTCTCCAAGATTTTCTGTTAAAATAAATCTTTTTGTACATGGTAGAGCCACGTAGTAACTATATTATAGTTTTAGCACGAGTGGGTCCGCTGGCCGGGGAAAGACAACGCTCTCACAGAATACCAGCGGCTAATGGCGGCTTAATACTGCTGTGTTTCGTATGGTGAGTATATATCAATAAATCAAACATTGCAAATTAAAGGCTATGAGTATATATTTTGTGTAAGGGAATAACGTAAGCCATACGCCACAGTGAAGGAAATTCTTCAGAATCCAAGGAGAAATTAATGATGTGTGATATGACTGGGAAGACATGGTCAAGTATATAGATAATGATCATCCGTCAGCTGATATTGTCGCAACCTACGGCATTAGATTTAATGGAAAGGTTTATCTTCTCGATCTCATCCATGACTACTGTGGAAAATTGAAAGAGATAAATACCGGGACGAGCTAAACCCTTTAATGTGTTCAACAGTAAGACGATTGGTCTGTTGATTAAAAGGAATGTTGAAGACAAAATTAAAATTGATATCATCCAGAACAATCGTCTTCTGAAATTCGAAACGTTGTCGTTTACCGATACACAATGGTTCTAAGGAATTTCCGGATATTAGCAGTGGAGAGTAATAAATTGGCGTTAGCATTGCTTATCATCTGATTGCATCGATTCTTGATAATGAGTTCAGTTTTGATCATTTCATCAATTTACCGAAAGACCGATTCTTACATCTCATCGCAATTCGAAGCCCAATCGTCGTCCATGGCGCAGGTGGCCGCTTGAGCTTCACACGTCCAAGGATAGTTTCCTTTAAAACCCCGACCTTTTGGTCCATAATGGGTACAGCAACCACGCTGTCCTGTTTATTTTGGATGCATCCATACAAAGCTTGTCAACATCCAAGTGACCAAAATAATGCAAGTGAATAGTTTTTGCTGGAGGGTTAGGAGGTTTTAGGGCGTAAGAAAGGAAAAAGAGGTCATGATAGGAGAAAGCAGATGCAGAGTGAGAACCGTGGAATAAGACAAGAGAAAGAACAGAGGTAAAGATTAAATCAAGTCAGGTATAAGTACTGTAGCCTTGCAGTCCTCTTTCACCTCTTCAGCAACACCTAAGATAAGGAGAGTCTTTTGTCGATGTCTGGTCTCAATAGTGTCAACCATATGGGAGCACTCATTAATTTGTTTACGGAGCAGACCAAGCATAGTGAACATGAGTTCACGGAAGGTTCGAAACTTCTCAACCACCTTTGCAACCGTTTCCTTGGCGGGTAACCCGTATGTAACTGTGCAGTGTACAGTGCTTCCAGTACAGCCATCCTTTTTGAAAAGAATTCCTCAAAACTGTTCTGTGCAGTTTTAATCTCTTCGGGTTGAGACATTGTGTTGTGCCAAGATGAAATCCGAGTTTGTGTAATATGGTGGCAGGTGATGTATATCAATGAATTCACCATACACAGTTGTACAAATTTAATTACCAAGATAACGACGTTAATTAGCACTTAAATATGTATAACAAATTATGTAGAATATTGTAATAGTTAATTTAAATTCTTAATTATAATTTTACGTATGTGTTAACTTGTTCTTCACCTACCGCCGAATTTTTCATACATATACATTTTATGGATTATTTTTCATTCATAGAATTTTTGTGTACTAAACAGCTTGCTCGACTTCGTGAATTGTAAGAACTATAATGTAGTATTTTATCTTACTTCGCAAGGGTGCCGACGTACATGCATTTTGATTTCAAACGATAACAGATGTATGCCCATGGGATCCATCATCCACTTACGTGATATCACAATACACATTCGGTGGATTGTGTGCTTGTTTTTCACTTGAATAGAAATGGAAGCGAATATGACATAGTCTATAGTTATGCAGGATACTATTCCGCTGAGGGATAGTTTCGAGTACCATAACGCGCAGTACGATTACGGCCTAGACATTGTTATTTTTTAGTTTACGAAAACGATGTAAATGCGTATCGCCAGATCATCCAAACCCAGAAGGCGAGCAATTTTTTAAATATCTTTATGCCGAACTTATTTTCAAAGCTTATGTTACCTTCAGCACAAAATGAAATCTTATACAAGTAGGTATATATTAACATACAGTCCTATTCATATACAGTAGTTTGTTATTTTACCTGTTGACACAATTCATGAAGCCTCTTAAGTGTTCGCTGTTCAAAAGGTGGACGAGGTTACTGTAACCGGTGCAGTTCTTCCACTGAGCATCCGGTGCCATTAGCATTGCAACTACTTTTCCTTGACATATTAATGGCGCTCCGTACATTCCCTGTGTCATTACCAACAAATAAATTAAGTTAGTTTTGTCTGTGTCATGTTTTTTGTTAGGTATGTCCATAGAATACTATAATACACAATATAATGGCTTCAAAATCAACTTTTTTTTGTACGAGGCTTGGCGTCCCCAAACCCGATTCGCTGTGACTGTGTGACTGAATAAATTTACACATTTTAGACTTTTGATTAATGTTCAAGATCATCATTAAAAAATCGTTTAAATTTTAAAACATATTTATTTGTAAATAGGGTGCAATTTGTCATTTTCTAAATAATTTGCATGCGAAATTTGGAAACGATTTTAACGTCAAAACACATCTCGTGTTGACATTTATACGTGTGAATTGACATGTTAGTGAGATTTTAGTGGCTACGCGGGCTCCGTCCTCTCCCCCGTTCTATTATGTATGTATTATAGTATTCTATAGGTATGCCTATGCACATATACAACGGATATTCCTTTGTCCGTTGGTTTTTATTAATACCGTAAGACCTGAGAAAAGAAATGACTACCAATGTCGGTTCTCCTACGACTGAGGCAATACTCTTGAAAAGTTTTATAATGTTACTATTAAAATTGTACGTGTATGAGATCTTTTTCTGAAAAAGCCCTTTTGGGACCCACTGTCATGTTCTGTTTCGGAAAAAAAGTTTGCCAGTATGTAATTACTCGTATATACAAATAAATAATACAATTGCAATTCATATATATTAATATAATAGTATAGGTTGTGAGGCAATTATTTTATGATAATTATCAGGGGTGGAAATAAATCTGTAACCTTTATAGTTTGAGTTTTATTGCGGACGTCCATGTGCTACTATAGCCACAAACAATCTGTCCATAAACAGGAAACAGCCTACGGAGAGGTTTTGTTATCATCACCTGGCTGTGATTGTTTTTCTGTTAGATCTCGCTGCCCGTCGCTCGAGTACTTTAAAATTTTTGTTAGACATTGACACCTACATTTATTCTAAATTAAGAATAAAAATGCAAATATGTTATCACTACTGAGGACTAAGATGAAATACCTCGTTTCTAGTAAAAAGACTCTCCGATTCTTATCACTTGCCATGTGAAACAAAAGCATAATGCTGCTATTGCCTGCTATTGCCTGCTGGCATGCAGTGCGAGCATGGTCCTTGTCGGGCCGAGCTCACCTGTTCGTTCTGCAACTGTAATAAAACTATATTATGGCTCCACCGAGTAAAGGATGATAAGATCAGTAAAGAAATTCCTCCCTTTATCGGAAGCCACGAAGATCTCAGCTTATGCTATACGAAATTCTATTTGAAAATTTTAGCCAAAAGTACAAAAATAAGCCTTAGGTTACTAACACAAAAGATCCTCACATAAACCTTTATGATATTTATATTGAAAATATTGACGAATAAAAGTTAGCTGTTACAATTTGTGTTAATATTTTCATAAACATTGGGAAGTTGGAAGTTATTAAGGTACCATAGCCATCAAGAATAATAAGCGATGTAAGGAGATCATTGAGTAAATGTAGGTAAATAAATATTTTAGTGAAGATAAATATTTGTTAAATATTGCAAAAGACTAGAGTCACTAAGAAAGTTCCTTTGTTACTGACTTTAGCTTGAATTGTTATCAAATCCTGGTACTAAAGACAATTTATAATTATATATTATATTTAAATTATTATATTATTTTATTGTAAATTATATTTTACATGAAGGTCGGCGAAGAACACTCGTGACAGCATAACCTGAAGGTGATGAACCATGGTGTAGTTTGAGCAATATTGCCAAGATCGCTGTGTATATCTATCACGCTCACAGCATACAAATGAATATATTATGCACTAGCGTTTTATCCGCGGCTTCGCTCGCGTGAGCTTTCGCTGAGGAACATTATTAATACTGCTCCAAAATCCATAAAGTTGGATCACTTGTAGAGTCGTCTCGTTGTCACGTTTGTTAGTCAAGTGGTATCTATCTTTTGAATTCTGAGATTATTAGACGTAGATTTTTTAGAATTGCATTAATATCATACGTCTAGCGACCCCTGTCACTTTGTATTTCGGTCATGACTTCCGAGGTATCTTTAATAAGGGTAAATGATGTTTGATTCAAAGTTACATTATTTACTGTTTACTCTTTACATTTAAGTAATTTAATTTTGACCAAATAATGTCGAATTTCGTTGTCTTTCTATTAATGTACGGCAGAGTATTTATTTGCGATGCGATTTTTTTTCGTTTTATATCATTGGCCTATTGAATATTGATTGACACTATAAAATAATTTACTAATCCATCAAATAGAGATAAAAACTTACATACAACTTAATACCAAGAAAGTTAATGAAATTATTGCTATGCCGATATACACCCAATAAGTAAAGTTAATAAAAAGTTTCTCTTTCACAGTTTTGTATACACAGTACCTATGCAGTATAACAGTTTAGTTAGTTATTTTGTTAAACGTGGCAATTACGGTAAATCATCCCTATAATGGTTGGAATTATTTAAGTTTTTGATCCTGCAAGAATAAGTAGGTTCTGTAGCACTATATTTAATCTTATCAGTTATTTATTATTAGTTTATTTAGCAGTAAATAGATGGCAAAATTATAGATTATAATTATGAAAGCCAAAACTCTTAAGTTATGTAAATGTGGCCAGATCGTAGAACTTCAAATATCGCAATCATTTCATGGTAGCCTATTATTACTGACCATCTCTCCAAAGTATATAACAGACACTTCTCACCGTCTGTACGCTTAGATCTTTTAAACTACGCAACGGATTTTGATGAGGTTTTCATCAATAGACAGAATGATTTAAGAGGAAGGTTTATGTATTTATTACATGCATACTCGTATTATAGTAATCTATAAATATAAAAATCAATTGCTGTCCCATAGTCTCACTAAAGCTCACCGATTTTGATGAAATTTTTTGTGTGTTTTAAGTGGATCCCCGTATGGTTTAGATTTACAAGTTGGTTTAGATTTTATATCCGCTAGGTGGCGCTGTTACCGATATCCAGAAATCTCCCGTGCGAAGGGGTAAATCGCTAGTAGGTATCGTATAAATGTCAACGTTTGGCAATTTTATCCTCAATCTACAATTGAATCTACGAAGTCAATTCTCGTTTCACCATAATATCATACGAAATCACAATCTTCGTATGATATTATGGCGAATATCAACGACAGTAGATTGATATGCGGCTGGGGTGATCGTTGGGCTACCTCAAAGCCGCGAACATTTATATATATTATTTAAATGTTCGCGGTAAGGCATAGACTTATGTGGATTGTGTTAAAAATTCTGTTTCTGTTAAAAAAAGCGCCTTCGGCGCAGCTAGCGGCGAATAGTGAAACTATTTTACGATTTAATTAGAATTTTATAAAAAATTTAGTTGTTAACTTCTTCAAACAATGTTTTTTCAACGACTTGGTCAAGCCTTATCGTGATATGGTCAAAAGACAGTGTTAAATTTCAAGAAATGCCAAAATTTCGTGTAATGATCGGATATTCATGATAAAATTAATTCTACGATCTTGCCACGACGTATACAAAAATATCTTTAACTAAAGTGTAATGAGAGTTTTGAAATAATCGCAGGCAAATCAATGTTAATCAGTACATTATTATATATTAGTAATTAAAATAACAACCATCTGAATTTTCATAGATTTCACTATTATCTATTTAAATTATAATGATTAATTAAAATGAAAGAATGAAAAACTTATAATAAATCTTAGAAGTTTCAAATAATTTAATAAATATAATTATTTAAACACATAAATGTTAGTTATTTATGTTGTTAATTTATTAGTAAGTAACTGATAACCGAAGGCTAAATATATAGGTAATTTTACTTTTTATAACAGATGGCGCTGTTTCGGAAACGTACAATGAAGTTAGCATAGTTTCAAATTATTACATAACAGTTAAAACAAATTTTAAACTTTAATTATAAATATTGTACTCGTTTAAAAAACAGTACGTTATCGCGCTTATAACTAACATAATCATACATAATAGAAAATTAACGTTTAGAGAGGAAAATATTTAACGCACCTTTTTTAAGTTCCGTAATCGGATAAAAAGTCTATAAGTAGCCCCGGGTCACTAACTGCCTGCATACAAAATTTCATGGAGATCTGTCCAGTAGTTTTTGCGTGAATCTTTAATACACAGACAGACAGACAGACAGACAAAAATTCTAAAAACCAGTAACTTGGCTTCAGTATCCTTTATTTAGTCCCAGGAAATATTAGAATTACAGACATGACTTTTCTACAGATTTATTATATGTATAGATTTCCCAAGTTTGTTCCGAATAGTTGTCGCCAGCCTGCGTCGCACCCTTGCATCTCGTATTTGTTGATGTATTAGGTAGCTGACATAATTCCCTGGCTTCCGTTCCTCCCCGCACGGGCCTGCCTAGTAGAGGGGAGCTAGATACTGGAGGACACATCTTTGGCCCTCCTGTGAGAGGCCCGCTCGGCCAAGTAGAAAGGGTGATGGCGAAAGCTATTAGATGACGCGCGCCGCCATCACCATCGCCAGTTCAATATAAATTTCATCGTGCCTGCAAGCCGACAATAGTTCGCAATTATCATCGTGCCCGCATGGCCGTAGAGAGAGGCCGCTCGCCGCTTCCTCCAGGTAAGTGCCCATCCTTATTCTTGAGATGTTTTATTTGTTGAGCCTTTATCCGCGTCAGCTCATCTCCCGTCGTGTCGGCAAACGCATCAAATTAATTTCATAGCAAGTGTAATTACCGAAGTCCTTCACGTGCCACGTCCACCATTTTGTTTTGACTTCTTTTGAACCACTCTGATACACTACCACATGATCTTTCGCCCCGCATTTAAAATTGATATTTCTTATTGATAAACTTACGTGACATGGCTGAGCTGCTCGATCCACCTGAAAAATACATAATAACCATATTAAAACTCAAAAATAATTCACTAATTACATTACCAGTAAATGTTTATCTAGATATAACAGCTTTATACTTGACGTAGATTTATTATTGATCAAAACTAAAAAAATAAATAAAAATAAATAAAATAATTTATTTTTCTTCACAAAAATTAAATGAATGACATAGTTGACTGGGATCTCCATTTAAGCAAGTAATGCCTGTGTTTGGAAATCCCGCTCTTCCTTATCTAAACATACATTTTTTAATTTAAAAAACCAAAAATAACAAAAACAAATTACTCGACTTTAACAACCAAAATTTACAAAAATTACAAAAGTGTGTATGTGTGCATGCGTGCGTACGAGCGCGCGCATGTGGGAGTGTGTGTGTGTGTGTGTGTGTGTGTGTGTGTGTGTGTGTGTGTGTGTGTGTGTGTGTGTGTGTGTGTGCGTGCGTGTGTGTGCGTGTGTGTGTGTGTGTGTGTGTGTGTGTGTGTGTGTGTGTGTGTGTGTGTGTGTGTGTGTGTGTGTTAATGAAAAATCATTTTGTTAAATTATATTGTATATAGAAGCGAATTATGAAATGCGGTACAGCAGAAATTCGGTTTCTTCATAAGTTTTCGACTGCACCCTCTTAAGTATCAGGTTTTTACACTCCCTGTACGTTTTGTTGTATATGTTCAATTCTCTATTTATTTTATTGTATAGGAATGCAGAACATGAGCTAAATTGCCTACTAGCAAAAACTGTTTTGGTACCAGAAGGCTTAAACACAATATCTTTTCGCCGCTTTTTCAAGATGCATGGGTCAAAGGACAGGGATTTGTGTGCTTTGAGGATTGTCATAGTAACATATAATTGTCTAACTGAGAGTAAACTACTTATTCTATACAGTTGTTCAGTGGAAAAACGTCTTTTTTTAAAATACATGACCTTAATAAGGGTTCGTTGGGCTCTTTCCAAGTTAAGAAATTTGGTCTTTGTAGCTCCACCCCACACCGAAATGCAATATGTTATGATAGATTGTGCAAGGGACATGTATATTTGGTTAAGAAGATATCTGGGAGAGTCCGATTGCTTAGTACTATCAGGTATTACGTGTCTTAGAGTTTTGAAAATCCAAATCAATTTTCGGGTCCTATTAATGACATGTTCAAGGTGTGGGTACCACGACAGCCTCTGATCTATAACGACGCCCAGATATTTAGTGTGAGAGACTTTTTCAATTGATGGGCAGTCACAAGCTTTGTTTTTAGCATCCTCAAAACACATATGAATTTTAAGGCAAAAGTCATTTTGTGGCTGCAAGTTGTTGGTAATGCTAAAGCAAATAAAAACTGTCTTATTGATCTAGTGGTTATGAACGCGATTATTGATCACGAGATCCCGGGTTCGAATCTTGGGAAGGGCCAAATCACTTATTGGGTTTTTGTCAAGAAATTCTCAGTAACATCCCGGAGTTAGTAAGTTGGCGGTGTCTCACCCCCGTGCCTTGGAAAGTACGTAAAGCCGTTGGTCCTGCGCCTGATCTCTCACTGGTCGTGTCGAATTACCTTCCCAAGTGACTATTAGAGTGAGGAAATAGAGAGTACACCTGTGCTTGCGAATATTCTTGGGTACTTTAATCCTGTCTTGCGTAGATGGCTAGTCTCCATTGAGACTGTCAGACGTGACCGAAATTCGTGCTGGAGGACATTAATTTTATTATTATTGATCAAAAATTGTCACAAAGATCTAGAAAGACACTATCCCATCAAAAACATAAATGTGAAATGAGAGCCAAGTTCAATATTATGATATATGCCTTGGTTGTTGACTTCAACGACAAAATAAGTAAGATCAAAATGGGTGCCAAGTTCAATAGTCAGTCCTGAAATTTATAACAACATAAAATATCATTTCTTCTAATGACTTAGGATAATAACATATTGAAGCCTAAGGTCTGACTTGGCTAGTTCTTATATTATACGAATTATTATGTTGGATGGCTAGTTTCTACCAGCAAGCCAAATTTTCGGTATAATTAAATAAGAACCGATAAGTAACAGGTTTAGAACTTGCGAAGGCTATAATATAATTAAAAAAACGAAAAGGCGTATAAACGCCTCTTCTACGGCCAACTCGGACGTAGGTATTCCTTTCGATGATTTTTATTGGGAATTAAAATAAGTACACTTCATTCATCATCATTATGAATAATGATGACTGGCATCTACGTGCAAAAATCTTCACAAAGTTAATGCAAAGAGTAATTTTGAGGCACAAAGTTATGGGTGGGTTAAATAGAAAATGACCTTAGAAACCTTCAAGAATATTTATCCTTGAAATAAATTTTTACTTACGTCTCGAACGCAGATTGACGACTCCTTATCAGAATATCCTGAGAATCCGAATTGACCGATTCCTTCTTGGAAGTTATACATTATTTTGTCACACCATAAATGCTTTTTCCCTATCTGCAAAAATTGAATGCGCAGGTTTCTTTGCAGCAAAAATTTGCCGTCACGTACTTTGTCCTAAAGGAAAAAAGGTGAAATTTTGCTTAAAAGTACTGTTATAAAAATAAAACGAAGTAAGTTTTACCTAAAATCACGTTCGCTGACAAAATCGACAAATATATTAAATCGTATCAAAATTTTGAATTATTTGTACATAAGATGTCGAACGTCGATACTGATCGAGTACAAAATCAGAATTACACCGACTGAGATATTATGTACTACCTACGAAAGTACTATATATTTATAGAGGAGACATTGCGTAGGAAGTTGTTCCACTACGAGTTGCAGTCCACTGGGCTACAAAACTACAATTACCACGACGTTAGTTAAGGAAGTTATGTAATTATAAAAGTTGTTGTGTACCAACTAAAAACAGTTCTAATCACTCAAGAAAATTATAAAAAGTCAAGAGATGATATTTCATCAGTAAGTAAACATATCACGCGCTTAAAATGTATTTAATTAAACTTATGAAAAATAAGTATTATTATTCTCGATCATTATGGAAGATCGATGTAGAACCACTGCCACTATCTACAATGGACTTCAATAGAGTCTCTGTTAAGATGAACATAGAAAAGAACGTTCACAGAACTGTGTTCTGCAGATAATTTATAAAGAGCAGGAAGAGGGTTGGACCTAACGTACTGCCCTGACTTACCCCTGACCTCGTGAAGTAATCACTGGAGTTACACCCGTCCTCCAGCACATACTGACATCGATTATTCAGAAAGCATGCGAAAAACCGATGGAGTTTGTGGTAAAGCCAATAGATGCCTATTTTTCTAACAATTTGTCGAGGTTGAAGGACTTTCTGAAATCGAAGTGAGCCGTGTCTACTTGTTTGTAATTGTCCATCTCCTTATATATGTAGTCTACATGCGCAATTAAGTTCGTAGTAGTAGAACAAGCCTTACGGAATCCATGCGGGCTATTGTATAACAAATGGCCAACCTTATTATTAATTTCTTTGCTGAGAATAGACACAAATATCTTAGCAAACACTTTGGTTTAAATGATGACACGTCCATATTCTCGTCCCCTGTCCGCCCGGGTGTAACCCTGGAACGTTTCCAATTTTAGGGGTATCTAGGTAGCATTCGTTAGTGATAGGTTACAGAGATGTAAAAAAGTACTCTCCCTCCCCTACTCCCCTCCAGTACCGCTATACAATCTTTAGCCAGAAACCAGGAATGCCATCAGGCACACTAGATGAACGCGGTTGAGACGTTTCACAGTCTCCATCAAATCCCTCGTATTGACAGCGTTTATAGATACGGACGTAATGTCCTGGTTATTAAGTGCAACTTGAGCAGCCTTATTAGGATCTAATAAGGGTATATTCGGATGAAACAAAGGCTTCAGCAGCAGCCTGCCCCTCTACCTCACTAACCTTATATGTATATATAAGTACCCGTACGTCTTCTACCACCTGATTTTTTGTCTTTAATTTAACGTATTCCCAAAATTTTACTGGGTCGTTAATAATATTTCGTTGTACCGATTTTAGATATTGCCTATACTCCCCGTCGATCAGTTTTTTTTTACCTGCTCCCTATAATACTTAAACATTTGCCTATTGAATCTTTTACCTTCCTTTTTAAACCTCTTGATATGATAGTGTTTATTTTTAATATTATTTGTAATTTAAGCAGTATACCATTTAGGATAGGATATACATATCGGTGATTAGTGGTAGTGCGTAAAGAAACGGATACTAAAAGTTATACAGTCGTACAATTTCTCGTAGTACAAGTGAACAGCCCAGTTAATTTCAATCTCTTTAAGTAAATCCGATCAATCTAATTTGGATAAAGCCGCATAATGACCTTAAAAATCTGCCTTGCACCAGCTTCAGTTGTAGCTCTGAGTGTTGGAAAGGGATGACGTTGGTGAAGCAGGAGAAGAATTGAATGTTGGACAAGCGAATGGAAGCTTGATTATAGTTTCAACCGCGGGATGATACTTATCAATTTCTACCAGAGGGTCTAAATTTAGAGAAACAATTATTGATTAGGCTCTAAATTGCTCAGTACGAGATCCAACATACCGCCTCGTCTATTTAATACTGTATTAAAAAAAAATCTAATTGGGTAATTTAACGCTACAAAAATTCAAATTGAAATCACCTAAAATTAATACATTCCTGTAGGTAAAAATAACATCAATACAGACCAATACATTTAAATACTGATCGTCATTATAGTTCGGAGGTACATAAGTATACAAGACAACATAATATTTTGATATTTTTACAATTAATAATTAATAATTATTAATTACATAATATATTAATTCTTTGTCATTAGTCATACGAATACGATCAACGTCAGTAACAACGCGAACAGAATAACAGTCTCGAATAGCAAGCAGAACACCTCCCTACCCAGTAATGTTCGCTATGTCTTTAAGTATTTATTACCTATTAACTATCAGGGAAGAGTTCGCTATCAAATACTGAAGTAGTTAAAAAGGTCTCTGTCAACCTTATGATGTCATATTCACCAAGTGTAACACTGTTCATAAACGTACTTGTTTTTGATCTTAGGCTTCAAACATTCTGATAAAAATATATGCAAAATATACCTCTACATTACGAATACATTTATCAACAACCTCTTTATAACGAATTTTTTCAACTTATGTATATAATTTTTATATTCTAGACTTTGCTTTGTGCGAAGCGTCACTAAATAATTATTGAAACGTGTGCCTACGCAGTGAAAGCGTGTAAAACCGTTACAATAATAAAATCCATTGCTGAACATAGGTCTTCGTCTCCCCTATAGATTGCTTCATATTGGATATTAGTCACACTCACAGTTGCTACACTTGGCAAGCGGGTTGGCAACATGAGTTTATTTTATTTTTAGTCGTCATGAGGAAACCTCCCCTGTTTCCCCCGCTACTGGAAGGGCAAAAAACGGGTAAAAAAACAAAATCCAACAGAAAAATACCACATGGCAGGGCCCGCCTTGTCAAGGACGCCGAGAAATTGTTTTGTTGATATTAATAAAAATTTATCTACGTATAAATTGGTTTATAAGACAAAAATCATAAAGTTAAACCTATCAACAAACTCTTTCGACGGAAACCACATGTTTGATTTCTAAAAATAAAAACTATGGAACAAAAATATTTAAATAAAACTAAACGCACAAAATGTGTTTTTACAGCCAGATGGGCAAGTTTAGGTGCAATCCTACCATGTGTGGATATTTTTTTTTTTGTCTTTCATTTTTTACACTTTCTGTCCGTTTTCTCATTTATTTTATAACAGTAGACAGATTAGCGGTAGCGGCGTAAGAAAAAAAAGTGAAGAAAGTATATGAATAAAGTATGGAAGTGGAGTTGATCGAGCAAGTAGATGAGTTTGTATATTTGTGATGCGTGTGATTTGTGAGGAATGCAAGATACGATAAGGATATAGAACGTCGAGTGAACGCATGAAATAGAGTAAATGAGGCTCTACACTATATTGTGGAAAGTCAGAATGTGTCACAAGGCACGTATGGCAATCCACAATGCTATGTTATTCTCTACTTTAGTGAAAGTTGGGTGTGATAGAAGAAGCACGAGAGTAGAATAAACGAGTGTGCTAGGACTGAATCTGAGTGACAGGGTGAAAAATTGTGTAATAAGAGAAGAGTGTGGTTTGCAAAAAGATGTTGTGACCAGGATTAAGAAAGGAATGCTTCGGTGGTTTGGTCATGTAGAAAGAACGAATGAGATAAGAGTAACAAAGCAAATTTTGTTGTTGTGTGTTACGGCTTACGAGTTCTGGCTTACGAGCCAGAAAGAAAGAAAAGGTTGTGGCATGCTCTGATCACGAATCTGCGGTCCTTTTTTGCGTAGTATGCGCGGTTCCGGAGATGTGTAAATACTCACCACAAACTGAAGTCCACTCATTCTGAATCCTATCAACATTCCAGTCCCATCTTTTACAATTCCTTTTTAAAAACTCTAGATGATATGTACGACGGGTAGGCGATCGTCCGTATGAATCAAAATATTGACCGATGCCATTCGTATCGATACATAAAGCTATACAATGTGAGCCTAGTTTATCATCTGTATCCAAATTGCATATTACGTACGTTGGTACGTGTGTGTACATGGGCAGTCTATTAGTGGTATAAACATTATTTTCTACACTGGGATGAACTTTTCTTTCAAATGTTGTTGTACATCTAGCGTATCCATGATATTATTGCTATTATTGGTAGTTTTTTACATTACCAATCTATTTAATGGTTAACATATGAATGAAAAATTATAGGGATTTGTAAATATTAAATTATTTTATGATAATTTGTAGGAGTCATCGGTGTAGCGTAAGTCATAACACGAAAGAATGTGAGATAAGATCGTTGACTCATAAAGTTACTATCAGTTTCTCGGAAATGCTTTATATTAGATATAATTTACTGGTACTATTATAAGACTAAACAACTGCAGTTATGGAGTCAGTGTATAGTCGTTTGACTGCAGTGAATATATCAATACTACGTTTATGTTACTTCAACGCATCAGTAGTAAGTGTTTATTCTATTGACAAACTTACTTTTCTTTCCGTTGTTTACTTACGCGCACATGCGCTCGCGCGCACGCATGCGTGTGTGTGTGTGTTTGATTAAGTGTAAACAAATTGATATTAACGTGACAACTGTGTTGCAGAAATCATCGCCACACTCGCCACTCCTCAAGAAGAGAGTGATGACATCCTCGTTAATAATAACACATGCGATGGTGAAAAAAATTCCAATCGATTGATCATTTTTTAATTAAATATTATGTAAAAGACAAACGCCCTCGTATACAATATTACAAAGATAATACATATATATAAATTACTTCTGTGCACTCATTATATTCTATTTCTAATCCTTTGCTAGAATATAAATATCGGATATTATTTGAAATTGGGTATCAAACACTAAACGGTTACTTACTCCTGAAGAGAATACGGAACTATTCAAAAGCGAATTAAATCGGGAGTTGTCTAAAGTTTGTGATAATGGAGAAGCGTGAACTGTACGATTTATCATTTGTTATTGAGTTGTATAATCATTGTGCGATGGTTGAAACTGTGTTTAAGTAAGTAAAATAAATATGAATTTTGATCATAATATATACATTGTCTTATATTGTTTTTTTTTTTAATAAATTTAAACATTTTAACAGTCAACCACTACAACTTGGAAGAGGAATGAAGCGAACGAGCCGCCAAGAACCCAAGATCATCAAAAACCAAGGACGGAAGAAGAAGCATCTACCTCTGCAGGGAACAGTGTCGGTAACGATGATCAAGTTGAATGCATAACGTGTCATATATTTATCAAGAAAAGGTATTTAGCTAATCATTTTTAAAGTAATCACAAAAATAATGTTTTAAATTGACATAATTCTTTATCAAACGTTAGTGTTATTGATTCTGCCTTTGAAAATAGGATTTTAAGTAGATCGTTTGACACGGATAAATTTTGAAACTCCTGAACTATTTTTAAATTCTATTAAAGATAATATTTTATTTTTAGTACATGAGTGTATTAATCAACACATAATTTTTAAAGTAAATTTCATATTACATGCTGATTTTGTTTATCAAACTAAGGATATTCATGATACGTTCGTACATTTAACTATATTATTTCTCAAGGAGATGACTTAAATATTTTTCTTTCATCTTTAAGTGATACAATTACTAGTAAAATTAGTGCATTTAAAAAAAGATAGTGGATGTAGTCTAAAAAACATAAAATCTATAGACATGAATGTTAATAAATTTAAACCCCTACGCGGTACTTCATACATAGATCTTCCCCGTGACATAAAATTAAAAAAGGCTGTTATAAATGTAAAAACCAAATATTATTTTTTAAATAGGCGTTACTCTCGGTGTTATATCCCGTAAACAAAATCACAGATCGGGTATCATCGTTACTTTTCAGTTAAAATATCTGATATAGCAAAAATAGAGAATAATTTCTTATATTTGCTCGAACACTACACATTGATTAAAACTAATTTTACGGATTTTATCGCGTTTATTTTACTATTATTTTTATTCCCGACGTTTCGGGCGCTTTCCAGCACCCATGGTCACGGGGGACTGAGATGACTGACGTCCCGATGTCATTGTTAAACCCGGAGTACCTTCAGCTTTTTTAATTATTGTTTATGGTCCGATCTATTCAAAATGAACTGACTATGTCCTGAGGTCTTGCAGTGGTATGCTTGGGTTTAGTTTTAATTTTATTGATTATAGGATCCCAAGTAGGTGGTAGTACCCAGCCTCCTTCTCTATTGAAATTAGGATGTTTTTTAATTTCAATAGCCTCACGTATCATCCTTGGTAGGAATCGGTGTTCTTTCGCGAGGATTTGTGGTCTATCAAATCTGATGTAATGGTTGGGGCCGTCTTGGATATGATCACAAACTGCAGACTTCCCGGAACGTTGATGCTTTCAGATATATGTTCTTTTACGCGGGTTCTGATTGATCTTTTTGTTTGTCCTATATAAGAGAGACCACATTCACAATCAAGCTTGTACACTCCTGCATCTTGTAGAGGAATATGACACTTGACTGATGGTAGGAACTGACTAATCTTCTTCGGCGGCTTGTAGAATGTTCTAACAGAAGCTCGCTTCAAGATGTAGCCAGTCTTGTCTGTGACACCTCTGACATATGGTAGTATAGCAGGCACACGCTCGACTGTGGCCGGCTTCACTCGGTCACTGTGACGTAGGCGCGGGACCCGAAGCTTGATCCATCCAAACTTTTCACATATAATATTCAAAAACATACATACATATATGATGCACTTATATGCCTTACGCCCTTTGATCTCTATCTAGACAAGGAGGCGAGGGCTTAGTTTGTATAGGATTAACGCCCAGGGCGGTCTGAGCTTGCTCTCCTACAGATTGAGATCCATGCTCGACTCAAATAAGCAAACACCGATCTCATGCATGATCTCAGATATCATGCGTCCACTACACACTTTTGATAAAAAGTATATAGTGGAATTACCCTCTAGAGAAGACTGGCTGAATGGCCAGGTTATCTGTGCGGTCAGTAGCCTCATATGGTATACCGATGGGTCTAAAATGGGCCTCGACGTAGGCTTTGGAATTTACGGGGAACGCCCCAACAACATTTCTACATACACCTTTATCTTCCAGGCAGAAATTTTCGCGATACTTCGGTTTGCGGAAAACAATCTGCAAGAACACTACGTCAACCATAAAATTTACATAAACTCTGATAGTCAAGCAGCACTGCTAGCGCTGAGATCAAACTTAGTGAACTCAAAGCTAGTTGGAGACTGCGTGAACCGTTTAAACGCCCTGGGATGTAACAACAGGGTCGTTTTAAGATTGGTTCCGGGTCACGAGGGTATTGTAGGCAATGAATTTGCCGACAAACTTGCACGGGAGTTCTTAAAGTGCACACAATTTGGACCTGAGCCATTTTGTGGAATCTCATGAAGCCTAGCCCGATTGACCCTTGAAACTCTTTATCACAATAAATCACTTAAAATCTGGTCTGACACACCAGGCTTAAAACAATCCGGGCTTTTGATCGTAAATTCGCTTCAGAAGCCCTGGGATTAAGTAAAAATAAATTGGGCATTCTGGCAAGAGCCCTAACTGGACACTGTTGTCTTAAAAAGCACATGTCCATCCTGGGACTAAGCAACTTAAGGATGTGTTGGTTCTGTTCCATAACGGAAGAAATGCCTCTACACATCCTAACTGATTGCGGATCCATAATGCGCAAACGTAACACTCATTACTATCTACTCCGCCCAGAAGAAGTGAAATTGCTCACGGCTAAGCAACTCCTTCGATTCATTGAAGACATAGGGCGTAGCCGTGAACTATAGCCATAGCAGCGATCACAATAGATCTTTTAGGTCGCAGTGATACTGGTCTCTTTACCTGGACCTGCATAGCTTCTCGCATATAATAAAATAAAATAATAATAATACATATATGAAGTACATAGTTGGTTATTATATAAAATGTTCATATGATGATAAATTATCAAAATATGTAACATATTGGGGACCCAACTGTGCACAAGTGCCTATGGAAAGTTTATCTAACAATTTAAAAGAAATAAATAGACTTCAAAAATATCACACGAATCACATAATGTCAACAAATGAAGACAAAAACCAAATTTCAAATGCAACCATTTGTCATATTTGTGAAACAGAGTTATCCGAACTTTTTATATACACACTCGTACGGTACGGTACACTGGTAGTCTTATTGGTGTTGCTCGATTTTTTTTTATATTCTCCAGTATCGATACTCAGATCAGTTAACTGCTAAAGTGAAAGCTGCGAAAAAACTTGGTTTAAAACCAAAAAAAAATCAAAGATATATTTTAAAATTAAATATGACTTTCCTTCATAATCATTCTTGTGAATGCGTTAAGTCAGAATCTCATCTTACTTGTAGTCTTTGGTATGAGGATACAGCAGGAAAAATGGATTCTACAGATGATAAAAATATAGGATTTGTTAAAAGACAGGAATTGCTTAGTGAAAGTAAGGAAATATAAATGATTGGACATCTTCACGATGACATTTTCAACCAAGATACATTTTTAATTAATGGTGTTGAAAATGAGTGTAAAATTAATTCGATCAAGAGAGAGTTTTAATTTGATTGCTGGCTCAAACTACGTAAAGTATAAAGTTTGCATTACGGACGCACTTTCACAGCACGAATTAATCTAAGTTGTTACTCGCGCATCAAAAAGTTTTAGCTTCTACCACTGCTAAATATCCTATTACTCGAGCTGAAGTAAAAATTTTAACAATTCCATCGGTTGTTCAAGGATAAACTCTTGATGATATATTCTTGGAACAGGTACCCAAAAGATGTATAATTGGATTTGTGAACAATTGTTCCCATTAAATGCAGAATTGTTCACAAATCTACTACTACTGTACTAAAAATCCATTTCCAAACTTTAAAAACTATGGTATTAATTCTTTCAGCTTATATATTGATGGTCAACAAATACCTTCAAAAGCTTTGCAACCATCTTTTAATAATAGTATATTTACATCAGCATATCACAACATACTCTATTCTCGAGAATCGGTATTCACTTTATTAATGAAGGAAATGGAATCTCTTGTGACCAGTATGCCAAAGGTTACTGTCTATTAGCATTTGACTTAACTCCTGATTTATCAGCTAACTCATCATCTCATAGGAATCTCATAAACCATGGTGGTGTAAGATCAAAAGTACGATTAGAATCCTCACTAATACAAAAAATTTACTGTATAATTTATGCTGAGTTTGATAATATTATTGAAATAGATAAAAACAGAATACCGTAGACTATAGTAGTCAAGGTTACAATGTTTGTTGTGTATTAGATTTATGTTATGCGTAATGCATTTTGTGTGTATGTAACTATGTGAAACATTATAAAATTAAATAAAACAAGTTGTATGCAATATATTATTTTTTATTTCTTTATAAACCCTCTATTTAATCTTATACAAAACTCTGTTCGAGTTTAAATTTTACATAAGCACACTGACTAAACCACTGAACATGCTGCTGCCAAGGATCATCAGTCATCTTCCCAATCTTTTAAACAAACACCACAATGGAAACACTTGGTCCTGTCTGCATGGCCAGTATAAAAGAAACCGGCTTCTGCACGATCTTCGGGTTTTTGTCGCATAACGAAAGGCCAGATTTCGAAACTGAGCAACCAGCTAGATTTTGAACTGAAGAATGGATATTCAGCTCATGAGTACTACATATTCTTCTCCTTTTCTTCTCCGCTAAGTGTTAGTTAGTTTTGCTATTCAATGACGTGTTCTGCACACGTATGCCACACTCATGTCTTTCTTCTGCTCTTGTCTTCCTTTTGTTTTCTATACACCATTTCTTAATAAATAAAACATTTTTTTCTGAGTGATTTTCTATTATGAGTAAAACAGCTGTACAATAAAGCTCACAAAGAGTATTTAAATTGGAAGCTCCTAACCTACTTATATCTATGATAGTATTATTTTCATCACTAATATCTTGTACCCATTTAATTTTTTCACATCCTTTTAAAAATTATTTTTTTTATTTTTCAAATATATCTTGATAATTCTGAGAATCTCTCTATACCGATCTATCGATACCTTCTGTGCTTTTCAATCCAGCCAATTTGTTTTTTCTCTTCAAGAGATAGTGGTGTAAATGGGTAACGAGGTTTAATTAGGAATATTTTGGTGTACTCTGGAGTGGCTACAGCAAATTCTTTTACTATAAATTCATTTTTACTATTTTTGAATCCTTGAATGCATGATATTTTCTGAACGATATTACTCAGCGGTTTGTATTCGAATATACAATCGTTTAAAATCAAGCAATAAGCGGTTGTCTGGTCTGGTATTTCTTGGTCTGTTTCGATTTCAATTCTCACATGGATCGAAACTTTTAACCCACTGCGGTCGAACGACTATTTTGTTTACACTTAATCACACACACACACATACACACACACACACGCACGCACGCACGCACGCACGCACGCACACACGCACCCACGCACGCTCGCACGCACGCACGCACGCACGCAAGCACACACGCACCCACGCACGCACGCACGCACGCACGCACGCACCCACGCACGTACGCACGCACACCACGCACGCACGCACGCACGCACGCACGCACGCACGCACGCACGCACCCACACACACACACACACACACACACACACACACACACACACACACACACACACACACCTCACACACACACACACACACACACACACACACACACCAACACACACATACACACACACACACACTAAACACACACACACACACACATACACACATACACACGTACACGCATACACACTACACACACACATACACACACACACACACACACACACACACACACACACATACACGCACACACACACATAAACACGCGCGCGCGCGCGCTCACGTAAGAACACAACAGAAAGAATAGTAAGTTTGTCAATAGAATAAACATGTCCATGGCAATTGATGCGTTGAAGTAACACAAACGTAGTATTGATATATTCACTGCAGTCAAACGACTCTACACTGACTCCTTACCTGTTTTTTTTGCGCTCGAAGCACAAACCAAGAGATCTCTAATCCGTATACGAACGCGACCCTCCTTGGCAGAAAGGGGGCGCAATGGCAGAAAGGAGCGCGCAACTCCATAACTGCAGCTGTTTGGTCTTATATAGTACCAGTAAGTTATACCTAATCGAAAGCATTTCCGAGAAACTGATAATAACTTTATGAGTGAACGATCTTATCTCACATTCTTTCGTGTTATGTCTTACGCTACATTGATGCCTCCTACAAATTATCATAAAAGAATTTAATATTTTTAAATCCCTAAATTTATCATTCATATGATACCCATTGAATAGATTGGTAATGTAAAAAACTAATAGCAGTAATATCATGGATACACTAGATGTACAACAACGTCTGAAAAAGATTCATCCCAGTCTAGAAATTAATGTTTATGCCCATAACATTAATTATTAAATTAATGTTATGTTATTATATTATTATAACCCACGTACCAACGTATATAATATGCCATTTGGATACAGATGACTTTCTAAAAAAAAACAATTAGGAATAGGGTCAGTTTGTGATGAATATTACTTCATGTATTTACTATTAAGAGCGGTTTTACGAGCATACCTATTTACGAGCACATCTCCGGAATCGCGCATCCTACGCAAAAAAGGACCGCAGATTCGTGATCATGCGTGATCATGCCAAACCCCTTTTTTTTAGGATAGGTCAACTCACCGGCAAACCACGAGGGCTGGTTTGTTCCCGTTCTGGCTCGTGAGCCAGAACTGGTACACACTATTTTTAGGTGAAAGTGGCCGATTAGCGATATATTGGACATGGACCAAATTAAGAGTACCCTTAACCGACGTCCATGTATGCATAGGTGTATGGATGTGGAGGAGGGGAGAGAAGTGTGTCAGTATCGTGCCAAATGAAAGTCTGTAGTTTCTGTCTACCCCTCTGGGTGACAGGCGTGAATGTTTATGTGATGTTTGTTTAGGTATTATGTGAAGACAAATGTTAGCTATATAAAAATTACGATATCAAAATACACGTATTAAAAAGAAATAAGGAAAACAAGAATAATTAATAAATCAGGTGTTACTTTGCGGAAATCCATTATAATAAAAATATTAATTACTTCGCAATCTTCCGCTAACTAAATACAATGATGTGTCTTACCTGGATTGAAGAACTCCCTCAATTGCATGCACTAACTCCGTCACCACTAGTCCCAGCACCACTACTCCCGACACCACTACTTCCAACACCACTATTCCAGGTAAGACACACCATCGACGATAATACGACACGTGTTTCGCCTCAACAAACAAGAATTACTAAATAAAAAAAAATCGACACTATAAAATATTTATCACTATATTTTTGGTTAAATAGTAATTTAGCAACATTATTATTATTATATATCTAATAATGAAATGTAATATTCCCTTGTGCTGTTGGGCGAATAGAAGGGTTGGCGAATAGAAGGAGTGACGACCTGATGAAACATGCATAGGTCAATGCATGGAAAGCGGTGAGTCTTCGCTGTGTTTTTGTTGCACTCTATGGGGAGGCCTATTCAGCAGTAGACTTAATTGAAATTTGAGTAGAATTACTTAGATTACAATGAATACCTTACCCCTTTGTAGAAGAAATGATATCCCGCCATAAAACACTCTTCATGCAAATGCAGTTTTAGCTCGCCTTTGTAATCAAGTGCTATTCCCCGCAGTGGCACCTGAGTCAGGAGATCCGGGATTTGTTGCTTAAGCAGTAACATTGCTGGGGATTTTTGCATCAAGTAGCCTCGATTCGCTATGCTATTAGACCCTGGTAATCAAGATTAAATTTACAAGTTTTGTAGCGATAGTTTATGTATCCATAAGAAATTTAAATGATGGATAATATAAATAAAAACGCTGATGTTAAATATGCATAGTGGATAAGTCAAACGTCTGCGCCATCGGAATACCATAGTTTACCTGCATACTACGTTTCTGGTTTATCCAGACAAACAGATTATCGTTGTCTTGTTGTCTTCGTGTATAAGATACGAGATTCAACATTTACCTCGAATAAGGTTAGCTTAGGTTGGGGGCTTATGTTGAGCAGTGTACTTTTGACGGTCTGTAATGATGATGAATGATGATGGTTAGGTTATAACGAGTGAGTGTATATATGTTTACACTTAAAGCTCTTTTAAGGTTTAAGAGAGCCACATTGAGTCGCTTATGATCGATGGAGCCATCAAAATGAAAATTAACGTCTTAAGAGAAGCAAGGCATACAGCTGCTTTTTTGAACTTAGATAAAAGTAACCTTTATGTTGCTGAGAGTTATTGGTTTTGCGTGAATCTTGAATACATAGACATTCAGACAATTAATCTAAAAGCCACTTTCTTGGCTTTAGCATTCATTTTTATTATTATTGCATGCAAAAAGTCGATGGTGGCACTGCAGTAAGTTATTCACATGTCCAGGATCGAGTTTGTGTCGCTCCTTAGAGGCCTATATTTAGCCGTCGACTTGGGGAGGACTGTAATATTGGAAGATTTTTTTTAATGGAAATATATGAATTACAGGTACTACTTTTCTGCATATAATTAAACCGCATAGTTAGCAGTACCAACAGTTCTGTATTTCACGGGACGTTCCCGAGGCATTTTGATAAATGCGAGAGGAGTTAAAACGTGAAAATGCAGTTCAAACTTTTAGGGATTTAAATTGTTTGGTAAGATCAGTGTCAGTTCCACTTCCAAGCAGCCCCGGTTCTACGAAATTTTGAACCGGAGCAAAATCTGACGTGGCGCCTTCTCTCTACAGCGTTTTAGATAACTTGTTAAAAAACTCATCATCATCATCATTCATCATAATTGCAACCCTTCACAAGTCCAGTGCTGGAAATATGCCTCCCCAAGGAATGCCACAAAGCACGGTTCTGAGCCACCTGCGTCCATCAATTTCCTGCATGTCTTACCAGGTCGTCACTCCATCTAGTGGGGGGTCACCAACACTACGCCTACCGGTACGAGGCCGCCACTCGAGAACCTTTTTCACCCATCGATTGTCGGTTCTTCAAGCTATATGGCTGGCCCATTGCCACTTCAGCTTAGTAATCCTTTGGGCTATGTCGGTTACTCTGATTTTAATGCTCATATCCATATTTCTAAGTTTATCACACAGAGAAACCCCGAGCATAGACCTCTCCATAGCTCGCTGAGCGACCTTGAGCGTTCTCATACGGCCAGCAGTGAAGGACCACGTCTCAGATCCGTAAGTCATCATTGGCAACACACACTGGTTGTACAATCTAGTTTTCAGGTTTGAGATGTACCTGACAAGAAGATGTGTCTTAATTTTCCGAACGCTGCCCAGCTGAGTTGAATCCGTCGCTTACCCTCTCGGTCGAAGTTGTACTTACCTAGTCAGACTATTTGTCAATGATAAACGTACTCGTCAACAACTTCGAGCTTAGTACTGCCAACAACTACCGGCATAGGTGTGACATGGACATTAAACGTGATCTTTGTTTTGTCCATGTTCATTTTAAGACCTATCCGTTGGGAGGCACTATTGAGGTCATTGAGCATAGTGGAGGAAGGAATAGGTGAAGGAATATATCGTCGGCAAATCGAAGGTGAGTGATGTACTCGCCATTGATGTTCATACCGTATCTAGACGTATAAATACGTCTTTCAATGCATCGGTGAAGAGTTTTGGGGATATAACATCACCCTGTCTAACATCTCTCTGCAGTTGGATAGGTTTCGTACTCTGGTTCTGTACTCGGGTAGCCATCGTAGCCCTAGTGTATAAAAACTTCAGCACTTTGATATACCAACAGTCAACTTGGCACCGCTGAAGCGACTGTAGCGTCGCCCAAATTACGACGGAATCTAGAAAAAAAAAACACTCAAAAATACATAATGGGTGGCATTTTTTGTTATTGAAGTAAGAACCCCTTAATAAAAACTCTTTATTGCCTATTAGCTAATAACTTTTTAATTTGTGTAACTTAAAGTTATATATAGAAAACATATATAACCAGGAAAGAAAACAGATAATCCAGACATTTGTGATCTTTAGGTCTCAGCATATTTTCTCTCTAATCTTGTTACAGCTTTACACGGCGTGCTTTCTTTTTAGCGAATGAATCCATTAGCTCATCAAATTCTCCCTCAAAGCCAGTTTTTTTCAATGGCTAGGATTGCAAGGCCAGATAGATGTTCCTAACTCATTGTTGAATGCAGGTTTTAATTATTTGCAGATTGATGAAGCTTCGCTCACAGCTTGTAGATGTCATAGCCAATGTGCAGTAGATTCTTAAAGCTATACTTACATTAGGAAACGTTAGTAGCAAGTGATGCTTGCACAGATGTTTTAACAGGTCTCTCTTAGTTCTTAAAAATGGCGAGTCTCTGGCAAAAAACAACTGGATCGACTCCATTTTTTGCAAATACGCAGTCAACCTATTTTAAAACACGTGGCAACTAAGGAAGTCAAAATTTTAATAAATACTTTTTGCGGTACCCACTCTTGTTTTAATTTCTGTTTAAATTTTGTCAAACACTAATTTTATATCTTTTTATTATTTGGATCTAGTGTTCTCGATTCGTCGTCGCAGAGTTCATCGTGTTGCCCTTTCTTTATGGAAACTCGTTTGATTTTTAGGACTGGTTCGATTTATTATATTTTTTTAATACAGGTGGAGCTTTTTTTAACCAATGTTCTATTGATTTTACTTTCATTCCTTGCAAGATCTTAACAAGACCTTGCATTATCGCCACGGAATGCGAAATGATAATATCCTCTTTTTGTACGTATTTCAAGGCTCACTCTATTAATTTCTCGAAGAATATTATTCCAAATTGTTAAGTTGAGGATAAATTTAAAATCCATCACCGCATTTAGTGAATGACCAGCTTCATACTTGGATTCTGCGACTAGAGAAGATTCTTCAATTTCTTCCAGGGCTTTGACCATTTCCGGTAAATACTTTATGAATAATGAAGTAGTCAAACCATCTGATTTGACTACTTCATTTTAGTTTGTTTTTGTATAATTTTGAATTATGTGTTGGATCCAACTTTGCACGTTTCACTGAGTGTTGGATTCAACAAAAAAACAACAAAGTTTTTGTACAAGCCCAAATAAGGTAACTGCTTCTAGACATGATGACGCTGAATGTACGCTCACAAGATTTAAATAGTGTGCTAGACATGGTACAAACTTTGCTAACTCGTTTATTTGCAAAACTCTGGATTGGACTCCTTTATATATGCCAGCAATATTAGATCCGATGTCGTAAGATTGCCTACGACATTTTAGCACATCTAAACCATCAGCTTCTAGATCCTCTAGATTTATTCTCCAAAGACTGGAGCATTTACTTCAATAAAATCAATAAAGTTTTCCTTTATTTCATGTCCGGATTCCGTTATGTTTATAAATTGAATCACCTAGCTCATCCTCATTTGTCCCGTGTGAGATACATACGGAGCGCAGTCAAGCTTGATGGTGAAATAGTTCGCTTCCTTAATGTCATTGATAATGGTATTTAGAACCTTCTTTGCCATTATACCGATAATTTTATTTTGTACCGTTTTCGACAAACAGGATACCTCTCCTTTTTTACGTGGTCTGATATATGAAAGTAGGATCTTAATAATTTAATTTAAATTTTCACCACTAGATGTTGCTAACAATCTACTGCTGGCAGCACATTTCGCAATGAACCATTAGGATGTGTTCAAAAACCAACTGGGCGTTTTAAGTGGTTACCTTGAAAATGAATCGTAGTTTTGGGGGCGTGGCTTATTCCTTTGTCGATGAAGGTTACAGACAACTGAGGGAGTGTTAAAATGAAAGTGATGCAATGACTTCATAATACGCAAATTATGAGATAGCTATACCGAGCACACGCTCGGGAAAAAACTAAGTAAGCGCCAAACAACATTTTTTTACAAAACTTCGTTATGGATTAAAAGAAAGGTTTATGAGAACTTAGATATGAATATTATCTATGCCTTAAAAATAATTCCATGAATTTATTCGTAAAAATATTATGGTAACACGGAGAAATATAACTAATTAGAGCCTACTTCGCAATTTTTCTATGGCGAAAATTACATGATATCGTGTTTTCTTTTGAGCAATCCAAGGTCATACAGTCAAATATCATATTATACCAAAAGTTCGATTTGTAATCTACAAAACTTAAAAAAATATGTGAAATAGAAAAACCACAAAATTTTCGAGGTATCACCATAACAATAATTGATAGAACAACGTGCATTGGATACTAGACGTTTTATGAGCAAGTTTTTTTTTAAATTCATATTATGTTATAATTTCGGCGCCCCCTGAAACTGCCACCCAGCAAAGGTGCCCCGGTTTGCGCCCCCCACCAGATCCGGGGCTGGGTCAATGGTAGCTAGATGAAAATTATAAATAAACTGTACCCGTGCCTTATCGTCGCGTTAATGTTTATGAATATCTTGGTACTGGTGTTTTAGACCAATTATCAAGCTCATAATAAAGAGTTTCAAGGGTCAATCGGACTAGGTTTCAAAAGCTACTAATAAATGATTCTTGTCCAATTCATGTTACTTTTGTTCGCATATCCTGCAAGCTATCTGTTGTCTGTGCCTTATGGCATACTAGATTTGAGGTAACCAAGTTATAGCTGAGTGCTAGTAGTGCTGCTTGCATTCGTTTTATATTTGTTAAGCATGCCACCACTTGAATTTAATTTTCTTATCTTTAACACTAGCAATTTTAACAGGTTAGTAGTTAGTACATATATATATATATATATATATATATATAATAAGTATTTATTGATATAATGTATAAAAATGTGAAATATCAGCGCCACAGGCTTCTATTTTGTTCACCTCTTACACCATATTTTTTCCAGACGGTAAAAAATGATTTAGTATATGAAACCTGTATTAAAACGAAAACTTATTTCCTTTTCAAATTCTATTAAAGTTTGTGTAAAGTAAGAAAAAAGCTTTTTACTAAGATATAAAACTGAGCTTGGCCTTGGATATACCAAATTTTTATTATAGCTGTCATATCTGTTTCAAAGGGAATGAAAGTGAACGCAAGTAAGACGAAAGTGATGGTTTTTGAAAGAGAAGAAAGCAAAACGGTATGTGAAATAAGAAAAGAAGAAGAGTTAATTGAGCAAGTGGATGAGTTTGTGTATTTGGGATGTGTATTTAGCAGGGATGGTAGATATGATAGGGATATAGAACGACGAGTAAATGCAGAGAATAGAGTGAATGGGGCACTACACTCTATTATGAAGAACCAGAATGTGTCAAAAAAAGGTACGTATGGTAATTCATAATGCTGTGTTAGTCCCTACTTTAATGTATGGTAGTGAAAGCTGGGTGTGACAGAAGAACCACGAAAGTAGAATAAATGCTGTAGAAATGCAGTCTTTAAGGAATATGCTAGGGTTGAATCTGAATGATAGGGTGGGAAATTGCGTGATAAGAGATAAATGTGGTATGCAAGATGATGTTGTGACCAGGATTAAGAAAGGAATGCTTCGGTGGTTTGGTCATGTAGAAAAATGAATGAGGAAAGAGTGACAAAGAAAATTTATATGACAGATGTGAACGGCAGAGTCGGGAAGGGATGCCCTAGAAAAAAATATATCGACCAAATCGGCGATATTTTGAAAACGGGCCACGTTAGAAGTACCCTTAACAGACGAGCATGTATGCGTAGATATATGCGAGTAAAGGAGGCGAAAGAGGTATATCAGGATCGTGCCAAATGGAAGTCCGTAGTCTCTGCCTACCTCTATGGGTGACAGGCGTGAGTGTTTATGTTATGTTATATCTGTTTATATACATATCATGTTGATCGATTTGGGTGTAAACAACATGAAAAGGAAAACGCAAATATTAACTCAACAGGCTCAGATGAAGTAAAAAAAGGTAGATACAGCGGGGCCTTTGTTATTGGTGAAGCTAAAAAACTCCGCTCCGTTATGTAAGCACACGCGTTCACGCACACGAATGCATCAAACTACGCTCATTTTCGCTCAGTACTTCCCGGGCCGCCGTGCAGTAAATTTACCTACAAAACGCCGTCCTTTGTAGGAAAATGATGCAAAACAATACTAAAGTGAACAAAAAAGTCTGAAGCAATATCGTTTCACACATAAACACTCATTTAACTCTATTTTAATTTGTTATTCCAACATAAGTAACATAAGTAGTTATAAAATTGGTTACAGTTTCTTGTTCTAGGTGCGATATCTACCTTTTTTACTTCATCTGAGTCAACAGGTCTCATATTAAAGGGCTTATATGATATGTATGAACATCGAGATCAAAGAGATATTAAGCCGACTTGTAGTAAACAATACAGACCGGTATTTAAATACAATTAACATACTGTACAATAATAGTTGATAAGAACATATAAGGAATATCTTAGTGACAGGGATCAGAGGGCAGACCCAGTTAGCCTTGATCCCTGTCTTCGACTTAAATTATTATTAATATATTATGCACTTTTATTTTTTTAAAGAAACAGTATTAAGGTACATGGGGGTAATATGGCCACCTTAAGTTTGCCCTCCTATAAAACCAAAACTAGGAGGAGGATAGATACAAAAATACAATGTCGAATACTATAACTAATATATCAATAAAAAAATAGCAAACAAGCTTTGGCAATAATTAGGAACACTTCGAAAAATTAATTTTTAAAAACTAACTCCACTACGCCATACTAAAATTAACTAAATATTAATTTATTATCAATTAATATCAATTGTTAAAATTGCTTCGATAGAGCAGCGCCCTTTTGACCCTTTATTATTTGATGGACTGATGAAGAGCTATCGAATCATATAAACTTCTTGCAAATAGGTAAGGCTTTATTTTTTGATTTATAATAAAGTGACCATATTAACTGGATGACCGTCTTACACTCACGTACTATAGTAGATCTTCTTCACACACACACACACACAAACGCACGCACGCACGCACGCACGCACGCACGCACGCACGCAAGCACGCACGCACACGCCACGCCACGCCACGCACACGCACACGCCACGCACGCCACGCCACGCACGCACGCACGCACGCACGCACGCACGCACGCACGCACGCACGCACGCACGCACGCACGCACACGCACACGCACACGCACACGCACACGCACACGCACACGCACACGCACACACAACATATGAGGTTACCAAACCACTGTAACTTTGTAATTTTTTTTTTACATATAAATTACATTGTCACTTATATCGAAATAATACATTATGATCCTACGATCTACAATATATGTAGCGCTCAATTACAAATAATGCTCTTATTTATATCTCATGGGATGGAGACCTGGCGATTTGTAATACAGGCATTTTATTGCCTCTCTCACAGATCTCTTCAGCTCTTCACTTCTAGGCTATGACTATGAACATACCTGTATTTAAATAGATATAAGTTTTTATTATGTATGGTCGGTATTTGTGAGGAGAAATAAACATAATTATTATTATTATATATTATTAAGGTGCCGTGCCGTTGTCATAGAAATAATCCTATTAATTCAGCAAACGGATCACACATTATTTCCAGTTCAAAGAAAAGCTTACGAAGCTTTATAAATCATACTAAAAAAACGGCCAAGAGCGTGTCGAGCCACGCTCAGTGTAGGGTTCCGTAGTTTCCCGTCCATCACAATAAGTGTTTAAAGGTGGTACACACTTATGAGTTTAAAGGTGGGTATCCATTATATTCGCGCTCCAGCAGCGCTCCGCGCTCCTGCAACTGCTCCCGGTAGTGGGTACTGTTGTTTCCATCCAAGTTCAAAATGATTTTCCTAGAAAGTCCTTATAAAGTTCTACTTTTCAGATTTTTTTCATATTTTATAAACTTATGGTTCAAAAGTTAAAGGGGGGGGGGACACATTGTTTTTTTACTTTTGGAGCGATTATTTCCGAAATTATTGACATTATCAAAAAATTATTTTAGTAAACCCCTTCATTAAATTTTAAATACCTTTCCAACAATATATCACACGTTAGGGTTGAAATTAAAAAAAATCACTTCCCACTTTACATATAAGGGGGCTACCCTAATAAAACATTTTTTCCAATTTTTATTTTACCACTTTTGTCGGCGTGATTGATACACATATTGGTACCAAATTTCAGCTTTCTAGTGCTAACGGTCACAGAGATTAAGCGAGGACGGACAGACGGACAGACAGACATGGCGAAACTAAGGGTTCCTAGTTGTCTACGGAACCCTAAAAAGATTTGGTTAAATTTTCATAATTATAACGTTTATTTTGAAATAAACATTGTTCACGAAATAAATATCGATTTCGATGGACAACATCGTCATCGTCCGTTTGTGATTCATAAAGTAATTCCACATATTTTACATCTTAATTATGGAGTGTAGAAGTAAGGAGTACAGACTGTGTATTAAAAAGTGTCCATAAAAACCTTTAAATAAGGTGGCGCCACTATATAGCTACGGGGTAAATTTTAAAGAAAGCACCGAAAAATATTAGTGGGTTAGACGACTTTTTCGAGGTTATATTTACTAAATAAAATTATTTTAGATATTAGAGCTACTGAGCAGTTTAGCAGCACACATAAACCGTCGACAACTGCTAAGTTAATTTCATCCCATTAGCTACTCCAGCGCTGTTGTGGAGAGTTTTTGAACTGTTATTTATTGCTTACAGATGACCACTTTTTCAACTATTCTACTATGGGAGTTGGTACTCCTTACTTTTACACTCCATAATCTTAAGATTCTTCCGACCTTGAATAACATTTTTATCGAATGACATGAATATTTTGCCGGTTCAAATAAAAGAAATGGCAGATTAGTCTTCGGTGCTATAAGACCGGGGAGGGGGCGGGATCGAAATAATTCCCCGGGGTACGATCTAAATAATTAGTTTTTACTTTATTTTAAATTATTTTTAAATTTGACAAAATATCGCAATATGAAAATTTTATTATTCGTTTTATACTTTTTTATATGTATGCAAGTACTACCCTAGATTACTGATAATAATATACATACGAATATAGCAGCTCAGTTCATTCTGAAACGGTGCGCTAAGAGATGCACCACGAGACCTCTCCAAAGGCGGCAGCGTTGGTGCAAGCGACAAACATTCTCAAACGAATAATGTGTTGTTATTACTATCAATACACCTATTTATAAAGATTGTCCAGAAGTTTGGGTCACAAAAATAAAAACAAGACAAATATTTCCTTATACATAGGTAGTAATGTTTTCTGCTGCACAGTAAAAAAACCTGAGTATGACAATGCCTCTTAAAACTTAACGAGTAACTATAATTCCATAACAGCTCAGAGACAATTTTTACTGTTGTACAGGTTATCTTTAAAAGCTATGAAACGATTGACGTCATAGTATTATTTATTCTGTGATTATAGCAAGATTTTTCACATAACGCGTGGCAAATTTTTATTCAGGTAAACTGCCTTTCATTTTTATGCGAAACAGTTTTTAAGAAAAACCTTTGCAACCGATATGACTTAGAGGTAATTCCATAAATGCACTATTCAGCTAATTTTGATAGGTATGCTAAAAATACATCGAAATTAGATTATAATAACTGTCAATAATGGATCCATAGCTATGCTCTGCAATTATTAAATAATGATAATAAAGCGACATTTGTAATGGCAACATATCTACTTATAATAAACCAGAAGTGGTGTATACTTTATTCACCCGGAAAAACATTATCTGTCACACACAAAAGTCATTTCAATAGTAGTTACCCTATTAGTGATGTGTAATAACTAGGGTTCGAAGTATCGGCCTTGGGGTCATACGAGTATAATGTCGGGAGCCGCGCTCGTTCTGTTAATCGATGCTATTATAGTATCGAGTTCATAAGGAAAAGATCACCATCATGCCACATAGAAAAATAGTTTAATAGAAAGTTAATATATCGACGTTTACAACATAATACATGCAGTTCTCTACAGCATATTTCGAAAACATATTGGAGTCCCGCCTCATTCTCACTTCATTAATCAAAAATATTTTTTAGGTTTATTAGCCTTATTAACAAAAGTTATGTTTATTTCATAAGCACACTGACAATACACAAATTAAACATTAACAACTAAATTATATGAAAAATAAACGCTCACTCATACGAGCATGTATAATTAAGTGTATAGAGTACATATATATGTATAAAAGGTAGTGAATAACAAGTGTACATAACATTCGCCATCAAATACACTTAAGTTAAGAAAAAACTAACCTTGAAAAAAATATTTTATTTAAATGTAAATGAGAACTTTTTCAAAGTTTTTTTAAAGACAATATAAGATTTATGTGACTTAGTAAAATGTATGTAAAACATGCTTCAGTGAACAGTTTTTAATGTAACATTTCTCACTGGCAACATTAATTAAAGAGCGTCGTAAATATCGGGGTATCATATTATGATCGTAAGTTAATAATCTATTTTAAGTGTTGCTACACTAGAATAATATTGGTATGAAATTTCAATACGGCGGACGATATTGAATAGCCGACGAAAATGTCAGCCTCGGTACGAAAAGCCTAATTAGCAAATTCAATTTTCAAAAGATAGGCTCACCGCCATTTCGTGCATCGCCCTAAATGAAAGTACTCGTTGATTATTAACTTATTTTTAGGAACAGAAAAATACTCATATACGCACATTTAGGTAATATAATCTTTGTGACTTGCACTCGGATGCCTCGTCTCGGATGTCGGTAAGTAGCGCCCGCTACTATGTCGATGGGCATCGTTTCCCTCGTCTCTGTCAAAGGGTGGGTGACGCATACCGCTGCCGTGAGCGCTGCGGTTCTTGAGACCAAGGTGCCTACGCATATGCCTCGGTAATGTGACCGGAAATAGACCTGTGTCAATGAACACGATTGAACTGTTTATTTGCAATTAAGTTGTTTACGTTGAGATAAACGTTAATAAGCGTATGAATAGGAAATTGCCGTCTTTAAGTACTAGCTAGTAGAGGAAGGATTGAAAACTACAAAGAATCTGCTTACAAAAATATTCCTCAATGGTTGCTATAATGCTTATAGCATTTTTTACAATAATAATAATAATAATAATAATAATAAAAAGGCGTAGGGAATTGACGACCCCATCGCCCGCTGACGTAACAGTTAAGTGACAAAACTGCTACGTCAACGCAGTCAGTCAGCGCCTTGCGAGAGGTGTGAGCGCCGTGCCTCGGCAGAATTTAGGGTGCAGAGGCCCGTTTGTGCTTATGGCTACACACGAAACGGTGCCGGGCCTGGGCGTCTCCCGTCAATGGACGCTCAAATAATGGATGATGGATAAAAAGATAGTGCGCAAAGGGCCGCTGCCTGGGGGTCGCCGGGGCGCGTCTGGAGCTGGCGCTGGACGCGGCAGCATGCGGGCCGCCAGCCGAGCGCGAGAAGCTGCACGGTCACCTAGCAGCCCTCCGCATCCATCATCCCCACCAGAAGGCTTGGTGTCGGCTGGGTCTTCTCGGACTCAGCAAGCGGCACCCGCCGCTGGTGGAGCACGTCGCATGCGTTGGTCACAAGCAATGAATGCAAACGCACTGCGGGCGTACTTAAGGGCAAAAGGGGAAGAAACTGGATGTTTGGCGTATCGGGCTAGGATGCATCGTCTTTTTGCTGAGCTGGAGCCATCTTTAATCGTCACAGAGCAAATCCTGGCAGACCGAGTTCGGTATATCTTGCGCTCAAATATATTTGATGTCGCCGAACTCGAACGGCTACGACGTGAGGCTGTTCCCTCGTCGGATGAGAATGCTACGGCTGAGGATGCGGCGCCACAAATGGTAGAGCAACCCGCAAACGTGGATGCCGCCGTGAATACCCCAGTTTTGGTTGATTCAAACGATGATGGAACAGTCGCCCAGGAACTGGAATTAGAGCATATGAGGAGTACATTGGAAGAGGCGATTGTGGAAACGCGCAGTACGCCTCTCGAAAATCGACTGCGACTTCCCCGCATAGCCCTAAGCAAGCGGAATCGGGCTGTCGTGAGGGCTCTGAACCCAATGCTGGTGACCTATTTGGAAGTCAGCCGGGACCTTTGCGAGACGGACTCAATTCTTTTTGGCGCCGCGCTGGCAGTCTGCCGTATCATAGGCGCCAAGGTTTCCACGGCTGGACGCGCTACTGGCCATAGTAGCGCTATCCCAGCATGGAGAAGAAGAATTGAGGAACGTATCGCAAAGGCTAAAAGCTCATCGGCAGACTGATATGCTTCAGATCAGGCAACAACAGGCCAAGAATTGTGCGCACCGTCAACTGCTGGGACAAATGTCAGTTTGTCCCAGCCGGATATAACGCAAAAACTGACGGAGCGCATAGATGATCTGAAGCAGAGAATCGCTGCTTGGGGAAAGCGGATTCGGCGATATACCGAGAGGTCGACACGGTTCAACCAGAATCGTCTCTTCCAGAGTGATCAGAAGAGGCTCTATGAATCATTGGAGCGACCAATGGTAAGTGGAACGGGTCCAGCACCGAATCAGGCCGACACTGTAGCATTCTGGCGCGGCCTGTGGTCAGAGCCCGTAAACCACAGCGAGGGCCCTTGGACGGAAGTTGTGGCGAATCAGTGTGCGGGTATTACGCCCATGGACCCCGTCATCATAACGCCGGATGACGTAGCTGAGGCGGTCCGTAGGGCCCCGAACTGGAAAATTCCGGGGCTTGACGGGCTGCATCACTACTGGCTGAAGGGGTTCATGGTGTGTCACTCTGTGCTCGCCCGACAGTTTCAAGAGGCTCTCAACCAGAAGTCGCTCCCAAGCCTCTTCACTACTGGGATCACTCATTTGGTTCCTAAAGACCAGGGTACCACAGACCCGAGCAAATACCGCCCCATCACGTGTCTACCGACCATATACAAGACACCAACATCCATTTTGAGCGCGAGAATCACTTGTCACCTGGACTCAAATCAGGTGATGTCGCGCGCTCAAAATGGGTGTCGGGGCGGTGGTCGTGGAACCAAGGAACCACTCCTTATTGACGCGGTCATTGGCAAAGTGGTGAAACGCAATCGTCGGAACTTCTCCGCCGCCTGGATAGACTACAGAAAGGCATTCGACTCGGTGCCCCATACATGGCTAAAGAGAGTTCTTGAGCTGTACAAGATAGACTGTACAGTTAGAGACTTCCTCAAGCAGTGTATGGGGCACTGGAGTACGATCCTTTGTCATCTGGGCGAGCGGATGATGGCTGCGGAGAACCACATAAGGATAAGAAGGGGTATCTTCCAGGGCGATTGTCTGAGTCCAATCTGGTTCTGCCTCTCTCTGAACCCTCTCAGTACCTTACTGGAGGGCTCCGGGAGGGGATTTCAGCTACGGAAAGGAGGGACAAAAGTGACCCACCCTTTCTATATGGATGACCTCAAGTTATTCGCCTCCAGTCGCTCCCATCTTATGGAATTGCTAAACATCACTTGTGAATTTAGCAATTCCATTGGAATGGAGCTTGGGACGGATAAGTGTGCGGTCCTCCATGTTGAAAGGGGAAGGGTTGCTAACTCTGAGGGCGTAGACTTATCTATGCCCGTCAACTTAAGGACCCTTTCCGAGGCTGAAACATACCGATACCTGGGTATGTCACAAAACATCGGTATCGATGAGACTGGTATGAAACAGTCAGTTTGCGACGTGTTTTATGCACGCTTGACCAAAGTGCTTAACAGCCTTTTGTCCGATGTGAATAAGGCACACGCATATAACGGCTGGGTCATGCCTGTCCTCATGTATACCTTTGGCATACTCAGGTGGACTGAGACTAAACTTAACGCCCTGGATAGAAAAGTCCGCACTACTATGACGTCCCATAGGATGCATCGTAATGAGGCTGTACTTGCCGCGGTAGCATGGTGGTCGTGGCTTCTTGAGCGCGCTCACCATGCATAATCGCGAAGTGTGCAGCCTCCGTGATTACTTCCTGGCGAGATCGGATGATCCATTCTATAAGGACGTCATTTCTTGTGATAAAGGACTTACCCCTCTATCCTTAGCCAACGAGCAATGGCAAGACCCGGCAGTACAGAGCATTTCCGACGGGGAGACCGTATGGAAGGAGAAGGAGCTCCACGGGGGGGTTCTACAAGGCTCTACATGAGCCTTTCGTAGACACAGTAGCCTCCCTCCACTGGCTACGCTTTGGTGATCTCTTCGGGGGAAACCGAGGGTTTTGTCTGTGCAATACAGGATCAGGTTATTAAGACCAACAACTATCGGAGATACATCCTAAAGGATGGCACCGTCGACATCTGTCGAGCTTGTCGCCATCCCGGTGAATCACTTAGGCATGTTATCTCCGGTTGTTCGGCGCTTTCTAACTCTGAGTACTTGCACGGGCACAACCTAGTAGCCAGAATTCTACACCAGGAGCTCGCTCTGAAATACGGTCTCGTGGATCGGAAATTGCCGTATTACAAGTACTTGCCGGAAGCCGTGCTCGAAAATGATCGCGCCAGGCTCTATTGGGACCGGGCCATCATCACAGACAGGACTATTCTTGCGAATAAGCCTGATATTGTGCTGATGGACCGGGCACAGTCAAGGATATTTTTGGTCGACATTACCATTCCGTATGACGAGAACCTCGTGAAAGCCGAAACAGACAAGCAAACAAAATATCTGGACCTGGCTCACGAGGTGACCGACATGTGGGGTGGTCTGCCGACCGAAATTATTCCTGTAGTCGTCTCTGCAAACGGGCTAATCCCAGTCAGCCTCTCGGGTCATCTGAGGCGGCTGGGACTACGTGGCGGACCGCTCCAGGTTCAAATGCAGAAGGCGGTGCTCCTCGATACCGCCCGCATCGTCCGCCGGTTTCTTTCCCTTTCCCCCTAACCCTCGGCCGTTTGGTCTCCCCTGCCGAGGGCCTCCATCTGGTTGGGCTTTTATTTATTTATGTACTATTATATTTATTTTATGTTATTGATATTTATGTATATTTATCTTTTCATTTCCATTTATAATTATATATTTATAAAACCCAACCAGATGAGAAAACTATATAGATACCCCACAATATAGTATATATAATATTTATTTTATGTTATTGATATTTATGTATAGTCTTTATTTGCATAAAACATGGTAATTATACAGATGTTTCAGAGTCTTATTATGACCACATGTTTTGCTATTTTAATATAATATAGCATGCAAATTACATTTAAATCAAGAGAACCTATACAGTATAAAATTAACAAATTAAACACACATATTATTTAAATTATAATTATGTTTTACAACGTCAAAATCTAGTTTAAAATGTCAGAAATTCATTAGTGTCGTAAATATTTTTGTCAATTAACCAATGGTACAATCTTTTTTTAAATACGTTCATATTATGTAGTGTTTTAATTTCATCAGGTATTTTGTTGTATATACGTACACACATTGATAAACAGCATTTACTATATTTAGCTGACTTCGGAACTTCGCTTAGAACTAATCTATTTAGATTTCTTTTAAGTCTAGGATTAATATCAGATGACTTTTTAAATAAATATGTATGCTGTTTTACAAATTTATCTATCTCAAAAATATATAACGAGGGCATAGTTAGTAAAGACAGATTTTTGAATATTGGCTTACAGGATTCTCTAGTTGGTATACCACATATCGTCCTTATACACTTCTTTTGTGCGATAAATGCCCTACGCCAATCTATGCTATTGCCCCACATTATTATACCATATCGAAGTATAGATTCAATATACGCCCGATAGCATAATAGGGCCGTTTTGTTATTAGTTACCTTTTTTATGGTAATTAGTGCATACACAAAACGATTAATTCTTTGACATAGGTCATCTATATGTATTTTCCAATCTAAATTTCGATCTATAATTACACCAAGAAATTTAATTTGTTCTATTTCCTTAATTTTATTGATATTTAGACAAGAATTAGTTTTTATTTTATTAAAATGCATGTAATTTGATTTATCTAGGTTTATATTCATATTGTTTCTATGCAGCCAATTAGTTATATTATCGATTGTATCATTTATTTTCTTTTCATGATTATGTAATGAATTACCGTTTTTTTGAGATGTTACAACTACGGAAATATCGTCCGCATACAATATACATTTGTGATTTGTCGCCGAGTTATATCATTAATGTATAAAATAAATAATACCGGCCCTAAAACACTACCTTGAGGAACACCATATTTTTTTCTCTGTACTTAGATGAGAAAGATAATATTTAATTTTTTACCATTTTATCAATAACGACACACTGCCGTCGATTTGATAAATAAGATGAAATCCACTCTAGAGCTATCCCTCTAATTCCAACCAAATCTAATTTACTTAAAAGAAAACCATGTGTGACAAAGTCAAAGGTTTTACTTAAATCAAAGAATAATCCTATTGTTAGTAGGTGCATTTATGCTAGAAATTATTGTTTTTATAAGATTAAAAGTTGCTAGCGTTGTAGATTTCTTTGTCTGAAAGGCATATTGTTCTGTTTTGATTATGTTAAACCTCTCAGAAAATTCCATTAACCTCTTATATATAATCATCCGAAATTGTTTTTTTTTTTCATAATTAGATCTGACATGTTTCTGGATTTCTAGTAAAATAACTTGATAGTTCTACGACTCCCAATAAATAAGATAAAATATTTAAAATATATTTATAACTGTATTTGTCTTTCTTATTAACTTTGTCTTTGTCTTTCTTATTAATATCATGAATCTCATTAAATAATTTTATGTAGACCAAACCGTCAAAATTCCGCATTTTGGATAATTTGGATTACAAAAAGAAACTTCGTAGGGTAAAGGTTGGCTTTATGGTGATAATAAGAAAAAAACTTAAAATTTTATTTCAAAATTAACATTTATTAGAAAACCTCTTTACTTATTACAATAATCAGACTTTTCTTTTCAATAATTATTAATCACAGCAACTTAAATTCTTAAACATTAATAGGAAAATCAGATCAAACAAATCTTTTTGGTGTTGGCAATATGGAGATACGGGGGGCAATTTGGTGATACCATATGTGGCAATATGGTGACAAGTCTATTCAGGTGCCCAATCACTGTCATCAGTGCCTGAAAAGTCTACTTTATCACAATTATCACACAGGAACTGTGGCGACTCTGTGCCAGTACATTCTTGGTGGTACCATTTGCCGCAGCTCATGCACTCTACCCATACAGCTCCGTTCCTAAGTGCCACATCTTGGGAGTAGTGAACACCGCAATAGTCACACATCGTACTTTTATTTGATTTAGGTGTTTTCTCTACCTTGACTCTTGGTAGTTTACGCTTCAGGTTGCTTTCAGTTGAAGGTCCAGGAGTTGGAGGAGCAGAGGGGACATGAATCGAGGTAACGGTCTCCTCACTGGTAACGGCGACTGTGGTTTCGTTTGATATGGCGACGATGTTTTCTTCAGGACTGTCCATGTTGTTCGTGCTTTGAGGTGTTAAATATCGGGCCTGTGGATTCCGCTTAGCTCGTCGGGTACTAGAAGAAGAAGACTGTGGTACCTCAGGAACGGAAAGTAAAGAGAAAACTGAAGGTGACGCAGTTTCACGATTGACAGCAGAAGCTTGGGCATTATCAGTGGAAGATTCAATATTCTGTGACTGTAGGTCACTTGGCTGCATCAATGATGGGGCAATACTTTCATCAGAAATGGCATTTCGATCAAATGGCGCAATGCCAGTTTTTCGAAAGCCGTTCATAATTATTGACGGCTGAAATGCTTGCTCGTAGGCTGGTGTTAATAGGCGACAAAAGTCAAGTCTTGTTGGAGCACTCGTTGGATGTTGAAGCTTATAATCATTTAGCACTTTAGCCCATGCATTTTTCAGTGACTTGTAAACGGAAACGTCCAGAGGTTGCAGGAGATGGCTTGTGTGACTTGGAAAAGTGAATAGATGAATGCCATTTTTTGTAGCGAAATCTATAACATCTTGGCTGACATGGGTAGAGTGAGAATCCATGATTAAAAGTACCGGTCTAGCTGGGGGAATATGAGCTTCAAAATGATGCATCCACTCCAGAAATAGTTCAGAGTTAATCCATCCGTTTTTGGATAATCTCACGATAGACCCTTCCGGAGCACCATTCGCTAGATCATTGACCATTCGGACACCTTTAAAAATGATCAAGGGGGGTACAGACGCTCCGCTCGCACTACAGCACCCAAGCACCGTTTGTGTGACACCTTTCTCTGCAAAAGTTCTACTGTAAATTACCTTCTTTCCAGTTTGAGTGACAATTTTTGACGGTTTTACGACGAACGTTACACCGGTTTCGTCGCAGTTATAAATCCTTTCAGGCTTTTGCAGAATATCCAGCTCAATAACGACGTCCAGTAGCTTTTTATAAAAATCGTCAATGTTTTGTCTGTTAGCAGTAACAGCTCGGCATGCTGCAAGCTTTTCTGGCGTGCGCAATGAAAGCCCGTACCGTTCTTTAAACGACCACCACCAATAAGCCCCAGCTTTACGTTTAGCATCGTTAAACTGGTGATCTTTTCCTGCTTGGACTGCTAAAGCGTAACATTTAGCTTTGATGTCTGTGACGCTGAGACCAAATCCTAGTTCTTGCATTTTAATTATGTAGGAAACAAACTTACATTCAAGGTCGCTGTCTAATGTGAATGGTCTCCCAAGTTTAGGTAAGTCGAAACTTTCACCTCCATGAGTAGCTATGTGTCTTCTCAAAGTAGACCACGGTATGCCATATTCCTTCGACGCCTTGTACACGGACCAATTATCCTTTATAACTTTCATATAAGCCTCCTTGAAGCGTGAAGAGTCATAATTTCTGCGTTTCTCGCCCTTCATTTTCCTTTTATTTGCCTTTCCGGACTTGTTCCTGTAAGAAAAAATCATCCAATACGTAAGACTATAACCCGGACTAATGAAACACAACCCGATATTTTTTTTAACAGAAAGATACAACATTTCGAGCTTCATCTACCCTGAAAACCCCATTCAAATTAAGCTTGAAATAAAATAAAAATAAGCTATGTAATATTTTTGGTAATTTGGTGATATTTACGTACCGATTATCCTCCATTTTTTCGCATATTTTGGCGCGAAACAAATAAACCGCGTCCGGTGAGGACAGCGACCAGCGGCCAAATGAAAGAGAGATGAACATACTCGCCTTCAGTTCATTGAATGAACGCAAAACTCGCGCTGGGCATTATAAAGACCGTTGAAAGCAAAATTATCACCATATTGCTATATATCACCATTTAGCCAACCTTTACCCTATCGAAAAAAGTTTAATTTGCTCCACCGCTCATAACCCTCACACCTCAACTGCTCATAAAGGAAGAAATGATACTCGAAAAGAGTCTACTTGTTTTTAAAAGCTGGCAACGCACTGCATCTGGTGTTGCAGTTGTTCATGGGAGGCGATACTCACTTACCATCAGGTGACCACCATCATCATGCTTGTTTGACCCCTTTTATATACCTATATAAAAATCGTGGATAGTAATCAAAATACTTTATTTACTTGGAATCGAACTAATGCTCAACTAATATGTTTTCATAAAATATTGATAACATGGATGTTTATTTGAAACAGTAGTTCTGGTTATAAATGATCATAATTCCAATGGTCTACATCGACGAACCAGTGTAACAAAAAAATAACAAATATTAATGGCTGTGATGTATTTCGGTTATATTTACTAGCTACTATCCCAGTATTCCCGTCAGTATCCATAACATCAACCATTTGAAGTTACTACTACATTTCAGCAATAAGCAGAGAAATAATAATAATCGGATTTTATTATATGTATAGGAGGTCACTTGGAAATTCTTCGTAATATCCTTTCGCTGTTCTCGGAAAAGATGTTATTTGAAATTATTGTCTGTCTATTGGTTCCGGCTATAACGACTAGAAAGTAAAAATTTGCGGTTGCCAAGCCGCTTGCCTAGCGTGGTACTATGGCAATTATGCATTTTAAGGCAATCTATGGGAAGGGTTCAGCAATAGACTTTGATAGGCTCCAATGAATGATAAATGAATGATTACTTAATATACTTACATAAACAATAATCGTTTATGTAAGTTATTATTAGCAAGGTCTACGTTACTTATAATCCTATGTTAGTACGAAAACAGACAATAATATTTTAAGAGAAATAAAAGTTGATCGAAATAAAACAAATAGAAACAACTGTGGAATAATATGGGCTGCCTCGTTGGTCTAGTGGTTACAAACGCTCAACTCCCGAGGTCTGCTGATCATGAGGTCTTGCGTTCGAATCCCGAGTTAAGCTAAAAAAAACGTTTTTGAGTCTTTCTGTCAAGAAATTCTCATCAGCTGCTTCGTGAATCCCGTATTCACGAAGTTGGCGGTGCCTTACCCTTGTGTCTTTGAAAGCGAGTAAAGCCGATGGTCCTGCGGCTTATTTCTCTCCCGTCGTATCGGTTTACCGTCCCATCTAATTATGAGAGTAACGGAATAAAGAGTGCACCTGTGCTTGCGCATACACTCGGGTACTATAGCCCTGTCCTGCGCAGATGGCTAGTCTTCGTTGCGGCAGGCCGCCGTGAACGAAATTTGGTCTGAAGGACATTACGATATATGGGTTGTTACGTTCACAGTCAACATTACAATATTTTTCAAATATTTTTTTTTCAATTGCAGTTTTTTATAAATTTATTGCTATTATAAACTTTTATGTATTAAAAGTACGTCATGATAATCAGAATATAACATCTATAATTATCTTGAACAGTGTTATTTGTTTTTTCACACATCAAGTGAACACATTATTATTAAAATTATTACTTACCATAAATGGCAATATTCCATCGCGAGGTTTGAAAGGCTCTTTCCCGTCGCAAAGTACTACAACTCCTAAAATAGAAGTTAGTTTTTATATTAATTTATCTTTCAATACTCAGAAACACATGACGTCTGATAATGGTAAAGAAAAACTATTAGCCCACCTCATCTTGTGTGTTTCGCCTAATTTAGGGAAAGGCAAAAGATCTCGTTGTATTATAATAGGTTTTAGTATAACCATAGATACTCATGTGAAGCAGTGTTAAAGATGTACGACTTTTGGTACTACGAGTACGATCACCAATTTGCTCGCCAATTTGGCAAATATCGTCATCATCTCTACTATGGTAGACATTGCAAACGATAGAATTTTTCTATGAGGATGAATTTTCAGAAAGATGTTTTATTAATAATATACTTAAAAACTGTGAGTAAACGGAGATATATTTATAAGTTTGAAGTGATGAACTTACAGCTAAGTAGAAGTAGCTAATGCCGCCCGTACCTGGATACAAACTTACACAAATACAGAAGAAAACAAGCACATCTGAGAATTCAGATAGAATGCTTGACATCCGTAACTATTCTGGCTCCCTTTACCTTTCAGATTGGATCACAGCAGTGCACGTACTGATGTTCTGCGGTAAAGATAGGCTAGAGGATAGAGTCTGCCGAGAGGGGGACTTAGATACAGTAAAAGAGTCCTACCACTTAAGAAGATATAATAATACAGAAACGAGTATAAAATGTACTTTGTTTTCAAATGACATCACAAGATGTGTGTGAATTCCCCAAACCAGAACTTCGAACAGTTCATCAAGCCCAACCAGTAGATAGGTAGTACCACTTCTGGCTCACTGTCAGAAGTTATACAACGTTCGTCGACTCACGATCCTAAAAAAAGGTTTTGGCATGCTCTGATCACGAATCTGTGGTCCGTTTTTACGTAGGATGCACGGTTCCGGAGATGCGCAGATCAATTAACTCTTATCTAATTGATATCCGGTGAGGGCCTAACCGTCATTAGCGCCTCATTGTTCTTATCTATTTATATATTGTTCATTGAATACCGTCATGGTCTATATATTATTATAGTGTATATATATTTTTCCTCGACGTATGCGTCGGCTTATCAGTGCTATTGTATTATACTTCTTTGTTCTACAACGCTAATCTGAGTCATCAATAAAACACATTACCTAATTTTGTTACAATTTTTATTTACCAAATACAAAATTTTATTACTTGTTGTCTATAAAATAGGAGCGAAACATCTCATCCACTAAAATATCAATGTACAATGTGTTCCCTGTAAATATACTCGTAAAACTATGCATTGAATATCCCTGAAACTTATATAGCAAATACATTAAGCAATATTCGCCACAAACTGAAGTCCACTCATTCTGAATCCTATCAACATTCCAGTTTCATCTTTTACAATTCCTTTTAAAAAAACTCTAGATGATATCGTACAGGTGATCGTCCATATGAATCAAAATATTGACCGACGTCATTCGTATCGATATATAAAGCTACCCAATGTGACCCTGGTTTATCATCTATATCCAAATTGCATATTATATACGTTGGTACGTGGGTATACATGGGCAGTCCATTAGCAGCATAAACATTATTTTCTAGACTGGGGTGAATCTTTTTCAGATGTTGTTGTACATCTAGTGTATCCATGACATTACTGCTATTAGTAGATTATTACAGTACAATCTACTCAATGACTAACATAGGAATGATCAATTTCCAAATATTAAATTGCATTCTTTTGTTGATTCATCGATACACTGAACAAGACGCAACACGAAGGAATGTTGAAATAAGCAACAGACTGTGTGATAAGCTTGTTGATGCATAAAGTTACTCGTACTATCAGTTCCACTGCAGAAATTCTTTAGATTAGAATTATTACTTACTGGTACTATATAAGACCGAGCAGCTGCAGTCATGGAGTTAGTGTATGGTCGTTTGACCGCAGTGGATCTATCAATACTACATTTGTGTTACTTCAACGCATCAAAGGCCATTAATGTAAGTGTTTATTCTATTGACAAACTTACTTTTCTTTCTGTTATTTTCTTACGTGTGTATGATTTAGTGTTAACAAATTATATTTAAATATTATGTGTGTATATGATTAAGCCGTGGTAGCTCAGATGGTTAGCGCAAGCCGTAAATTTCACAGTACGCGACCCGGGTTCGATCCCCGCCGGCACCAATTAAATTGTTAATTGCAATTTTAAGTGCTGATTTACCACGTGCTCAGGGGTGAAGAAAAAGGTCGTGAGGAAACCTGCATGTCTGAGAAAATTTGAAGCCATTTGAAGTTCGCCAACACGCATTGAGGCAGCGCGGCGGACATTTCCTAGCCCTGAATACAAAGACCTCATAGCAGAAAGTTAAAAAGTTAAAAAAATACTTTTTTAACAATGACAGACATAAGTTTACATAAGTTTAATAAGTTTGCCGTGTAGTGGCGGTTAAGAATATGCAATACCCCATATCTTCTCGTGGGTGTCGTAAAAGGCGACAGAGAGAAACAGACAGGAGATGGGCAGCAGGATTTTCCTGATAACAGGAACTGTACAACAAAAAACTGCGGTTGCCAACCCGCTCGCCGAGCATGGCAACTATGGCAATATACCCCCCATGAAGAATTACACAAATAGACGGCCCTCAGTCCCCGGCGGCCACGCTATTCCTGGCTACAGTGGCGACCATGGTAACGGCGGGGCAAGGGGTGCTAAGAATCTCCGGTGGAGGTTCGGTTGCCACCTACGACGACTCGACCTGGCAACATTTAACGCATGTACCCTGGGGACTGACGAGAAGATCCTGGAGCTGGAAGAAGAGATAGACAAGTTGCGCTGGAATATTATAGGATTATCCGAGGTCCGAAAAGAGGGGGAGGACACCGTGAATCCGACAACTTGTTCTATCACCGGGAGGGCGACCATCTGTCCCAAGGAGGTGTTGGATTTATCATCCACAAAGCTCTCGTTAACAACGTTTTAAAGATTGGGAGTGTATCGACGGGGGTTGCGGTACGCAATCACTTATACTCAGAATAACCAAACGGTATTCTCTGAAGGTCATACAGGTTTACGCGCCAACGTCGAAACATCCCGATGAGGAGGTGGAGGAAATGTATGAGGATATTTCCAGAGCCATGAATTCCTCCAAAACCCACTACACGGTGTTGATGGGTAGACTTCAACGCAAAACTGGGCACAAGAAACAACGGTGAGCTGAAGGTAGGGAAATTTGGGGTAGGGCAACGGAACCCAAGGGGCCAGCAGCTGGCTGACTTCATGGAGAAAGAGGGACATTTTATGATGAACTCTTTCTTCCAGAAGTGGTCCCACAGAAAGTGGACCTAGTCGAGCCCCAACGGTTCGACAAAAACGAGATTGACTTCATTATGATGTCCAGACGCCAACTGTTCAGTGATGTCTCAGTGATCGCAAGGGTGAAAACTGGCAGCGATCACCGAATGGTTAGAGGCACACTGAACCTAAACGTTAAGTTGGAGAGGTCTCGTCTAATGAAGTCAACGCTTCGTCCCCCTCGTGCTCTAATCCAGAATCCCGAAACCTTTCAGCTCGATTTACGTAACCGCTTGCAGTGCCTAGAAGATTGCAATGCAGTGGACGATATGAATGACAAGCTCGTGAAAACTGTGTAGTGTTATGCTACTTACATATCATTTTACACTATTTTAAATTTATTTTTCCATTCTGTTTTTGATTTTCTGCATTCACCTCAAAACTGGATATTTTGCATCACCTTTATTTCCATAGGATCCTGTAACGTTTTTAAACCATAAGAACACAATAACAAATCATTTTCACTTCGTATTTTCACGCTATCAGCACATTTTAAATCGGTGTCGATGGAGCCTACCTTTTTCGATCTTTTATTTAGTTCTCCGTAACTCTGCAATTTCGGGCTTCGTGCGCGCTGTTGCGCTACCTTTTTTTCCTATATCAATAATATCTCATTTTTCACTTAAATCATGCAGTTTCTCTATTACGAGCCTGAAACCAAAATTTGACATGTTTTGACATCGTTGTTTATCTGGTTGTCATGGCAATTTTTATTCAAATTCGTTACCGGTCTGATGTTTTTACTTCAAAACTTCCACAAAAATACTCTTTTCTTTTTAGCCATTTACAAAACTTTGCTTTTAATTTAAATAATTTCCCGTTCTTATCTCAGATCCGTCGTTGAGCGCGGAGCTCTCTAAAAAAAGTACAAAAGCCGAACAATCGGCCAATAGAGTCAGTCTCACTTCAGCTTTCCAACTAGAAGCATCTCCTAAAGGCCTTATCCCGGGGCAGTGCGGCCCCGGGATCCTGCAAGCCTCTGCCTTCATCTGAAGTCGTCGTCTAGCCACGCCTACGCCTACACCTACTAGTGCCCGCGCTATCTTTAGCCGCTGTGCGTGCTTGCTTCAAGCGTTGCCTACCTCCGGGCGCTGTGTATGCCTACTCCAGGCGCTGTGTTTGCCTACTTCAAGCGCTGCGTGTATCTGCTCCAGACGCTGCGTGTACCTGCTCCAGACGCTGCGTGTACCTACTCCAGACGCTGCGTGTGTCTACTCCGGGCGCTGTGTGTGCCTAGTCCGGGCGCTGTGTGTGCCTACTTCAAGCGCTGCGTGTGCCTACTCCAGACGCTGCGTGTGCCTAGATCAGGCGCTGCGCACCTACCACAGGCATAGCCTGTGCATACTCCGTGAGCGGTGAGCACCACTGCCAAGCGCGGTGTGCCACCTTGGTCTTCGGGCTCCGTTTCAGTACTCATTTATCTTTGTTATTTATTTATTTTTTTAAAAAATAATTGTAATTCACGTCACCCATCATCATCTTCATATTTTTTTATATAAAAAACTGTAAATATCTTTTAAAATTTTAAATAAATTATTCGTTTTTTTGTTGTTTCGTTGTTGTTAGGTTAGGTTCTTTTGTTTTTAATTGTCGCTTTACGACAACTGTCCATGCGGTCGGAGCTAAGTTCTGCAAGACCCGCCGCAGAAGAACACAAAAACTCTCCGATCACACTCTTAATCTCATGGCTGTTAGACGGGAGATGAGGCTGCAATCGTCAACAGATTTGACAGCATACAGGCAACTGAACAGACAGATCTCCAAATGTATGCGGCGAGACTTACGCAACTTTAATACTGCTCGTATTAAAGAAGTGATCGAGCGGAACCAGGGCTCCAAAGTCAGCAAGCCAAAGTTTGCCAGAGATCTGTCTGCCAGAAAGAGCCAACTATCAAAGCTGAAGACTAAGTATGGCAGCATCGTTTCCGGGACACCTGAGATTTTGAGTGAGATTGAGAGGTGCTATGGGCAGCTTTACACATCATCGTTGGATCCACACGCAAGTGTGAGTAACGATCCAAGAGCAAGTCTTATCCGACACTATTCCGATGATATTCCGGACCTCAGTCTGAGCGAGAATAGAATGGCTCTCCAGCACCTTAAAAACGGCTGGGCCCCGGGCGAGGATGGAATTACAGCGGAGCTTCTGAAAGCGGGTGGAATACCGGTACTTGAAGTCCTTCAGAAGCTTTTCAATTCCGTCCCCCACGATGGCAATACTCCGGAGGCGTGGAGCAGAAGTGCGGTGGTCTCGTTCTTCAAGAAAGGTGACAACGCCCTCTTGAAGAACTACAGACCGATATCCCTTCTGAGCCGCGTCTACGTGCTGTTTTCGAGAGTCATTACGAATCGTCTCGTACGCAGACTCGACGACTTCCAGCCTCCCGAACAAGCCGGTTTCCGAAAAGGTTTCAGTACCATAGACCACATACATACCCTGCAGCAGATTGTACAGAAGTCCGAAGAGTACAATCTGCCACTTTGCCTGGCGTATGTGGACTATAAGAAAGCCTTTGATTCCGTCGAAATTTGGACGGTGCTACAGTCCCTTCAGCGGTGCCAAGTTGACTATCGGTATATCGAAGTGCTGAAGTGTTTGTACAGTAGGGCTACGGTGGCTATCCGAGTACAGAACCAGAGTTCGAAACCTATCCAACTGCAGAGAGGTGTAAGACAGGGTGACGTTATATCCCCGCAACTCTTCACTGCTGCATTGGCAGACGTATTCAAGCTATTGGACTGGAGAGGATACGGTATTAAGATCAATGGCGAGTACATAACTCACCTTCGATTTGCCAACGATATAGTCCTTATGGCAGAATCGCTGGACCTAAGCAATATGCTCAATGACCTCAATGGTGTTTCCCAACGTATAGGTCTTAAGATGAACATGGACAAAACAAAGATCATGTCTAATGTCTATGTCAAACCTAGTAGGTAGTTGTTGGGAGCACTATGCTCGAAGTTGTTGACGAATGCGTTTACCTGGGACAAATAGTCCGACTAGGTAAGTCCAACTTCGACCGAGAGGTCAATCGACAGATTCAACTCGGCTGGGCAGCGTTCGGGAAATTACGACACATCTTCTCGTCAGGTATACCTCAATCTCTGAAAACTAAAGTGTACAACCAGTGCGTGTTGCCAGTGATGACTTACGGATCTGAGACGTGGTCCTTCACTGCTGGCCGTATGAGGACGCTCAAAGTTGCTCAGCGAGCTATGGAGAGGGCTATGCTCGGAGTTTCTCTGCGTGATAGACTCAGAAATGAGGATATCCGCAGTAAAACCAGAGTGACTGACATAGCCCAACGGATTAGTAAGCTGAAGTGGCAATGGGCCGGCCATATAGCTCGAAGAACCGATAACCGATGGGGAAGAAAGGTTCTCGAGTGGCAGCCTCGTACCGGTAGGTGCAGTGTAGGGCGACCCCCCACTAGATGGAGTGACGGCCTGGTAAGATATGCAGGAAGTCGATGGATGCAGGTGGCTCAGAACCGTGCTTTGTGGCATTACTTGAGGGAGGCCTATGTTCAGCAGTGGACTTGTGAAGGGCTGTAATGATGATGATGATGATTTCAAAGTTAAATGGATTTTTAGTAAGGGAACCATTAAATGCAGAATTGGTCACAAATCCAATTATACATCTTTTGGATACCTGTCCTAAAAATATATTATCAAGAGTTTTTCCTTGAACACTCGATGGAATTTGTTAAAACTTTTACTTCAGCTCGAGTAATAGGATATTTAGCAGTGGTAGAAGCTAAAACTCTTTGATGTGCGAGTAATACACTTGGATTAATTCGTGGTCGTCGAACAATAAGAGTTGCATTTTTGCATTAGCAAACTTTAAACTTAAAAGCAATTAAATTAAAACTCTCTCTTGATCGAACGAATTTAACACTAATTTCAACACCATTAATTAAAAATTTATCTTGGTTGAAAATGTCACCGTGAAGATGACCAATCATTTCTATTTCCTTACTTTCACTAATCAATTCCTGTCTTTTAACAAATCCTATGTTTTTACCATCTGTAGAATCCATTTTTCCTGGTGTATCCTCATACCAAAGACTACATGTAAGATGAGATTGTTTAGCAGCGGGAGCATAGTTTAAAAGGGTTTCCATGTATGCTCGATATGCATAGGTATTATTATGTGATACAAGTTTTTGGTTTAAAGAAACATCAAGTTGACTAAAAAGTGAATGCAGCCAATTATTTACAGGTGCTACTATTGTAGTAGATATCAAGTTAGTTGTATCCTGATTTAATACTTTTGCCTTTATGTGGAGTAATGTATGAGACAAATCTATGTAGTCATTGCCTGTCCCAGGAACTTGAAACTCGATAAGTCCATCATCACCAAGAGATGAAATTGGTTTATAATGAATCCACAATCCATTTTCTATGCTAGTTTGTGTAGACGGTAGTGCAAACAAATCCAATTCTGACTTATCACACTCGCAAGAATGATTATGAAGGAAAGACATATTTAATTTGAAAATATATCTTTGATATTTTTTGGTTTTAGACCAAGTTTTTTCGCAGCTTTCACTTTAGCAGTTAATGGTGAATTTAGTTTTATACCCAGATCCTGTCATGTTAAATTGATTAATTTTCTCATCAGCCTTTCGTTTTAAATTCGTACTAACTTGCTTTAAACGATCTTTTATTGAGGCTTCCATAGGACGCGCTTGAACCATATCCGATAAGAGTCCTACTCCAGCGCTTAATGCCTCCTTACTAATCACTCGAGCACCACTTGAAAGTAAAGGTAAAACTGATCTAAATAACCCCCCTAAGAAGCTCCCAATACCATGACCGCGTTGGTATGGTGAACCCTTATAAATTACTCCGACTCCTGACCCAGCTTGATGTGTATAATAATTTTCATATGGACATTTATAACAATCACGAAGAGAATTCATTATTATAATTTTCGGAAAATGTAGTTTAATACACACGGTTCCAAACTGGAATGGTATTTTTTGTCCTGTGCTCGATCTTATAACTATTTCCAGAGTATCGAACTCTCTTCGCATAACAGGTAAGTAGTGAGGTTGAGAGAAAACGTGCATTTTATTTGCACCATAAATGTATTTAGGAGGATCTAATGAAATGACTCTTAGTAAAGGAGTCATAACATCACCCACAATATGAGGATCGATAATGTCGCAATATAGAAATAGTTGAGATGGTCACCCTAAGTGTAAATTAGCAGGACACTTTCCAAAATTTCTCTCTAGGAGATTTTTATTTGGTTCATAACCTAGTTGTAAACTTAATTTGGGTGATAGTGTTACGGATGTTATATTTTTATCCAAAACAGAAATAGACACAAATTTTGTTATTTCATCATAGCGAAATTTCAATTTCTCTCCGATACCATTTAACACTCTTAAAATATGCTCAATGTTGTCATACTTGGTAGCTGGAATATGTTTTTTGTAGTACACTATGGATGGTTTATCTTCATTAGGCATTAACATAGATTTTGTAATGTATATAACATTTTCATGATCTTGAACAGTAAACATGGTACATGGATATTGAAACTCGACAACTCCAACCGACCATTCACCTTCTAATTTAATAGCTTCTGGTAATTTTGTTGAAAAATTTGTGGTCTTGTTATCAGGAAAGTATTCCATTGAACTATTGCTGAGCAAAGTTAAATAAAAACTTTCTTTATTCATATTTCTTTTGAACTAGAAGCTAAAATCCAACTGTTAAATTTATCTGGATAACCTTTTCACTTCACTAATACTTCTTTTCTGTTACGTGAATAACGAGTGTCAATTATTTTATCTATTATATATTGTGAGGTGGGGTTGTAAGTGATTTTCTGTAATTCTCTTTCATAAAAAGTACCAACTATTAATTCATTTTGTAAATCTGTTATTGTATAAACAACCCATGGAGATCTATCAATTACGGAAGATATAATAAATATTTCATCACTCTAATTTGATTCATATCCTTTTTTGGAAAACATGTTTATATTTAGTTATTCGAAAATAATCACCCACATTGAAATTGTAGTGTTATGCTACTTACATACCATTTTATACTATTTTAAATTTATTTTTCCATTCTGTTTTTGATTTTCTGCATTCATCTCAAAACTGGATATTTTGCATCACCTTTATTTCCATAGGTACCTGTAACATTTTTAAACCATAAGAACACAATAACAAATTATTTTCACGTCGTATTTTCACGTTATCAGCACTTTTTAAATCGATGTCAATGGAGTCTACCTTTTTCGGTCTTTTATTTAGTTCTCCGTAACTCTGCAATTTCGGGCTTCGTGCGCACTGTTGCGCTACCTTTTTTCCCATATCAATAATATCTCATTTTTCACTTAAATCTTGCCGTTTCTCTATTACGAGCCTAAAACCAAAATTTGACATGTTTTGACATCGTTGTTTATCTGGTTGTCATGGCAATTTTTATTCAAATATCGTTACCGGCCTGATGTTTTTACTTCAAAAATATTCTTTTCTTCTTGGCCATTTACAAAAATTTGCTTTTAATTTAAATAATTTCAAATAATTTCTCGTTCTTATCCCAGATCCGTCAAAAAGTATAAAAGCCGAAGAATCGGTCAACAGAGGATCTCACTTCAGCTTTGATACGAGAAGCACCTCTTAAAGGCTTTATCCGCACTGCCTCGGGATCTTGCAAGCCTCTGCCTTCTCCTGAAGTCGTCGCCTAGCCACGCCTACGCCTCCACTTATTAGTGCCCGCGCTATCTTCGGCCGCTGTGCGTGCTTGTCTCAAGCGTTGCGTGTTCCTACTCCAGACGCTGCGTGTCTCCGGCGCTCCGGGCGCTGTTTGTGTCTACTCCGGGCGTTGTGTGTGCTTACTCCGAGCGGTGTGTGTGTGCCTACTTTAAGTGCTGCGTGTACCTGCTCAATACGCTGTGTGTACCTACTCCAGACGCTGCTGGACCTACTCCAGACGCTGCGTGTCTACTCCAGGCGCTGTGTGTGTCTACTCCGGGTGTTGTGTGTGCTCATTCTGGTCGCTGTGTGTGCCTACTTCAAGCGCTGCGTGTACTTAGATTAGGCGCTGTGCATGCACCGCAGGCATAGCCTGTACATACATTGTTTCCGTACTCATTTATCTTTATTACTTTTATTTTTTTTTTAAAAATTGTAATTCACTATCACTACAGCCCATCATCACCCTCATACCTTTTTTTTATATAAAAAAAGCTGTAAATATCTTTACAAATTTTAAATAAATTATTTTCTTTTTGGTTGTTTCGTTGTTAGGTTAGGTTCTATAGTTTTTAATTGTGGCTTTACATTTTATAAAAGAAACTGTAAATATCTTTACAAATTTTAAATAAATTATTTTCTTTTTGGTTGTTTCATTGTTAGGATAGGTTCTTTAGTTTTTTAACTGTCGCTTTACGACAAAATTTGGTTTAGGATTTTCTAAAGAAAGTTTGTTTGACCGTCTATCATAAAGATTAGTTCAAACTGTCATAATATTGTTGGAATTTACATCACATGGGCACATCTTAATACTATAGTGAAAGCTGTGATTATAAGAGTACATTAAATCTTGTAAAACATATATATATATATATATATATATATATATATATATATATATATATATATATATATATATATATATATATATATATATATATATATATATTATATATATATATATATATGTATATGAGTGAAATAACGCCACATTTTCATTTTTAGTGTTCTTTGAAATCGTTCAACAATATTGGCCTTAATGTCAGGATTGTTAGTGATATAGTAATTAATCTTTTTTGGATTTAAAGTATTTTTGTACATCTTTTGAAACAAATTCTGTACCTTTATCAGATTGTATGTGAGTAGGTGTTAAATTACTTTCAGTAAATATACTTTCAAAACATTCTTTAGTTGTTTCTGAGTTTTTCTTTTTCATTGGTCTTGCAAAAGCATATTTATTAAATACATCAATAACACAAAGTATATACTTGAAACCATCATTATATTGAGAATAAATTCGCATATCATTTAAATCAGCTTGCCACAGTTCATTAAAATTTGATAGAATGTACCTGTACCTAATGTGTACGTTTCTTGTGATTTTAACCATTCCTTTACTTGCCTTTTATTCATTTTACCCTTCATGGCTTTTGATAATTTATCAATACTAACAAAACCAGCGGGATTAGATGGATCATAATAAATCCTGTTAATTTCTTCTAGTACGGGGTCCATTTTTCCCACTCAAGCCTTTTACGTATTTTAGTTGTAGACTTTTTATCTCTACTGCTCGGTGTAGAAAACTCTTGAACTTCAATCTCAGAGGGTTTGTTCAGATCTTTTGCTCGAAGTTGGTTAATAAACTCACATCTCTTTGGATTTTCAATATAAGTAAGTGGTACCTTAATATCTTTTAATGCTTCAGCAAATCTATCCCACCCTACTGGATCACTTCTTTTTAAGGGTCTTAGTGAATCATTTATTAAATCAACAATATTACTTCCAGGAATTTTTTCATTATCAATTATGACTGTACCTTCATTATCCCAATGTATTTTACTTTTAATTGTTTCAACTAAGTTTAATAATAACTGTCCTTTTTTATTATAAGTTTTTGGTATTAAACTGAGTATTTGAGCTGGTGTGTAAAGTGGATTTTCATCATTTTCTTTACTTTTAATGGATCGATTCTCCTCCAACAAAGATTCAGCATCAACTGAAGTTTTTAGATCTCTATCTTTATTTTTAAAACCAATTTTAGACTTATTTGAATCTTCATTAGATGTATCAGAATAAATTGGTAATCTGAGTGGTTGACGATCTTCTTCGATAAAATGAAGGTATCTTTGCAGTGTTTGTATATATAACATCCATTTCTTTAGGTCTTCCGTCTTACTATTCATAATATTTTGCATTTCAATATCTAATCGAGATAAATTACTATTAACCTTATTTTCTTGTTTTAATTTTTCAATCAATCCAGGTTCGATAAGTATCATTTTCTTTGCATTTTCCATGTTAACTGGCTAGTCCACTCACTAATCCACTCAATATTGCACCTAATATTATTGGTAAGAAAGCCCCTCCTTTTTGTATAGTTATATTTTTTCTTAGTTTATGTTTACACTTACGCACTAGTTTACGGAGTATATTTTTGTGTTTATTCAATTTTTGTTTATCTTAATCTTTAAGAGGTACTTTTCCTTGTTAAACGTTATGAATACACTCACAAATACAGTTAATTTCTTCTTCATCACACGTTTTAAGTAATGCTCTTTGATATTTTGGTTTAAGCGTTTAGCAAATGTTTATGCGTTGTGAGTCAACGATGCATCATTTAGCAATGATTTGAATTGTTTGATTCTTGGTGTATTTAAACTCTTTTGTGGGGACGTAGACTGTACAGAAACCATTAAATGGGAAGACATTTATCTTGATACGACAAAAATCATTGGTATTCTGTTTTAAATCTACCATTAAATGTCCATGCGCCTCTATAGTTGCATCCCTGTAGGCATCTTCAATGAATTTTTGGTTATCTGGTGACACTTGTCGTGCTAAATATCTTATTTGAGTTTTATCTCGAGGGTTTTTAAAATATATTGTATAACTTGAGTTTAAAGATATGTCTCTTTGCCCTTTACCCTGATGAAATAAATTTTGTGTTAAATAAAATACACTGAGATTCCTGTGATGACTACCTTTTGTAAATATATCTACAATTATTCCATCGGAATCTCTCATTAGATCATCAATAATTACAAGATGTGAGTTTTCACCATCAAAAATATTAAGATTTGGAATTCCTTGATGATAAATGCTAAATGTTAACTATTTGGTAAATTATTTAAAGGTTGCATTTCATTAAAGCACCATGTGATCTGATTAAAACCACAATTACATATTTCTGTAACTGATTTTATGAAATTTGTTACAAAATTTGACTTCCCACATCCACTTGGTCCTGCCACAATAGCAGTAAACGGATGTATAAAGTGAAACATTACACACGTCTAAAGTTCTAAGGGGTGAAATAAAAAATTAAAGTGTTGGTGTAGGTAAACAATTAATATATATTGTGTACTATAACTGATGTTTTTGGGAAATCAAACAAAATTTATGATTAATTTAAAATTTTATTTTCAAGCAATAACCACTTGTAAAAAACCCACACTTCATCACAAGAACAATGTAAAATTTTGTGATTATTTTTTGCAAATATATGATTATTACACACATAACGTTTGTTTAAATTTATGACATTTACCAAATCATTGTATTTTGGACATTTGTATTCTTCAATATTAAAAATTCTATCATTCGTCGTCAACATTTTTAAAAATTGTTTTTCTTCTGAACCACCTTTGTATGCGATCACTTCGTCTTTGCACAAATTTCTAATGTACCAATTTAATATGGAATGATGTTCTCTTGTTTGTAGGTACATTTTAATTCTTCGGTCACGTCAAAATATTGAACGTGGAAATATGCCGTGCACGTGTGTTTCGCAATAACGAACAGTTTTTTTGTGTTTTGGCAGCAAATAATTGAAAGGATAACTTGGCCGAAACAAATTATGATCGATAAACGCATAATTTTTATTAGATAGTTTTACGTCTAGAATAGACATTTCTCTACATTTAAAATGTTTATGAGGACATGTAATGTAAAATCCGTCCATGTCGATAATGTATCTAATATTGTTTTAGATTTTGTGTCATTTTGAACCAAAAAGTTAAAAGTATTTACACGTGACTAAAAATATGTTTGTTCCAACAAACCACATTTTTCATTCATTACTTCCCATCATCCCATCTCTTCCTTCTGCTCTTATCTTCCTGTAATTTAAGTAAACAGAATCACATTCACTAATGATCAAATAATGACTGTCATTGTTAAAAACAACCATACACTAACTCCGTGACTGCAGCTGCTCGGTCTTATATAGTACTGGTAAGTAATAATTCTAATCTAAAGAATTTCTGCAGTGGAACTGATAGTACGAGTAACTTTATGCATTAACAAGCTTATCTCACATTCTGTTGCTTATTTCAACATTCCTTCGTGTTGCGTCTTGTTCAGTGTATCGATGACTCAACAAAAGAATGCAATTTAATATTTAGAAATCACTATAATTGATAATTCCTATGTTAGTCATTGAGTATATTGGTACTGTAATAATCTACTAATAGCAGTAATATCATGGATACACTAGATGTACAACAACATCTGAAAAAGATTCACCCCAATCTAGAAAATAATATTTATGCTGCTAATAGACTGCCCATGTATACCCACGTAACAACGTATATATGCAATTTGGATACAGATGATAAACCAGGGTCACATTGGGTAGCTTTATATATCGATACGAATGACGTCGGTCAATATTTTGATTCATATGGACGATCACCTGTACGATATCATTTAGAGTTTTTTAAAAGGAATTGAAAAAGATGGAACTGGAATGTTGATAGGATTCAGAATGAGTGGACTTCAGTTTGTGGCGAATATTGCTTAATGTATTTGCTATATAAGTTTCAGAGATGTTCAATGCATAGTTTTACGAGTATATTTACAGGGAACACATTGTACAATGATATTTTAGTGGATGAGATGTTTCGCTCCTATTTTATAGACAATAAGTAATAGGATTTTGTATTTTGTAAATAAAAATTGTAACATATCAGATTAGTGTTGTAGATAGGAACAAAGAAGTATAATACAATAGCACTGATAAGCCGACGCATACGCCGAGGAAAAATAGACAGTGACAGTATTCAATGAACAATAGATAAATAGATAAGAACAATGGGGCGCTAATGACGGTGGAGGCCCTCACCGGATATCAATTAGATAAGAGTTAATTGATCTGCATATCTCCGGAACCGTGCATCCTACGCAAAATGGACCGCAGATTCGTGATCAGAGCATGCTAAAACCTTTTTCTTTCTCTCCAAACTTAAGCAGCTGCAAGGAAGTTAGGAGTCCTTACAAAGTTGTGGCGGTACTTCATACCGGGATAGCTGATTGCTTTATATAAAACGCAAGTCCGGTCCTTGGTAGCATTGAGTATTGCTACCATACAGGCTGGAACTGCAAAATGCCACCTAGTAGCCTAGTTGCTTTGGATTCAATGGTAAGGAGTGTTAAGAGTCTTATTAGTGACCAAAACCTGGTTAAATCTAAACACAGGTGCAAAGTAACCAGCCTTTCAGTTTTCTAGAAGATAAATTTCGGAGAGTGTGTGCAGGTACTACATGACTTAAACCTTCCTTCGTCCTTCCACTATCATATAATCAGGCGCTAGACCTTTCTTCACGTTTTTGTTGTCAACTTACCACGCATTCGTACAGTAAAGGAGTGGAATAAGTTACCAGTACCTGTCTTTCTGTCCGATAACAATGTGGGTGCTCTCATTTCGGATAAGAATGTGATATTTATCAATTATTTTGCTTCGAGTTCGAAATTTGTTTAAATCGCGTTCTTGACAATATAAGATGTAAGATAAAGTATGTATAGATTGTTGTAGATTCGCACAAATTATTGTTTCATTTTACAAAGCACGAATAGTCTAAATAAGTTTTCAAAACTGGCTCAGGCTATACTCAAAACTGTCTCAAAATATACATCACTCAGGCCTGGTAGTGACAAGTGCGAGTGGTAAGTGTAACTAACTAAGGCCCCGTTTACATTTTGAGAAGTGACAAGTGCGAGTGACAACTGACAAGTGGCAAATGAGAAGTGACAAGTGCGTATTTTATTCCTACTTATCACTTGGCACTGCCTGTTCACACGCACTAAGCACTTGTCATTTGTCAGTTGCACTTGCCACAGGCACTTGTCACTTCTCAAAATTTGTACTTGTTACTTCATTAAATGTAAACCGGGCTTAAGGCCCGGTTTACATTTTGAGAAGTGACAAGTGCGAGTGACAATGACAAGTGACAAATGACAAGTGCCTAGTGCGTGTGAACAGGCAGTGCCAAGTGATATGTGGGAATAAAATACGCACTTGTTATATGCCACTCGTCAGTTGTCACTCGCACTTGTCACTTCTCAAAATGTAAACGGGACTTAATGACTAGTGCTTAGTGCGTATTTTATTTCCAATTATAACTTCTCACTGTCTGTTCACAAAGATTGGCGGACACATGTATGTATGTATAAATGTTAAGATATTTAATTTTTATAAACACAACAATCAAGGTATTTGATAATATTTAAATCAACTGCATATTTAATACTCGTTAAGAGAATACATATAGCCCAGTCATAATTGATTAAAGGCACTCCATAATTAGCCTGCCGCCCCAATCCAATTAGGCATTCTTCATTCATTTCTGAAGTTGCTTAGTTGATTTTTCGGATTTGTGAATATTAATGTTAAATTTACAAATCGCGATAGCCCCTTTTAACGCTTTGTTCGCTTTTATAGTTATTTTTTCGTTTTATATTTTATTTAATGTCTACTTTTTTAAGTACGTATACTTTTACTGTGAAATATTGCTACAAATTTTCGAAAGAATAATTTACCAACCAATGTACCAATCAAAACTTTTGATATTGTTTTATTGCAACTATTAAGTAGAGGACTCACAGCTATTTGTCGTAGAATTCGTTTTTCCATTACGTTAACTGAAAGATTGCTTAAGCTTCCTCAAATACCTAATTATATCCGATGCACTCTGAGCGACACTTTTAACCCAAGAACTTGTTTGCTTATACTTTGGATGTCTGTTAAAAATAGAACTTTTCGAAGTTAAACTAAATATAAATATGAAATCATTTCTCAAATTTAACTTCTTTACGTGGTTCTAATTTTAATTTTACGCGTAGATAGATAAAGAAACCGTTAAAGAAGTAAATTTGGAGCACTGCACACATTTCGAGTGATGACTCGCGTATTATTATAATCAACTACATGGTTTCAGGTGTACACGTGAGCGTCCAGCAGTGCAATTTTAAGGACTATTAAAGAAAGAAAGAAAGAAGAAAGATGTGTGCGTGAGTGCTTGGCCAGAAGTTGAGCACGGTATTTGCATCATTTGAAATTTAATCAGCTCTCAAAGCAGAAAGATGTATATCGCTTTACTATGCAATGCTTGAATATACAAATACTTTAAATAATGATGACAGATTTAAAAAAAAACATAGTTACCCAGTAGAAAAAGTGCACTCCATTTGTTCATAGTGTTAACTGTGACAAAGTATGAGAATGTATTCAAACAATCAATTTAATTAAAAAGTTGTAACGGATCGTAAATTTTGTTACCAATACATACATATCTACTAATAATAAACAGTTACATATTATGGATGTTAAAATCGTTTTAGTATTTCTCTATCGCCTGTTATGATACCCACGGCATCATACGGGATTTTTTATAGGATAGGGTGACAAACGAGCACACAGTCCACCTGATGGTAAGTGGTTGCTGTGGTCCATAGACATCTACATCTATCCTCGATTACGAATCAAAATGGGTTTCCGGTTCTCTACACTCACCATACGAAACACAGCGGGATTAAGCTACTATTTGACGCTGATATTCGTGAGAGCGTGGCCCTTCCCCGGTGGAGCTGACCCACTCGTGCTACAACTATACTACTAATATAACTGCAGCATGGCTCTACCACATATAGAAGAAGGGGTAGTGAATTCTCTTACCTCGCCACCTTTTTTAAACGTCCATGAATTTTGGCCGTCTGTCTGTCTGAGTGACGTAACTTCATGAACAGATAGAGTAATGTCGGGAGTGATCTAGGCTACTATTTATCCCAAAAACTTGGTAGTAATTTTTTGGCCAAAAAATTGATAAAATAAATAGTCTTTGATTATTTTAAATCTAAATAACGCCACATTTATAGATCCTACCTAGGCACAGCTAGTGCGGGTGCTAGCTTTCAGAACATACCGCCAATATGAAACTTTACCAACGGCATAGTTACATTATTCACATAAACTATATAATACAGAATTATTTCGCAACAACCAACCAAATTTACAGAAAAGGTTCAGAATAAGTAATATGGGCAAATGATGAAGATAAATTAATTAAAAAAAACTCAAACATTTTGTCTTTTTTATCTTATAAATTAAAAATGCGTGGCATTATTTTAAAACTGTATTGCGGCCCGCACATATTCGTGAGGGTCAACCGGTAGGCAAAAACGTTGTTGCCCAGTAATCGCATTCAATTTGGGATAATTTCGAATAAAAATAGAAGCCTTATTTACACGTATTTCCAAAAACTGCAGTGAAGGTTATTTATATATTTAAACTTATTGAAAAAAAATCCTGTATATATATATATATATATATATATATATATATATATATATATATATATATATATATGATATCTGTTCCACTATACAGAATTTTAAACTATTTTACCTGTTTTTTTATTTTTCATTTATTTCAATTTACCTAGCTTTATGAAGAAATGTATATACGTTTTTATATTTTTTATATAAGTCCCAGAAAATATACATCAACTCTCTACCTATTACCAAGTTCAAAGTTTTAATTAAGCAAAAAGTTTACAAAAAGGGTGGAGATATACGCTTCCAACCTGTTTCTCAAATTACTTTTGTAAGTTTTCTTTAAAAAAAAAAACACAATTTCATAAGTAATTTCTACAAACTGTGGTTTTTATTGTCTAAATTTTTTAAAGTCCAGCTGAGTTTTTTGCTAGTTCTCCCCAGGATATAGGTTTTTTCCAGTGGTTAAACTAAAATAATGACTTTCAAAAATAATTACTTATAATCTAATCTATATTGAATAAAAATAATTCCATTTTAATGTTTGCTGTAAGTAGGAAAAGTTATTTTAAATGCAACATATTTAAAATGGAAAATTTACAGAAGCTGTCACTTGTTATTTTTAATTTTTTAAACTTCCTGTTTTACCTCCTGTAAGCGCCAGCTGAACTTTTAATGTCTTGCCTCGTTTTGCTCATTTGCATACTTCATGAATAGAGCTAGTTTCTTGAAACTTTAACGAGACTTTTCGAGAACGCTTTCGTGAATCCTTTGACTAAAATTTTAAATTCTGTTGACATCATTTTTGAAAGCTGCCGGCTACCTTTATGGTGCGATGTCCGTACAGAGGACTCTTGACAGCTTAACCGTGCTGACATTTATACGATGTGCTCTTAACTTTTTATCGCTTGCAGCTTTCTGTTTTTATGCTCAAAACTATTCAAAGCATCAAAAAGGATAGCTGTTCAGATTGCAACTGCAGATATCTTTGTTTTATAAAAGAAGCTCTGTACATATTCATACGAAGCCTTAAGAAGCGTATCAAGGCCCTTAGTCATTGCTTGTTCTTAAGACGTCTCAGATGAGTTTCTTTTAAGAACAAGCAATGACTAAGGAGTTGACTATCTAGACATTAGGTATACGAAATTTAGCACGTTCATAGTTAGTTTAAGACATAGTGTTTTTAATGATTATTACGTCATGCAAACATGCCGAAATAACAGCATTGGTTAACATGCTTTCTAGAAGCAAATACACAAGAACTACGCTACAGTAGGAAATTGACCTCCTTCCGGTGAATTGGTAAGATCGATCTGTTTTCGATACGATTAATGATGGCCTTTATATACCTACTTGAGGCAGAATAAATAATTTTTCGAACTTTGAATGATCAAAAAATGTTTATTTGTGTTTAGTGACGACGAAGTATTAGTAAAACAAGACCTAAACTGCGTGATCTTGTATCGTGGGTTTGATTTTACTTTATTAAAGGTGTTCTTTGGACACGTGTATACAGTAGATATTTAATGTGTATTAAACGAAAAGTGATGAAAAAATGTTTAAGATGAATTTCAGACTTTAAAATGACACTATAAGATGAAAATCACATTTTAATTTATTTTATTAAAAATGCTAAATTATAAAAAATGTGGTCAAATTAAAAAATGGATTAATCTTAATTTGAGCGCTGACATAGTATGTGATTAAATCGTGTAGTGCCGGTGTATCCACTAGTCTCTGTCAACTATAAATAATCATAAAACTATGGCTGCCAACCTGACTGGCAAGCGTGGCACCTGTTGCAAAATCCCTACGAAGCAATCTACGGTGAAGGCCAATATTCAGCAGTGGCCTTTTATAACCTGTAATGGTTGGATGGATAACGTACGTGCTCGGCGGTGATTAAAACATCATGAATCATCAATAATGCGGATTCTGCTCTCTTCCGTACAAAAGCATGGAATTGCAATAGAATAAATTCTCGTAATTTTTTAAAAACAGCGTGAGAGTAATTCAGCTCGCAGACAACCTTTTTAAAAGATATTTCGAAATATCTTTTAAAAAGGTGCCTTTGTATAACTTTGTAAAAATATTTATATTATAGTGTTGGGTTTGTAAATATAGTCCGTCAATAAAAAAAAACGTATTTAAATCACATTTAACAATTTGTGGTGATATAGAATAGACATGAATAAACCATTTATTTTGTATGACATTGATGTATGATGATGGATGAATGATATTTGTGCCCGCTTAGGCGATTTCTTCAATATCAGTATCTTCCGGTGCCAGAAGTCATCTGTACAGGATACGTACCATTATTTCATACGGTATACGGTAGTCTCCGTGCTGATACAATTGCACTTATGTGTTTTAGTTTCCGTTTCAATGTTTGATGTCTTGAATAAGCGATATCATAAAAGGTCTTCAATTTATCAACATTTTATGTAACATAAAGTGAATAGATCATAATAAATTAAAAGACTATTTCGCAGAATTGTACGGGTTAAATTTAAAAAATTTAATTTCCGACGTTTCGGGTGCTTTACCATGTATGTAAAATTATTTTCATTGAATGTGAAGTGTTCGCGTAAATATAAGAAATCATTATGTAAACATTGAGTTCTTTGAACGTTGTAAAAGTCATAGTTCAACACAAACCAATAAAAGTTTTAATAGGAAAAAATAATTGTTATGTCATGTTAAAATGTTTTTGCGTGTCTTTTTAACTTCCCGCTAAGAAAATTGAAAATTTTCGAAAATAGGGAAGTTATTGGTTTCACTCCGATTTTCGAAAATCGAGTTTTCATCAGATCTCGACGTTTTGAGATGCCAGGAAGCTATTTTCACTAATTTCACGTGCACGCCCGTACGTCCGTATGAATGTATGTAAACCTTTCATAACTTTTGAACGTCTTGATCGAATGTGATGCGGTTTGTAAAATAAAAAACTTGAATGTTTTTTTTTTGAATAACTTTTAAACGGCTTTACAGATCGATTTCAAGAACTAATCAGCTCTTAAACTCAAAAAATGATGTCGAAAATAAAAATCAGTTCATTCGTTCGTGAGATATCGAAGGAGTAAGAATTTGAAAAAACTTCTTTTTAACATAACTTCGAGATTTCGCAACCGAGCAAGCTTGCACTTTTTATATTATTTTAAATTACTCCGATATTTCATATTCAAGGTCATAATTTGGTGAAATGGAGCAAATGGAGAACGGAGCACTTTGCATTTGAAATTAGCGGGAAGTTCCAGGGATGGCCTGCGGGGTTAACCAATTTTTTTTTAAGTTGTTATGGTGTCAATCTTATCAATTAATCGTTATATTTATTTATAAAATCAAATACCTAAATATAACATTTGCTTCGCAAAAATTCTTTTAAATTTTTTCCAATATGTAAGTTTTTAAGTCACTTTTAAGTATTGTCGCGTTATTTTTAGCATTTACACAGTCACACATTTAATGCGAAATTCTACATTAGTGGCTGAAATCTGAAAAGTTGTCTTCGCTTATTAAAATTAATTATACAGGGTTATTTAGCAGAGTGTCCAAATTTTATATAATTTAAGTTCAAATATACAAATAATGATATACCTTTATTGCAGTATTTGAAAATACGAGTAGATAAAGCTACTAATTTTATTTGAAATTATCCCAAATTGAATGTGATTTATGGGCAACAACTACACGTACACGCCCTCTTGTAATGTTGTGTTGTGCGATTCAATCCACAAAGTTTTTTCCTACTGTTACTTTCTTAGTGACACCATAACGTAAGTACTATTATTTATTCTGTGGTGAGTGGTGTAGCTCACTACTAATGTTTAAGTTAATACGCGATTTATGATTCTAATTTTCCCTTCACACTTTTAACGGGTTCGGGATCGTCATAATATTAAAACATAATAAATAAAATGAAAGTATTTTTGCTTATCAACAATGTAATCGACGACTTATTATAATGGAGTATTTAGAAAATTGGAATAAACTATTTACAACTAAATTTCGCAAGTGGTGCCAACAACTAATGTTGGTACTTCAGAATGGAATCCGTTTTGTTAAGAAACGGATGATGACTCGCCTGAGTACGTTTTCTTCAATTACTTTTGACACTTATTACCTGTGTTTGAGCACTTTTAACTTTCGTGAATTCAGCAATAATTTTGTAACAGCGGTTTTCATAATGTTTTAAATTATTGCTCACTGCACTTGAATCGTCTTTGCCTTTTGATCGACCCTTGCGAATGTATGCGTGCGCATTAAAATCAATTAAAATAATGCATTACTTTGAAACTATTATTTTGAATTTAAAAGATTAAAGGCACAGAATGTTTGAGATTTTTTTTATTAATTTTTCATCACCATTTGCCTATATTCTTTTTTATAAGCTTTTGAAATGTCTGTATATTAACTTAAGCTTGCCATACGAAAATAATTTTAGTAAGACTTTGTATTATATATAATATTTTAATAAATGGCTTCCTTTTTATATAATGAAAAATTACGAATTTCAAATGTTTTCCATCAAACAGTAAGAGATATGACAAATTTGATTTTGTTTTAGGAAACGACTAACATTTTACTGCTGTAATTTGTTAATAAATTTAAAAAAATACTTATCAAATCGCGGAAGTTTCAAGTTAATTGCCGTCTAGTCGCAAAAAATTGTAAGTCGTCCCCAGAAGGAAATCTGGTCATTCCCGGAAAAAGTAATAAATCTTGCTTGGCCGCAGATAGAGAGATCTGGCGGGCGGGGCGGTGTCCGGGAGGTAGGGTGTACCTACAGGAGCAGGACTGTGCAATGTAGAGTGTTACTGTATGTACCAGTCCCGAGTGTAAGGGACAGATCAATAGGCAAGCGTGCTCTCCCGGAATCGCCCCGAGCGTCGCGCACTCGTGTATCGGTCGTCGGCTAGTTAACACGACTTGGGTTCACTTCAATCGCATCAATTTACGAATATGGAGGTAAGTGCACAATAAAACTATTTCGAAGATAATAAACGACAGTTATTGGAACTTATTATAATATAATACAATGCTCGATAAGTATAAATGTTTTTGGTGTCGTTCAATAATATAATATAATCGTTATACTAAATAATTTTATGCGTTTTTGCAATTTTTTGATAATTTTTGACAACGATACTTTAAAATATATTTTGATTTGAATATTTTGATGTCTGCTATTTTATTTATCTAAAAATTATATTGATTATTTAAGAAAATATTGAGGAATAGTTTGATAAGGTCATGAAATATTATTCTACTATAATTCTTTTTTTTTCAAAATTATTTTCTGTTGTTTTTATATTTTTAATGCGTTTTAATTTAAGTAACTTAATTCGGTGTTGTCATATACTTTGGAAACGTCCTTGTACGACTAAACAGGGTTGAAAGAATTTCACATCTCCGTGTGTGCTGTGTGTGTGAACTCTTGTCATCCGACAAAAATATTGTGCCGGTTTCCGTAACCTATGCAATTTAATGCGTCTCGCTCTAACTCGCTAGTTGATAATAGATCTACCATATGTAGGTACTTTAATGGGACTGTTTGTGGAATGCAGCCTCAACGAGCTTTTTTGTTTTGGCTTGCTCTAGTAAATCAATACTCGTGCCACGGGAGTAATGGAGATGCAAACTAGTGTTGTATTACGTAGTCGCTTTGTGGTCTTTGTTTCTTTTCAAGCAGAGGTCTTTGTTCGAATTATAGGTCAGGGACGTAATTCCGCGACGAGAGTACACTTAACATGGACTTTTAGCGACGTCTACCTACTACATTTGTTTTTTTTAGTTATTTCTCTGACATTTATTATTTATTTTGATAATAAAAAGACAATCATTATTATATAATTATATATAAAAATGGAACAGAGAAAAGTACATAAAAAATCGTCCCTAAATTAGTGTTGCACCCGGATGCGGTCATTAAGCACTTCCTGTGCATAGTATATAAATAACATTTTCACCAGACATGGTTATCGAAGAGAAGTGACCCGCGTTAGACGTCGAGTTTATTTTAGTATTGAGTTCGTAACTATGAAACAATAAAGTCGTTGACTGGCAGTATCTTTGCGCATGCATTAACTAATTATCACATTTGTTTTATGTAACATCAAGTTTATCGCATAAGGTATTTTTATATAATATTCACATCATCAAAATTAGAGCCTTTTGCAAACCCACCGCTGAATATGGACATTCTCCACGGAATGCCCCAAAACACGGTTCTGAGATATCATTTACTTTCAGTATAAGTACATTGACTTTCTTTAGGTAGCTTACCAGCTTAACTACTGATCCGCTAGGTTATATCGGTTACTCTGGCTCTATTATATATTCTGTATTACGCAGATTTAATGTTATTATATTTGATTTTGCGAAGTAGTTGAAAATGAAAAGAAAGTAAAGCACATAAAAAGTCATTCTTATTTGTTACACTAAAATGACGTTATTAACCACATTTTGTTAGTTGAAAAAACTGATGTTATAGAAAAAATATGGTAAATGCTCAAATAAAAAATAAAAAATGTTTTTAAAAAGTTTTTAGAGATCGTTGAAAATAAATATTGACATTTTTAAGAAATATTATTTTGTGTCCATTTTCTTTCCACTTATAGCTCACATAATACAAAATTTTAGATGAAGTTTTGGATTAAAGTATGTGATCAGTCGTGGAGTTGCATAAACAAGCCCATATTTCCTCAGCTCTCATATTATTATAGGCTTATTCATTCTTACCAACATATGTGATTTTGTAATTTAAATATTTAAAATCATATCATATCATTTTAGGTATACGTCTTTCTTGCTTCAGGGTCACTTATCAAGCTAGTTCCACGTCTATTCAGTACAGGTCTAAATAAACTGTCTTACAACTAAAACTAAAAAAAGACTTTAGTTTATCACATTATTACATTAGTAATGAGATAGAAATGTGTTAGAATGCCGTTTAAAAAAGGCACATCTACCATTTTACTTAAGTTACTTATTTACATAGTAATTAAGAACAAGAGTAAATGCTAGTATTATTTAAAAAAAATAATAACAATGTTAAACGATGATCTTTTTGTGATGGTTGGACATTTTTAGATGCACAAATGCAAATTTCAGAAAAGAAGCAGATGCGTCATTCAAAATAAGTAACGCAAACAACGTGAACATATTCTAAATCCGATTGATTTTTTAATAAATTTGTTCCAGGCGGGCGTTTGCCTTTTTATAATACGTCTTTCTCGGCTTCCTTGCTACATATGTATGAGTTTGCTAATTTAAAGCTTTAGCGAAATCTTTGACGCCAAAGTAGACATGCAAAGCGAATTTGATTGTATTATATCCTTCATCAAACATGAAGCGTTTAATTTTAACGGCCGCCTGTACAACGTTCCTCAATCCCATTTAAGTATGAATAAATGCGTGCTCATACTTCAAGATGTTTACTGGAATATGATTAAATAGATATAAAGGTAGTAAATATAACACATAGACCTTTTTGACTACCGACAGGCTTTGCTTTTGTAGACCGTCTTCTCCGTCGCTCTAAGTGCTAACAATCTGGTATCTGTTAGGAGCTGAAGCGATCGCGTTTGGTATAATTAAATAAAAAAATATCCCTATAACAATTGTTACATCTCTACATAATATTATACTTGGAGGTAGACGCAACTTGACGCAATTGAACTCAAAGTACCATAGATTATTTTAAAAATACAACTATGGAGTAAGCAAAGTTTATTTAATAATCTGAAGTCAATCAATAATGCTAGTGGAAAACTATAAAAATAAATGAGCATTGCATACCTCAACATTATGTATATTTGCTTTTTTGTTAGCGTTAATGGTTGCAGAATGCTGAGGTAACAAGTAAGTGACATCTTATCCTATATATTTAAACGAGCAATTCTTGTATATATATATATAATCGGAATCTCGGAAACAGCTCCAACTATTTTCATAAAATTTTGTGTGCAGGGAGTTTCGGGGGCAATAAATCGATCTAGCTAGGATTTATTTTTAGAAAATGTCTTTTTGTCCGTGTTTTTAGGCAATGAAAAACTGCTACAATATCGTTAGAATAAGAAGTTAAATTTTCACACTTTTTAATGATTACAAATAGCTTAATTGGTATATTGGGCGGTCACAAAATCGTAATACCATGGTTCGGGCCTAGACCGACCGACCGACTTTTTTTAATTTTTTTTTCAAGTTCCTTTCTTTTTTGAGAAAACACTGCCCTTTTTAAAAATACAAAATTTAAATTAAACTAATTCTCATGATTTTTTATTCAAATAACCAGTTCAGTTTTTTCTATTATGTCGCTACGATCAAAAAATATTATTCGTATTTCATCAGTATGTAATTTGTATCTAAATATAATTTCCAAACACACACGAATTAAAAAAACCGAGCGAAAAAACCGAGCAAAGCTCGGTCAACCGGAAACTTGTTATTTGGCAAAGACAAAACTACAAAGTCAACGTAGCTGAATATGACCATGTTTCTTTTTTATATTATACGTATGTAATATTTATGCGACTAATTTAAAAAAATAAAATATAGTATAATATTATCGAATTATCATACTTATAATGCAGCTATAATATACTTTTTTTTTAAATTTCTATTCAAATGGAAAATTTTCAAATAAACAGTATCGCTAGGGCTGTATTTCAGTGATTTAGGATTTTTGAATTGTATTAAGAGGTAGTGTCTTTGTTGTAAAGAGTCATTGAGCTCCTTTCCCTGTGGGGGTATTGGACGAACGTTGGCGTTTTGTGATCTAGTTGTAAAAAGATAACACTACACTGTATGTATTATCGCTATCGTGCGAAGCTGCCAGTTTATTTATGTTTTTATAGATACTAACTTATTTTTAGTATATTTACATCGCAAATGTTAGGGGAAAAGTTCGTTAGCTGAAGTACTGTGGGATCGTTTCTTAAATTAGGGGAAGAGATCTAGCATTATAATCACGTAGAGCCAATTTAAATATTAGAATAGAAAATACGGCCCGTATTTAATAGGTTTCAATAGTTACTAAGTGATCACGTTTCAGCCTGGGCGACCTTCTGGATAAGTATCACTCTCTTACCAAATTCTTCTGCAAACAGCAGTACGTAGGGCTTTATGTTGCGACCTTAAGGGTATTAATCAGTATAATTACAGGCACCAGAAACAGAAACAGAAACTTTTTCATTCAATATGGATTATAAGTAATACTTATTGATAGTCACTTTTTTTCGTTACCACTAGTTCGCAAAAAAAACTCTATCCTGGGAAGAACCAGCAAGAAACCCAGCGGAACTATTTAAAAAAAATAAGGGCTTGCACTCATGTATGTTACAATTAACAATACAAAATAAATTCGAAATAGCTTGGTAGCGATCACCTTTCCCAGGGGGAAGGGTGATCCCCCTTATTGTCATCCATTTTATACAATCTTAGTTTAATAAAGTTTTTAAATTTTTTGTATGTCAAATTTTGTATATTTTCTAGGATTTTGTTGTAAAAGCGTATATACATCGCCTCAAAAATGAATTACGGACTCGTGGAGTCCAGTAACTGGTACTATTAGCTTGTATCTGTTCCTAGTATTTACAGAATGAATATCATTTATTTTTGCAAAACTACTTTTATTTTTGTGTACGTACATTACATTTTCATAAATGTATTGAAAGGCCAGAGTTAACATATTAATTTCCTTAAATTTTTGTCTAAGCGACTCCTTTGGTTTTAAATCATATATTACTCTAATGGCCCTCTTCTAATTTCAGTGTCGGTCGCGTGTTCCCATAGCAAAATATCATACGACATTATGCTATGGAAATAACTGGTAAGGACACACCATCTTAGTTTCCAGGGATAATTCAACGAATCTGTATTTTGTTCCCTGCTCGAGGATACATAAAGTTACCTATGGGTCGCTGCATTCGCAATCCATAGGATTTATTGTATGCTCGTTGGTGCCCCAACAATTATAAAAAGTACAATCTGTAAATGTGTGTTTCCGTTTCTTGTCTATGTACATATTGCAGCTCAAAATCTTGTATTACAACATATCTATACTAAACCTAATTTTTGTACAGTTAAGGATGACTCGTAGTTAAACTCAAGCTCTAAACTATGATAGGTGGACTGCTGATGTCACTCTAGTGGAAATTTGCTATGGCGATAACTTCTCTGTCAAATTGTTGTCTGCTGAAAATAATCCTGCTTGTTTTCGAATGAACTTATAGCATAGATCTCTCCTGGCATTGCTTTTATCTGTTTGTGATGTCTCATCGCAATCGGTTTAGCCGTTCCTAAGATAAGCCCGGACAGAGAGACAGATGGTGCATTTAGACTGTCACAGCGAATTAAAAAAAACTGTACAGTTATCTACACAAAGATTTTAAAAATTATTATTCATAATGCCGCCGTGTAGTGGTTCCGTAAGAGAACCCACCACCCAAATTAAATAAAACAATGTCTCAACGGAGACTAGCTACTACACCTTATGGTATGCGTAAGCACAGGTGCACTCTTCATTCCCCCACGCTTATAGTCCGATGGGACAGTAAACTGACACGACCGGAAAGGCGCGGGACTTGCGGCTTGACGTGCTGCCAACTTTTTTTTATAAATTTTTATAAACCAGTAAAAAGTATTACTGGTTTATAAAAAATTATAAAAAAAAGTTGGCAGCACGTCAAGCCGCAAAGTTAGCCTATATACGTCCCACTGCTGGGCTCAGGCCTCCCCTCATTTCTGAGAGGGTTTAGGGCAAAGAAGTGTCCGAAGCGCTGCCCAAATGCGTGTTGACGAACTTCACATGTCTTCGAAATATTTTTTTCTTATTCCTCAGACATGCAGGTTTCCTCACGATGTTTTCCTTCACCGCCGAGCACGTGGTAAATCAGCACTTAAAATTGCAATTAACAATTTCATTGGTGCCGGCGGGGATCGAACCCGGGTTACTCGCGTTCTGTTATATTTACAGCGAGCGTTAACCACTGAGCTACCACGGCTCAGTGGTTAACGTAAACCAGTGCTTCACCACAATCCCACCTGGCGGTAAGTGGTGATGCAGCTTTAGATGGTAAATCGCATCAATCTTGCCAGGTAGACGCCCAGAATGTATTCGGACGGAAAGATAGACTTCCTGTGTACGGGCTGCCACCGGCAAGTGGCACTTGTTTTTTTACTTTTTTTTACTTTTTACTTTTTTTTTTAAAGATAAAGATATTTTATTTTGCAAATATGGGTACAGTACATGGAAATATAGGTAGTGAGTTCAGCCATATTTTACCAGTAGGCATGCAAAATATACAAAAATATAAACTAATTTCTTGATAGTTAAACTCAATTTGTAACTGGTTTTAGTTTGATCCGGGGCCTCACGATCAGCGACCGCGTTTCTTACGTCTAGACCAGTGAGGTAGACACCCCATATTATCCAGTGCATCATAAGAGATGACAGAGGGAATTTACTATAACTATAATAAAAAGTTACGGTGACTACCCGCCGCTCAGTATGCAACTATAGCCAATATTTCCCATTTGAGGCAATCTTTGGGGGAGGTCTTTGTTCAACAGCGGTCTTGTAAAAGGTTGAAAAATATATTTATGACGCACCCGTTTTCATTGCTCACGAGTGTAAAATACATTAGATTCTCAAAATGCGTAAATTATATAAATAAATATTCGTGAACGATACATTTAAAGTATTTTGTAACTATATTTACGTAATATTATTTTTACAGCACAAGCACTGGTGGTGGATGGTGACCGGTTTCATCGTGCTGTCGGTGGCTATAGCGTCAGCGGAGGGCGAAGTTTGGGAAGAAAGCGACCACGAGATCCTCATTCGTAATGAGAGGGGTGCCAAAAATAGAGGTAAGCAATGAATTAATTTGCATTAAACTAAGGTTTTATATTGGACATGAAAAATTTTATTATTTTATTGAAGGCGAACTTTAAATTATCTTAAGATTTTTTATCATTACAAGTCCGCTGCTGAACATAGCATACCTCAAGGAATGCCCTTTGCATCTATTGACTTTCTGTATCTCTTACTATGTCGTCACTCCATCTAGTGGGGGGAGGGGTTGACACCTAACACTTCGCTTGCCGTTACGAGGCTGCCACTCGAATCTTTTTTCCCCCATCGATTGTAGGTTCTTCAAGCTTTCAGACAGAGCCATTGTCGCTTCAGCCGGGCTAGCATGAGCCGGAGAGAATATATCCCCGGAGAGAGGATATAATTTTTATCCCTTGCTTAGTTTTATCCACCCTGCGAGCATGGGCAAGAGACAAAAATTATATCCCCCATTATATCCACTGACAAGAGATAAAATTATCTTATCTCTATAGTATATCCCCGTTTGACATAACGAGTGGACATATATCTCCCCCGTCCGTAGCATGGGGCCAAAGGGAAAGAGAAAAAATTATCCCTTTTTGACATTTGAAAGGGACAATTTTATCCTCTTTCGCGGACGTGGGTTTAATTTTATCTTCAAACCATTTTAATACAAAAAAAGATGTCTCGAGCCTATTGCAACTACATTTTCGTGTCAGAAATTGAAAAACAAGAAAGAGAATTACATCAGCGATCGATACGTGATCAGAATACTTAATCTATTGGAATTCTCCGACAACGAATTTTTACGCCGGTTTCGGATGCTTAAAGAATGTTTTGTATTTGTGTAAAGAACTCTATGAGGCTTTAAAGCCTATTAATTCTATGGATGGATACCAGTGCATATTGAAGTAAGCATCTATTACAACCACCTTGTCCAAAAAAGTCTCAATAGCTCAATGCCATGATTTAATTACATAGGTTGTGTCAACAACACCTAAGGCGAGTCCATGGTCAAGTCAAATTTAATGATAATAGAATCGGTCTATAATTACTATATTTTAGGTAAGTATTATAACGTTTTAAAATAAAGTTATCAAACTTAGTAAAGTTACAATTCAAAGGTTTAAATTAAGAAATATGTTAATTCTTTAGCAAAGCTTGCTAAATATACTATACTCATGATTATAAAATTATTTATTCCTTGTTTTGTTTGAAATCATTACATTTTTATTCTTCATGCTTCATCATTTTCAATTAAAATTAAATCTTTGTGACTTAGAGTAGACATCAATTTTGATGTATTTTGTAATTTTCTTATAATGGCAGTAACTGCGGGGATATATTTTTTTTTAATTTCTTCAATAGGTTACACCACCTCCAAAGGGTCTGTATTATCCAGTTTCACAATTGGCTTAGTTCTAAACACATATTTTTTAATAAATGCTATCACAAGCGAAGTAATACCTACGATTTGATACAAGCAATGTATATTTAACTTAAATATTATACAAAAGAAAATAAAGAAAGAATTAGAATAATAGAAAAAATAAAAACAAGGCTTACAACGCTTAAAATAAATATAACAAATATTATAAGTGACATATTGTTTAACAAAAATTATGAAGAGTTTAGCAATATAATAAACAAAAGGTAAAAAGAAAATATAAGTTAATGTAAATCTACTTAATCTTAAAACTAGTTTATAGCTAGTATAGTTTATAGCTTTATACTATGGTATATTATCTATGCGCGGGGATAAGTTTATCTACTGTCGATATTATATCCACCATAGGCCCATGCTCGCAGAGTGGATAAAGCTTTGACATAGGGATAACACAATTTTATCCCTTGTCAGTGGATATAATCGGTGGATAAAATTTTTATCCCCTGCTCATGCTAGCCCGGCAGCTAACTGATCAGGTGGCGGCGTTACGGTTACTCTGGGTCTACAGCGAATAATCTTATTACTATTTTATACCTAAAAATTTATAGAGTTTATATGAAATGTTTTAAAAAATAGCTTTACCCCCACTTTAATAGAATCTCTCAATACCAATCAGCCTGTCTACTTAGTAAAGAGAACTTAAGACTCCTCCAAATAATTCGAAGATTTCAGATTCTTAAGCCAATTGGACTAAAATATTGGAAGCTTTTTTGCGTACCTATATTATTTATAATCATAATATTGATTCTTCTAGAAAACATATTATGTTAGTTTATTTATTTTTGCAGTACACAGCGCCATTTCATATAATTATAGATATTTATTTAAGATTAGATAGTAATTATGTCTAAACTAAGTCGGCATTATCTCAAGTTTCGTATCAAAATTTTGATTCTAAAGTCATCGTTATTGTTACTATTAAATGAATTACCGACCATTACAATATACTAAAGACTAAAGCCGACCCTAGAGATATTTCGTATACAACATGTAACAAAAACCCTGTGGTTCCCGTTAACTTCGTTATCAGAATCAGTATCCAAGCATATAGAAATAATTTTTTTCAAAAAAAAAAAACATTTTAAAAATTCATTTTAATGAAAATAATGAATTTGCAAATTGTATGTGGTTTTATTATCTCTGCATTGGCTGAGTCGTAAGAGGATTGTCAAAAACCCCGCAGTACCGATACTCGTGTGGGTTAGAGGAAATAATACCACATACATTAAGCAAATTAATATTTTATTCGTCAAAATTATTTTTTTAAAATGTGTTTTCTTGAAAAAAAAAAGCATTCCTATACGCTTGGATACTGATTCTGATAACACACTTAACAGGAACCACAGGGTTTTTGTTACATGTTGTATATAGGAGTGCGTTTATCTCCCATATACACATTCATTTAAATAAACAGAATAGGGTCAAAGTTACTATGCACTAAATTATGTCCTTCGTCATTAATGGTACGGTAATTTAAGAACGGAATAGCTCACGACGTTGTTTTATTTTGTTAGTATGTGTGTGAAATGAGCTAACAAAAATACTTAATAATAAAAATACTAAATGTATTCGTAACATTTGCGAGTAAGTACATTTATAAACAGATATAAGTATGTACGGTTACGAGTTAGCAGCGAACTCGAAATAAATCCTCTGAGCAATGCAGATGTCTGAGATAAAGTTACGGCTTTTGTATTATTTTTAGTTTTAGTCAACCTTTTACTGGAGTTAAGACTATATTAGGGCTGCCAACCCCCCTGTTTTCACAGGACATGTCTGTGTTCTAGGATGTCTTGGATAGTTTTCAAGCAGGGTCCTGGGTTTTTAAAGTGCCATATCAGTCATGTATTTTAAAATTCTTTATACGTTTATAATTACGTTACGAGTGGCCTCATGGCTCGCGAGTCGCACCTCGCGAGTGTTCGCGCTTCGCGCTGTCGCACTGTGCTGTTTTAAAACAAAGGCGCAACGTGCTACTCAGTGAATTTCTTTCTTTCTATCTATTATACTATTATCGCGCAGTGCTTTGGTTTTCTTCCCTTGCTTGCATTGGACATACAGAGCTATCCAGCCAGCTTACTATTTAGTTTTAATTTGTTTGTATAAGTATTATAATATATTATTTTAAAGGAGAAATATTATTTTAAAGTAGAATTACGTAAGTACATGTTTAAACTTATTCTTGATGGTATTATAGTGTTTGTTATTTATTGTATTGTATTATTGATATTATTTATTAAGAGAATACAGATTAAAATAGAATTGTACTTGTAAATGTATATTAATTTTAAATTAATGAGTTCCCTTTTTTTGGCATTCAGCTATATAATTGTTTTATAAGTTTGTCAACGTAGCTTTAGAAAAATGATTTCCCTCGTTCAAACACGGCAAATTTGACTCTCAGGGATAAAGGGTATAGGAATAAATTTTCCTATAAAGCACAAGAAGAGATTACAATCCCAGACAGGGACTTATAATGTCTTAGACACTTTTATAAATAAATGGTCAATTAATGACAAGACTTCCGCTGCTGAAGGGGCTGCAGCGTACCGCACGATTCGTCACCATGTGTTTTAACTCTAGACTGTACATTGCAGTTGAATAAAGTTATATTTAGCGATTCATAAATCGCAAAAGATATGACGTGTAACAGAATAAAGGCAACTGCAATTTTTGACTCGCGTTTTAAGTCCTGCTTCTTCAATGTAGACTACTACAGATGAAAAGTATATCGTTTATTAGTGTCTCTTGTATTGCTAGCAATAATGAGACAACTGAATTAATTCCTGTATTGGTTCAGTATTTCAATTATCGTGGCGAAGACATCAATTCTAAGATATAAGACATTGCAACAGTTCCCGATGAAACCGCTAAACCTTTGGTGAGTTTAGTAAATAATCAGCTCCAAAAAATATAACATAACAGAAAAATGTATAGCATCTCAGCAGATAATTGCAATATGAACTTTGGTGGTAGAGAAAGAGCTGGAATAATAAAAAGTTTCTTAAATTGAAGCAAAAATTAGACAAAAACATTATAGGTATGGGATGTCCTGCCTAAGTACTCTAAAAAGCTGTTCACTATGGAAGTGATATTCTGCCCAAAGAAGTGGAATTAGTAATTGTAAAAATTTATAATCATTTTTCTACTTTACACTGTTCGAACGGAAAAACTGCGAAAAGTGACATTGGCATGTATAATAAAATTCAGTCTCACTCCAAAACAGGCTGGTTAAGCCTTTTTCTGGCAATAGAAAAACCTTTTAAAATACCATGAGCCATTAAAATAATATTTTTATTGGTTTAGATAAACCTGGAGGTTAACTGTGGACAGTTCATCATGCAGTTGGCTACATGGCATGCCGAAGGTTACTTGTATCTCGTTCATTTAGTAATGGCGAGAGAATAAGAAACAACTTTTGTCCTCTAAGAGTACCTAAGGACAATTTTAGAGAATTTGCACGACAAAGGAAGGATCAAGGAAGAATTTTCAACTAAAATTAATGATTTTTATAATGAAACCAAAAACTTGATTTAACCATTTGAGGATCGAAAATCGTTTTCGACTGGATTTATCTAAAACGTGGTCTGATTTGTTAGATTGGAGCAGCATTGAAAAATTAATCTTTGGTCTTATTAAAAGATCAGGCCAGTAAAATTAACGGCGAAAAATTATTTGACGAGTGGGTTAATTTGAAAAATGTTTGCACAAATTTGAAACCTACTCAAAAAGACGACAGCGTAATCGCCTTGTGGTTAATATATTTCAAGCAATGCATTTCCAAGTAACAGTTTCCAGAACTGCGGACAAGGCCTGAATATGTATTTAGTGTACCTGTGTAGTGTGTATCGTCTGTCTTCGTTTTCGGGAGCGTTTCAAAAATATCCTGTATATGAAGAGTGACCAATTTTATGATTATTTGTTAACACAGATACTGAAGGAAATTGGTGTGATTGAAAAGTATAATAAAAATAAATAAGTTTGTAATATTATAATTTATTGGATGTGTTTGTTTTATATTTTAATAACTCGTTTACAACTGGTATAGTTTTAATCAAATACTTCTATTAAAAATATGATTATTATCATTACTTTCATTTAATTTAACCTATTTTCATTTTGTCATATAGATAATTAAATTTTATGTACTGGTTGCGCCAAACGCATGCGTATAGACTATGTTAGCTGGTATCCTTTTCCTATCACTCCATCTCCTTCCTGGTACGGGTACGCCTCCAATAGGAGGCCGGATAAGTGGTGTTATTTCGGGCGACCTATAGGATGCGCCTTGGCCGAAGTGAAAGATCTAAACCCGCCACGGACCGGCCGGCCGGCTTGTTGTTGTCGACGAGCCGCCGTCGCACCATATAGTGGCCTGAGTAAAGGGCCGCCAGAAGACTAACGCCCAAGTAAGTGCACCTCCTTTCTTCCCAGCATAAGCTGTTCTCATTCGTTGCCATTCCTTCCTTCCAGCTCACGCTCCTAAATGCACCAGCTAATATAGTAGATTAGGTCCTAGGGAGTGCACTGGCCAAAGGCCGGCCACGTGCCACATCCACCATCTTGCATTGGCCACAGAGAACCACACATACAGTCCAAATAGTAACATCTCGTATAATAAGGTCAAGGCCCGACCCGGGAATCGAACCCGATACCCCAATCGCCGAAAACATTTCTGGTCACTAGCGCGCCGCCATTTTCTGGTTCCTTCAAGCAGGGTTCGAGGGGACAATCTGTAGCTCAATCATGTACGTTTTAAGCGACTTAATTTTAAGCAAGCGGTTACAGGTTATAAACACTTAATATCTTTAGTTGGTCTAAGGTGAACGATTAGTGTCACATTTCCACTGGAAATAGTTTTTTTTTCTATATGAATTTTAGATCAAAGTTTACTGCAGTATGTATCGTTCGTGCAACCCAACATATTAAAAGAAATCTTCAAACATGAATTTAGAACGTGACACTCCGGCAAACGGAAAGTCGTGTATGTCTAAATGTGTCATGATTAACCTCGCCCAATAAATTAACCAAAAATAGAAAAAGTCTAATCTACTTACACACTAAATTTTAATTTGAAATTCTTTACTATATCTATTTTTAATAGTATTATGATGACTAATGACCACATAGTCCACATGATGGTAAGTGGATGCTGTGGCTCATGGGCATCTACAGTTAACCTCGATTAAAGATCTAAATACAGATGCGTTGTTACCCTTGAGGACTAAGATGAAATGCCTCGATTCCAGTAAAACGAGTCTCCGGTTCTCTACACTCACCATACGAAACACAGTAGCATGAATCTGCTATTTTAAGCTGGTATTCTGTGAGAGCGTGGTCCTTCCCCGGTCGAGCCGACCCATTTATTTTTCAGACAGTAGCTAAAATAAACTTAAGTTCAAATATATAAATAATGCTATACCGTTATTGCAGATGTTGAAAATACGAGTAAATAAGGCTTCTACTTTTATTTGAAATTATCTCAAATTTAATGTGATTTATCGGCAACAATGTTTTTGCCTACCGATCCATTCTTACGAATGTGTGCGTGCGCAGTAAAATCAGTTAAATTATTTTAACTATCATATAACTATCAATCAATTATCTTTTTAAATCAAAAATCATTACCCCGCATTTTGATTTAAAAAGATAAAAAAGGACAGAATGTTTGAGATTTTTTAAATTAATTTTTCTCCACTATTTGCCTGTATTACTTATTCTGGCTATAGGCTGCATTAAAAATTAAATAACTTTGAAATTATAACAGGTGCAATATTGTTTATATGTTATTTATTAGTCTGGTGGCGAAATAAGAGTATGTAACAATCCATCTTATTCCGAGATGTATGAATCCACATAGGGAAATACTCGGAAGATTTCTGACAAATCGTCTCGGTTGGCTGATGCATGATAATCATAAAACAAATCTTCCATCTTAGACACTACTTTTCATTGCCAATCTGGGGTAATTTTATATATGAGTTACTGAGAAATATGACCTAAGTCGCATATAACGAAACTCATGGGATGAAATGCGGCGATTGCTTTTTATGCCACCATTAAAATTATTAGAAGAAATCTTTATAATGATTTTATTGTTTTTTTTAGAGACTTGTCGTTATGTGAGGGGCGCCTGGTCTGAATGTGACTCCAAAACCAACATACGCTCGAGAACATTGACATTGAAAAAAGGCGACTTGTCAAACTGCGAACGCACCAAAACGATCCAGAAAAAATGTAAAAAAGGTGAGAAAGTAGAAATATCCACATGAACCTAAAGTCACTAAATAAGATGGCACCGTAGCGCAGTGGCTAAACCACTTTTTTTAAGCTGCTACTGCTCCGAGGGTCGCATGTTCGAATCCCGCACCCGGAAATTTTGAACCAGACAGACGAACGTGGCAAGGAAATTAAATAAATGCTTATAACCATCACCACCATTACAGCCCATCACAAGTACACTTCTGAAGATAGGCCTCTTCCAATAAATGCCATAAAGCACGGTCGTAAGCTACCACTGTCCATTAACTTCCTACATCTCTTACCACTGTCCTGTCCAAACATACTCGTCAACTTCGAGCGTAATGCTTTTAAAAACTTAAAATTTGTAAACAATACCTGACGAATTTCGTAATATTTTGATTACTAAGCTGAGTGAACTTCTATATTTAAGGTAATTTTAATAACATATTGCTCAAAAATAATTAAATAGTAGTAGAAAGTACATGATATGAGCATTAAAAAAGTTACAAAGGCATGTCCATTTTATATTTATTTGTGACATCTATTTTATTTATTAGGCTAATATTCTTTGTTTCATTTGTACCTATCTAGCCTGCCGCTATGAAAAGTCATCTTGGAGTGAGTGCAGTCCCAATGGGGAGATGTCTAGAACTGATATGCTAAAAGCAAACAGCGACCCGACTTGTGACCAGAGTAGGCGCATCACTAAAAAATGTAACAAAAATAAACAAGTAAAGTCCACCAAAGATAAGGGTAAGTCTGCTTATGAAAAAAAAAATTGTCACACAGTTACACTTTCATGTTCCTTTCTTGTTATTATTTTGTTTAATAAATTGGTAAAGTAAAAAATAAACTTTCAATAAGAATGTTCATGTAAATGAGTTCATCGTAATTTTTCATAGTAGCTACTTTTTAATTTGCATCAATCTAAGAGCTTGGCAGTGGTATTAAGGATCGTAGTATCTTTCTTTATCGTATTGATTGTTTTACCTTTGTAGCTGCTGCCCGTCAAAGGTCTGATTATTTGTCGTTTGGCTCTGACGTAAACTAAGTGCTTATGTCGCCATTTATCGAAAACCATTTTTCTGGCAACGCATGGTCGCCTCTTACGAAACCTACGGTATGAAATGGTGTAATGTATTCTCTTACTTAATTTTTTTATACAATAAGAGTGACAAACAAAGGACACAGTTCACCTGATAGTAAGATGGTACTATGGCCCTTAGACATCTATTTTTATCCCTCGGTCAAGAATCAAAATGTTGATGCATAGTCACCCCTCAGGACTAAGCTGGAATGCATCGTATCTAGTAAGAACGGTCTTCGGTTCTCTATATTATTATATTTGAACATCTAATCTATTAATGTATAATGTACGTTTTTTTTACTTTTCAGGTCGCAGGAATCGCCAGTAAATTGTTGGCGAGCGATAACATCATTTTAGATTAAAATAATGTTTTCATTATAAGATTGAAATGATTGTTCGTTAATTATTTTTTATTAGTGCCAAAATAGTGTCAAGTTATAAAGTTAATTGTATTTTAAGCATTTATTAGTAACAATGTAACAGTACAATTACTGTATTTAAATGTACGAGTCGTAAAGTTAAAAACCTACCTAGCTACCTTTTTATTTTATTATTATTATAGATAAGTCAAATATTTGATATTAAATAAATAAATGAGTACTTACATTAATCCTGGTTTCAATATATAATCCTGCTAGGCAGGCGCATGCTTCCACTCATTTTGGACTCAATTAAACAGGGTTATTTTTCAAAGAATAGCCAAATTTTAAACATAAAATAAAAGTTAAAGTAAAGTAAAGTTACAGCCTATATACGTCCCACTGCTGGGCACAGGCCTCCCCACATTTTTGAGGGGGTTTTAGGGCAAGGAAGTATCCGCCATTCTACCCCAATGCGTGTTAACGAATTTCACATATATTCGAAATAATTTTTTTCTTATTCTTAAACATGCAGGTTTCCTCACGATATTTTCCTTCACCGCCGAGCACGTGGTTAATCAGCACTTAAAATTGCAATTAACAATTTCATTGGTGCCGGTGGGAATCCAACCCGGGTTACTCGCGTTCTAGAAATATAAAATACTCGTAATGATATATATCGTTATTGCAGATTTTGAAAATACAAGTAAATAAGGCTTCTACCTTTATTTGAAATTATCCCAAATTGTATGTGATTAATGGGCAACAACGTTTTTGCCTACCGATCGATTCTTATGAATTTGTGGGTGCGCAGTAAAATCATTTAAAATAATGCATTACCAAGCATTATGAAATTAAAAGATAAAAAGGACAGACTAAGATTTTCTCTAATTTATTTCTCTTCGCTATTTGCCTATATTACTTATTCTGAGCCTTCTCTGCAAATTTGACCGGTTATTGCAAAATGACCCTGTTGAAAAGAAAAGTTACTATGTAAGTTAAAATAAAATAGAGAACGGACAGTCTTATATAAGAACCCAGTGTGCGAGAAGTGTATCTACTCTCTTCACAAAAAATTTGCAATAGCAATGTGTGCTGGATGGAGTAGAGCCGAACTGTTATTGTGGAGATGGGCGATCTCAAGAACGGAGCGAGACGAATATTATATGTTGTAACCGGTCACCATTCTATGTCGGTCATGAAAGGAATACTGCTCGCATCTGCTGGAATCTACTTTCGTCACCGTGGAGCGCCAGCTGTCCTCTTGCGAGTCCTAGCTCACATATCCGTTTCGATCATACTGCACAAATATAATAATGTAATTTAATATCTCATCAAAAACAAATGTAATCAAAAAGCAGTTGTGAGTTGTCACCTTTCAAAACTAAAAATGGAGAAAAATCTCCTTACGTATCATTTTTGGCATCATTATTATATAGTTTAATATACAAATTATATAATTATAACACAAACTATTTTAAGCAATATACGTATTAAAGGTCATACTAGATTTAACTGCCTCGTTGGTATAGTGGTTCTAAATGCCGCTAATCATGAGATCCGAATCCATAAAGTTGGTAGTGTTTCACCCCCATGCCTTAGAAAGTACATAAAACTGATGGTCCTGCGCCTTATCTCTCTCAGGTCTGTGATAGTGAAGGAAAAGAGGGTGAGATAAGGTCAGATAACCTCTGTCCATTCAGCAAATCTTTGCTGGAGGGTAGTTCCACTATGTACTTTTTGTTAAAAGTGCGTGCATGATATCTGAGATCATGCATAAGACCGCTGTTTCCCTAATTAAGTCGAGCATGTATCAATCTATAGGAAAGCGTCTAGTCCTAGTCTCCATGTCTGAATAAATATTAAAGAGCGTTAGGCATAGAAGTGCATTAAGAGCCCCTCCAGGCGATGACCGCACCGCTCCAGTTGCCATTAAGCAGGCAGTTTCTTGTAAACTATTTAGTATGTCCGCAGTCGTTTTCCGATTAGCCTTATTACACCAGACAATGCAGGCGTAGGTAATAATCGGCCTCACTATGCTGCTGTACAGTCATAGGATCATACTGAGACGTAAGCCCCAGTTGCACCCAACTATACGACTGCATGCACCTAAAGCAATTTTAGCCTTATAAGATACGTTGCTAAAATAAGAGTTTGGTCGATTGTCATGCCCAAATACTTAAATTCAGTGGAAAATGGTACTTCCTTACCATTAAGTTTTCGTATAACTGATTTGTCTCTTTTTGGTAAAGGGTATTATTATAACAGTTTTATCAGCATTAACTTATAAACTGTTATACCTACACCCGTTATTTATGGTGTTTACGGTTATGGTGCGTACTTCATGGTACTTTGGCAAAAAACTTTCGCAAGGACCACAAGGTCATCAGGATAACTCACTGTGTCGACGTCTGCCATCTTGTCAATAATTAGTCAACCGCAAGAGGTGGCATAAGAGAGTCTAAAGAAGGGATGACCAAATACCTCCTTGTGGGCAGCCTCTTGTAGTTGTAATCTCAATCGAAGTTTGAAACAGCGCTATTTTTACCTTTCTGAGAGCAAAATAAAAAAAATAAAAAAATAAAAAGAGCATCGACTTAAACCACCTGATGGTTGTGGGGTCAACATTTTTTAACCAGCACTGCACTGCATTGCACTGTCAATAACACTGATCAGGGCTGTTTCCGTAGCAATCTACGGAAATCTTCGTAGCTAGAGCTATATCATCTATCTATGATCTTTTATAATGTCTTGACAAGAAAAGGATATGGACTTATAGGTCTAAAATACTTTAAAAGCGCAGTCTTTTCTACCAGCCTTAGGATTAAATAGAACTTTGGCGACCGTCCGTCGTTCTAGAATATATCCCCATGGTAAACTTGCTCTAAAGACTTTCGTCAGATAAGGAAGAAGGATATCGATACCCCTGTGTGTTGGATGGGAATTATTCCATCCTCCCCGCAACAGGGCTCAGTTCTTCCCCATTTAAAACACACATTACTATTCAGATTTTTAACATTCGGTGCGATTTACTTTTTTGCCGTTTAAATGTAGATTATTAACGTTAAACTAATACACAAATTTTTATGTAGCAGCATTCAATTTGTCACATTTAAATGATTGACGTTTAAGTTTAAAAATCAAGGAAGTATAATCAGCAAATAATACTGTGTCATGATTATCCTCCACAGGGAAGGTAAGTCTGTGACGGCACTGTCGTCGCGCCACTAGCCAAACGCACTAAATAATTTTAACGACAATAAAATTATCATAAGGGTTGGTAAGCATTTCCAGCCAGTAAAAGGGCGGAAAAAAGTTGTATTTGAAGTCGTGTATTTAATTCTAATGTTATCTGGAAAAAAACTAGTCAAAGGGTATGAGAGTACAATAGCGACATGTGATCTAGATTATTAGGCTTCATTAAAGGATGCTGCAGCTGTATGAGAAAATTTTTGGAATTTTCACGCAAAAACTACTGTATGTTTTACTACCGAGAATGCATCCAATAGTTTTCGCGTGTCGCGGTTATTTTTATCAACTACGAAAGGGAATAAAGAAAGGTTATGGTGTACTTTTGCTTAGATTCTTATTTTTTTAGACGTTGTTCATGATTCTATCAGTAATAATCGCGATAACGTTGAATATAGTTTGATAAATAAACATTTAAATATTTTTGTAATTTTGGCGCAGGACGGCAGTTACTAATCTATAAAGTAAACAGGTATGTCCATGATAAGGACGACGGAATATTTCCGGAAGATGTTCAATAATACAAGTTATATCTTAATAACATATTATACTACAACGGCGAAATGCCTCGCAGAACACGATTACTTTTCTCATCGGCGATTTTACAAAAAACACGTTTGTTCCATGTTATATTAGTGGGACAAGCTGTTCTTCAGCTATGGGCTATCTGGAATTATCAACAGCTCATAGTGAATACGACATTTTACCTCAACTCAAAAAACTTAGCATTCTGCTCTTAGTAGACTGCACCATGTAATTATATTCGCCCATAGCCGCATTCATTCCGCTTTATTGCTCTCTACGTCGTTATTATATTCGTATGTCATAGCGATATACTGACAACAATAAAACCAATGCAAAACTATTACCAAAAGTAATACCTTGAATTAATATCGACATTAAAATTGAATCATGAGCGAAAATGTTCATGAAATATCAACAGAAATTTGACGACACCTAGCGTAGATCTCACAAAATTACTGTTATATACATACCTAATATAAACTGGCAGACGCAGGCTGGGACTTGAAAACGGCCATCGCCATTCTACATAATGCTGACTAAAGAGTTATAAAGTTAACTTTCTGTCTTCTACAACACAAATCAAACATAAAGCAGGGCAAAATCAAACATATTAATATACCTTGCATGTAGATATAAGTGAGAATTTTTCTACATGCGTGCAGTAACTTCAACTAGTAACGATCGATCGTACTACGTGTTGGTCTGAAGCAATATATATAAAGAAATAATGTGAAACATGTTTTTATTACACTTGTCCAAAATAATAATAATGTCTCCCAGACCGATTTCGGCCACGGCGATGAGTCTTAACGGAGACTAGCCATCTGCGCAGAACAGGATTATAGTGCCCGAGTATGCGCAAATACAGATGCACTCTATTTCCCCTTACTCTCATATTCCGTTGGGACGGTAATCAGACACGACCGGAGAGAGATCACGCGCAGGACCAACGACTTTACGTACTTACTGCGGCACAGAAGTTTAACACCACCAACCTCCTGACTCCAGGCTGCTAATGAGAAAGTCTTGTCAGTAAAATTAATAACCGATTTTGACCCGACCCTGGATTTATATATTATAGAATAGGGTGACAAACGAGCACACAGTCCACCTGATGGTAAGTGGTTGCTGTGGCCCAGAGACATCTACATCTGTCCTCGATTACGAAACAAAATGCAGATACATTGTCTCGTTTCCAGTAAAAAGAGTCTCCGGTTCTCTACACTCACCATACGAAACGTAACAGCATTAAGCTACTATTTTACGCTGGTATTCTGTGAGAGCGTGGTTCCTCCCAGGTCGAGCAGACCCATTCGTGCTACAACGCAGCATGGCTCTACCACGTAAAAAATTCATTGATGATTGATTGGTTCAACCACTTATGATCAGCAGCTGTATTAAACCCTACTAGACCAACGAGACAATCAAAACTCAAAACGTAAATAATTTAAGCGTAATTTTGCGTAAACATCAATGGAGCGTTTGTTTTCTTTATTAAAAACATCGACGTTTGAATGAGTTTTTTACACGAAACAATAACAAAAATATTGTAAATGTTCTTGATAAGTAAATGGGCGGGGGCGCCTTATTACTGCATCCGACATAAGACATAAATAGCCAATTTCAAAAATTTTATCTGTCTGTTTGTTCGTCCGGGCTAACCTCCGGAATGGCCGCACCTACTGTGGTGAAACTTCACGAAACAGATAGAGAACAATACAAAGGCAGGAGATAGATTTTATTTTATTTAAAAATAAAATAATAGAGTCTACACAAGCGTTAAATATACTAAATGATTTTTTTACCGTCTGGAGTAAAATATGGTGTAACACGTAAAAGGAATTGAAGCCTATATGGCAATGATATTTTACAAATTTTTTCTTTTACTTTAACATATCATGAAATTGATCTATCAACAAATACTACTAATTGAGTGTGTATTATTTTAATTTAGATAGTTTTTAAATGATTTATTTATTTAGTTCAAGATTTTTATTTCTATTTTATTAGTACCAAAATTTATTTCAATTTAGTAGTATTTATTGATAGATGAATTTCATAATATGTTGATGTAAAAGCAAAAAAAATGTAAAATATCAGTGTCGTAGGCGTCTATTCTCTTCACCTGTTACATCCTATTTTTTGCAGACGGTATCATCCAGTATAGTTTAGATTTTTTATTTATTTAAAATGTAAAAACTACATATTTTTATTCAAGGTTGGGTCTACTGAGGTAGGTGTTTTTTTTAAAACTGCAGTTAAAGAAGCAAGAAAATAAATAAATATAAATTTTCAATTATTGCTATTATTTATTAAACATTTTCTCCTTGCAATAAAATTCGATGTCACCAATTTAAGTCTCATATTTTCGAAATCTTAAAGCACCTATATTTTAAACGTCTCCCATTGCATTAGATGAAGCTTAAATATGAACAGCGAATTTTATTATGTATTAAATACAATAAATAAATAATTTAGCTTATGAACTATAATAAATATTTAATTAATAATATATTCATATAAAAGTCGATTAAAATTTTCAAAACGGACAGAGTTCGGGATGGAGGCTCTGTCGAATTTAGTCTAAGTTTTACTATCCGCAAACTATGAACAATAATATTGCTCTGAAATATCACAGGTAAATGTTCGGATACGCATTTAATAGCGTCACTTAAAAAGTTGTTTAGCGTAGTACCATATTCTAAAGAAGTACTCGTCACGACGCAAGAGGGAGCCACGTGCGTATGAACGTATATCGGCATCCATGTTGTGTTCCCGAAGCCAAGAGGTCGTCGTTTGTGTACTGAAAGACGTGGGCTCTGTTGCTTCCGTATGCTCTCCTGGCTCTTCATCAGCGTAGGAATCTGTAGATAAATAATCATTTATTATTATTTTAAATGTACAATTTCGCAAAGTGATTGGATTATTCTTTTAAAAATACGAATTTGAATTAGTTTCATCGAAATATTGGCAAATTATGATTATAACCTACATATTGACAAAAACCTGAAATAAGTTAATGCTGTATGTATATATTTGTGATCAATAATCATCTAGCGATATTTTTATTTCTTCATACGGTATTAATGACAGAATATAGAGGGTTGGGTGTACATCAATCCCTAAAGGGTTATTTATGTTTTTTTTTATAGTTTTACTTACCTTCTCCAGGTATAACTTTAAATGGCTCATCTGATTCCAGTGGCTCGCTGAGACCTATTTCGTTCCGAGCATATATTCTAATCATATAGGTATGGTTTTCACTTAGGTCTTTAATGTTGAATTTCAAAGTTTGGCTGTCAACTTTGCCAACTTCCATCCACATTGTTTTTGTAACATCGCGGATCGCTATATTATAACCTAATAAGGGCGCACCGCCATCCCATTCTGGTGTTCCCCAAGACGTCATTACAATGTTATTTCCTACTGTTCTAATTTCAAGCGGTCCTGTCGGTGGTGAGGGTACAGCTGCAATAAAAGATGAAGAAATATTAAATGAAAAAAGATCTGTGTATAATGAGTTTCTGTTATTTTCACGCATCACGTATGAGTAGCTGGACTATTTTCATGGAAGTCGATGTTATGGGGTTGTTATTATCCCAACTGAAGGTTTGAATAACATTTATATAACAATAACTGAATTGGTTGGAAAACCAAATAAATATACCTTAACCATCTATAGCTTGAAACCCCATACAAACCATTGCAACCACCATAATATATATATATATATATATATATATATATATATATATATATATATATATATATATATATATATATATATATATATATATATATATATAATATATATATATATATACTTAAAATATAGAACATAAACTTATATTGTAAGTGTGATTAAAGTTCATTAAAACTAAGTACAAGTATTGTACGAAAAATATATATTAGTACTTTATTCTTCGATTGATTTGAAATATCAGGAAATTTACTTACTCGCATGCTTTTCCAAATGCACTGATTCCGATTCTGTCGGCAAACTAATACCAACTGAATTTTCTGCGGATATTCTAAACAAGAGATCATCTTTTTCTCTTATATTTTCAATACAATGTTCAAATGTGGACCCGTTCACGGTTATTATTTTTGACCAATGTTTCTTTTTTAAAGTAGTGTATTCTATGATATAATCTGGAAAAAAGGAGAAGCGTTTATTTAATTATTTTATCGTGTATTAGTCATTAATTTGCCAATATGTCATAAGTGACCACCATGAAAGTAATCATTGTAAATAATAACTAATGCTATTTAATTAAAATTAATTACTTGTTATAACGCTACCGCCGTCACTTAATGGCGCCGTCCAAGAAAGTGTAACAGATCTTGAAGTAATATCCCGTACCGTGACATTCAGCGGCTGTGATGGAGATGCTAAAAAAAAAAACTGTTTCAACGCGACTATACCATTGAGTAAAATAATGTAATAATTTTCTCACTCAAACTGTATTTTAGAATTACATAAAATGTAAATTCTAGTGTAAGCAGATTATTAACTAATTTTTATAAAACCACATTTACGGATTTTATCGCGTTTAATTAACTATTTTAACTTATTTTTAATTCCCGACATTGTAAATCATCTAAAACGTCGGGAATTAAAAATAAATTAAAAGAGTCAATTAAACGCGATAAAATCCGTAAATATAGTTTACTTCAATGTGTAGTGTTCGCGTAAATTTAAGAATTAATTCTGTATGTTGTGTTAGTCTGTTTCATTAAAGTAAAATATTTAGTGGGTTAAATATAATGACCACCAAAAAATGCGTTAGTTCTTTTACCAAAAATATATACTTGACACCAGAAAAATAAAGCCTAAAATTACAATAGTACTAGCTATCACAACTCCACTTCAAATTGTATTCGAACACTAAATGTAGTAAATGATCACCAAATCTTAGCGAGCAAATTAATACGCTATTTCTGACTAAATAAACCACTGTGATTGCCATAAAATGTAGGCTTATTACCAAATAAAGTATTATGATGCCATATTAAGTTATGTCCATGTCCATTAATTTAAAAATCGTAATGAATAGAACACAACATAGGTCGGTTAGGTTAGGTTTCCAGAGGAGGAGAGCACCGATGTCCCCAAGGTGACGCAAGCAGAGATGAGAGCGGCCATGGCGCGACTTCAGGCCAAGAACACAGCGCCCGGACCCGACGGAGTTCCTGGTCGAGCTCTCGTACTGGCTCTGAAGGAGCTGGAGCCCCAGCTGGGGGGGTTCTTCACGGCATGTCTCGAGCAGGGTCAGCTTCCCAGTGTGTGGAAGGAGGGAAGGCTGGTCCTACTCAGGAAGGAGGGGGCGCCCCGCGGACTCACCGTCCGCGTACCGGCCCATAGTGGTGCTCGACGAGGCGGGCAAACTTCTTGAGCGTATCATCGCCAGATCGCCTCGTCAGCCACTTGTGCGGAGTGGGGCCAGACCTGGACGAGAACCAGTTTGGTTTTCGTCGCGGGTGCTCCACCATAGACGCTATTACGCGCGTGAGGGCCCTGGCGGAGGAGACAGTATCCCGGGGTGGGGTGGTGCTGGCGGTGTCATTAGACATCTCCAACGCCTTCAACACCCTACCCTGGAGTTGTATTCGGGAGGCGCTTAATTACCATCGCGTGCCTCCCTACCTCCGCCGCACAATAGGGGCTTACCTTGAGGAGAGATGCGTCACGTATTGGGGACGTGACAGCGCTGGTCGGCGCGTCATGTCGTGCGGTGTTCCGCAGGGATCGGTCTTGGGACCGCTCTTGTGGAACATTGGCTACGACTGGGTGCTGAGAGGTGAGCTCCCGTCGGGCGCTGACTTGACCTGTTATGCAGACGACACGCTCGTCACTGCCCGGGGGAGCTCGCACAGGGAAGCAGCGTTGGTTGCCACGGCTGCGGTTTCACAAGTGGTGAACCGCATCCGGTGCCTGGGCCTGGAGGTGGCCCTTAACAAGTCGGATGGCCCTTAACATGGCCTTCAACGCGCGCCGCCGCCGGGATCGCACATCGTGGTCAGCGGGGCCCGGATAGCTGTCGAGCCCACCATGAAGTATCTGGGATTGGTGCTCGACAGCCGATGGGAATTTGGGCCCCACTTCCGGCGGCTGGCACCCAAGCTGATGACTGGCTCGGGAGAAGGCACGGCTCCCTGTCGTTTAGGGTGACGCAGGTGCTGTCGGGGTACGGCTGCTTTGGCAAGTACCTGTGCCGCATAGACAGGGAGCCGGACGCTCGGTGCCACCACTGCGTCCATTGCGAGTGTGTAGCTTGGGAGGAGCAGCGCCGTATCCTCACAAATGAAGTAGGAGGCGATCTGTCGCTGTCGGCCTTGGTGCGGAAGATGGTCGGTAGCGCAGAATCGTGGGATGCAGTGGTGTCCTTCTGAGAGGACGTGATGTCGCAGAAGGAAACTGCGGAACGAGAGAGGGAGATCTCGACTCCCTTCCCTGGCACCAGAAGGCGCACCGGGCGCAGGAGAAGGGCGGACAACGCCCTTTTCCAGCCCCCATAAATGAGTCCAGGGGTGAGGGACTAGGGGAAGCCCGCGACCCCCTATTCGATGGACCCGAGGCGGAGGCACGCGTGGGTGTCGACGCGCGCCTCTGAGGTGATACACGGGGGTAGTTGAACACCTCACTACCCCGTGCAAGAGGCGAGGGCCGTACAGACCGGGCCAGCACTAGTGTGGGGCTGCGGAAGAATTTGGATTCCCGCGGCCCCTCGCGTGAACGTGCGAGAAGACACCGGGGTGGTTTTAGCCGGTAAGAGTCCGGCACACCCCTCCGCCTTTCCCCAGGCAGAGGCAGTCCATGAGGATTTCCCCCCGTAAAAAAAAAGGTTAGGTTAGGTTAGGTTAGAAGCTATCCTCCATATTCTCCTACCTCTATTCTCCGCGACTCAAGCGGTGCCGCACCGTTGATGCGGTAGTGATGGGGCTGTGGGGGGAGAGGAGTGTCGGTATTGCGAGGTGCCACTCTTCCTACCCTCCGCAGCCGAATCTTGGTTGGCGGCGGAGCCATAGACCTGATCCGCTGCTGGGTTCGGGAATGCTAGTACTTCTGAGTACTCGTTTTTCCTGACCCTAACGACTTCGCGCATCGGATACGGGGGCGTCCGTCACGCAGGTTTAGTTGAAGGCAGTGGAGAAAGGCGCGCCATGTGCGCATTACCTGGGAAGGAGAACGGGGAGGAATATTCCTCTCCCGAGGAGGTGCTGCCATGGGGCGGCAGGCGCTGGTGGGGCTGCGGATGTGTGCGAAAGCGTTCCCGTGGCCCTGCCAATATGCGACGAAGGTGGAACACCATGGGGTTTTAGTCGGGCGAATCCGACGTAACCCGTCCTTGCCCCCGCGAGGCTGGTATGCGTAGGTATTTCCCCAAATCAAATTAAAAAAAGGTTAGGTTAGAACTGTGACCACAACGCACGAGCGTAGCGAGCGTGCCGCGGCAGCGGCCGGCGAAGTGCCAGAACCGACACTATAAATTGATGTTAACACAGGACACAGCAGAAATAATCTCAATTTCATAAAGGGGGGGTCAGGCACTTCCTCTTTTCAGGGGGAGGTTCCTACCCCTCTACCCGTCCACTCGGTGACCATATTTTTGTGCGGCAGATTTAAAAAAATAGAGTTAGTTTGCTTAAATAGGATAGCAAAATGTAAAAACTTTGGTTATAATTTTATATTAAAATGTGGGTTTAATTTTGGTGATCATTTACTATTTTTGTCTGTTATACGTTACTACGAGTATATCTGGTGGTAAGTTAAACATAAGCCAATTTTCTATTCGCCAATAATCTGTCTTTTTAATATAAGGCAATAACTCACTTAAAGTTTTTCCAACTGTGATTGATTGTTTTGGAATATAAGGTAAGCTTATACCAATTTCGTTTCGAGCGCATATTCTGAATGTATACGTCCTATGCATATTTAATTTTTCTATTTTAGCGAGAGTGTTAGTAACCGTGGCTACGTGTAACCATTGTTTTCCTTCTTCCTTTATTTCGACAAAATAATCAAGAATTGCTGAGCCGCCATCCTTTTCGGATGGTGACCAAGTTATTGTAACCGAGTCGTCACATATGCCGTAAACCCCAAGAGGTCCCATTGGTGGTGACGGAACATCTGTAAATTATAAATTTTATAAGTACACGGGATATGTTTTATTTTCACCACAACATATTTTAATAAGTATATTATGTTTGCATAACTTCTTTACCTAAAGCAGTCTTAATTATAATCGGTTCGCTTTGCAAGGGTTCAGAAAAGCCAATAGGGTTTTTCGCCAGTATTCGGAACATATATTCATAATCCTCATTTAATCTCTGGACGCAATATGTTTTGACATCTTTATCTACATCGGCTACTTTAACCCATTCCCTGAGTTGAGGTTCAAATTTCTCAACGACGTACTTAGTTAGTTCGAGGCCACCATCATCTAATGGTGGTTTCCACTCAATAGTAACAGATTCCTTACTTATTTCCTTCATGACCACCGGTCCTTCAGGTTTACTTGGCACATCTAAAAATAAAATAAATAAAACTCAGTCAAATATAATATTGTTATCATTTTCTGTTAAGTTACATTTATTTTGTGTGATTGAGAATTTTTTCAAGGCTTCAGTTAAATCAAAATTTCCTATACTGGAACGTTGAAAAGGTATATTTCAACCTAATATTTTTTTGAAAATTTATCAAATTATCTCTTATATACAGTCTCTTACAGCTTATTTGGATCATGACATTATTTTATCTAATATACAGTCTTACAGCTTATTTGGATCATGACATTATTTTATCTAATAACATTAGTTTAAATCTCATGTTAAATATTTTCTAGTTTAGTTATTACAGTGATGTTTTGCAGTGATGTTGCTTGATTTCATGATAGAATTATTACAACAAATCACAGAAATACTTCAAAATAAAGTAACCAAAAACTAACTCAGTACTGATAAATAATATAGTAAAACACATTGTATTGTAAATAATATAGTTAAAAATATATTAGGATCAGAAACCTACATTACCAGAAAAATTGCGTATGATGGTTCGCTGACCACCGTCGATATTTCTCGGTACTATGGAGCCATTCTTATGTTATTTTTGAATTCACATGAAATTTTATATAAAATTCTTGTAAGAATAAATAGGGTTAAGGTTTAATGTCGTTTAGAATATGTTTAAAATAATTTGTGATAGTGTTTGAAATAAGCATTATTCATATTATATAATTGAGACGGGCAGAAAATGCTGTGTAATTGTGTATGATATTTTGGAAATCCGTATCCCACAAACACAAATATTTATGATTAAGTACCTATGACACGAAAGTACTTACCGTATACATTAAGAGTAACATCCAAGTTTGAAGATCCTGCTTTATTATTTGCCTCAACTGTATAAATGGCACTGTGTTCCCTCTTAACCCGCAGAATTTTAATCACACTCATATTATCTTTCGCAATTATTTGAATGTCATTCATATTTTCTATTTTGCAACTATTTCTATACCAAACAATTTCAGGATTAGGTATCCCTTCAATAGTAACTGATACGGACCAGTGGTTGTTCACCTTGTGTTTTTGAATTATTTCATTTTCAGAAACGTGTATGACAGGTTTCTGTTGCACTTCTAGGCGGCATTTTGTTTCTATTTCACCATGATCATTAGAAGCTGTACATTTATATTCTCCCTCCGATAATTCTGATGCAGTCACAAGAAGTGTTGCCACCCTGTTTACGTATGTAGCTTTGGCAGTCTTTATTTTCTTTCCATCTTTCCACCACATAACCATTGGTTGAGGGGTGCCTCCAAATATACACTTGAGTTCAATATTTTCGTTTAGCTTTCCGACAACATCCTTTAATGGTTTCTCTACGGTAGGAGGTTGCGCAGTTACGGTTTCCATTATTTTAACATATTCACTCATTTCAGAAGATTCGCTTACACCTATTTCATTAACTGCAAAAACTCGGAATCGATATGATGAATCTGACTTCAAATTTTTTATATGATATTGCGTCGTTGGAATATTTTCTATGGATACCCATCTACAAAAAAAAATTAGCTCGTGAAATCTAAAATAACATATACATTTTCAGTGATCCTCCCCGCATTCCTGGGAGTTATAATCAATCATGTAAACTTTAATTTAGCCTTTTTTTAATTATAACTTTTTGATATATAGATTTTCTAGGACTGTTATAAAAACGTAACATTGTTTCATAAAGGAACTTATTCCTTAAAGTCAAATAACTGGTATAACTAGCCTGCTTGTATTCCTGCATTTACAGAATGTAGCTGATAAAATTATTTTTGTTTCGAAGTAGGTATATAGATTGAATTTTTGTGAATATAGTAAGAGGCCAAATTTAGGTCTATATTAATTTCTTTAAACTTCACCTAGGAGACTCTTTTGGATTTAGAATATATTGCTCTTATCTTTATCTTAGCCGTGGTAGCTCAGAGGGTTAGCGCTCGCGGTAAAATTTCACAGTTCACGATCAACCCGGGTTCGAGCCCCGCCGGCCCCAATGAAATTTTTAATTGCTATTTGAAGTGCTAATTTACCAAATGCTCGGCTGTGAAGGAAAATATGGTGATGAAATCTGCATGAGAAACCTGTCTGAGAAATAAGAAAAAAATATTTCGAAGACGTGTGAAGTTCGCCAACACGTATTGTAGCGTGGTGGCGGACACTTCCTTGCCCTAAAGCCCTCTCAAAATGAGAGGAGGCCTGTGCCCAGCCGTAAGACGTATATAGGCTGTAACTTTAACTTTGTTCTTATATTCCCGTAGCAAGATGCCATACGACATTATGCTTTGGCAATAAAATAAACTAACCTAGCAGTTTCAACACAAGTAAGGCTTATTTTTCACAACATATGCTGCAGAATAAAGATAACTTCGATATACTCGTAACATGAGGACTATATCGAAGTTTTGCGTCCAGTGTAATTTTCGAAATGATAGTAGGTTCAAATAGACTCAGTTGCTTTTATATTTATATATAAAAGCAGCTGTCTATTTATACTTATATATTTAAAAGCATGCTGTTATTCAAATGTTTAACATTGGTTGTTGTGAATTTAATACATTTTGTTTTATTACTATTCAAAAGCAAATTGTTAAACAGGTGTCCTAATTATAATACAGTATTATTCACTACGTTATATTTTAATGAGCGGCAAATATCATCTGATTTATAATGCAAAAAAGAACATGAAAAGTGTTCTATAAGAATAATTAGAATTTAACTTTGAGTAATTTTTTATTAGTTGCCAAAACATAAACTTACTCGGAAGTTTGGACTTCTTGATACTCTACAATGTAGCACACAATATCTGAAAATCCATTGTGCGTAGGTTCATCCCAAAAGATGTTTGCTGAATTGTTATCCACTTCTAATACATTAGGTTTCCCAGGCGGTAATGGAATATCTGTAAGTTAAACAATATCTACGTAAGTATCGACCGAAATGATTGATTTTCAACATTGTAGGTATATTCTGTAGAACGAAAATACTATGCTTACCTAAAATAACGACGTTAATATCTACTTCTGTTTCTCCACTGTTATTTTCTAAATGAAGTCTGTAAGTGCCTGCATCTGACTGCTCTACCTTTTTAATAGTTAAATTAGCAGATTTTGAATCTATCGATGGCTTAGCGTGTTTAGATCGCTTTATTATCTTAGAGTTAACCATCCATTCGTCATTGGGCTTAGGAGCCGCCTCATAATTTACACTTATAATTAAATCGTTTCCTCTTTTTACTTTGTACTCTTTAATGTAGTCCAAAACCTTAGGTGAAAATTCTATAACTAGAAGAAAAAGAAGATTAAAATAATCTAAGAACAAAAACTAAAAATATTTAAATTAAATTTAAAATTATACTAAACTTACCCTCTACTTTGAGTTTTGTGGAACACATAGCATCTAACAACATGCATGAGTATTCTCCCTGGTCTTCTTCTGAACACTTTCTAATGATTAAGGTACGTTTTCTACAATCTGATATTAAAGTAAATTTTTCCCCATCTTCAATCACATTTTTCCGTCTTAGCCATGTAACATCATAATTTTCGTTTGGTACTTCAACGGTTAAATATGCATCAGTTTTCACTGGGACTACTATAATTTCTGGAAGACGCATTGTGAAATCTATTGATGGTGTTTCAACAATTAGCGTTGCAGTGCATTTATCATTGCCGACTTCGCAAGTGTATTCACCACTATCATTATCGTCACAGTCATATATTTTTAATTTTTGTTTTTTACCATCTATTGTTAGTTGAATGTGATTAGAAAACTGTATTTCAGTGCCATCTTTATACCACTGAACTAAAGCATCGCCTTTTGTTAGTTCGATTTCAAAGGTTGCTTTATTTCCTTTAACGACTCTTTGGTTTTGGAGCCGTGATATTATTTCAGGTGGCAGTTCAACAACTGTAACTTCCGCAGTACATGAGTCATCACGTAATATGCATGTATACTCGCCCTCATCATGAACCGAAGTATTTCTAATAAGTAATTTTCTAACGTTACCTCTTTTCTCAAACTCATATTTATTCTTTTTGGTTTTAATTCTTTTACCATCTTTTTCCCAAAATACATCTGCGTTTTCTGAATTTATTTCCACCTCCAAAATAGCAACATCTTTTTCTTTGACTTCGAAATCTTGTAATTTTCTTACAAATTCGGGGATAGTTTCATGAACAATTAAGTCAGTACTAGTTTCCTGGTCTTTAACAACACATTTTATTTTACCTGTATCAGCAAGTTTAGTTTTCTTAATTTTTAGTTTATGTATGCGAGATTCCTGTATTATTTCTCTGTGATCCATACCACTTAATTCATTGTTATTGTGGTACCATTTAGTAGAAACTGTATGAGATGTTTCACATTCCAAAAGGACGTGTTTACCCTCTTCTACTTCGTAACAGCTGTTTAGATGTTTAACAAATATTACTTTATCTACGTCAATTGTAACACGTGCCCCGTGAGACGCTTTACCAGCGCTATTTGAAGCCACACATTTGTAATCACCAGAGTCAACTTCAGAATCTACATCCCTTATAACTAAACTTATGTTTTCACCATCAAATGTTTGGCTAATTGATTCCGACGGAGTTATTATTTTATTATTTCTGTACCATGTAATAATCGGTACGGGATTTCCTGTTACTTTAGCACATAATTTAATCGTACCTCTTTCCTTTACTGTGATTTCTTGGAATCTGTTTATGAATAAGGGCGGCTCAGCATTTTCTTCTGTTGGTTCTGAAAGTTCACGGGTAAATATCAGAACGGATTTTAAAGTATCAAACAAAGTTATAATAGAAAAAGGGTGTATAATATAATTTATACTCTATTGTACGTAATAAGTATAGACTAAAAGTTACAAAATATATATTTTTGGGAGGCTTTTTGTTTATAATTTTATATACTTGATCAATTCTGCATAAATATTTCGATATTTCCATTAACGTGCGCCCATTGCCAATAAATGAGCATACTATCAAAGAACTTGTAATTTCAAAAGAGCTTAAAATATAAGTGCTACTGTGTGAAGCTAATGCCGCTATGTTTGCAATGATCTAAATATTTGGAAAACATACTCGAAAATTGAGAAAATTTAAAAAGCATCTAGAATCACCTTTAGGTGCTAGGGACGTTAATATGTTAGCTCTGGTTCAATATAAACTGATAGAAATTATCGTAATGAAGTATTAGAAATGTTTCATACGACATATTATATTGTCACAATTTTCTGAATTAGTAAATATATAGATTGTTCTTTAATTTATGAAACAAGCGCTCTGACTTGTTATATTGTCAGAGGATACTTTCGCGCAAGAGTGTAATTCATTTATCTAATACTGGGTCTGCACGGACCGTCTAATTCTCCAACACTTTAAGTGTAGAGAGGTTATGCTCGCTCAATCAAAGATATTAAAAAGTGAGTGTTCACATCTGACTGCATTATTATAACTAAAACTTTATGACATTTAATAAAACCTGTGGTTAATATTTATATTTAAAACCTCCTGTATAGCTCATCGTGCTATTATTTTAAAAAGTACACAGACAAACAACACACAATATTATATAATATAACGTTTGATTTCAAATAGTACCTTCTATATTAATAACAGCGCTGGTTTCAATTGAGCCTTCAGTATTTTCTGCTTTAAGCATATAAATTCCATCGTGAACACCTCTTCTTGGTTTTATTACTGTTATAGAATGAATGTCGTGGTCAGACTTGGTAATTTCAGTTTTGATTGACATGTGGTTTCTGTACCAAGACACTTTTGGTTCAGGATTTCCTATTACTTGAACTGTAAGGACAAAGCTTTCTCCTTCTCTAATTGTCATACTTTTTAATGGTTCTATTATTTGAGGTTTCTCCTTTAGTCCTGTTTTTATTTTTAATACAATAGGCAAACTAGCCTCGCCTTCTCTGTTAACTGCAATTACAGTATACGTACCTTCTTGGTGTTTCTTTACATTAGAAATTTTCAAAACGCTACAATACATGTGCATATCTGATTCCATAGCAATGGAAATATTTTCATTTGGTGATATTTCTTCCCCTTTGAATAACCAAGCAATATCCGGTTCTGGGATTGCTACTAACCTGCATTCTAGGAAGACTTCTGAACCTTCTTCAACATACTGTGCTTTTGGTCTCTTAGAAAATGTGGGTGGGATACCTTCTAATATATCTGCTAAGGAAGATTCTCTCGAAAGGCTTTTTCTTGACAAAATAGTCATTTCAGAACCGTGATCTGATAATGGAGCATCCACTGTTAATTCTGTTGTACTTGATGCAAATCCCGCAGCATTTTTAGCCACACAAGTAAATGTTCCTGCATCCTCTGGAAATACTTCTCGAATAATTAAAGTAGCTACATTGTCATCATCATAATATATCTGAAAATCTTGTGATGGTTTTATAATTGCTGTTTGCCTAAACCACGTGATTTGTGGTCTTGGATATCCTTCTACTTGACATTCGAATTGTACTGTCGATCCATCCGGCGTATGCTTTGGGCGTAACTTCTCTACAAAGATTGGTGCTATTGCTTGTTCTTCAGACGCAGGTTCTATAAATTTTACAATTAATTAGCAGTTATTCGTGATGTTGGCATAAATTTAACCAAAGCTTATTGTCAAAAAACTTACTCTCAAAAACTGGAAGCTTGTCAATTTTTTCGTTTAATTTCTTCTGTAAGTACAAAGTATATGTTGGTTCATCCATTAGGTATTGTGCTGGGACCCAACCCTTTTCTTCAGTTAAATGTTTACGGACGAACCACCAATCTTGATTCGTCGTTTCTAAACAGAAAGGAAAATAATTGATTAATTGGATTAAACAGCTATGTTTTATAAAAAGTAGAAAACATAACACTATAAAATTTACCTAATATGTAAAGTCGTTCTCCCTCTACGAGATTTATAGTGTCATCACTCTCTGCTACGTAGGAATATACGGCAAATACTGTATCTCCTGTACGGATATTGACTGGAGTTTCTATAGAAATATAATATAATGAACATTAATAACAAAATATCACACATTTCCTAAAAAAATCATATAGGAACAATATGTTGTTTGTGTGGAAATCCGTTATAACAACGTGATTATTAACTTTCTAAGATCGATCGAAAAAATAAAATGGAAATAAAACCCGCCTACTACGCTACTACTACTACTACGCATTGTGAGTATGTGAAATGTTCTATAAAGCGCTAAATTAGGGATGTTGCATGTAAAGGTTGATATCTGACGAGGACATATAAGCAAACCATAACCAATTATTGATTATAAAACATAAAAATAAATTATAGTAGAAGCATAGTCTTGCAAAAAAGTTGTGATATAAAACTCCACTTTTGAGCAATGGCTTCCTTACACAAGTGTGGCTTTAAAACTTTAAACCCAAATATGAAAAAGAACTTTTGGGAATTAGGCAATTTCTGCCTATTTTGAGGGCCTCGACAAAATATATTTGAAGACAAAATTAAGATATTTGATCGGTTTGAGAATTGTATTAGGGTTAATGGCAGATATCGATATATTCTTTTATCGGTGTATCTTTTATCGATTTAATTTCAAAATAATTTTATGTTCAATTTTACTCGCTTTCGCTTTCATTCAGCGAGCTTTTTAACCTCCCCCTGTAACCGCAACAGGTTATCAAACCCTTACTTTTCCACAGCGCAGTGGACTCAACATTAAATTTTTTTACGTTTGCTTTGTTTAATTTTCGCTTCACACACTCCAGGACCCATTCGTTTGAGTCAACTTGCATAATGTATTAATTTAAATCTAAATGTATTTATTAATTTCAAGCTGGTTAATTTTAATTTGTCTGGTTGCTAATGATATAACTAATAAAAATTCAATGAATATCATATATTCATGCTATATACTCGTATATAGTTATTGTAAAATAAGGTCTTAATCAAGTTGTTTACGGCCTTTACTAAAGAATTCATACGCACATAATTACTTCTATTAAATTTTGAATTCTTACCAGGAAACTCTTGCTCTCTGGCTATACTCATTGCTGCGTCCGCTTCTAAAAAATAAAACGACAGTTTATTTCCTTAAAATACAGAAAGTGAAATATCGATTTATTTAAGATTTATACAAGCAGTAATTTGAGGTTTACAAATAGAAGGTTTTATAGAAAAGTAAAATGAAAAAGGTTATAATGATACCTTGCACTTCATGGGGTTTTTTAGGTGTGCGTTTGGCAGGAACTGTAAGATGTTCCTCTTCATACGTATCTTGGTTTACTTTTTTAGGTTTTAGTTCAAAACTAAGTTCTTCTACTTCACTGATCTCATACGTCGGTTTTTTATTTTTACGTTTAATAATCATTTCAATATTTTCATCGGATTCAGCGTCGCTAACTATTATTTCTTCGGTTTTACCCTTATCTTCAACTTCTTTTACAAGTTTGATGGAAGTTTCAACAGCTCCTTCGGTAAATGTTGTTTTCGTCTTAGGTTTAATTTTAACATTACTTGAAAGACAGACTTCTGTGGGAGTTGATTGTTCTGCTTGTGTTTTAACATCAAAACATACACCTTCTTGGTCATGAACAACATATTTAGGTTTTTTATCTAATGTAATATTTATGTCTTGGGTTATTTCTGAAACTGCATTCATAGAAGTTGGTTTTGAAAGTTTTGATATTAATTCATCTTCATCAATTTTCATATAATCTTGAGGTTTTTTCAACGGTATTGTTATATCTGCTGTTTCTTCCTCATTCAGTTCAGTATCACTTTCTATCACTTCTATAATCTCAGGCTGCTCTGTCTCCTCATAAAACTTAATTGATGCTTCATTTGCTTCCTCCTTAAATGTTGGATGACGTTGTGATCTTAACTTCACTTTGCTTGACATTGAAATTTCTTCTTCAGCATAAGAGTCTAAGTGAATATTAAATTCCTGCTCAACGTCTTCTTTTGTTTTTGTAGTTTTCGGCCTAAATGTAACCGTCTCTGGCTCCAATTCTTCTGTAAGTGTAACTGATGATTTCCGAATAGGCTTTAGGGTCTTTTTTATTGTTACTTCATCAGTTATGTCTTCTACTTTCTTAATAACAGGCCGCTTGTGCTTTATTGTAACTTGTTCTGGTTCGTTATCTATATTTTCTTCATCTTTTTTAGTGTCAGTTTTATATGCTTCAACTTTTTTCTCATTCATATTTGCTTTTATATCCTCAGAATCAAACGCCAGCTTTTCCAGTTTAGGACGCTCTAAATCTGGAATATTGACTTGCAATTTTAATGATTTTTTAAGTTTTGCTGCCTCTTTTACATTCCGTGATAATATTCCACTTTGACGAATGCTTCCAATTGAACTTAAAATTGGCTTAGTTATTTCTGGTGGCCAATCAGTAATATATTTTATGCGGCTTTTCAATTGGAATTTTGGTAAAACTACTGATGAAGCATTTTGTTTTGGTTTAGCAACAGTTTTCTTTAATTTAAGTTTGGCAAACTGAGGACCTTCAATACTGTCTATGAATTGTGCTTCGCTGGGCTCAAAAATTTTCCTTTCTATTTTCATAGGGATCATCTTTGGCATTTTCTTCTTCTCAATAGCTTGTGTATTAGATTTAATCGACACCTCTTTTAAATCTATTGTTACTTCATCTGGCGCTTTTATTTCTTTCGGGTTTTCTACGGAAACGTTACGATCTTCTTGAAGTGTTTCGAGTTCAATGGGTACAATAGATTTAGGTGCTTCAGCGATTTCAGGTTTTTCCAATACCGTTTTTTCTAAATCTGGAGGCAATTGAATAACAACAGGTTTCTTTTTTATTTTTGCTGCTTCTTTTATATTTCGGGATAAATCTCCCTTCTGTCTTATACTTCCCAGAATTGAAATTACTGGTTTAAGTTCTGTTGGTGGCCAGTCGTCAATGTATTTTATACGACTTTTTAGCTGAATTTTAGGTAAAGTTATAGCTGTTGGTGGTTCTGGTTTTGATTTTTGAACAGATTTTTTTAACTTCAATTTAGTAAACGGAACTCCTTCAATTTCTTTAGGATATTTGGCACTTTCTACGTTTACATGCTCAATTTTCATGGGAATTAACTTCTTTAACTTCGGGATTTCTTGAATTTCATCTTCATGTTTTTTCTTTGTTATCCGCTTGGTAAGGTCTTCTACTTCCGATGATGGGCTATCTTGGTAAATATTATTAATTTTTGGTTTATCTGTAAATGTAAAAATTAAGATATCAAAATATAAAATATATTTGAAAAGAAAATCAAAACGAGACGAATTTTTTTAATGAAGTTTACACCTTATAAAAACTCCGTGCGTAAAAACAGTTACTTTACTATTATGAAATAATATTTCACTATCATGTAAAAAAAATTGTTTTGGTGTAAAAATGAAAAAAATATACCTATATGAAATGATATTTACTATCATGTAAAAATTTTATTTTGATGTAAAAATTAAAAAAAAAAAAGGAATACACAAGTACCATCAAGTAAATAAGTTGAGGAAGCTACAAAATATTATTTCGTGAAATGAAGTATACAAGTGTAAAGTGCAATGAAAAAAATCTTTATAACTATTGCCATAATCAACATGTTGTCATCTTGATCTAAGCATAATAGCCGAAGATTATACACGCAATTACGCGATTATATGTGCAAATGAAAATTCCGAGTGCTTTCAAAATGTTTATAATATTTTGAAAGCACTCGGAATTTTCATTTGCACATATAATAATATAAAAAGATAAACATTACAAATTCATTACACGTAATACTGAGCTTTCAACATCACCATCATTTACAGCCTATCGATGTCCAATGCTAAACATGGGTTTCCCCACTAATTGCCTCATATTATGGGGGATATTTGCTTTTTTTTGATAGCTGGGTTTACGACCGTAGTTTATTATTTTCTAGTTGTTGTCAAGAAGATGATGACCCATTGGAAGATATGTGGTAGTGGTAACTATTATTTCGTCACTACACCGTACTTTTATTACAGGGTATTTCCGATTTACAATTAACTCTCCCAGAAATCACTTTGAGCTAGTTAAAAGCAAATGCTACGGTGTCGGTGCAAAAAATATATTTATAATGCTATTTTTGTAGATCACACTTGAAAACGAAACATTTGTTTTAACTAATATTTGTATTGAATTTAACCTTCGATACATTATGCCTTACCATGAGGATCACGTGAATGCAACAACGTTCACTTTGTTATTAGCAATAGATGGTTAGCTTTTGGATTGATTCACGAATCACATGCTCTTGAATAGATCTTGTAAAACCGATTCAAAAATTACAATAAATTTTAGAGTAAGTACATATACATATCGACATGCATACTATAAATCATAATGGCATAAGAACATACGTCAAACTCTATCGTATAGACATACTGTTACTTGATCCTACATAAAGATTTATTGACCATGTTTCCCAGCATATCCCTTCAAAAACATTTTGTGGGTTGATGTATGGAGATAGGGTTATGTTTATGTCTTTAAATGGGAATCCTTTTCATTCAAATCTTTTAATAAGTGTATTGTTAATTAAAGACCTACGCTGTATTCGATTTTATTACGAATATTGTTTACTTAAGATGCATTTTCACGTAGTATTTTGAACTAAATAAACGCTCGATAACAGAAAATTAAAAATTTGAACATAAACCGAACAACATGTTTGCTTGGTGACAATTATTTGCCCTTTCTTTCATGGTGGATATCATAGTTTTAAATTTTTAGTTTTGGATCAAATAAAAACGTCACTTAATTTCAGTACCTACTACACATATTTTTTTTCTATTTGGCCTACCTTTTCCATTAGGAAAATCCACAAAGAAGTCTGCCCAGAAAGCCCATAACTTTCATCTTATATAAATGCCTTTTCTATACCTTTCACTTTTACTGTTGTCGTCTCCTCTTGATAAACTTTGACTTTTTCAGATTCCTTATCGATCAAATGTTTGCTCAGTTTTGTGTATATCAAGTCGTAATTCGACATCAAATTGAGTTCTGATAATTTGTGTCGTTCCTACTTTTGAGCCTACCTTTTATTTTATAACGCGCTTAGTAATTTTCTTATGCTTCAGCTTACCTTTATTACAAAAGAATGCTCCTATATTATTCTCCACGGGAAGCTCTACAGCTTCTTCTTTATCAGACAAAGCTTCTTCAGTTACCGAAATTGCGGTGACCAGTTCTTCACCTTTTTTCACGACCATTGTTATTTCGGTGACCTCTTGCTTAGGTCCTTGTCGCTTTTTGATCACACGTTTGACAGTCTTAACTTTCTTTAACTCCCCTGTTTCCTTCTGCACCTGATCAACTTTAACTTCTTCAGGTTCGTCCTCGACTACCTTAGCTTTATTTAGTTCGAGTACGTCATCGAATGATGTAGTATTGTCGTCAAATGTTTTCTCTGTTTTGTGTATTGTAATAACTGGTTGTTCGTCGTCTTGTTGTGTTGTGAAAATTTGTATGGTTTCTAATTTAGGACCTACCTGCTTTTTGATTATTCGTTTAGCAATTTTCTTCTGAAATAGCTTACCTACTTCGCATGGCAGTTCTTCTATGGTTGTTTCCTCGGGAAGCTCTACAGTTTGAACATTTTCCGGTGCTTGATCTTTATCAGAAAAAGCTTCTTCAACGACCGAAACTGTGATGATAGGTTCTTCATCTTCTTTCTCGACCGTTCCTATCTCTGGTATTTCTTGTATAGGTCCTTGTCGCTTTCTGATCACCCGTTTAACTGTCTTTACATTCTTAATCTCCCCAGATTCCGTCAGCACCTTTTCTACTTTAACTTCTTCAGGTTCTTCCATAACTACCTTAGCTGTATGTGGTTCAACTAAATCGTCGAATTGTGTTATAATGTCGTCAAAAGTTTCCTCTGTTTTGTGTATTGTAATGACTGGTTTTTCGTCATCTTGTTGAGTTGTGGTTACTTGTGTGGTTTCTAATTTTGGACCTACCTTCTTTGTGATCACTCGTTTAGTTACTTTCTTTAGTATCGGCTTACCTTTTTCACGTGGAAGTACTTCTATGACTGTTTCCTCTGGAAGCTCAATAATCCGTTGTTTTTCGGGTGCTTCTTCCTTATCAGACGGAGCTTCTTCAGTGACCGTAACTGTGGTGACTGGTTCTTCGCCTTCTTCCTCGACAGTTGTTCTCTCCGTCTTAAAGTTCTTTATCTCCCTAGTTTCAGTCTGCACCTGATCAACTTTAACTTCTTCAGGTTCTTCCTCGACTACCTTAGCTTTATATCGTTCGTGTATGTCATGTAAATGTGAAGTGATGTCGTCAAATATTTTCTCTGTTTTGTGTATTGTAATGACTGGTTGTTCGTCGTCTTGTTGTGTTGTGTCTAATTTTGGTCCTACCTTCTTTTTGATCAATCGTTTAGCTATTTTCTTTTGTATTGGCTTACCTTCTTCTTGTGTAAGTTCTTCTATGGCTGCTTCCTCAGGAAGCTCTATAATCTGTTCTTTTTCGGGTGCTTCTTCCTTATCAGACGGAGCTTCTTCAGTGACCGAAACTGTGGTGACTAATTCTTCGCCATCTTTCTCGACCCTTGTGATATCCGTAACTTCTTGCTTAGGTACTTGTCGCTTTTTAATCACCCGTTTCACAGTCTTAACTTTCTCTAACTCCCCAGTTACCGTCTGCACCTGATCAACTTTAACTTCTTCAGGTTCATCCTCGACTACCCTAGCTTTATGTAGTTCGAGTATGTCATCGAATGGTATAGTATTGTCGTCAAATGTTTCCTCTATTTTGTGTATCGTAATGACTGGTTGTTCGTCGTTTTGTTGTGTTGTGATTATTTGGGTTGTTTCTAATTTTGGTCCTACCTTCTTTTTAATAACGCGCTTAGTTATTTTCTTCTGTTTGGGCTTACCTTCTTCACTAGGGATTTCTTCTATGACAGTCTCCTCGGGAAGCTTTACAGCCTGAACTATTTTAGGTTCTTCTTTCTTATCAGACGGAGCTTCTTCAGTGACCGAAACTGTGGTGACTGGTTCTTCGCCCTCTTTATCGACTGTTGTTATCTCCGTGATCTCTTGCTTAGGTCCTTGTCGCTTTTTGATCACCCGTTTGACAGTCTTACCTTTAATTACCTCCCCAGTTTCCGTCTGCACCTGATCAACTTTTACTTCTTTAGGTTCTTCCTCGACTACCTTTGCTTTATGTAGTTCGAATTCGTCATCAAATGGTGTAGTATTGTCGTCAAATGTTTCCTCTGTTTTGTGTATTGTAATGACTGGTTGTTCGTCGTCTTGTTGTGTTGTGATTATTTGTGTTGTTTCTAACTTTGATCCTACCTTATTTTTAATAACGCGCTTAGTTATTTTCTTCTGTTTGGGCTTACCTTCTTCACTAGGGATTTCTTCTATGGAAGTCTCCTCAGGAAGCTCTAAGGCCTGGAATATTTCGGGTGCTTCTTCTTTATCAGACGGAGCTTCTTCAGTGACGGAAACTGTGGTGACTGGTTCTTCGCCTTCTTTCTCGACCGTTGTTATCTCAGTGACCTCTCGCTTAGGTCCTTGTCGCTTTTTGATCACCTGTTTGACAGTCTTAACTTTCTTTACCTCCCCAGTTTCCGTCTGCACCTGATCAACTTTAACTTCTTCAGGTTCTTCCTCGACTACCTTAGCTTTGTGTAATTCAAGTACGTCATCGAATGGTGTAGTATTTTCTTCAAATGTTTCCTCTGTTTTGTGTATTGTAATGACTGGTTTTTCGTCGTCTTGTTGTGTTGTGATTGTATGTGTTGTTTCTAAATTTGGACCTACCTTCTTTTTAATCAATCGTCTAGTTATTTTCTTTTGTATTGGCTTACCTTCTTCATGTGAAAGTTCTTCTATGGTTGTTTCCTCGGGAAGCTCTTTAATCTGTTCTGATTTGGGTGCTTCTTCTTTATCAGACGGAGCTTCTTCAGTGACCGAAATTATGGTAACTGGTTCATCGCCGTCTTTCTCGCCCGTTGCTATCTCCATGACCTCTTGTTTAGGTACTTGTCGCTCCTTGATCACCCGTTTGACTGTCTTAACTTTCTTTACCACCCCAGTTGCCGTCTGAACCTGATCAACTTTAACTTCTTCAGGTTCTTCCTCGACTACCTTAGCTTTAAATATTTCGAGTACATCACCGAATGGTGTAGTATTGTCGTCAAAAGTTTCCTCTGTCTTGTGTATTGTAATGACAGGTTGTTCGTCGTCTTGTTGTGTTGTGGTTATTTGTGTTGTTTCTAATTGAGGTCCTACCTTATTTTTAATAACGTGCTTACTTATTTTCTTCTGTTTGGGCTTACCTTCTTCACTAGGGATTTCTTCTATGGAAGTCTCCTCGGGAAGCTCTACAGCCTTAACTTTTTCGGGTGCTTCTTCTTTATCAGACGGAGCTTCTTCAGTGACCAAAACTGTGGTGACTGGTTCTTCGCCTTCTTTTTCGACCGTTGTTATCTCAGTGACCTCTTGCTTAGGTCCTTGTCGCTTTTTGATCACCTGTTTGACAGTCTTAACTTTCTTTACCTCCCCAGTTTCCGTCTGACCCTGATCAACTTTAACTTCTTCAGGTTCTTCCTCGACTACCTTAGCTTTATGTAGTTCGAGTACGTCATCGAATGGTGTAGTATTGTCGTCAAATGTTTCCTCTGTTTTGTGTATTGTAATGACTGGTTGTTCGTCGTATTGTTGTGTTGTGATTATTTGTGTTGTTTCCAATTTTGGTCCTACCTTATTTCTAATAACGCGCTTAGTTATTTTTTTCTGTTTGGGCTTACCTTCTTTACTAGGGATTTCCTCTATGGAAGTCTCCTCGGGAAGCTCTACAGCCTCAACTTTTTCGGGTGCTTCTTCCTTATCAGACGGAGCTTCTTCAGTTTAATCGAAACTGTGGTGTCCAGTTCTTCGCCTTCTTTCTCGACGGTTGTTATATCCGTGACCTCCTGCCTAGGCCCTTCTCGCTTTCTGATCACCCGTTTGACGGTCTTAACTTTCTTTATCTCCCCAGTTTCCGTCTGCACCTGATCAACTTTAACTTCTTCAGGTTCTTCCTCGACAACCTTAGCTTTATGTAGTTCGAGTACGTGATCGAATGGTGTAGTATTGTCGTCAAATGTTTCCTCAGTTTTGTGTATTGTAATGACTGGTTGTTCGTCTTCTTGTTGTGTAGTAATTATTTGTGTTGTTTCTAATTTTTGTCCTACCTTCTTTTTAATAACGCGCTCAGTTATTTTCTTCTGTTTGGGCTTACCTTCTTCACTAGGGATTTCTTCTATGGAAATCTCCTCGGGAAGCTCTACAGCCTTAACTTTTTCGGGTGCTTCTTCCTTATCAGACGAAGCTTCTTCAGTGATCAAAACCGTGGTGTCCGGTTTTTCGCCTTCTTTCTCGATCGTTGTTATCTCCGTGACCTCCTGCTTAGGCCCATCTCGCTTTCTGATCACCCGTTTGACGGTCTTAACTTTCTTTATCTCCCCAGTTTCCGTCTGCACCTGATCAACTTTAACTTCTTTAGGTTCTTCCTCGACAACCTTAGCTTTATGTAGTTCGAGTACGTGATCGAATGGTGTAGTATTGTCGTCAAATTTTTCCTCTGTTTTGTGTATTGTAATGACTGGATGTTCGTCGTCTTGTTGTGTTGTGATTATTTGTGTTGTTTCTAGTTTTGGTCCTACCTTATTTTTAATAACGCGCTTAGTTATTTTTTTCTGTTTGGGCTTACCTTCTTCACTAGGGATTTCTTCTATGGAAGTCTCCTCGGGAAGCTCTACAGCCTTAACTTTTTCGGGTGCTTCTTCCTTATCAGACGGAGCTTCTTCAGTGATCGAAACTGTGGTGTCCGGTTTTTCGCCTTCTTTCTCGACCGTTGTTATGTCCATGACCACCTGCTTAGGCCCTTCTCGCTTTCTGATCACCCGTTTGACGGTCTTAACTTTCTTTATCTCCCCAGTTTCCGTCTGCACCTGATGAACTTTAACTTCTTCAGGTTCTTCCTCGACAACCTTAGCTTTATGTAGTTCGAGTACGTGATCGAATGGTGTAGTGTTGTCGTCAAATGTTTCCTCTGTTTTGTGTATTGTAATGACTGGTTGTTCGTCGTCTTGTTGTGTTGTGATTATTTGTGTTGTGTCTAGTTTTGGTCCTACCTTCTTTTTAATAACGCACTTAGATATTTTCTTCTGTTTGGGCTTACCTTCTTCACTAGGGATTTCTTCTATGGAAGTTTCCTCGGGAAGCTCTACACTCTGAACTTTTTCGGGTGCTTGTTTCTTATCAGACGGAGCTTCTTGTTTAATCGAAACTGTTGTGACTGGTTCTTCGCCTTCTTTCTCGACGGTTGTTATCTCCGTGACTTCTTGCTTAGGTCCTTGTAGCTTTTTGATCACCCGTTTTACAGTCCTAACTTTCTTTACCTCCCCAGTTTCCGTCTGCACATGATCAACTTTGACTTCTTCAGGTTCATCCTCGACTACCTTAGCTTTATGTAGTTCGAGTACGTCATCGAATGGTGTAGTATTGTCGTCAAATGTTTCCTCTGTTTTGTGTATTGTAATGAATGGTTGTTCGTCGTCTTGTTGTGTTGTGATTATTTGTGTTGTTTCTAGTTTTGGTCCTACCTTATTTTTAATAACGCGCTTAGTTATTTTTTTCTGTTTGGGCTTACCTTCTTCACTAGGGATTTCTTCTATGGAAGTCTCCTCGGGAAGCTCTACAGCCTTAACTTTTTCGGGTGCTTCTTCCTTATCAGACGGAGCTTCTTCAGTGATCGAAACTGTGGTGTCCGGTTTTTCGCCTTCTTTCTCGACCGTTGTTATGTCCGTGACCTCCTGCTTAGGCCCTTCTCGCTTTCTGATCACCCGTTTGACGGTCTTAACTTTCTTTATCTCCCCAGTTTCCGTCTGCACCTGATCAACTTTAACTTCTTCAGGTTCTTCCTCGACAACCTTAGCTTTATGTAGTTCGAGTACGTGATCGAATGGTGTAGTATTGTCGTCAAATGTTTCCTCTGTTTTGTGTATTGTAATGACTGGTTGTTCGTCGTCTTGTTGTGTTGTGATTATTTGTGTTGTTTCTAGTTTTGGTCCTACCTTATTTTTAATAACGCGCTTAGTTATTTTTTTCTGTTTGGGCTTACCTTCTTCACTAGGTATTTCTTCTATGGAAGTCTCCTCGGGAAGCTCTAAAGTTTGAACTTTTTCGGGTGCTTCTTCCTTATCAGACGGAGCTTCTTCAGTGATCGAAACTGTGGTGTCCGGTTTTTCGCCTTTTTTCTCGACCGTTGTTATGTCCGTGACCTCCTGCTTAGGCCCTTCTCGCTTTCTGATCACCCGTTTGACGGTCTTAACTTTCTTTATCTCCCCAGTTTCCGTCTGCACCTGATCAACTTTAACTTCTTCAGGTTCTTCCTCGACAACCTTAGCTTTATGTAGTTCGAGTACGTGATCGAATGGTGTAGTGTTGTCGTCAAATGTTTCCTCTGTTTTGTGTATTGTAATGACTGGTTGTTCGTCGTCTTGTTGGGTTGTGATTAATTGTGTTGTTTCTAATTTTGGTCCTACCTTCTTTTTAATAACGCGCTTAGTTATTTTCTTCTGTTTGGGCTTACCTTCTTCACTAGGAATTTCTTCTATGGAAGTCTCCTCGGGAAACTCTACAGCCTGAACTTTTTCTGTGTCTTGTTCCTTATCAGACGGAGATTCTTGTTTGATCGAAACTGTGGTGACTGGTTCTTCGCCTTCTTTTTCGACGGTTGTTATCTCCGTGACCTCTTGCTTAGGTCCTTGTCGCTTTTTGATTACCCGTTTCACAGTCTTAACTTTCTTTACTTCCCCATTTTCCGTCTGCACCTGATCAACTTCAACTTTTTCAGGTTCTACCTTGACTACCTTAGCTTTATGTAGTTCGAGTACGTGATCTAATGGTGTAGTATTGTCGTCAAATGTTTCCTCTGTTTTGTGAATTGTAATGACTGGTTGTTCGTCGTCTTGTTGTGTTGTGATTATTTGTGTTGTTTCTAATTTTGGTCCTATCTTCTTTTTAATAACGCGCTTAGTTATTTTCTTCTGTTTGGGCTTACCTTCTTCACTAGGGATTTCTTCTATTGATGTTTCCTCGGGAAGCTCTATAACCTGTTCTTTTTCAGGTGCTTCTTCTTTATCAGACGGAGCTATTTCAGTGACGGAAACTATGGTGACTGGTTCTTCGGCTTCTTTCTCGACGGTTGTTATCTCCGTGACCTCTTGCTTAGGTCCTTGTCGCTTTTTGATAACCCGTTTCACAGTCTTAACTTTCTTTATCTCCCCATTTTCCGTCTGCACCTGATCAACTTTAACTTCTTCAGGTTCCTCCTCGACTACCTTAGCTTTATGTAGTTCGAGTACGTGATCGAATGGTGTAGTATTGTCGTCAAATGTTTCCTCAGTTTTGTGTATTGTAATGACTGGTTGTTCGTCTTCTTGTTGTGTAGTGATTATTTGTGTTGTTTCTAATTTTTGTCCTTCCTTCTTTTTAATAACGCGCTTAGTTATTTTCTTCTGTTTGGGCTTACCTTCTTCACTAGGCATTTCTTCTATGGAAGTCTCCTCGGGAAGCTCTATAACCTGTTCTTTTTCAGGTGCTTCTTCTTTATCAGACGGAGCTACTTCAGTGACGGAAACTGTGGTGACGGGTTCTTCGCCTTCTTTCTCGACGGTTGTTATCTCCGTGACCTCTAGCTTTGGTCCTTGTCGCTTTTTGATCACCCGTTTCACAGTCTTAACTTTCTTAACTTCCCCATTTTCCGTCGGAACCTGATCAACTTTAACTTCTTCAGGTTCTTCTTCGACTACCTTAGCTTTATATAGTTCGAGTACGTGATCGAATGGTGTAGTATTGTCGTCAAATGTTTCCTCTGTTTTGTGTATTGTAATGACTGGTTGTTCGTCGTCTTGTTGTGTTGTGATTATTTGTGTTGTTTCTAATTTTGGTCCTACCTTCTTTTTAATAACGCGCTTAGTTATTTTCTTCTGTTTGGGCTTACCTTCCTCACTAGGGATTTCTTCTATTGATATCTCCTCGGGAAGCTCTATAACCTGTTCTTTTTCAGGTGCTTCTTCTTTATCAGACGGAGCTACTTCAGTGACGGAAACTATGGTGACTGGTTCTTCGCCTTCTTTCTCGACGGTTGTTATCTCCGTGACCTCTTGCTTAGGTCCTTGTCGCTTTTTGATCACCCGTTTGACAGTTTTTACTTTCTTTATCTCCCCAGTTTCCGTCTGCACCTGATCAACTTTAACTTCTTCAGGTTCTTCCTCGACAACCTTAGCTTCATTTAGTTCGAGTACGTGATCGAATGGTGTAGTGTTGTCGTCAAATGTTTCCTCTGTTTTGTGTATTGTAATGACTGGTTGCTCGTCGTCTTGTTGTGTTGTGATTATTTGTGTGGTTTCTAGTTTTGGTCCTACCTTCTTTTTAATAACGCGCTTAGATATTTTCTTCTGTTTCGGCTTACCTTCTTCACTAGGGATTTCTTCTATTGAAGTCTCCTCGGGAAGCTCTATAACCTGAACTTTTTCGGGTGCTAGTTCTTCAATATCAGACGGCACTTCTTCAGTGACGAAAACTGTGGTGACTGGTTCTTCGCCTTCTTTTTCGACCGTTGCTATCTCCGTGACCTCTTGCTTAGGTCCTTGTCGCTTTTTGATCACCCGTTTCACAGTCTTAACTTTCTTAACTTCCCCATTTTCAGTCGGAACCTGATCAACTTTTACTTCTTCAGGTTCTTCCTCGACTACCTTAGCTTCATGTAGTTCGAGTACGTCATCGAATGGTGTAGTACTGTCGTCAAATGTTTCCTCGGTTTTGTGTATTGTAATGACTGGTTGCTCGTCGTCTTTTTGTGTTGTAATTATTTGAGTGGTTTCTAATTTTGGTCCTACCTTCTTTTTAATAACGCGCTTAGTTATTTTCTTCTGTTTGGGCTTACCTTCTTCACTAGTGATTTCTTCTATTGATGTCTCCTCGGGAAGCTCTATAACCTGTTCTTTTTCGGGTGCTTCTTCTTTGCCAGATGGAGCTTCTTCAGTGACTGAAACTGTGGTGACTGGTTCTTCGCCTTCTTTCTCGACCGTTGTTATCTCCGTAACCTCTTGCTTAGGTCCTTGTCGCTTTTTGATCACCCGCCTGACAGTCTTAACTTTCTTTACCTCCCCAGTTTCTGTCTGCACCTGATCAACTTTAACTTCTTCAGGTTCCTCCTCGACAACCTTTGCTTTATGTAGTTCGAGTATGTCATCGAATGGTGTAGTATTGTCATCAAATGTTTCCTCTGTATTGTGTATTGTAATGACTGGTTGTTCGTCGTCTTGTTGTGTTGTGATTATTTGTGTTGTTTCTAATTTTGGTCCTACCTTCTTTTTAATAACGCGCTTAGATATTTTCTTCTGTTTCGGCTTACCTTCTTCACTAGGGATTTCTTCTATGGAAGTCTCCTCGGGAAACTCTACGGCCTGAACTTTTTCGGGAGCTTCTTCCTTATCAGACGGAGCTTCTTCAGTGATCGAAACTGTGGTGACTGGTTCTTCGCCGTCTTTCTCGACCGTTGTTATCTCCGTGACCTCTTGCTTAGGTCCTTGTCGCTTTTTGATCACCCGTTTGACAGTTTTTACTTTCTTTACCTCCCCAGTTTCCGTCTGCACCTGATCAACTTTAACTTCTTCAGGTTCTTCCTTGACTATCTTAGCTTTATGTAGTTCGAGTACGTCATCGAATGGTGTTGTACTTTCGTCAAATATTTCCTCTGTTTTGTGTATTGTAATGACTGGTTGCTCGTCGTCTTTTTGTGTTGTAATTATTTGTGTTGTTTCTAATTTTGGTCCTTCCTTCTTTTTAATAACGCGCTTAGATATTTTCTTCTGTTTGGGCTTACCTTCTTCACCAGGGATTTCTTCTATGTAAGTCTCCTCGGGAAGCTCTACAGCCTGAACTTTTTCGGGTACTTCTTCCATATCAGACAGAGCTTCTTCAGTGACCGAAACTGTGGTGACTGGTTCTTCGCCTTCTTTTTCAACGGTTGTTATCTCCGTGACCTCTTGTTTAGGTCCTTGTCGCTTTTTGATCACCCGTTTGACAGTCTTAACTTTCTTTAACTCCCCAGTTTCAGTCTGCACCTGATCAACTTTAACTTTTTCAGGTTCTTCTTCGACTACCTTAGCTTCATGTAGTTCGAGTACGTCATCGAATGGTGTGGTACTGTCGTCAAATGTTTCCTCTGTTTTGTGTATTGTAATGACTGGTTGTTCGTCGTCTTGTTGTGTTGTGATTATTTGTGTTGTTTCTAATTTTGGTCCTACCTTCTTTTTAATAACGCGCTTAGATATTTTCTTCTGTTTGGGCTTACCTTCTTCACCAGGGATTTCTTCTATGGAAGTCTCCTCGGGAAACTCTACAGCCTGAACTTTTTCGGGTGCTTCTTCAATATCAGACGGAGCTTCTTCAGTGACCAAAACTGTGGTGACTGGTTCTTCGCCGTCTTTTTCAACGGTTGTTATCTCCGTGACCTCTTGTTTAGGTCCTTGTCGCTTTTTGATTACCCGCTTGACAGTCTTAACTTTCTTTAACTCCCCAGTTTCAGTCTGCACCTGATCAACTTTAACTTTTTCAGGTTCCTCATCGACTACCTTAGCTTTATGTAGTTCGAGTACGTCATCGAATGGTGTGGTACTGTCATCAAATGTTTCCTCTGTATTGTGTATTGTAATGACTGGTTGTTCGTCGTCTTGTTGTGTTGTGATTATTTGTGTTGTTTCTAATTTTGGTCCTACCTTCTTTTTAATAACGCGCTTAGATATTTTCTTCTGTTTGGGCTTACCTTCTTCACCAGGGATTTCTTCTATGGAAGTCTCCTCGGGAAACTCTACAGCCTGAACTTTTTCGGGTACTTCTTCAATATCAGACGGAGCTTCTTCAGTGACCAAAACTGTGGTGACTGGTTCTTCGCCTTCTTTTTCGACGGCGTTATCTCCGTGACCTCTTGTTTAGGTCCTTGTCGCTTTTTGATTACCCGTTTCACAGTCTTAACTTTCTTTAACTCCCCAGTTTCAGTCTGCACGTGATCAACTTTAACTTTTTCAGGTTCTTCCTCGACTACCTTAGCTTCATGTAGTTCGAGTACGTCATCGAATGGTGTGGTACTGTCGTCAAATGTTTCCTCTGTTTTGTGTATTGTAATGACTGGTTGCTCGTCGCCTTTTTGTGTTGTAATTATTTGAGTGGTTTCTAATTTTGGTCCTACCTTCTTTTTAATAACGCGCTTAGTTATTTTCTTCTGTTTGGGCTTACCTTCTTCACTAGGGATTTCTTCTATGGAAGTCTCCTCGGGAAACTCTACAGCCTGTAATTTTTCGGGTGCTTCTTCAATATCAGACGGAGCTTCTTCAGTGACCAAAACTGTGGTGACTGGTTCTTCGCCTTCTTTTTCGACCGTTGTTATCTCCGTTACCTCCTGCTTAGGTCCTTGTCGCTTTTTGATTACCCGTTTTACAATTATAACTTTCTTTAACTCCCCAGTTTCAGTCTGTACGTGATCAACTTTAACTTCTTCAGGTTCTTCCTCGACTACCTTAGCTTCATGTAGTTCGAGTACGTCATCGAATGGTGTAGTACTGTCGTCAAATGTTTCCTCGGTTTTGTGTATTGTAATGACTGGTTGCTCGTCGTCTTTTTGTGTTGTAATTATTTGAGTGGTTTCTAATTTTGGTCCTACCTTCTTTTTAATAACGCGCTTAATTATTTTCTTCTGTTTCGGCTTACCTTCTTCACTAGTGATTTCTTCTATTGATGTCTCCTCGGGAAGCTCTATAACCTTTTCTTCTTCGGGTGCTTCTTCTTTATTAGACAGAGCTTCTTCAGTGACGGAAATTGTGGTGACTGGTTCTTCACCTTCTTTTTCGACCGTTGCTATCTCCGTGACCTCTTGCTTAGGTCCTTGTCGCTTTTTGATCACCCGTTTCACAGTCTTAACTTTCTTAACCTCCCCACTTTCAGTCTGTACCTGATCAACTTTTACTTCTTCAAGTTCTTCCTTGACTACCTTAGCTTCATGTAGTTCGAGTACGTCATCGAATGGTGTAGTACTGTCGTCAAATGTTTCCTCGGTTTTGTCTATTGTAATGACTGGTTTCTCGTCGTCTTTTTGTGTTGTAATTATTTGTGTGGTGTGTAATTTTGGTCCTACCTTCTTTTTAATAACGCGCTTAGTTATTTTCTTCTGTTTGGGCTTACCTTCTTCACTAGTGATTTCTTCTATTGATGTCTCCTCGGGAAGTTCTATAACCTGTTCTTTTTCGGGTGCTTCTTCTTTATCAGACGGAGCTTCTTCAGTGACTGAAACTGTGGTGACTGGTTCTTCGCCTTCTTTCTCGACCGTTGTTATCTCCGTGACCTCTTGCTTAGGTCCTTGTCGCTTTTTGATCACCCTTTTCACAGTCTTAACTTTCTTAACCTCCCCACTTTCAGTCTGTACCTGATCAACTTTTACTTCTTCAGGTTCTTCCTTGACTACCTTAGCTTTATGTAGTTCGAGTACGTCATCGAATGGTGTAGTACTGTCGTCAAATGTTTCCTCGGTTTTGTGTATTGTAATGACTGGTTTCTCGTCGTCTTTTTGTGTTGTAATTATTTGTGTGGTTTCTAATTTTGGTCCTACCTTCTTTTTAATAACGCGCTTAGTTATTATCTTCTGTTTGGGCTTACCTTCTTCACTAGTTATTTCTTCTATTGATGTCTCCTCGGGAAGCTCTATAACCTGTTCTTTTTCGGGTGCTTCTTCTTTGTCAGACGGAGCTTCTTCAGTGACTGAAACTGTGGTAACTGGTTCTTCGCCTTCTTTCTCGACCGTTGTTATCTCCGTGACCTCTTGCTTAGGTCCTTGTCGCTTTTTGATCACCCTTTTCACAGTCTTAACTTTCTTTATCTCCCCAGTTTCCGTCTGCACCTGATCAACTTTAACTTCTTCAGGTTCCTCCTCGACAACCTTAGCCTTATGTAGTTCGAGTATGTCATCGAATGGTGTAGTATTGTCGTCAAATGTTTCCTCTGTATTGTGTATTGTAATGACTTGTTGTTCGACGTCTTGTTGTGTTGTGATTATTTGTGTTGTTTCTAATTTTGGTCCTACCTTCTTTTTAATAATGCGATTAGATATTTTCTTCTGTTTGGGCTTACCTTCTTCACTAGGGATTTCTTCTATGGAAGTCTCCTCGGGAAACTCTACAGCCTGAACTTTTTCGGGTGCTTCTTCAGTGACCAAAACTGTGGTGACTGGTTCTTCGCCTTCTTTTTCGATCGTTGTTATCTCCGTGACCTCTTGCTTAGGTCCTTGTCGCTTTTTGATTAGCCGTTTCACAGTTTTAACTTTCTTTAACTCCCCAGTTTCAGTCTGTACGTGATCAACTTTAACTTCTTCAGGTTCTTCCTCGACTACCTTAGCTTCATGTAGTTCGAGTACGTCATCGAATGGTGTAGTACTGTCGTCAAATGTTTCCTCGGTTTTGTGTATTGTAATGACTGGTTGCTCGTCGTCTTTTTGTGTTGTAATTATTTGAGTGGTTTCTAATTTTGGTCCTACCTTCTTTTTAATAACGCGCTTAGTTATTTTCTTCTGTTTGGGCTTACCTTCTTCACTAGGGATTTCTTCTATGGAAGTCTCCTCGGGAAACTCTACAGCCTGAACTTTTTCGGGTGCTTCTTCAATATCAGACGGAGCTTCTTCAGTGACCAAAACTGTGGTGACTGGTTCTTCGCCTTCTTTTTCGACCGTTGTTATCTCCGTGACCTCTTGCTTAGGTCCTTGTCGCTTTTTGATTACCCGTTTCACAGTCTTAACTTTCTTTACCTCCCCAGTTTCAGTCTGTACGTGATCAACTTTAACTTCTTCAGGTTCTTCCTCGACTACCTTAGCTTCATGTATTTCGAGTATGTCATCGAATGGTGTAGTACTGTCGTCAAATGTTTCCTCGGTTTTGTGTATTGTAATGACTGGTTGCTCGTCATCTTTTTGTGTTGTGATTATTTGTGTGGTTTCTAATTTTGGTCCTACCTTCTTTTTAATAACGCGCTTAGTTATTTTCTTCTGTGTGAGCTTACCTTCTTCACTAGGGATTTCTTCTATAGATATCTCCTCGGGAAGCTCTATAACCTGTTCTTTTTCGGGTGCTTCTTCTATATCAGACGGAGCTTCTTCAGTGACTGAAACTGTGGTGACTGGTTCTTCGCCTTCTTTCTCGACCGTTGTTATCTCCGTGACCTCTTGCTTAGGCCCTTGTCGCTTTTTGATCATCCTTTTCACAGTCTTGACTTTCTTAACCTCCCCAGTTTCAGTCTGTACCTGATCAACTTTTACTTCTTCAGGTTCTTCCTCGACTACCTTAGCTTCATGTAGTTCGAGTACGTCATCGAATGGTGTAGTACTGTCGTCAAATGTTTCCTCGGTTTTGTGTATTGTAATGACTGGTTGCTCGTCGTCTTTTTGTGTTGTAATTATTTGTGTGGTTTCTAATTTTGGTCCTACCTTCTTTTTAATAACGCGCTTAGTTATTTTCTTCTGTTTGGGCTTACCTTCTTCACTAGGGATTTCTTCTATAAATGTCTCCTCGGGAAGCTCTACAACCTGTTCTTTTTCGGGTGCTTCTTCAATATCAGACGGAGCTTCTTCAGTGACCAAAACTGTGGTGACTGGTTCTTCGCCTTCTTTTTCGACGGTTGTTATCACTGTGACCTCTTGCTTAGGTCCTTGTCGCTTTTTGATCACCCGTTTCACAGTCTTAACTTTCGTTACCTCCCCAGTTTCAGTCTGTACGTGATCAACTTTAACTTCTTCAGGTTCTTCCTCGACTAACTTAGCTTCATGTAGTTCGAGTATGTCATCGAATGGTGTAGTACTGTCGTCAAATGTTTCCTCGGTTTTGTGTATTGTAATGACTGGTTGCTCGTCGTCTTTTTGTGTTGTAATTATTTGTGTGGTTTCTAATTTTGGTCCTACCTTCTTTTTAATAACGCGCTTAGTTATTTTCTTCTGTTTGGGCTTACCTTCTTCACTAGTGATTTCTTCTATTGATGTCTCCTCGGGAAGCTCTATAACCTGTTCTTTTTCGGGTGCTTCTTCTTTATCAGACGGAGCTTCTTCAGTGACGGAAACTGTGGTGATTGGTTCTTCGCCTTCTTTCTCGACTGTTGTTATCTCTGTGACCTCTTGCTTAGGTCCTTGTCGCTTTTTGATCACCCGTTTCACAGTCTTAACTTTCTTTACCTCCCCAGTTTCAGTCTGTACCTGATCGACTTTTAGTTCTTCAGGTTCTTCCTCGACTATCTTAGCTTTATGTAGTTCGAGTACGTCATCGAATGGTGTAGTACTGTCGTCAAATGTTTCCTTGGTTTTGTGTATTGTAATGACTGGTTGCTCGTCGTCTTTTTGTGTTGTAATTATTTGTGTGGTTTCTAATTTTGGTCCTACCTTCTTTTTAATAACGCGCTTAGTTATTTTCTTCTGTTTGGGCTTACCTTCTTCACTAGGGATTTCTTCTATTGATGTCTCCTCGGGAAGCTCTATAACCTGTTCTTTTTCGGGTGATTCTTCTTTATCAGATGGAGCTTCTTCAGTGACGGAAACTGTGGTGACTGGTTCTTCGCCTTCTTTCTCGACCGTTGTTATCACCGTGACCTCTTGCTTAGGTCCTTGTCGCTTTTTGATCACCCGTTTCACAGTCTTAACTTTCTTTACCTCCCCAGTTTCAGTCTGTACCTGATCGACTTTTAGTTCTTCAGGTTCTTCCTCGACTATCTTAGCTTTACTTGGTTCGAGTACGTCATCGAATGGTGTAGTACTGTCGTCAAATGTTTCCTCGGTTTTGTGTATTGTAATAACTGGTTGCTCGTCGTCTTTTTGTGTTGTAATAATTTGTGTGGTTTCTAATTTTGGTCCTACCTTCTTTTTAATAATGCGCTTAGTTATTTTCTTCTGTTTGAGCTTACCTTCTTCACTAGGGATTTCTTCTATTGATGTCTCCTCGGGAAGCTCTATAACCTGTTCTTTTTCGGGTGATTCTTCTTTATCAGATGGAGCTTCTTCAGTGACGGAAACTGTGGTGACTGGTTCTTCGCCTTCTTTCTCGACCGTTGTTATCACTGTGACCTCTTGCTTAGGTCCTTGTCGCTTTTTGATCACCCGTTTCACAGTCTTAACTTTCTTTACCTCCCCAGTTTCAGTCTGTACCTGATCGACTTTTAGTTCTTCAGGTTCTTCCTCGACTATCTTAGCTTTATGTAGTTCGAGTACGTCATCGAATGGTGTAGTACTGTCGTCAAATGTTTCCTCGGTTTTGTGTATTGTAATAACTGGTTGCTCGTCGTCTTTTTGTGTTGTAATTATTTGTGTGGTTTCTAATTTTGGTCCTACCTTCTTTTTAATAATGCGCTTAGTTATTTTCTTCTGTTTGGGCTTACCTTCTTCACTAGGGATTTCTTCTATCGAAGTCTCCTCGGGAAGCTCAACAGCCTGAACTTTTTCGGGTGCTTCTTCCTCATCGGACGGAGCTTTTTCAGTGACGGAAACTGTGGTGACTGGTTCTTCGCCTTCTTTCTCGACTGTTGTTATCTCCGTGACCTCTTGCTTAGGTCCTTGTCGCTTTTTGATCACCCTTTTCACAGTCTTAACTTTCTTTACCTCCCCAGTTTCAGTCTGTACCTGATCGACTTTTAGTTCTTCAGGTTCTTCCTCGACTATCTTAGCTTTATGTAGTTCGAGTACGTCATCGAATGGTGTAGTACTGTCGTCAAATGTTTCCTCGGTTTTGTGTATTGTAATGACTGGTTGCTCGTCGTCTTTTTGTGTTGTAATTATTTGTGTGGTTTCTAATTTTGGTCCTACCTTCTTTTTAATAATGCGCTTAGTTATTTTCTTCTGTTTGGGCTTACCTTCTTCACTAGGGATTTCTTCTATGTATGTCTCCTCGGGAAGCTCTAATACCTGTTCTTTTTCGGGTGCTTCTTCTTTATCAGACGGAGCTTCTTCAGTGACGGAAACTGTGGTGACTGGTTCTTCGCCTTCTTTCTCGACCGTTGTTATCTCTGTGACCTCTTGCTTAGGTCCTTGTCGCTTTTTGATCACCCGTTTCACAGTCTTAACTTTCTTTACCTCCCCAGTTTCAGTCGTTACCTGATCAACTTTTACTTCTTCAGGTTCTTCCTCGACTATCTTAGCTTTATGTAGTTTGAGTACGTCATCGAATGGTGTAGTACTGTTGTCAAATATTTCCTCGGTTTTGTGTATTGTAATGACTGGTTGCTCGTCGTCTTTTTGTGTTGTAATTATTTGTGTTGTTTCTAATTTTGGTCCTACCTTCTTTTTAATAACGCGCTTACTTATTTTCTTCTGTTTGGGCTTACTTTCTTCAGTAGGAATTTCTTCTATGGAAGTTTCCTCTGGAAGCTCTACGGCCTGAACTTTTTCGGGAGCTTCTTCCTTATCAGACGGAGCTTCTTCAGTGATCGAAACTGTGGTGACTGGTTCTTCGCCGTCTTTCTCGACCGTTGTTATCTCCGTGACCTCTTGCTTAGGTCCTTGTCGCTTTTTGATCACCCGTTTGACAGTTTTTACTTTCTTTACCTCCCCAGTTTCCGTCTGCACCTGATCAACTTTAACTTCTTCAGGTTCTTCCTTGACTACCTTAGCTTTATGTAGTTCGAGTACGTCATCGAATGGTTTTGTACTTTCGTCAAATGTTTCCTCTGTTTTGTTTATTGTAATGACTGGTTGCTCGTCGTCTTTTTGTGTTGTAATTATTTGTGTGGTTTCCAATTTTGGTCCTTCCTTCTTTTTAATAACGCGCTTAGTTATTTTCTTCTGTTTTGTCTTACCTTCTTCACTAGGGATATCTTCTATGTAAGTCTCCTCGGGAAGCTCTACAGCCTGGAATATTTCGGGTACTTCTTCCTTATCAGATAGAGCTTCTTCAGTGACCGAAACTGTGGTGACTGGTTCTTCGCCGTCTGTTTCAACCGTTGTTATCTCCGTGACCTCTTGCTTAGGTCCTTGTCGCTTTTTGATCACCCGCCTGACAGTCTTAACTTTCTTTACCTCCCCAGTTTCTGTCTGCACCTGATCAACTTTAACTTCTTCAGGTTCCTCCTCGACTACCTTAGCTTTATGTAGTTCGAGTACGTCATCGAATGGTGTAGTACTGTCGTCAAATGTTTCCTCGGTTTTGTGTATTGTAATAACTGGTTGTTCATCATCTTGTTGTGTTGTGACTATTTGTGTGGTTTCTAATTTTGCTCCTACCTTCTTTTTAATAACGCGCTTAGTTATTTTCTTCTGTTTGGGCTTACCTTCTTCACTAGGGATTTCTTCTATCGAAGTCTCCTTGGGAAGCTCAACAGCCTGAACTTTTTCGGGTGCTTCTTCCTTATCAGATGGAGCTTCTTCAGTGACGGAAACTGTGGTGACTGGTTCTTCGCCTCCTTTCTCGACTGCTTTTATCCCCGTGACCTCTTGCTTATGTTCTTGTCGCTTTTTGATCACCCTTTTCACAGTCTTAACTTTCTTAACCTCTCCAGTTTCAATCTGTACCTGATCAACTTTTACTTCTTCAGGTTCTTGCTCGACTACCTTAGCTTTATGTAGTTCGAGTACGTCATCGAATGGTGTAGTACTGTCGTCAAATGTTTCCTCGGTTTTATGTATTGTAATGACTGGTTTCTCGTCGTCTTTTTGTGTTGTAATTATTTGTGTGGTTTCTAATTTTGGTCCTACCTTCTTTTTAATAACGCGCTTTGTTATTTTCTTCTGTTTGGGCTTACCTTGTTCACTAGGGATTTCTTCTATTGATGTCTCCTCGGGAAGCTCTATAACATGTTCTCTTTCAGGAGCTTCTTCCTTATCAGACGGAGCTTCTTCAGTGATCGAAACTGTGGTGACTGGTTCTTCGCCGTCTTTCTCGATCGTTGTTATCTCCGTGACCTCTTGCTTAGGTCCTTGTCGCTTTTTGATCACCCGTTTCACAGTCTTAACTTTCTTTACCTCCCCAGTTTCAGTCTGTACCTGTTCAACTTTTACTTCTTCAGGTTCTTCCTCGACTATCTTAGCTTTATGTAGTTCGAATACGTTATCGAATGGTGTAGTATTGTCGTTAAATGTTTCCTCGGTTTTGTGTATTGTAATAAATGGTTGTTCATCATCTTGTTGAGTTGTGATTATTTGTGTGGTTTCTAATTTTGGTCCTACCTTCTTTTTAATAACGCGCTTAGTTATTTTCTTCTGTTTGGGCTTACCTTCTTCACTTAGAATTTCTTCTATTGATGTCTCCTCGGGAAGCTCTATAACCTGTTCTTTTTCGGGTGCTTCTTCTTTATCAAACGGAGCTTCTTCAGTGACGGAAACTGTGGTGATTGGTTCTTCACCGTCTTTTTCAACCGTTGTTATCACCGTAACCTCTTGCTTAGGTCCTTGTCGCTTTTTGATCACCCTTTTCACTGTCCTAACTTTCTTTACCTCCCCAGTTTCCGTCTGCACCTGATCAACTTTAACTTCTTCAGGTTCTTCCTTGACTACCTTAGCTTTATGTAGTTCGAGTACCTCATCGAATGGTGTAGTACTGTCGTCAAATGTTTCCTCGGTTTTGTGTATTGTAATAACTGGTTGTTCATCATCTTGTTGAGTTTTGACTATTTGTGTGGTTTCTAATTTTGCTCCTACCTTCTTTTTAATAACGCGCTTAGTTATTTTCTTCTGTTTGGGCTTACCTTCTTCACTAGGGATTTCTTCTATCGAAGTCTCCTCGGGAAGCTCAACAGCCTGAACTTTTTCGGGTGCTTCTTCCTCATCGGACGGAGCTTTTTCAGTGACGGAAACTGTGGTAACTGGTTCTTCGCCTTCTTTCTCGACTGTTGTTATCTCCGTGACCTCTTGCTTAGGTCCTTGTCGCTTTTTGATCACCCTTTTCACAGTCTTAACTTTCTTTACCTCCCCAGTTTCAGTCTGTACCTGATCTACTTTTAGTTCTTCAGGTTCTTCCTCGACTATCTTAGCTTTATGTAGTTCGAGTACGTCATCGAATGGTGTAGTACTGTCGTCAAATGTTTCCTCGGTTTTGTGTATTGTAATGACTGGTTGCTCGTCGTCTTTTTGTGTTGTAATTATTTGTGTTGTTTCTAATTTTGGTTCCACCTTCTTTTTAATAACGCGTTTAGTTATTTTCTTCTGTTTGGGCTTACCTTCTTCACTAGGGATTTCTTCTATGGTAGTCTCTTCGGGAAGCTCAACAGCTTGAACTTTTTTGGTTGTGTCTTCTCTATCAGACGGTGTTTCTTCAGTGACCGAAACAGTTGTGACTGGTTCTTCACCTTCTCTGGCGATCGTAGTTATCTCTGTGACCTCTTGTTTTGGTCCTTGTCGCTTTTTGAACACCCGTTTAACCGTCTTAATTTTTTTTATCTCCCCAGTTTCCGTCTGTACTTCATCTATTTTCACTTCTTCAGGTGTTTCTTCGACTACTTTAGCCTTATGTGGTTCGACTAAATCGTCGAATGGTGTAAATGTTTCATCAAATGTTTCCTCTGTTTTGTGGATTGTTATGACTGGTTGTTCATTGTCTTGATGAGTTGTTATAATTTGTGTGGTTTCCAATTTTGGACCTACCTTCTTTTTAATAACTCGCTTAGTAATTTTCTTCTGTTTCGGCTTACCTTCTTCACTAGGTATTTCTTCGATAGTAGTCAGCTCGGGAAGCTCTACAACCTGAACTATTTCGGGTACCTCTTCTTTACCAGATGGAGTTTCTTCAGTAACCGAAACAGTTGTTACCGGTTCTAAACCCTCTTCCTCCACCGTTGTTATCTCTGTGACCTCCTGTTTAGGTCCGTGTTGTTTTTTGATTACCCGTTTGACCGTCTTAATTTTCTTTATCTCCCCAGTTTCCGTTTGCACTTCATCTATTTTCACTTCTTCAGGTTCTGCATCGACCACTGTAGCCTTTCGTGGTTCGACTAAATCGTCGAATAGTGTGGTTGTGTCATTAAATGTTTCATCAGATTTAAGAATGGTAACGACTGGTTGTTCATCATCTTGTTGAGTAGTGATGATTTGTGTAGTTTCCAATTTTGGACCTAATTTCTTTTTAATAACGCGCTTTGTAATTTTCTTCCGTTTTGGCTTACCGTCTTCACTGGGTATTTCTTCTATGGTCGTCTCCTCAGGAAGCCCTATGGCTTGACCATTTTCGGGTGCCTCTTCTCTATTAGACGCTGTTTTTTCAGTGACCGAAACAGTTGTTACCGGTTCTTCACCCTCTTTTTCGACCGTAGTTATCTCTGTGACCTCTTGCTTAGGTCCTTGTCGCTTTTTGATCACTCTTTTGATAGTCTTACATTTTTTAATCTCACCAGTTTCCGTCTGTACCTGATCAACTCGGACTTCTTCAGGTTCTTCCTCAACTACCTTAGCCTTATATGGTTCGACTATCTCGTCGAATGGTGTTACTTTTTCATCAAATGTTTCCTCAGTCTTGTGTATAGTAACGACTGGTTGTTCGTCATCTTGTTGGGATGTTATTATTTGTGTGGTTTCTAGTTTGTGACCTACTCTCTTTTTGATAATACGTTTAGTAATTTTCTTCTGCTTCGGCTTACCTTCTTCACTCTGTATTTCTTCAATCGTTGTCTCTTCGGGAAGCTCTACAGCCTGAACTTTTTCCGTTGCTTCTTCTTTATCAAACGGAGTTTCTTCGGTGACCGAAACAGTTTTGATTGGTTCTTCATCTTCTTTTACGACCGTTGTTATCTCCTTGACCCCTTGTTTAGTTCCTTGTTGCGTTTTGATTACTCGCTTGTCAGCCTTATCCTTCGTTATCTTTCCAGTTGCCGTCTGAACCTGATCAATTTTTACTCCTTCAGGTTCTTCCTCGACCACTGTAGCCTTTTGTAATTCGACTAAATCGTCGAATAGTGTAGTTGTGTCATTTAGTGTTTTATCAGTTTTGTTAATGGTAACAACTGGTTGTTCGTCATCTTGTTGAGTAGTGGTTATTTGTGTGGTTTCTAATTTGGAACCTTTCCTCTTTTTAATAATGCGTTCAGTAATTGTCTTTCGTTTTGGCTTACCTTCTTCACTAGATATTTCTTCTATTGTAGTCTCATCGGGAAGCTCTACAGCTTGATCTTTTTCAGGTGCCTCTTCTCTATCAGACGGTGATTCTTCAGTCACCGAAACAGTTGTTACCGGTTCTGCATCCTCTTTCTCGACCGTTGTTATCTCTGTGACCTCTTGTTTAGTTCCTTGTTTCTTTTTAATCACCCGCTGGACAGTCTTAACTATCTTTATCTCCCCAGTTTCCGCCTGGACTTCATCTATTTCTACTTCTTCAGGTTTTACCTCGACTTTTTTAGCCTTATGTGTTTCGACTAAATGGTCAAATGGTGTAAATGTTTCATCAAATGTTTCCTCTGTTTTGTGGATTGTAATGACTGGTTGTTCATTGTCTTGTTGAGTTGTTATAATTTGTGTGGTTTCCAATTTTGGACCTACCTTCTTTTTAATAACTCGCTTAGTAATTTTCTTCTGTTTCGGCTTACCTTCGTCACTAGGAATTTCTTCTATAGTAGTCTCTTCGGGAAGTTCTACAGCCTGAATTACTTCAGGTGCCTCTTCTTTACCAGATGGAGTTTCTTCAGTGACTGAAACAGTTGTTACCGTTTCTCCATTTTCCTTTTCGACCGTTTTTGTTTCTGATATATTTTGTTTATGTCCCTCGCTCTTTTTGATCACCTGCTTGACCTTCTTTATGTCCCTTGTTTCTATGTGCACCTGATTTTCTTCAGGTTCAATTACTTGAGCCTTATCTTTTTCCAGTTTTTCGTCAAATGGTGTGATTGTATCATTAAATGTTTCCTCTGTTTCTTGTATGATAACGACGTGTTTGTCATGGTCTTTTGGCGTTGTTTTTAGTTTTGATGTTTCTAGTTGTGTTTCCACCTTGTTTTTTACAACGCGCTTAGTAATTTTCTTCTGTTTAGGCTTTCTTTCTCTACTTTGATGTTCTTCTGTTGGAGTTTCCTCAGAAAGCTTTTCGATACTTTCTTGTTTGGTTCCCTCTTCTTTATCAGATGAAATGTCTTCACTTTGAACTTCTTCATTTATAACTTCTATGTGAGATTGTTTTGTTTTTTCAGTCGGTGTCAAAGTAATTAATTTATTTGCATCACCCTTAAAATCTTTACCCTTTTTCAGTACACTTTTTTCGGTTTCATTTTCTTCTTGGATTTCTTCTATTTGTACCTGTGAACGTAATTTTGGAATTTCGAATTGTTCTTCTGGCAGTTCTATGGTACTTTTGTCGTTATTGTTATTAAAATTAGTATCATCTCCTTCATATTCTTCAATCTGTACATTGTGCATTATTTCCTGATGTATTTCACCCCGGTTTTCGTCATCTAAAGTTTCTTCTATGACAATATCACCTTCGTTGAAATTATCGTTTTTCTCGGTTTTACGTTTTCTCAAAATTGTTCTTTTTGTTTTAATTTGTATTGGTTCTCTGTTGCCCGGCGCTTTAATAAACTTTGTTACTATTTCCTCACTTTCTTCTATGTCGGAACTTTTCGGAGAATCTTTTTTGACCACTGTTTTTTCTGAAAAATTGCATATAAAGTTTAGTTCCTTAAACCGTAATCCTATATGTGCTTAATTAGTAGTGTACATTCATTTGTGTAATTATGTTAAGTATTAATGTTTAGTGCTGGAATTCTTTTAAGTGACTTTAAAAATTGTTTTTTATACAAACTAATTCTTTGTCTAAACTTATAAGGTTTATGTAAATATCGTACCGTTACAGCTATTTTATCTTTATTAATACTAATTTGGTTTATCAATACTGGGAAAATATTAATATATTTATTTTAGCTGCGGAGTTATAAGACTGAATACCTTGCAATTGTCTAATCACTATATAATTATTATTATAAATGCTTTTTTTTGGGTGTTTTCATTTTTCCCTATCCTTTGCCTAATCAAATTCATTAAAATAGTAGTCTCATAAGACATTTTCTTTTTAATAACTCGGTTTATTAACTTAATTTAACTGAAAACTACTTACCCTGTATATGTACATCTGGTTGTGTAATAATAATGTTCTTGTATTCTGCGTCAGAAATTGTTAAATTCGTTTTTAGTGCCTTTGGATGTTTTTCGCTGTAAGGCATAATCTGTTCGTTCAGAATATCTTCACTCACTTCTAATTCTGAGGATATATTTAATATTTCTTTTAGTTTGTGTACTTCTGGCTCTTTTACATTTAATTGTGTTTCTGTTTGAAAACTTATCGTATCTGTGACCGTTAATGGTAACATATCCGTAGTTTTTATGTTTGTAATTTGAGACTGAGTTTGTGGTAAGTTTAACAAACCTGCCTGCATTTCGGAAAAATTTTCTGAACATTGTAAATGTGTCATCGTTGTCAAATTCCTTTCAGCTGTAACTGATTTGTGTAAACCTGGAATTAACGTTCCTTGTGTTTCATCTTGCACAACTTCATATACTTTAAGACCCTCACTTTCATATAAAGAACATGAAGCGGTTTCTTGTTTTATTAACTTTTCAAATGATTTGTCAATAACACTTTCTTGTACATGTATATTAATTTGGCTAATAGGTTCTAATGTTACAGCATTCGAAGTTATATTTTCCTCTTTGATGGCCTTATTAGAGCTTAAAACGCTTTCAAGTTCTCCCATAATTATTTCCGTTAGCTCGACGGGCATTACGCCTAAAATTTCTTCGGTGGCATTTTTTGGGAGGTTACAAAGTGGGGTATTAATGTTTTGTGAATCTTCATGTAGTGTTTTTTCTAGGACTAGATAACTTTTATGTGTTTCTAGATCCAATTTAGCCAAACTGCTTTCAGGCTTAGATGATTCGGGTATTTCTGTAACATTTTCTAACGTATCTTGCTTAATATTAGTAACTTCCTGGAAAGCTGTACGATTAACCATTGCAGTTTGAGCACCCTCCTTAAACAATAAATCTAACGCCTGAGTTTTTTCTCCAAGAACCACTTCTATTTGTTCGATTGATTTCATTTCAGTTATTTGTTTTTCTGCTCTTTTCGGCTCTTTCTCTTTATTGTACATATTATGTGTTGACTCCGTAGGTGAACATTCTGATGTGATGTAGCTTTTATTAACCTCAAACTCATATTCAATCGTATTTGTATCATATTTTTGGTCACATAAATTGTCAATGCTTTCAATTATTTGTGGCGAAGTATAAGTTATTTCTTTTATTGGTGTTTGAATCTTTTTTGCATTCTCAACTTTAAGAATAGGTGTTGGCAATAACTGTGAATTTTCTTGTGTAATCAGCTCATGTAATTGCTTATGTTGCAGTTCATTAATACTTATTTTAAGTTGTTGCTCTTCTGGTTTACCAGGAATACCCATACTTACGCAATTATCCAATAACTGCTGTTGTTCAGTGTTAAGGCCTTCAGATAGAAATGAGTTTATTTGTGCTTTTTCACACTTTTCTTTACTTCTTTGATGAAGATTTATTCCCTCTTCTAACACTGTCGTTTCTGTTGTAGTTATATGCTCGACAGCTGCAATGTCTAATCGTTGATCATCACTACCCTGCTCTGATTTTATATTTAAGCCATGTTCTTTCTCTCTTGTATTTATATCTATAACCGTTACATGATGGAGGGGTTCTAACTGAATATTTATGTAATCTTTCCTTGGAACCACATCTCCTGTAAATTCATCACTAGACTCTTTTAGTAATACTTCTTGAACTTGAAATGAAGAAAGAGTTTCAAACTTCTCTTCAATATCTTTAGGCTGATCTACAAGTATGCGTTCATGCACAAATTCTTTTTCATTAGTTTCTATTTCCGTTACAGTAACGTGCTTAGCTGTTTCAATGTTGCTAGTAGTATTATCAACTTTGTTGAAAATTTTATTCTTTAAGTTAATTCCTTCTTCAAACGGTACTACTTCTGCTACATTTATATGATCATTTAAATGCATATTCATGGACGAATTGGTCTCTTTTAATTTTTCAACTATTGTTAACTCTTCTCCAAATTCTTGAGGTCTTATTTCACTTACAAGAAGTGGTTTTATGAATTCGGTACTTAATTCAGTTGCTTCTTTCGTCACAACATTTGACGGTTTAATAACTGCTTCAGATTCAGAAAATTGCAACATTTCAACATTAACATGTTTGTGAGTTTCTATAGTCACATTATTAGAAGACGTTTTTGGTGTTTCATAAATGTTTAGGTTTTTCTCGGATTCCACTGCAAAATTTTCAGTAATTTTTATATAGTCATTTGATTTTATATCTTGCCCCGCGTACTTAACACTAGGAGAATAAAATGAAGACAGTTCCGCTTCTTTTTCGCTAACTAATGTTTCAGTAATTCTTAAACTTGGTGTAACAAAAATGTCGTTTGTAGGCTTAATAGATTTTTTAAATTCACTGTTAGTTATTTCGTTTATAGGTAACTCCGATTCTGAAGGAATAACTTCTGTTACTTCTACGGAACTAACCCCTTCTATCAGACTTTTAGTACTCTTTAGTACTGATTGTTCTTTAATCAACTTGCCTTCTTTTTCCCCAATAAATTGTTCTGTATTTTGCATGGCTTCATTTATTTCACAAATCGGAAGTGCTTTTGCAGATACTGTGTCTTGTAATTGCAGTTCCATGCTTTGCTGACTTGCAACTATTTCGGAACTTTGCAAATGCTGTACCTCACTTACAATAGTACTCGCTATAGTGGTTTTTGGTTCGTAATATTCATTGATATTCTTTTCTTTTTCTACGGTTTGTATTTCAATAACTTCTTTTGCTGATGATTCCGTGACATTTTCTTCAGCTTTAAGCTTTAAATCTTTTGATGTATGCAATAATTCTGTTTCCTTGTCTATAGTAAATATTTGTAAACCCTGTACTGGTTGTTGAATTTGATCGTATGAGAGACTAGCTTGGAATAAATTTGGTGTTTTACTTTTAAAGCTATCTACAATATTTGAAGTTAATACCTCCGTGCTAATTGTACTTTTTAGAGGAACAAACCCAGCTGATAACTTACGAACATCAACAGTATCGGGAATATCCATTTCTTTTTCCTTGTCACTTACATCTACTGAACTTATTACGACTGCTTGTGATTCTGCGATATCATATTTAGCGTTCGATTTCATTTTATCTTTTTCTACTAACTGTGTTTCTTTCTCTGCGGTAACAGTTTCTATTTGTTCTACCGAGTTTAGTAATATTGTTGTAATATCAGATTTATGGGCGCTTGTATCTCGTTCAACCAATACTTCTGTTCCACAGCTAATTAAAGTTTCTTCTATATTTGCAGCTCTCCCGTAAATTTCCATGTTAGGCGAAGCTTGTTTGTAAGCCATTTTAAAGTCGTCTGTTTCAATAAGGTTTTGAGATTGTGATAGAGTTTCAGATGTCTGAAGACTATGTTTCTCAATTATTGAAAAATCTGCTTTCTGCATCTCTGGCTCAGCGGGCGTTAAAAACTTCTTTTCATTTTCTATAAGTGTATTTTCATCATATTCAGGAACTTGGAGAGCTGCCACAGTTATTGATGGCTTTTTTAGGTTATACACAGGAACTTCTAAGACTCCTTCCATAGTATGAACTAATGTTTCTTGTTGAGAAATAGCTTGTGTGGGTACTTTAGCTTCACTTGCTTTAGCTAACGATTCGATATTTTTATACTCTAAATTAGAAGGTATTATTTCCGAATTTAATTCTTGTATTACTAATGCTTCATTGGTGTCTAAATTTATGAAAGCTTCAAACGTCTCTGGCTTTAGAGTCCTCAAATTACTTTCCTTTTCATTATATTCAGTTGTGCTAACAATCATTTCTTTAAAACCTATGTTACCTATAGCAGCATGCCTTAATTTGTCGCTCAACATGTTTTGCTCCGTAAAACCTACTGTGTTATCAACAATTAGTTCAGAGGACAAAGCGACAGGTCGACTTATGATATCAGTGGTTGCTTTACAACTTTCTGTCAGCTGATGCTTTTTATAAACTCCTTCTTTTTCATGTTGCAATGTTTCAGATATTGTTAAAGATTCCTTTGCAGTAACTACATCTGAAGAAACGGATTTAAAATCAGGCATACTTATATCTTCAAGAAAAGTATGTGTATCAAAAATTTTGTTTTCGCTGATTTGTATTTGTGTATTGAGTGTATTTGGAATAATTTGTACCGTTTTATAGGTTCGTTTTTCAGAATCTAATTTGTTAAATGTGTCCGTAGGATTTATTTCTGTAATCAGGGGAGCTTTGCGGTCTGTGTCGATTTCAACATTTGCAAATTTGCCTTTTGTAGGTTCTTTTGATTCAAAATATTCCTCATTTTGTGTAAGCAACGTTTCAGTTATATTTATACCTTCATTACTTATGAAGTTAGATTTTGCTTTTCTTTGAGGTATTTCATTTTCACCTAAGACTTGTAATTGTTCGTGGGGAGTAGTTTGAATAATTGTTATTCCTTTGTGTAAATCCCGTTCTTCTAAAGCTTGTTGTACAAATGCATTTTTTTCTTTTATAAAGTCTATTTGGTCCGCTGTGTTAATTTCTTCAGATATGGGAGTTTTCAGGGGATGAGATGGTAAACACTTCGCAAACAAAATGTCAGGTGTTATTTTTTTGTGTAATTTACTTTCGAGCTCTGATGTTTCAGTTTCTGTAATCGAAAGAGGTAAATTTGGAATGATAGTGGCAGATACATTTTGAGGATTTTCAATATTATAATCTTGAGGGGTTTCGTGGTCGTGAACTATAGTTGTAGATATTACTTTTGCACTCTCAGTTATTATCGATTCCTCAGCAGTCTCATCAGATTTTCTGGGTATTGAAAATTCATTTACTGTTGAGATATGTAATGTTTCCGAAGTTGTTAAGGGTTCTATTGTTTTTACGTCCACATCTGCTACTGCGGTCATTTTTTCCTCTCTTGTGAGAAAATCTTTCTCACTTTCATTTACGTGAATTTCTTCTACAATATTTTTATCTAAAGCAGATATTGAAACTACAGCATAAGTTTGTGATAAAGGTTTAGTTTCTTGCAAAGACTTTTCTGAATCATTGATATTCGTTTCTAAATTAAATTTGTGTTGATGTTCATTAAATCCAATACTTGCTGTCTTACTATTATAAGTTTCAGCATCAAATTCGGACTCCTTAACATGAGAAACCGTCATATAATTATCTAAACTTGTATATAACATCAAATCTTTACCTACTAATGCTTTAATTGGTTCATCTGAAATAACTAACTCTTCTTCTTTCTCATGTAAATCACTTACTAACACCATAACACTATCTTTTGCTGTTATATCCACATTAGCTTCCTGCGTTCGTGGTAATTTTAATGTCTTTAATGAACCTTCCTTTTCTTTAACATCATGTATTTGAGTAGAAATTTGGTTTGAAACAAGTACGTCTTTTCTTGCTGTTTCAGTTGGAACAATTAATTCGGGATAGTACTTTCCTGATTTATCTTCAACAAATACTTCCCCAACTTGTACGGATTCCAGTAAGTTAAAGTCAAATTTAGTTTTTATAGGTTTTTCCGATTTTTGTTCACTTAATCTATATTCTTTGTCCTCTTCGTTAATTTCAGTTACACTTACTTCACTTAATGGCGTAACAGATACCGAAGCGTATGATTTTGGAACTGAAAATTCATCTAAAGAAGCTTCCTTTAAAGATGTTATTTCTTGTGATACATTAATTGCGTCTTGTAAAATAATTAACGATTTTGCATTTTCCTTGTGTTTTTCGTCTATTTTTACATCATCAACTGTCGAATTGCTCATTGTCTCTGCCGTTATGTAACCTTCTGCCGTTACAACTTTTTCTGTAGCTTTTTTTATCGTTCCTTGCTTACTCAAAAAACATTCTTCTAAGTAATTACTTACATCTACCTCTGTTATCTGTAGAGGTTCTGTTTCAGTGAAATGTTGTTGAACTGTTACTTTTGGACTCATTTTAGAATCAAAATGTTGCTCGCTTTCTTGAATCTGAAGAGTGTTGCTAAGAACAGGATAATTCGTATCTAATCTAACATTTGCTGTTAATTTCACATTAATCTTAGGGGCAATTAAATTAGTAGTTTGGCTAGCGGGAACCACTTCAACTTTATTTTCATACGTATCCGTTGCAATGGTTGAAACAAATGGAAATACATCCGCTTCAAAATTGGTGGCCTCATCGATGTCATAATGTTCAATTTTTTCCATAGGGTACATTTTCTTGAATACTTTATTGTCTTCTTCAATACTTTCACCGTGAATAAAACTATCTGTTTGTTTGTGTATTTTACGTTTGCCATGTTTTCTTTCATTGTCATCTGTGAAATTTCAGTATTGTAAGTAATAAGTAAAATACGATTGCTTAAGATACTTTAAGGTAATCTTACCAAAAATTAAGCTGTCAGATGATGATATTATGTACGATATTTTTAATAAGCTCGTTTAATGTATAAGCTTAGTAAATTATGAAATTTTAAAGTTTTAAATAATGTGTTAAATATATTAAAATGAATATTAATTGTACTTACTTAGGAAAATAATTTTTTTGTTTTATTTTAGGAACTTTCCCAATGAAGTGCAAACGGTCGAAGCAATCGACGAAGTGAAAGCTGCATAAGGACATAAGCATAATACAAAAGAGGAAAGCACTAGCAAGGTAGCATTTTACTTGTTATTTAAAAGCATAATCTGATCCTTAAATGTAACTTAAATCGCATTATCCACCTATTAAGCGTTGTTTTTAGGTTTATTTTCAGTAATTACTCTTATTTCATTATTTCTTTCGTTGAGTTTTATTAATTAACCAGGCTTTAAACATACAAAGCATGAAAATAAGTCATTTGAGTAAAAACATTATCATATTTTCTTACCTATAACAATTTTTGTCTTCTTTTGAGAGGTGTCTGTAACGTACAATTAAGCTGTATTAAATATATAGAAGCAATTATAAAAACAAATTTTACCATACAAATCAATTATTATCAAAGAAATATATTTGGTCCTTACATATAAAATTAGCGTTTTGTCGTACTGACCACTTTGATCAGAAATATATCCTCTGTGGTTAAAAATTCCAAATTCAAATTTATAAATTCATTTAGCTGGTACATTTGAGTTTTGAAAACAGTAATTAATTTGTTTTTCCTCCTTATTTTTTTTTTTGGCGTCGCTCATTACCGCACAATAGAAAACATGAAATTTTATTATTATATTTACGAGTACGAGTTCTACCGTGGCGCCAGTGCTGCAGAGACAACTCGAAGGATTAATGATGTGTACGGTGCTGGTGTCGCAAAAGAAAGCACGGTACGTTTTTGGTTTTAACGTTTTCGTTTTGGAAATTTTGACCTTCATAACCAATCCCGTGGACGGCCGGAGACCAAAGTGGAAAATGAAAAATTAAAGGTTATTTTGGAAGCGTATCCATCACAAAGCACTTCAGAGATAGCTGCAGGCTTCAAGGTAAGTGATAAAACTGTATTAATCCACTTGAAGCAAATCGGGAAAGTAAAAAAACTTGAACGATAGGTACGTCATGAATTGAGTGAATCGAACTTGCAAACACGCGTCGACTGCTGTGTTATTTGCTCAACTGACACAAAAATGAAGAGATTTTAAATCGAATCATTACTTGTGACGAAAATTGGATACTGTACGATAATCGGAAGCGCTCGTCGCAATGGCTGAACCCTGGAAACCCAGCTAAATCCTGCCCTAAACGAAAATCGACTCAGAAAAAGTTACTTGTGAGTGTTTGATGGACTAGCGCCGGTGTCGTTCACTACAGTTTTCTAAAATCTGGACTAACGATTACGGCAGATATCTATTGTCAGCAACTGCAAACCATGAAGAAAGAACTAGCTACCAAACAACCAAGATTGGACAATCGCTCTAGGCCACTGCTGCTTCACGACAACGTAAGACCACATATTGCACAAGACCACACACTGCACAACAAACAACTATTATGTTAGATGAGCTACAATTGGAATGTCTGCAACATCCACCGTACTCCCTGACCTTGCTATAACAGATTACCATGTTTTCCAAAATTTTGACAACTTCTTACAAGGAAAAAAAATTCAACTCCGATGTGGCAGTCCAAACCGCCTTCAAAGAGTTTATTGATTCTCGCCCCCGTGTTTTTTTAGTAAAGGGATCAATGAACTACCTATGAGATGGCAAAAGTGCATAGATAACAATGATGCATACTTTGATTAATTAAATATATTTTACAAAAAAAAATTGACTTTGTATTCCTCCCGTACAAAACGCCAATTTCATATGTGGACCTATTATAATTTACATTTTTAATAAAAGCGTAGATTCATTACAAATCATCAGACTATATATACCTTTTAAAATCTTTGTAGTATTTACTTCAGCAACATTTTCTTTACAAGATTCGATAAAAATCTGAAATAATACACATATATTTTTAGTATTATAGTGACAAAATAAGCTAAATAACCATTAACACACACATTACCAGAGTCAACTTTTATTATTAATTTATTAATATAATCGAACTATTATTTTTATTTATTAATTTATTAATATAATCGAACCTTTACGTTTTTTATTAAATAAATGTTTATTTATATAATTGCATAAATTACATCAATCAATTCATTTTTGTGTAATATATATATATATATATATATATATATATATTTGTAAGTTGTTGGGAAACCCCAGCCCAGAGATGGGACAAGTATTTCATGTGCGCCCGAACGTGCACCTTGTAAAGTTGTAGTTCTCTGATGTCAGACTATCATCTTGCGATGCCATTAGTGCCACTTTCACTATTTCTGATTCGTTGACATCTGCATGTGCAACACAATTCCTTCACGTACGAGTTTCCTTTTAATAGTTTACGGTAGATAATATGTTTAATTGAAATAAATAGTAACATATTTTATCAAATAGTAATTTCTACAATTTTATTACTGAGATTGAGTAAGATGCATAGAAAAATGATAACAGTGTTGCGCGCCTAAGTTGATGTCAGGTACCTGGCACTAGCGCCATCTAGTGTCGGAGACCAGATCGAGGAGGGCTTCCTAGAAAATGTCAGTCTCGAACTTTCGACCAACAGCGCCATCTAGTATCAAACAGAAGAATTAAGCTTTCTGGAAGCCCCACACTCGAACTTTCTGCGTCTGGTCGATCGGCGCCCGTATTTGCTTGAATATTCTGGACATTTTGGTGTAAAAGGTGTATTTAAAGCCGCTGCATACCGCGATCGGGGCAGTATTGAATTTGGCGAGACAAGCGAAGCTTCGGAGCGAAATAAAGTGAATCAGTGTGATTAATTATTAGTGTCTTTTAAGTTTTAATTGGTGTTCGGTAGTAAAAGTGTAAATTTTGGTAATTCAATCGGCAGTTTTTACTGTCACAAACCTCAAGCTCGTAACAATTGTCAGAAGTGGGATAACATCATGCCGATTTTACCTAAGGACGAAATGGAGGGTGTCCGTACCCGAAGTCAACGCCAGCAGGAGACGGACCAGAGACGATTTTGTGGTACAACGCCGCAGACGTCGGAGGGCCAGCCGCCGGCCACGGAGGCTGGCCCGTCAGTAGCTCCTGCATCCGCAGCAACTGACTTAGGTGCTCTGATGGTGATGCTGCAGGAGCGGGCCCGTCGGTTGGAAGAGCAGCTGCAGCACGGACAGGAGGAACAGGCCCGCCGACAGGAGGAACAGGCCCGTCGTTTGGAAGAGTAGCTCAAACGCGATAAGCAAGAGCAGATGCTCCTCATGAAGGACATCCACGCTATCTACGGGAAAGAGATACGGGAGATGAAGAATAAGGTTGCTCAACATGACAACCGCCTGTCGGAAGCTGAAACCCGAATCAACCAAGTAAACAATCGGGTTGACAACGTGATGGCTGACATGACGAAAACACTGGACGAATTCAAACTTGGCGATAGAACTACAGCTCCCGCAGTAGCTACTACACCATCGCTACGAGGGTTCAAAGTGCCGCCGTTCAACGGGACTTCTTCCTGGTCAGCTTATAAAATCCAGTTCGAAGCCGTTATGAAGGCGAACGGCTGGAATAAAAGTCAGGCCATGACTGCTCTCACGCTAGGCCTGCGCGACCAGGCCTTAACTATCCTGGAAGCTCTCGGTGAAGAAGTGACTTATGAGCAGCTTCTTGAGGCATTGGAGGCGACGCTCACCTGGTACACGTCTTTCGTGCGCAGCTTAAAGATCGCCTGCAGCGCATCAACGGAAACCTGCAGCAGTGGGCTCTTGAGGTGGAGAAACTGGTGCGAAAAGCTTACCGGTCTGTACCTGCGCTCATTGAAAGGAATCTGGTGCAGACATTCATCTACGGCATCCGTGACCTTGACGTCAGAGCTGCTATGAGGCTCGGGCACCACGAGACGCTTAAGGACGCCTTGGTCCATGCACTGGAGGTGCAAGCCGTGCGGCAGGATCTTCGTTCCCTTCGCGTCAGGGGAGTTGCAGCAGCTACAGTTTGCGACCGCAATAATGCATACAGTCCTAGGTGCTATGGCTGTGGGGAAAGGGGCCATCTTCGATCCAGCTGCCCTAAGCGAACTGTAGAAAGGGAAGTTGATCGATCTCGAGAGGGTAGTGCAGCTAACGGCACTGCCTGGCGGCGGCAGGATCATCGTTCCCCTCACGTTAGGGAGGTTGCTGCAGTTACGGTTCACAATCACAATAAAAATTACAGCCCAAGGTGCTACGGCTGTGGGGAAAGAGGCCATCTTCAATCCAGCTACCCTAAGCGATCTGTAAAAATGGAAGGTAGTCGATCTCGAGAGGGTTGTTCGGTTAACAGCACCACCCAGCAGCAGGAATACGACTTTGAGATCGAACATCGCAGCGGGAAATCTCATGGCAACGCAGATGCATTGTCAAGAAGACCTTGCCCTGAAGATTGCAAACATTGTACTAGGCAAGAGAGTAAGGAAGTAGTATCCGTGAGGATGCTCAGGACAGACCACCTCAGAAACGAGTGGAAGGACAGCTTACAACATGCACAGCAAGAAGATCCGGACATCAAGCCGATTCTAGAATGGATGAAGGTCAGTACTCCCAAGTCCAAGTGGAGCGACATTTTAGCGATGAGTTCGACCACTAAAAGCTATTGGGCCCAATGGGACAAATTGCTGCTTCAGGATGGAGTTCTGTGCCGTAAATGGGAAAACGTTCGCGGAGACAGCTATCATTTGCAAATAGTTGTCCCTAAAGCTAAAGTACCGTATGTTCTACAGCTGTACCATAATGATTGTTCAGGAGGCCATCTGGGAGTTAAACGAACTCTACTGAAGATCCGAGAACGGTTTTACTGGGTCCACCGTCGAAACGATGTCGAGGACTGGTGTCGCAAATGTACAAGTTGTGCGGCTGTAAAGGGACCTCAGACTCGTAGTAGAGGTGCATTGAAGTTGTACAATGTTGATGCACCTTGGGAGAGAATAGCCATTGACGTGGCGGGGCCGTTTTCGGAGAGTGAAAGCGGTAACAAGTATTTCATGGTTGTGATGTATTACTTCACTAAGTGGCCAGAAGTCTTCGCCATTACAAATCAAGAAGCTTCAACAGTTGCAATTAAACTAGTTCATGAAGTCTTCTGTCGTTTTGATGTACCTATAGTGATTCACAGCGATCAAGGAAGGAATTTTGAGTCTCAAATATTCCAGGAAACTTGTCGAGTTATAGGTACACATAAAACAAGAACGACTTCTTATCACCCGCAATCTGATGGAATGGTAGAACAATTTAATCAGACATTGGAGAGATACCTAGCAAAAGTTGTAGACAATCGGCAACGAGATTGGGATAAACACATACAACCGTTTTAGTTGTCATATCGAAGCGCTGTTCACGAAAGTTCATCAGTGAAACCAGCTTTCGCAAACTTTGGAAGAGAATTGCGGCTGCCTGCAGACCTGATACCACCGGGATACCACCTGATGCCCCACGCAGTATAACCGATTATGCAAATGACTTGCGGAACAAAATGAATACAAGAGCATCAGACAATCGGGCCAGCAAATGTCCGAAAAGATCCGTTACGACAGCAAAATGAAAAACAAAGGGTTCGACGAAGGTTCACTAGTGTGGTTGTACAATCCAGTCCGCAGCAAAGGGAAGTCTCCTAAGCTTCAAGCTAAATGGGACGGCCCGTACCGGATTGTGACCAGGATCAACGATGTAACCTACCGGATACAGAAAGGTGCAAGAGGGACTCCTAAGATCGTTCATGTGGATCGCCTGACGCGTTATTATGGGGCCGATAACGCTCGGGACGAGCATGTCTTAGGAGGGGGCAGTGTTGCGCGCCTAAGTTGACGTTAGGTACCTGGCATTAGCGCCATCTAGTATCGGAGACCAGAGCGAGGAGGGCTTCCTATAAAATGTCAGTCTTGAACTTTCGACCAACAGCACCATCTAGTATCGAACAGAAGAATTGAGCTTTCTAGAAGTCCCACACTCGAACTTTCTGCGTCTGGTCGATCGGCGCCCGTATTTACTGGAATATTCTGGACGTTTCGGTGTAAAAGATGTATTTAAAGCCGCTGCATGCCGCGATCGGGGCAGTATTGAATTTGGCGAGACAAGCGAAGCTTTGGAGCGAAATAAAGTGAATCAGTGTGATTAATTATTAGTGTCTTTTAAGTTTTAATTGGTGTTCGGTAGAAAAAGTGTAAATTTTGATAATTCAATCGGCAGTTTTTATTGTCACGAACCTTAAGCTCGTAACAACAGCATAATAAAGCCTATTTGTTTCTCAGGATGAGTTAAAGGAAACATCTAAAAATCATTATTCGATTCCCACCACTGCACTTACACCGGGAAAAAAAAAGCATCAACGTATATACTATTAGAAAAAAATTAACGCTTCCAAGCTAAAAACTTTTTCAAAAAAAAATTTTTTATAGAAGAGGGGGCAAATGAGCATGCGGCTCACCTGATGGTAATTGACTACCGACTCCCATGAACAACCGCAACACGAGGGGAGTTGCTGTTAAACTTAAGACCGATCCCTTGGGACGTAAGATTCAAATCATTGAGCATAGTACTAAGATTACCTAGCAATTTTACCACAAATGACATATTCCTCATTGATTCCGTTCACAGGGGCAAGAAATCTTCTGTTCATATTGCCGAAGGGTAAGAATGTATTCTATGACACCGAAGCCGGTTTGTTTGGGGGGTTCAAAGTCGTCAAATCTGCTTGAGAGGCCTTTTGACGACCATCGATAACAACACGTACATAAGGCTAAGAATATAAGTTTGTCGGCAGTTCTTCAATAGTATCTTCTCTGTTGAAGAACTGCCGGCTTCTGCTGCCGTACTTCTGCTCTCCGTCTATGAAATAGTGCCACACATGCATGTTGTTTATTTTTTTATTTCATTAATATAGCTGTCAATTCAGTGGGGCATGAAAATGAAAGCTGCTCTATATCCATTGAAGCCTGCAGAATATATATGTGTATAAATATATATATATATATATATATATATATATATATATATAATAAGAATATCCACTACCCCATATCGTATCGAGGGTATCGTAAGAGGCGATAAAGGGAAACTGAAATTGTAAATGAGCAGCAGCATCTGCCTGATAACAACTAAAAATAATAAAAACCTGCTGTTGCCAACCCGCCCGCTAATCACGACGACTGCGGCAAAATTCCTGTATGAGGCAATCCATTAGTGAGGCCTATGTTCAGCAGTGCACTTTTAAGGACTGTAGTGGATCGATGATCCATGTGATTAAGAGTGTGAAAGTTCTTCTGCAACAAGGTTTGCAGAACTTAGTTCCAACCGCATGGACAGCTTCCACGAACTAGTCATTTATATCATCCGCTGTATTGCAATCTTCTAGGCATGTGAAACGTTAACTCGCTATCACTTCACTTATATACATATTCGTACTTTAAATTGATGCATTTATATATCAATTTCCGTATATTATTGTTTATAACTGTTAAGTCGCTTTACAAAGAGAAATTGTTTCGATAGTTGTTAAATAACATCAACGAGTGTTAACGCGCCACGGGTATTGAATTGTAACATAACTATAAAACCTAAAAAAAACTTACGGCATTTGCTTCTTTGTATTCCCAAGACCGGGGCTTAAAATCTTCTGGATAAAAATGAGTTATTACTTCTTCCACTGATGTATGTCTCATTTCTACCATCTTTAAAAACGCTCTGAATCCAACTTTTGCCGCAATTGTATCTTCATCTTGAGCGGTTTCTTCAGTAAGTACTTCAGTTATAAGAGCACCGTGTCCTTGACGTTCTACTAACTGAACTAAAGCTGATTGTGATTGAGGCATTCTAAGAGCTGGAAAATGTTGCGAGTCGTATAAACTCTCAATTTGCTCAATTGTTAGGCCACTTCTCAACATATATCCAATTTTAGCAAGTTCTCTTAAAGGTGACTCACCGGGTCCAAATTCTTTAGCATTTATTACCTCAAGTAACTCGTTTATTTCTGCGGCCATTCGAGTGTTCATTTCTACTAACTTAGTTACGCCCTTTTGTTCCTCGAAAAATTTTTTTTCTAAAGGTTGAGCTACCTCACATGTTTCTTGTTCTGTATGTATTAAATAATCGTCAGATGATACGATTGGTGTTACTTTTTTTATTGTTTCAACAATATTCTTCTCTTCAACTTGTTCACTCTTTTTCGTTGCAATATTTTTTTTCTTCTTGCTCATCTGCGTTGAAGTCACTTTTTTGCTTTCCGTCGTCTCTTCGTAAATATTTTTCTCATCCACGGTATTATTTATTTCATTTTGATGTTGTTCTCTTACTTGAGGTTGTAAAGTAGATTTAGTAGTTTTATTTTGTTCTTCAATTTCCACGGTTTCAATATTTTCTTCTCGACGTTGTTGATTTTGCTTTAAAGTTTCTTCAGTAACTTTAGTGTCTACGAGTTTTTTCTCGATTTCAAATACTTGTAATTGGGCCTTGGTAATAGCGAAACCGATATCACTAAAGGCTTTACACGTATACACTCCTTCATAATTTTTATCGGCTTTAAGAATTCTGCAAGTAGTACGATTGTTTTGATTTTCAATTGTAATGTTCTTGTCCGACTTTATAATTTTATCATCTTTGAACCATTGTATATCTGTAATAAAATGTAATGAATTATTATATATAAAAACATTTTTCTCACTAAAGAACATTATTTGATAAATATATCTTACTCATAAAGTCATTGAATGATGATGGTTGTATGGTTTAAAGGCTTAAAACTATTGAATTGTTATCATAAGATTAGGGACTTAATGGCTCTATCTGAGCTTATGATTCAGAATTTAGTTTTTAATATTTTCTCGATCATCCACATCAGCATTATATCATCCTTCAAAGTCCACTACTGAACATAGCCATCTTACATAGATCGCCTCATAGGCTATATTGCCATAGTCTATCACGCTTATCAGGTGGGTTAGCATTCGCAATATTTAATTATTTTTTTCTTAATTAAATCCTTCTGTTGCCAGTTGCAATAATTGCAAAATAAGGCTTTACCAATAATTGGTTAAAGTTTTGTTTTGCAATATTTGCTTTAATTACAAATTCATATTATTACACACACACACACATACAAATTATATTTTAATATTTGATCTCTCTATTTCAGTCCTACGTTAGTGTACATCGCTAAGCAAGGCATTTTGCCGCATTTTTGTCGCTAGCATTACAGCTCATCACAAGTAAACTGCTATTCATATGCCTCCCCTAAAGAATGCTACAAAGTACGGTCCTGAGTTATCTGCTTCCATGATTTCCTACATATCTTACCAGGTCGTCATTTTACCTAACGTGGTCCAAGGCTGCCACTCAAGAACCTGACTTTTCCACCAGGTTTCAGTTCTTTTAGTTACATTAAGCTCATTGTCACTTTAGCTTACTGATCCGTTGCGTTATGTCCGTGACTCTGGTTCTATTACAAGCAAAGTTTTCCTTTCATTCATTCATTTATCTCCGAGCTATGTAGATGTGACATAAGAGACATATCGTAAGAGGCGAAAGAGGAAACAAGTAAAAAAGGAAGGAAGCAGTAATTTCCTGATAACAATTCAAAATAATAAAAAGCTACTGCTGCTAACCCGCCCACTCAGTGTGGGAACTATGGCAAATATCACTCATATCGATGGTCAACCTCTCTGAAGCTTACTGAGCACTTTAAGCTATTTCATACGGCTAACAGAAGAATTACGTCTAATTTAAATATGTCTTCCATGATATCCGCTGTATGTAGCGCCCAGGCAAGTTTGATCGATCGGTTGACCTCTTGGTCGAAGTTGGATTTATCTAGTCAGACAATATGTCCTAGGTAAACATACTCATCAACAACTTCGAGCGTAGTGTTCCAAACAACTATTAAAAGGGATAGGTGTAACATGGGCATTACGAATGACCTTAGTCTTGTCGACATTTATCTTAAGACCCTATCACTTGAGAGATATTATAAAAATCATTCTTTGATTCTGCCACAACACTATATCGTCATCAAATTGAAGGTGATTGATGTACTCGCTTTTGATGTTGATACCGCATTCGATGCAGTTCTGTAGATTGAAAACGTCAATATAACGTCACTCTTACACCCGTCTGTGGTTGGATAGCTTACGCACTCTGGTTTTGTACTCGGATAGTTAGCTTGTAGGTTTACTAAAAAAACACCTCAGTGCTTTGATATACCGACAGTAAACCTGGCACCGCTGAACAGTAATAAGCACCAACCAAATTCCGTTAAATTCAGTTAAAGGCTTTCTAGTTGTCTACGAAGTTCTGGACAATTTGCCGAATGGTCTGTGAGGGTCTAAAGTGCTAAAACATTTTAACAAACGAGCACATAGTCCACCAGATGGTAAGTGGATGCTGTGGCCCATAGACATGAACACTTATCCTCGATTAAGAATCAAAATGCAGATGCATTGTCACCCCTGAGGAATAAGATGGAATGTCTCGTTTTCAGTAAAAAATAGTCTCAGAATCTCTACACTCTCCATACGAAACACAGGAGTATTAAGCTGCTATTTTACGTTGGTATTACGTTGTGTGAGAGCGTGGTCCTTCCCCGGTCGATCCGATCCATTCGTGCTACAACCATAATATAGCTGCAGCGTGGCACTTTCACGTATAAAAAATCGTAATGACTGTCGAAAACTTTAGTACTATTTTGTCACAATTCTTGAAAAATCAAATCGACGCACTTCTGTTCCTCGCTTCCGAAATATCTTCACCATAAAAGGTTGCATTGAACAGCTGCTAAAGAACTTCGAGTAATGGTTTCCCACCTGTTTTAAGCAACTCTATGGTAAATACATCCTCAGCTGGGGCCTTGCCATTTTCAGGTGTTGGAAAACTATTCTGTTTTCGCGAGACTAGAGTGTAGTGTCAAATGAGACCCGCTATTGGGTTGTTATTCACACTTGCTTGTGGTTTCAAAAGCAAAGTCCATAACTGTCGGTAGAGCTTCTCAATCTTACTTAAAATCTTAGGTATCTCGGAATCTAATAATAATATTAGTACCTTAATGTTAAAAGATTAAACTTATCAATTAAACAGAGGCGCCAATCTTGTTTAGAAGGAACGAAACATATTTTTTAGAAATAATTCTTTATGAAACTGTTATCTAATAAAATGGCATAGTAGTCAAAGAATACGCCTTTGCAAACATGCCTGATGCACAGCAAAATCGGGGTTGTCCCTTATATGATCCTGAATCCATTGCTGTAATGGACACTTTACACTTAGCTTCAACCGCATGGGCTGAGTTGTCCTACGTAATATAACGCAATGGGCTCGAAAACATTTACAGACGCTTGTCCTACAAGTAACAGGTGTGTTGCCATTTTATTGAATGAAGCTGAAAATTCTCATTCGTAACTATTCCATCTAAAATATTTAACCTACCTGGTCGTGGATTACCAGAATATAATGCTTCTAATACCACAGATGTGTGTTCATTAACACATTGTCGTTGCAGGTTCTTTGTGAAAGTCGGCGGTGATTTTGTCTCTAAAATTATATAATTTTATAAGTAACAATTAATAAGTATATTTTTCAAAATAATGCAAAATCATCTTTTCTTTTAGGTAATTTGTAGTTTCCCGACACATTGAAATAATAATGAACAAAGATAGAAGGGCTCGTAAACGGGCTCTTAAAAAATCATCTTGTTAGAAATATTGCTAAAAGTATATAGGTCTGTGATACTCTTATACTGCATTGTACAGCACTACGTAAAGTTTTCTCCAGAAATGTTTTTACAACTGTATTGTCAAGCATATGTTTTGACACTCATACGTGTGAACGAAGCAATAAAGAGGATATAGAACTGCGCAGAGTAAGATAAAATGGCGACTGAGGTTGTTAATGTTACTGTCAGATGCAATTTAGCTCCCAGATCTAAAATTGTGTTTACGCACGTCTTTGCGAACCACAAAAAATTAAATAATAATTAGTGAATAAAACAAAACTTTTCTGTCACCAGGTGCTAAATTTATTATACCCCGGGGCGTCAAACCTAGAGATGGTAAGATATGAATTTATGCAACAGAGCAGGGTGCTGTAAAAATTGTCCGACGATGTTGCAATATCTAATTGTCAAAGCGGGTTAAATTACTTGCAATCCAGCCCGCCAGGTATCAGAAGCACTGCATATATATCGAAATATAACTGCAATATACTGTATGAGATTGCGACAACTGGTTGCTTGCATTACATTGCACGTAATAGACGGCAACTCGGCAGCTATACAATTGCAGCTTAAAACCGCTAAGGAACTGTAGTCATTTTACGAGGGCCTTAACCTTAAAAAATAATTTTGATTAGTTTCTAATAATAAAAATTACCTTTTAATGAACTTTGCAACTCTTCCATGTGTATTACCCATTCAGGCTTTTTGTAATCCTTAGTACCAATAATGTCTGCAATCACACAATAGCATTAAGAAATTTTAATTCTTTATTTTAAGCCTCTGACCAAAAATTAAAACCTGCTGTCTTATTATTTTAGTCTAAGTTTTAACCACTACACCAGCTGCTAGATCGAATCATATAATACAAGTATAATATTTGACTAATTAGCACTAGGTTTTATGTATAGTCAAAAACAAGACTACCACAGATACAGCTTTGCCAACTCTATGGATTTTCCATCCAGCCATCGTGCTGTTACAGAAATATTTGTCTATTTTAAATTAAGGCACGTTAACTACTACTGCCATCTTTTGGCTAATACCCATGTAGCCAACCATGTCACCATGTTTACATGTAAGACAATAGCAATAGATCGATTTTAATTTAAGGCAATTTCAGTTTAGTTGACTAAATGTAAATTATAACTACAATTGAACTTACTACAAGAATTTTAGACAATAGAAAGAATTTCTCCAAAAAATTTATCTATTTTATGACAAAAATAAAAAATTTCGAACTTCTTTGAAAGTCTGGGGATCTACGAATTTTTTGAAATATCATCTACGGAATTCTTAGGAATTTTTTAAACAAAACTACGAATTTTGAAAATTTCGAGTTGGCAACACTGCACAGATATTCAGTTTTAATTTGGAAGTGTTTAATATGTAATATGATGCTTTTTTCCAAGATTTATTAATTATAGTCCGACAAAAATAATACAAAAATAACATTTAAATGGCGCTGTAGCCGTTTGTGTCATCAGTTTTGCTTTCCATCGTATACACATTTAAATTCATGTGATCCGTGTGTTATATAGATTAAAAAATCTGAATTAATATTAATAAATAACTTTTTAGTATTTGTTTTTTTTTATTATATTTTTTAATATTATTTAAATTTCAATGCTTTGTTTTTATTAATTTAGTACTATTATTCCTAAATAAACTTGAAAATTCGACTTACTACTAACTACTTTAATTAACTATTTATTAAACGGTTCTTAGCTAAAAATTGGTAAGTAGATAAATATTATGGGACCCACTACTGATGGTTTTACTCGGTAGATCCACGAAGACAGTAAAATAATCTACTTTTATTCAATTAAACAAATTTAAGACGGTGACTCCTATTAATTTGTATTGTTATTCATTGTACTCGTATATGTCAGGAAAAGAAAGGATTATAACAATGCAAACAAAAACTCTTCATTCTGTGTCAATTTATCCCTGTAAGAAGTAATTTTAAAAAATATAATAAATATTAAAGTAAATTTAATTTTTGGTGGAGAATTATTCTTCGTGATCTATTGATCTTTTTATACAACTTACTTTCAACCGATAAAGCGGCAGTAGTAGCTGTTACACCTAATGAGTTGTAAGCTTCAAAAGTGATTTCACCAGTATCATCTTGATATGATTCCGGTATAATTAAAATAGATGTTCCATCCTCTAATTCCTCTATTTGATATTCTTGTGATTGCTTTATTTCTACTCCATGTTTTAACCACCTAATTTGTGGTTTTGGATTTCCTATGGCTTTAGCCTCTAACCTGCAAAATTCATACAGAATTAATTTTAAATTTTTATTGATTTATTAATTGTGTAATGTATTAGATAAAGGTGATGTTCGCCTATTAATTGTCATTTCTTATTTATACCTTGTTAATTCTCCTTCGGTTGCAGTAACAACTGTTGGTAAAGTTTTTACAATCCGCGGTGTAGATTCTTCAAAGTCACTTGTTTTCTGCAAAAAAATGTATGTTTACTTGCAAATGTTAGCAAACTTATTATTTTACAATTTTATATATTTTATCCAACGGAAATACTAATATACTTATAAAGTAAGTGGTTAATTACGTAGTAAATTGTATTAAATTAAATGATGTAACTACAAAACTAAGAAGAAACTGTGTGTGAAGTGTCTAACGTAAATGAAATTAAAGCAGGGATTATACTAAATTTTGGTATGAGTAATACAAACACAAAACCTAATATTTTTTTATTATCAGCGTATTAATAATTTTGTACTACTATAAATTTGGTAAATCTGTTTTTTAAGAAAATTTAAATAATGGTCATAAGAGGATAGAATGCAATCGATTAGTAGTTTTTCTTGGTGAAGTCCTGAGCTATACAAAATTACATCCAATGACGGCTATCATACGAACAGCCCCCATGCTTACAGTATTGTGGCCAGATTTTCTTACTCCTGAGTTATACGACAGACTAAGTCAAATGACGATATGTTGTACAGGAGGTTATCGTCTCGTATATTATGGTGTAGATATTGAAACGCATATATGGCAATACGATGTCATATATCCGAAACTAATAAGTATTTCTTTATTCGATGATAATAAAACAGCCGTCAGCGGCAACGAGGTTTAAACTGAAATTGTGAATACCGCTAATCCGATAATCCTCATTGCAGAAGCAATGAGAGCCTAAAGGGAGTTGTTACAAAGTCTAAGCACTTCTGCCAGATGTATAAGACAAGTCATTATGACTGGTTAAACATTAGAATCAGAAAATGTGATTGATACTGTTGAACTTTTTTTTAGCAACAAGCAATTCACAAAAAAGCAATTCTATATAGTACTAAAGTGTGTGAAGATACCGAAAGTCTGATACCGTTATCTCTTATTTTTAAGGCACATATTCTTGCTCGATATGAAAATATTAGGGAAGCTTTTATTAAAAATTGTACATTATGTTTTAAAAATAAATTTAAAAGAGCAACCATTATTAACTGCTTAACATGCTTGTTTCTTACACTAAATTTTAATATTTTAAATACTAGTTATGAAAATAAAGTAGTAAGTTTAATAGTATTATATTAAATTACTGTTTAATATTTATTTTTGACTACATAATAAATATTAAGAGCCGTGGTAGCTCAGTAACTATGCGCTCTCTGTAAATTTCACAGTACGCGAGGGATTCGAGTTCGAACCTCGCCGGCACATTGTTAATTACAATTTTAAGTGCACGTGTTCAGTGATAAAGGAAAAAATCGTGAGGAAACCTTCATGTCTAAGAAATAAGTAAAGAATACTATTTCGAAGACATGTTAAGTTCGCCAGCACGAATTGGGGACAGTGCGGCGGACATTTTCTTGTCCTAAAACCCTCTCAGAAATGAGAGGAGGCCTGTACTCAGCAGTGGGACGTATATAGCCAGTAACTTCAACTTTTAATATATTAAGTAATATAAAGAGTGGGTACCTCGTCACTTAAAACATCTTCTTCGGAGGCACTGGGCACATATTCGTACGCTAAAAATATAAAATATTTATTTAATAAAAATGTTTATATAATAATAATACCTACATATTTGTATTTAAAGTAAAAAAATTGAAAGAACTAGGTAGTCTAAAAAGAAATTGATTTATATGTTTAACTTTTTGAGTATCTATTTGTCTAAATGAGGCTAATATATATTAATCGTGGGCTATGTTGTAATTCTTCATAAAGTGCGTTAGGTTGGCGAAAAAGATGAGTAGCGGCGTCAAAATTAATAATAAATACCAGCTTTTTTGAAATTATGAATCTGTCTGTCAAGCGTAATGATTGACGATAGGGCATGGCCCATGATCAATAGCGAACTTTTACCGGATAGGAAGGGGAGGAGAAAATCTACCAAGGAAATGTAGTAAAAGCGAAAATCTTTGGGGACGATTTCAAGCGTATTTAATTTAATAATCTATATAAAATAAAAAACATATTGTATATATTCCCATGATTAAGAGAATAGATTACGAACTATATCTAAATTTTTTAAAATTTCGACCAAATTCTTTTTAGACTACTTCATAATAATCCGTACAATTCCATATACTGTATAGTAATTGATACATTTCTTAATTACGTTCATTTAGATTAAGGGGCCTAACTCAATTAAAATAATTCTGTCACAAGGTAAAAAATTTGTTCAGAATTTGTACAATTTCACAAAAATTTGTACAATTTACTGAAAATAACCATATTTTTCGTTACATTTTCATACATTACAGCCTTTTAAATTCTACTGCTGACCATTGACCTCCCCATAGATTGCCTCATAAGGGAGAAGTATTTATAATAATTACCACCATAATTACCACCGTTTTCAGGTGGGTTGGTAAGCGAAGTATTCTGTTTTTTAGTTATTATTATGACGACACTACTTCCTATCTTCTAGTTTTATGTATATTGAATTGGTAATACCGTAATTGAAATCTGTTAAGGGTTAGACTAAGTTGACAAAAGTTTGCACACATAATTGGTTTCATATTATATTGTTTACTAAAACATTTAAATTGTACAAACTTAAGTTAACTGTGTACTGATTTCATTATCACAAATAATATTAAAGGAATTATTATAACTTTGTATTTTGATTAGGTACCATTTAATAACAACGCCTGCGTGTTTTTTCTTTTATAAGAAAAGGGTGACAAGCGAGCACACAGTCCACCTGATGGTAAGTGGTTGCTGTGGCCCATAGACATCTACATCTATCCTCGTTTGTGAATCAAAATGCAGATGCGTTGTTAGCCTTGAGGACTAAGATGGAATGCCTCTTTTCCAGTAAAAGGGTCTCCGGTTCTCTACGCTCACCATACGAAACACAGCAGCATTAAGGTGCTATTTAACGCTGGTATTCTGTGAGAACATGGTCCCTCGCCGGTCGAGCCGACTCATTCGTGCTACAACTATACAATTAATATTGCTGCAGCATGGCCCTACCACGTAAAAACGTGTAACGCCCTTACTTTGAATAATTATAATTGTTTAACACAGGATAAGAATAACGACTTCTACAATGTTGTGTGAAAGTGTATTAACTCGTGATAGGAGTTTCTCTCTTTTAACTATGGTAGTAAGTAGCAGATATTATGTACATAAAGCTTCTTACAAGAATTGGATGGTGTCTCAGTCTATAAATTTGGTTGGTATACTGAAGATGAGGATTTTTCGGTAAGTTGTACAAATTTTTGTGTTAATATACAAACTGTGGCCCAACATACTAAATCGTGATTGTATTAATTTTTTGTAAATAAACCCCGAAAAATATTCAAATATAAGAAAGGTAATTATTCATAACTTGTTTATTCACCTTTAGTATGGATATGAAACTGTACATAACTGCTTAAGATAACTAATTAAATATCTCTTACATTATTAGCAATTATAAAGCTAAAGTAGCTAACCGCTAAGCATTTACTTTGGGTTTAAGTGTTTTTAGTATAAGTAAAAAAAAAATGTATTTCACAACTGTGTGCACAATCTAAATTATTTAAATGTTGATAGAAAATCTTATATATATATATATATATATATATATATATATATATATATATATATATATATATATATATATATACAGATGCATGGCAAGTGTCATACTACTGATGTTAACTTAATAAATAAGGTGCATTTTTACTTTCTCTACACATTTAACATGCAGTTCGTTAATACTAATGCATGCAATCATTTAGCTTAACGTTGCTACCTTCTACGTTTACAAAACATTCACAGCTACAAGATCCAAATTGATTTATTGCTTGGCAGCTGTATGTTCCTGACATTTCTGGAAACGCTTCTTTAATGCATAATTCACACATTCCAGATTCCTTTCTAGAAATTAATATATCTTTTTCATGTTGAACTAATTCCCCATTGCGATACCATATAATTTTTGGACATGGTGTTCCAGTTACTTCACATGTTAATACAATTGGATCTCCGTCCATGACGGTAATCGATTTTAAACATAACAAAAACTGGGGTGGTTTACCGTCAAATAATTTGTTGTTTTCCAATATCAAACTAGCAGAACAAGAAATTGATCCCGCAAAATTCTCAACTCTACATGTAATAACATCCAAAAATTCATCGTTCATATTTTCAATACAAAGACACGATACATTTTCCCTGTCTGTGATATAAATATCATTTATTTTGTGCTCCTTTATGTATGATAATATATCTTTGGTACCTACAAACCACTGAAAAGAGGCAATTGGGTACGATAAAACCTCTGTCTCCAACAAAACTGCTTCTCCTAATCTTACCGACCTCGGTCGTAGATATCTAATAAATACAGGTGGTTGAATATCATCCAAGTCTGATGATTTCTTTATTTTAACTGAACATGCTGATTTTGCAATTACACCGTCATCATTTTCAAGTACTACCTCGTATTTTCCCGCTTTTCTTCTATCGGCATTTTTAATTTTTAATATTGATTTATTGCATTTTGTTTCTACTATACAATCATCACTTTGTTCAAGTGGGGAACCGTTACGAAACCATTTTACACTATTTTTTTCTTCCAATATAAATGTAACAAATAATTCAAAGTTACTTTTATTTTCAATACTTATAGCTCTTAAATGTTCAGTAATGATTGGTCCCATTTCTGTAAAACATTTCACAGTGTTATATTCCATGCTAACACGCTTATTTTTATATAATTAATATGCTTACAAGAATATTATTATGACATTTTCCATGTTAAACATACATTTATTGCACGTTTTAGTCCAAATCCTGCTGTATACAAACCCTATACAAGTGGATTAAGAGTATGAACCTATTTAATTTATTTACACAATAATAACATTGTTTTTACTTAATTGTACTGAAAATATTAGAGAATTATTTACAATATTTAATTTTAAAGTCAGCATAAAACACTTCAAAACAATAAAAATATCCAGTCGTACAATATACATAGTATTGAAAAAGCGGTACACAGTAAACTTAATCTATTGTGTTTATAAAACAGTATGTATAAGCCATGCATCTGTTTTGTTGGTTTTATATTATATTAATAACTAACGTACGTAATATTATATTATAATAAAAAATAGCCAGACCTACTGAATAGAAAAAAATGTATAAGATAAAATATAAGTTAATCCTACCTTGTTTTCCTTGAATTCGCTGATCTTTCTCCTTCCCCTTGAGTTTGCTCTGTTTTATTTCAGTTACGTCTTCCTTTGTTGTGTCCAATAATTTCTCTTCCAAAACAGCAGGTTCCATCTTTGTGTTTTCATCATAGGTTGCGAGTGTTTTTTGTTTAGATACCACTTTTTTCTCATTATCCTCAAAGTCGCTTATCGAAATATCATGTTTCTTAGGCTTTTTACCGACTTCTTCTTGCATGGTTACAACCGGCTCACGTTTTTTCTCTACTAGACTTTTCTGTTCTTCAATGGATTGAAGAATAGCTGTGTGTACTTGTTGTTCTATTTTACCTTTTGTTTTCTCGTAAGATTCTTTCAATTTAATAATATCTGATTGCTTTTCCTCTGATATTTTTTGTTTAGGAATTTTCTCAACAGTAACTTCTTCCGTAACTTTCTTAGGCTGGGAATGACGTTCTTTATCTTCAATATCTTTAGAAGTAGGTTTTTTGAACTTTATTACTTCAAGACCACTACTTTCAGGTTTTAGCTCTTCAAACTGTATTCCTTTTTTAACTGGCTTGAGTTTAATGCCTGTTACCTTGTCGATTTCACGGTCTTTTTCTCTTGGCACTGGTTTAAGAGAGACCTTTTCTAGTGGTTCCTCAAGTTTTTTCCCAGTGGTTTGGGAAGGCTTCAATATAACTTCTTCAGTGATTGATTCACTATCCGGGCGTTTCTTACTTTTTCGCCACGGAACTTTTTCTAATTGTGTTTTCTGAACTTGAGTTTCGTCTAAGGTTTTTTCTTTTATGAACATAACTTCTTTCGGCTGTTCTATGTTAGTAGTAAGTGCCGTATTTTGTGGCACTTCTTCTGTTTTAACAGTGACTACTGATTTTTCTTTTATCTCGATCACTGTTTCGCGATTATCAGGCACTTTTTCATCAACCGTAAGTGGCTTTATTACCGGCTTTAGGACAACTTCTTCACTGACTTGTTTTTCTTTAGGTAATTTCTTAACGAGTCTCCATGGTACCTGCTTGTCTGTTTTTTCTTCCGGTAGTTTATCTTGCAAAGTAGACTTTAATTGATCTTGAACTTTTTGACGCTCAACTATAATCTTTTGGTCTTTTGAATGTTCTTCGAGTCCTTTATTTATAATTTGAATGCTTTTTGTCTCTGATTTTGCTTCTTTAATCGTAGAAAATGTCTTTTCTGTACCATCAGGTAAATTCTTTTCTTCATCATGCAATTTTAAAATTACAGTGTTCTCTTCTGAAGTTAACGATTCTTCAATTACACGAGTCTCAACTTTTTGAATAGATCCTTTTCTTACTTGTCGTAAAGACACTTCATTTAGTTTTTCTTTGGGTATTGGAGCTTTTTCTATTTTAGTAGGTCTTAATTTTATAGCTTCTTGAGTCCATGGTAGATCATCTTTTACATCTCGCTTATTAAAATCTCCTTTAGGTTTTTTTTCCTGACGTTCTGGGGTGATAAATTCTTCAACAATTTTGGTTGTTTTTAACTCCGCAATGTCCGTAATTTCATCACGTTTCGAAAAATCATCATTTTTGGCAACCATTTTCGATTTAGTTAAGTTGCTGATTGGAATATTAGTATCTTCATTATAATTTATTTCATTTAAGTTAATTTTTTCTACTTGAGTAACTTCTGAACTTGATTTCCGTTCTAAGAATTTCGGTTTTCCCATTTCATGTTTTGATTTTCGCCAATTACGTATTTCCAATGTTTCAGGTCCTTTAAGATCTACTTTTGCTACTTCATCTTTGATTATTTCACTTATATTATGAGTACTTATCGAGGATTCATCGTTAACATGTTGTATTTCCTTAACCCCTTCGCGGGGTTTCCTCCAATATCGAACTTCTATATTTTCATTCTTTGTAGTTTTTATGTCTTCTGAGCTTTGTTTACGCCACGGAACTGATTTTGTTATTTTTTTGGTCTCAGTATCTTGATATTTACCTATTTTTAAAATATTACTGTCTTCAGTAGATTGAAATAGCGACTGACTGGTTTGAATAAAGTTAACATCTTCTTCACTATCAGCTAACTTAGTTTTTTTATGAATGGTCTTGCGAGTGACAGTTTGTTGCGATTCTGAAATAGACAATAAGTATATTATTTTTATCTCATCATATGTATTTGTGAATGAAATGGACAAAGGTAGCTTATATAAATTAAAAGTGTTTATTAAGCATTGATAATTTAGAGACAGGCTATCCTCTGTAAACTTTAGAGTAATAAAAATTTCAAGTGCTACTTTATCATGAACTATAAATTTTTATTATTTGTATTTTTGTCCGTTAACATATTTTAGTTTCCAAAAAACTGCTCTGAACATTAGACCATTGTGATGAAGTCTTCTGGTTTCATAACTCTCACTTTAAAAAAGAAGAAGAAGCCATTGCTTTCTTTAATTATAAAACTTTTCATTTAATTTACTATAACGATTTTATTAGCTTAATCTATATACGTGAACGTAGGAATGAATGTAGCCGCATTTTATTACAGTTTTCACCCACTTCTGGGTGACTTACAAATATGAAATTTTGTAGACGTATTAAGAACCGATAACAGTACAATAATTTCATTACTTTGACCTAGTATTAATCTTAATTATGATAAATGCGAGTTGTTTTAGTTTTTCAATCTCTGATTTACTAAGCAGGCACGTTATTATCGAGTAGAGGCAGCTTAAGAGAATTCACTACTTCATATCATCCCATGGGTGTCGTATGAGGTAACTTTTTGATAACAGCTTGACATAATAAAAAAACTGTTGTTTCCAACCGCCTGACAAGTATAGCTAATTCTGTATGAAGCAACCTATGTATTTTTCACTCGACGTTTGAAGGGATGTAATGAATGAATGAAATATAAAAGAGATCTAAAAATAATCTGCTATAAATAAGATAAAATACAATTAATGAAATAAAAATATAGTTTTGTTATATAAAATTATAGTTTAATTTTTTTATTATATTATTATTATTAATAATTATTAATAATTAGCTTATATATGTTAATTTAATTTATTGCACAATAATAGTTAATAAAATATTAGGAGAGGGACAATAAAATACATATAGGGGATTAAGTAAATAAGGAGAATGAGAGACATTCGTACTTTCGAAAATTGAAAATGAATCAAATGCAGTTATTGATATTTGTTCAAGTGATCTTCTTTCAGTTCGAAGTAGCATATGCATCTGAATGTGGATCATCATAGTTAATCAGGGGAAAATTTAAAATTTGCACAAATGTCGTCTAGATATTGTGTGGAAAGAAGTTTTTGTGGCGGTAGAGAGCTTGGTCTCAGCTTGAACGTGCCAGTTTAGTGGAAAATTTACAAACCAAGGTCCTTGCCAGAAGAAAACAATTTCAGAACAGTACATTAAAAAACCTGGTGGTACAGCTTGTCTACATCCTCTTTACCATCCAATGGCTACGATAAAGACTTGATAGTTTGAAGTGATGACTGTTAAATCAAACCTGTCTGAACAACTCTTAATGTATTCTACCGCCGTTTACTGTCTGTCCTCCGCTGAAGAAATACAATCAAGAGTCGCATGTGAATACAACTGTAAGTTGTAGCATAAATGTAACACATAAACTTAAGATTTTGAGTAATGGAATTAATTAATATTGAAAATAATACACGTAATAGAATACCGCCTTGAGGAATACCGGCAGATATATCGAACTAACTTGGTAAAGACACATTGCCGCCGAATGATTGCCTTTTGAAAAATTAATAGTTATAAGTTATTTAAATATATACGTACAAAGAATATGTTTTTCATTATAACATAGTCTTAGTAGCCAATACAGTACAGAGAGTAGTATAAAGTTACAGACTGTGAGGAATACTGAGTCAAAAAAGGTGATAACTCCTTTGTAGCCTTCTTTTTTTGAAGTTGGCTAAAGGTGACCATGGACCGCAGCAGCCACTTTCATCACTTGTACTGGAAGTTTTTATTATATTATAGAAGTAGATTAATAAACAATCACACACTCCAACTCATGGTAAGATGACGCTGACATCCCATTGACCTCTTTATCTGCCTTCAATTACGAATCTCTCGTCACATGAGGACTAATAATAAGTGACTAGTTTCTAGTAGCAAGACAGACGTTGGCAAAATTAGCAGAGCTAGAGACACTTTTTCACTAAACATATTCTAGACCTTGCACCTTTTTTCGAAATTTAGCTAAAGTTGTAATCATAAAAGTTTTAACTATGAGGAGTAAGTAGTAAGGAACATTTTTAAAAAATTCATCGATGCTCGTGCAACATACAAGTAATAAAAAAATTCAAAAAAGTTGATAATAGTTTGAGATATAGGCACATATTTTGATTAATTAAATTAAAAAAAAATATATTTTACTTTATTTCAATTTACCCATAAAACAGCTATTTCATGGGTAAAGATCCAATAAAATGTTTTTAAACGGGTTATATATTAGAGCTTTTAAAAATGCTATCTTATACATATATAAAAAGGTGTCACGATGTTCGTTCACGCTAATCTTCGAAACCACTCAACAAAATTTTAACGAAATTTGGTAAATGTCTATAGCTAGTTTCAACTTGAGGGATAGGATAGTTTGCGTAGTTAAGGATTTTTGTAGGATAAACAGTCGTTAGAAAGGGCAGGACTACGTTTTCCTAGCTAACTAATTTATTGTATAAATTGATACTTTGATACCTAATGTTGCTAATATTTTAGAAATAACGGAAAACACAAGAATGGTAAAATTGTATTATTTGTCTTATCATTAATGATATTAAAAGCGTGCTAGTGTAGTTTATCATATTTTACTGCCTACTTTACTCATTCGATTCAGCGTTTAACAATACCAAATTAATTTCAAAGCTTTGGCGAAAATTGAGAAGGGATGCAATGAAAGACAACACGACAAAGTATTGTTTTTGTGTTGTACTAAGATATTTCATAGGTGTTTATAAAACAACGGAATAATATAGTCAATAATGTATGATTAATATATGATTTAATATAGTAATAATATTATGTAGCAATAATATTATTATCATTAAGTACAACAAAGTTTCTTTCGCTAAAATACAACCATACGTGTCAGCAAATTACGCAGAAGATTTTTAATATTATACTCACACTACAAATATATTATAATTAAAATATAAATATCTCACTATCTCAAATTATAAAAAGATTTTAAGTTCTTTAGAAAGCGTTTCAAAAAATCGCTATTTTGATTTTGAAGTTTACAAGTTTCTTTTTTTGGTGCAGTTGCATCGCTAGATTATTTGAATGGCTTATAAATAATTGTTCCGGGTCTAAAGTTTATCCTTATGTATGTAAACTGCCCCTAAGATACAGGATAAAATCCTAGTGTTGAGGTAATGTTTTTTTAAAGAAATGATAAAAAGTTTTATAATTACATTTAAAAAAATATTATTTATTAATGTAAAATCCAAAAAGTAGGGTTATAGTCATATAAGTTATTTAAATATAAACGTACAAAGAATATATTTTTCATTATAACACAGTCTTTGTAGCCAATACGATAAGTTACAGACTGTGAGGTATACTGAGTCAACAAAGGTGATAACTCCTTTGCAGCCTTCTTTTTTTGAAGTTAGCTAAAGGTCCGGTCGTCTACAATCAGCATACATCAGCATTAAGCTGCTATTTTACTGTGGTATTCTCTGGTATTGAGCATCCCCAGTAGAGCCGCCTATTTAATTATACCAGATAAACAAGCAATAAAAATGGATGTGGACTTGTGAAGGGCTGTAATGATGATCATGTTAATAATGACAATGATGAAACGAACAAGCTGTAGCAGGTAGTAGGACGCTGTGCACGTGATAATTGAATAGAAAATAGTAGAAGTAAATAATGCTTAATATTTATTCAGAGTTATTTATACTTTTAAGACTAGTTCGAAAAAGCCTCTTTATTGAGAAAAATAAACAAAAGAAGAACCAACAAAACCCAGCGGGACTTTGCTTAAATAATATATTGTAAAACTAGCGATCCGGCCCGGCTTCGCACGGGTGATTTCTGAATCTCGATAACAGCGCCACCTACCGGGTCCAATTGAGTTTTTTAGGGACCCACGCAAATGGGCACAAAACATTCATCAAAATCTTTCAAGCCGTTTTAGAATTTTAGCGAGACTAACGGATAGCAATTGTTTTTTATACAACATGTAACATAATTAACGCACATCCTGGAAGTAGTTTGTTCAGAATCGTTTACTGAATCGAGTCCTATCATTTTAATATAGGTAATTTTTTAACCCAAAAATAATTAAAACTACGTAAATTACAGTCACACTAAATCTTTACAGTCAAAACAAACTGAAATGAACCGTAACTTAAGGCAATAAGACTTTTAAGAGTGCAGTTTTATTTCTATTATTACTAATTCAGTCATTCAATAAAAATAAAGAAAAATGAACTTTATTTCAAGCACGTTAAAGTCTTTGCGTTCGTGGATTTGTACTGTGACCACAACATTCTTCCTGAATTAGTATAACTAATTTGATAAATAATCAGTGCATAAAAATGTTTAACTAAAAATTCATGTGTATGTATTATGATTATAACATAATATACTAATTGGGGTGTCTGAGGGTGTGCGTTAATTACGTTACATATTGTATATAAAAAGAAGATAATTTAGAAGAAAGTTTAAGCATTTTGAAAACCCCAAAACAAAAAGATCTGACAATCTTCAAACGGTTTTTTTTAATCATAGCTAAGAACACTCTCAACTAAGACAATTTTGAAGCGAAAAAAACTTAATCATAATCGGTTAATCCGACCTGGGGCTATGATGCTACAGACAAATACACTCATAACACTCCTCTGTTTTCTTCGGGGGTTAAAAAAAAGAAAATGAATCGGAAATAGTTTTACATATTTTTGTATTAAAATTTCTTAAATTTAATATAATAATTATTAAAATTAACGTATTGATCTTAACACTAAATTTAGTGAAGTGAACGGAAGAGTCGGTAAGGGACGTCCTGGGTGAAAGTTTGCCGACCAAATTGGCGATCTATTGAAAAGGGGCCAAATTAAGAGTACCCTTAACCGACAAGCATGTATGCGTCGGTATATGGATATGGAGGAAGCGAGAGAGGTGTGTCAGGATCGTGCCAAATGGAAGTCTGTAGTCTCTGCCTACCCCTCTGGGTGACAAGCGTGAGTGCTTATGTATGTATGTACTAAATTTAGGTATTATGTTCCCTTTGATCAAACGATATTTTGCTCAATGAGGTAATATTTTTTCATAATTTTTTAATATGTGTTTTTAGTTTTACACTGTGTTTATAACAGTTCGTTTTTGTAAAAAAAAATCCACTTAAAACGCACGGCATAGGACCAGTAATCGTGATATGTGATTAGATTTTAGAGTGTACACTGGTAAAACTTAGCAGCAGGAAATAAATCGAACAATTCCTCGTAACAGTTGCTCTGGTAACCAGTAACTCCTTTTTATAAGACCAATGACTCAAGCCGATCGGAAAGAACTTGGTTGTTGACAATTTAAACCACTCTCTGTTGAATGCGCCCCGACCAAAAGATGAGAAAAGTAGGTATTCCATGTGACGCTGGACTTGTTCTAGTCTCTCGTTATGCAGACCACAGATGACACATTATTATGCAAAGAATTAGCGTGTTTTATCTCTTACTATTCATACTGAAACAGCAGTTTGTACACTGCTTCTTGATGACTCCGAGGCGCAGTTGCTTAGCAATGACTTCCAGTGCTAAGGGCCGCGGGTTCCAATTCCGCACGGAAAAAGTATTTGTATGGCCTACAATTAATTGTTCCCGGTCTGGATGTTTGTCCGTGTAAACTTTATGTAAACTGATACAGGTAAAAATCCTAATGTGGACGTTACGTTTTCAAGAGATTAAAAACAATAACAGATAAGACGGCTATACAATGTTATCCAAGATAGAAAAGAAGCCCTAACAATATATATATATATATATATATATATATATATATATTAAATGTTATTTTGTTATGGTTTCACTAAAATATAATAAGCTAAAAATGGCAGCGTGTGTCAAACTTTGCGTTGGTATACCTCTGCTAGTTTCGCCAACGTGGACTGATGTTATGATAATATTATTACCATTTTACTTAATATTTATAAAATGCTAATTTATTTCCGCAAATTTTTTACAATTAAATGCTTATTTAAAAGTATACAAAATCCTCGTAACTCGCTAGGTCTATTCAGCATGATATTAGTTCAAGGTGGCAATAGACGGTTAAATAGTGAAGTTGTCATTAAATGTAATCATAATTATTTTTATCATGGTATTTGTCAATCTTATATTGAGTTTTAAGGCCCTTTAAAATATATGATTATATAAAAATGTTTTACGGAGGATTAACGAACATGGAAGTTTTGCGGAAGTCAAGAACGTTTAAGATCTTATAGAGCAATCATTATAATATTATGAGCGTAAGGTAGACCAGTAGGCTTATCCAAATTCGTCATAAATCCATCACCATCACAGCCATCCATGAACACAGGCCTCCCCAAGTAATGACGCAATCTTGAGCCTCCTGCATGGAGGAAAGAGGTTCTTGAATGGCCTCATAGCAAATAAGTATACTAAGAGAAGTGTGGGGCGGGCCTTCGATGATAAGACATATACGGGTAGGAAGTTAATGGACAGCCAAGTTGATTTTCTACATTAATGATAATAATAGTTGCCATCTGTTAAAGAACTATAAAATGAATGAAATATACCATTCTCATTTACTTTTATAGTATTCTATTGGGCTATAGGATTGTAGTAACCTCACTTAACCTTACCCTACTGATATATATCAGAGGCAATCTCAATGCGCAAATTTTCGTTAAAAGTATTATTTTGATAGTTTTAAGAACTTTCCGGTCGTGTACTTCTTTTCCACTTGATATTCCGTGATTATAAAAATAAGCGCATTCACCGAAGCGCATATTACCTAACGTCTTGATTTTGTCATAGCCAGCTCAATCGTTGTACAGGATTGGCAATCTTACGTTTGGAATAGATACTATAGATCATTTTGTGGTTGGAAGGTTTGATGACATTTCTGATGTGACATAAAGTTAGTTTTATGTTAGACATGACAGAAAACAAAAACCCAAAAAAAAATTATGAAATGGGTCACTTTTCGCTTGAACAAAATAGGAAAATATTAAAGACTTATTTCCAAATTGGTTAGTCTTCTATTCAAATTGAAAGAAATTTACCAAAAAAATTGACATAAAGATTGTGGCAAAAACGCAGTTTGTGAAGCCAGTTCATTAAATTAGATCGTTGTTGGATATAAAAAACCCGTTTACATACTCGCCCAGTGCGCTCAACCGAAAACGTAGTTGCTGTTGCACAGAGTATGCGTTAACAACCATCAATATAAACTCGTCATCGTTCTCAAAAATTGAACATTTCACGCACTTCTTTGAGAAGAATTTTGCCAGAACCTTTTTAAAAACCTCAGTATGAATGCGTACAAAGTTCAATTAGTACAAGAGCTGGAGCCGCATGACCATTCGATGCGTTTTCGGTTTGATCAATGGGCTGAAGACCGCTTGATCGAAAATGAAAATTTTTACCGAAAAATAATCTATTCATGTGAAGCTCATTTCTACCTTGAAGGATACGTCAATAAGCAAAATTGTCGTATCTGGTGCTCCAAAAATCCACAGGTCGTCATGGAGAAACCAATGCATCCATAAACGAGTGACTGGTGCGGATTTTGGTATTTGGATTTTGGTCTACCGCACTATGCTAAGCGATTTTTTGTTTCCCAAAATTGACGAGGATGACATAGACGACATTTGGTTTCAACAGGGTGACGCAACGTGCCACACAGCCAACGTAACAGTCGATCCTTTGCACACCGTTTTTGACAATCGCATAATCAGCCGAAATGCTGACGTCAATTGGTCACCTTGAAACTGCAATTTGATTCCGTTGGACTTTTTTGTAGGAAGCCGTTAAGGACAAGTGTTACGCTAACCATCTAGAGACGATTGATAACTTGAAACATGAAATCGAAGTTGCCATTGACGAAATGGAGGCCCAAAAAATCAAAATGTACTGAAAAATTGGTCTGATCGAAAGGGATATTGTAAGGCTAGTCGTGACAGTCATTAAAATGATGTTCTTCCATTCCTAATTCCGTGGGCAGACATTGAATGATGTAGTCTTCCATTCCTAAATGGGAAGGTTCAATCTTTCTAATAAACTCTTAACTAAAATATAACCATTAGTTTTTTTTATAGCCGATTCAAATTTCAAATCTTAAATAGCGCACCCCTTAGCCTAATAATATTGTAACATGAATAAGATATTTTTGGCAAGAACTCTGTTTATTTTAAAGCATACTTTGTTCGATTATCTATAATAATCCATAAATGTCTATAAATGTGACATTTGCAACCGTTCCACAAAGTCATATTAAGTGAAAATTATTTTGAGCATTATTATCTGTTTTTTACTACGTATATATATGTATGTTTATATATTATATAATATTAAATTTATATGATGATTAACATAACTATACAATTATTTTAAATTACAATAAACCCACGATTTAATTTAAATTTTGATTAGATATTTTTCATCTGGTTTTTATGGTAAATTTATGGTAAATTTACTTCAAATTCTCTTTATTTTATTTCTTTACATTGACAAAAATTGTGTTACTTCAAACAAAAAAGAGGAATTACAACATTGAAGTAATATGTACTTACGTACTAGAACAGCTATCTCAAACAAAAAATGTGCGCTACTCTGTGTTCGCGCGGTTTGGTTTTTTATATCATAGAATAAACTTAGAATGATTCCTAGGTAATAGTAGATTGTATTGTTAAATAGGTTAATTATATCTAGAACAATATTTAAATTTTGTCATTTATTTTGTATATTATTTTTGCTTATTCAATATAATATTACATTTTAATGATATTTTTATCTGAATATTTTATAAGGTATCTATTTCAAATATAAAAAACGTACCTACTAAATGTATGTTTATCAAAACTTATTAACATAACATTTAAATTACAAATATATTTATTTAAATTAGAATAAGAGTCGTTCATAAATTCTGGGCACGCGAGAGTTAAAAATTAACTTATTACTATTAATTTATTCCACCTTTGCTTTAATGTGGAAACCTAAAATTAAAATAAAAGAATAATGAGCAGATTTAAACATTAAAATTTTAGCCTAATTATAATAACTTATATTTATGTTTCTACAAAAAAATGTGTTTAATAATATATTCGTCCTATACTTTAAGTACCCACAGAAATGTCGCATCTGAACATATTAATTTCATAATCTATATTTCATGACACAAGATGGCGTCTTAGAAATAATTTGTTTTATTATTAATCTATAATACTCTTTATTGATTAAGTATCTTATTAACCGATGAAAAGCAATTCCTTGGTTTTTACTGACATTTTTTGAATTATTTGTGCAATATCTAAGTACACACGACGGCATATTTTTATCAAGAGATTTTTTTTAAATCATCACAACACGTGACAACTCCACAAGCGCCTAGCGAGTGACTGATTAAAGTGCGGTGTATGCACCGCAGTTGAGTGGAACAGAGTAGCTGAATGTAGTGTCGCCTCTAGGACGTAGTACATAATAGCTCAATGTATTACAATAAGGATTTGTTAACTGCTTTTGTCTCAATTTGATATAATTGTGAAATATTCTATAAAATAATCCACTTCAAAAGTTAAATCTGCTCTAAGTACGACATAACCCTTGGATTGGATTTTTCATTACACAGGTCTTTTGGTGGACGATTGTGATCACACCTGTTATCATTTAAATTGAGCCTCAAATATTATTCTTCTGCTAACTAAATTATTTAAATGAAGTCATTGTATTTTTATAAAAATTCAGCACTATCGGCTAACTAGACTCGGGAGATTCAATATATTGTAAAATAACCTCCTTTTTTACAAGTCGGTCAAACATAATGGTCACGTATTTCCTCTTCCATTTTATTTTTTTCACACTATTTTGGTGTTGAAAAATATTATTAAATTTTTCTGCCTCAAATTGTTTATTGACAACGGCTCAATTAAAAAAAACTAAAGTTATAAACTAAACGTAGTGATTATATTCTCTTTGGTTATCCAGAAGTATTTATTGTCGCATTCTTTTGCTAAGCGTTGAAGTAACTTTATAAATCTAGAACCGTGTGCAATTTTGCCATTATCATCATCGACATGGATGATGATAACATTACTGTTAGTACACTACTGCCTGACATGCCTCTTGGCAACAGTTCAGGATGATTTGAAAGTTCGAAATATTGTTAATTAACTGTGTTACGCCCTCGAGCGAAACATAGAGTATTGCTGAATATTTATTGGGAAAACATTTTAGCTATTCCACATTAGGTGACGCTACTCAATATAAGGTACAAAACCGTTTCAGGCACGTTGTCAAGCACTAACACATTGGTAAAGAAATAGTGACGTTACTGGATAACAGAGGGCGCTTATTACAATAATTAATAAACGTTCTAGAACAATCTACCACAAATAACAGAAATTAAATATTATTTGGTAAATACCATACATAATTCTTACGATAATTAACCGAAATTACGCGTAGTGTTTGCTCTATAACGTGATTTACAATACCTTAATGCACAATCGGGCACATTTTCTTTAAAAATATTTTTTAAATTTATGTAATGAATACGTCTTGACCTTTTGACGATGTAACTACGACTAAATGACAATAATCGGAGATATAGGACAAAAGTTACACACACACACACACACACACACGACAATTTTGTTACTGATGTTCGATCTATTACTACCTACTACTTAAATGACTTTGGCCTGTATTTATTTTTATTTAGGTAAAATCATCATAATTATGTGCATTTCAATTTATGCGAATAAAATCAAATAAAAGATATATTTAATAGTAGATTCAATGGAGCTCATCACAAAATTTTGACACAAGAGTTTCAAAGTTCAAACAGACATGTTGACAGATGGGCCTCCAAAAGCCAAAGAGTATATAATTGCTACTTTTCCAAGGAGTATAGAATTCGAAAATATTGCAAACATAATAATGACAAACTACAGCATAGTATTGTCTGATACTATTATTTAAAATATATAATATATGCATATATATTGAGCTGCGGAATTTTAACTCAGGGTTAGATTTTCTTTTTCCACTACCAACTTGCAAAATTTAATTTGTGAAATCTTATTGTTACCACTCCAATGGAATGGAACGCAAACGTTATTTTCTGCCAATTGCAATTTACATCATAACGTTGCCAAAATCATCAAAAAGTAATTTAAATCTTCTCTTCATATAGTAGTTATGTAATATTATTAAGTAATTCGGTGAAGGATTTAATTAAAAAAGTACATTTATTGCATGATGTTCCTGTGCTGGGTCTGCCAACTTACTATTTACTTTTTAAGTAGTAACGAATATTATGACACGCACTATCCATTTGGGCGGGTTTGATTGAGGCTTCAACCGAGGAACAGCCTATGAGGCAAACATATTCACCATGTTTTGTCAATTTGAGGAATAAGTATACCTATAACTTACCTCCACAGAATACTTACGTCTCTTCTTTTGGATTGGGCCTCTATAACATCGCCATTATAAATTTTTCTTTTGAATACTGAATTTAATTTTCATCTAGAAATAAAACTAACCTGTTGTGTTTTTTTTTAGCAATCAGTGTATATTTTAAATTGTGAATTCTGATTTATAATTTTAATTTTAAGATATCTATTTGTAATTTAAAATAATGGGTGTCTCAATTGTCAATAATATATGCATACTTTTACTATAGCCAGAAATAATATATAATAAGTGCACGCTTCAAATAGTAGCTAGCGTGTAAAAATTTACTATTCACACATGGAATGCCGTATAGGCGTAATTAATGACATACTTCTACCAATCTAATTGGGGTAATGTAGTGATCGAATGAAGGAATTAAATATTGATAGAATAAGGCCACTCAATTTTATCATATTAACTTGTATTTGACATTGATCAGCCTACTGGAAAGAAATTAACCGTAAAAATATTTAGTCCGCCATGATTAATAATTAGTGATATAAAGATCACTTCCACATTAAAAAAATTATATTAGAGTAAAGGTTAATTAACTGTTTAGTTACAACAGTAGCAAAGAAGAAATCTGTTTTATTAAAATTAAAATTTCAAAAAGATGTCAGAAAAATTTAGGTAAAGAAAAATTATAAATGATAAGCGCTTTGCACCTCTAACTATTCAATGTATGATTGAAAGCCATCTACGAAATTTTTAATAAAGACAATACTACTTGACACTCAGTTTATGTAAGTTAAATCAGTGCATAGTGAGTTTAATATGAAATAATATAATATGTTTTGTTTACTTAAAACCTTTACTTTGTGTATATTATGTTTAAGGAATTTTTACTTATAGTTCATGTTGCTGCGTGTATTGAATAATGCGAAATGATTATTAATTTATAGCATTTATTAAACAGTTCACATAAAGGTAACATACAAAATTTACGTAATAAATATAGTATTAAATATGGATAGGTAGGTACTAAAAATATTTAGTGAAAAAATACTGTCACGCCTAACAATACACTTAGGTGAAACATACAACACAATTCAATTTTAACAATATCGTGCACTTAAAACAAACTAAGTTAAAGATCACTGAAAAGTTAAACTATAAATCTCATTCAATTCGGATTTGTACTTGCAGAAAACATTAGGTCATCAAAATCGGCAGTGTTTGTCAAAACATAGAAACTGGCAAGGCAAGTAATGCGTGCGTACTTTGTTTTAGTGATTCGCCGCAGAGGTGAGCGACTAACACTAGTTTATGTTTCTTTGTCATAGGAGAGTTGACAGCGGAACAGGGGATTGATTACGGTAAACATTATTGTTTAACTTTGCGCTCCGCGTGAACGACCCACCCACAGCCACCCACAAATGCTAACTTTTTACATAACCTCTCAATATCGCGATATTATAACAGGTACGGCGTAGCACTGAGAAAGTTAGTCGTAACCGTTAGGTGAAATGAAGGGACGGTGTAATACGCACCGCCACCAACGTGCAATTGTGTTAGGTGGACAGAATTATATCGCAAAATCTTCACCGACTATACATATAATGATTCATGCTTAAGGATAAAGCTAAAGCTAAGAAAACTTAAATAAAAGAAAAAAAGACTTGTTTGAATTTTACACTTGTGGTTGTGTTTGTTAATTGCGTAGATTATATAAAGAGTACTAAATAGCATTTGCGTCTTTTATGGGACAAATTATATGTAGCACTTTCATATACATGATCGATTTGGTTTTTCGAATGACATGAATGAAACAGATAACAATTGAAATCCTGCGCAATACTTTCTAATATTAGATATATCTCAGTTTAACACAAAAAGCATTCAAGTAAAACAGTCACTTTCTTTTTGTTAATAATGCAAATAAACCATTAACTTTAAGCCAGGCTTTAAATATTTTATAAGAGTATTGGGTGAAAAATACATTTGACACTTTCGCCAGATCCGATATTTGTATCACGAAATTATAATTTATTGATTTACAAAAAAATATCGTTTCAACGACAACTTTTAGTAAACATCGTAGCGGTAAAAAGCAAACAAACAACTGTATCATATTTGTGTTCGTGTTAATCACATGTTACGTGTATCCCAATTCATAGAAGCACGTGGCTCGTTGCTCGGTGACCTCCAGTAGTCGCTTGGCTCGTCGAATTACTAAGACTATTTACACAAAAAGCTTAAATATACAGCATTGTTAGATGCAAAAAATCGCGCAGATCATTCTTTGGAGTTAACTTCAAAATCGAATCCAATAAAGTTCTTTATAGAATTTGCGCATATTTCAGTCAATTATATACGCGCGAGTGACTAATGTGGCCACTTACTGATCAGTATCTACATTAAACGCGGGAAGTCCATGTGTCATAAATTCATGACTTGGGTCGAGGAGATACTACAAAGCGGGCGGAATCGTTACTGCGGGAACCGCTACGATTGTGCGAAGCAATGGAGAAGGTTTTTTTATATTTCGCTTGTCAACTTAAGTCTATCCTATGTGATAGTAGTTTTCACCCGATCTCATTGAATTGTATAGAAATGAAACAAAGAAACACTAAATTAATAGATTAAAGTGCGCGACGCGAGCTCGCTGCCTGTATCTATGTCTTACTTTTGACGACTAGCTTTGCCGAAGTCTCGACTTGGCCGGCGGCAGTTGTTGCACGGCAAGTAAAAGTTCCAGTATCCTCTTCATAAGTGTTACCGATAAGTAGGACTGCGTTGTTACCTTCATGAATCATCTGCAATGAAAAAACATAACCTTATTAATACATGAAACTTTATATAGAGAGAGATTTTAGAGAATAATAATTGCTCTTTAGAATTAAAAACGGCTCATTTGGCACAGAATCATAGCATTGAGTCATGGCGCTGTGGGCCACGGATTAAAATTTCAAAAGGTACAAATTCTACAAATAATTTTTACCAAATGTGCGTGTTACGTTTTATTTAAGAAAAATATTAAATCTTACCTGAAAGTCGGGGGTTTCAGGAATAAGTGCTCCCTCACGAAGCCATTGGATCGTAGGCTTGATCTTGCCAGTTATTTGTGTTTTGAATTGTGCTGGTTGACCTTCGTAAACAACAACGTCTCGTAAAGGAGTAAGTGTGGGTAAATTATCAGCTTGGTCAGGTTGGATAACCTTCAACTTCGCTGCTACGGTTACTCTGCCTGCAGAATTATAAGCTACACATTTGTAATCACCTTCGTCTTCAGGGAACGCTTCAGATATGCGTAAAGTATAATCATCTGCCGTCCTAGACATTTGGAAGTATTTCGATGGTTTTATTAACTTATCGCCTTTGTACCATTGCACTGTAGGCGTTGGTTTACCAACTATTTTACATCCAAATTCTATTGCTTGTCCCTCGGTAACGACTCTATCTTTCAGAGGTTCAATAACTTCAGGAGGTGCATTGGCTACTTTAGTTTGAGGCTTAGGTTTTTCTTTGGTAGCAGGAGCAGATACTATACATTCTGCATCACATCTTGCTTCGCCAGCACTGTTGATTGCAACACATTCATATTTACCCGAATCTTGAGGATAAGCTTCGAGTATAAGTAGTGTGTATGTTCCATCCTCTTCTAAAATTTTATTCCTTATATCAGGCTGAACTTTCTTGCCATTCTTAAGCCAATACACGTCTATCGGCTTAGTTCCAGTAACCTTTGTATCAAAACGAACGAGTTGACCGGCAGTTACGTTAACATTTTGTGCCGTCAGAGTAAAACTTGGAGGAATGACTCCACCTCTTCCCTGACGCCTTCGTTCTTCTACCACCAAATTAGCACTGCATTTAGCAGTACCACCTCTATTTTCAGCTACAGCTGCAAACACAGCCGAATCTTCAACAAAAACTTGTCGGATTATTAATATAGATTTCGTACTAAAAGTGTGAATTTGAAAGTCAGGAGAATTTTTAATTGGGAAGTTTTCTCTGTACCATTTAATAGTAGGTAATGGATCTCCATCAAATTCAACTTCAAACCTGGCCTGCTCATGTTCAAAAACGCGGCAAGGTTGCATCTTTTTGGTAAATACTGGTGGCTTACAAGGTTTTACTGGTCCTTCAACGACCCTTTCGTGAGTTTGGCCTTTATGTTCAACCTCAGTAGTTTCAGTTGAAATAATTTTTCGCGTGATTTCAGTGTCACCAACGACCTCTTTTTGAATTTGCTTCTGTTTAGCCACATGAACCTCCTTGCCATGAATTACAGACTCAGATGGTTCTGGGATTCTAGGCTTAAAAGTTTTCTTCTGTACGTGTTTTTCAACGACTTCCTCAGTTTGTTCTCTGTAATAAAAATGTTACATTAACATTAAAATTATAAATACGTTATATAATCAGTGAAAATTATCGTCCATTTTTTAAGTTACTTACATATTGTCTTCGTATTTCTGGGCCATTGACCTTGCAACAGAGCTACTCGTGACCTTTTCACCAGGAATGGCATATTGGTGAGTGGATTCTCTCAATCTGCTTTCCTTTACGACTTGCTCGTTTTCCAATTCTTGAATCTTGTTGTAATATTCTTCACTTTTCTTCTTTTTGACCGTTTGTTGCCACTCAGTTTCGGGTTCTTTAATGACTTTTGGCTTTAATTCAGGCCTATGGTCAATTACTCCTTGTCGTTGCATTACTTGCCTTTCTTCGAACGTCTTTTCTAGCTCAGTTCCAGTTCGTTGATATTGTGTTGTTTCGTCGTACCAAGCTGTGTACATCATTTACAAATTAATTTCTCTTATATTCCTAATTATAATATTATTTTATCTATATATATATTTTAACATACCTCTACTGCTATCCGATGCTAAGCCAGAAGCAGCAGGTGATTAAGCGGCACGCCATTTCAAGAATAGGATAGGATGTTTGGAAAAAGGAAGCATAGGAAGTTATATTGTACTTCTTAAGCAGAGTGTTTTTGTGTGCATAATTGGTAATGTGTACTAAAGCATTATTACTTAGTTATTCTTTCGTTTATAAATATTAAATGTAAATAGTCAACACGCATGTTAAATAAATAACAGCTGGTGAATGGCATATGGCATATTTAATTGCAATTTTCAACACATAGAATCTAATATATTTAATACTTACGTCTTGGTGCATTTTTAAGAACACTTCTGTAATCGTCATGTCTCGGAATTACTTTTAATTCGGTCGTGGCTACTGCTTCGCCAACTGAGCTCCTGGCAATTACCTCTATTTTTCCCGTATCGTATTGCCTAGTTTTGGGTATATCCAAATGATACATTCCGTCATAAGTGAGTTTGTATCTTGAACCCTGTAATTATGAAAAAAAAAATTAGGTTTTACTTGAAACACACCTGGCACACTGTACAAGAATAACAAGGAATTCAATTTACGTTAACGATGGTATTTCCATTTATAAGCCACATAACACGCGGCTTAGGATGGCCGGTAACACGACAGCAAAACCGAGCCCATTCCCCTTCTTCAACTGTCACTGGTTCAGGTCGGCTTACAAATACAGGTGCACAACGCTCTTTTGTTTCTTCAACTGCTGGCTCCGGCGCTCTACACGGAAGAAAAAAAAATAACGTTTTAAAAATATTCATCAAATTTATATTAATATCAAAATCGCATGTATAATGTAATTGATAAGTTAAAAGAAATTTCTTTTAGTCTTTTAATGTGTACTGATATTTTTAAATAGGGAAAAATTACAGTCCAAGTGATAATGCATGAGTACTTACACTTGCCATGATGCTTCCATCTCTCGAATTTTCTCAATACTCTTCATATGTTTTGGCAATTGTGAATCATACACAATACCTGGCTTGCCAGCAGTCTTAATTACAGCTCTCGTTTCATCCATACCATAAAGATTTGTAGCACGACAAAGATATTCGCCACTATCCTCAGGATATACCCAACCAAAGTTCATTGCAACGTAACCAAAATCATAAATCGGTGTAAATCGATTTTCTGAAAAATGATTAAGCATTTATTGCATTAATCCCCAATTGTCATAAAAAGGAAGCCTAAAATTAGCCGACTAACATTTAGGTTTAGCTACAAGTATAGACTACTATTTTCAAATGAAGCCACCTGAAACTTTAAGCGAAACCTATAGGTTATATATATGGAAGCTGTTATTATACGTTACAGCTTTATTATGATTGTAGCATCAATGAATCGGAGAGACTCACAGGATACCAGCGTAAAATAGCACTTGGTGATGCTGGGTTTCTTGGTATGCGTGGTGAGCTGAAGAATCTTTTTATACCTTTTTACTGGAAACGGGGCATTTTGGACAACGCATCTGCATTTTGATTCTTAATTGAGGATAGATGTGGATGTATATGGTCCACAGTATCCTCTTACCATCGGGTGGACGGTGTGCTCGTTTGGAACCATTATTCTTTGAAAAAAGTAAATGAAAATGAAACGGAAAAAACAAATGAAAATACTAGGTGGAGCGGTTTTCTGCCTAGGAGTTCGTCTGACACCACTCTCTCACATATAACTGCCGCCAAATAGTAGTGTTTGCACTGCTGTGTTCCATTATGAAGAGAGCCAGTATAATCAGAGGCTGCGAGACATTCCATCTTTACAGAGGTGTCAAAGCATCTTTAGCTGCAGGCGTCCATGAACTGCAGTAGTCACTTACCATAAGTTGGACTAAGCTAAATTCTTTTGTCAATTCAGTTTTATAAAAGATGTCACAACATGATTATTATCGTATATTACATGTATTTGTTTAATAATCAATAACTAAAACTACACATTACTTGGTTAAACTCGAATACACCTATTAGATCTATTCATGGCCAAAAAAAGTGTAACCGGTCGCCAGTAGGTTAAAGTGCGACAGCATCTGGTAGAGGCGTGTGACGTTTATGTAATAATATATGAATTATTCGGCTAAAGGTGAAAAAGTTCATTGCAAAAGAAAATAATGTCGAACATTAGCCTCAAACACAATTTAAATTAAGTTATAAAATAAATTATAAATAAATAAAGTTTATTTTAAATACTAAGACTTAAGCTATAACATATTTACCCAATTATTTCTTGAGTGATATGTTACGGCTAATTAGCTTGGAAAGAATACCATCGCCATAAGTAATTATTTTACCTGAATTTAAACAAAAATCATAAATTAACTTACTATGTAGAAGTGGCTTGCCATTGAAAAACCATTCAACTTTCATATTAGGATCTCCTACTGGCGCCAGCTGACATTCAAATTTGGTTGATTCCATCTCCACTAAAGTAGTTTGACTCTGAATTTGTGTTACAAAACGAGGTGGCTGCTTTTTATCAGCATCGTATAGATCGTCTTCGGTCAGAAAGACTTCAGACGTGTATTTTTTAATAGTAGCCTCCATTTGAGTTAAAGCTTCCGACTTTTTCATACCTCTGGGTACCTGATTTTGGAGTATAATATCAGGCAAACCTAGAAACAAAACGAAATATGAATAATATTAAAATTAAAATATAAGTGTTTAAAATAAATATAATTCAATGTTAGTATCATACATACGTTTACATGATACTGTTGCTTTAGTAGTGTCTTCACCAAAGTCATTAATCGCACGGCATACATATTCACCTGAATCTTCAGCGTAGACATACAATATATCAAGGGAAACGAAACCCATATCATATACGGTACGATATCTATGTCCTGATGGTAACAATTTCCCATTTCTGTACCACTCAATACGCAACTTAGGATCTTCTTTAGGTTCTACTCGGCATTCAAAACGTACAGATTCTGATTCCTCAACAGTATGCGATTGGATTTGTGTTATGAATTTTGGTGGAGTATTAACAACATGTTCTTCTTTAGGAGCATCACTAATGCGTCCTCTTTCAAGTTCTTTAATTTTCTCTCCGCTCATGCCCTGAGGCAACTGGGATTCCAGAACAATGTCTCGTTTTGTACTACACGTTATTTTTGCTGTAGTTGTAGCTGATCCCCACTTATTAGTCGCTCGACAAGTATATTCCCCAACGTCCCGACTATAAATGTAATCAATATCTAAAGCAATAAAACCAAAGTCGTTTAACATGTGTACTCGGGAGCCAGTAGCAAACGGCCTTCCATTGTGGAACCAATCAATCCTCATAGTTGGATCACCAACAGGTTCGACCCGACAGTCGAAGTGGATCGGTCCACCTTCAGGCACATCAAGATTATCTTTAATTTCCACTGTGAATCTCGGTGGATTTGGTTTTTCATCCTCCACAGTTATCTCTTCACGTTTGTATAATGTTTCTTCTAACTTTTGAATACTTTCAGTTCCTGATTTAAAGTGAGATGGAAGTTGGGGCTCAAGAATAATTCCTTGCCTTCCTTTAACTTGCAACTTGCACGATACAGTTGCCTCCCCGTGTCTATTTGTGGCTTTGCAAGTATAAAGACCAGCATCGCGTTGATAAACTCCACCAATTTCTAATATAACAAATCCAAAATCGTTAATTGTTTTTACTCTAGAACCCGTAAGAAGTGGTTTACCATTATGGAACCATTCAACTCTCATGCTGGAATCGTTGACGGGAATTAAGCGACATTCAAAGTGTGCTGAAGAATTTTCCGATAGTATAAGGTCAGACGGCGTAGTAATAAATTCAGGTGGGTTGCCACTTTCAGTTTCGGGAGTCAAAGAATCTACTGTACCAGTATACCCTTCTAAAGCAGCAATTTTATCTATAGTACCTTCCATTCCTTTTGGCAGTTGCGATTCTAAAATGATGTTTCTTTTTCCTTGGACTTTCATGGTTGCCGTAGTGACTGCCTCACCATAGTTATTATAAGCCCTGCATGAATATTCTCCGGAATCTTCTGGGTACGTAGGAGATATTTCGAGTATGACAAAGCCGAAGTCACAAAACGTTCTAAACCTTGATCCAGCTTTTAAAGATTTTCCGTTCCAGTACCATTCCACCTAAAGAAAAGATTTCATTCAGGTTTTCCGTTTTAAAGAATTTATGATCTTTTTACTTAATTTACATATAGCTTCATTTTCAAAGATACTGTCAATACTGGCTTACCTTTAAGTTGGGGTCATCGGTTGGCGTAAGACGTGCTTCGAAATGTGCATTTTCTCCTTCTCTCAAGTTTTCAATATTGGACAATGGTACTGTAAATACGGGTGCTTTGCCCCGTTGTTCATCTACAGTAATTTCCTTTTTGCGTATCATGGAATCCTCCAGTGTCTGCAGCTTTTCTAAGCCTCCTTCCATGCCCTGAGTAGAATTCATATCACATTTAATTAAACCTAAACAACAATATGTAATTAAACATAGCATACTGGATAAATATTTAATTAATAATAATTAAGCTGAAGTGGCAATGAGTGGGCCATATAACTCGAAGAACCGACGACCGATTGGGAAAAAAGGTTCTAGAATAGCAGATTCACACCTCACGGTAGGCGAAGTGAAGGGCGACGCCCCACTAGATGGAATGAAGACCTGGTAAGACATGGAGGAAGTCGATGGATGCTAGTGGCTCAGAAACGTGCTTAGTGGCATTCCTTGTGGGAGGCCTATGTTCAGCAGTGGACTTATGAGGGGCTGTAATGATGATAATAATATCGTTTTATTCATGTTAGCCTATTAAAAACTCACTTTCGGTCAAAGACGTACTCTACTACTACTACTACTAGACCGGAAACGGTAAAGTCACTAGTTTCCTACCTTGTTGGAGTTCTAAATATTTAAGATCAAGTATTTATAAAATAGATAGCAAGCATCTGTCGTATGTTGCCAGATTTTCCTGGGGTATCCTTTTCTCTACCAGATTACTCATGGGAAGCAATATGATACACAAGAAATTTTCTAACTATAATGTTATCTTATATAGATATAAAATTATAAAGAAAGTCCGTAAAGAATCACTTCACTTACCCGCGGGAGTTGCGAGTCCAAAATTAAATTCTCCTTTGATGTGCACTTCAGACTTGCTTTTGTCGAATCACGCCCTAATTTATTAGTTGCAATACATTCGTATTCGCCAGAATTTTCTTCGTAGCAATATAAAATATCTAAAATTACGATACCAAAATCGTGGAAAGTTCTATACCTATGTCCGTGGGGTAACTTTTTTACCATTATAGTACCATTCAACCTTTAAATCTGGATCATCAACCGGCACTAATCTTGCCTCAAAGTGTGCGCTTTGACCTTCAACTATTTTCGTTACATCTTGAATTTGAGTGATGAATTTAGGTGGTTCTGTGGATGTCGCAGGAAGTGTTTGTTGCTGTGCTCCTTGAAGACTCTCCAACTCCCTAATTTTAGCAAGCGAATCAGGTTGTAAACTATCTAAGTAAACGCCACCTTTACCATAACATGTTATTGTAGCTTTGGTGAAATCTTCGCCATATTTATTATAGGCTCTACAGACGTATTCACCAGTATCATGGTTTTGGGTGTATGCTATGTCAAGAACGACGAATCCAAAATCTGAAACTGTTTTTATTCTAGTTGAATGTCGCAATGGTTGCCCGTTATGGTACCATTCTATTTTCATATCTGGATCATCAACTGGCACTAATGTACATTCGAAATGAGCTGATTGTCCATCCTTGAGGCCTTCAATACTTTGAATATGTGTAGTGAAGCGAGGCTTTTGTCCCTTACTTTTATCAACACAATCTAATTTGCAGCTTATTTCAGCTTGACCCCACTTGTTAGTTGCCCGACAAGAATATGTACCAGAGTCAGAAGTCTTTGTACCGAGGATTTCTAAAACAACCATTCCAAAGGCATACACAGTACGGATACGATGACTAGCTTCAATAGATTTTCCATTATAGAACCATTCGATTACCATGCTCTGATCACCAGTAGGTATGAGGGAAGCCTCATAATGAGCAATTTGACCTTCACTTATGTCAACTATGTCTGTGAAAACCGTAGTAAATTCAGGAGGCCTACCAGTGTCATCGTCAGGTTTAAGACTAGGCTCCTTGCGAAGAGAATCTTCAAGGTTTTGAATCTTCTCCAGTCCTTCAGTACCTTTAGGATGCTGAGTTTTCTCAATAAGATTTTCTTTACTTGTACAATAAACGGTGGAAGACGTAAATGCTTCACCTTTTTTGTTATAAGCTTTACATGTATAAATACCACTATCTCTTTCATAAACGTCAATTAAGTCTAAAGTAACAAATCCGAAATCGCTGGTTAATTTAAATCTAGAACCTTGCTGTAAAACTTTGCCATTGAAGTACCATTCTAATTTTAAGTTCGGATCATTTTTAGGTTCAACTTGACCCTCAAGATGAAGTGCCTGTCCTTCTATTAAATTATTTTCAGCAGATATAGGTACAACCCATTCGGGTGCTGGATATTCAGTTTCTGGTAGAGATGTTCTTCTGCTCTTAGAAAGCCTAGCTTCTTCAGCTTGTTCGACAGCTTCTAAACCGGCCTTTCCTTGCGGATGTTGCGTGTCGAAATAAATGTTCTTATCGCCAGTACATCTTAATGATCCCGAAGTTGTAGCAAAACCCTTGGAATTAGTTGCTTTACAAGTGTAAATACCAGAATCTTCTTCATAAGTGTGAGTTATATCTAAAGCTACATAACTGAAATCATGAGTACTTTTATATTTCGTTCCTGATGGAAGAGGTTTGTTGTTAAAGAACCATTCAATCTTGAGGGTAGGATCTCTAGATGGTTCAACGCTGCATTCAAAATGAATATTATCACCTTCTTTACAAATAATATTATTTAGATGTGAAATAAATACTGGTACTTCGTATACAGGCTCCGGTGTTTCGGGCTTCGCTGGCTTAGGTCGTTCCAATGCTCCGATCCGGTCTAAAGATTCAGGGTGAAGTGAATCACCAAGTAGCCAGTGACGGTCTTCAATCTTTATGGATGCAGTAGACACTGCCTCTCCTATTAAATTGGTAGCTTTGCACGTATAAATTCCAGAATCATCAATTCGTAAAGAGTTTATAGAAAGAGTAACTAGTCCAAAGTCAAATGTGCTCTTCAACCTAGAACCAGTAGTTAAAGAAACTCCATTTTTAAACCACTCAATCCTCAAATTAGGATCAGTTCGTGGTTCCACTTGAGCTTCTAGGTATACATGTTGTCCTTCCACTAACTTATCGTAACTTTTCAGGTGAGTGGTGAAAATAGGCGCTTGTTGCACTCCCGAATCGATAAACATTTCTGGAACTTTGTTCATAGCTGCTTCCTTTAATTGAATCTGTTCCCACGACTCTGGTCTCATAGTCGAATCTACTATTGTAGATTTTGTCTTTACTTTAAGTGAAGTTGAAGATACTGTACTACCAGCTTTATTTATTGCTTTGCACATATATAAACCAGCATCTTCCGAAACAACAGAGTTTATGTCTAAGGTAATAAAACCAAAGTCATGTGTTGTGCGGAACCTCGAACCTGAAAAGTAACATTTATTTTAAAAGTTAATAATAATGTATAATAATAATACCGAATTAGTTTGTATGTTATAGCAGTTTGTATTATATTTTCTTACCCATTTTGAGTTCCACTCCATTTATATACCACTCGAAACGCATGCTTGGATCACCAACAGGAACAACACGTGCTTCATAATGGGCGTGTTGCCCTTCCCATAATTCTGAAGGACCAGTAAGTACTTGTGTAAATATTGGTTTCTCAAATTCACGCTCTGGTTCTTCTGGCCTTTTAGTTTGCGGCTCCTCTAGTCTTTGAATTTTCCTCATACCTTCCGGATGCTGCGTTTCCATTTGAATAGCTGCTTTAGCTAGAAAACAACATCGAATATCACTTTATATATTTTGTTTCATGTAATGTATAATTCACTTAAATATTTAATTTACAGGTGTAAACTTCGTACATACTTTTTATTCTCATGGCAGCGGTAGTCACAGCTTCTCCTAATAGGTTGGATGCCCTGCACATATAAACTCCTTCGTCTTCATCGCGTACGTGGGTAATAGTCATAGATACATATCCAAAATCATGAGTTTTGGTAATTCTTGAGCTATCTTCAATAAGCTTTTCATTGCGGAACCATTCAACTTTGAGTGTTGGATCTCCAACAGGAATAAGCCTACAGTCAAAGTGCGCTGTCTGGCCTTCTTGTATATTATCAATATTTTGAAGTGGCTGTGTAAACACAGGTCGCTGTCTAGTTACTGGTTCAGGAATTTCAGGTCGTTTAAATGGTTCAGCAGATTCCAATTCTTTGATTTTCTCTAACCCTTCTGGACGCTGAGATTCCGATATAATACTACCTTTTGCAGTTACAGTCATAGATATTGCGGATGTACACTGACCCAGTGCATTTATGGCTTTTACAGAGTATTCACCAGCATCTTCTGGGACACAGTGTTGAATATCTAATGACACATAACCAAAATCAAAAGTGATATGGAATCGTGATGCAGATTGTAAGGCTTTGCCATTGTGGTAAAATTCAATTCTTAAATTAGGATCATGTACAGGCTCAACCTGACATTCAAAGTGAGCAGTTTGGCCTTCATAAACGTGTGTTGTTCCTCGCAGTTCAGTAACGAACCGGGGTGGTGAAATTTTGGGCTCTTCTACTTCTATTCTAGCTGGATGACCTTGTGCTTCCAATTGTCTTATTTTCTCGAGCCCATTTGGATGCTGAGTGTCCAAAATAATGTTTCTGTGCCCTGTAAAAAGTAAGAAAGAATGGTTAAAATGTAGGTTCAGAATTAATTATTTATTATTATATATAATTTACATTACAATAGCTCTTACCTGCAACCTTTAACGTGCATGTGTTAACTGCTTCACCAAGTTTGTTTGATGCTTTGCACATATATGTGCCAGAATCCTCACTGTATGTATATAATATATCTAATGCGACATAACCAAAATCATGTGTAGTTCTGTATCTATGACCAGTTTTGATTCTTTGGCCATTGAGGAACCATTCGATCTTAAGATCAGGATCATTTATAGGCTCAACTCTACATTCAAAGTGAGCACGATCACCTTCTTTAAGGTTCTCAAGATTTGTCAAAGCAGTTAAGAACACTGGTCTTTGACCTGGCTGCTCTTCTTCTACTGGCTTAGGTCTCTCGTATCTTTCAAGCTCTTGGATTTTCTTTAACCTTTGCTCATCCAGAGTATCCAAGTATAAAGATTTCTTAGCTAAAATGAATTATTTTTTTATCAAATTATATTTGTATAGAAATAAAATACAATAAAAATTACACATTTATATTTTGTATAATTAAGCGTAATATGTACTTATTGTATTAAATCAATTCAATTCAAATAAAAAAGAAAATATTTATGTTAAGCATTAAGCTTAATTATACATATAGCACTAAACGTTATCCAAAAATAATCGTTCGACAACTGATTCAAATAGACATAGATTATTTTGTCATTTGCGGATGAGATTATATTAGCAAAAATATTTTTTTTAAATATATTTTCGCTAATATACTGCTCGACTACGAAGTAAAACACAGCGGGGAAAAAGGTATAAAATTAAAATATTTGTAATAATTGTAATATTTGAGAAACATTATTTTTTTCTTTCAATATCCTCTGATACAATGATAAAATTTTATAAAAGATTCTGAACAAACTCCGAAAATTGAAAATTCTGTAGACCAGACCTGACTGTCCCATTCAGAAAAAATAAAAACTGTTTTATAGATTAAATTAACTTCAGCATTTAATTTCCATTTTACTAAAGAATATCCTAATTTCATTTCTTTAAATACTTATGTTGTCGCCGGATGGTTAAATAAGTTGAACGGTTATACCGTCAATTAGACGCCGGCATTTGGTTAGGCACCTAGGCAGATTTTAGGTTCCCATTCAATGATTAACGACTGGTGAAAGTTCGCTCTTTGAAAACTGCTGACTCTTATGCCACTAGGCATGGTTTAGCCAATACTTAATAAATATGACATCTATTAAAATATGAAAGTATTCTTTTATCTATTTAGTAATATAAGTGACAGGGAATTGAGGTGCGACTGAACTAGCTCTTGGGCTACATCAAAACAGTGGACAAATTTATCTAATACCTAAATTAGGCACAAAGTACGAACACGACCACTTACTAACAAAGTGAATTTGAGACCAGGTATATTTGCTCTGTTATGGTCACCGTATTAATGTCACCTCCTAATCATACCTCTCTCGTTTAATGAAATTAATATCCAACGAGTTTCCTAGATGTAAAATTTAGTACCAGTGTCAAATCAACATCCAAGCCCTCTATCGGTCTTAAACTACCTGGCTACGACAATGTATGAGTAAGCAAATAAAAATAAAATTCTCACCATCAACTTTCACAGAACTTGTCGTAATAGCTTCACCGACTGCGTTCGTAGCTTTACACATGTACGTCCCAGTATCTTCCGCATAAGCATACAAAATATCCAAAGCCACATATCCAAAGTCATAAGTAGTCTTAAATCTATGTCCTTGTTGTATTGGCTTTCCGTTACAGTACCATTCAATTCGCATAGTTGGATCATTAACTGGCGTTAAGGTAGCTTCTAAATGTACTGGTTGGCCTTCGGGCACTTCCGCGTTTTTAATAGGTTTTCCGAATTGGGGCTTTTCAGCAATAAAACTCTCCTCATGGGTAACTCGTTTATATCTGGAGTCATCTTCCAAATACTGAATTTTTTCAAGCGCACTTTCATGTTGTGTGTCTCTAATTATTGATTCCTTGGCTAAAAGAAGAAATAAATTTTGATTGAACAGTAAAGACAAGATAATTAAAGATTACAATAATAACAGCTATAATTTTACCGTTGGTCTGGGCCAGACCTGAATCAAAAACTGAATATTTGTGAGAGCTTGGGAGTCCAACCATTTTTCATAAATATACAGATAAACGCAAACCACAAACTTGGACTCAAAAAATCTACCTCGTAAAAATATAAACCTCAATCCTAAGCCTAAAATGCAGCAGCTGGCAAGAATTACTTTACAGATTTGTCCATACTCTCAACACTAGGTAAGGTGTTAATCACCGTGTTGGTGACCACAATACCCATGCACTTATAATGCTATCTGAAAAAAGTTCAATCCCATTGCCTATCCGAAAATATTTAGTATTATGTTTTTGTATGGATTTCGTTCGCCAGAGCGTCGACCATCTATATCAACATGAAATATCGCGTTACAGTGGCTTATTCCCTCTCACACCCGATCCTGTTGGTATATTTAATAATTCTAAGTTATTAGTAAATGTTATGATAATAAAATTCACTTACATTGAACATTTAGTTTAATTGTTGATGCTGCTTGCCCTAAGTTATTAATAACTTTGCAAGTGTATTCACCAGAATCTTCACCGTAAACCGTAAGAATATCCAAAGCTGCAAATCCGAAATCATAAGCACTACGATAACGATGGCCACTTTGCAGAACTTTCCCGTTGAAGTACCATTCAACGCGCATATTTGGATCAGGATATGGTTCAATGCGGCATTCATAGTGCGCACTTTGTCCTTCGATTAGTTTTGTCGGACCATTCAAATGAGTCACGAATCGAGGTGCTTGATTAACAGTAACTTCGACATCTTCTCTACGCTGATAACGCGTGGCATCTTCTAATTGCTGGATTTTTTCTAATGCGGTCTCGTGTTGTGATTCAAGTTGCAGAGATGCTTTGGCTTCAAAATTAAAAAAAAATGAGTATAATGATTTCTTAAATTTACGCGAACACTACACATTGAATAAAACTATTATTTACGGATTTTTTTTACGGATAATAATAAAAATAAATTAAAGTAATTAAACCATAAAATCCGTAAATAATAGTTTTATTCAAAAAAATGAGTAATGAAAGTTGTAATTAATAAATATTAGAGATGAGCCGAATAATGGGTTTTACCGAATACGAATATTCCGCCAAAAGTTCGGTAAAACTTTTACCGAACCAAATATTCGGCCGAACATTATTCAGCAGGATCACCTCGATACCTAAGCAATTTATGTTCAAACTTGCCGAAACCCGCGCGGGATTAGCGCCGGATCCTACCCCTCGCGCCTCGCCATGCCTGACAAGTTATTGCATTATCTGGTACTGAGCAAATTGTCGGCTCATGCGTATGTTTTGACCATTTTTATAAGAAAAAAAGTATTTCATTGTGTTATTCTTAGAAAAATTAATAATTTTATGATAAATATGAGTGGCAGGAGATCTACTATTTAGACCAGAGTAAAGTGAAATGTACTAATGTAATGTAATGTTTCTTTGTATGATTTCAAAAAATAATCAAGCTTTCTACTTGCTATAATTTGAAATAAATCAACAGTGCCTCGAAAATATAATGCTATACAAATAAATTTAACCCATAAATAAAACATAATTTCAACAGTAAAATTATGACAGACTTTACACAACATGACATTACTCAATTCGTAAATTTCGTTACAGTGGACACTTTGAGTACCACTTTAACGAGAGTTCGGTGATTTAGCCGAATATTCGGCCGAATACGAATATTCGGTAAAGCTACCAAATATGCCGAATACCGATTCTGAAACGAATATTCGGGCCATCTCTTATTAATATACTTATTAAAATAGCTCTCTCCAAAGCTAACTGATCGAACTTGAGATTTCTCATTCAGGCTGCAGTGCAGGATCACGTCTCAGATCCATATTTCATCACCGGCTACACGCTCTATCGGTACAACCTTAATTCAAGTTGAGGCAACGTAACAGGAAGATGTGTGGTTACGTACCGAGCTAGCCGATTTGGATCTATAAGTACTGAAAGGTCCCGATAATGACATGGGCATTACCCATGATATTCGCTATGTACATGCTTTGTATCATTCCTTGTTGGCCTATTTTCGTTTAGGTATTTAGCTTTCGTTGAACCCATTTTCAAAATTGAGAAGCGAAGACATCGGTCATGACAAGTTTATTTCTAATTATTTGGTAAGGAATACGTATATATTGGGCTTTCGTAGATTAAACATTGATGTCTTATTGAAAAGCTTTTTGAATACGTAAGTCAAAGCATCAATGTTTTTATATAATTTTAAACAGTGAAAAGTGAACTTATATTCCAAACTTATAAACATTATTAAACTACAACGTTATAATAATGTTATAATCTGACAAATTTGTAAAAACGTTGCATAAATGTCAAAATAAACAGTAATTACTTTTTAACAAAGCTACAAAATTATTAAATGTTTAACATATTATAGGTATATCATGTTTAATTAACAAATATATAACAGACTTACTTACATACTAAAAGTAAGTTAAGTTAAACCTTTAAAAATAAGTTAAACCTTTAAAAAATAAAGTGTCAATCATTTTGCGTTGTAAATTATTGCCTGTCAAGTTTAAACCTTTATTTACAGAAATATGTAAACTTGTAACTATAATTCTACGATTTTGCAAAATTTTTAAATTTTGTTATTTTTAATTTTTATTGAATATAAATACTACAAATTGTATTAAAAATTGTAAATTTTATTCTATATTAGATTGGACCTGTAAAAATTATAGTTATTGATACATGAATAAATATGCCCATGAACCCGCTCAATACAATAAAAATGCGTTGTTACCAATATGTACTAAGATTAAAACCTCTTTCTTACTCTTCAAGCCAGAACACAACAGTCGGTGCACTGATGCTAGGTAGCAGAAAAAATAATGGGTGTGGTTCTCAAAAGTGAAATTACTAGGTAAAACAATTATTAGCTAAAGGCTAAACTATAAGTGCTTAAACTAAATAATAGAACAAAACTCACATTGCACAAAGAGAGTCGATGATGTTACTGCTTCTCCTAATTCATTAACTGCTCGGCATGTATATGTACCTGAATCTTCAGGGTTTACATATTTCATATTAAGAGCAACATATCCAAAATCGTGCATGGTAGTAATACGATTAGCTGAAACATTTTATTATTTTAAATACATTTAATATAAGTTCAATTTAACAATTTAATATGACAAAAGATTATTAAATGTAAAATAAATACTTACAGGCTGTAATGGGCACACCATTTCGTAACCATTCTACACGCAGTTTTGGGTCACCGACGGGTATGAGTCTTGCTTCGAAGTGCACAGCCTGATTTTCAGCTACCCGTATGTCTTTCATTGGCATCGTGAATACTGGTGCCTGAGTTGTAAATTCATCCTGTGCTAATGGCTTTTGATGCCTTGAAGTTTCTAATTGATTCAGTCTAGGGAGAGCCCCTTCGTGTTGTGATTCTAAATAAATCGATTTTTTGGAATGCACTACTGCATTTCCTGAAGTCACGGCTTCACCTAAAGCATTTATAGCCCGGCAAGTGTACGTACCGGAATCTTCTGGTAAGCAAGACATGATGTCAAGAGCCACAAAACCAAAGTTATTAGTTTCAGTAAATCGTGAACCACTTTTCAAAGGTTTATTATTGTGATACCACTCAACTTTCATCGTTGGATCTGACACAGGTATTAAGCGGCATTCAAAATGAGCTCTTTGTCCTTCTTTTATTTCAATATTTTTCAGAGATGTTGTAAATATAGGTGCTTGCGTTGTAACTTCGTCTACGAAGTCAGTTCTGGAAAATTTAGATCTATCCTCCAAAACTTGAATCTGTTCTAAGCCAGCTTCATTTTGAGTAGCCCGAATAATATCAGCGGTACTTCGACAAGATAGTTTGCAGCTTACTTCATCACTACCAATAATATTAACTGCTCTGCATGTATAAATACCAGAATCTTCTGCAATTAAATCAATAATATCTAGGGCTACATACCCAAAATCATGTATAGGCCTGAATCTGTGGCCTATAGTTACAGGCTGGCCGTTCTTGAACCATTCTACTTTTAAATTAGGATCTGTAACTGGTTCAAGTTTACATTCAAAGTGAACATGTTGACCCTCTTTTACATTTTCAATGGATTTTGGTTTGGTAACAAAATGAGGTTTAATGTTATAAGATTCATCAATTACCTCAGATTTTTTGTAACGTGAAGCGTCTTCTAAATATTGGATTTTTTCCAAACCAGAAGGGTGTTGTGAGTCAAAAATTAAATCCTTTTTCGCTAATACGCGTAAAGCACATGAAGTTACTGCTTCTCCAAGCTGGTTTGTGGCTTGACAAGTATATACACCAGAATCTTCAGGGTAGACACTTAAAAGGTCAAGAGCAACGTAATCAAATTCATAGGCCGGTCTAAATCTGTGCCCCGTCTTTATTGGTCTACCATTGCAAAACCATTCAACTCTCATGGAAGGATCTCCAACCGGTTGCAATCTGCATTCCAAGTGCACATTAGTACCTTCAACTGTTTCAATATTATGCAGTGCTCGTGAAAATTGTGGTGCTTGCATTACCGTTATATCTTCTTGTTGTTGTTTCATTCTTCGTGCAGAATCTTCTAGTATTTGTATCTGCTCAAAAGCTTGTTCATTTTGAGTATCTGTAACTATATCTGATCTTTCTATTACTCGTACCATTGCGGAAGTATGTGCAGAACCCAAATGATTTACTGCCCTTACTGTGTATTCTCCTGAATCTGCAGATGTAGCATGAATAATATCTAAGGCGACGAAACCGAAATCATAATAAGTTCTAAAGCGAGATCCCACTGTAACAGCTCTCCCATTATGAAACCATTCAACTCTCATAGTTGGATCACCCATAGGTTCTAAACGGCATTCTAAATGAATATTCTTTCCTTCAGAAACCGGTTGCGGATCTGACAGTGGCTGTATAAATATAGGTTTGGATTTTGAAATTTCCTCTATATGATACATTGGTTCTACAAACTTAGATTCTTCAATATGTCTAGTCTTTTCATATAAGCCACGATGAATACTTGATGTATCGATACTTGATCGAGCTAAAACAAAGCAAAGTTCAGATTAACTTAAAATAAAAATAATACAATTAATAAATGTTTTTTAAATATTTTTTTCATTATGGAAGATATTTCAGATATTTCAGCAAATTATTAAATAAGCGCTATATACGAACTAACTATATGACTGTTTCTGTATCTTGTTGTGTGTACATAAACAAATAAAAATACTTTTATTTTAATTAATTACTTATTATTACGTTATTTTATTTTAATTAATACTTACTTTCAACTGTCATTGATGCACTCAATTGTGCTTCGCCAGCCGCATTCCTCGCTACAACAGTATAAACTCCAGTATCATCCGATCTGACTCCTGCTATATCTAATGCAACATATCCAAAATCATGGTAGCTTTGAATGCGGTTAGCAGTTTTTATTAATTTCCCATTAAAATACCATTCAACTGTCATAGTAAGGTCACTCTGTGGCTCAACTCTAGCTTCAAAGTGCGCACTTTGTCCTTCCACGATTTTATTTGTACCTTTTAATGGACCTAAAAATCTTGGCTTTTGTGTAATTTTCAACTCCTCTTCTACTCGTCTGGAGTACTTGCTAGAATCTTCTAAATACTGAATTTTTTCTAAACCACCTGGATGTTGTGATTCAGCTATTATATCTTTCTTTGTTATTATACTTAGATTAGCACTAGTTGAAGCTTGACCAAGAGCGTTATATGCGCGACATGTGTAATGACCTGCGTCATGGATAGTCACAGACTTTATTGTAAGCGCAACGTACCCAAAGTTAAAGAAAGTGGTGATTCTGGAACTCGCTTCAACAGGACGTCCATCCTTTAACCATTCTACTTTTAGAGTAGAATCTCCCACCGGCTCTAATCGAGCCTCAAAATGAGCAAATCCTCCTTCTTTAATATTGATTTGATCTTTTATAGGGGTTTTAAATTCAGGTCGTTGGGTACTTTCGGGTATTTCCTGATAATATTTCTGATACTGTTGTTGTTGATATGCTTCTAGTTGTTCTGTTTTTTCTATATATCTTCTTTGTTCTGGTATGCCGAGATCTGAAGTAACTGTACTCCTAGCTGCTACCTTAATTGATGCTGTACTGACGGCTTCACCAAGCTTATTCACAGCCCTGACAGTATACGAACCTGCATCTTCAGCCCGTAGGTGCATGATGTTAAGGGAGACGTAACCGAAGTTGAAGATTGACGTGATTCGCGAACTGGCTGTGATTGGCCTACCATCTTTATACCATTCAACTCTCATGGTAGGATCACTTACGGGAGTAAGTTGCGCTTCGAAGTGAGCATTTCTGCCCTCTTGAAGCTCGCCAAGGTCTTGTAAGGGCTTTATGAATTGAGGCCGTTGTGAGATTTGTTCCTCAATTGTTTCTTGACGCTGAAACTTTGAGTAGTCTTCCAGCTGTTGTATGTATTGTAAGCTTTCTGGATGTTGGCTTGTTCTTTCGATAATTGCCCTTGGCGTAACATGCAACATGGCTTTTGTTTCAGCAACGCCTGTTGCGCTAACGGCTCGGCATGTATATTCCCCGCTATCCTGGATATTGAGACTAAGCATATCTAAAGATATATAGCCAAATCGGAAAACAGAAGTAAACCTAGAACCTGGAACAATAACATGAATAAAATTACATTGTCGCTTCGATTTCACGTTATTTGCACGCTAGCAAAAAGCATCACAATAAAATAATAGAAATGGCAAAATCCTACAAACTATTTTAAACGTTTTATGAATTCAGTTTTTTTAATAATTATGATTTAATGTAACGTTACGACAGTTTAATATTATACGTTACATGAGAATGTAGTATTCACTAATAGTTATATTGTGTCTGTCTATAAATAGCTTCAAGCACATTCAATAGGACTGCTTTACTTACTGGCTTCGATACTCTGTCCATTTTTTAACCATTCAATTTTCATAGACGGGTCGCCTACAGGTTCTATTCTAGTTTCAAAATGAATTTTCCCACCCTCCATCTGCGTAACACTCTTAAGTGGAATAATAAACTGTGGTGGAGGGTAAATTCGATCTTCCTCGCCTGGAGGAATGTACGGTCGTGCTCTTTCTACGTGTCTTAAGTATATAATTTCAGGTCCAGGAGCAGGTCTAAAATATTAAAAATAATTATTTTAAATTTGTATTATTACTAACCACGTTAAAAAGACAACTTTTTCTGTTTCTCTTTACTTACTCTGGCTCAATAATTTTTGTTGGTCGAGGTAAGTGCAAACGCTTTTGTTCAGGCGGCGGCTCTTTTGGAACTTCAACATAGAGCCTAGCCCGAGTGGCGGTGGAGCCTGCGACGTTCTGGGCCGTACACTGGTACCATGCCGCATCCGACGCCTTGGCTCGCGGAATGTCCAGCGTCGAGGCCCCACCTTCGGTATTAATTCGTAATTCTGGATTGGGTATAATCGCTACGCCATCCTTCTGCCATGTGATCCGAGGTGTAGGTGTGCCAACCGCACGTGCATTTAGCACTACAGGTTCACCTTCACGAACACTCAAAGTGCTGAAACGTTCAACAAATTTAGGAGCCACTACTTGCTCCTTTTCAATTACATTTAATCTACATTGAAACGACGTTTCACCACTTTTATTTCGCGCCACACATGTAACTACACCACTGTCACTAAGATCGACATTTGTAATCATAAGAGCGTGATTTCCGGATTCGTTTACTAAAATCTTATGATTATAATCGTCCCGAATCTGTCTATCATTAATGAACCACGTGACTTCTGGGTAAGGTCTGCCTGTGACGCGGCAATCGAATCGCGTCATCTTGCCCTCTGTTACATCTCTGTCTTGGCAAACTCTTACAAATTGCGGAGCGAGAGCTTTTTCGCTAATTTCAACCCTTTCTTCTATACCTGTTTGTTGTGTATCCATAATATATTGTGCTTTTTGGTCTTGTACATATGTCTCTGTAGGAGATTCGACGGCAAGGTATGCTGTCGTAACAATACAACCATTAGGGTTTTCTGCGAGTAATGTGTAATGACCTGCATCAGACTTTTGTGTATTTCTTACTCTAAGTGTCGTTTGAGTTTTATTCGTAACTATGTCATGTTTGCTTGAATTCGTTATTCTTTGTCCATTCTTAAACCACGTGACTCTCGGTCTTGGATTACCAGATAGTTGTACTTGGAACTGCGCGTCCATTCCAGCCTGTAGTTTAGAATTTCTTGGTTTTTGTCCTATTTTTGGTGGGGATACACCTCCTAGGGTTTTGTCAATTTCTGTATTAATATGTATATCACTTTCCCCTACATAACGACGAGTAATTGATTCTCGGAATGAGACTTCTCTTAACAGTCTATATTCAAAAGTATCAACTTTAAAGTCTTCGGTAGAAGAATAGTCGGTTCCATTTGTATAAGTCATTTTCTGAGTCTGACGAGTTTGTTCTGTGTTATATCCTTGAGTACCATAGGATTTATGTTCGACACTTTCACTGACATGCCGGTAACATTGTTGTTGTGAGTTTTGATGTGCTGGAACTGGAACACCTTCTGGTTGTATGTATACTGAACATATCGCCTCACCATATTGGTTACGCGCTGTGCATGTATATTCGCCTTCGTCACCAGGACCAATTTGCTTTATAAGCAATGAGACATCACCAGTCTGTTCGTTATAATTCATGCTATATTTGTTGCATTCTACTAAAGGTGCCTTCTTTCTCGTCCATGAAACTGCTGGTGTAGGATTACCTCTAAGTTTTCCTTCAAATTTTGCATTGCCACCTTGAGCAAATCTCGCATTTTTAAATATTTGTTCAAAAATCGGCGGAGAAGGATCCCCTGGTCTTCCAGAAGTAATTGGGATGCGGTCACCAGCACTCTCCACTGAAACAAAGAAAAAGTCTCGTAAATATATGATTTTGCATTCTCAGTGTTTAAATTTTAATCGACTTAGAACATAAAATCATTCTTTCGAAGTCATATCATTCCTTGCGGAACCGACTACCATCAACGATTTTACCGGACCAATACAACTTAGGAACCTTCAAGAAAAGAGCCTAACCTTTTTAAAAGTTCATCAGCGTATCTGCAAATCCAGCTGGTGTGGCAGTTGTTCACAGGTGATGGTAGTCACTTTCCAGCAGGTGAAACGCATGCTCGTTTGCCTCCTCTCATATTAAAAAATCTAATTCCGAATTTACGATGAAAAATTGTGAATTACTACGAAATGACAGAATCTTCTCTGCAATCATTTATTCGTGTTCTTTTTTATTATTCATAAAAATTGTATATATTTGTGTATTTATGTATATTATAGTATAATGCATGCTTAGATAAATATTATGTATTTTGTTAATTATATACTTATTTATTTTAAATTTACTTGGGGTCAATTTTCACTCATATAACTTTTATTTTTTATTTATTTATGATAAAATACATCATAAATAAATAAAAAATGATAGTTATATGAATTAAATACGCAGTTCAACTGTTTTACTTTAAACGCTGTAGAAATGCGGTCATTTAGGAGTATATTAGGAGTGACTCTGAATGATAGGGTGATTCATATTATAATAAAAGAAACTTGTAGTTTTCAAGACGTTGCAACCATGATTAAGAAACAAATACTTCAGTGGGTTGGATACGTAAAGAGAATGAAAAAAAGTGACAAAGCAGATTTTTGCTGTGGAAGTGACCGAGATAGTCGACAGTAAATGGGCGAAAAAAAAGAGTGGCCTTAAATGACGAGCATGTGGATACGTAGATGTAACTGGAGCGAGTGAGAGGCCTCAAGATCGTGAAAAATAGAAGTTAGTATTTCCTCTGAGAATATATGCTTATGTTATGCTTCACTTTTATATTCAAATTATAATATACTTCTTGGAACTTTATCAGCTGACTGAAAAAATCAACCCTTCTGTATTTTTATCACCTATCTATCATGAATTTTTTTCACCTACTTCTATTTATAACTACATCACATCTATGTAGACTGAACTCTCAGTTAGAATGCTCAGGCTAGTGCCTAAGTCCGCCTAATTACATAGTAATATGAAGTTTTAATAATTAATTAATACACATAATTAATTAGTTTTTACTTTAATTAAATTATTTAATGTGAGTGCCAAACAGATTTGTAATGAAGTTAAAGCAATGCTCTATCTAGATATAACAAGAAGCGTGCACATCATAGTTAATATCGTCGCGAACGCGAACTAGCAGGCGTGAGCGGGAGCATGTGACTCATGAGTGTGACGAGGCGCTCGTGCTCTTTTTGCGCGGCTATTTTAGTACACACCACTCGGATCTGGTTACAATCACCATTTTGGCGGATTCTCTGAATTTCATATTCGCTAGGCAAATAAATCTCTTAAACTCTAATATTATTTGGATTGAGTTTACTCTCCCTTTTTTTTTTCAAAACTTAAACGTTGAATATTTACCCCTTTTTTTAAGTGTTGCTATCAGTAAACGCTACTATAAATTAAGAGTAGTTTATATAAGTTTCGTGCTCGTAATATTTGGAAAACGGGACCTAAGCTTTTTTGCTATAGGTATGAACCGGTTATTCGCAAAGTGGTCGAAAAGCACGCATGCAACGTTACCAGTTCCCGATCTAATAATCGCTTCCCACATTCTATAATATACCTATATTGTTAAAATAGACTTTTTTGGTATTTTTTCAAAATAAAATAACACCTATAAAACGAACGAACGAAATTTTAAAGATAATATCAAAACTAATTTTCAAATAAAAGTTTTGTTTAAATAATAATGATGCTAATTTTTTAATAAATAAAAAATTGACAATGAAATCTTGGCATATAATTTTTATGTGATTTGTAGGTCAAGGTCATTACGTACAGTAAATGTATTTTAACATACTAAAGTAAGTATTTATATAAAATTTGAGGTTCTCCTAATTCAACAGACTAAGAATACGGAGTGGAATTATCAGTGCGTAGGTAACCGGCTCTGCGATCACAAGAAAACCTACCAAGTGTGATGGGTACTAGTAGGTACGAGTATGAGCGAATATTCCAAGTTATCAAGTAATGCTTGTCGGCTGGCGTATTCTTTCTAATCGAACAGTTTACCTAAAAATTTCTACGTACTATAAAACGTATCTATAAATGTGAAAAAATATTGTATATACATATAAACATACTTAATCTTAGACAGAATCAAGAGGCACTGGCGTGAGCAGTAAGTGTGATTGGCTTATGACGAGCTCTCTGGACTGAAGGAAATAAAGGTGAGAATAATAACTAAATAAACAAAGTTGGTTATCGTCGCCACAATAATATACATTTTACCTTTTATATTATCGAGAAGACGAGAAGCGGATAAGCAACCTTTTTCGGCTGGACCTATCGACTTACTACAGTAGATAGCTTTTGAACGATTTTCACCATTATTAAAAGAAAATTCCTATATGGATGTGACAAAATAATTATTGAAAATTAAAAAAAATATATATACTTATATTGAAATACGATTTTCTTTGATTTAATATTTAGATATGATACATTTTGAAGAAGTCTTGGTAACGATCACTTCATTCGCAATGGTTTTTTAATATAATTTACTTATGTATTCTTAATAACTACAGTAACGATTTTAAGATATCTTTCGAAAATTATTCGTTTTATTAATTATATTTGAAATTTATTAATTGAGGAAAGAATTTTTTGTAAAGCGTGTATTGCACTATTAATAAACCACTAACTCTGTTCGAGTTGAACAAAGCTACAGTTTTGTATATTGTTAATTTAATGTAACTTAAAGTACCATGTAGTGGCGATGTAGGAATGTCCATCTCCCATATAATCCAGGGGGTGTCGTAAAAAGCAACAGAGGGAAAACAAATCTGGAGATGGGCAATAGCGTCTTGCCAACCCGCTAACCAAGCGTGGAAACTATGGCAAACAATTCCCTTGTTAGTTAAAAAGTTGGGTAGGAATTTACGTTTTTCCACAAATAAATAACATTCAATCTTATATTTGAACCAGCTGGGATTCAAAGCCTAATCCTAGATATACATACATACCTAGTATACATTTTTATTACCAAGTCATTATATATACTAATACGATTGCTTTAGTAATCGTATTAGTATAGTAGCATTGTCACAGTTTTCTTTTTTTTTTTCGACTTTCCTCGAGTAGCGGTTGGCATACGCTCGCTGACGTCTATGAAATACTACCACACCGCACATTTGACCTAATCCGAGCGCCATATGGTCACTGGCCGACTACAGAGTTATCGTGAATCGTGAGCAATGGAATTTCTGAGAACATACCTATCACATCTTGCTTAATCTCATATAAATCTTTCCAGCATTTTATATATTTTACCTCTTCGAATAAAAATGAAATATAAAAATGGAATAACAAAACATAGCAATATCTAAATATTAAATTATATTCATTTACGTTTAATAATACCTATTCGCAAATTAAACGGCAGTTCTCTATTAAAACTAGCTAATAGCGGGTCTCTCTTCTCACACGCACTGGGCACACGATAATATTTTATTGCGGAACCTACACATTTCGTTAATATATTATATTAAAATAGTAGCGAAAAATACAAAGATTGGATTCACATATTTTCCTTTATGTACTAATAATCTGCAATTTACATCAACATAAAAGACATTGGAAAATTTCCTGGTCGTAGTGAAGTTTATGTATCGTAGTTTCACTTTATATCTTTTCTTCTCTTACGTATAAATTACTAAACGCTCGTATTTATTACAAGTTGTAATAATAATAAGCGGTTTAACAAGCAGAATGTTTATCAAATGTATTTGTAAATATTTTATTTAAATATAATTGTAATAATTTTGTTAACAAAATTTTAATTTTTCTGAAAAGGGACTGAAAATACTTTCAATGCTTTAAATCAAACGATAATTTACATTTACAGAGTTTCAAACATTCAATAAAAAACAAGAAGTTACGGAACTGATGTTCGTAAACATCAATTAGCAATATCGAGAAATTTTATTAGCCACATTATCAACGGTTAATTTACAATCAAAGATAAGAGAGTTTCTACTATAGTTGAGTCTGTACATTTTAAGGCATGAAATACGTAAGAAATTAAATAGCTATGACAGCAGACATTTTACCCAAGATAATGGGTGCGTTTGGCAGAAAAAAGCGCTAGCAAGCGCTTGTAAGCAAAATGGCCATCGTAAGCGGTAAGCGCTGTCAAATCGTAAGTAGCTATTTTCCTCTAGGACACGATGTTAGTTTTAACCGGGGGAACCTAACCTAATTTAAATATATGTTTGTAAAGTATTCATATTAAAAACTTACTAATCATGAATTTTTAATAACATGTATATGTTTATTCATGTCATTATATTACTTAAAACTAATGTTGCACAAAACAACTTATAAACTCTACTTCAAAACAAACAAATTAAATAAGCAAAATGGCGGATTGTGTCAGCGCTACTGAAGTAGCAATCGTGTCCTGGCCGAAAACTATTTTAGCGCTTGTAAGCGCTTGCTAGCGCTTTTTTCTGCCAAACGCACCCAATATTATGTAATGATAATGATACAACATAATCCGGCGATAACGGTGACGGTGAAAGCCAAGACTCAGTGGTAAATTTCACCGTTGGAAACTGAATCTTCACAAAACGTATACTGAATATCCCGGTAAAACCCTATTGGTCTGCTTAAAATGTGATAACGAATGATTTGATGTGATATGATGAATGATTAAATGTGATAATTGTCTGAATGATATAATGTGATAGTTGTATTGAACAATCTATTCCAATTTTAAATACCTTTATTGATGATCGAAGCGACAGCATGGGTAACAAGAAATGCTTCTCGCTTCGGACAATCAATTATGAGGAACCGGCGAAAGTGACTGACAGCTCTTGCATTTGTAACTGTTGTGTTTACCGTGTTTTTAATCCAAAGATAAAGCGGTAAAAGTAACGTAAACTGCCCCAGACCTCAAACTTTACGGTCTAGTCACGCCACGTTCGTTTTTAAATCATAATTTTGTTATATTCGCTTTGAATGGGATTAAGTAACTTTCTAATTGTTAAATATCTATTTCCGTAATTGTTTAAAACTATACTCTGCACTCTTTCCATCAGCCGGAATATACTATTTAACAAAATTAAAAATATGTGTTAGTAATTAGATGCATGTTTATTGTTTACTGTGTAGTTTATAACGATAGCTAAGATATTAGGTATTTACATATGAAATTGCCGTTTTAATATTTAAGCCATGTAATTTCTTTTACAAGATCAGTTCATTCATATTTTCGAATAGGTATGTGTTCCGACGCTGAAATAATGCGTCTCAAACGGCACGCAAAATCAATGCCGTAATATCTTTGGCCGTAACGGACCTAGCACTGCTAATGAAACTGTGCGTTATTGGTTCAATCGCTTTCATTCGGGAAATTTTAACCTTACTAATGAACCTTGTGGTTGATGATTAAGAACTGAAACTACAACATTAATGGAAGTGGATCCGTCGCAAAATACTTTTGAGCTAGGCGTCGGCTTTTGATGGGAGTGTCAAGCTAATATTAGATATTTGCGTGTGACAAATCAATAAAACAAAGAAGCTACACAAATAAGTACCCTTGAAATAAGCGATACAACAAGAGATCTCCATCCAATCTTGCATCATATAGGTGAATCGACATAGAAAGGAGGAACATTTGGATCAAATTGTTATCTGCGGTAAGTAATAGATCCTATACAACAATCATAAGCGTCCTTTATACTGATTAAAACCAGATGCTCAAGCCAAACAGTACCTGAAACGATATATTAGTCAGAAGAAGCCTGTGGTGGCAGTTTTTTGGTTCTACTGATGGTGTTATTTACTATAGCTTGCCCTCTGGTGCCATATTTACTGTCTACGGTTAGTGGCAAGATTGGAAAATGACAGCAGGGAACTGGTACCCAAACAACTCAGCTGCGTCATAATTTCTTCATAACAACCCTTTGCAAAATACAGCACAACAGACGTTGGTAGATTAACAGAACTAAAGCTAGAGAACCTTCCTCATTCACTATGTTCTCCAGACTTAGATAGGGAACAATATCAATCCCAAAAAAGCATTAAAGAATGCTTGTAAAGAGTTCATCGATTCTTATGCAGCAAACTTAGGCAAATATTTTGTATAATAAAAGTTTTAAAATTTTTTTCTCATACAAATCGACAATTTCTGCGATAAATACGTTTTAAAATTATACGACTACATAACTATTTATGTTTGGCTTACATGAATGGCATTTCTTATTTAATAGAGGGTTTGTAGTTCATGATATCTTAAAAGTTTTCAAAAATGACTACTGAATGAGTATTTTCGACGTTTACACAGTTCGACATAACTAAACGGTACGTTTGCATGGAGAAGTATTTTGTGAGGAATGCGGGACTCTTTAAAAGTTTTCTTAAAATCATTTTATTAATTATAAAATCAATTTCTTTTTCTAAAAATTGTATGAAAATAACAGTTATGACGTCATAGCTTCTCATACTCAAATAAAGATCTATTTAAATATTTTTTAATAACAGAATTAAGCCAAGCCCAGAGCCGTGGTAGCTCAGATGGTTAGCGCTCGCTGTAAATTTCACAGTACGCGAGCAAACCGGGTTCGATCCCCGCCGGCACCAATGAAATTGTTAATTTCAATTTTAAGTGCTGATTTACCACGTGCTCGGCGGTGAAGGAAAACATCGTGAGGAAACCTGCATGTCAGAGAAATAAGAAAAAAAATATTTCGAAGACATGTGAAGTTCGCCAATACGCATTAGGGCAGCGCGGCGGACAATTCCTTGCCCTAAAACCTTCTCAGAAATGAGCGGAGGCCTGTGCCCAGCAGTGGGACATATATAGGCTGTAACTTTACTTTAATTTACTTTTTAACAGAATTAAACTAACAAAACATTTGTATTTTTAAACCTCTAAAAGTAAGTAGTAGTAGCAAATTCGAATAATATATGATGTAGTGAATTATATTGATTGCGTCATATTTATGAAATATTTTTAAAAATGTATTTAAAAACAAGCTTTTCAAACAGGCGTTGCAAACGTCTGAACATGGGTGCATCATCAATTCAGGTTCGTGGTATTATTAACGAATAAGGTAGGTGAGGGTTATATGTAAAGTAAAATAAAGTTACAGCCTATATACGTCCCACAGCTGGGCACATGCCTCCCCTCATTTCTGAGAGGTTTTTAGGGCAAGGAAGTGTCAACCGCGCTGCCTCAATGCGTGTTGGCGAACTTCACATGTATTCGAAATATTTTTTTCATATTCCTCAGACATGCAGGTTTCTTCACGATGTTTTCCTTCACCGCCGCGCACGTGGTAAATCAGAACTTAAAATTGCAATTAACAATTTCATTGGTGCCGGCGGGGATCGAACCCGGGTTACTCGCGTTCTGTTATACTTACAGGGAGCGTTAACCATCTGAGCTACCACGGCTTTTAGGGTTATACATATGTACATCTTAAAATTTGCCGCCCTGACCAAAAACTATGAGCAGGACAGAGACAAAAAACACAAAGTCGTATACTGTAACTAAAATATTAAGAAATAAACAAACCAGCTTTGGCAATTATCAGAAACACTTTGAATAATCCACTTAAAAAAACTAACTACACTACACATTCATTATTTTATTGAACGATAAAGAGCTATCGTATTCCAAAGTCAAAATTCCATCTAGGCATACACAGCAAATTTTGAACCTGGGCGGCATACAAAGAAAGCAAAATAAAAAAAAGCTAATACGACCGGAAATGAATACATACTTAATTACGATTATAGCCCACTAAACCTTTACATCAGATGTGGTATACTTAGGTATGTGCTTTTTAATTTTAATTTGAGATATTTTTATCTGTATTGTTTTAGTAAGAGTAAGTTAGGGTAAGATTGGACTGTTATCAGTGTATGAAAGTCCCTTAATAAAATGATAATTAAAAAAATATTATAACCTGTCAGATTTAATTATATGCAAAGAGTATGTATATAAATCACTCTGTTTTACGTATATGTGATTAACCGAATTTAAATAAAAAGTACACTTTAATTTCTTTTTTAACCATGTTAGAGAGATGTGGTAATTAAAATTTAGTCTAATTTTAATAAAGGCGTATATTTAAATAAAACGAGGAAAGTGCGCTAGACTGTGGTCGAATGTAGAATTCTACGTTTATGTTTTTTTTTTCTCTGCGGGAGATGGGAGCGAGGCAAGCACCGCGACGTTCTACAGTTAAGCAGTTACGTTATAATAAGTGACAGGTTGTAACTTCACGTTGTATGGAATCGCGATTCGTGACACAGAACAGAACACTGCAATGACCATTTAAAGGTTGAATAAAACTATTATTTACGGATTTTATCGCGTTTAATTACTTTAATTTATTCTTATTATTATCCCGACGTTTCGGGTGCTTTACAGCGCCCATGGTCACGGGGGGGGGGGACTGAGATGTTTGACGTCCCAATGTCATAGTTAGTCCGGCTACCTTCAGTTTTTTAATATTAATTTTTGGTCCGATTTACGCAAAACGAGCTTATAGTATCATGAAGTATTGCAGTGGTATGCTTGGGTTTGGGTTCAATTTTGTTGATTATAGGATCCCAAGCAGATGGTAGCACCCAACCATCTTCTCTATTGAAATTTGGATGTTTTTTAATTTCAATAGCCTCGCGTATCATCCTTGGTAGGAATCGGTGTTCTTTTGCGAGAATTTGTGGTTTATCAAATCTAATGTAATGGTGGGGACGATCTTGTAAATAAATTTAAGAAATCATTACATTTAAAGGTTTTAAACATAGGATAAAATAATTCACTTTGTTAATGCAGTTAAAGTTAAAATAACAGACATTGTCAATATTAGCGGAATGCTTACGAAAACTGCTGTTAATAATTAATACATTGATAGTGTGATCATAAAAAGTGAATGTGGTCTACAAATATACACATTATGAATGACGTTGAAATCTCACAGTGCATTACTTACCATATACTGGAAATTGAGATCAAAGAGTGAAAAGTGAAAACATGGCAAGTTGTTTCATCGTTTTTTTTTTTTGTCGTACGCTAATGACGCTATTATTGCGTTGTTCTCATGCATAAGTCTAAATAGAAAAGCGATAATTAAACGATCGCAGAAGAGGCCACAGAATAATTGGAGCGAACCCACCCGATATAATCCGCACTGAAATAGTGTAATTTTTTGAGAAATTTCTAAAGATTATAACTATTACTTTAGGTATTTTCATACTTTTTACGTGATAGAGCTTTATACGTATTTGATGTTTCAAATCTATGGCAACTAAACTAAACGTCTAAAGTCATTGCGTCGGGCGTTACTCACGGTGAGGTTTTACACTACTTTGTATATGCCTATTTATAACATTTCTTTTCTTTAAATTTGGAACAATGAAATCGAGTAAAATATTTTTCATACCATTTTATAATTATCCAATATTAACTAAGCGATATTCAATTCACTAGTCAAAAATGGGAGTGAGTCATACAGATGTCATTTGATACTCCTGTATAATATTTCTCTTTTACATAATAAAACGTTACCGTTTCAGTTTGAACAACTGGATTATTCTCTTTACGTTTATAGTAAACCAACATAAATAATATATCTTTGTAGTCACTTATAACATCTCACTTTTATATATCATAATCGGTTTTAAGTTTTATTTTTAAAGTTTTTATTTCAAGAATGATTAGTAGGGTGAATATGAATATCATTTTAAAACTTAGGAGGCAATTCAATAGACTTGATAGATTTTTTCGAGTATTCCATGTCTACTGCGTGTACTCATCACATACGTCACATAGACGTATGTGATGAGTGATTGGCTTTCAAAAATCTTAATTGAGAAGAACGTAAAGAACTCTTCAAAATGTTTCTTCTCGCGAGATTTGAATTTGATTAACCGATTGTCAAACGAAACATCTCGCGCTTCAACATCGTTAGAGGCATTCTTTCTTGCTGCTATCGTTTTCTCCCGGCTGCAGTTCTGTTTATGTTGTGGTTTTTGCGTCAACGATTACTTTTTATACACGCAACAATGAACGCGCGACTCTATTTTCATTTCATTCGTAATACTATTCCATATTCATATAATGGCATCATATTGTGTGTAACTGTGCATTTATAAGTAATATACCTAAATAATATATATACAAATTAAATAAAAAATTCATAACCAATCCCACCGTAACAAAAAAAAATCTTATCAGTATTCGACCTTATTTCTCTATTCTGCTGCTTTATGTTAAGAAAAATTAATCCTTGAATGGAAACATATTTGTACCGATATCCATATACAGGTAAGTTTTAAACCTTATAAGTAAACAAGTTTTAATGTGTGAGTTCGCACCGCAACCTTAATGGAGAGACGAGTGAACTCGCGCGGCGATAACACCGGTCGGCTTGCCATTTAAGATTTGAATATTGCATAAAAAGTATCGAATTGGGGTCGAATATGCATCGCATCTATTTTAGTCTAGGCTTTTTTTATTGCCGCGTGAGTTCACCTGTTATATTTCGTGCAATTTATAATGCAATTCGCTTTGTAAATTTAAAAAAATGCGAGCGAAGACAGTGAGATCATTATTTTAAAAGTTTCAAAAGAAAAGTAAGCGTGGAAAGTATGCGGGGGCGCATTCCTTTTTGAAACGATACGCGGGGCACGGGAGTGCCGCCCGGCACCCACGCGCCTCAGAATAGCCACACTATCTCGCTCGCGGTGGAAAATCGCTATGCACAAATAAAGTTACGCGCCAGGAAGAAACTTAAGAAGCCTGCCAATCCCAGTCGCACAGCATAACATTTGACTGCAACGATTGGCGAGTATATTAAGGGTGTACTTTAGGCAAATAAAGTTCGCAATAGCTGTGATAATTGTGAAATCTCGGCACAATATTAAATAATGGTATGACTATGACATTAAAAGTAAAAAGCGGGTACTAACATCGTTGCTGAGTGAGCATCTGATGCGTGTAGTGGTGCTCGGTGCGCTGTACGCGCTCCTGCTGCTGCACGAGATGTTCTCGTCGCTCAGTGTGCTGCTCGGTGCGCTGCTCGGAGCGCTGCTCGGAGCGCTGCTCCGACCACCTGCTTTGCTTTTCCATCACGCCGCCACAGCAGCACAACGCACAGAAAATAAAACTCTCACTCGACGCTACTGGTCCTTATCTTACAATAATAGTCGTTTCGACGGTCGCTCAAAAATAAATAAATACGCCACTGTGAAAAACTTATTCTAGTCCACGGGTTCATTTAGCAGAAGTCAAGTCATTATAACCCAAGTCCAACAACCAAGACGTCGGTCGATTGCGAATAGTTAGCGGATAGTGGCGAGGTGGCCAAGCGAGCGTTGCGCGTGCGTCGCGAGGGCGACGGCGGGGGGGCGGTGCGACCGAAATACTACGGGTTATTTAAAGCGCTCGCCTCCCGCGTGCCCCCTCCGAGAGCTTCGTCATCCAGATCCCACCTCCGCCAAGCAAAATCACCAGCAACTGCTTAAACGTACTATATGGGCTGATAAGTTTTTTTTTTTAATAGAAGAGGGCAGACGAGCTTGCGGCTAACCTGATGGTAAGTGTCGTCGTCTGCCACCCATGAACAACTGCAACACCAGGGAAATGGTAGAAGCGTTGCTGGCCTTTTAATAAGGAGTACGCTCGATTCGTGAAAGTCCCTAAATCGTATCAGACGATTCTAAAAAGAGATGGGAGAGGAAGAAAACTAGTAAATCGTACAGTGGTGGACTGCCCAGCAAACAAGTGGTGTGGATTGTATCGTAAATTTGTAGTAGTCGTAGTTGTAAAGTTCGAAGTCCTTTGAAAAAAAAAATAATTTTTATTAAATGGGATTTTTAGCGCTACTAAGAATAGACTCAGAATCCGCATTATGATTTAAATCTGATTTCATTTGTAACGCCACTTCATTAGCATGTAGAAATGGGGCAAACGGTACATTTGAAAACTACATATTTTATACAACTTAGCTCCAGGGGTCGCTTTTGAAAACCACCAGAAAGTTAGACTTGATAATATCACTATATATATAGTGATCATGATATTGTCATTATTATGATCATTGAGTGATCCATTTCTGCACAGTATTTCATCTTGGCTCGTACGGCCATCTTGCTTATTTCTGCCTTTAAGTAGAGGCACAGAATAAATAATAGTACAAGAAATGGGGCTTTTACGAAAGCATTATTACATTACATTAATTATAGATTTTTAAACATACCATCTCATTTGTAGACGCGTAATAGAAGCCGACACCCCATTTCGTCCCGTGGGCGTCATATTTTTGGGAAATACGAAAAAGATTGTTTATGTCTTTACCTGTGTTGCCTTCCCCCCCCCCCCCCCCGTGCTACGCCACTGGGCAGGGCTACAGTGAACGCATCAAAATTTCTCAGCTATGCTCTCTTAATTTTTACTTAGAAGTTAGATTTATGTGCGTTTATCGTGATGAAACACTTCCATTTCTAATTATTCACATAAGCCATTTTGTCTACTGTGTGCTTCAAGCTCGGCACCTGCCGTTGACGGTTTTGCGACGTAAAAGCTACGACATTGTTTCTAGTCGTGTTTTGCCTCTATTTGTAGAATTATTTACTGTCTTCTACACTTCGTGCTTTCTTGTCGTAATTGATCAGGTTTTAAAAGTTCGGTTTGGATTGATATAAAGATAATCACAAATAAGACTACGTACATTAGTTATTACCCTAATATTATGAACTACTTATCATGAATAAATATAAAAGTATTACAACAACATCAACTTATTATGAAACATATTTTTTCCAAATGGATTAAAACCAGCCTGTAATCAATTTCTTGTTTCTCAGCAATTTTATCAATATTGATATAATATCAAACTTCCACCCTTTTTGCCAGTATTATATCGACTAGCTAAAGTGTTTTTTATAGTATAAGGGTGACAAACGAGCACACAGCCCACCTGATGGTAAGTGGATGCTGTGACCCATAGACGTCTAAATTTATCCTCGATTAAGAATCTAAATGCACATGCGTTGTCACCCCTGAGGACTATGATAGAATGCCTCGTTTCCAGTAAAAATGGTTTCCTGTTCTCTACAGTCACCATACGAAACGCAGCAGCATTAAGCTGCTATTTCACGCTGGTATTCTGTGAGAGCATGGTCCTAGCCCGGTCAAGCCGACCCATTCGTGCTACAATCATAATTCGTGGCTCTAACACGTAAATTATTATTTTGCTCCTTTATTTTAAAAATAAGATTTTTGAAATTTACGAAGTGACTCGTCGCCAATATTGCTAAAAAAGTTATAATTAATGTTACAGTCTACATACGTCTCACTGCTGGGCACAGGCCACCCTTTATTTCTGAGAGTTTTAGGGCAAGGAAGTGCCCGACGCGCTGCCCTAATGCGTGTTGGAAACCTTCACAAGTCTTTGGAATATTTTTTTGAAATGTTATTTCTCAGACTGTTTTCCTTTTTCACCGAGCACGTGGTTAAAAGTGCAATTAACAATTGCAATTTTAAGTGGTTTCATTGGTGCTTTTCAAACCTGGGTTGCTCGTGTTACAATGTTGTGTAATATAAAAAATAAAACCACATAATTTAGTGGTTACTAATTATTTAATTACGCACACGTGCAACTCAATTCAATGAAGAGAGGGAGCACAGATTATTAACCGAAGATTATATTATATTGTGTTTGGATACACCACACCATAATATAGGTATTGGACGCAAGTCAAGCGCAGCGTTAAAGAAAAGACCATCAATTTCAACATCAACAACTACAACCACAAAAACGTCGGGGTTCTAAGCACGGTTCCACAAAATTGGCTTATGTTAATAACAAACATACAAATTATTTTATACATCTTTATTTGGATTAAATTAGACATACCTATGGTTAAAATTTGTCGGTTTTTGAATCACGCCATAGTTTCATTCCATCAAAACCCCAAAATATAGACGTGCCTATTACTTTTAATAATTTTAATTGATTTCGTGGCATTTTATACTCTCCAACGTAAGATTAGATGAGACTTGACTCGACCCCCCCCCCCCCCTAAACATCTCACGTAATTTATGGATGCCCCCTTAGCAGAAAATTTCTAGAAAACACGCGGTGGTGGATTGCTTACTATCAAGATGACGTGGATGAAATTAGGAATTATGCCGCAGTGTAGGTACAATGATGTAAGTGGCGATTGAAATTAACTCAAACATTTGCTCAGGGCGCTTCTCGTAAAAATGCAAAATATCTCCGCAATACCAGGACTTCCGTACAACAAGAAAACTCAGTCGTTGATTCAAGCTACTCCTCGAAGCAACTCATGAGCAGGCAATTATTAGGGACTGGAACTGGAAAAAGAAGGTGATAACGATGAGCCCGTAGTTTTAGAAATGTCATCTATACAAAAAAAAATTACCGACCTTTTTGTGAGAGTTAATTATTAACCAGATGAGGGCGAGGGCGTGTAGTTTATCGGTTACTTAGACACATGATGATTTTAAAGTTAATTTATTTTATTTTACTATTTCTTATTTATAATAATGAATGGCTCTATTAAAGGCTTATATATACTTTAATCGAAACACATTCGTTTTAATTTGTTAAAAAATTGAAACACCTAATTTAATACAAAAGAGTTTTCATTCCATGAAAAAAAAACGTTATTGTATAGCTGGCAATCTGGCCATTATAATGGTAAGCGAAAATTCAAAATTCGAAATTAGAATTTAATTTGTTTATCTTCTAAATGAAATGAATCACAATTTTGAGACAAATGTGTGTCTACAGTTGGAGACCATTTCACATTTAAAAACTAAAAATTTGCATTTATCTTTAACGTTTTTGTTTTTAATTAATTGTACTTTTTTAAGACGTCTGAAAAAAGTTTTATTTCCTGACACATATGGATACTTCACCAACAGAAGCCGCCCAAGTGGTGGCATTGCTGTATTCTGGATTTAGTCAGCGTGTTGTGGCTCAAACATTGCATCTAAGCCTGTCATCTGTTCATAGAGTCTACAACCGCTATTGAGAGACTAGTATGTTCACGCGCCGTTCTGGATCTGGCAGGAATCGGGTCACTTCCGAGAGAGATGATCGATTTATTGTATCAACTTCTTTACGAAACCGGTGCCTTAATGCATTTCAACTGCAGCAGCAGCTTCAAGTTGTACATAGGGTCACTGTAAGTGACTCTACAATTAGAAGAAGGTTGAAGGAACGTGGACTGGTACCACACAAGCCAACAAATGGACCGAAATTAACTGCAGACCATCGAGGAGCGCGCCTTAACTTTGCACGCGAGCATCTAAATTGGTCATACCTCCAATGGAGCAAAGTTCTTTTCTCTGATGAATGTAAAATATGCTCTATGGTAACGACGGAAGGAACAAGGTCTACAGAAGAGATGGAGAATGCTTTGCACATTGCTGCATTGAAGAAAGGGTCAGTTATGGTGGTGGTTCGTGGACGGTTTGGGGAGGAATCAGCGTCGACGGTAAGAGAGAGCTTGCCTTCGTGTCTGAGATACGTCTACCTGCTTTGAACTGTCATCGGTACGTGTAACAGTGCCTAGAGCCTCACGTGATTCCCTATGCATACTCTATCGGCAACGGGTTCACATTTATGCACGATAACGCCAGAGCCCACACCAAGAGCGTCGTACGTGATTACCTTACCGAAGTCGGTATCTCCATAATGGAATGGCCAGCAAGGAGCCCGGACATGAATCCAAATGAACATCTCTGGGATCAACTAAAGAGGCAAATCTGAGCGAGAGATCCTGCCCCAGACTCATTTGACCAGCTGAAAAGTGCCATTCAGGAAGAATGGAACAACATCCCACACCATGTCATCGTAACTCTAATCCGATCGATGAAAAATCGGATGGAAGCGGTGATAAGAGCTCGAGGAGGGAACACTAGTTATTAAACGTTATTTAATAAAAGTTTTTCAGTTTTTTTTTCACCTACGTGTGTTGTTTCATTCATTGCCTTCGTTCTCCATACAAAATAAAAATGACTCATTAAAGAAAACATGAAACCTATGAAAATTTAATTCGAATTTAGAACAAATAACATTAGAATTTGAAAACCTCATAAAAGTCACTATTAAGCGACATTTGATATTTATTCGTAAATAATAAAAAAAAACTGATAATCCTTACAAAACATAAACTAGCAAGGTGTTCCGAATTTTTTTAATGAGAAGTATATTTATTACTTGTATTTTATAGAATATATAAGAAAAATGTCAACGTAAATATTACGGATGACAAGAAATCGATTAAAAAATGGTTTAATAATCTATGTAGGTATCTAAAAGCTAAAAGTTATATTTACGTGTAATTAGCCATCCGCCCCGGCTTCACACGTGATTTCTGAATCTCTACAATAGCGCCACCTACCGGGTCTAAATGTGAATCTAAACCATCTAAGGTACATTCAAACACACAAAATTTTTATCAATGTCGGACGAGCGCTTTTTGTGTTTAAGCAAGGTTAACGGACAGCAATTGATTTTTATAATAGAGAAGATAGGTGACAAGCGTAACGATATCGTACAACAAATTTTTTTACATACACACACACACACACACACACACACACACACGCACGCACACACGCCTCCACGCACATACGCACGCACACTCGAATGCTCGCATGAACGCACGCACGCACAAAACGTGAAGATCTGACGAAAACTCGCATTCTAATGAGACTGAAATCTATAACTTCCTACTTTTGAAAATTATTCAAATGGGAAGGTAAAAAAATTCTATATTGAATTTTTTCTACCAAATTAGTATAAGATCTTTCAGAAATAATTCCACGCGTCAATAACAACTTGTGTCATGCTTGTTAAGATGAATTCATCCTTAATATCGCTGTAAGCGCGTCTCGTGCAAAATTCTTCCCAAATATAATCGCAGGATCAGTTACACGTAAATATACATGACGCATGTTCGTAGGTTATTTTCAGCCTCAGATGCAATTGAAGAGGGGATGAATTATGCACCTCGTTGCTGAATAACAAGGGATATGAAATCTCCACTGTGACACGTAATTGACAAAACACGCCATAAAGTTTAAGCTCTGTGTCTATTCAATACGTGTTCTTTTGCCTTGCATTTCTGTACAGCACATTTTAGTGTTGTCTTTCAGCTCTACTTTGGCCTCTAGAGTAGCCTTTATTGATATCAATTTAAGGTTTAGAATAATTGTTTAAATCGGACAAATAAATCGTAAAGGAATTGTGAACGCAAAGCGAATTAATGTTTCACATTTTAAACGTCTGACCTCACCATTATTTCAGGCAAAGAGAATATTATAATCACTGCGTTTGTTTGTCACTAAGATTTTTGATTGTTTGATCACCAGATTGTTTGTCACAAAAATAAATTTGTTTAACACGAACAAGACAAAATATAAGAACTGATTTTAGCGTTTTTACTATATTATGTAAGTACATAAAGAGAATATTTTTTTCCCTTATTATATTATACACAGTCTAGTTATTTTATATAAAAGCACGAACAAGAATTGAAATAATGTATGACAATGGAAATATCAAAAAACCACATAGCTCACAGATCACAAAATATTATTATAGAAATAGTTCAATAATATATGAGTTTTTAACACAAGAGTGAAATTCAAAATCTAATAAAATTAAAGGGACTGTCTCTAATATCGAAATAACTGTCTTTTAATAATCTCTTGGGATTGACATCGTTTGCATGCTGTTAAGACATTGATAACCATTCTTTCAAGTCTATCTGTCGGTTTCTCTGTCCGAGCTAATCTTGGGAATGGCTAAACCGCTTGTGATGAAAATTCACGATTAAACGGAGACCAGTTTCAGGAGTAATCTTTTTTTTTATAGGATAGGGTGACAAACGAGCACACAGTCCACGTGATGGTAAGTGGCTGCTGTGACCCGTAGACATCTGCATCTATCCTCGATTACGAATCAAAATGCAGATGCGTTGTCACCCGTGAGGACTAAGATGAAATGCCTCGTTTCCAGTAAAAAGAATCTCCGGTTCTCTACACTCACCATACGAAACACAGCTACTATTTCACGCTGGTATTCTGTGAGAGCGTGGTCCTTCCCCGGTCGAGCCGCCCCATTCGTGCTACAACTATACTTCTAATATCACTGCAACTGGCTCTACCACGTATAAACAAACTATTTTATCCGTTCTAGGCTATTTTATCCGAGTCGACTTTGACGATTGTCTGATATCTAAATGACGCCACGCATAGATAGAGCCCAGCCGAGGCGAGTCGTTAGTAATTTACTAAATCTGTCTCCGAAAATATGTGCAGAGTTAGGAGTTCGCATATTTTCGTTAGTTATAACTGCTTTTTTTAATGACTCGCTATTCAGTAGGTTCCTACTTACATAACAAATGCCAGCCGTCACTCGTAATGTAATTTTAAGTGGCTTTTTTATAGAATAAAGTAACAAACGCGCACATAGTCCATGATGGTAATTGGTGGCTGTGACTCGTAGACATTTATCCGCTATTAATATCCATTAATCGAAATATAGATGCGTTGTTACCCCTTAGGACTCGGATGGAATGCTTCGTTTCCAGTAAAAATAGTCTCCGGTTATCGATCGAAATAATAATAATATCGAAATGATGAAACTTCCATAAATGTTCATTGATTTAAATAAACTAACTAACTGGACTAATAAAAATCCCTAGACTAAATGAATTTATCGACGACGTTTTTTGTTTAGCTAATGGCAAATAAAAAGGTGAGAACCATATAGCTACCTTATTTTGTTGATATTATATAAACATACGACGTTTAACATGGTTAACATGGTTAATCGTCATATGTATAAAGAATTCAGCTATAAGAATTTTGTCCTTAGTTTAGGACTCTCTCTATGCTAGTAATTACTTTGAGGATTCAACCCCCCCACACCCCCACACCCCCAACCCCTCACCAAATGACAGGCGTCTACTTCTAAATCGTGAGCAACCAAGTTTGAGAAGTTGGCGAATTCTCCTTACACTTAATAAATAGATTTTAAAATAATATTATTACAAATAATAAAAATAAAAAGGCTCTATGCACCTACATAAATATCTATAAGAACAAATGAAACTAAGATATCAACTGCAAACAATATCTGAAATTTGGAATTCTCCTGAATAAATAAACTCATAAAATGATATTTTATATGAATTGTATTAATATAAGGTACTTTTAATCGGAGGTTATGTGGGGCAATATATGCTATTATTAATAGTTACCTTTATCATTTAAAAATCTCGTGGTATTTTAAATTATTTATATCCATGGCATGTGGCGATGTTTCTGTGTACGTTTTCAACACTGCTATATTTCCAATACGGAATTAGGACTGGTCGTTCTTTCAAAAGCAATTTGGTATTCTGCATTCGAATCTCACACGGAGCAATTAGTGTTATTAAGGCCTACAAATATCTGGATGTGCGATCTTATGCAATTCATGTTAAAAATCAGCCTCCACGATACGGGTGAAAATCCCTAACCGTTTTATAAATTATCTTTAATTTGTTTAATGATTCATTAAAATACGTTATGCACGTACAATTTTAGACAGACACCTGTTTGCAACTGGTTGAATAGAAGTTACGGCCGCCAAAAATAGAAAAAAATTAAAAAAAATGGTAGCCTTACTTATAAAATATTTGCAGTCATATTAGATAATCCGGAAAAACACATACCACTATTAACAATATTATTCAAAATTGATGAGAATAAAATACACCAAAAAAAGTATCATTTGCTATTTTTTAGTACAATATTCGACCAGCCAGTAGTGATTTCAAATCTCGCATGGTTATGCATAATAATAAGCTTTGAGACCGCTACTGGTATGCGTATCTGCGATTCCGATGCTGTAGCAAATGCGATAAACATAACGTATCCATGTTTTACCTATCTACCATCATCTAACATTACCAAAATAATAGGTCCTTACATATGAAATTGGCGTTATGTACGGGAGGAATATAAAGTCATTTTTTGTAACATATATTTAATTAATCAAAGTATACACCGTTGTTATCTGTGCACTTTTGCCATATCATAGGTAGTTCATTGATCCCTTTACTAAAAAACCATGAGGGCGAGAATCTATTAAACTCTTTGAAGATGTTTTGGACTACCGCATCGGAGCTGAATTTTTTTTCCTTGTAAGAAGTTGTTCAAACTCCGGAAAATATGGTAATCGGTTGGAGCAAGATCCGGAGAATACGGTGGATGTCACAGACATTCCAATTGTTGCTCATCTAACTTAGTAGTTGTTTGTTGTGCAGTGTGTGGTCTTGCGTTATCGTGAAGCAGCAGTGGCCTAGAGCAATTGACCAATATCGGTTGTTTAGCAACTAGTTCTTCCTTCATGGTTTGCAGTTGCTGACAATGGATATCTGCCGTAATCGTTTGGCCAGATTTTACAAAGCTGTAGTGAACGACACGGGCGCTAGTCCACCAAACACTCACAAGTAACTTTTTCTGAGTCAATTTTCGTTTGGGGCAGAATTTGGGTAGGTTTCCAGGGTTCAGCCATTGCAACGAGCGCTTCCGATTATCGTACAGTATCCATTTTTCGTTACAAGTAATGATTCGATTTAAAATCCCTTCATTTTTGTATCGGTTGAGCAAAATAGCACAGCAGTCGACGCGTGTTTGCAAGTTCGATTCACTCAATTCATGAGGTACCCATCGTTAAAGTTTTTTTACTTTCCCGATTTGCTTCAAGTGGATTAATACAGTTTTATTACTTACCCCGAAGACTGCAGCTATCTCTGAAGTGCTTTGTGATGAATCGGCTTCCACAATGGCCTTTATTTCTTCATTTTCTTTGGTTTCCAGCCGTCCACGAGGTTGGTTCTGTAGGTCGAAAATGAGTCACCTGCATCTATCGACTTCCTACATGTCTTACCAGGTCGTTACTAAACAGTTGCCGTCTAGTCGACATAATGAAGTCAATCCCTTTTTTGTCGAACCTTCGTGGCTCGACCAGGTTCACTTTCCGTAGGGCCGCTTCTGGAAGAAAGAGTTCATCATAAAGAGTGCCTCTTTCTCCATGAAATCGGCCAGCTGCTGGCCCCTTGGGTTCCGTTGCCATATCCCAAATTTCCCTGCCTTGAGCTCACCGTTCTTTCTTGTGCCTAGTTTTGCGTTGAAGTCTCCCATTAACAGCGTATAGTGAGTTTTGGAGGAATGCATGGCTCTAGAAATATCCTCATACATTTCCTCCATCTTCTCATCGGGATGTTCTGACGTTGGTGCGTAAACTTGTATAACCATCAGCGAATACCGTTTGGTGATTCTGAGTATAAGGTACGCAATCCTCGTCGACACACTCCCAATCTTTACAAGGTTGTTAACGAGTGAATTGTGGACGATAAATCCAACTCCTTGGGAAAGATGGTCGCCCACCGGTGATAGAACAAGTTGCCGGATGCCAGAATTACCGTGTCTTCACCCTCTCTTCGAACCTCTCTCATTCATGTCGGATTAAAATGGCTCTCCAGCACCTTAAAAACGGCAGGGCTCCAGGCGAGGATGGAATTACAGTGGAGCTTTTGAAAGCGGGTGGAACGCCGGTACTTAAAGTCCTTCAGAAGCTCTTTAAATCCATCCTCCATGGTGGCACTACTCCGGAGGCGTGGAGCGAAAGTGCAGTGGTCTTGTTATTCAATAAAGGCGACAACGCTTTTTTGAAGAACCACAGACAGATTTCTCTTCTGAGCCGCTTCTATGTGATGTTTTCGAGAATCATTACGCGAATCGTCTCGCACGCAGTCTCGACGACTTCCAGCCTCCCGAACAAGCCGGTTTCCAAAAAGGCTTAGTACCATAGACCACATACATACCCTGCGGCAGATTGTACAGAAGACTGAAGAGTACAATCTGCCACTTTTCCCGGCGCATGTGGACTATGAGAAAGCCTTTGATTCCGTTGAAATGTGGGTGGTGCTACAGTCCCTTCAGCGGTGCCAAGTTAACTGTCGGTATATCCAAGTGCTGAAGTGTTTGTACGGTAGGGCTACGATGGCTATCCGAGTACAGAACCAAAGTTCGAAACCTATCCAATTGCAGAGAGGTGTAAGACAGGGTGACGTAGATCCCCAAAACACTTCACCGCTGCATTGGAAGATGTTTTCAAGATACTGGACTGGAAAGTGTACGGTATTAACATCAATGGCGAGTACATCACTCACCTTCGATTTGCCAACGATATAGTCCTTATGGCAGAATCGCTGGAGGACCTAAGCACTATGCTCAATGACCTCAATGGTGTCTCCCAAGGGATAGGTCTTAAGATGAACATGGACAAAACAAAGATCATGTTTAATGTCCATGTCACACCTGTGCCGGTAGTTGTTGGGAGCACTATGCTCGAAATTGTTGACGAGTACGTTTACCTGGGACAAATAGTCCAACTAGGTAAGTCCAACTTCGGCCGAGAGGTCAATTGACGGATTCAAATCGGCTTGGCAGCGTTCTGGAAATTACGACACGTCTTCTCGTCAGGTATACCTCAAAATCTGAAAACTAAATTTTACAACACGTACTGGCGTGTTACCAGTGATGACTTACGGATCTGAGACGTGGTCCTTCACTGCTGGCCGTATGAGGACGCTCAAGGTCGCTCAGCGAGCTATGGAGAGGGCTATGCTCGGGGTTTCTCTGCGTGATAAACTTATAAATGAGGATATCCACAGAAGAACTAGCGGGACTGACATAGCCCAACGTATTAGTTAGCTGAAGCGGCAATGGGCCGGCCATATAGCTCGAAGATCCGATAACCGATGGGGAAAAAAGGTTCTCGAGTGGCAGAATCGTACCGGTAGGCGTAGTGTAGGGCGACCCCCCACTTGATGGAGTGACGACCTGGTGATACTTGCATAAATACAATTAATGTACTTTTAATTTGCTGATTTCGTAAACAGTGGATTTTTTTATTATATAAAGAATAGAAGGGACGCCGAATACTAAAGTTTATCTTATCGGCCAAATTGGCTATAGTATCGAAAATGGGCTAGATTAAGAGTACCCTTAACTGACGAGGATGCAGGCGTAGGTATACGGATGTAAAGGAGACGAGAGAGAGGTGTCTCAGGATCGTACTAAGTGGAAGTCCATAGCCTCTACCTACCCCACCTGGGTGACGGGCATTAGTATTTATGTTATGGTTTATAAAAATGTATATGTGTGAAGCTATTTTATCTACCTTAAACAAACATCCAGACCCATCATCCCATATAAGTGCTTGTTCATTAGCATTAGAACCAGTTGCCTGCAGTGTCGCAGGCGCACCCGCCCGTCAAAATATAATATAACATATTAAATTACCCAACCACTAAACTTTTTATCCTGGATCCTTACTGGATCAACGTAATCTAGACACACATACATACTCGTACTCGTAGTCTACATTGACTCATCGTTTTTGGTCCTTAGGGTGAATAGAATTATTTTATCAACGTGAAAATATAAAAGACAAAACGTATTAGACATTTCCTAAAACTTAGATTAAGTGTAAACGAGGTAGGACTAATACTAAATTTAATACTTTACTCACACTTTATTTTTAATTTAAACATTTAAAGTTAAATTCATGTGCGCAGACGACCTGCATTGCGATTATGTAACTCTGGTGGGAATCGTGATTGGATTTGACGTTTGACGTTTGCTTCCTTTGTATTGTGCGGAGGTATTGTGGAAATGTAATTAGTTTCGATTATAAACGGATATGTTTTCTAAGTCAATATATTATTTTATGTTAGAAAATATTACCATAATAAAAAACATAACCCACTTGCGAAGTGTTTCTCACCGACAAACGATTCCCACCAGACTTACGCAATCGCACTATTGTTTCAGCCTAGAGTTTGAATACCTAAAAATTTGTTTTTTATTTTCGTATTTTTGTTGTCCAGGATGAAGAATATATTATTATAAATAGTTTTTTATTTTCACTTTTTGATCTCAGGTGGGTCTTTTAATAGACTTACATGGGAACATGGGTTTACTTTCATACTTTGTTATCACACACTTATAAAGAATATACAATATGTAACGTAATTAACGCACACCCTCAGACACCCCAAGTGTCACAGTACAAATCCACGAACGCAAAGACTTTAACGTGCTTGAAATAAAGTTCATTTTTCTTTATTTTTATTGAATGACAGAATTGGTAATAATACAAATAAAACTACACTCTTAAAAGTCTCATTGCCTTAAGTTACGGTACATTTCAGTTTGTTTTGACTGTACAGATTTAGTGTGACTGTAATTTACGTAGCTTTAATTATTTTAGGGATAAAAAATTACCTAAGTATATTAAAAATGATAGGAATAGATTCACTAAACGATTCTGAACAAACTACTTTCTCAAAGTGCATTAATTATGTTACGTGTTTTGATATATATATATATATATATATATATATATATATATATATATATATATATATATATATATATATATATATATTATATACTTTGTTATTACAGTTATCACACTGTGTGTCTCTCCGCATACATTATAAAAATGTGTCCGAAGGGGAGCCCCATGACATACACAAGCTTTTGGCAAAAAAGATAAAAACAAAAAATATTGGGTCATAAAGGCTATTATGCAAAAGGGTAATAGGTGAAAAAAATTATTACTTTCATAGGTACTTAAACGTTTTTCAAATTAAATGGACGGATATAAATATTTGAACGTATTTGAATTTCAACATAATTAGGTAGGAATTTGGATATATTCGCAAAACAAGAAATAATTAACAATGAAGCAGTTCCTGCGGAGATACTCAATTACTTTAACTTTCACTACCTATTTCTTATCCAGTCGACGGACGTAAAACGTGTTACAGAATGGAAGTAACCCCACTAAAAGATGTTTTTTTTTCGTTTTCGTGATCTGAAACAGTGACATGCATATGAGATGTAGGACAAGCCTGAGCAAGCTCTATCCTATTTATAATTCAAATTATCTCACACAGATGAGAAGAATTCGTTCGTAATCGATAATGATCAATTGACGATCGCATTACCATACTTGTAGAGGTATGTTTGCCCTTGCTTCCGATCGCCGCCCGGTCTCGTTATTTACAAAAAAAAAATATATAAAATAGTTTTACCGCCATCTATCGTAAACCGATATTTCTGGTATTTTCAAAAGGTTTCTCTTACAGACTCACTTATTGGTGACGAAACACAAATTTTCGTACGATACATGATTAAGAAAATTTATTCGTTGCTTGCCAAATCACTTAAATAAACAATGGCATTCATTACATGTTTCGTGAATTCATTTGTATTTTTACCAAGGATATATTCTAAACGGTCTCTTCATTCGACAAAATAACGCAACACCAGCTTTATAAATATTATTAAAATTAGTGCATACATGCATCGCGTCACCTCTGTAAATCCCTGTGGAGCATGGCCATGAGCAGCGAGCTTCACGGACCGCGTTTAGCCGAAAATATTGGCTCAGATGGGAAATTGAGAAAAAAGTGATAGGCAATCGCAATACCATCTGTCGCCTTTTACTTCATCTAGCCAAGTAGCGCATTTGCCGCATCCTTTTTTGTTATGTGTTCGACTTAAACATCGGACCTATAAGTCCCATTCAAACATGGGCGTTCATAGCCCCTCTCTTAACTTATCAGAAATCACTTGAACTGTTGACCGGGAGTGCGTATCCCTTTCATCCATATACTTGGTAGAGCCACACTGCAGCTGTATTATGGTTGTAGTACGAATGGATCGACGAAAACCACGCATCACAGAACACCAGAGTAAAATAGCAGCTTAATACTGCTATATTTCGTCTGGTGAGTGTAAAGATCCGGAGACCCTTTTTACTGGAAACTAGGCATTCCACCATAGTCATCAGGGTTGACAATTCATCTGCATTTTGATTTTTAAAGATAAATGTAGATGTCTATGGGCCACAGCAACCGTTTACCATCAGGTGGACTGTGTGCTCGTTTGTAACCTTTATTCTGTAAAAAAAAATACTACCCCCATTTACCGTGACCGAAATTAGGTCTAATTAACACTATGCTCTTTGCAAATCATGACTTAAAATTATAAGTCGGTTAAGTTTTAGCGTTGGAGCTATCGAAGACCGAACTCAAGTTACTCGCGTACTGTGAATAATGTACACACATGAACTAACAAGGTAACATTACTTTAATTGTTTTGTTAAGAGAACATGTTAAGATTGTTATCAACAGCATTTATTAAAACTAGCAAACGAGTTTTTTATCGCGTGCCATAAAGTGGGACATCATCCGATGTACGATGAAGTTTCCTTACAAGGTGACTCTTATAATTACAAAACAACTAGGTACACTGCAGTTTAACATTGCAGCAATAAGAATGAAATAAAAATACCAATCGACGTTTTATTGTTTTATGTTGCTATATTTATCAAAATGCCTAAAATTGAGAGAGTAATTATTTCTATTGGCAACAAGTTAAGCTTAGAATATCCACTACCCCATAGAATATTAAGCGGATCCCGTGTAGTCACTTAAATGTCACTAACATGTCAATTCACACGTATAACTGTCAACATGAGATGTGTTATGAAGTTACAATCGTTTTCAAATTTTGCATGCAAATTATTTAGAAAATACCAAATTGCACACTATTAACAAATAAATATGTATTAAAATTTAAACGATTTTTTAATGATGATCTTGAACATTAATCACAGCAAATCGGGTTTGTAGTAGTGATAATACGACGTAATTGCTTAATGTGTGCTCCCGGCGACGCCCACCCTCGTCCAAAATAAGGTTGACAGCCATTCTATTGTGTATTATAGTATTCTATGCACTACCTAGTGACAGAGGGAAACTGAAACAAGATAGCCAGCAGCATCTTTGTAATAACAACTTTACCAGAAAATTATTAAAAACTAGCTGACCCGGCAGACGATGTTCTGCCCTTTCGGGTTGGTTACGTAATGAGTTTCATTTTCACACACACACATACACACACAAACACACATACACACACACACGCGCGCGCGCGCGCGCACGCACACACACACACACACACACACACACGCACACACACACACACACACACACACACACGCACGCACGCACGCACGCACGCACGCACACTAGTACGCACGCAAATAATTGTGACAAGTTTTTATAGTATAAAGGTGACAAACGAGCACACTGTCCACGTGGTGGTAAGTGGATGTAGATGCTGTGACCCATACATCTATTCTCGATTAAGAATGAAAATGTAGTTGCGTTGTCACCCTTGAGGACTAAGATAGAATGCCTTGTTTCCAGTAAGAAAGGTATTTGGTTCTCTAGACTCACAGAAAAACAGAGCAACATAAAGCTGCTATTTCACGTTGATATTCTATGCGATCATGGTCGCTCTCCGGTCGAGTTGACCCATTCATGCTACAACCTCTGCAGCCTGTCTCTATTACATAAAACTATCTTTAAAAATTAACAGAAAAATCTGTTTCGTTGGACACTGATATTGATTCTCTGTTTATATTTTCATAAAAATGTAATTGCAATATTATTAATTTTTTACCTACTTACTATTACGAGTTCTTTTTACAAACTTTTTAAAGTTTAAACGTGCATAACAAATTCTTTCGCAGCGCCGTGTACCCTGTTAACTAAAAGATGGATCTAAATGGCAGTTGCCAGTCAAAAATCCTATAGATTAATAATGGAGAGCAATATTTTCAATGCTAAGATAACTTCTGCGTTCCAAATCACATTCCTAGTATGGCTAAATCCTTAAAGATGTACATATTAGTTGACGCATCTTTAAAAAGAACTATGTGTGATACAGTTTTAAAAAGAAAGATGAAATAAATATGTGCATTCTGGCAATCGGTTGCCTTGATGACGTAAAAATAACAAGCGAGTTATAAAATGTAGTGATTGGTTTTAACGGATGTTGAATAAAATGCGTGCCAGCTGTCGTTTGTAGGTGGTCGATATTTTCAGCTGAAAAGAGAAAAACAGAAACCGTCGCCCACGGACAAACAGCTGAAATCTCTGCCATTGCTGACTACAACCTGTTGGCATTTAGTGAGTAACCGCTTTGCGCAATACAGGTAATTTATTTAGTAGAGAACATTCGAGTTTCCGTCTTTCGCCGTGCGCTCATAAGAGCTATGTTTGCTAACATTGCATTTGTAACTATTTTTATACGGTGTGAGAATTGGCCTAAATTTTCAGAGGGGTCATTTCTTTTAGAAAACATTTTTCGCCAGCTGTTCTGAGAATGTTTTCTATTGCATTCACGGACGTTAAAACAGTATTACATTCAGGAATATTTGAATATAAGCAACTGCTAGTCTTTTTTATTGATATATTAGAAGATAACTATAATAATGAATATACATAAAATGCAATAAATAAAATAAGAACTGCAACAAAAAAGCAAACCGTATCATTATATATAATATAAGCAGAGCAATACAAATTGGTTAATGTCCATAAAAAAATTACTATTATCTTAAGAAATGAAATGAAAACTTTGGACTTTTCGACATAAGAAATTATTCGTTTTTTAAACGTCAGGAAAAAAAAGGCGACAAAAATTCCTCAGATATCCTCTATTTGTCATTTTTAAAGGTCGGTGATACAGTGTTCTTAATCAAAAATGATTATAGACTCGTTGGTAATGAAAGATTTTTTATAATAAAGTTAGCGACCCGCCCTGGTTCAGCCAAGTTGATTTCTGGACATCGACAACGGCCCCACCTACCTTGTCCAGATAGAGCCACACAGGTGACCCCATAAGTACCTCAAAAATGTTTCGTCAAAATCGTTCGAGTCGTTTAAGAGAAGAATAATTACGAACGCACTCGCACTGAATTTTTATAAATAAAAATTAAACTACCTACTACTCAATTTTTAGGTTATTGTTAGTAAAGTTAATTAAAATAAATCCGAGCAGACCAAACCATAAAATTTATTTCGATCATTAAACAAGCAATATTTGTTCATTTGTATGATTGACTAACTTGAGAAAATACTATTTGGAATTTATAAATAATAATAAATGTTAAAGTGAAGTTCTAAGTTGGATTACTACATGCCTAACTCTGTGTTAAACACAAGCATGTAATGAACGGTTATTTCGTTGTATCTCAGATGAAGTAAAAAATGCTATATATTTCATCTGAGCGTTGTATGTGCCAACAACCTGCAAATATATCGTTGTATGAAAGAGATTTGCTCTTTCAAAAAGTGACATAAATTCGCTAATAAATTTATTTTCAAATTTTCTTCTATCTTTGTTATTTGAAATACTGATGCACAAATACTCAAACCCTGCTTAATTTAAAGTAGTAAAGTCTCGTGCTGTCTCTATTACAAAAAAAAGTCAAAGTTACTGTAAAACAATGATACTTAACGACATTCTAAAATTGAGTAGTGTTGAGTTCGAGGGCGGCACTGAAATTTTCAGGAATCAAGGAAGTGACACACCATTACTATTTAAAAATGTATTTATTGCTTTTCGAAGTAATCTCCGCGAAATTTGACATATTTTTCCATACGATGGAACCAATCATTGAAGCAACCATTCCATTCGGTAGTTGGAGTCTCCAAAATGGCCATTTTGTAGGCGTCCACAGCTTCTTCAGGTGATGAAAATCTCTGTCCACGCAATTTATTCTTTATTTTAGGGAAGTATAGAAATCATTAGGGCTTAGGTCGGGGCTGTACGGCGGATGATCTAATAATTCTATGTTTTCTTGCTCTAAAAACTCTTTTGTTCTGTGTGCGGTGTGAGAACTCGCATTGTCGTGATGGAGGATGATGCGGTGGTTGCAGTTCTCTTTACGGAGTTCAGGAACGACCTGTGGCAAACAAATGCTAGTATACCATTCTGCATTAACCGTTATTTGTCCCTCAAGAGGAATAGTCATAACATGGCCGGTTTTGGAGACAAACGTGGCGACCATTTTTTTTGCAACACTCCGTGAACGAACAATTTATGTTGACTTTAACTCATTTTCGAACACCCAAACTCGTGACTGGTTTTTTGTTTCGGGTTCGTACGTATATATTCAGGATTCGTCACCTGATACGATGTTGTATACAGCATTTAAGGATCCTGCGTGGAATCTTTCGAGAGTTCTGACGCACCAAGTAACGCGAGCCGCTTTTTGTTCTTCACAGAGCGAATACGGTATCCATCGGCAAAACAAGCTTTTTACACCTAATCGTTCATGCAAGATTATTTGTATTTGACTCATGCCAATGTCTAAAGTTGCCTGAATTTCGCGGTATGTCACATGTCGATCTTCTTCAATCAGCTTTCGCACAGCATCAACGTTTTCTTGGGTGACTGCAATTTTTGGACGACCTTGACGGGGATCATCACTGAGCTTGTCACGTCAACATTGAAATTCAGCATACCAGCGATAAATTGTGGTTTTCGAAATCATCCGATCAATACACTGTTTTTGTGTTAAACCGCTTCGAAAGTCATAATAAATCATCGCTCTTGAATTTTCTCGAGTCAATTCCATTTTCTCAACGACTAAACAAGTTTGACAAAACCTTGTGACAAGACCGAGAATCTTTTTTTAAATAAATAAATGGTATTCGATTTTTAAAACCAAGGAGTTTTCAATTAAAAAGATTTTAATATGACAGGAACAGTGGAAATATTCCATTCCCGATACTTTTAGCGCAGCCTAGGTGTTGTGCCATTATATTTCGTTTTCTTTGACATTATTTGACACACTGATTAGCTTGGTCATTCATTTCGTCGGAAACATCAACATTCACGCTACGACAAACATAGGCCTCGTCAAACAATAATACAAATCACGGTTCTGAGCCACCTCAATTCATCAATTACCCACATCTCTTACCAATTTGTTACTATCTAGTGAACAGCCGCCCACGCTTCACCTGCCAGTACCAGGCTGTCAGTCACGAACCTTTTTTTCCCATCGGTTGTCGGTTCTTCGAACTATATGGCCGGCCTATTGCCACTCCTAGCTTACGTAGATATGATCCGTTTGGCTACGTTGGTTACTTTCGTTTGGAAATCTTCATTTTGAAGTCTGTCACGCAGAAAAACTCATAGAACTTAGACTTATTCCATACCTCTCTGAGCGACTTTGAGTTTCCTCATAAGGCAGCAGCTACGTCAGAGAGTCAGATGTCATTACTTGCAACAGGCACTGGTGGTTAAATCTTCTTCTTAAATTCTAAAAAAAACTTGAGATTTAGTCGCCTCCATTCCGAGACTTTGTATAACAAGTTCTCGACCTCAGACACAAGCTTGTCCCTGTACTCGGCGACGTTTTGTATTAATTTAATAATATTCCTGTGATTGTATTTAATATTCCAGGATTCCTTTTTAGTCACTTTTTAATTGTAGGGCAGTGACAATTTTTTCATAATGTCTAGGTGAGGAAGTAGCTGAAAATCCACCAGGTGTTAAGTGGTCACTACAGGCTATGGACTACTACAACCAACTCCAAACAACTTCTGAGGAATAAGGTGGAACGTTTTATAGCCTTTAGTTACACTGACCTTCTTATCCTTGAAACCGGAACATAACAATGGCAACTGCTGGTTGCCGGCAGACATAGATAAGGGGGTCATACTTAGACTCCAATCTAGGCAGAAGTAGTAATTTAAGTTGTCTGTCTTTAAGCCATCATATATTTCATATTAACATTTTTTGTATTTTTTCATGACATGAACATTCTTGGTGTGATATACAAAAAGAAAATATATATCTACTGTTATATATAATAGATTTTTGGTTTTAACTACCTTAAATACATACTTCTGTACCTACCTCTAGTCGTCTGTGCAATTGCCTGACATGTTTATAATTTATCTTGGGCTTGCATTTGATATTTTTGGGGCATGTATGCGAGAGAACGTCTTACATTATTGCAATAGGAATGTAATATAATACGAAACGATCTCGTGAATTCGTAATGGCTTTAATATAGACGTACTTTTATTAATACACGCCCTACCCAGTGACTGGCGCATCGCACATTTCGTATCCACCTGAGCAATCCGAGAGCCGGTAACCGTTCCAAAATAGAGCTGGAGTAAAAATACACTAACATCTCCAGTTTCTTTTTCTGTGATCAAAACGCTTTCCGACTTGCTTGCACCTTGACGTGGGATCCCTAATCATTGTCATTGCTTCTTTATGACTGTGTAAAGATACAAAGCTATACATAGAACAATGCGAGACGCTTCTCTAAAAGTAAGGCACTGGGCGACGTCCAACTGTCTGGTCATAAATAAAAGATGTCTAATCACTGACTAATTAGCATTAGCTTTTTGTATATACAGACTGGATGTTTGTTTTATATTACTTTAATTAACATTAACTAATGAAGAATGACAGATCATTATTATTTTAATTAAATGCTAAATGAACATGAATGGTTATTATGATTTTAAGGAATACAACATAAACGGACTGGTTCTTTTATAATTCATATAAATAGTTGAATCGAAGTTATTGAAAAATTAGGTGTCTAAAAATAATCTCGCTAGGCTTCTTGCTGGTTCTTACCGGAACGGAGGATTGAAAAATTATCTTATAATAACTTTTATGTAATAATCTGTATTTAATAAAAAGTTATTTATTCTATTCTGTTTATAAATAAATATAAATAAGGGTTGGCTATGAAATGTACGCTTCCAAACCACGTTAATGATTCATATTATAGAAAAATTTAAATGATTATAAGTTTTGTACGTATTTTTCTTTATAAGCAGCTTCGAGAAAGGAGGACCAATTCGACTGCAATTTATTTTGTATATGTTTGTACGTTACACGATATCTTCGGGTTGTCGTCGGAGGTAGTCCATATAAATTTTAAGAAATGAATTCACCCATAAGGGAGGAAACGTAAGATATTATGATAATTATTTTTACTGTAACTATTTGGACATTATTTTGTCACAGTTCACACAAAAAAGCCGACTTTTTACCGAGTATGTTTATTTTATGGAAAGGGATGAAAAACGAGCACATTGTCCTCCTGGTGGTAAGTGGATGCTGTGGCCCATAGACATCTGTATTAATCTTCAATTAAGAATCAAAATGCTGATGTGTTGTCACTCCTGAGGACTACGATATAATGCCTTGTTTCCAGTAAAAAGGGTTTTCGGTTCTCTACACCATCCGAAACACAACAGCGTTAAGCTGCTATTTTACGCTGGTATTCTGTGAGAGCGAGGGCCTTCCCCGGTCGAGGCGTCCCATTCGTACTATTATAAAGAACCGAGGATAGAGCTTTTTTTAAACTATTTTTTAGTTATTATTGAATAAAATTAACAGTAAAGATTTAATAAACTTGCTTGATTGAAATAACTAGGAATTCAAATAATGATATAGTAAAGATATAGCAACGACTTAGTAACGATGTATGAATGAGACTGAGCCTGGAACTAGACTGACTGTAGGTTGTAGATTGATTCGACGTCCGGCGGGAGCTCGGGAGATCGGTTATAGGTAGACTTATGCGAGACCTTGAATGGTGTACCTAAGGACTTATGTCGTTGACGCAGCAGCGTGAAAGAAATGCGTTAACCGATATCCTAACATTGATGGGGTATAACAGACCCCGCGGAAAACTGAAGATGGGGAAAATAGCCGAACTTTAGAATAATATAATTTACGCGACTTCCCTCAATCGGGGTGCTGGGATAGGTGATCCGCGCGTTGGGAAATTAAAAGATTTTCATCATCGTAACGCCGTTGTTACATTTACATTGGATTTATTCTTAAGTTTAGTAATTACAAATTTGTAAGATTTCAAAGCTACAAATGTAACTATAATTATTAATTTGACAGAGGCTATATGATGGGTTCTGTATTTTAACTACCAAAGGTTTATTAATTACGTAGTTTTGAAAAGGTGTCTAAATTTTGTTTGTTATTTGTAGAATAGTCTAGGTCTATATTTTGCAGTAAAATACAATAAAGATTATTCGATTATTGATATAGAAGTTTTACTGTACTTAGAATTTCGTTAAGGTTAGTCAGGTGAGGATCAATATAAGAAATTTCTATGTGTATTTCTAGTTATTTTTAATTTCCCTATCTTATCAAAGCAGATGCCGGAACTAGAAGGAAGTGGCTGAACCATTTCCGATTGCGTCGGGACGTGACACTGAAAGTGATATAAATAAAATGAAAACAAAATTTACTTTGTAATAATAATTAAAAGAATAACATTTTGTTTATTAACATTAATACAGATTATTGTATCTTAAACGACTAGTATTTAAGTTTTATACAAATGAATTTGTCCCGGACACTTCGGCGGGCTTGAATTCATCGAAGTGATGGTTGATCTTCGATCATAAAATACCAACTAGATGTCGGGTCTGTTATCGAAGCTGTTGATTAAAAGTGTGTCCGTATGGTTGTTGTGGACACGAATTATTTTAAAGGGTCCCTTACAAACAGGTGAAAGTACTTTTCCCTGTCTTAGATGATTTTTAAGGTAGTCATAATGTCACCAGATTTATATTGAAGAGGAGTGGTGTGAGAGTCATAATATGACTTAGAAGTCTCTTTAGATTGAAAAAGGTTTTCTACAGCTTTTTCTTGTGTATATTTGAGTTTGTTTTGTAACATTTTAATATAAAATTAGGAATATAGGGCTTTCGTTCAAAGACTCACTCAAAAACTCATAAGGAGTGAATTTTGTAGTGGTATGTGGAGTGATGTTGTAGGTAAGTACAGCGGTATAGACGTAAGTGGGCCAATTATTTAATTTTTAGAAATCGGCATGTGGTTTTGAAAAGATCAGACGTGAAATATGTCCCTTGATCTGTAAGGATTGATTTGGGTATTCCAAATAAGGAGAAGAAATGAGTGAGACAGTCGCTCATTTCTTAGGCCATTGTGCTACGTATAGGATATGCTACAGAGTACTTTTTTAAGTCGTCTTGTAAGGTGAGTGGGTATATAACGGAGTTTAGCGGGTCCAGATTCGGGTAGAGCTCCTACGATGTCTAGAGCTACGCGTTGGAAGAAAGCAGTGGATTTAGTAGTAATTTTCCATAGGAGCTTTGTTTATTTTTCTTAGGGCTTTGTTTTCTTGGCAGGCTTTGCACTTCTTGACATATTCTTCTATGTCGATTCTCATTTCCGGTAACACTGGTCCTGAATTATATTATACATACGGGTTGAGCCTAAATGAAGGTTTGGATGGATTATTGCAGGTTTCTCAGAAGTGTTTACCACTGTAATATGGACGCGTTTGTTTTCCTTTATTTTAACTAAACAATTTTCAATTAATATGAATCGGAGAAGTGTTGATCCAGGATTATTCTTTCACGAATCTCTGTATTACTATTATTGTCCGTGTATTCGATTAAAGTTTCCCTGCGAGGGGAGATTGTATATACTGGTTCGGAAAGGTCGAGTTTTAATGAATTAGAACCTATTTGTAGTGTTCCTTGAGAATAGTTGATTTGGCATTGGAAGTCTTTAAGAAGGTCGTTACCGATAATACCGTCATGATTTAAATTAAGGGCTTGAACGACATGAAATGCGTGTATATTTATTAGAGTTTATATATATTTTCATTGGAAAGCTGCCCAATGTATGAGCTGTTTCGTCATGGGGGCGATTCCTTTAAGTGCTATAGTTCGATTACTTATAATTTTGGAAGGTTTGATATAAAGTTTGATTTTATTAGGCTTATAGATGAACCGTATCTACTAATAAGGATAATGGCTAGGTTGCAACAGATGTTTGGATCATAACATGAGGTAGGTATCTTTTTTTTGTGTTACAGTTTATTTGATAAACCTTAATTTGTCTTTTTCCTGATTTCTGGTTTTGCATTGGAAGTGACGTGACATTAGATGCTGATTCTTCTGATAGTGGGCTTGGAATATTGGATCGAAGTATCTGAGGTGAGTTGGTAATACATGATGCTGCGACGGATGCGTAGGATACTTTAGGATTAGTGAGTTTTACAGAAATGTGTGTGCTGAAATTGGATTCAGTGGATTTAGTACAAGTTGAGCGAGTCTTCGACTTTGTACAAAGGAAGCAGTGATGTCCGACTTGTTGGTTTGGGTCTGGTTACCCTGTCGGTAATGTCCGTTAGATACAGTAGAGTTAGCATAAAAACGAGATTTAGTCTTTGGATTCCGTATAAAAGAAGTGATATCTGACTTGTCGGCTGGTTATCCTGTCGATTACTGTATTATCGTTTGCGACAATTTTCTATGTTGTGGCTGATACTCTTACAGTACTGGCAAAAGACATTGGTGTAGACTCTAAGCATGTCGAAGCGGTAATTGGGTTGAAATGTTTTTTCTTTCGTTTACGTACATAGGTTGAAATTGTAGTGGTGAAGATCTTTTCCCTATGCTAGAACAGACTTTTTCTTCGGCCACTGCATAGTACACGGCTGAATTTGAAGATTCAGGGTCACGACAGCTGACTATCTGGGATAACCGCGTGTGGAGTCTTATGATGAATGTGTGGAGGGCTCGACCCTCCATAGCGGCTACGCGGCCTGACAATTCCGTTTTTCTTTTTATTGGAATAGAAATATTTATTTCAGTTAATAATTTGGTTAGGCAGGTTTCTTAAAGTGAATTGATTTACTGATTCTATCGAATCCTGCTTACAGTCCCGTAGGTCCGACAGAAGGTCCGGCAGAAGGAAAATTCTAAAAATTGTTCAAACGATACGATAATTAAATAACATTGATTTTTGTGATTTTGAAGCTAGGCTATTTTATTTATAAATTTTGACGATTGGAGATTTCGATTAATAATAGTACTAGATACCCGATAATCGCTTCAAAAACGGCCCGAAAAATAATCTCTTACTTTTATTAAGTCTTATTTCAAATTAGTATGGTAAGTTTCATTTTAGAATAAATATTTGTTTACTTATGACTTTTTATTTTCAGGCGGCATCTTTCTCGGATAACAGGACTAAAATAAACATATTTTGCAATGGTATTTAAACTTTATATTTGAGTGATAAGGTTTATAATAAACTGAAGTTGTTGATATTAATCGATTTTCTATATTTCGTAGTAGGAAATATAGATGTTTATATGTGTGCAAACGTGGCTTGAGCGACTTATTTTTGTTCCTGATCCTTAATCTACTACTATTATTGATCGAAGATTGGATATAAACGGGTTTAATTTTTCTCCTGATTCATCAAAGGGTTTGATGAATTTTAATAACACACCGATTTCTACTGTTATTTCTTTCGCTTTACCATGCATTGGTAGGTTCCTAGAGGCATAGGGAGTTTCTTCACACTTATTCATTGTCATAATAAGGTTATAGTTATAAATTAAAATAAAAAATAAACTGTAATTCGTTTATTTGCTGAAGTGTGTAACAATGAACAATAAAACAACTTAACATAGTTACAATGTTAACTAACGTTAACTAACACACTTATCTTAACATAAATATACTCAACAATGTAAGCACAGTGACTTATTATTTAATATAACAATGAGTTGATTCATATACTTACTAGAATTATTATATTAAAAGAATCGAATGACTGTAACATATGTAATTAAATTAAAAAAATGATTTTTTATATATTTTTCTTTTAAAAAATGGTTATTTTTAAATATACGTTTACGTTTTTTGATTATTGTACAATAAAGTTTAACTAATTATAGTTAATGGTTGATAATATAAAATTTATCCCAATAAAATCCTTGATTTTTTTTTCAAAACGACGTAAGTAATAAGTAACAGACTGAATGGGCAAAACCAAGGCCAAGACTAAGTATGTAGGACCAAGAGCAAGACCAAGACCAAACAAGCAGGGCTGAAACCGATACCAAGACTGTCTTGGTCTCACTTTGCACATCACTAGCTACAACCATAATATAGCTGCAGCCTAGCGATACCACGTAAATTTCTAATGTAGTACTTAGGTATAAACTTCTCCACGAAATGTATAAGCAACATTGGTATCCGATGGTGAGTTGGCTTACCTGTAGATCGGTGTGATTATTGTACAGTTACTTTAACCCCAAAAATAAGTAGGTAAGTAATATTTTCTTACCTAATGAAGTTCATAATGTATAAAAGCACCCAACATTACTACTCCGACGAAAAGATTAGTAGGGTTGAAGGACAAACGCCAAGTGCAAATGTAAGTTTGTAATCTGTGATAAATCTATAAATTTACAATTTTTGTACTCTTTCCGTTACTTGTACTGTGATATCTTATCTGATATCTTGCCTTTTACCAAATTTCATTAGTCTAGGTCAGCCGGAAGTACCCTTTAGGTTTTAATTTATCTGCGAGTATCGAAATATGTCGCATGAATTGCCATATTTTTTATTGCGTTTATTTATAAGCTTTATCTTTTTACATCTTCAAGGGACCGTCGTCCTACCATAACGTTACAGCCTTTTAAAGTCCACTATATTACTTGCAGAATCATTGCAATCTAGAAAGCTCCGATTAAAGCCTATTAATGCTGGTGTTCCACAAGGCTGCTGCTATCACCAACGCTGTTTCTTCTGTATATCAATGATATGTTGCAAACCTGCAACATTCATTGCTATGCAGATGACAGCACTGGTGATGCTCTGTACACTGGCCGTCCCAATATTTCTCAGGAAAACGTCCCCGAGTACCGGGACAAACTTGTATCTGAAGTCGAGTCTTTGCTGAACAAAGTCTCGGATTGGGGGCGACTAAATCTAGTCCAGTTTAACCCTCAGAAGACACAAGTTTGCGCGTTAACCGCTAAAAAGAACCCCTTTGTCGTATCTCCTCAGTTTCAAGGCACTACCCTTGTTGCCTCAGCCAGTATGGGAATCCTCGGCGTCTACATATCGAGTGACGTGCAGTTTCGTGGTCACTTGTAAGAGAAGGAAGAACAAATTGGCCTCTAAAAAGGTTGGCGTGCTCAGCAGAGCGGGACAGTATTTCATGCCGGCACACCGTCTGCAAATTTACACGGCGCAGGTTCGGCCGCACTGGAATACTGTTCCCATCTCTGGGCTGGGGCTCCCCAGTACCAGCTCCTTCCACTTGACCGCATCCAACGCAGAGCGACTCGAATCGTCAACGACCGAGTGCTTTCCGATCAGCTCGATTCATTGGCGCTGCGAAGAGATTTATTTATTTATTTAATGACATTTACAGGAAAAATTAAATATTACATAAGTTCATAACTTCGCCAAACTGTAAAAATAGTTTGTTGCCGAATAAATGCACTCTTATATCCTATTACATAATTAAATTAAATAAGTACTCAACCCACATAATATTACAAAAAACGCAAAAAGATGTTGCATCTCTTTGTGTATTTTATCGCATCTATCACTGAGAGTGCTCTGAGGAATTGTTCGGATTAATCCCAGCCGCCAAATTTCATGAACGCACTACGAGGCAAACCTCCCGATACCATCCGCACCATCTGGATGCTTGGCGGTCCACCACTGTATGTTTCACTAGGAGTTCTTCCGCGTACGACCTCTGTGTGGAGTAGTTTACCACCGGCAATTTTTCCGGACCGATACGACCTGGGGACCTTCAAGAAAAGAGCTTACTCCTTTCTAAAGGACCGACAACACACCTACAATTCTCCTGGTGTTGCTATTGTTCATGGGCTGCGGTAGTCACTTAACATCAGGTGAACCGTACGCTCGTTTGCACCCTCTTCTATAAAAACAAATAGGCCTCCCCATAGACTACATCTAAAGCAAATTGGCTCAAAGGGTTTTTAGTCGCTTTTAGGAAGGCGCTGTTGCCCGTCTCCTGGTTTCTTTCACTTTACTCCGTTTTGACAGGCAGACACGTATACACAGACAACAAGGTAATCCTATATGGGTTCCGTCTTTTTCCTTTGAGATGCACAACTCTAAAAACTTAAAAGTATAATATAATTTCGTAATCCGTCGTCGATGCATAGATAATAGCTTATGTTAGAATTATAGCCCCGAATTCAGACTGAGAAATAAATATGTATTGTTTCGTTTTTTAAAGTTGGCTTTTATTTTTTATCATTGACTTTAAAGTGTTAATTTATGTGATTTTTGGAACTTAATTATTGATGGTAGAAATGGCTAAATTAGAAATAGCTTGCTAAAAGTCATTTATCGTTTGGAGTTACAATAAATTAAGTAAATACTTCCACAATAGACTTCTAGGTTTACTTTGCATGCTTTAATCAACTTTTAAAACTATTTATTTATATTCTTCGACAGCTACAGTGACAAAACCTTGACCTTATTTCCATTTCGTGTTTGCTAACTATAACAGATATTTGTACTTGATTTATTAATTTAAAGTCTATTGCTTTAATGTAGCGTTAACAAACACAGAGTGGCTGTTATAGTAACAACTATAACATAAATTCTTGTACAGTACAACGCCGATTATCCGAACGCCGATTAACCGAATCGCCAATTAACCGAATCGCCAATTATCCGAATCGGTCCTAAGCGTATTAGAAAAAATTATTTCAACTGATTAAGTTGAAAGCTAGAGGCAAGACACTATATTATGTTTTGGGTCGCGCGGCTTCCATGAAACGGAATTACTGTCAGTGAGATCCTCCGGTATTGTGATCCGTGTTCGTTGAACTTAATAAAGTTTATTCTATGTGTGACAGTTCGTTTTTTTTATTACCAGGCTATGTCCGATTATCCGAATTCCGAATCGACCCCGGTCCCAATTAATTCGGAAAATCGACGTTCTACTGTAATTATAAGTAATCTGAAATTTTGATAAACTATTTTCCTAGCGAAACCTTGTAAGTGCACTGATTGTAACAATGGTCTAGTTTTTATATATAAGGTCTATTTAGAAATAAGATGTTGCTCTTGTATCGTAGAGGATTTCTCATATTTAAAATATTGCACATGAATAAAAATCTAGATTCAAAACAAATAACACAAACAAATATCTGCTTACAGTGGCGTAGCAAGAGATGGGGCCATTAGGGCTATGTGCTCGGGCGGCAGTTTTGAAGAGGTGGCATTTTGAAAAGAAACTTTTCTTTTCTAAAATGCCACCGGTACCCTCCTACATTTGATTTTATATATATAGATAATTTGATTATATATATATATGTATGTATGTATATATATAGATAATTTGAAAAATTGATGTCATTGTAAATCTAAAACAATCTACAAAAAAGCTTTTTCGGAAAGACTTGAGTAAAATATAACGTCCATTGTAGCATTGAAGTTTCTGAAAAGAGATAAAATCTTCAAACACGCTTACCAAGGGTATATATTATAAATAGTCTATAAAATACTGTAAGCCGTTGTATAATTTAAGATAAGTACTTGGGAAAATGTTTGATTCTAGCGACTTCGGGTAACAGCAAGCCAATCTCTGCCACTATCTACTTATTCCCTACGAAAATCGAACCCGCGGCTTGCACCGTTAAATTAATAGAAAATAAATCGTCAATAAATGGTTACGTATATATTTATGATTGTTGATATTACTTTCTTCAAAAATATGAATAAACCTTTACAAGATCTTCCTATTCGCTTATTTATTACATATTGTATACATTTATGCATGCCCAAAGTTAACCTCTCTGAGTAAGTCATGAACGAAAAGTCAGAGAGAGAACCGGAAAACAGTCGGGAATCATGGGTTTAGAACTTATGAATGTTATTATTCACCGCACCAATTACATGTCAAGTTTTAGTAGTTCAACAACTAACTTAAATGGGATTGAAAATTGAGGTACTTGACGCCTCGGAACTCCGTTAGTTTAAGTTAGTCCGTTAAGTTTACAAGATGATTATTGCGAAATCTGTTGCAGTCTATGTCATTTTCCTAGCGGTTTATTATGTCATCTTTTGAGAAAGCCACGTCTGTTATAGGTTCACACACACACGAATTTTAAAGTTTAATTAAACGTATTCAGAGCTTAACTGTACTAAAAGTATTCACCATAACAAAAAGCACTGTACTTACATACATTTAAAGAATAGACTTCGTGCACTATTAACGAAATACGTGTAAAATGGTTTATTTAAATATGCTATTAACTATTTATTTATAACTAGTTGGTACCCGGCGCGTTGTTGCAAAAGAAGAAATAATTGTGGAAATGTCGTTTTAAATTTGGAAGAGTAATTAGAAGTGATAATATATTATATTGATATTGAACGATATAACTTTCAAACAAATTTGTCTGTACTATACGCACGCAACCTACTGTAAATTAATGTACTATATCTATAACCTACTGGCAAGTGCACGCAATATCTAAGTTGACATAGTTTTAGCGTAATCTAATGAATAGTATGGCAGCACATAAAATACGAAAAAACAAACATATTTTTTATATATAAGACTAAAATCGTAGTCATCTAAATGAAAAACCGATGAATTAGAAACAGATATAAACATCAACAACTCGAGATTAGAAATCCTTAAACTGAAGTATGGAGATTCTCAACAAAAAGTAGTTTTGATGAAGTAAGATTATTGCTGCGGTAAAACAATAAATTTGATCATTTTCTTACCATAGTTTTAAGTATGCTTTTATACCACCCATTTGAGCCGTGATTATTGGAAGAGACGACTTTTTATAGAAGCTTGTAAACGATTATATACCATAAGGTGGACTGTGTGCCACCTGATGGTAAGTGGATACTGTGGCCCGTAGACATCTACATTAATCTTCGATAAAGAATCAAACGCAGATGCGTTTTCACCCCTGAGGACTAACATGGAAAGCTTCGTTCCCAGTAAAAAGGGTTTCGGGATCTCTACACCCACCATACGAAACACAGCGTGAAATAGCAGCATTAAACTGCGATTTCACGCTAGTATTATGTGAGAGCGTGGTCCATCCCCGTTCGAGCCGACCCATTCCCGCTACAACCACAATATAATTGTAGCGTGGCTCTACCACGTATAAAACTATTTGAATCGCTGGACAAATCTCTTAACTTTCGATATAAAATTCACAGATCGGTAACGGGCAGCAGGTAGCAGCACCAAAGGAGCTAGACGTCTGATATTGCGATCATCAAATCTGTCTGCGTAACAAGAAAATAAATGCTCATCTTTCCTACAAACTGAGTAGTCCATGCCCAACTGTAAGCTCTTACGAGCGATGAACAAGAAGTATAATGACTTAAATATATAATTAATGTCAGAGGCCCACGGTTTGTTTAAAGTGTTTTGTGAGTATTTTTAAACGATGTTTTGTTTATAAAAATCGTACTTTAAACCACACTTATTAGTATTAGGTTTTCAAAATAATCTTGACACATGTTTCTAGTAGGTACAGCATAAGATACTAGGCACGGAAAGAGTATTTAGAAGGCAATGATATTAAAAAAACAGACTATTATTAAGTAGGTGCTCCCGTGAATTATCTTGCAAACAAATAAAAATAAAAACTAGTTGTGTGTTGAATGGTAAATGACAGTCTGGAAATGAACATGGATAAGACTACAATGATGACTGTTATCCATGCTAGGATTGTAGGAAACTCTTTATTCGCTTTTATTGTAGATGAAATGAACGTCAACCAAAAATACAATCAACGAATCCAACTCCATTGTCTTTTTTGATTTGAAAACAAAAGTATCCAAGTAATGTGTGTTATTAGTTGGACCCATGGAACCATGATGTAGTTCTTCAGTGCTGAGCATATAAGAAAGCTGAAAATAGCTATATGAGCTATGATCTATGGTCTGAGTTCCCTGGATATCCGCGGTAGAACATGAGTAATTGACAGCAATTACAAATTTACTTAATACGAAATAATAAATAATATATAATAATATAAATATATATTTTTATAGTTTTGTATTGTTAGTTCACTTCCAAATGAATATCTTACAAGTTAATGGCAAAAGATTAAATAATCTAGCTGAATGTACAGCCACGTAGTACTATTATTTATTCTGTGGTACAGCCCTCAGCATTAGTTCCCTATCGTATCGAATTCTTATTGCCCTTGACTTGACAAAGTATAGAATTCCATTTACGTCTGCCATATTTCCATGCAATTTGACGCGATGACGATACGAAAACGTTGGTGTCAAAAACTTATGCTATGGGCACAAATTTCATTAATTGTTTTAGATTGAGGCACAGATTATGTATTACCTAAGTTCATTTCATTTATGCATATACTTTCATCTTAGGGACGATGTTTGCCATAGCTGCCATGCTTGGCGAGCGGCTTGGCAACCGCAGTTTTTTTGTTATTGTTATATTGTTGTTATCGGGAGCATGCTGCGGCCATTGAAGTAATATGTACTTACGTACTAGAACACAGTACCGTCTTAACCATACGGGCACACGGGACCTGTGACCAGGGCCCTAATCGTCACGGAGGCCCCCGTTTACGCTATACAATATTTTTTCTATTTTAGGAAAATATAATCCGACAAAAAAAAATAATAGAGTAAATGGGGGCATTGTTAGTGACTTTCTGGTAGGTAACTCTGAGCAGTGACAAGCCACACATTGCCGAGTTAGCCAGAAAAAGTGGCATTGACAGATTTCCCAGGTAGAAAATATGTAGTTCCGCGTTTCGCCGCCATCTAAACATTTTTGTTGGGCTGTACAGTCGCTTTACTTATAGTTTGGATTTTTTTTTAATTTTGTGCAATCAATGTATTTATAATCGATGAGATAAAAATATAATTTCGTACTGTTTAATAAAAATAACACTTAAAAAGATTTTACGGATTTTTTTAATATGATAATTTTCAACCACAAATATTAGATTTTATAGCAAATAATTGTTGCAATCCTTACTTTTAGACAAGTGAAGCCTAAATTTTAATTTAATAAATAAAAAGAAATAATAAAATGAATCTTTTTTTGAAAGAAAGTTTAAGCAAGTAACAATAAAGTTTATATTTTCCTGAGAAATTATCATCCCCGCTACGAAATCTGTCAAATATTTTAGCTCATTGTAAAGTGGTGCCGCCCTGATGGCAGAAAAAGTCGTGGCCCTCATTAATGACATATATTATTTGATTTTTATCAATTAACTATAATAAATATAAGATATAATAGCGGAAAAATGTTTTATCATTCACTTTTTTTACTTTCCAACAGGGGCAGGGCCCCAAATTTTTGTGTGCCAAAGGGCCCCAGTATGGCCTAAGACGGCGTTGCTAGAATAGCTATCTCAAACAAAAATGTGAATAAACATAGGTAGAATGATCAGTAGGTACCTACTAGGTTGGTCCTAGTAATAATAGATTACCTATATTGTTAAATAGGTAAATTATATCAAGAACAATTTTCAAATTTGGTTTTTATTTTGTATATTATATTTGCTTATTTAATACAATATCACATAATCTTATATCACAATTACATTTTAATGATATATTTATGAGAATATTTTAAAAGGTATCTATGCCAAATATAAAAAATACATACTAAATGTATTTTTAACAAAACTTATTAATATAATATTTAAATTACAGATATATTTTTTATTTAAATTAGAATAAGAGTCGTTCATAAATGCTTGGGCACGCGAGAGTTAAAAATGGACGAATTTATTCCACTTTGACTTTGATGTGGAAACCTAAAAATAAAATAAAAGAGTAATGAGCAGATTTAAATCTAAAAAAAATTTTGCCTAATTATGATAACTCATATATTTTTCTACAAAAAAATGTGTATAATAATTTATTCATCCTATACTTAAGTACCCACAGAAATGTCGCTTCTGAACAAATTAATTTCATGATCTATATTACATGACACTAGGCGTCTTAGGAATAATTTGTTTTATTATTAATCTATAATACTTTTTTATTAATTAGTATCTGATTAACCGATGAAAAGTAATTCCTCGGTTTTTACTGACATTTCTTGAATTATTTGTGTAATATCTAAGTACAAACGACGGCATATTTTTATCAAGAGATTTTTTTAAATCAATACAACACGTGACAACTCTACAAGCGCCTATAGCGAGTGACTGATTAAAGTGCGGTGTAAGCACCGCAGTTGAATGGAACAGAGTAGCTGAATGCAGTGTCGCCTCTAGTACGTAGTACATAATAGCTCAATGGCTGTGGCCCATCTCCTGCATGCTTACCTCTGTTAGCTCTTACGATACCCACGGGAAGATATGGGGTAGTGAATGTTCTTAACCGCCACTACACGGCAACCGATTTAACTCGGCTGGGCAGCGTTCGGGAAATTACAATACATCTTTTTGTCAGGTGTACCTAAAACATGAAAACGAGATTGTACAACCAGTGCGTGATGCCAGTGATGGCTTATGGATCTGAAACGTGATACTGCACCGCTGGCCGTATGAGGACGCTCAATGTCGCTCTGTGAGCTATGGAGAGGGCTATGCTCGGAGTTTCTCTGCGTGATAAACTTAGAAATCAGGATATCCGCAGTAAAACCAGAGTTACCGATATAGCTCAATGATGATGATGATGATGATATATGTATACTTTACTTTGAAATAAATTATCTTTAGCAATATATCACTACATCCGAGTTCTTCAATTATCACTTACATGTTTAATAAAACTTAGAGCACTCTAGGATTTTTTAATATCGTAGCCGCATTTTTTATTATAGCTATTTAAATGGCACATTAATCATGATGTATCTCGATCTTGTGGAATGCATGTTTGCTACAGAATGTGACGTCATCTGGTTAATTTCATGCCTTGTACTGAAATAAGATGCGTTTGGATAACCTTAATCGTCGAGAAGAAAAATTATTTACGGCCAAATGTAAACAGGCCAGTACGACAAAAATAAGTGCTACTCCTTTCGACAAATCCGAGCGACGATCACGTTACAGAAGATTCTGGATAAAAATGACGTTGCACAAATACGATAAAAAGTGAAGAATTTTAAGATTAAAGTAGTGGCTAAGTAAATCAACCATGTAGATGTTCTTAAGGTAATAATGGCATTTATTTCGTCGGTTTTTTCTTAATAATCGGTACTAGCGACAACCATATTACAAAAAATTCTGGAAAAATATCTCTCAAAAACGAACCCAAAAGTGTTAAAAAGTTAGGAACTTTAAGATTATTAAAGTGACAAAGTTAAACAACTGCGTAGCTCTTCTTGGGTTAATAAGGAAATTATTTTGTCAGATTTTTTTTAATAATCGGTACAGTTTAGATCTGTTAACAAATGGTTTACAAAGAAGAGTTTGGGTTTAATAACACCACTTGTTCTATTAATTTTGTGAAAAATGCTTAAAATTATATTTTATTATTATAAAATGGAATATAAATAATTTTTATTTTTAAAATTTTAGTAAAAGAAATCTATTATGATTATTATTTACTTTGAATTTTAAACTCTAGAAACTAAATAGTATCAATAACAAAATGTTCAATAAGGCGAAAGATCATCGTTGTGAGTTTTCAAGTATTGCATTATGTACATGTTGCGTTAAAAATATGTTTATTAAATATGTTTTATTAAATATATTATATAATGAAATATTAATTGTTCATTCATTATTCTGGAATTTCAACATTTTATTGCTCTGGAAATTAAATTAAAATTTTGAAAAGAACTTATATCTAACTTTTCATTCTACATTGCAATCATGCTAACATTGGAATAATGCCCCTTTTACTTGGCATTAGTTCAAGCTATTTTGCGTTGTTATGAGCTGGTCTACTAAAATTATTATATCGTTTAGTCACGAACTCAGTTTAGTCCCGACCTTACTAAAAGTATTATTACTAACATTTCTATCTTTACCAAACGTCTTCGTCATTTTCATATAATTCTAATTTCAAAAATTAAATTAGCAGGTACACCAAACCATATAATGTACGTATTTCCGAAGTAATATATACATTACGCCATGTTGTGAAACATCCCGTTGGACACAAAATATCTTGAATTCAAGATTCCAGACATCGACGTAAACTATTTTTCTGTCTATTTCTGTTAGTAGGTACATATGATGTTGTGAAAAACAAGTTGCGAAAACTAAACAGATTTATTAAATGTTTAAGCTCACTAGTATAATTTTGACAAACTTTAAAAATCATAAAAATTTCAATACCTAAATTAAATCTGTTTCTCTGTTACTTTTATATAATGAGGTGATATTGTACTTTACCTAAATAAAATCTCTCCTAAATATTTTACTGTTCATTAGCTTTATAATCTGCAATCAAAAGTAAGGCTTCCTTAACATTAGATACCTAATTTTTAATTTTAAAAGAGTATATGCCTAATATTTACTTTCAAAATTACCTATTTAAGTAGCAGTATTTATTTATTTATTACAACTCTTTAGTGAATACCTTGAAGATACCATACAGATACATATTTCTTGGGAAAATTTCACCGAATACTGGGACAAACTTGTATCTGAAGTTGAGACTTCTTTAAACAAAGTGTCGGACTGGGGCCGACTAAATCTAGTTCAGTTCAAACCTCAAAAGACACAAGTTTGCGCGTTTACCGCTAAAAAGAACCTTTCGTGGTATCTCGTTAGTGTTTTAGCCTTTGTTGCCTTAACCACTATCGGAATTCTCGGCGTCGACATATTAAGTGACGTGCAGTTTCGTGGTCACTTGGAAGAGAAGGTCAAATTGACCTCTAAAAAGCTTAGCGTGCTCAGTATACTGAAATACTGTCCCAATATATTAGGACAGTATTTCGTGCCGGGACATCGCCTGCAACTTTATAAGGCGCAGGTTTGGCCGCACAAGGTATTCTGTTACCATATCTGGACTGGGGCTCCCCGGTGACAGCTCCTTCCATTTGATTGCGTCCAGCGCAGAGCCGTTCGAATCGTCGGCGACCGAACTCTTTCCGATCGGCTTGACTTACTTGCACTGCGAAGAGATGTTGCATCTCTTTGCGTATTTTATCGATTTACCACGGGGAGTGCTCTGAGGAATTGTTCGGATAAATTCCAGGCGCAGAATTTCACCATCGCATATCGCGACAAAGCTCGTGATACCATCCATAACACCTGGATGACTGGCGGTCCACCACTGTGTGATTTAAGAGAAGCTTTCTTCCTCGCACAACTTCCTTGATGGTTATGTGTCGACTACCACCAAAGATTTTTCCGGTTCGATACGATTTAGAGAACTTCAAGAAAAGAGCCTACTCCTTTTTAAAAGGCCGGCAACGCATCTGCAATTCCCCTGGTGTTACAGTTGTTCCTGGGCTGCGGTAATGACTCACCATCAAGTGAGCTGTATGCTCGTTTGCTTGTTTCTTCTAGACAAAAAGCTATTGGACTGTTTCTCAAGTTAAACTATTTTCAGATGAGTATACGCGCAATATCAGCAATGATGACGTAATATCGTCATAGGCGTGTGGCATTGTCACCATATGTATGACATACTTAGAGGAATCACATACATAATGACATATAAACAAGGCATCTGTCTTTAGGAACACAACTCTACCTTACGTACTTATATTTTTATAAGTAAACCCGTGCGTTGTAATGTAAGGTATGTAAATATGTTATCTCAGATGACGTTGCTGAAGTAGACGACTTCTTAGCCAACATTCGGACTGTACCTGTCAAAGATCAAAGATGTTTAAAGGTATTAGATAAGATCTGCGTAAAAAATAAGAAAAACGTGTCCTACTTTGAAGAGCGATAAAGAGAGAGAGAAAAGACCCTTTTTCGCGGATCTTACCAAAATAATTTTAACATCTTTAATATAATGGATTTCCACAAAGTAACGCCTGATTAGTTATACCTGTCGTTGTATAAGGTATTAAGTCGAGCTCTATCTACCTATCTAGGCGGTACGAGATGTGTACAACCTGGAGCTGAGCTCTGATACGTAAATCGGTCATGTATGATGTTAAGCGGAGCTTTACCAGTTTGCAGTTAGTCTAACCAAAATTATACTACATGCTTTTATAGATCATTTTATAGATACAGGGTATCTTTCTAACTTTGACTACTAACTAACAATTTTAATCACTACTAAAATTATACATATAAATAAATAAATCGATACACACGCACTGATGTCGAGAACTCGCGCCCGACAGACGCATTTTATCAATGCGTAAGGGGCCCAAAAGCATTTCTAACGTGTATAGTAATCCAGTAAGGTATAGTTGTGTCTGATGAAGGATGTTACTGCGGAGAGGTTTAGAGTGCTTCATTGAATGAGGACCATGGATGTGTGATGAATGAAAGACCAGACCTCACCCTTTATCCTTATGTACAAAAGTCTTAGATGGTAAAAAGAGAACATGATTTCTAGCGTTTAATGGTTCGAAGATTCTGAGAAGCTGGATTTTACTAATGGTTATTCTGGTGCTTTACAATAGATATTCACATAAGGAAATGTACAGTGTGACTTATCAGGAGAGGCCGTAATCAATCATAACACCAGGGTGGAAAATAAAATACAAAGCAATGATTGTAGAACGCTAAACCATAGTAAAAACAGAATAGTAGGCTATCTTTTAAGAAACGTACTGAACGTAACTGAACGTACTGAAAGACAGTACGAACTCGTGCGCACAAGCCACAGCACGCACACAACGACACTTACTAAGTCGGCAAGATCGGGCCGAATCGGGGATGTCCATCGTAGCGCTCCACAATCACCTTTGCTCGAGACTCTGTTGACTTTAATAAAAGCTAGCAGTCATTTTTCGTTTTATTTTCTCTTTTTGTAAAATAAATTAATATATGCGTTTTTTTTTAAGTAAATAAGCTTTTTATTAATAGGTTATATTACTATATTTATACATAGATACATACCTCATAAGTACATTAATTATTACACAGCAGATATCACATCAGCTCACAATAATTTAAAACATTAAAACTGAGGTGACACCATATGCTTAGTGTTAATAAATTCGTGCTTTAGTTATTTAGCATTTGTTGCAATGTAAAGCTGGATTTTTTGACAAACATTAATACTTTGAGAGGAAATAAAGAAGTGATTAACAAATATGATGCATAGATACGTATCCCTACGTCATAATGATATTATAACTACTTATAAAACTAAATGAGACTTACCTGTTAAACAAACAGACACTGACAACCCTGCAACAGACGGCATTTAAGTCTCCGACGGCGCTGAAATGATCCTATTATTTTGTTTTTACTATGCCTAAACGTTATTCTAGTAATATAAAATATGGCGCAGGCAACTAATTCTGTTCATCATAGTAATTACTATATATAATTAAGTAAGCTTATGTTGCAGAGAGGTTGCTCTGATGTTGCTTTGCGTACTTCATCAATTATGTTGTTCACCCCTGTCTGTTTTGTTGTACCCTGAATATGTTATAAAGTAATTCGTTACTGGGAAATAAATTTAATAATTTTGTAAGTAATTTGTAATAATATTGTATTAAGCATTCGAAAATTGAACCGTTTTTACATAATATAATACACATAATAAATTACACAAAAATAGAGTTTCTCTTCTTAGAATCGCAAGTAGAATTCCGACTTTTAGCATTTTGATATATATATTATAAACCTAACTATAGCGCAATTTTTATTATAATTAAAAGTGGAAATGTCAGTAATGTAGAAAAGGGACTCTTTTTGATGAACTCTGTCTTCCAAGCAGCCACACAGACAGTGGAGCTGGTGGAGCCCCGATGGTTGGACAAAGGAGGAGATTGATTTCATTTTGAAATTTGGGCGGAAATTGTTCAGTGATGTCTCAGTAACCTCGAGGGTTAAAACTGGAAGCAATCACCAAATCGGAGTGGAACTTTGACTTCATTAGTGAAGTTGAAACGTCGTCCCCCTCGAGCTCTAATCTAAAGCCCTGAAAACTTTTAGTACCTAGACGACTACAATAAAATGAACGATATGAATGACAAATTTGTCGAAACTGTCCATGCGGCCGGAGTTAATTTCTGCAAGACTTGTCGCAGAAGAACCCAAAAACTCTCCGAGCATACTCCTCGTAGCTGTAACTCTCATAGCTTCTGTCTTCAGCAGATATGAAGACAAACAGACACTTGAAGACAGATTCCCAAATGCATACAGCGAGACTTACACAACATCAGAAGAACCAAGGCATCGAAATCTTTGCAAGAGATCTGTCTGCTAGAAAAAGCCAATTGTCGAAGTCGAAGATCGAATGTGGTAGCATCGTTTCCGGGAAACCCGAGATTTTAAGAGATTGAAGATGTGAGTAACGATCAAAGATCAAGTCTTGTCCGACACTATTTTGATCATATCACGGACGTAAGTCTGTGCGAGATTAGAATAGCTCTGCAGCACCTTAAAAAAGATAAGGTCCCGGCGAGGATGGAATTACCAATATATGAATTCCTTCAGTAGCTCTTCCATTCTGCCCTCTATACAGAGGCGAGCAGCAGCAGTACGGTGATCTTGTTCTTTACGTCTCTCGTATCTTGTTCGTGACAACGCTCCCGACCAAGCCGGTATCTGAAAAAGCTTCCGTACCTTATATACAAACTCCCTTCACCAAATTGTATAGAAGACTAAAGAGTCAATCTGTCAATTCACCTTGCATACGTTACTCTTAGTATTTGCTGCTCGTAATTATGCAAGGAAATTGTCACATTCAGTTGTAATTTACTTTATAAATTTTGTATTCAAAATGAAATATTTTCATTCCCCATTTACAGATAAAGAATATATATTTATTATATTATCTTGACGATGACGAGGATAAAACGCAGTGATTATGTACTCTTTTGGGACTTAAATCGAAATAAACTCTGAATATTTCATCTAAACTTGTCAAAAATCTAGAATTATTGATGCAGTGACACTTATGAATAGTCGGAAAAAACAAACAATTATTGAGTTTACGTCTATAACAGCTTGGACTTTAAAAATAACCAAGGAACTCTTATTTTGAAAATACATATAACGTTTTCCAAAAAAAAAAAATTATTTTAGTTAAATAACAAAAAAGTTTTCATATGAATTCATTATTGTATTTCATTTCAATAAATTCATCAAGCGCAATTCCTACATAAAACTAGAAACCAATGAAAATCATTGCCAATTGCGCAGATATATTTTAATGGGATAGTGAAACGTTTATAATAACGACTTTCATGTGCATGTGTTTATTACCAACATAGCATCATAAACGAAATCATAATGTAAGTGCCAGCTGTCCATAACACATGATTAATTTTATAAGTAGCTAAACAAGATATACTGCTACTGCGTTTCTAAATGCAACTGTAAATACATATTTTAGAAATTAAAAACAAGCTACGATAAACCTTAAGAAACAAACCTATATATAACTGCACTTTTTATTACTTCTAGGAATCAACAAGTATAACTTAACCTATTATAATTAAGCCCATTAGACCAAAAAAGTCTGACTATGGCTTCTACTTCAACAAAAGTTAGTCAAATAGACAAATCAGACAAGTTAATACGATTTTTAAAGCTTTTTAAATTTTAAAACGATATGCCATCGATCTCCAGATTCTCTATTGAAAAAATTACACCACAAATAGATCTATGTGTATGTTCTTTTCAATTGAATTATTATTCTTGTTACAGTCTAGAAAATATTGTGTGTAATGATAATAATCCCCTCGACATCCCCTTGCGTAGGATTCTTACTGTACTATAGAAAGATAGTAATTTAACGCACTAGTTTAGTTATTTACTCACGCACAAGCGTCCAAAAAACTCTATAAAGTTGCACTAAAGTCGAATGTAGAGTCATGTCACGGGATAATTTTAAAACTGTTACCATTACAGCCTTTTTTACATCCCCTCATCTGTCCAAACGCCGTATTCTGGCATGTCATAGTGGATAAAGAAGAGATGGCAAACAAGGTGACAATACCACATGCCTATGACCATATTAAGTCATCATTGCTGATATTGTCCGGGTACCTACTCATCTGAAAATAATTTTACTTGAGAAACAGTCCAATTACTTTTTTATAGGTCAGGAGGCAAACGAGCATACGGCTTAACTGATTTTAAGTGACTACCGCCGCCCATGAACCTGCAACACCAGGGGAATTGCAGTTGCGTTGCCAGCCTTTTAGAAAAGAGTAAGCTGTTTTCTTGATGGTCCCTAAGTCGTATCGGTCCGGAAAAGTCGCCAGTGGTAAATGATTCTACAGAGAGGTTGTACGAGGTAGAAAACTCCTAGTAAAACGCACAGTTGTGGACGGGCAAGCATCCAAATGGTGTGGATGGTATCGTGAAACTTGACGCGAAGCGCATTCGTGAAATTTAGCGGCTGGAATTAATCCAAAAAATTCCTCAGAGTACTCCCCACTCTCCGTTCCCAGAGATAGAAAATGTAAAGGGATGCATTCTTTCGCAGCCCCAGTGAATCGAAAAGCACTCGGTCGTTGACGATTCGAGCCGCTCTGGATGCGGTCAAGTGGAAGGAGCTGGAACTAGGGTGCTCCGGCCCAGAGATGAGAAGAGTATTCCATGTGAGGCCAACTTGCGTCTTGCCCCATGTGCCAGCATAAAATACTGGCCCGCTCTGCTGAGCACACTAAGCTTTTTAGAGGCCAATTTGGCCTTCCCTTATAATTGACGATGCTACCTGAGGTAGCAAGGGGAGTGCCTTGAAACTGAAGAGATAAGACAAAGGGGTTCTTTTAAGCGGTAAACGCGCAAACTTGTGTCTTCTGGGGAATGAATTGGACTAGATTTAGTAGCCTGCAATCCGATACTTTGTTCAAAAAAAAGTCTCGACTTCAGATAGAAGTTTGTTCCGGTACTCGGCGACGTTTTCCTGAAAAATGCTGTCACGACCGGTGTATTAAGAAAGCATCACTAGTGCTGTAGTCCACATAGCAATGAGTGTTACCTGTTTGCAACATATCATTAATATGAAGAAGAAACAGCCTTGTGGAACACCAGCGTTAATAGGCTTGTAATCAAAGCATGCACCGTCTACTACGACCTTGATGCTGCGATCAGCAAGGAAACTGGTTATCCTATTGCACAATTTTTGGGGAAGCACATAGGAAAGGAGCGTCGAAAGAAGTGCTTTGTGCCAAACCCAATCGGAGGCCTTCGCTGTGGCCAGACTAACAGCCAATGCCTCCCTCTAGGACTCTACTGCCTCCACCCATCTATGTGTCATGCAAACCAGAAGTTTGATCCCGACAAAAACCATATTTACGGTCACTAATCGTAGTTATATCAGTTACTTCTGAGTAGTCAACCCGGGGTCAGGAGTTTGGCGGTGTCTCACCCCCGGCCTCGGAAAGCCCGTAAAGCCGTTGGTCCTGCGCCTGATCTCTATCCGGTTGTATCGGTTTACCGTCCCATCAGACTAGGCTTGCGCATACACTTGGGCACCGTAATCCCATCCTACGCCGATGGCAAGTCTCCGTTGAAGTTGACCATCATGACCGAAATTCGGTCTGGAGGACATCGTTATTACCGGCAAAACCTATTAGTCCACTGTTGAACTTAGGTCTCCCTCATAGATTGTTTCATGGGAGGAATATTTGTTACAGTCGCCACGCTTGGCAAGCGGTTTAACAGCCATAGTTTATTTTATTTTTAGTCGTAATTAAGAAGACGCTGCTGCCGATCTCTGAGGCATCTTAGATACCCACGGGATGATGATATGGGGTAGTGGATATTGTTACACCGCAAATACAGGGTAGATAATTACAATACATCCCAAAAATCTAAATTTAACTATCTACCTACTCATTGGAATTCTGATTCAGAAATTAAGACACAACAAAGCCTAGATACATTGTAGCACTTCTGTATGAGTCTGGTGACACTAACAAAGTTCTTATAGGCAAGTGTAAATAAAATCTCAAGTTTCGTCTTCCTTTATATTTTGTATTTAAGTATTATTACATTCATTCATTCGTCATAGGTCTTCACAAGTCTGAACTTTGCCCAAGGAACGCCACAAAGGAAAGGTTCTGAGCCACCTTCATCCAATGACTTTCTGCATTATTTAATAATGAAATCAAAATTTATTGTAAATAGCCACGCCCCCTTCCCTTGGGATTTGCCTAGGTATGATCTTTTAATGTTACTTTATTTTAGGATTATCAGCAAAGATATATACTATTAATTTAGACAGAAAACTTGGGGAATCGAAAAAAAACTAGGTTTTTAAGATAAATTATAGCCATGGTTACTACTGCCATTACTTTCTATCCGTTCGTGAACCAGAACCAATTTTAATTATAGCATTGGGTGACAAACGAGCACACAGTCCACCTGATGGTAAGTGGATGCTGTGGCCGATAGACATCCACATTTATATTCAACTAAAGATCAAAATGCAAATCCGTTGTCACCCCTGCGGACTAAGATGGAATGCCTCAATTCCAATAAAAAGGGTCACGGATTTCTACATCCACCACCCGAAACACAGCAGCATTACGCTGCTATTTTATTCCGGTATTCTGTGAGAGCGAGGGCCAGCCCCGGACGAGCCGTCCCATTTGTGCTACAACTATAATATAGCTGTAGCGTAGCTCTACCACGTAGTAAATAATATAATATAATGGGTTTAGAAAGACGAATTAGCGATAGCTTGACAGACAGACACAAAAATTTTAAAAATGTTTACTCATGTCTAAATATACTACTGTATCTCTAAATAAGAAACATGGTTTACTTATGTCGCAGCCGCACAGAAAACTTAAGAGTACACCAGATTAATAACAGACGGAATATAATAACAGGCGGAAAAATTTAAAATGGGCGTCATACATTCCAAAAACTTTAGATATAATAATGCAAAAAGTGCTTATAATAGCGGCTTTGACCATAATATGAGAAAGTTCAAATGTCGCATTTCAGCATTTTCAATTTCGCGATGTAGAATTTTTTGCGTGTAGTTTTTATAGAATATGGATGACGGTTGATGTCTACTGGTAATTTGTTGCTTATCAAAATGTGTCATCTCTGAGGAATACGATATTTCCTTGTTTCCAGAAAAATGGGTATCCAGTTCTCCACACCGACCATATGAAACACAGCAGCTTTTAGCTGGTACTTTACACCGATATAATGTGAGATCGTGGCCCTTCCCCTGTCGAGCTGACCCATTAGTGCTACAACCATAATATAGCTGCAGCTTGTCTCTACCAAGTGTAAAACGGATTAGAATCTGTATCGAACTACTAAAAGTAAGCAACAACTCAACGGTTCTCCAAGATATAGTAGAAGATGCTTGAATAGTAGGCACTTACATACAAAAGCTTACAAAGCGACAGGGACATTTATTATACCTACCTATTTTGTTAAGTACTCACTCACAATGTATTTCTTCAATGATTTGTCGTTACTCTATTTATAATTTTATTGAAAATGCCGTTCGATTGCTCGTTTATTAAGAAACTAATTGACCCGCTCGAGCTTCACAGCGCCACCTACCGGGTCCAAATGTGAATCTAATCTAAACCGTCTACCGATTTTAGTCAAATTTGTACACCGTATGCAGTTTGGTCCAACTTAAGAGATAGGATGGTTTTTTTGCCCATGAGTGATCCACAGTATTTTTTTTTTTTGGGAATTTAAGGGTTTAAGGAAGCAAAGGGTCGTCGAAAAGGGCAGAACGACGTCTGCCTGGCAAGCTAGTTTTTTTTATATAATATAGGGATACTAAAATCACTAAAGCACTGGAAAATTATTTTAAACATAGCTGCATCAACATGATGATGTCAGGGATAAATTGCAGTTTTATTTATAAAATTCTCAGTAGACTCAACGTGTTTTATGTACGCGGCAATATAAACGACATGTCATGAAATCAGAGGCGAAAACAGCTAATTGTATGTTGTTTTTCATTCCTAGGCTCTATGTCATAGCAATATAAGAAAGAGGGGAGAGCAAAAATAAAATTGAACACATAAATAGGCTGATAAATAATAATGTTCTCCAGATTGAATTTAGGACACAACGGCCAGTTGACACGGAGACTATTCATCTGCGCAGGACAGGGTTATAGTGCACGACTGTGAGCGTAAGCACAGGTGCGCTCTCTGTTCCCTCACTCTCATAATCCGATTGGACTGCAATCCGAAACGGCTGGAGGATATCAAGCGGAGAGTCGCCAGTTTACGTGCTTTTCGAGACGCTGTCTTCCTAAATATCTATTACTTTTCATTGCTCAAATTTAAAAAAAAATAATCTACAAACTTTTTAATCAAATCAAATCAAATCAAATCTTTTTATTTTCAGACAATATAGGTCCATAGGGGATAGTAATTAATTCTAATAGTAAGGGGGTTAGTAGTACTATATTATAATAATAATTAAATTTAAATAATTAACAAATCCGGATATTGTCCGCACATAGCTCCTTAATATAGGTGCATGTGGATCATCTGCCACCATCCTCAGGACGCTGTTGTCACTTCCCCGTACGCGGCTTATTAATGACGCCACTTTCTTGCGCATGAGTGCCTGAAAACCATCCGTTTTCGCCTGCGCAAACATTTCAGATGCAAATTTTAAACCGACCTCACAAGTGTTAAGTCCGATTCGCACCGACTTAAACCCGATGGTGTTCCACCTTTGGTGCATATTAGCAGGGCCATGGGAACGCTTTCGTACACATGCGTGGCGTCACCAGAGCCGACCGCCTCCTGGTGACCCCACCTCGAAAGCAACTCCTACCCTTCTTCTCTGGTAAGACACACCAGAACACAAAGGCGCGCCTTCCACCTCAGCCTCCAACGTCGCCTGCCCAGAATTTCCCGGCCACAAAGACGGATCTGGTCTGTGATTCCGCCGCCAAACAAGTTTTGGCCGCGGAGAAGGAGAGGTCGGAAAGCGGTGCCAGCACTCCTCCCCTTCCGCATCCCCATCACCAACGCATCTGCGGTACAGTGTCCAAATTAGGCCGACTCTTCACTTCGGACTAGCCATGTAGGTTACCTAGGTCAATTTAGTTTACCGTTGATGACCAAGCCACAGCTTCTAAGCGCCCCCTCCATGTCAACTCGGCAACACATTTAGGGGGAGTTGTAAATAACCTTATGTTAAACTTCATGTCACCAGTAAATAATAAATTTGTGTTTAATTTCAATGGAGAATTTTAGTATCTACATGTTATTTATTTAAGTTATAGAATTGCATAATGGAAGGTTAACAGGCGCCGAAGAGGATGTGGTTGCCATAACAAAGAGGATAAAATGCAACCCACCAACGTGGGAAGTACAATGTCACCTTGGAGCGGTGCCCCCAGTGTATTTGTGTTACCGTTGGCTCCGCTCCAGGCCGATGTAGGTCGAATCCGCACTGAGCTGACACATTCTATACTGAAGATACATTTTTCGAACAGCTCGCAAACACGTTGTTGATTTGAACCGTATTTTATTTAACGCTAGCTTATTTACAGACTCCATATAGTACATAATATATTAATATCGATGAGAATTCCAGAAATTTCTTTATGATATTATGAACCTTTTTGTGAAATATATATCATAAAAGAACGTATATTTTGTTACGCAAAACCTTTATAATCATCATCATCATCATCACAGCCCTTCACAAGTCCACTGCTGAACATAGGCCTCCCCCAAGTAATGCCACAAAGCACGGTCCTGAGCCACCTGCATCCATCGACTTCCTGCATATCTTACCAGGTCGTCACTCCATCTAGTGGGGGGTCGCCCTACACTACGCCTACCGGTACGAGGCTGCCACTCGAGAACCTTTCTTCCCCATCGGTTATCGGTTCTTCGAGCTATATGGCCGGCCCATTGCCACTTCAGCTTACTAATCCGTTGGGCTATGTCGGTCACTCTGGTTTTACTGCGGATATCCTCATTTCTGAGTCTATCACGCAGAGAAACTCCGAGAATAGCCCTCTCCATAGCTCGCTGAGCGACCTTGAGCGTCCTCATACGGCCAGCAGTGAAGGACCACGTCTCTGATCCGTAAGTCATCACTGGCAACACGCACTGGTTGTACACTTTAGTTTTCAGAGATTGAGGTATACCCGACGAGAAGATGTGTCGTAACTTCCCGAACGCTGCCCAGCCGAGTTGAATCCGTCGATTGACCTCACAGTCGAAGTTGGACTTACCTAGTCAGACTATTTGTCCCAGGTAAACGTACTCGTCAACAACTTCGAGCATAGTGCTCCCAACAACTACCGGCATAGGTGTGACTTGGACATTAAACATTAAACCTTTATAATAAATAAATTTATTTTTATACAGATCTTATAATGAGCCGTGGTAGCTCGGTGGGTAAGAGCTACCCCTTAAATTTCATATTGCGTGTGCAAATAAATGGTCAATTTCCTCCAGCACCAACGAAAGTGCTAATTCACTATGTGCTCAACTGTGAAGGAAAACATCGCGAGGAAACCGTGTGAGAAATTTAAAAAATTCAAAATCGAATTTACAATCCACCTAGACTCATTGGAGCAACATGATGGGTTCTTTCGTGCTCTAAAACCCTATTGTTGTAAGGAGGCCTCCACTCAACCATAGAATTTATGTAGTTTGATCTAGTATTGTACACCGTTTAAACCATATGATTAAAATTAACATTAATGTCATCATCATCATCAACATCATTACAGCCCTTCACAAGTCCACTGCTGATTATAGATGCCAGACACCTCCCCGAAGGAATGTCACAAAGAATGGTCCTAAGCAACGTGGTAGAGCCACACTGCAGCCATATTATGGTTGTGGCACGAATGGGTCGGCTCGACCGGGAAAGGACCACGCTCTCGCAGAATACCAGCATAAAATAGCAGCTTAATACTGTTGTGTTTCGGATGGTGAATGTAGAGAACGGGATATCCGTTTTACTGGAATCGAGGCATTCCATCTTAGTCCTCAAGGGTGACAACGCATCTGCACTTTGATTCTTAATTGAGGTTAAATGTAGATTTCTATGGGCCACAGCATCCACTTACTATCAGATGGACTCTGTGCTCGTTTATCACCCTTATCCTGTAAAAAAAGAGTAGGTACAATCTGCCACTTTGTCTTGTGTATGCGGACTATGTGAAAGCCTTTCATTCCGTCGAAATTTGGGCGGTGCTGTAGTCCCTTCAGCGGTGCTAAGTTGACAATCCGTATATCAAAGTGTGAAGTATTCGTACAGTAGGGTTATCATGGCTATCCGAGTACAGAAACAGAGTACGGAACCTCCAACTGCAGAGAGGTGTAAGACAGGGTGACGTAATATCCTCGAAACTCTTTGCCGCTTAACGAACCTGAAAACCTCTTCCAACGGGAAGAGGTTTTCAGGCAACTGAACACCGAATTGTATAGCCATAAAAATATCCACTTTTGGCAGATTATCTGACTGTGCGTTTTTAAAGCCCGTTTCCATTTTTTACAGCACTACACAACGTGACTATACACGTATTAATACAAATATAATCATATAAAAGTTAAATGTTCAATACGTTAATTTATAATAATATGTAGGTAAAGAGCGCGCGGTTAGTAGTTAGTACTGAACTTAGGCACGGTAATTTTATCTAAATATTACCGTGACTTAGGCTAGTACTTATAATAATACTGCGCGCTCGCTCTGTCGAATTGTGACGTCACGTCACAGTGAACGAGCGGGCAGAAAATTTAAAAATTTGCGAAACTTAAAAACGTAGATGAAATAAAAATTATTATTATTTTCATAAACATAGCTTTAAAGCTATATAGGTTTTATTGTCAAATTATCACATGTTGGTGTGATCCATTCACCACCACTATCACCTGAGAATATTACAAGTGATGTCATATGGATTTAAGACTGGGCTTTTCATTAATGGCCGTGTGAGCGAGCTTGGAGTCGTTCCGCGAGCTATGGAATGGGCTATCCTCGAGAGTTTCTTTTATAACAATAGCATCAACTAAGAAAGGATTTTGAGGGTGAAATTGGGTTTTACAGTTTGTATCAAACTTTTTATTTTACAGGGCGATTGACTCAAAACTTACTGAAAGTACTATGTAAAAAAGTGATTAGGCTTTTGGGATTTTTAAAACAAATCCTTACTGGGCTGCCAGAGGGTGGTTAAATTTGTATAGAGAAAAAATAATGTATGGTTTTATTTAATTAAAAACTTGTGAAAGTTTTCTTAAAAAAACATCTATGTTTAAACCCCTCAGGAGCAGATATAGGCTGTTACTGTATGTACGATACATTTTATTTTACGGGGCGATTTCATATGTTAAATGTTGTGTAAATCTATATGTTAAAAAAAAATTTAAAATGATTTTTGTATCATTAAACTTAGTATAAATACTTTTTGAGTTGAATACAATATTTTTAAAACAAACTTTGTAACCACGTTTTAAGGGTAAGTTTTGCCTGAGTATATTTTTAAAAGGCTAAAAAAATGGATATTTCGTAAATTTCACCATATATCGTTACAACATAAAATCTGCGATCATTTTTACTCCGAAATATGAGAAAATGCGATTGCATAATAAGCGTAGGTCATGATTGTCTGGAGTCCGGACGTTTCAACATAGACGCGGGTAACACCGCGCGACGAAAACTAGTATTATGAAAAACTAAATTCATTACCGTGTTTAATTAGCGCGTCATTTTTGTGTGACACGTTTCGCTACAGTAGAAGCATAATAATGATGACGAAAAAAGTTATGATCATGCCCAGTTCCCTTGTTCTTTAATCTATATTACGTTTTTCTAAAAACTGCTTTCGATAATACTCGGGCCGACGCCAGTGGATAACGCCAGTGGGACATCCCCGTTTATACCCCTCTTCACACTGTTGAAGGGATCAGTGGTTGGCAATGGACTCGTAGTTTATTTTATTAAGTTACTTCGGGTATGATTCCGTTCATCAAGAACTTCACCGGATTTTTCTCTCGTCTCTGCCGTTATTCACATGGACGGCCCGAACATAGGTATCGTGACGATGTACGAGATGGCTTCCTTGATTCTTCTATAACGTTTAAATATGCTTTATAAAAGAAAAAAGATTCTCTGGTGGTAACCTTGTACTGGTTAGCATGTGTAACGGCGCCTCTACACGTTGGCCAACACAGTGGCGAATGTAGTGGCCAATAGCATTGGCCAACGTGTAGACGGGGTGTTTGGGCTTTATTGGTATGTATTGGAACGATGGCCCGCAAGTTGGCACGAGATCCGTGTGGTGTCGGTTTTTTACAAAAGATCAAAGGATTGTTGGCAGAATTTGGTCGCCGCGTCCACACGTTGGCCACGAGTTTAGTTTGCTACAAGCTCCCAGAGTGATTACACGCATCTGATTAAAATTTTATATTCACGCTTTGTAGGGTGGATAACCCAATTACCAGCCTTTTAGTGCCAATTTCAACTTTAAACATTCCTACTACTTTAATTAGCGCGATTTAATTATTTTTAAACATTTGTTTTAATCGATAAGCTATAAAAAAAAAAGAACATTTATTTACAATCAGATTATTACGAGATCAATTTTAAAATGAAAAAAAAATGAAGCACGTCGTTTATACGTGGTAGAACCATGCAGTTATATTAGAAGTATAGTTGTAGCACGAATGGGTCGGTTCGACAGGGGAAGGACCACGCTCTCACAGAATATCAATGTAAAATAGTAGCTTAATGATGCTGTGTTTCGTATAGTGAGTGTAGAGAACCAGAGACACTTTTTAAAGGAAACGAGGCATTTCATCTTAGTCCTCACGGGTGACAACGCATCTGCATTTTGATTCGTAATCGAGGATAGATGTAGATGTCTATGGGCCACAGCAACCACTTACCATCATGTGGACTGTGTGCTCGTTTGTCACCCTATCCTATATAAAAAAGCGTCGATTTCTTATAATTTAATCGTGCAAGTTTTCGAATCATCATCATCATTACAGCTCTTCACAAGTCCACTACTGAACATCCTCCTCCAAAGAATGCCGCAAAGCATGGTCCTTGTCATGAGTTTTTCATTTATGTTCTAAGTTATAATTAGTACCTATTATTAAGTCAGTGTTAATTATATTTATTGCTATTGTTTTTGTCTTTTTCAAAAAATAATTAAATTACCAAATAAGGTGTTTTTTTATATACATCAAATGTCTGATAGAAAAGCAAGTACATGTTTTGCTAAACTTTAAAAACAAAACCCAATTTTAAAACATAGACTAATCGATTATAACTCCTTTAACTTTAAAATAAGTTAAGTTCTAATTAATGGTATTTATTCCAGTTTCTGATGCATATAAAGAATAAATAAAGCTAATCGTATATTGTATATCTATTTACAGCCCCATTAATATTCACTATTCTTTTATAATTATTTTATAAAATCATTATCACTTGGATTTTCTCCTGTATCGCGGAGGCAACTTACAAACATAAATTGCACAAGGACACACATCCAGACCCGAAACAATTATTTGTAGGATATAAAAATACTTGTTCCGTGCGGGATTCAAACCCGCGACCCCTGGGACAGCCACTCATTGCCAAGCCACTGCGCCACGGAGCCGTCACCTAAAATAAAATAAATTCGTCCGCACATTGGCCCGAACCGAAGTAAACTGAACGACCTTCCAACGTGTGGACGCCTTCACCAACTCTCGGCCAATATATTCGCCACTACATTCGCCACTGTGTTGGCCAACGTGTAGAGGCGACATAAGGCGAGCCGCCTACTATTCCACTAGATGGCGTGACGACCTGGTGGGAGGTGCAGGAAGTCGATGTATACAGATGGCTGACACTGTTTTGTGGCGTTTCTTTGGGGAAGCCTGTGTTCAGCAGTGGCCGTATTTCTGCCGCCATATAAAAATGCGCCGGGCACGGACAAATAGGCACGAGTACAAAAATTTTTACTCTTTGTTCGGGTTTGCTCGACACTCGGCCCGAGTTTTCGCTCTCACCTGTTCTCCACTCGATATCGGTTTTTAGCATGAGCCAGAGGAATGTTCGTGTGTGTATCGGTGTCACATGCTCGTCATTATTCACTTGAGCCCTGCACTTTGTCGCAGGTGGTTGTTATTTTTATTATAAAATAATATATAGCAACATTAATAAGAAAAATACCTATCTACTGAGACTGGATTGGAGTAACGAATCCATTATTAAATTTAAAGACCTTTATCAAGGAGAACGATATGGGATCCTAGAAATCGGTTTTAAATAAATACTAATAAAAATAAATATTTGTGAGTCTATAAATATTAAGTAGAAAAAGTCGTGGCAACGAGACGCACGTCATCCATGTTTAAAAGATCTACGTCACTCACGTCAGTGATGTTAGACAGTTGCCTAATGAATTTCATATTGGTACAGATGTCGCTAAAACTTGGTATTTCAAATAAAAAATTCGTACACTCATTCAGTAGTAGAGATATTATGCTGTGTGTGTGTTTACGGATATGGTATAATGTACTACAGTAAAGCTTACTATCGCACTTGTCAATAAATATGAAAATAGGATGTGTTTTTTATTTGATTGGGGAGCGAATTTGAATTTGGATCATCGAACAAACCTGATAATTACATATTTTCAAAAAAATTAATGGCATGACAACGGGACGCTAACTCAATTATTTCTAATTTACCTCCTTAAACTTGGTCATTATCGATAAGATGAATATAAATTACATAACTAAAGGTCTTAAAACTTAAAATTAGTGTAAACGGTAAATAACAACTACAATCAATAACGTGATTACTAGTTATAACCATGCCTGACATTCCAGATACCAGTACCAGAACAGTATTTAGTTGGTACATGGTATAAGACCCTAAGAAATGGTATGCCTAACATCACTGATCTACGTTGAATGAATACAGACGAATATGTAAACGTGTCAGTAAGTAGGTATGTATGTAAAATAACTCGCCGAGTTATTCGGCGACTTGTTCGTCCGATCCTACACAAAAACATGAAATTTTAGCTTTCATAATACAGGCGACCTGTTTACAACTTTTATGGCCAACGAGTGCTCAACATTTTAAATATAAATACATATTTAAAATTAATGTTTTAATATTGTAACAAAAAAGCTACCAACGGCAGTTCTAGGTCACCTCATCTCCCTTTGAAAGTTTAATGTACATATATTATTAAAAAACTTATTGCCTCGGTATCTTCGGCATTTTCGAAAGCTCTCTTTAAATATCAAAACGTCTGTTTGTGTTCTCTACATGTTCGTTTTTAAAATTATCTCGGACAGTGACAGAATTGAATAGATTTTTAATTTTGTCATTACGTATATCGAAACTAGTGATCACTATTTGACTGCTACAACATTATGTACGTAAGGTAATGTATGAGAATGCGGCCGATTTGCCAAGTATCCTCATTGAAAACTTCGTAAATAAACTTTCGAAGTTACATCTGTTAATGCTATAATCTCAATCTCCAATTTACAATCTCCAATTTACAATCTCTTTAATACTCCATTCATATTCATCGTCTTCTTTAATGGCCCATTGGAAGTTCTGGACAGCGTCTCCCACAGATTTGAAACAATTATCACACATAATAAAAGTTCCTTTTTCTAATGACATTACTTCACCATCCATCATCATCATCATGATTATTAGAGCCCTTCGTAAGTCTAAAGAACCTAGGCCTCCCCTAAGGAATACCACAACACGGTCCTGAGCCACCTGCAGCTATCGACTTCCACCATGTCTTACTAGTATCGTACGAGGCTGCCACTCGAAAACCTTTCTTTCCCATCGATTATCGGTTCATAAAGCTATATGACCATTGCCACTTCAGCTTACTAATACGTTGGATTATGTAAGTTACTCTGGTTGTACTGGGAATGGCAATATCCTCATTTCTAAAATAAGGATATTCTCATTCTCATTTGTCACGCAAAGAAACCCCGAGCATAACATATAGAGGTTTACCGTGTAGTCACGGCCTAAAACTGAGGATCACATCACTTCGTCCGTGGGTGTTGTAAGAGGTGACTTTGAGAAATGCCTGAAACTTTTATGGGCTGATACAGAAGTTCGTGAAATCTGCATATTCTCATCATTCTCTAACGACCGACTAGAAGCGGTTGTTCACGCCGTTCAACATCTGAACTTTACTCTAAATATACGTTCGATTTATATAATAGTTATGTTCTAAGTCATACGTGCAAATAAGTTTTCGTAAGATTTAAATTTCGCAAATATTGCAAGTTTCTTCAAAATTTTCCTCGTAGTTAATCGGCACTTGCAATCGCAAACGGAAATTGCAGTAAACCATCACTCACAAAATTCAGAAAACTAAACTTCGAGAGAATGAGACGAATGCAGAGTACCAGAATAGAATTTTATGATTTATTATATATATATATATATATATATATTTTAAAGAAACCAACCCATCTGTGACCATATTTATTTGAAGTTGGTTGCATGTATAGCTACTGTAGCGTAGCCAATTACTATCAAGTGCACTGTCAGCTCTTTTGTCATCATCATCATCATTACAGCCCTTCACAAGTCCACTGCTGAACATAGGCCTCCCCCAAGTAACGCCACAAAACACGGTCCTGAGCCACCTACATCCATCGACTTCCTGCATGTCTTACCAGGTCGTCACTCCATCTAGTGGGGGGTCGCCCTACACTACGCCTACCGGTACGAGGCTGCCACTCGAGAACCTTTCTTCCCCATCGGTTATCGGTTCTTCGAGCTATATGGCCGGCCCATTGCCACTTCAGCTTACTAATCCGTTGGGCTATGTCGGTCACTCTGGTTTTACTGCGGATATCCTCATTTCTGAGTCTATCACGCAGTGAAACCCCGAGCATAGCCCTCTCCATAGCTCGCTGAGCGACCTTGTCACTTCGGTTTAATTAACAAAACCTTTAAAAACCCGATTGAAAAAACCAAACCATCTGTGGCCATACTTATTTGAAGTTGTTATCATAACCTCTCTGCCTACCACGCAAAGGAAAACTTAAAGCTAAAGTATTATAATACATTAGTCGTTTTTAGTTTAAATATCATTACAAAGTTATAATGCAGCTAATTTTAGGTCATTTTCTATGGAATTGTAACGAAATTTTTACAATTTTAAATGCATTTTATAACTTGTTCGACTATTACTCGCTAACTTGAGAAGTCTACTTAGCTCTAGTAGTTTTTCTTTTCAATTTATTATATATACCACTATTGTGCATACTTCTCACATTTTGAAAAACAGCTGTTTAGTTGGTAAAGGGGGACACATGACTAAAAAAATACCAATTTGTAGCTAAATATTTCGCCTGACATGACACCCCACACGATGGAATAGACGGATAAAAAAGTCAGCCGTATGGAAGGTGCCCAAAGTAAAAATGTTTTTAAAAATTTTAGTTCACAACTCTGTAGGCGTGATTAATATTTATAACTATGCCAAATTACAGCTTTGCAGCACCTAGGGTCTCTGAGTAAAACCGTGGACGGACGGATGGACGGACATGGTGAAACTAAGGACTTCTTGTTTTATAACTACGGAACCCTAAAAAGAAAGAGAAAAACGTCCAGTAGAAATTTACGCCCCCTCCTTTTTTTGTAATCGGTTAAAGAAGAATCATTAAAATAGGTTTCTATTTAAATGTTTCATTTCGGAAAATTTTAAAACATACGCTTTACCTTAATACAGAACCTTCTCGTTTTTTAAAACTAGGTTAAATAAGAAAATGCGAGATTCAAAGAAGTGGTCGGTGACTGTGAGTGGTTTCCAAATCCGACTCCTGACTAAGACGAATTAGTTAGCGACAGCGAAACTGCTGCTCTCTTTTTTATTTTTAGCGTCCGTCACGCCGAGAAACGTTTTGTTCGTCACTTGGGCTTTAAATCTTGAAATTTTAGAAATCATTTGTGATTGTTTCTATAAAAACGGTGCCTACGAGGGCTGCACTAAAAGTATCGGGAATGGAATATTTCCACTGTTCCAGTCATATTAAAATCTTTTTAATTGAAAACTCCTTGGATTTAAAAATCGAATGCCATTTATTTATTTAAAAAAAGATTCTCGGTCTTGTCACAAGGTTTTGTCAAACTTGTTTAGTCGTTGAGAAAATGGAATTGACTGGAGAAAATTCAAGAGCGATGATTTATTATGACTTTCGAAGTGGTTTAACACAAAAACAGTGTGTTGACCGGATGATTTCTGCATTTGGTGATGAAGCTCCATCCAAAACCACAATTTATCGCTTGTTTGCTGAATTTAAACGTGGACGTGTCAAGCTCAGTGATGATCCCCATCAAGGTCGTCCAAAAACTACAGTCACCCAAGAAAACGTTGATGCTGTGCGTAAGCTGATTGAGGAAGATCGACATGTGACATTCAGGCAACTTTAGACATTGGCATGAGTCAAATACAAATAATCTTGCATGAACAATTAGGTGTAAAAAAGTTGTTTTCCCGATGGTTACCACATTCGCTTTGTGAAGAGCAAAAAGCGGCTCGCGTTACTTGGTGCGTCAGAACTCTCGAAAGATTCCACGCAGGATCCTCAAATGCTGTATACAACATCGTATCAGGTGACAAATCCTGGATATACGCGTACGAATCCGAAACAAAAAACCAGTCACGAGTTTGGATGTTCGAAAATGAGTTAAAGCCAACAAAAATTGTTCGTTCACGGAGTGTTGCAAAAAAAAATGGTGGCCACGTTTGTCTCCAAAACCGGCCATGTTACGACTATTCCTCTTGAGGGACAAAGAACGGTTAATGCAGAATGGTATGCTAGCATTTGTCTGCCACAGGTCGTTTCTGAACTCCGTAAAGAGAACTGCAACCGCCGCATCATCCTCCATCACGACAGTGCGAGTTGTCACACCGCACATAGAACAAAAGAGTTTTTAGAGCAAGAAAACATAGAATTATTAGACCATCCGCCGTACAGCCCCGACCCAAGATTTGTTCCATCGTATGGAAAAACGTGTCAAATTTCGCGGAGATTACTTCGAAAAGCAATAAATACATTTTTAAATAGTAATGTTGTGTCACTTCCTTGATACCCGAAATTTTCAGTACCGCCTTCATCGTTTTGATAAAGTTGTATGTGTGTGGTGTATTTATATATACGCCAGGTCACTACTGAACTTCCCGCAAAGTTACCAAATTTGCCACGTAGCACTGACTCAAGTGCCTGGACCTAAATAAGGAACAACGTGTGATACTGAATTTGCAATTTCTAGCCTTCATCGCAGCAGTCTGGATCTAGCATCCTCTAACATAAGTCAGGCGTGAAATAAAAACCAAAAAAACAACATCGACTGCAGGACACCTACTGTAACTTCAGTGATAACGTCTTCTCATAGAAAAATAATTTTATAGAGAAAAGTCAAAGTTAAAGTTACAACCTATATACATCCCACTGTTGGGCACAGGCTTTCTCTCATTTCTGAGAGCAAGGTAAGGTCCGCTGCGCTGCCCCAATGGGTGGTGCCGAACTACATATTGTCTTCGTAACCTTTTTTTTCCTTATTTCTCAGACGTTCAGGTCTCAACACGATTTTTCCTTCATCGCCAAGCACGTGGTAATATTATAGAGAAAAATAAGAATAAAATAAAACAGGAAATAAATTGACCAAAAATTATAATAATAAAAATCGAAAAAGTAAAATAGGAAATCAAGGAAAATCGAAACAGACTGATTACGATATTTAAGGCGAAATCCAGTTTGGTACAGAATCCAGTTCGAAGAACAATTTTATGCAATAATCAGCCAAAGCCCTTCTCTGTCTTCACAAAATCGGGGTTTATGTTCTGTCAACAAATTTTTTCTGAAGATACTCAAGGAGATTAAAGTTAAATATAGGTTGAATATCACATTAGATATTCTCTCTTAAGTTAGTTAATTACTCTCTAAAAAGTAAGTGGATGACGACTGAGATTACGGTTCCAGTGAATGGTCCCGGTCTAGACGTCAGACATGAACTTAGTGGACTGTATATCTTCTTCAATTCCTTACTTATAGGGTCGACACTGGTGAAATAAAACAGCAATTACTCGTAACTGCTCCTAGAAAATGTGATATTTCACTTTACTTTTCCCAAACAAATTGCAAATTAAGCGATAATGTTGATCAGACGCTACTTCACGCGAGCACTTTGTTGATCCGAAAACGCATGTTGATCCGGTGCCTTTTGTTGATCCAATATGCATCTCTGGTAACTAATGTGGCTCCGACCGGATCAAAATCTGCACTCACGAGACTGTTTGCTAGCGTTTGCCGAAATTGATCCGATATACAAATCCACCTTGCGATTGTTACGGAAAATATTGATCCGATTTAAATGAGCCAATCAGAGCACAGCAAACGATAAGATAAACGATCAGATTGGCTGAAAGCAGCCGCGACGTTACCGTTTTGTATCTTTGGCGGTACAAGCTACAGATTAAATGCGTGATCAATACAATAATGCATTCTGGGTGCTGTTGGGTGTGCCTCGTTATTGTAATGCGCCGGGTATGTTTGCGGATGCGCGTGTGAATTGTTTCTACACCACCATGCGTAAACGATGCACATCCCTGGTGCGCAGGGTGCGGGCCAGTTCCAATGGTATCCTGAGGGCATTTTCTGACAGGTTTGAGGTCAGTACCTGAACCATTGTCATATGGTGCATGTGCTGACTAATCGGACCTGTCTTAGATATAGTTTTAAAATTAAGTAAATAGTTTTAAGTTTTGCTAAATTTAGTTTTAAGATTTGTATTATTACTAACATCTATGATCCTTGTGGTCGAAATAAACGACTTTTTTTAACGAATAACTCGACAACACCCCTTCTTGTAGCGGAAGTGGCGGCAACGGCGACATAAGGTATTCGTCTGAGTGCGTGTTTGTGTTTGTGTGTGTGTAGTGTATGTGTGTGCGCGCGCGGGTGTAAGCGTGTGCTTGCGCACGTGGGTGTGTGAGTTTGTGTGTGCGCGTGCGTGTGTATGTGCGTTCATGTGTGTTCGTGTGAACGAATGTGCGTGCGCATGTGTGTGAGTGTATGTGTGCGTGAGTGCACTGTTGTGTTTTTTTGAGTAATGCGTGTGCGGCAGTATGCGTGTGTCTGTGCGGTTGTTTGCTTGTGTTTGCGTGCGCGCGTATTGTGTGTGTGTGTGTGTTTGTGTGTGTGCGTGTGTGTGCGGCAGTGTGCGTGTGTGCGTGTGTGTGTGTGTGTGTGTATGAGTTTGTGCGTGTGCGCATGTGTGCATGTTTGCGTGCGCGTGCGTGTTTGTGTGTGTGTGTGTGTGTGTTTACCATAAACCAGTTAACATGTTTTCTACATCTTCATAATCAAGATTTTTAAAGACGCGTTTACAAAATTGATAGGTATAGAATCGAACTATTACATGAGATATTATCATGAGACCTTACCTCCAATCTTTATTGAGTGATCTCAAAATGTAATTCGGGATTACTACTGGAACTCCTGGACTAGTAGAACTGGATGTGCTGAGTTTGGGCTCGTTTTGTTAGTTATGATGAGTCCTTACCTACGGACTTGCTGAAGTGAACTGAAGGTATACTTCGGTAACTAATACTGTAACACCTGGACTAGTGGAACTAGGTATGCCGACTTTGGGTTTGTTTTGTTAGTTATGATGACACCGTCACAAAAAAAAGTTGTTTTCATTTTGTCTCTAGTACCAATAGGTAGCCAAGCTGATATTCTGAAAGATGGATAACCTCGTAGTAACATCTTTATGGGCAGTATCGATATCCACCAGTCACATTTTCGCTGTAACCAACTGTCCTTTATGTGAGCCTCACTTGCCCTCACGTGGTACCCACTTTACTGCACTCCAGTGCACCCATCACCACCTCTGCCACCTACGCCTCCACATCTACCACCGCACCCCTCTCTAAGCCTTCGGTTTTCGCCTCCGCTACCTCCGCCTACACCATAAACTCTGCTCCCTCCGCCTCAACAATAAATTTCGCTACCTCCGCCGCCACCACCACGCGCCGTCACTATTCTTTCTGCCTCCAACACAATCTAAGGTCGACCCACTTCTGACCCTGCTCTCCCCGTTTCCACTATCTCCGTCTTCACCACAAATTCCTCTCCTCCGTCTTCACAACAAACTACGCGGCATTCCCTTCCGCGTTAACCACGTCTCCATTCTCCACCTCCGTTTTCACACACACATATACACACACAAACACGCACTCAGATGAACACACACGCACACGCACACACCCGCATGCATGTACACGAACGCGCATAGACACACGCGCGCTTGCGCGCACTCACATAAACACACGCACACACACACACACACACACACACACACACGCGCACACCTACACACCCACATACTCACACAAACACAGACACAAACACATACATACAAACACACGCACGCGAACACACATACGCGCGCGCGCTCGCCCCACACACACACACACACACACACACACACACACACACACACACACACCCGCACATACACTCACACACGCGCGCGCGCACGAACGAACACACACATACATTCACAAGCACACACACAAACACGCACAAGCACACACACACACACACACACACATACATACAAAAGCAAATACATGCTAAACCGCGCACACACACACATACATACAAAAGCAAATACATGCAAAACCGCGCACACACACACACACACACGAACACACTCACACACACACACACACACACGCGCGCGCGCGCGCACGCACACACACACACACACACATATATACACACACACAAGCGCGCACACATGTACACACACACACAAACACAAGCAGACAACCGCACAAACACACGCACACTGCTGCACACACACGTACTTAAAAAAACGCAACAGTGCACACACGCACACATACACTCACATGCACGCGCACGCACATGCGTTCATACGAACACACATGAACGCACATACACCCACACGCACGCGCACACACAAACTCGCTTAAAAACACACACACACACACACACACACACACAAACACAAGCAGACAACCGCACAAACACACGCACACTGCTGCACACGCACGTACTCAAAAAAACGCAACAGTGCACACACGCACACATACACTCACATACACGCGCACGCACATGCGTTCACATGAACACACGTGAAAGCACATACACCCACACGTACGCGCACACACGAACTCGCTTAAAACACACACACACACACACACACACACACACACACACGTAAACACACGCGCGCGCACTAAATGGCACCCCCACCCTTACACACACACACATTCTCGAGTGATAAATTAATTTGTAATAAAGTACTATCCATCATCTTCTAATTGATCTATGACAAATGAACAAAATAACGCAAATACACTCACACGATAACAAAAACTCGAACAAACGTCTTTCCACTATAAAACCTGCCAAAGTTTGATCCACAAAATCGGCAGATAACGCATTTTCTTACCTTATTACTATAACGAAGTAGCCAGTAGCCTACTGGGTTCTCTGTCACACACAGAACGCGACGTTGCCGCTTCGTGTTCGAGTACCTATTCCTCAATTATGGCTCCGGATCCACTTAGTCTAAGTAAATGTCGCATATAAATTAAATATACTCTGGATCTAAAAACTCATATTCAGTATGATATTTTCAGCCGATAACAGATCAACAAATGTTGGTCAAATCGCTGACGAGTATATTGTAAACCTGTTAGTGCAGATCCACCGATAGATCAACAATTGTTCTAACTTCTCACTGGATCAACATTTACCGAGAAAGGATGATTATATATATATATATATATATATATATATATATATATATGTATGTATCTGTTTTATGTCAAGTGAGTATGAATAACTGATTACAATTAATTTTATGCCAAGGAACCAAAAAATGGTATTACATATTTGAATTCTTTACTCTAATGTTGGTTTAGTTACAAAAGATCAAAAAACAAAATCGCTCTAGGCTTGACGCAACATCAATCCATTCGTTCATTTATCTATCCTTCCTTTCACCCGTCCAACGTCTTTTAAAATGTTTATTTATGTTTATATTCTTTGACACATCGACTTTTTATTTATCAATGTATATCATGAAAAAAATATTGCTTTTATTGGTAAAGTAGTTGATTGCTTTGATGTTAACGTTAAGATTTAAAAATAAATAGAGAAGCAGCCTACATCTTTCTGATGCTCAATACATGACTCCATTCATTAAATGATTTTGGAACAGAAAATAGTCCGACAAACACTGAAAATATTGTTAAAATATTTAAACATACAGACTGAAGACATACTGACAGAGGAGACATCTTTATATATAAATTACGTGTCACGTTATTTGTTCGCGATAGACTCCTAAACTACTTAACCGATTTTGATCAAATTTGCACACCGTGTGCAGTTTGGTCCAACTTGAGAGATAGGATAGTTTTTTTTTTGCTCATGAGTGACACACAATATTTTTTTGCGAATTTAAGGATTTTTAATAGGACTTGATATCATCATCATAGGGTCATCGAAAAGGGCAGGACAACGTCTGCCTGGCAAGCTAGTTAATTATAATTTTAAGTGAATTATTTTTAACACATTTAGATTTACGAACGTCGTACGTCTTGCTTGAAGTAGTTAAAATTTATTTAAAAAAGTAATTCATGTTAATTTTGATAACAAAAATAATAAAATGTTAAGTCATTTCAATGTTGAGAAGCACAGAACAGTGAAAATCAATGCGCTTCAATGGTAAAACCACTAATTTTTTTAAATAAAATATGAGTTTATTGTAAATGAGTTTTTTTATAGAATAAGGCTGACAAACGAGTACACTACCTGATGGTAAGTGGATATTGTGGCCCATAGACATCTACATTTATTCTCGATTAAGAATCAAAACGCAGATGCGATGCACCCCTGCGGACTAAGATGGAATGCCTCGTTTCCAGTTAAAAAGGGTCTCCGGATCTCTACACTCACCATACGAAATACAGCAGTATTTACGCTGGTATTCTGTGAAAGCGTGGTCCTTTCCCAGTCGAGCCGACTCATTCCTGCTACAACCATAATATAGCGTGGCTCTACCACGTATAAAGAGTTAAGTTTATAACGACAACGGATGGAAAAGATAGGTTTTCTTGTGGCAGCTTAATGCCGGTAAGCGAAGTGTTGGGCGGTTCCCCACTAGATGGAGTAATGATTCAGTAAGAAATACGGAGGTCGATGGATGAAGGTGGTGTTCTTTAGTAGAGACTCAGCAGTGTGCTTGTGATGGACTGTGATGATGATGATGATGACGAATGAGATAATTAAACCCTCGATTCAAATATGATTTAGATTAAAAGTTTTTGAAACAATAGTTAAGCGGATGTATTTCGCGCCAGCACGGTTAAATACTCGTTAAAATTTGCTCGCGAAAGTGTCTACAATTTGCATGATGAATTAATTAAGATTAAGCATGAATATTAATTACACAGTTGCTTAAATATAACTGGTCAGGTGGCTAGAACAGAAAAATAATCAACTACTGTATTTGGCTTTGTAGTGGATACACTTAGAGTACCGTTTTTGCTGTTTCATATAATGTTAAAAGAAAGTTTTGATTAAGGCGACACCGTGAAAAAATGCACCTCCTTTCATCGAATAGTATAGGACTATGACACCACTAACGAAAGTGGGATTTTGATATAGGTAAATTCATGTCTTTATCTTGAATTTGATTGTTCAAAAACACGATTGTATAGTTTTGACTCGATCATAATTATTTGCGAAAACACCTCTAAAAATCACTATAGTTGAAATTACAACGAAATCATTTGATCTATATGCTTGGGAATCACTCAAATATATTCATAATATCAATATTCATAATTTACTTGCTCATTATTTCTAAGATTATTCTAAGATTCTGGCAATTTCTAAGCGCTTTTAATCGCCGCGGGTGCTACGCTATTTTAGACGTTATGACGGCGTTTTTTTCAAGTTTTTATAGAAATTATGTATTCACTCGGATCAGTACGGCGATAGCGTTTTCGATGTGTCGTCTTAAACCGTTCTTTCTTACGGCTATAAGAATGACTTACACGAGGCAATTATCATATATAGGTAAATGGTAATATGCGGCGGGCTTTATCTCTAAGCTAACTCGTATTGGCGACTCATAGGCCTTCTATACAATTTTCAGGAGAATATGTCTATGTCATGTATGGTTTATGGGTGTGATTGGTATGATGGTAATGACTCTCAAAAACACCACGTAGACGCGGCTCTCAAGCGAAACCGTTGTCGTCTTTCTTGAAGAACAAGATGACTTGATAGTGCAACTATCAAGGGCAGAATTAAATAGCTTCTGATCAACTTTAAATACCAGTTTTCCTCCTGCTTTTACAAATTTTGCCGCAATTTGATTCACGCTCTGGACTTTGCACTTTTTAGGTCCCTGAAGCGCCATTCTGATCTCACTCAGACTTCCTTGTTAAAATCGAACTAGTGTTGCATCGCATGTCACCATTTGTTGGTAGAAGTCCTCGATCACACTTATAATCTAAGGTGTTTCGAAAATGACGATGCCACAGTCAGTCTTCAACTTCCACGTTGACCCTTTCCAGCAGACACATCTCTGGTAAAGACGATGCCTTGGTTCTACTCAATCGCTCCTTCAATACGAGCTACCTATATTGAAATTGTGTAAGTATTGCAATCTCTATCTATCTGTTCAGTTGCCCGTACGTTATATCTATTCAAGACTGCAGCTTCATTTCCTGTCTAATAGTCATAAGATTAAAAGTGTGATCGGAAAAAATTTTGTACCTACATCTGCTAAGGCTCTCTGAGAACTTATCTTGCCTGCATGGCACAGAGTACATTATATTTGCTGCATTTATAAAGTCAGTGTATTTCATCGTCTAGGTACTGAAAAATATTTTGTAATTTGAACTAAAAGTTTTCGGAGCTTAGGATTAGAGCTAAAAAGGGACGGAACGTTGACTTCATAGCCGTGAGTCGTGATCCCTCTTACTTGATGTATTGTGCCTCTCACTATTCGGTGATCGCCTCCAGTTTTACCCCTCGCGATCATCAGACATACCTTCCTGAACAATATCCGTTTAGGATCCACTTTATGTGGAGTCGCTTCTAAACAAAAGAGTTCATCATTAAGAATACCTCCTTCTCCATGAAGTTGGCCAGTTGTTAACTCCCTATATTCTATTGCCCTATACCAAATTTCCTTACCTTCAGCTTAAGGACGCTGAGCTGATGGTAAGGAAATTTAGAATAAGTCTCGTAATCTATGCCCAGTTTTGGGTTAAAGTCTCCTATCAATACATCTCCTTAACCTCGTGAATGATAAATCAAATCCTTGGTGAAGATAGTCATCCTGGCTGTGATTGATGATGAACTTGCTGTAAGTTTACCTCCAACAACATTTTCTCCTCTCTTTTCGGACCTCATATAATCCTATAATATTCCAGCGCAACTTGTCTATCTCTATTTCCAATTTTCCAGGATCTTCTTGTCAGTCTTCAAAGTGAATGCGTTAAATGTTGTCAGGTCGAGTCGTTGAAGGTGGCAACCGAACCTTCACCGGGACTTCTTAGCACTTCTTCTTAACCGATGACCCCGTCATTACCATAGTCGCCACCGTTTCTACATTACACGTTCATGCAGGCGTCAATCAATTCCTACAATAATGACTGATAAAAAACGGATGGTGACTGATAGGTGTACACTACGCGTCAATCACTGCATTACACGGTAGGTTATTCGTCATTACAGCCGTTGTTTACGAAGGATCTTTATCATAGTTGTTATGTTTGGCAAGTGGACTGGCAGCTACAGTTTTTTTATGTTATTTGTTCTTTATATGTTATGAGAAAGATGCCGCTGCCATGTGATTAAATTTGTGGTAGAGGATATTTTTACACCGCTACCACACAGTTTTGGCAATATAACCATTTTTTTACCTGAATTGTCCAAATCGTTGACGGGAAGCAGCATCAAAAGGGGCTATATACTTTAATCGCCGGGTATATTATAGTCGCCAAATCTCCTACCAAGCATGCGAATGGAAAAGGGCCATGTCAACATAGTTCAGTACTCTGAAAATAGTAATAAGCGCCATTGTTTCACGGTATACTTACAGAAAAAAGAAAAATAAATTTTACAATTACAATAAAAATAAAATCTTAAAAACAAGATATTTTCAAATAGTTACAACGTGTTTATTCTTCATCAACAACATTAGAGTGGAGATTGTGCAAGGTTTGTTACACAACATTCGTAGTGTTGAAAAATATTTTAAACCTTTAAAAACATAACAGCGTTTGTTAGGTATAAGAAATAACAACACATGGTTATTTTTGTTACTTGTTTGTTTTAGTACCGAATAATAAGCAACTAAATTAATATTTACGAAGGTGTAACAGTTTGTCATATTATTATTTATAATATGACAAACTGTTACACCCATATTAGATTCCAACTAAAGACACTCGTGGACCAATGGTGAAGGCATAAAATATAAGACTTTTGAAAGATACTGAATATATAAATCGTTTGATATATATTGTAATATACAATAAATTCTGCCCAAAGTTCGGAGTAAATACAACTAAAAACATTTAAACAGTATTTTACATTTTATTTTATAGATAGTATTAACATACATTTAAAATTCAAAACTGTAAGTTAAAAAGAGGACTTTCATAGAAACTTTTAACCCCTTCACTCTACATTAGTGAATGTCTAACGCTTTAAAGAAAATGGTTTTACTTGTCATATTTCCTATTATGAGGGCAGAACTGAAAATTTCAGGAATCAAGGAAGTGACACAACATTACTATTTAAAAATGTATTTATTGCTTTTCGAAGTATTCTCCGCGAAATTTGACACGTTTTTCCATACGATGGAACAAATCTTAGGTCGGGGCTGTACGGCGGATGGTCACATTAACCATTCTTTGTCCCTCAAGAGGAATAATCGTAACATGGCAGGTTTTGGGGAAAAACGTGGCTACCATTTTTTTTGCAACACCCCGTGAACGAACAATTTTTGTTGGCTTGAACTCATTTTCGAACACCCAAACTCGTGACTGGTTTTATGTTTCGGGTTCGTACGCGTATATCCAGAATTCGTCACCTGATACGATGTTGTATACAGCATTTGAGAATCCTGCGTGGAATCTTTCGAGAGTTCTGACGCACTAAGTAACGCGAGCCGCTTTTTGCTCTTCACAGAGCGAATACGGTATCCATCGGGAAAACAACTTTTTTACACCTAATTGTTCATGCAAGATTATTTGTATTTGACTCATGCCAATGTCTAAATGAAAAATATACGTGTGGCACTCGGTGACTGCCGCGGTAAAGCTATTGCATAGCATTTTTTATCAACTTATGCAATTATAATTATTTATTTATTTTATTTATGCAGTTAAGTCCTTGATATTAAATCAAGTTACACTTTTTGAGCGTGGTGACCGATAAGAAAACAATTTTTTTCTCTTATTGAATAAATGAGAAGTTAATATTGTTTAAAATATTTTTAATATCTTACAATACATGTAGGTTATTCAGGAATTTTTATCATTGAGTTAGCAGCTAGTGTACACGCATACGTCTAGTCGCACGCACACAAACACCGTGCCGAAGTCTGCCGAGTGCCGAAGTCTGCCGAACTGAAACGACGTTAGACGATGCACGGCTTTCAACGCCACACCTCCGTGCCCGTCGGAGTGGGGAGCGTGAGGTTTTTTTTCGTTACGGAATTTCTGGATTCGGTCCCCGCGCTCAAGGCCCGCGATAGAAGCTATGCAATAGCTTAAAAATATATCGCCTGGAGTTACTGTGACCAACGCTAGGTGGTTAAGGGTTAAGGATACTTAGATTACATAAATAATAATTTTTCCATTTTATGATAGTTTTTTAAGTTTGAACTGTTTTTGTGTATATAAGGTAATGTAACATAAAATATTATATAGATGCGTAGATATTAGGTAAGGACTGTAAATTTTTTAAAGAAATTAGTTCACGTTTAATGTTTTACATTATGTAGAACTACTTAAACTTATTAAGTACAACAAAGTCTGGTCCGCTTACAAGCATAATATGGTAATATTTTGAGAAGTTAAGTGTAATAAATTAAAACTGTATTCTTTGGAGTAAACAAGTATAATAATAATTTGTTATAGCGCCATCTACTGCATTTTATACGTAAAACGGTTTTATCGACCAAACATTGATTAACTTTCAAGGTGGTACGCACAAAATACGCTAGATGGCGCAAACACGACACGATTTCATTTTCTCGCAGGCTAAATCCTATTGATATATACTTGTATGTAACTTGTTATGTTATCGGATTTTAAGGATGGCATAATACACATTTATGGATATAGGCATTTATATCCTATTGATATAGACTTATATGTCACTTCTTATATTATGAGATTTTATGGATACTTAGTTTACATAAATATGATTTTATTAGTTTTATGATAGGTTTTTAAGTTTGAACTGTTTTTGTGTATAAAAAGTAATGTAACATAAAATATTACTTAGATGCTTAGATATTAGGTAGGTACTGTACATTTTTTAAAGAAATTAGTTCAAATTTAGTGTTGGACATTGTGTAGAACAAATTATACCTATTAAGTATAACAATGTCTTGTCCGCTTACAAGCATAATATGGGAGTATTTTGAGAATTTAAGTGTAATAAATTAAAACTGTATTCTTTGGAGTACACAAGTAAAATAATAATTTGTTATATCGCCATCTACTGCATTTTATACGTAAAATGATTTTATCGAACAAACATTGATTAAATTTCAAGGTGGTATGCTAAAAATACGCTAGATGACGTAAACACGACATGATTTCATTTTCTCGCTGGCTAAATCCAATTGATATATAATTATATATAACTTGTTGTACATTTTTTAAAGAAATTAGTTCACGTTTAATGTTTGACATTATGTAGAACTAATTAAACTTATTAAGTATAACAATGTCTCGTCCACTTACAAGCAAAATATGAGACTATTTTGAGTAGTTAAGTGTATATAGTTTATACATGGTAGATCCATGCTGCAGTTATATTAGTAGTATAGTTGTAGCACTAATGGGCAGGCTCTACCGAGGAAGGAACACGCTCTCACAGAATACCAGTGTGAAATAGTGTCTTAATGCTGCTGTCTTTCGTATGGTGAGTGTAGAGAACCGAAGACCCTTTTTACTGGAAATGAGGCATTCCATCTTAGTCCTCACGGGTGACAACGCATCTGCATTTTGATTTGTAATTGAGGATAGATGTAGATGTCTATGGGCTGCAGCAACCACTTACCATCAGGTGGACTGTGTGCTCGTTTGCCAATCTATCCAACAAAAAAAAATTAAAACTGTATTCTTTGGAGTAAACAGGATACTTAGATTACATAAATAATTATTGAATAAATGAAAAGTTAATATTGTTTAAAATATTTTTAATATCTTACAATACATGTAGGTTATTCAGGAATTTTTATCATTGAGTTAGCAGCTAGTATACACACATACGACTAGTCGCACGCACACACACCGTCCGAATCCACCAAAGTCTGCCGGTGCCGAAGTCTGCCGAGTGCCGAAGTCTGCCGAGTGCCGAAGTCTGCCGAACTGAAACGACGTTAGACGATGCACGGCCTTCAAGCCACACCTCCGTGCCCGTCGGAGTGGGGAGCGTGAGGTTTTTTTCGTTACGGCGGAATAAATTTCTGGATTGGGTCCCCACGCTCAAGGCCCGCGATAGAAGCTATGCAATAGCTTAAAAATGACATGTCGATCTTCCTCAATCAGCTTACGCACAACATCAACGTTTTCTTGGGTGACTGCAGTTTTTGGACGACCTTGACGGGGATCATCACTGAGCTTGACACGTCCACGTTGAAATTCAGCAACCCAGCGATAAATTGTGGTTTTGGCTGGGGCTTCATCACCAAATGCAGAAATCATCCGGTGAATACACTGTTTTTGTGTTAAACCACTTCGAATGTCGTAATAAATTATCGCTCTTGAATTTTCTCGAGTCAATTCCATTTCCTCAACGACTAAACAAGTTTGACAAAACCTTGTGACAAGACCTAGAATCTTTTTTTAAATAAATAAATGGTATTCGATTTTTAAAACCAAGGAGTTTTCAATTAAAAAAACATATGACAGGAACATTGGAAATATTCCGTTCCCGATACTTTTAGTGCAGCCTAGTAAATCAATGAGTGAGTGAGTGAGTGATTCGCTTTTACTATAATATTGTAGCGTGCCTAAGTTGACGTCAGGTACCTGGCACTAGCGCCATCTAGTGTTTGGGACCAGAGTGAAGATGGCTTCCTAGAAAATGTTAATCTTGACTTTCGACCAACAGCGCCATCTAGTATCGAACAGAAGAATTAAGCTTTCTAAAAGCCACACTCGAACTTTCTACGCCTGGTCGGTTGGCGCCCGTATTTACTTGAATATTCTGGATGTTTCGGTGAAAAAGGTGTAATTAAAGGCGCTGCAAGACGCGATCGAGGTAGTATTGAATTTGGCGAGACAAGCGTAGCTTCGGAGCGAAATAAAGTGAATCAGTGTGATTAATCATTAGTGTCTTTTAAGTTTTAATTAGTGTAAAGTGAATTAAAGTGTTAATTTTTGTAATTCAATCGGCAGTTTTTATTGTCACGAACCCTAAGCTCGTAACGATTGGTGTCAGAAGTGGGATCAAGTCCGTACCCGAAGTCAACGCCAGCAGGATAAAGACCAGAGAAGATTTGGTGGTGCAACGCTGTAGACGCCGGGGGACCAACTGCCAACCACGGAGGGTGGCCCGTTAGCAGCTCCTACACCTGCAGCACCTGACTTAGGTGCTCTCATGATGATGTTGCAGGAACTAGCCCGCCTGCAGGCGGAACAGGCACGCCGATTGGAAGAGCAGCTGTGGGGCGGACCGGAGGAATAAGCCCGCCGACAGGAAGAACAGGTCCGTCAGTTGGAAGAGCAGCCGCAGCGCGGACAGGAGGAACAGGCCCGTTGGTTGGAAGAGCAGCTCAAACGCGATAAAGAAGAGCAGATGTTCCTCATGTTGAATGTCCTAATTCACGCTACCTTCGGGAAAGAGATAAGTGAGGTAAAGGATAAGGTTGCTCAACATGACAACCACCTGTCGGAAGCTGAAACCCGAATCGATCAAGTGAACAATCGGGTTGACAACGTAATGGCTGACATGAAGAAATTACTGGGCGAACTCAAACTTGGGGATGGAACTACAGCTCCCGTAGTAGCTACTATACCTTCACTACGTGGGTTCAAGGTGCCACCGTTCAACAGGACTTCTTCCTGGTCATCTTACAAAATCCAGTTCGAAGCCGTTATGAAGGCGAACGGCTGGAATAAAAGTCAGGCCATGACTGCTCTCACGCTAGGCCTGTGCGACCAGGCCTTAACTATCCTGGAAGCTCTCGGTGAGGAAGTGACTTCTGAGTGAACCCTAAGCTCGTAATAATATGATAACAGATCAGGTCCACAGCAGTTCTACATGCATAGTCAACTTAGCATTTAAACTAAGTATGTATTTTTTAATAGGAGAAGGGTAACAAACAGTTTTAATTGTAATGCACTATTACAGCAAAGAATAATAGACGCAAGAGCTAAACATGTCATTATTTTACGAAAACAATAAGAAAATTGCAGAAAACAAAAGATTAATATTAACACAATTCCTAAAACGTTACTGTTTTGCTATTGCCATAATTACAATTCCAACGCAATATCAAACACAATACGCTGCTGTCAACTAACTGTCAAAAGTGCGTCGGGAGTACCGATTTCGCTTGGACAATTTCAATTCCAATCCCAATTAGTTCACACAATCACCACACAATACTAAACTAATTTTGCGCTAGAGTCGCTTTCAAGAGTACTAAACGTCATAATTCCAATCCCGATCGATCGGAATTGTTTTCACGAGTAAGCCTACTGATGAGTGGTTGCTGTGGCCCATAGACATCTACATCTATCCTCGATTACGTATCAAAATGCAGATGCGTTGTCATCCCTGACGGCTAGGTTGGAATGTCTCAATTCCAGTAAAAAGGGTCTCCGATTCTCTACACTCACCATACGGAACACATGAGCGTTAAGCTGCTATTTTTCGCTGGTATTCTTTGAGAGCGTGGTCCTTCCCCGATCTAACTGACCCATTTGTGCTACAACTATACTACTAATATAACTGCAGGACTGCAGCATGGCTCTACCACGTATAGAATGTAACGGCTATATTCAAATTATTGTTTTTATTTCTGAAGCGACAGTAGCGACCTAATGTTAGTGGGTGTGCACCTCGAACTTAATTATACAGCCGGCTCTCGTTAATTCAAAACTCGAGGGACTTTTAAAATATTACGAATTATCGAGTGTTTGAAATATCTAACGGTTCGAAATTTTTGAGAGCAAATAAATAAAACTTCGAATTATTAAATGTTGATCATCATCAGATCATCATTTATTTTTTATGCTCCAAGGCATATTGCTGCTACTCAGACTGCTCAATAACTTTATTTAGAGAAAAAGTGTCTGAAATGCTTTTTCATCACTTTCGTTTTGTAGACAGAAGATTTGTAAGGTATCCAATGAGGCTCTTGCTTCCTTAACTGACACATGTGCCAAAGGTTCTAATGTATCGTCCTTATCTCCATCGTTGCTTTATATTGTCAATCAGTAAAATACCTGTCAGAACCGTGATATTCGTAGTTAGCTACTTTGTCGAGAGATTCTAAAACGAGCTTAACAATTTCGATAGAACGTCTTAAAATTATGGATGATCCCGTGGTCCAATGTAGGACTGTTGTGGACAGTGCAATTATCTAAAAATAGTAAAATGTTCCGCTTTTGGCTTTTCATATCGCCATTAACTGTCAAAAGCCAATTGTCTAAAAGTTCTGTCGTCATCTAAGCTTTTTTGTTAGCACGATAATTAGTAGGAAACGATTTCAATTCTTTGAAACATCTATTTCAAAAATCATATTAACAAAATTTGAAACTCAAACAACTGTTTCATTGCTTTTCCTATCACCAAGGGTTTAATTTTTTCCGATCCGTCCATATTTACTGCAAATAAAACTGTTAACCTCCATTCACTATGTTTTCCACTGTCACCTTGTGCTACACCCCGCCGAACGTCTTCTCTATGTCGAGAAAGACGCAACGATGTGCGGCGGCGGTAGTGCTCGGCCGCAAGATAGTACAGCACCCTAGTACCGTGCTGTTCCGGTCGAAGTTGTATGCATGGGTGGATGCGTCTAAGCATCAATCTTTCCGCAATATCAAGCGGTTTAGCTATTTGCGGTCGCCGCGTGATCGGCCTGTAGCTAGCAGCTCTACGTCTGTCGTTCCCGGGTTTCGACAACACTATCACTGTGTCAATGTTCCAGTTCTTCTGGCAGTGGGATGTCCGCATTATACCATTTTCGGGTCGATCAGGTGTTGTCGGCTGCGTGGGCTAATGCCCAGCAGGTTTCGGACCTCGGGAAACACCCCTTTACCCGGGCATATATCGCGGCACACTACAATGTGCCGCGAAAAATGCCCGGGCGCCTTATATAAGGCTATGTCATACAAGGCGATGTCATAACGAAAGCCTAAGCTATAGCTACCAATTTTCACCATCATATTTCCATTTATCACCCAAAATCTTTATAGTCCATAACAACATACCCAATTATTATTTACATAAAATATTATAAAGAATAATTAAAACGTTAACATCACATTAAAGAATAATAAAATATGGTAAATTAAAAAAGTGACTTTCAATAAGTATTTTTATAATCTACATTGAATAAAAAAGTTTCTATTTCTATTTCTATTAAACAAAATATTACATTTTACAAGTTATTTCTTAAGGCGGCTACTCACTTAAAAGCACATTAAGGGAAAGTAGGAAAATTCGGAAGAGGGCAACGAAATCCAAGAGGCCAGCAGCTGGCTGACTTTATGGAGAAAGAGGGATTCTTTATGTCGAACTTTTTCTTCCAAAAGCGGCCTTCACAGAAAGTGGACCTGGTCGAGCCCCGACAGTTCGACAAAAAATGAGATAGATTTCATTATGACGGTCAATGATGTCTCAGTGATCGCAAGATTGAAACACCGATCACCGATTGATCACCGAATGGTGGCTGAACCGAATGAGGCACACTGAACCTAAACGTGAATTTGGAAAGGTCACGTCTAATGAAGTCAACGCTCCGTCCATAGTAGAAGCACGAGGGCTTCTAATCCAAGCCCCGCAAATTTTGCACAGTCTTGCACACAGACTCGACGACTTTCAGCCTCCCGAACAAGCCGGTTTCCGAAAAAGCTTTAGCACCAAACACCACATACATACCCTTCGACAAATTGTACAAAAGTTCAAAGAGTACAATCTAGCAATTTGTCTTGCGTATGTGGACGATGTGAAAGCCTTTGATTCCGTCGAAATGTGGGCGGTGCTGTAGTCCCTTCAGCGGTGTCAAGTTGACTCTAGTGATGGTTTATACAGTAGGGCTACGATGGCTATCTGAGTACAGAACAAGAGTACAAAACACTTCACACACATCCCCGAAACACTTCACCGCTGCATTGGAAGACGTTTTTAGGCTATTGAACCCGAAAACTTACGGTATTAACGTCAATGCCGAGTACATCACTCACCTTCGATTTGCCGACGATATGGTCCTTATGGCAGAATCGCTGAAGGAACTAAGTACTATGCTCGATGACCTCAGTAGTGTCCTCCCTACGGATAGGCTTAGCACACACTGCGATTAAACGCGAGCGGTTTAGAATAGCTTAAAACGCGAAACCGCATAAAATCACGCACTGCGACTGGAGTTTTGCTTAATTTTATTTCAGTACCACCATGGATTTCGTGTGAGTAGCGTGTGTTGTGACTTTGGATTTTAAATTAAGAAATAGAAAACCTAAACAAAGCCGCCGCCATAAGGTCTGGGTACATCCATCAACAGATCAAAGACATCTGAAAGAATACTTTTGCAAAATGTACAACGGCGTGCGACAACATCCCGATAAGTTTTTAATTAAACCAGAATGTCGATTGGTACTTTTAATAAATTATTACAGGCACAGAACACCTAATATAGCTAGTAGAAATGTTATACGAGCCGGGAACGCGCGCCGTGTATTTGGCTTAAAAGCCAACTACTAGAATTTCGTGACTCAGTTCGAAACAAACCGTCGTCACGTGTTAGTCGTGGTGCACGTGGTTAAAAATGGTCTATTGCAGTGTTTCGAACTCTTCAGGAAAGGATTATTGTTCTTCTAAAGGAATTTCTTATCATTGGTGAGTAAAATAATACATTTTTATATCGATTTTATTGAACGATACTTTGCCCTTCAACGCGTCGTAGTATGGCCGCTGGTCCCAGACGCCAATTAAGGATGTGCTTAGATTTTAGTTTATCGACGCTATCGATATTCTATGCCTTGCATAATCAATTCTAGTGGATTATTTTTAGAAATAAATTTTGCTGTTAAATAAAAAGCGTAAGTTTTATTTAACAATAAATATTTGTTCTTATTCAATATTCTTATATTTTTTTTTAGTTTTCCGATAAACCCAGAAGTTAAGGAAAAATGGATTTTGGCAACAGGGAAAAAAAATTGGTTTCCTTCTAAACATAGCAAAATATGTTCAGCACATTTTCAAGAAAAGGATTTTAATCCAACAAGAAAACGCCGTGTTCTTTTGGATCATGCTTATCCGACTATTCACGTTTGGACAACTTCTGAAAATGTAAGTATCTTTTAAATAAATAAAGTATTTTAGTAAAATACAAACCATCCCGTGGCTCTATTATGCAAAACAGTAAAGAAATTATGTGGCGCCACTAGTGCATTTTTGATACTTTATAATTCGGAAACGAAACGCTTTACGACATTTTGTGTAATTATACTGAAATTAAGTCAGTCTTGCTGTCGCACGGATGGGCCGGCTTGAACCGGGGTGGTACCACGACCTCACAGAAAACCAGCGTGAAATAGCGGTTTACCTCTGCGTTTCGCTTGGTGAGTGCAGGTGGCCGGACGTCCTTTTTACTGGAAATGAGGCATTCCATCTTTGTTCTCACGGGTGACTACGCATCTACATTTTGATTTGTAATAGAGGATAGATGTAGAGCTATTAGTAACTTAATAGTTACTTTTTGCAAGGTAACTATTAAGTTACCAAACATGTTATTTCAGGTATCAGATATCGAAGTTAACGTAACACCATCAAAATCTCCGTCACCTTCTATGTCATCTAAATCTATTAAGCGAGCGATACAGTTAGATCCAGACATAATGGAAACTCCCAGAAAACGAAAAATGCAACGTATTATAAACGAAAAGGAAAATGTTACAAAAACTCAACGATCGAAAATAAAATGTTTACAAGGTAAAAACCGGAGATATAGAAAGAAAATTATAGAGTTGCAAGAAATAATAAAGGAATTACAATCAAATAGATTAATTAACAGCGACCAAGCCTTTTTTTAGAAAACACCAACGTTAACACAAAATAGTTATTTAAAAGATGTGAGAAGAAATTAAAATCTAAAAAATTAACACGTGAAAAATACTCACCGAGCATACTACATTTTTATTCGCCGAAGGCATACCTTTATGCAAGGCGCAAGTTTGAGACCTGCTTGCCTCATCCCAGGACCATTAAAAAAATGGTATCAATCTTTTGACGCAGAACCTGGTTTTACCACAGAGTCCCTTGATGCTATAAAATCTAAAATTCAATCTACACAATATCCAATATTATGTAATTTGGTGTTGGATGAGATGGCGATTCGTCAGCGCATTGAATGGGATGGGAAACGTATGCATGGTTATGTCAATTTCGGAAACAATTTAAACGATGGTGGGGATAATTAGTGTGAAGCTAAAGAGGCTTTAGTATTCCTTGTTACTGCAATTAATGGGGCATGGAAAATACCTGTCGGATACTTTCTGACAGACGGTGTAACAGGTGAGCAAAAGTCAAACCTAGTGAAACAGTGTCTTGAACTTTTAAGCACAACTGGCGTTGAAGTTGTTTCTCTGACGTTTGACGGTTGTCCTGCTAATCTTACAATGGCAAAAATTCTCGGATGCTCTTTTGAAATTAATAATATAAAAACTTGTTTTAGCCATCCCGTTTCACAAAAACTAGTTTACGTTTTGTTGGATGCTTGCCACATGTTAAAACTAGTAAGAAATGCATTCGAATCAAGTGCAACATTAAAAGACAATTTTGGTAGATTAATAAAGTGTCGAACCTGGTCCATCCTAACCATCTACAGGAAAAAGAACATTTGCATCTTGCAAATAAGTTAAGACGTCGCCATATTTATTTCTACAACCAAAAAATGAAAGTTAAGCTGGCGACACAACTGATGAGCAGTAGTGTGGCTAGAGCTTTAATTTTTTGTTCCAAAACTAACCAACCGGGGTTCACCGATGTTCAAGGCACAGTAGATTTTTTGCAAAATTTTAATGACTTGTTTGATATTTTAAATTCACGAAATATTAATCAGTTACACTATAAGAAACCCATAAATTTCAAAAACAAAGATAAGGTGTTCATTTTTTTAAACAAAATGGAAGCATATATAAAAAACCTAAAAATGTATAACGAAACGGAAATAATTAAATCACCTAAAAAACCGGGTTTTTAGGTCTTTTGGTATGCATCAATAGTGTCAAAAATTTATACCTAAGGCTTGTCGAAGAAGAAAAAAACTTAAAATATTTGCCCACCTATAAGTTGTCTCAAGATCACCTAGAGTTGTTATTCGGTAATGTAAGAGCTCATGGTTAGATTTGAATAATTATGAAAGTGGTAATTGCATGGCACTTGAAAATATTTCAATTTTGACTTGTTCTTCATCAGAGGAAAAAATGAATAAATCTACTTTATCACCAATGATTGAAGAAGAAATGGAAAATGAAGAATATATTAAAGAATTTGATGAAGTTTTGAAAACGGAAAATATCATGACAGAATTTAGTTTGGAAGTAGTAAGCTACATAGCAGGAAATGTGGTACATTTTTTACTAAATAAAATTAAATGCGAAACTTGCATTTCAGCTCTTTTAAATTCCAGTGCTATTAAAGACAATTTTAAATTGATACGGTTGAAAGACAACGGTGGTCTTATTTTTTCTAGCGCTGACGTAATTTTGATTTGTAAAAAAATTGAATCAATTCTTAAAACTTTTACTGTAGATGCTCAATCAGTCAAAAATTTTGAAAAGTTTAAAAAGCAGATAACATCCAGAGCCCTACGTCATTTCATTGGTATTGAAGTATTCAGAGAAATCGATTTTCATCAATTTGATCAGGGACCAATGGAAAACCATGTAATATTGTTAACAAAATGTATTATAGAAAGGTATACAGATATTCGCCTTCACCATTTAATGAAAACCTCAGCACAAAAAGTATCAAAAAGACAACTTTTAAATAAATATTTGCATTTTACAGGACAATAAATAAATAAATATTTCAATAAATATAATTAAATTATCATATATTAATTATCAATTATTAATATATGAAATGATGAAAATGTCTTAATTTTTTTTTCTATTTTACTGTGTAAGTTTTACTCCTAATTTTCTACTTTACGTTTTTTTATAGCATTAAATTTATTTCATTAAATTTACGTTTCATATTATATCATTATACTGTTTTATTTTATCACATATTTATTACCTACATTATTCCGTATCGATATTTTATCGATAGTTTTTTGTCGAGCACTAGCGTATATGAGTTGAGTGTGTTAAACTACCTGCAAGGAGTGGGAGTCTCCCCAGCGGCGGCAGTGGTACCGCAAGTAAATTGAAACAAAGGCTGAAAGTGTTCTGTGATTACAGGATATGGTCCAATATCTACAACATGAAGACACTGCATTTCGTATGACGATATCACCTGGAGAGCTGAATAAAAACCGAACGCGGTTAACCGCTGTGCGTGCGCCGCCCTACTATGTATTACCATGGGACACATAAAAATCTCGCTTACAAATCGCGATCCAAATGTAGCAAGTTACGTCTTCATAATCAGTCACTGAAAAAAGTCACTAATACGTGCGCTTGTATAGTTACAGCCTATATACGTCTCACGGCTGGGCACAGGCCTCCCCTCATTTCTGAGTGAGTTTTAGGGCAAGGAAGTGTTCGCCGCGCTGCCCCATTGCGTGTTGGCGAACTTCACATATCTTCGAAATATTTTTTTTCTTATTCCTCAGACATGCAGGTATCCTCACGATGTTTTCCTTCACCGCCGAGCACGTGGTAAATCAGCACTTAAAATTGCAATTAACAATTTCATTGGTGCCGGCGGGGATCGAACCCGGGTTAGTCGCGTTCTGTTCTATTTACAGCGAGCTTTAACCATATGAGCTCCTACGGCTAACTTGACGCTTGTATAGAAAGTATATATATGTGTGTGTGTGTGAGTGTGTGTGTGTGTGTTACTTTTTTTGCGTTTTCAGTTGTGCGGTTAAATCACAGATTACCCCCTTAGAGGGTAATCTGTGGTTTAAACGCGTGCGTTTAATCGCAGTGCGTGCTAAGCCATAAAATCTTAAAATGAACATGGACAAAACAAAAGTCAATGTTAATGTCCATGTTACCTCTATGCCGGTTGTTGTTGTTGTTATTGTTGTTGCACTAAGCTCGAAGTTATTGACGAGTATGTTTACCTGGAAGAAGTAGTCCGACTAGGTAAGTCCAACTTGGACCGAGAGGTCAATCGAGGGATTAAATTCGGCTGGGCAGGGTTCGGGATATAACGACCGCAAAACTAGATTTTACAACCAGTGCGTGTTGCTAGTGATGAACTATGGATCTGAAACGTGGTTCTCCACTGCTTGCCGTATGAGGATTCTCGAAGGCACTCAGCGAGCTATGGAGAGGGCTATGGTCGAAGATCCTATGCGTGATAATCTTAGAAATGAGGATATCCGAAGTCGAACCAGAGTGCCCATGGTGCCATAGTAGTCTAACAGATTAGTAAGATGAAGTGGCAATGGGCCGGCCATATAACTCGAAGAACCGATAACCGATGGGGGAAAAAGGTTCTCGAGTGGCAGCTCGTACCGGCAGACGAAGTATAGGGCATTCTCCCACTAGATGGAATGACAACCTGGTAAGACATGCAGAAAGTTGATGGTTTCAGGTGGCTCAGGACCGTGCTTTATGGCATTCCTTAGGGGAGGCCTATGTTCAGCAGTAGCAGCAGTTAGGGGATTTTGTCATAGTTGCCACTTTGGGCAAGCGGGTTGCCAAGCGCAGTTATTATTTCGAGTTGTTATCAGGAAGATGCTGCTGTTTCATTTGCCCTCTATCACCTCTTACGAAACCCTCGGGACGATATGGGGTAGTGGATATTCTAACACTACACGGTAAATCTACCTATCAAAATGTATTAAATTCATGTGACAGCGTTGTACACTAAGGTAAAACAGCTCCTCTTTAAATAATTAAAGAGGAGCTAACTCAAGAAACACCTGCAAATAGGTTACTAATAGAAGATTATTCTAACCTACGCCAAGGAGCTAATTTTACTTTAATGACTTGTGCCTTCGACGATAAAACGCTATAACATTGCATTCTAATTTCTGCTGCGTTGATTTTTCTTTATTCATTTGTTTTTTTTTTTACCAATAATATGTAGGCATCGTATGGAATCCCATCCCATGGAACACTACATCGTACCGTTCATGGAGTGTAGAGGTAGGTACTTACTCCGTGGTACCGTTCTTCTAAGACTTTTTGGATTCCAAAAAAATAGGAGTTTTCCAGGTTCGGATTTGAGTGAATTCAGTTTTTATAATTTAATACTTAATTCATATTTATTAAAAGTTTAATAGGTATTTCAAAAATAGAAAGACTCCATAAATTGTTAATTTTACAAACCGTGACTCCCTCTATTGCTTTATGATGTAACTATAACTAGATTAAATTTTTAAAGTTACCCGCCATCTGTTGTTTCTTTGCAAAAACACCAAGTGTTTTACGAGAAGATATGTCAGACACAAACCTATAAGTAGCTAATAGATGGCACTGTTGTTTTAAATTTTCAATGTAAAGAGAACAGACGGAAATAGTTATTTTTATCTCAGAGTTGAAACAGTTTTACTATACCAGAACCAAATGAAAAAAATTAGTCATAGTATGGAAAAAGTGGCTAGATCTATAAAATGCTTACGGTGTGTACACACAGTTCCAATTTTTTTGTGCTTAAATAAACCGAACACGAACTGTATTTTTTATTACAAGTGGTAATATATTCATTCTAATCGTAATTTTGGCAACATATTGTAAAGATTGATTGATTTGTAAAGGTCGTAAACCGCCGGCGATCGTTGAAGAAAAGGCGACCGTATAACAGATCGAGATTACATCCGGGCGTGCGGTGGCGCAGAGTTATTCCCAGAGCGGCGCGGCTTGCGGTGGGACGGCAGCGGGGGGCGGGGCGTGCGGCGCTGGCTCAGTGTGTCGGCGCGCGCCGCCGCCGCCATGGGCAATCAGCACTCCGCCTCACACGTCTCCCACAAACCTAGAAAGAACGTGCACTGGAAGTCCGCAGGTAAATACGAGCCTCCACCGGACACATGCAATCCTTTACACGGCACCTTCCCCATTTGTACCTACTCCGTCGCTAGTGGCAAAATAGTTATAGAGACAGGCTCTACAGCTATTTTTAAAAACATTGCTCGCTCTGAGATTCCTAAAGCGTGGCACAACAAAACAAATCGCGAGACGTTGCGCGTTCATGTAACGACTATCACACATCTAAATTTATATAGTGTAATATGCCAAATGGCCGAGCACCGGTAGTAAAGTGACTGATGAACTAAGGCGTTTGACCTCTACGCTTCTCAAACGATTTGAAAACGCAAACCTAATTCTGCAACTTTGTTATTACAGGGCGACCGGCGGCGCCCGGCAAGCCACATATAACACCGATTTTATCCGACGATGAGCCGAACGCTATAACTCTACGATGGGCACCTCCCGCACACGATGGAGGTGCGCCTCTGCAAGGTTATCAAGTGGAATGCAACAGACTGGGCTCACCGGATTGGATCCGAACTGCACCGCCCGTCGTGGCTCGCCCAGAGCTGGTCCTTACGGGTCTCGGTCCACCACATCGTTACCAGTTCCGCATTGCCGCACTAAACATAGTCGGCCGTTCTGATTATAGCGAAATATCTGATATACTGACTGTAAGCTCTGAACGCAACCAGCAAGAAGCACCATTATTCCTTCAGCACCTTGAAGATATGACTGTTTTGGAAAACGAAAAAACAGAGTTCCGTGTCGTTTTCACCGGCACACCGCCTCCGACAATTGCTTGGTTTAAAGATGACTACGAAATTTTTAGCAGTAGACGAACTGCAATCACTACAAATGAATCATCAAGTGTCCTCATCTTTCATCAAACGCTATCCAGTGATGAAGGTGAAATTAAATGTACTGCAACCAACCGCATTGGTCACGCGATATCAAGAGCACGTCTCGTGCTTGAAGCGGCGCCTAAGTTACGTTACCCACGGCAATACGAAGATGGCCTCCTATACGAAATAAACGAGACAGTTTTCTTAAAAACAACTATAGTGGGTAAACCGACGCCAACTGTGGAGTGGCGCCATGATGGACAGCCAATAGTCGTTGACGACCGCGTGGAAATCACTACCACCCCGAAATTTTCGATCTTGAAGATACATTCTGCTCGCAGAAGTGATAGAGGGGAGTACCAAATACATGCTCGAAACAATATAGGTGAGGACACAGCCGCGTTCCTAGTTACCATTACTGCTCCGCCAGATCCGCCTCGGCGAGTGTCAGTCACCCGTCAAGTAGACAAGTCTGTGACCCTAGACTGGGAGGCTCCCAAAGATGACGGAGGATGTCGAATAGGCAATTATGTAGTCGAATACTACCGTAGCGGATGGAATGTTTGGTTAAAGGCGACAACAAGTCGCAAGACAAACGTCACATTGTTCGATTTAATTGAAGGAAGCGAATATCGATTTCGTGTGAAAGCAGAAAGCCCCTACGGCATGAGCGCGCCAAGCCCAGAATCGCCACCTGTTGGCATTCCAGGACGAGCTGTCGATATGGAATTTCTAGCGGTAGAATCGCGTATTATAAATCAAGTGTTAACGCAAGAGGGAGGAGAGGCAACGGTGTCACCAGTTCCGCGTCGCAAGCGAACTCATACAGCCCCAACAACAATTAATGAACCATCTTCATCCTCGGAACCTCCAACACAGAAACAAAAGCCGAGCACTTCGCCAACGCGGGAGCCTGCTGGAAGTAACGAATTCATGCTAGTGCTGTACCCTGAAAGTCGCAAATCGGCCGACAAAACTGGTAAGCATATTAAGTACTTACTTTTTATTGCAAAGTCTACTCATATTTGTATAGGAAAGTTCTCATAATATATTACTGTCTATTCTTGGAGCCTCCATATAATTCCATTGATACAAATTTAATCAGATACCTACCCTATAACAGATGCGTTCAATTATTCATTGAATTTTATCAAAGAAAATATTATTTCTAGGTATATTTTCAACTTTACCACATAGGTACCTAATAATGAATTCATCATTAATTTTTAATTTATTTAATGTATAGTATAATAGTGTCGTTATTTTCTTCGCAGTCGTGCCCTGTATAAACATTTTGTATCTACACAAAAAAGAATACCAATGGTCGACTTAATTTCGTTTTCATGTGTGTAATTTACTAAAAAAAGGTTATCAAATTTCTAAATTAAGTTAATTATCAACAATAAAACAATAGTGAAATAGCGCCATGGTTCCTATAAATACACGGAGTCGGTCCAAATAGTTTCAACACACGCTCGTGTGCTATAAACCATTAATAGTCATAGTAGGTACCTACCTAACCACATTTCAGCTGTTGCGAATTTTCATTATATTAAACACAGTGCGAATTCTAAAATAATCCCGATTGTTATTAAGAGAATCCAATTTTTTTTTATTAAACACATTTACAACTCTAAAAAATATGCTACTGAGTAAAAAAACTGTTCTCGTACATCAAGTAGGTCTACAGTAAGTTTTATTTTTATTTGATTGTAAAATGCTTCTAGTCAATATCACTTAATTAATAATAACATATGATATTTTTCTGTGTTATCATATGTACAGATTGTTTACCTAATGATTTTGTGATCATAGATTTGTGCGAAGCGAGAAGTTTTATAATATTCCCAAAGCCCTTTAAGTTACATTTTTATTACTTTCTTTATAAAAAAATTTTCATTCAGTTGAGTACCTACCGTATTTATGTTGCCTAAGTGAATCCATCACTTCATTTCGTCACACGAGTGTCGCAAGATGAAACTACAGGAATCGCCAGAAAAAATTCATGGCTTCCAACAGATGTCGGTATAACTACGTAGTACTGTTATATATTCTATTGTATAACCATATCTTTACGTCTTTAGTCTTTAGGGTACGGCGCTAGCATATGTTTTAGGCCTAAAACATGTGCCAGCGCCAGACCCTCATCGGAGATAAGCCGCAAAGGTGCGAGACGTGATCGTTATTCTGTTGCCAAGTCTGACGATTAAGACAAATCCTAAAAAAACTACGGGAGACCCATGTCCAGCAGTGGGCATATACAGGCTAATGACGGAGAAGAAATTCTTAAGTAATTTAGTAAAATTTGCTGCATTTAATAGCCTATGTTTTTATATCTATTAATTAATATTTTATACAATTGCAAAGCGAAATTCCTTTATTTACATTTTTATGCAAAATGTATGTCGTGTATAATATTCAATAGATTGTTATCAATCTAGATTTGTAACTGATAACAATGCCTAGATAAGCAAAAATCATAATTTCTATTTCAGAGAAAAGGAAGTCGTTTCAACTTGACTTGGAAGATGCCCTGTCGCCACCTCCACTTTCTCTCTCAGCGCCTGAGCTTAGCTCACGATGTATTCTACCCTTCAAGGCACTACGTAATGTTGTTAGCTCAACTGAACTTCTGCACGAGCGTGCTATGGCGCGCTTCTACAAAGCCGTGGCTATGAAGGAAGAGCAAACCAAGCAAAAAGACGAAAAATCAAATAATCACGAAATCAAAAATCACAACGACATTCCGTATGTATCAGACATAAATCTGCCCGAGATAGCTGAAGAAAGACACAACGTGTCTAAATCACCAATGCCAGCCGTTGGAAACTTTAAAACACCAGAAATTTTAATTAAAACAGATTCGATAGAGAACAAGCAGTATAAATACAGTCCGCAACTAGTGTCCCAGGATTCTGAAACTTCGGAGAGTAAATGGCAACAAATGTCCTTTGATGAAGATTATACGGCAAGCACTGTCTCAACCGATGGGGAATATTCTGATGAAGATAGTCTTAATGAAGAAATAGATAGAGGCCAATTTTCACAAGAAGAGGAAACATATAATCCAAGAAATAAAAACACTCGGTCTTCACCAGTTAAGGCATCATTACAAGATGATGAAGAAGCAGAAGAAGAGCAAGAAGATGACTCAGATGATGAAAAAGCTCAGCTGTCACCGCTTCCGGACCCTAACTTTGTTCCAAAACCCATTTTAAAAAGAAGAGAGACTGATAATTTAATTATAAGACCAAATATCATCGAAAATAAAGAAAAGCATGAACTAGAAAAATATAAAAAAGATGAAAAGATGACATTGCTAAAAAGAATTACGAAAATGCCCGCAGAAACCTTTCAGAAGAAACCTTTTGCATTGCCTAAAATACTTAACAAAAAGGGACCACAAAAAATACAGGAACAAAAATCACAAAATAACAAAGATATAAAAGATAACAGTACGGAGAATATGAATGATAAAGTTATTGAAGAAAGAAAAACGGTAATTGATTATTACGGTAATATAGTAAAAGAATTTGGCAGTCATAAGAAAACTACAACGCCCTTATATCTCAGTACAGATGATTTAAAGAACGTAGCAGAGAAACAACAGTTAGCTAATAAAGCAAGTGCAAATAAAGATGATAATAACATACCGAAAAAATCAGAAAAGGTTCAAAAACCCTCCTCTACAACAAAACAAGAAATAGTTTCGGATAATAAAATATCGTTTATAAAATCGAAACCAAAAAAATTAGTTGATAAACAAATAAAAATGAAGAAACAGATTCTAGTATCAAATTCTGTAAATAACTCATTACAAAAGAACCAGAAGGCAGATGCGCCAAAAAGTCCTTACAATACTAAACAAACTAAACCTCAAGACACACAAGTACTTTTGAAAACAACTGAAAGAGCTACGATAGTGATACCGATTGACTATCGGAAGTTAGAAGAAAGAGCTAAAAGAAATGTGAGATCAGCTATTGATTACACGGTCGATGTATGTTTATTAATGTTAGCTTTTTGGGTTTACTTTTTCCGAGATGAAAAATTAGCAATCCCAATCCTCATTCTTATAATATATCGTCAGCTGCAAGAAACATTTTTGTTTAATATTCCAGAGTGGTTAAGGAGACACAGTCCTGACTGGCTCAAGAAGAAAACTTCTTGACCTTTCTAAAAGACATTATTTGTGTTGATCTGGCTTCCGAGTGAACAATGTATGTTGTGTGAAATTGTGACTTACTACATGTTATGTAACCTTAATTTGGGTCTATATTCTTATACGAACTTGATCTTAAAAGTAAAATAGCCAACAACTAGTAGGCGATGCTATTTTAAGTCAACGGTAATTTTTCGAAAATCTGTTTTTTACACAATTTATTTTTTTAAATTTAATATGATTAATCTAAGAATTGCGTTGGTGACTGTGCGTTTTATATCTCAATTTAGAATACAACGCAGTGACTGCGTTCCGTATATTAAGCCTCGAAAGGTTGTAGACCCCAAAGCTTGCGCTATTCGCGACAAAGGTCTTGTTCTAGGTATATACAACAATGACAAAATAAGTGATGAATCAGCGATTCTCACAGCGAGTGCCCAGAAATATGACGAACAATGCGGTGGAAAATTATGGAAGCAATTAAAATTAACACCTACACCAAAACTTGGGGAAACTCGAATTTTTTACGATTTAGATCCCCAATTCGCTTTTGTTGCCGTTGCGGGGCTCGGTACAGAGTGCTTCTCTTTTAACTCCCTGGAACGATTAGATGAAAGCAAAGAAGCGATTCGCATAGCAGCAGGCTCAGGAACCAAAGCTTTGCAATCTCTACGTCCATCGGCTATTCACGTTGAGTCATTTGGAAACGCGGAAGCAGCAGCTGAAGGAGCAGGCTTAGCTATTTGGCAATTTCGAGAATACAAAACTCCTAATCAAAGTACGATACCTGACACTAAACTATTACTACACGATGACTGCGATCTTGAGGGCTGGAATATTGGAAAAATAAAAGCAGAATCTCAAAATTTAGCTCGTTACCTACAAGAAATGCCAGCCAATTTTTTAAATCCTACATCTTTTGCCAAAATGGCTGTTGATTTACTATGTGAATTAGATATAAACGTGGAAGTCAAAACCCAAGGCTGGGCAGCAAATCATGAGATGGGTGGATTTGTGGCTATAGGACGGTCTTCAGTACAACCACCGCTTTATGTCGAAATAAGTTATTACGGAGCCAGTGAACGCACTCGTCCTATAGTATTAATAGGTAAAGGCGTCACTTTCGACAGCGGTAGCTTAGACTTGAAGCCACCGAAAGAGTTACAATTTATGAGGGGAGATATGGCTGGGGCAGCGTGTGTTCTCGCTATTACAAGAGCAGCATCAATATTAAAATTGCCCATCAACATTCGGGGCATTCTGCCACTTTGCGAGTTGATGCCTAATGGGAAAAGTCCAAAGTCTGGTGACTTAGTGACCTGTGCTAATGGAAAGTCTATACTCATCAGACTTCCGTCATGTGAAGGAAGAATGCTCATTGCAGATAGTTTAGTCTATGCACGAAATTACTGGCCAAAGTTCATAGTCGACATTGGAACTATGTCCAAAGAACTAATACACACTCTTGGGGGAGCCGCTTGTGGATGCTATACAAATTCAGAGGAATTGTTTTGCCACTTGGAGTCAGCTAGCAGTCAAACGGGTGACAGAATTTGGCGCATGCCGCTTTGGAAATTTTACGAGGAACGAATTAAGGACACTTATGTTGCGGATGTTGCGAACACCGCAAGACATAAATACGGAGACTCACCAAACTGTGCGGCATTCCTGAAGCAATTTGTATGCGATAGTCAGTGGATCCATCTAGATACGTATAACATCGCATACAGCAAGGGAAGGGATTACCCTTACTTGGGTCGTGGTATGACAGGCCGACCCACACGAACAGTCATAGAATTTATTTATCAATTGCTTGCTGACGCGAAACTTTAACAGTTTATTTAATATTTGTCCTTATTAAAATGTTTAATATACAATGCTTTTGTAATGTAAGAAACAAATTTTCGAAATAAATCGACTAATATTTGACGTTAATATATTATTAAATATTACCTATGAATAATATTGTTTTAATTTTCTATATTTAAATCATTCACTTATTTAATAATATAAATTATCAAATATACAACTACACGTAATTATTGTTTCAAATAAAAATTTTATGTATAACTTATGCAGCAACAAATTTAGCTCGAATTTCAAAATCAATACTTTCTTGGTTTGAAAGTGTATAAATGTTTATTGTTATTAAATCGGAGGAAGTGAATTAACAGTTTCTACCTGTTGGTACCTAAAGCAGCCCTTGAACACTACAACGAAACCTACTTTATACAACGGTGGCTAGAGGTGCGTCGTCACTACTTGGAACGCCTGTCAGTCAGTAATTAAACTGGCTGACAGCCGTTCCAAGTAGCGACCTTCAGACCGGAACACAGCAGTGCACCGCACTTCTTGATTCTTGTGAAGTAATAATTGTACAAGAATTGCTTGATATACCCTGTCCAAGGCAGTGTATATTAATCACCCTTTAAAGTCAATTTTAATCCCATGTATGTTAATAAGTCCATCGTGTTTGGCTCATTTGAATTGTTTTGATGAGTTCTTTTCTCTGATCTTAGTTCTCTGGGTTTAGTATATTATGAAAGAGTAATTTCTCAATTTTTTTTAAATGAAACTGCAAAATGATTTACTTAATTTCTTTAATCAGTACAAAATATGCACGCAAAATTGATCGTAAAGACGTTCATTACGGACATGTATCTTAAATTTGGCATTCCAATCACTAGTAGTAGTTTCATTATATATATAATATTTTATACAAAAAAACTTATGCAATTTATTAATGTAAAAAAGTAAGTAACGAAAAATTACATGTCAACATTCCGTCAAGGTAAGCTCGGATACGAGACTTCGGGAACATTCTACAAACCGCTTGACTACATCTGAACAACATAATACTTCGTTTCTATTTATTTCATAACAACACTCCACTGCACTACGCTCCCTTTGACATCGGAGCGGCCTTTCTACTGCCTTTTGCAGGTCATCTGCTATCTTATTAACAACTGCTATGTTTCTGCTTAGATCCAGGTAATGATCCTTTAATTGCTGAGTTGTTTCTTCCATAATTACTTTGTTCTCTTCGACAGTAGCGCGCTTATAAGCCCTTTTCGATATAAAAATATCACAAGGAATAAAATCAGACATAATCAATATTTAAAAAATAAATTATATAAATATAAAACGCCAATTTTGTGTCAATAAAGTGAAATAACAAATCGGTATGGTTTAGTGAAAAGCGAGAGCAGAAATACATACAGATTAAATTCAAAAAGAACTTGCTCATTTAATTAAATTATAATATATTAATATTAAATAACTACTATTACATTAAGGCACATAATATAAATGGCACGTATTAAAAATATAGATAAACAAATTTTCATGTAATATTTCAGCTTATATTTTATTACTTCTCTGACTAAAGTAAATGCATCTCAGATATATTCATTTCTTAACATAAAATACTTATAATAAATAATAGTAATAAAATCAACTTCAGTTAATTTAGAATAATCGAAACTACATAAAATTTATATGGCTTGCTCCAAGGCAAATTGTCTATTAATAAAATCACAAGATTAAGGACTACTCAATAACATACTTTGGATCGTTTACATCAATTAAAATAAATATTTTTGTGGTATGAAACTGTTCAAACAAAAGAGCATACATATACAAGAAAGAAATACGGTCTTGAACTTTTAACCTATAAAATGAAACCTACGTATTAATAAAACAGCTAATGAAACGGTTCTTTCAGTTCTCAGACGAGCCAGCGACGTATCTAGGAATTTGGTTAAATCATCCGTTTTTAAAGTGAAGACCACTTTCCTTTAACTTTTATCTATTTATTAAAAAACAATAATATATATTTATCATAAAAATATTTTCATCTGTTTTCAAGATCCTTAAAAAATGTTATATAATATAAGACATAATAACCTACATAAGATAACAAATTTGGCATGGCTTCAGCATTCTTAAAAAACTTTATAAATGATTAACAAATTAATATAGCAAGACTAGTAAAAAACCATGGCATTTAGCAACACTGCTAATAATGTAATGTGTTAAATATTGCGTAACATATGTTTTATAAAATGTGCGTTAAAATTAAAAAAAAAATACGAATAACGTACTATTAACCATAAACATTTAAACAATATATTTCAGTGCATTATATAAAAATTGGTATGAATATAATTAGTTAGCTATTCAATATGTTAAATTAGCCTACAGTTCATTCCGCATATGTCCAGACAGTGCTTTTACGTCTACGACAGTGGAATCTTCAGTATCACTTATGTAACCTTCTTGGCCAGTGTAATGCGTTGGGTGCACAAGTAATGGAGCTGCTGAAAACGCTTTCAAGTTGCGGTTAGGGAAGAAGGACTTCCATGTGTTGCTGTAAATGTAAAAAATTATTTAATTTTAAGCCCTCTTATAGTAAGGAGTATAGGTATGAAAACTATTTACGTGGTAGATCCACACTGCAGCTATATTATGGTTGTAGCACGAATGGGTCGACTCGAGCGGGATAGGACCACGCTCTCACAGAATAAAGGCGTAAAATAGCAGCTTAATACTGCTGTGTTTCGTATGGTAAGTGTAGAGAACTGAAGACCATTTTTACTGGATACGAGGCAACGAGGCATTCCATCACAGTCCTCACGGGTGACAACGCAACTGCAGTTTGATTCTTAATTTAAAAAGTCAAACATCCAGGTGGACTGTGCGTTCGTGTGTCACTCTTATTCTATAACAAAAACGTTACCTTGCTTCCCTCAATGAGGATGTATAATCCTACGCTCAACAGATGTCGCTAGTTGGGAAGTTCTTATTTGTTACGCAAATTGTCACATATCGTCATCATCAAATCATTGAAAAGTTGCGCTTTAATAAATGTGTTTTCGCATCTATTGGCTCTTTTTATTTCTTTACTTTTAGGTATGTATATCTATAGTTTGATTTATCCATTTCTATTCGAATTAATACAAAATTTAACAAATATTTAAATAACAACAATCATCTTTATACTTTTCTAACAACTCAATTTCACTGTCATGAGATCTGTCCAATATCCACCCCATTCCAAAGCAGCGCCGCCCTGGTGGCGGAAAAGTTATGGAAAACCCTCACTGTCGAGGGTTTTTCATAACTTTTTCGGAAATTTTAGGTAAAAGCAACATACGTTTTCGCATTCGAGACATCTTTGATATTGAATCAAAGATGTCTCGACGGAAGAACGCAGTGATTATATTCTCTTAGGGCACCGTAGCAAATAAATGATTTTTAGGGCACTGTTCAATTTTTTTCAGTCTTTGATGTCTCAATGATTTTAATTTCAGACGGTTCATTATTAAATGCTCATTTAACTAGCAATTTTTAGTGTCAAATTTAAGACATTTTTATCAAGACAATTTTTATGATATGCGTATTTTACTCTTCACGCACCCTTATTCACACAATTTTATTAAAATTGAGGTGATTACATTTAAGTAAATTTAAATAGGTTCAAAAAAAAGTTAAAAAATTCAACAACAACAAACTAGAACAAGAGACCGTTTTTACTGGAAACGAGGCATTCCATCTTAGGTCTCAATAACACATCTGCATTTTGATTCTAACTCGAGGATATATTTAGATGTCTATGGGCCACGGCATCCACTTACGTCTGTCACCCTTCTTATATAAAAACACGACCATATAAGACGAAAACACACAGTAAAAAACGGACATTTTTGTGCCCTACGCTAACTTGTTCTAAGGAAATTTAAATTCACTTACTTTGTATGCTGATCGAACATAATGGGAAGAAACTCGTCGACAGGCAACATTTTATCGAGTGGTTTCGCGTCCAATAACTTTTGCGCTCCCCGTTCGCTAATCAAGTAACCGAGGGTCCAGTAAGAATAGAGAGGTCGTGTTGTGTGCGGGGTTACGTATTCCTCTTCGCCATCTAGTAAAATCTTTCTACCAATATATCTAGAAAAAAATAAGAACGACAAAGAAGTCACTATAGTTCAGAAAAAATAGACAAAAATGTATGTACATCCACTCCTTGTGAACCCTTTGGTCAACCGTGAACAATTATAATCATTAATGCAGCTTATAGAAAATGTCTACCGTATAGTGACTAGTCACCACGTACACGACGACAATAATTCGACAACGACCCATCGATCGTTGTCGAATTTTTAACGATCGAAACGCATCCGTTTTCCCGACGACGAATTCGGTTGCACAAAACGGTCGTCGATGCAACTGGTTTGAAGACGGCTTAAAGGACGAAACTTATCTAACATGGAATAGAATTGCGTTTTCGTCGAGTGAAATGGTTGCAGTTTCTTACAACTTTCAACGATTCGAAATGTATGTTTAATAAATAATTCGTTTTATCGATCGACTTTACTTAACGATGAAATGAATTTCACTTCATACTTTTCCAGGCTTAGGACTGGCTGGGACAGACATAGCATTAAAATTATAACACAAATACAAAAAATTAGCGACTGTATTCCGTTGACAAAAAGTTCACTTTTTATGGTAATGATTGTTTAGTCTGTGTCTAATTTTGTAAACGAACGCGGAACCAAAGATTGCAATATAACGTGGAAAGTTAAGGACGCGTTTACAAATCAACCAAAATTAGGGTGTTTTTCGGGAGATTTTGTGACAAAACTAAACCAAATCAAATATAAGTAAAAACTACCATGTATAGATTGGTTCTTCATCTGCAAACGTCTGTAACTCTTTTGTTGAAAATAGTAGTTTTTTATATTGTAAAAACGAACTTTCGTTGCCATTTTCTACAAAATTAACGATACCGGCTTGTGTTTCGGTACATGTTTTGGTCTATTATCAACATATTTAAAAAATTTAAAAAATACTATAAGATAACAGACATATTCAATTAAAAAACCCTGTGTTTATTTTTATCAAAATGTCACAAATAGTCGTAGAAAAAATAAAAACTGATGCACATTTTTTCACATATTTTGCTAATACGGATAAATCATAATCTATTGCAATAAGGGCTATTTTATTGTTGGTGCCTGCTTTGATTTATTGTACAAAGATTTCGATGAAACCACAGTCCGCGCTTGGCCGCCGTCGTGAGTGGACACTGTATCGCCTGTTTGCAGCGGCTCATTCTGAAAAGATCGCTGTACATACACAAAATATTAGAAAAAAAAACAAATTGGAAACATAAGTACTTGACAAGTGATAAAATTATTATTTTTATACTCACAGTTTTTTATTTAGCAAAAATAAGTAGGATATATAAACTTACCTACTACTGCAACTCCTGGACGAGCGGAACTAGGTGTGCCGAGTTTGGGCTCGTTTTGTTGGTTATGATGAGACCTTACCTCCGGACTTGATGGAGTGACCTGAAGGTGTACTTTCGTGACCGCTATTTGAACTTCTTGCAGAGTAAAACTAGGGGTGGCGAATTTGGGCTCCGTTTTGTTAGTTATGACGAGTCCATACCTCCGGACTTGATGGAGTGACCTGAAGGTGTAAATCGGTGATTGCAACTGGAACTCCTAGACTGGTAGAACTAGGTGTGCCGAGTTTGGGTTCGTTTTGTAGGTTATGATGAGACTTTACCACCGGACTTGATGGAGTGACCTGAAGGTGTAGTTCGGTGATTACAAGTGGAACTCCTAGAGTTGTAGGGCTAGGTGTGCCGAGTTTGGGTTCGTTTTGTTAGTTATGATGAGACCTTACCACCAGACTTGATGGAGTGACCTGAAGGGGTAATTCAGTAACTACTGCTGAAATTTCTGAACGAGTAGAACTAGGTGTGCCGAATTTGGGCTCGTTTTGTTAGTTATGACGAGTCCATACCTCCGGACTTGATGGAGTGACCTGAAGGTGTAAATCGGTGATTGCAACTGGAACTCCTAGACTGGTAGAACTAGGTGTGCCGAGTTTGGGTTCGTTTTGTAGGTTATGATGAGACCTTACCACCGGACTTGATGGAGTGACCTGAAGGTGTAGTTCAGTGATTACATGTGGAACTCCTAGACTTGTAGAACTAGGTGTGCCGAGTTTGGGTTCGTTTTGTTAGTTACGATGAGACCTTACCACCGGACTTGATTGAATGACCTGAAGGTGTAATCAGGTGGTTACAAATGGAACTCCTAGACTAGTAGAACTAGGTGTGACGAGTTTGGTTTTATTTTGTTAGTTACGATAAGACCTTACCACCGGACTTGATAGAGTGAAATTCGGCACACCTAGTTCTACTGGTTCAGAAATACCAGCAGTAGTTACTGAATTACCCCTTCAGGTCACTCCATCAAGTCTGTTGGTAAGGTCTCATCATAACTAACAAAACGAACCCAAACTCGGCACACCTAGTCCTACAAGTCTAGGAGTTCCACTTGTAATCACCGAACTACACCTTCAGGTCACTCCATCAAGTCCGGTGGTAAGGTCTCATCATAACCTACAAAACGAACCCAAACTCGGCACACCTAGTTCTACCAGTCTAGGAGTTCCAGTTGCCATCACCGATTTACACCTTCAGGTCACTCCATCAAGTCCGGAGGTATGGACTCGTCATAACTAACAAAACGGAGCCCAAATTCGGCACACCTAGTTCTACTCGTTCAGAAATTCCAGCAGTAGTTACTGAATTACCCCTTCAGGTCACTCCAACAAGTCCGGTGGTAAGGTCTCATCATAACCAACAAAACGAACCCAAACTCGGCACACCTAGTTCTACCAGTCTAGGAGTTCCAGTTGCCATCACCGATTTACACCTTCAGGTCACTACATCAAGTCCGGAGGTATGGACTCGTCATAACTAACAAAACGGAGCCCAAATTCGGCACACCTAGTTCTACTCGTTCAGAAATTCCAGCAGTAGTTACTGAATTACCCCTTCAGGTCACTCCATCAAGTCTGGTGGTAAGGTCTCATCATAACTAACAAAACGAACCCAAACTCGGCACACCTAGTTCTACTAGTCTAGGAGTTCCACTTGTAATCACCGAATTACACCTTCAGGTCACTCCATCAAGTCCGGTGGTAAGGTCTCATCATAACCAACAAAACGAACCCAAACTCGGCACACCCAGTTCCACTAGTCTAGGAGTTCCTGTTGTAATCACCAACAAATTACACCTTCAGGTCACTCCATCAAGTCCGCAGGTAGGTAAGGTCTTATTATAACTGACAAAACCAGTTCAAAGTCCAGAGCTAACATCTCACTACCAGTAGAGGGCTTCCAGTGCCAAGCAGTCTCTGGAGCAGGTATTCGTATTTCGTATCGAAGTATATTTCTGAGGTAGGTATAAGAAATGAAAAACAAATTCAATCTTTCAAATTATCAAAATAATTTCATTTGACTACGATTCCCACAGCCAACCGTGCGTACACTAGTGTGTGTGTGACTTTTGTCAATGTAGTAGTGCGATTCTATACCTATCAATTTTGTAAACGCGTCCTTAAGGATGACGACGCGACGAGTGTGATAGATAGTGCGAGATTGAATCATTGCGTTCTCGACTGTATTTTCATAGACGTTAAATAAAAATCGCACCAAGTAAATCGAAGACTGGTTTGTACAACGAAGACTGTTTGAAATAGTCCTGTGTCGATCGCAATTGATCGAATCTTTTTGATTCGATTGCAACCTGTACACGAGTGATCGGATCATGGATCTCTAAAAGATTCGACCTTATTTGACCTGATTTCAAGGTGACAAGACAAATCACATTCCACTTTTTTTCATATTTTTACATACATTATACATACATATTTTAATACTGCTGTGTTTCGTATGGTGAGTGTAGACATTCGGAGAGCCTTTTTTACTGGAAACGGGGCATTCCATCTTAGTTCTCAGGGGTGATAACGCATCTGCGTTTTGATTCTTAATCGAGGATAAATGTAGATGTCTATGGGCCACAGCATCCACTTATCATGAACTGTGTGCTCGTTTATCACCTTTATTATATATAAAAAAAAGATTTCTATGGACAACATCCACTTACCATCAGATGGACTGAGTGCTCATTTGTTATTTATTTATTTGTTATTCTATTATTAATACTTACATTATTTACTAAATCTAAACAGGTGCAGGATATTAAGTATTGTTGGACAAGATTTATTAGAAAAACATATTTGTTTTTATTGCAGTATTGGTCGGAAAAAAATCTTTTATCATAGACTATGAATGACGACATAAAGTGATGTCATTTTGGGCCACATGTTTTTCAAATAAAGATATTTAATTAAGATATAACAAGGCACACTTTTTATACAATTGTACGATGGTGTTTCCATCGCCCAAAAACTGGCATAAGATTTAAATAACTACTCACACTAGGTCCCAATCTAACTCTTCTATTTCTTCCAGCAGCAAAATAAATTTGTGTCGGAAGTATGGTACGAAGTGTATGTCGTCTTCGAGGACTAAGGTCGTCTTATAATGATTCTCAACAACCTGAAACAGATTTCTCATCGTACATATAGCATAGCATACACGGCCAGATACTTTTTAATTTTCCGTAATTTTTCACCCTATCGGGGATATCGTTACATCCTTTCATTCTTATAATAACAACGCAACATCGAAATTTATAAAACAGTTAAAAATCAAATAGAAGTTTGATGATTGTCTAATCATCAGATCCTGGTCACCTGAGGAACCCTATCTAATAATTGTATGGCACGCATAACGTGATAAGGATAATCGCTAATCACACATAAAAAGAATGAATGAGATCATCGATTTTGAACCAAGTTCAAAAAAGAAGGAGGTTCTCAATTTGACTGAATTTTTTTGTGTGAACCGATTTTGATTACTCTGTTTTATTTGTAAGCTGGTGCTTCTCAAATGATCCCATATAAATTTGATCAAGATCTAACCAGTAGTTTTTGAGTTATCCTTATTTAATTGACGTCGATTACATTGATGATGATCTCATTTTCTTTATATTGAAAATCGGTTGTACAATTTCTTTTAATTTTACCACTGTGTATTAAAACCGCCTTCTTTAAGAAGGCAGCCCTTTTAAGTCTACTGCCACACTAACGTCCACGTGAGTGTCCAAGCTGGTACTTATTTGAAAGATTTGTTCTTCTTCTTAACTATGCCGTTCAGACGGGCATGGGAGTGCAAAGCTAATAGCAAATACCCTCGCACTGCTAAGTATTGTACTGTTATTTCGAAATCGCAGTAAAATCGACGGGTGATAATCTGGGACGACATTACCTATTCGTCAAACACAACTCCGCGTTATTTCATCAGATTTACCAATCACAGAATAGTGGGGGATATAGTGACCGAATAGTTACAGCGTGTGTTTAATTTATTTTATATTGTAGAATATTGTATATAATAATATAATTTGAAATTGAACTAAGCAATTATTTGTTATATTGTAAGTATTTGTTTTAAATTCAGTATTTTATTTTACCTTTTTCCAAATGTAATAATGACTAAGGAAACAGCCAATCTCTCCAGCTTTCATTGGCCTGCAAAATTAAGTAATATTTGTACCGTTAAAAATACACAATGAATGATAAAAGTATTCTATTTGTTAATATAATCTTGTTAATTATTTTACTGTTCAACAGATTGCACTAAAACTGTCAACTTAATGCTTGCACTTGCGCGAAAGTTTTATATATCATTCAACGTTCAGATAATGTATCAAACAATACAACTCTTTCCAAATTTAAAACGATATTTCCACTTTATTTCTGTTGCGGCGTTGGTTACCAGAGAGTTATAAATACATGCAGTCACAATATAGTTAGGCGCTTACCTCTTATGATACGGATCTTCATAGCCAGGCATTAATGTGATGGAGAATTCCTTTAAATTGCACAGATCCAGGTCTCTGAATTAAAGTATGCAGTTATATTAGTGTAGTATAATATTAGTAGTATAGTTGTTGCATGAATGGGTCGGCTCGACCGGGGAAGAACCACGATCTCACAGAATACCAGCGTGAAATAGTAGCTTAATGCTGCTATGTTTCGTATGGTGAGTGTAGAGAACCGGAGACCCTTTTTACTGGAAACGAGGCATTCCATTTAAGTCCTCACGGATGACAATGCATCCGCATTTTGATTCGTATTCGAGGATAGATGTAGATGTCTATGGACCACAGCAACCACTTACCATCAGGTGGACTGTGTGCTCGTTTGTCATCCTATCCTGTAAAAAAAAAATTGTAATATTTTCATAAACAATCATATTATATGGTTTCTTTTGACTAAAGAATTCTCAAGAGATACATAAAGTAAAGGTAGCCTAATATTTGCTGAGTGCAGGCAAAAGAGGATCCATTACTCCTCTCTATTCATCTACTACTACTACAAACTACGTCGCAAATTACTACTACAAATTCTACAAATATGTTCATAATGAAACAGTATAATATTTAATATCATGTCATGATTCTGGTCTATGTTATATCATTGTAATGTTTTTTTTTTATAAAATTGAAAACAAATGAACTTACAGTCTACCTGCTAAGTAACCGTAAGTGGCTATGCAGTCCACGGACATCTGCAGCCAGTGTCAAACTAAAAAGTCTGCAGATGTACTGTCATCTCTGAGATAGGATAGGAGGACAAGTAATTATAGTTATTATAAAACAAACGGGTTATTCCGTTTATGAACCCTAGAAAATCCACACTAGGGTGGATACTCGAAAACACGTTCTCTTATCCACTTAAGACGGGGTGGACAATCGGAGTTCACTTTTATTTGTTCTTCCGACTTTTTACCCCAAGTACAGCTAAACACAAACACTAATTATTAATTAATTTTTAATAACCACAAACTTAATCAAAATACATATTACGAATGGCCATTAGCTATCATATAGTCTATAAAAGTCCATGCACTATGTATTTAAATCAAACTTAACTTCCTCGTTTTAAATAATATTATTAATAATTTATAAATTTTGCAATATGTCCAGGCAATTAGTTTTGGTATTTTTTATACCAAAACTAATTTCATTATTGAGTAAACGTAATTTGATATCGTGAATAAATTCGTCACTTTAAATGTACATTTGATATCGTTTTCTAAATGTCTGCTATAACGGATGTGTTAGAGAAAAACTGGGCGTTTTTTTTTTTGCAAGTATTCCAAAAACCTTACTATGGATGTTCTTCTTTAAACTCATTTTAAATTATTTTATGTCCAATGAATCTGTTATTCAGTATATATAAATATTTAATGGTAATGTCTACTAAGTGTCTTGGAACAGTTTTTATTATGTTTCTATAAATGACTGTACACAACCGAGGGATCAAATCGGAAGAAAAATAATATATACGAATTCTGATTATCCACCCTCCACGGTGGATAGACGAACACACGCTTCCGAGTATCCACCCTAGGGTGGATTTTTTAGGGTAATCGGAATAACTCAAATAAACTAAAAAAATTACCTGCCATCTACAGCCTTAAATAGTGTAGCTTCCATTCCAAGTTCCTTCATGCTTAGTTCCATAAGCTTCCGCCTCTCAGTCCTCCTCTCAAGATTAATTATGAAGATTTTGCTGCATCCAAATTTCCAATATTCCGGGTAAACCACATACTTCTCCATATGTTTGTCTAATGGCAACGGAGTCCTTCGACTGATTGCCTCTAATTTAATATTTAAGAGCTGCTCTTGATCATTTCTCAGATCATCCCCATCTTCCAAAGGCGCAGTTACAAATCCATATGGATAATCATTGCAAATATTTAGAGTGATACCTAGACAACAGTAAAATACTTTGAAAATTGCAATTTATTAAACACAATATATTTTATTCTTCCATCAATAAAAAGAGTTTATTTGTGTAAATCAAAGTTTAAAAACAAAATGATAAATATACTGTTCACATTATGGCTACGTAGACCATAACATCCTACAACTACCCTCAATTACAAATCTAAGCACAGACATGTTTTTACCCCTGAGGATGGAAGATGAAATGCCTCTTTACCAGTAAAAGAGCCTCCGGATTGGCAAGGTTTCTGTGCGAACTTGGACCTACCACGCTCACGCCGACCCATTCCTGCTGCAACCATTACATGTTACAGCAGGGCTCCACCACTTTCAAAAATGTAGCTGTAAATCAAATATAATGTCTAAATGTGTCACACGACACAATATTATTCAGAACTAATTTAATGCCAACTAACCATTATTTTTTGCATTTAACGCAAAAGCTATAATGTCATCTATAGGTCCATTGTAATTCTTTATGTTTTTAGGGTTGTATGTAAGGAGGTCGGATGCTTGATGCCTTAGGGATATTAGTACAGCTGTATGCACCATAGGAACCTCGAAACACCCTAATTTTTCACGATTTACAATAGGCTTATAATCTTCTGTTCTTTTATAATAGTATTGGTCTGTCATTCCGCACCTAAACATAAAGCAATAATTTTTATACATTATTTTTTAACAACTAAAACTATGCAACACACATTTTAACCAAAATCAAGCAATTAAAATTGAACAAAATGGAAACACAAGAAAATAGGTGAGGGCGCACGCAAGATGGCATATAACTTGTTAAGCAAATGTAAGTTAAAATGCCACCGTTAAAAACTATAGTTATTTTTAGATGTTTAACATGAACTATCTAGAAAAATTTGGTAGTTCATTTACTAAAACACAGCAGTATAAACAGGGAGGTCTAGCATCACCTCATTTGCATTGTATTACAATAATCAAAGTCTTCACAAATCCCGACAATTGAATTAAGTAAACACCATGCTTTGCTTTACGAATTATAATTGGATGATAGTGTAGCCGAAGCATACTAAGAGATAGCTGGGCCAAATACAGTCGAACATGAGACATTAGGTTTCAACGCTTTCGCCGTGAAGCCTTATAAAGCAAACTAAAATTATACAATACGCTCTCTTGCTATACATGCACTTGACGTCATTGTAGAAATATCAAAATTAAGTCAGCACAAGGTTAGTGCATTTGGCACTATCAGATGAACAACATCAGCGCAGACATTAATCGTTGTGCACTTTTATCGAGATCAATCTTCGTTCTATGTGAACCAGAAAACCTAAATATGTTAAAGTAAGTGTTGGAAGGGATGAGAATGTCTTTTGTAAATCATTGCACACAGTGAAAAATGTCACATGAACAACCACGACAAGATTAGAAATGGACGAAAATGTGTTTGCACTTATTGGTGGGTTGACATCTATTGTGGTATCTATTATTAGGCGCTGCTTCCTCTTAGCACTATGATTGCTACTCGTACAAATATTATTTGCGTAATCACGCGCGCCCTTATATTGCGAAATTAACACAGCTCAAGATTTGGTAACAGAGACGGCAAGATCCATTTCATGCTCATGCTTCATTCAATGAACCAGTGGCAACTAAAAATTTTTTAAGATATAAAAATATAAGTTTAAAAGTATTTAAACTTGATTATTTGTCATTGATGTATTTGTTAACAGCCGTGGTAGCTCAGATGGTGAGCGCTCGCTGTCAATTTCACAGTACGCGTGCAAACTGGGTTTGATCCCCACCGGCACCAAGGAAACTGTTAAATGCAATTTTAAGTGCTGATTACCATGTGCTCGGCGGTGAAGCAGCAGCATCATCATCGTGAGGAAACCTGCATATCTGAGAAATAAGAAAAAAAACCGAAGACGTGAAGTTCGTCAACACGCATTGGAGCAGCGTGGCGGACACTTCCTTGCCCTAAAACCCTCTCAGAAATGAGGGAAGGCCTGTGTCCAGCAGTGGGACGTTTATAGGCTGTAACTTTTAAAAGTATTTAAAGTGATCTTTTCAGTTTGAAGTCACTCTGTAGCATTAAAGTATATTTAAGGTGGCCATAACATATTAAAAAACATCAGAGTAGGGAAAAACAATAACTAAACTCATAAAAAATATTTTTTTATATGTTATGTATAAAAATAAACCTTCTATTAAACCAAAATAATCAAAATATACTGACGGATAGGATTTTTTAATATAGGATAGGATGACAAACAAGCACACAGTCCACCTTATGGTAAGTGGTTGCTGTGGCCCATAGACATCTACATCAGTCCTCGATTATGAATCTAAATGCAGATGCGTTGTCAATACATCATGCTGGCAATGTTAATTAACTTTAACCCAGAAGCTAACCAAAAGTTTGAGTAGAGTCCATCAGAGGCAAGCATGGAGGCAACCACAGTAAAACCCTTATTGACTAGAACTTTTAATGTTGACGGATTTGTCAAAAACACATCAGCATCTATCATCTGAAAAAAAATTAAAAAAAGTTGTTAAATTTTGTTACCATTTATTTTACAAAATTTTGTGCTTACATTAACTATATGTTGATCAAGTAATTATACGAATTTAATTTAAACTAGTACACGCAATAAAGAAAATGTTTCTTTTACACATTTAAGAAATAGACAAGAATGCAAATAAATTGGTAAGTTTATTTAAGCTTTATTTAATAAAGATTAAGAAGCTAAGCTGAGCCTTGGTAGCTCAGTGAGTTAGCGTTTGTTGTAAATTTCACAGTACATGAGCAACTCGGGTTAGATCCCTGCCGGCAACAATGAAATTGTTAATTGCAACTTTAAGTGCTGATTTATGACGTGCTCGGCGGTAAAGGAAAACATCATGAGGAAACCTGCATATCTAAGAAATATGGGGCAGCACAGCAGACACTTCCTTGCCCTAAAACCCTTTCAGAAACGAGCGAAGGCCTGTGGCCAGCAGTGGGACATACATAGGCTGTAACTTTAAGAAGCTAAGTAAATTGGTAAGTTGCTAGAGCATAAAATGGAAAACTACAGTTAATAAAATCCTTGCTGTTTTATTGAACTTACAAAAATAAAATCAGCCCACATTTTTCTAGCAGATCTAATGGCTCTCTCTCTTAAATTAATGACATGTTTAAAATGCTGAGGACTCCAATTTGTAGATATTTTCTCATCAGGGTGCAGTGGTCCACTTGTTGTATTTGTTGTAACATAAATAGCATTGTAGTCTGAGCCATATTTTTCAACCCAGTCTTCTATTATTTCCACACTATTATCTGTATTAAAGTCACTGTCAATCCTAAAAAAATAAGATTCCAAATTAAACAAGCAATCAATTGTGAATATGAAGTTTCACAAGGGTTTATTTGCCATTGCTTGGCAGGAATAGAAAAGAATAGAATAATTTTTTGTTCAGTATAGATGTCAATTTTTTATTTACCACCACTACACGAAAGCTGTGGTAGCTCAGATGGTTAGTGCTCGCTGTACATTTCACAGTACGCGAGCAAACCGGGTTTGATCCCCGCCGCCACAAATGAAATTGTTAATTGCAATTTGAAGTGCTGATTTACCACATGCTCGGCGGTGAAGGTAAATATCGTGAGGAAATCTGCATGTCAGAGAAATAAGAAAAAAAAATATTTCGAAGACATGTGAAGTTCGCCAATACGCATTAGAGCAGCGCGGCGGACAATTTCTTGCCCTAAAACCTATTCTTTGTTCTAAAACCCTCTCAGAAATGAGCGGAATCCTGTACCCAGCAGTGGGACGTATATAGGCTATAACTTCACTTTACTTTACCACTATAGCTTTTTATCATTTCATTTTGTTAGCCTCATGTCATTTGTTCTGTTGCCTCTTACCTCACCCATGGAATGATATGGGGTAGTAGAAATTCTTATACTACTACTATGCAGTCAAATATAGTGTATTTAAAATATAAGAAATCACTTAAAAGGTGCTCCAAAAGAAAGGTTTTGTTTTGTCAAGTGTATATATTCCTCACTTGAAGGGTATTATAATGAATATGTCACAAGTGATAGTGATACACCCAGCTGACTAACAAATAAGATTCTAGGAACCAACAGATGGCAGTCTTTTCAAAAATGCTAACCCAAACTCCACAAATTTGAGATTGGGAGCAGCATAGGCTTTGTGTAATCACCTACCCAGCTTGGTTAGTATGAAAAGGCCTAATGTTAATTCAAAAACAATCTTTCACTGATGTATTACCAGCATAAAATAGTAGCTTAAAGCCGCTGTGTTTTGTATGGTGAGTGTAGAGAACCGGTGACCCTTTTTACTGGAAACGAGGCATTCCATCTTGGTTCTCATGGGTGACAACGCTTCTGCATTTTTAGTCGTAATCGAGGATAGATGTAGATGTCTATGGGCCACAGCAACCACTTACTATTAGGTGGACTGTGTGCTTGTTTGTTACCCTATACTATAAAAAAAATATTAGCCTATTAAAGTCGACTGCATCCACTTAACATCAGGTAGACTGCATGTTTATTTGTCACATATATAGGGGAGGTTATTTGCCATAGTTGCTACACTTGCCAAACAGGTTGTCAATGGTGGTTTTTTTAATATTCAGAAATGTTATTCAGGAAAATACTGCTTCTCATATCATACACATTGTACGAGAGCAGCAACAAATCATTCTTGAATCATTTCCAATAATTCAAATGCAATGCACAACAATAATAGTGAGCGATTACTAACCTATCAACTAATAACCTGTCAGATGTGATGGCAAGATATGATTCAATTATTTCTATAATGTGTTCATCACAAGAAACCAAATGGAACGGTTTGACCAGATTTTTATATGTGTGATTGTTGTAAGACTTGCATTGAAAAAATAGTTTTTGTTTGAAATACTTTTGCGAATACACATATGGTCCTTTGTTCTCAAAGGGTTATGTCATGCAATGTCAGATTTAAGCCCCGGCAAGTTTACCAATTACGAAGTATACAAGGTTAATTTTCAAAGAGTAACCATATTTTAAACTTAAGTTCAAAAATATATATAATGATATACCATTATTGGAGCTTTTGGAAATACAAGTAAATAAGACTTCTACTTTTATTTGAAATTATCCCAAATTGAATGTGATTTATGGGCAACAGCATTTTTGCCCACCGATCAAAATGTGTGCATGTGCAGTAAAATTAGTTAAAATAATGCATTACAACACATTTTGAACTTAAAAGATAAAAAGGATAGAATGTTTGAATATTTTTAAATTAATTTTTCTTCACCATTTGATTCTTAATACTAATTGGGGTGTCTGAGGGTGTGCGCTAATTGTGTTACATACTGTGTATATATATATATATATATATATATACAGATGGAGCTAAAGGAGTTTTACTTCAGTTGTTTGGTCATAAGCACACTCATTTTTGTTTATTTATAGTATTGGGTGACAAACAAGCACACGGTCCACCTCATGGTAAGTGAATACTGTAGCCCAGACATCCACATTTATCTTCAATTAAGACTTAAAATGCAAATGCATTGTCACCCCTGAGGACTAAGATGGAATGCCTCACTCCCAGTAAAAAGGGTCTCTGGTTCTTTACACTCACCATACGAAACACAGCAGCATTATGCTTCTATTTTACGCTGGTATTTTATGAGAGCATGATCCTTCTCTGGACGAGCCGACACATTCCTGAACAACCACAATATAGCTGCAGCGTGGTTCTACCACGTATAAAATAATTGAGTCACATCAAAATTTGTTTCAAAATGTCAATTGGTTTGATACTAGTGCACCCACCCCTTAATTACTTAAAAAATATCTATTCTTATTAAATTATTGCTTCAAATAAAAAGGTCACAACCGGGCTTAAATTAGTTTGTATTTTATCTGCACATTACCTACCAAATATATATTCTATCTTTAGGATAGTCCAAGTTCATTAGACAGGAAAAGAAATACGGCAAAGTATGAGCTTTGTTTCGAACCAATAATGAAATAGCGACAGTTGGCCATTTTAAAGAATTATTATCCGAACAGTCACCAAAAGGAGGTAAAATTTTTACTGCAATAATTATTGCTAAAATAAGATTTGTAGATGTGCCCATTATTGCATAGTTTATTATTAAATCGATTTACAAGCACATTAAATTAAAGAACTTTTTAAAATATATATCCACTACTGTCTACTAGGTACGTTTTAAAAAACGTTAGTTTCTCTATCTGGACATAAATAAACGCCAATAAACGCTTTCAAGATTTTTCGGTACCCATAACCTATAAACAACTTTCCGTATATATTTTTTATTAACTGGCTTTACGGCTCTGGGTTCTAGCCCTTCTGAGCCTGAAGTTACAATATATAATTTAATTAAAAACTTTAAAAATCAGATATGTAACGTACGAAACAGTCATCAAAAATTCACTTTTACACTGATTTACAAATCACAAAGTGCTTATTCACGTTTGCACTATTGATTAATATCGCGTTTTCATTTTTATATATCTTGAACACCAGAAATAAAGGAATATAATGGTCGGAAAAATTCTTCATCAGCTAATAGACCACAGAGTACATTGTATATATAAGATAATAGACTTTGAAGAGTATCAGGAACTTTATCATTGTTAATATCTTGAATGGAACTAATGAGGAGTTATCTATTCAAACCAAGTTGACAACATTGAAAAACCAGATGTTTTAGGTCTCCATTCATATCACCACAATATTCACAATTTGCATATTTTCTTTCATTCCCAGAAGATGCAGGTGGGCGGCTACTCTGCTATGTCCAAATCTCATTCGGTTTAGAGTCGTAATGAGTATTCTATTATTAATCCCTTTTTTGTTGTACCAAGGAGTGGCTAGCGGGCTTTTTTGTATTTCATAATACCAAATTCCTTTGGACTTACTTATTTCTTCCCAGTATGACTTCCACAAGGATTTCAAATTCTTGCTAAACAAGGCTATATATACCTGTAAATGCTAATTCCAACATTGAGGAAAGTCTGCTTCATCATTCAAAGTCTAGTCTAGTTCTAGTAGCAAAATCTGCTTCATCGTTCCCAGTTATCCCAGAGTGTGACGGGACCCACATAAAGGTAACATTCTTTACTATATTAAAGCTTATTTAGTCAGTTTCTTATATTGTATATAATGTACTTTTTCTTGTAATCCATTTTGTTACACTTACTTACTTTTTGAATCAGTTACAATTGGAAACTGTGAATTTACAATGTTTTTACGTACAATATAGCTAAGTAGATTGCATAACATTCAGCTGTAAAAATAGAGCATAAATTGTGAATTTTAAAAGTTTTAGATATTTTCTTTTGCGAATCATAAAATGCTGAAGTTGTGTACTCTTCAGATTTTGATCCATCTGTATAAATTTTATAATAATCATTATCAGCTAGATATCTTAACATTTCCACTTAAGAATTCACATTTTCTTGACATACAGAAACATTAATGTTCACTAATGCATCATAATCTATTTTATATAAAGGCCATGGTTTACTTTGATACACATTTTTGGTTTGAGTCTGTGAGTATATAACAATCCTCAGGATGTCTGGTAATCGACCAGATAAAAGCATATTTACATTAATGTATGAGCTACCATCAAACTCAGGAACTTCGAAAGGAAGTTTTTTTTTTAAACTAAATTATTTTTTGAACTGATTAATTTAACTCAAAAGAGTTCAGCAATTTATAGCCTTCTTAATAAATGTGGAGGAATACAACTTTCTACTTCCATTGCCTGGGTTGATGTAGAGCACATAGCCCCAGTTATCATACGCAATGCTTTATTCTGGATTATATCTAATATCTTTAAAATCAATTTCCTTTCATTTAACCAAGGCGATGGTATGTTATTATATTTTACAAAAATATCGCATGAATAATATTTTTGGAGAAAATGAGACCTCCACTTTGGGGCTTTTTTTTTACTAGAACGACCCCTGCCACGCTATCCGTGAATTTCTGCAATATCAGGGGACTTCACTCTAACCTAAACGCCGTCCGTCTCGAGACGGCGAGGCCGGCTCTGCTCTTTCCGACCGAGACGCAGGTGTCCTCTCCGGCTGATGTCTCGTATCTCTCCTACCCGGGGTACTGACTGGAACACTCCTTTGTGCCTCGGGCTGGAGTTTGCGTTTACGTCAGAGAGGACATCTGTTCTCGACGCCTCGGCAGTCTTGAAGGTTCGGACCTGTCCATCCTTTGGCTACGCGTAGACAGCGGCGACCATCCGTGCGTCTACGGGTGCTTCTATAGGTCCCATAGCGGTAATAGCGAAACAGACCGACTCTTCGACCACGTCCTATGGCTACAGATTGATCGCTATAGCAGATCCCCTCCGCAGAGATCGTGATCCTCGGCGACTTTAACGCCCATCACGCCGAATGGCTTGGTTCACGCTTAACCGATCATGCGGGGAGATTTGTTCATGATTTTTTCTTGGCATATGGTCTGACACAACTGGTTACTTCGCCTACGTGGATTCCAGATTTGGATGATCATGCACCTTCACTGTTGGCCCTTCTGCTGACCTCTCACCTGGACGGATTACAGATTTCCGTCGACGCCCCTTTAGGCTCCTCGGACCTAATGCGGATTGTCTTATCCGCAGTGTGGTGCCACTCACGCTGAAACCGCAGTTACATTCTGCAC